>JALBWW010000005.1:1150000-3550000 GCA_023212625.1 Styphnolobium japonicum
GTGTACAAATCCTCGTGTTCCACATAGAGCGGACTTTTGGATCATAAAAATGTGGCGGGTCATTTTGGTTATCATTTGTTTTATTTTTAAAAAGTTGCAATTTTTTTATAAAAATATTTTTAATATGTAAATAATGAATAAGTGAATCGCTAGAAGATCAATTTTTGTTGACATTACCATAAAACACAAGTGTCCGTTCAATCTTAAACACTACATAGACCGTTGACAACAGGAAATAACTGCTACTTCTATCACCAAATGTCCTCTCCTGCTGCCCCATATTGAAAGAAATTTGGGTTCTTCTCATCTAGAAGAGTGAAAAGTAAGCAAAAGGCAGCTTTTTTTTATTAAAAAATGGAGTAAGAATAAGTCAAGATAGAGAAAGAGGAGACGAATGCAGAGACAAAAGGAGGACAACAGCGTACTAATGAGGGAAATTGCATTACTGCAAGAAAACGAATCAAGTACATAATTGAGAGTTAAGAAGCATCAAGTGCACTTTTTTTCTAATCTTTTTTTTTTCTGGTGTCTTTTGGGTCACGCTATCCAATTCGCAATTTGTAAATCTACTCCAAACATAAAGTAGTTCTTTGGTATTAAAAAATAGTTTTAAAATATTTAAAAGAAATAATATTTTTTTATTGAAAATTCGCTTAGAACTAAATTTACAACTTGGGGTAACCTATATGTTCCCCTGAAATTTTAATTATATATTTCGTGTGCCTTTCTTTTCTTCTATCAAAGTTATATCAACATAAATATGAACACTATTTTACTTTTCCAATCGTTTTTCCCAAGGGTATTTTAGTCGACTGATGTGGTAGGCGTTGGTATCTTAATTTTTTTTAGATATGTACCTACACTAGGTGAAATTAATCTTGTAAAGGTGTTAGTTTTATGTCAATGGATGTTGATTTACGTAGTTAGACTTTCTGTTTATGTTAGTCATTATTTTAGTTTAAATCTAAAATATGTTAATTAGTATGCGATTTGTAATTTCATTATAAATTCTCATTAAGGTTAGTGGTTTGTCTTAACCTTAAACTGAAAATGAGTCTTCCCCTTACCTAAAATTTTTTTTCATAAAAAAAAAGGTATTAGTTTTATCATAACGATATTTTTTATGAATTTCAAATTCTGACATTGTAAGTAATTTTTTTCTTCATAAACTCAATTTGTAAATTGAGTCACACTTTATAATATGGTAATTTTTTTTTTATCAACTACCCTCATTAACTTTTTGAGTAAAGTGACGCTTCTTGTATATCTTTGGGTTAGGCTCTTTGAACTCTCTATAGAACTAATTTATGAACAACAGTTTAAAACAAGAATTTTTATTATTTTTTAACTAGAATGACTTTCACATAAATTTAAACTTATATATTATCTTATGAGGACGAACTTGCTTATCACTTCGATCAACCCTAAGTTTATCTTATATAGGAGTAGCTGACACTTCAAATCCTTGATTAAATCAAATCTAAAAGAAAACATCGGCATAGAGATGAAATGAAAGTTAAGACGCATATTTAGTAATTCGTTTTGATTCATTCATGTTCAATATCTTCTAGATACTGAGTTGAAGAAAACAATAAATATATGTTGATCATCATTCTCTTATTCCTCTTCTAATATACTATATGGACATTTGTAGAATCAACCCAACCATTTGACACACATGCTGAATCCCACAATTTTACCTCTAACGGTAAAGCCATGTCAGAAAGTCATAAGGCTTTCAACATTTAAGTTTGACCCCTCGATTGAGGGGTTGGTGGTCAAAATAAAGCAAAATCCATGTTGAATATTCCTACCAAAGGCCTTACAATAGACACAGTATATATGCTATATAGAGGATTTGGTGTAAAAACAATGATCCAAGAACAACATATTGGGCAACATGTAAATGGGAATTGGGAGCTGTTTCCTCAGACGAAATCTGTCAATTAGAATGGCTCAAAAGAAGACCACGAAATTGACTTTATCAGTCTTTAAATAAAAAAAATCCGCCCATTACTTCCCCTTTCTAAGTTACTTCGATGAATAAGGTTGGGGGTAGTATAAACTTGTTGGCCTGTGACTCAGTCATTTCACCCCTGCGCCATGAGAAGGACTAGTGCCTATAGGTATATTCCAAATAATACACGCTAACACTGTGTAGCAATAGCACTTGCGTTCAAGCCGTGCATGGCCCTTGGATCCCAGATTAAGCCTCAAAGGAACACACGAGTCATAAAACATTGATATTTCTACCTTCTTTCTATAGAGCAGCACTGTCATTGAACGTAATGTTGATTATACTTAAAGTCAAGTTAGTTCTTTATTTATAGATGACATCAATTTAATTCTGAATAATTAATGTCATTAATTTCACTATTCTTAAGGCCAATTTAATAGAACTTTAATAACTGATAACATAAATTGATATTGAATGAGTATTTTGATTTAGAAATTTACTCTTGAATGAATGTATCACTAGCTAGTTGGCCCTGATAAAACAAATCTTTTAATTTTAAAAGCAAGATCCCCTGAAAAAATTAAATATTTGCTGGACTCCAGTCAGAAAATTTACGGCTATTGACGACCAGGCTGAGGCAATATTGGAGTGGAATGATACCCCAAATTATATTCAGGAAACTCTACGAGGGTGGCAAGTGGCTTTATCAGGGAAAGCTTTGCAGCCCGAAGGCAGTAATAAATACCCGCACAAGAACCCAAAACGAATCATACTGAACAAGTAGAAGAATGCTGTATATATAATACAAGTATAACGAGATTCAAATTAGCATATGGACAAGAAAATTTGTTCACGTATGTGTTTCTAATTCTGGTTCTGTATATTTCAGGCAATTGTAACCTCTGACTTTCTGACTTCTTGGTTTGTTAGGCTCCATTAACGGAAGTTTTGGGGTGGTGAGGAACAGAAAAAGAGAAATGGGGAAGGCGAGCAAATGGATTAGAAACTATCTTATGGGGAAAAAGGAAGAGAAGTTCAAGATGATTGATGCATTCTACACCGAGAATAAGATTGGCAACATGGTTAGTCAGAAGGGAAGTCCCAAAGTGAAGCGCAGATGGAGCTTCGGAAAAATAGCAGGTGGAAGAATAACAGGCAAGGTAGAAGTGCATAAATATTCCAGATCTTCTGACTCAGGTGACTCTGCTCAACTGCAAATACAAGCCATGGTGGAAACTCAGGCTCCAAAGAGTCTTGCAACAGCACTGGCAGAGGTTTCTATAGACATTGAATTTGAAACCGCAGCTGCTACAAAGATTCAGGCTGCCTTTCGCTCATATTTGGTATAAAATTGTATGCCCACATCTTGCTAGGCATCTCCTTTGATAAACAGAAAGTTGTCTTCTGACAATTTAATAGCGTTCTTTAATTACTTCCTAGCCTCCAACATTTGGACTAGGTTTGATCAACATGCTACATGCAAATTTTCAGGCAAGGAAAGCATTGCATGCTTTAAGGGGACTAGTCAAGATGCAGGCACTAGTGAGGGGTCACCTTATAAGGAAACAAACAACTGCTACACTGCAGGGCATGCACGCCTTAATGGCCATACAAGTAAGAGCACGAATTCAAAGAATGCAGATGGTAGAGGAAGGAAATCTTCTTCTTGGAAAACAGTCTCTGCAACATAGAGAAAATAAAGTAAGTCTACAAAATTTTCCCATGTTTTTATATATGAAGATTGGTACAATATGATATTATACAATAAATCAAACCATTATATTCAACTTTGATGTAAATCCTATAGAAAATTCATTGTAATAAAGCTTTTGCTTAAATCTCAGTTATCTGTTCTATTATGCTGCAGTCTAGCTAATATCTACAAACTACAATCTGTGATATGGCCATTGTCTATGTATAGGATTCAAAGGATATGAGTCTCAAAGAAATGCTGGAAGTTTTGAAAAGCAGAAGTGGCCCTCTAGCCCGTTCACATGTTAAAAGCACAAAGAATGATTCCATGACATTCTATTCAAAGCATCTTTCAGTTTCAAAACGAAAACATGAATACATGGAGAATACTCTAATCACAGCACCAAACAGCCCAGAAAACTTCCATGCCATATCTGAATTTAACCCAACATCAACGGGCTTCTCAACTTCTCAGCGCCACCCATTGTCTTTCGGCCAATCATGCGAGCCAAATTACATGACCAAGACAGAATCTTCAAGGGCTAAAGCTAGGTCTCAGAGTGAACCAAAACAACGACCCAAACGAGGCATGAAGCACAAAAGCAAGCCTGTAGAATCTACGAAAGAATTGATTACCTCGTTGAATGCTTCAAGGCAAAATCTGTCCTCAAACTCATCACGCTTCGATCCAGGAAGCCTGGGCCATTTGGTATTTAGCCTTTACGGGTCTGTGAAGGACAGCAAGTGTGATTTCTTTAGCGGCAGCACGGTGACTAGTTTCTCTGCCATGAAGTGAAGGAAAAATTTTGCAATTGTAATTAAATTTAGTTCCCTTTTGTAGTTCTGAGCTTTCTTTCTCTGTTCATATATCTGCAGAAAAACAAAAAGAGAAGAAAATTAACACAATAGGATCAACTGGAATATAAGCCCTTAGACCCTTTATTGTGTTATCAAATTGCTTACGGGAATTAAGCATGAAGAACTGAAGCTTACAAGCAATGCATGTAGCTCAAAGCACACGTACAAATGACAATTGATGATTCACAATCGGACAAAATGCCTAATCTAAATACCCCTGCTGAATTGGTCAAGTTGCTCAATTGGACCAAACTCCCAAGTTTTATTTCCCTGGAACCAAAGAAAAAATGCTCGCTTTCCCTGGATGGGAGCGTACCATCTTAAATATGTGGAAATGTTAGATGCGTGGGTACCCAAAATCTCTTGAAGCTCTTAGCTTTTTTAACTTTTTTCAGAAAAAAAAAATAGTTACCTGTTTACCTGTACTAGAAACTTGAAACGCAACATCATTTGTCTATAATATGACCATTGTATGTATGGGGTTCAAAGGATGAGTCTCAAAGAAATGCTGCAAGTGAAAAGCAGAAGAAGATCGTTCACATTTTAACAGCGGAGAGCATGATTCCATTGACTTTGTATTTAAAGCATATTTCCATTCACAGTGAGGACAACAGTACAAGGAGAATACTTTAATGAATCACAGCACCCAATAGTACAAGGAGAATACTTAAATCACAACAGTAAAAATGTTGGTGGTGCTACTAGGACCAAAGATAATTATCGGAAGTATATCACTTGCTCACTTACACTACGTTGGGCAACATCTTGTCTCTCTTCATATGTCCAAAATTCAGGCACTGTTACCTTCAAGTTTGCTTCAGTTTAGTTGATGTACCGACTATTTAAGCAAAATAATAGCAAGACGAATAGATGGATTGAAGTCAAGAGTACAACCTTTCTCTTCTTTGTCTTACAAGGGACAAGGATTAGGACAAGAGAACAGATAGATTACGACCATTATAAACTGTGGTCAGACAGGTAATGTTATCATGGAAATATCTATCCTCTGCCTGATTCACCAGTTTGAAATCTTGAGTTATCATTAATCAGTAAAGTGAAAAAGAAAAGGGTACATGAAAAGATGTGATAACCTACAAAAATCAGCTGGCTAAATGCTCCCGTGTGAGAGAAGAAACACCGAACTCTACAAATATGACTACAGTACATATTACAGCAGTTTATAGGGATCCTTCCGGGTTGAAAGTGTTCTCTTTGAAGCTCTTACTCAACCAGATAGCAGTTTCCCTTGGGGAAACCTTCCCAGGCCCAAATGGTTTCAACAAAACCCCAAGCTCATCATACCTTGCCTGCTGTAGCAATCTTGCACTAAATTCAAGCAACCCTTCTAAGGCTTCAGCCCTTTGTTGGTATGATGAAGTGTCAAACTGTCCGCCACGCAATTCTGAAGAGGTGCGGCTTGATGCACCTGCTGTTGCATTTTGATCAGAAGAACCACTTTTAGCCTCATCGTTTTCCTTGAACATGCTCCGCTTGATTCCCTGCCAAGCATCCGTACAACTAGGCCTAATAGGGGCTCTATCACATACCTCTACTGTACATTTGTCTATCACAGTTGAATGATTGCCACAAGGTGGGTAGCCTGAGGAACCCTGTGCAGAGGTTGATGTTCTATTGATGGGAAACAATGAATCTTCATATGAAGCTAACGGGAATTCAGCTATCTTATCAATACGGGGAGAGTTGACTGAAATATCTGGCGAAGTTACATGGCTAAGCAAACCAATACTGGACCTGCGAGGAGGCTGCTGAATACCACTCCTTGTTGGCAGTGGAAATGATGCTCTACGAGTTGTATGGACAGATTTTGTGGTATTGCGTGAAACAGGAAGCTGCAACCACAAACTTCAGAAAGTCAGACATCTAAAATTCTTTTTGGGATACAATAACTTCAGTTGCGGTATGTCCAAATATCAAGAAGCTCTCTCCTAGTTTTGACTATTACAATCTACTCCCTTAATATCTATTATCATATTATAGAAACCTCCCCTGTTGTCAAACGATGTTAATTTTATTATATAATTATCGTGTCAAAAAAGAAAAAGCCTAAGACACGTGAAATCATAATGGACTTCCAGCTTGTCTTACCGCCTCACGATTCTTTGAGGGTTCCATTGATTTCTTGCAGGTGGCAGAAACTTTTGACGAAGTGAGTCTTGGAGTCTTGGCAATACTAGAAGTTCTGGAAACAACAGGCTTATGGATTGACTTCATTGCATGGCTATCTCCAACACATAGTTCTTCTAACCTTTGATTTAAATAATCTGGAGTACAATCTATTTCTAGGGTAGAGCATACAGAATCTTGATCAACTCCAGATACACTAGGATTTAGAGTCCGATCATTGCTGAAAGAATGCCGCTTATCCCTATTGATGGAAACTGGATCATCTTCTGGCTCCAAAAATCGAATTTTCTTCATGTAGTTGGATTCTGGCCAATGAACTGGTAATGTACTTCGCCTGGGGCTATTGATTTTGAGATGGATCTTAAGAACATACGATTGAAGATGCGGGTGCCCAAGCAACTCTGCAGCCTGCCACCAGAAGTACACTTCAGATGAGAAAATAGGTCCATGTAACAGATCAGATGTAAATGCATATGGTTAAGCACATAGCATGACATCTGCCTACAACCACTGGTAAATTTAACATGCCAACCAGCAGCAGATGCCAGATAAGAACATCTATAGAGACAAAGGATTAAGAAGCTAGACAAGACATACTACAAAAAGAATCAGATTGCACAACGGTGACAAGAATCGTTAATGTCAAGCAGGCAGTGGCACCAATAATCAGTAATAATATTCAGCAGAAGTGAATGAGAGAATATTCAGTACACCCAGTGTATTACATTTACACCAATACATTGCATTGAATTATTCTAGGTCAGAGAAGAATTATACATACACTGGGCCTAAGCTCTGGATTTTTCCGCAGCATGCTTTTAACAAGACCTCGACTGCCAACAGGAAAAACAAATATGACTAGATCAATCATACAATCCATAATATTTGTCAAGGATCAACTCTCCCAACAGCTTAAGCTGTTAATTATGTTTGGCTATCCCTGTTAGCTTTGGACAACTTTAGGTTCTAGGTTTGTGAAAATGCCAAACTTAACAGTGTAAGACATGACAATGCAATTTGCAAATGGCAACATTAGCCAAAATAACTACATAAGAAAGAACAAGAACTTACAATGAACCGGAATATTTTGTTGGCAGTGGAGCCACTATGGACTTATTAATCTTGTTAATCAATGCTTGTATATCCTGTTCAAAGTAAATGAAAGAAAATTAGATAATTTAATAAAGCAAAGTTTGCAGAAAAGATATGAAAACAGTAAATGTGAGTAGTTTTCAAGTCTTTAAGAGATACCATAAGTATAAACATGCAGCTAAATGAATGCTGCTGATGATCAATTGTGAAAATCATAGTAAAAAAAATAGCCCTAAGTTCAAAGCACATCAAATGGGAACACAGAAAGTAAATTAACAGGATTTAAGTCTAGTGGTGAATCCACAGAACGCAGATGCAAGTGCAAACTGGGTAATGTGATGATAGTCAAATTGATAAGCAAATGTTTGTCTGATTGATAAAAAAAACTGAAAATTTGTCATACAACAGCAGAGTTGAAAGTATTAAATATGCTCCAAGAAGATGAGAGATACAAAGAAACCTTTTAATTGGAAAAGATACTTACAAATGCTTTGAATGCAGGCTTATGCGCTGTCATTTCATATATACAACATCCTGGATAACCAATTTCAGAGATCATGAATGCATAATAAACCAATAGCAGAAAATTTATCAAGGACAAATAACCATGACACATGAGTACTTACCCAAGGACCAAATATCTGATTTAGAACCATAAGGTATATCAGCAAGAAGCTCAGGGCACATGTAGCTAGGAGTTCCCACAACCTAAGTTACAAGACAATGACTCTCGTTATTGATGATTACAAGTAGTCATGGAAAAGTTACAGTCAGGAAGGTAAATTCAATTCATATATTACAAATTTCTTACAGAGGAAGCAAGATCATCAGAAGTCAACATTTTGGCAAGTCCAAAATCACCTGCTTCATCATTGATCACTTGTAAGCAAAATTTTCAGCATCTACCCCTTTTTCAAAGGAACAATAGAATAACTTACCAAGACGTATGTCATGACCTTTCGTCAAGAATATATTTGAACACTGATGGAATCGTGTGATTTTCTCATTAGTATATAACTTAACAAAATTTAAATGGAAATAGAAATACCATTGATAAGTACAAAGAGAAGTCTGTTACTAACCTTGACATCACGATGAAGAATGTGGTTCATGTGCAAGTAGTCAAGTGCCATAAGAAGTTGAACAAGCCACTTACAAAGTTTCTGCAAACAAATTGCCCTTTCAGATTTTGAATGCAAAAATCTTAAAATCCAAATGCTATCTGTATTATTGTCCAAAGGAAAAGGGATTGTATAGATGAATTATGATTTCTGCGAGGAAAAAAATTAAAAGTTAAAACTAACCTCCTCGGGAAACAGAACACCATTAGCTTTCTTTATTGCTTCTGCCCTGTGTTACATCAATAATGTATTTAGAAAAACGTGCATGCTCCAATTTATGAAGGCTGAAAGAATATAGAACCAAGAATTATATGCTAGAAGAAATTAGAGAAAAGAAGCTTACATATCTCCACCCTCACAATAACCTATAATAATGCAGACATAGCAACCCTGAGAAGGAAGGCGGCAAAATAGACCAGTACGAAGCAGTTGCAGTTAGTTTATATGTCATCACCAATCAGCAATAAAGCAAAATTTTGTAATAATAGAATATAATAGATGAACCAGTAATCTTGACAAGAAAATGAACTTTTAAGTCTGAAGTCTGAACTATTAATAAAGCTATATTACTGATAGGCTCCTATTTCTAAGGTGTATGCTACAAGGGGATGGGAACTAGAAGATCGACACACATGGGTAAGGAGGACAGAATGGCAAATAAAGGGAATATTCATGCTGATAGTCTGGTGCATCACCGAATGCTGAGCTGGCAGGTGAGAGAGAGAGGAGAGGGAAATTAATTAGTATAAGAGGGAAGGGAGGGAAAGAGGGAAATCAAGCAAGGATTAAGTGAAGACTGGGAAGGGAGGAAGCAAACCCTCGAAGTTCTGCAGTGTCTCTATCAGTTCAATCATTTTCTCTTGTTTCTTTTCTTTTTACTGCCTGTACAGATCTTCCTCTGCACTGCTTCTTCAAAGCAGTGAAAGAGAGAGAGATCCCTAGTGAATCAATAATACAGTATCTATATTTTCCAGTTCTAATCACAATACCTTTTCTACCCATGAATCTTTATACTCCACAATAAATGGGTTTCTGAATTTAGAGATGAGCTCCATCTACACAGGCCATAAGAAATAAAGACGTCAGAAATATCCTGAATCATATCCAAAAATAATTTCACATCAAACGTATGAGTCAACAGAAGTTGTTGTTAAGTTTACTGCCTAAGCACATTTTATTCGTAGTGAGATTTGAAACTTGTCATCAGACCCCGTTAGAAAATGAAATTCCACTAGAACACAAACAAAATGCACCAGCCACCAGGAACCATGCACCAGAAAAAATGCGAAGGAGAAGTTTTAGAAAACAGAAAATGCCACAAGATAATCAGTTTTTTTTTAGACAGTGCAAGATAATCAGTTAGTAGTCCACTTGTTGAATCACTATTAAGCACCAACCTCCTGGTGAGCAGATCTACGAGAGCGCTCAGTTTGGCGGGCAAGGCGAATCTTCTTCAGCACATATCTATATATTTCAGAAGGCAAAGTTAAAAAGCAATCTTCATAATGATTTATGGAACTGCATACATTGTCATTTAAAGTACACAAGTGAACAGAGACAGACGAAAAAAAAGGGTAACGTAGGTTCCATTCTCACTTTTTCTTCTCATGCTTATGTCTCACAAGAAGCGCAGAACCAAAAGCACCTTTTCCTATTTGCTCAAGTATTTCATATTGCTCCATGTCATCAGTTAGTAAGAGAATTCCCTCTCCTGGGTATAGACCAGGTTAAGCATGTTAGATCCTTACAAAAGTATTAGAAAGAAAAGAAAAAAAGGAGAGGGGGTAAATAACTAAACAGTACTTGAAAGTTAAAAAGACAATTATTGGAATGCAATTAAGTGAGTTACTCAAGAATTGCATATGCTTGTAAGTTAACCTTTCCTCTTTCTCCTTTCTCAAGGTAGAAGAAGAAAAGTACAGTGCAAAACAATGGTGATTATTCACCAGAAAGAAACCAACAAACAGTAATCTGTAATCAAAAGTTTTCAAAAACAAAATAACTATCTAAATGTGTAGTCAAAAAGCGGGTTTAGTAATGCTCAGTACAATACGGAATACAGCATAATAAGATTATGCGCTCAGAGAAAGAAGTAACTATCGATCACATTAACTTATGCACGAAAGTTGATTTATCAGGGCGCTAATTACTTGTTACTTGATAAACAGGTTCCACCACAAAATGATTCACGTAAAGAAGCATTATCTTATCAATTATTGGCGAGTAACCTAGAGAAATAGAAATTGTAGAGAATGTCCGTTGAAATACGTTTCTCCGTTCAACCATAAAAAGCATGATGAGGCACAGGCCATTGTAGGCTACTCTGAGCCGTACCAATTAGAGGGAGTACTGAGATCACGAAGCTTACTATGCTTCCTCACCTACATTTCTTGGAAACAGTCCAACATTGCCGAAAATAACAGAAGGCACTGTAATAAATTAAGCACGTAATCGAGTAAAAGAAACATCTAGCAGGAAAAGTGTTACAGGCCACAAATTTCGCGAAGTCAAATGCAGGATAAGGAAACAGAAAATGGAGAGAAACAAGCGAAAAAAAAAAACATGAACGAAATCAAAATAAAAATTGGAAAAACGCATGGTGAAAAGTTGAATCACGGTGAGAAATAAAAGGAAAAGGCAAAATGCAGCACCTGAGGTAAGTCGGTGTAAGAACAAGTTGAACGGATCCAAGGGATTCAAAATGTAGAGGGAAGAAGAGTCACAAAGCCGAGAATGCGAACTTGAACATTGGTGGAGGAGCTGCTGCAAAACGACACCGTTGTTCAGGTAGAAGAAGAAGAAGAAGAAGCAGTAGCAGACGAAGTTGCAGAAGAAGCTCTTTCGCCATTCTCGTTCAGAGTAAGAAAAGGACAAATGCAGAGAGAGAAAGAGAGATATTACATTGCAATTTATTAAAGTAGTGTGTGTATGAGAAAGAGAGAGAATTGAGACTTGAGAGTCCTAAACCACCGTCCCGTGAGGTGAGGGAGAATTTTTTACTTTGCTACAATTCAAAGAGAGAGGGAGAAAGGGGAGCGAATGAAAAAGAAAATGAAAATGATGGGTTAAAATGAGACTGATTTATTTATTTTTTCCCGGTAAACAAAATGAGTGATTACTTACGCTTTGTTTCCTGTTTTGCGAAAAGAAGCAGAAACTGATAGAAAGTAAAAAAAATGGAAGGTGGGTTGTCTCACACTTTGGTACTTCCGTAAGCTTTATTGGGCTTTGTTTCAAATTTATTTATTTATTGATATCGTTGAAGATATTAGTTTATTACCTAATATTTTCTATTTCTTCCAGCTTCTCTTCATATTTTACTCTCAAATCCCATCTAAACTTCTTTCTTCTTTCTTGTTTATTTTTATAATGTTTAATTCTGATGATATGATATGTTTATGTGCCAATTTCAATATAGAAGAAGAATTAATACATTTATGAATGAATTAATAAAGTCACAATTTTTATTTAATATATTTAAGTATATAAAATAACGTCAAATCACTTATTTCATAAACTGTTCAGAAGTTTCTCTAAATAGAATGAACTGATTTCTTAGTCAACTTACTTCCCCTCCCCCTCCCGCCCTTAATTTTGTCATTATAGTCAACTAAATATATATACTAGCTGTTTTATCTCATATTTAAAATTGTTATCATTTATCAGTAGAGAGACCCCAGAATTAATTTAAAGTAAAAAAAACTAAAAATACTCAACATATTTTAGTTTTCAATATATATATATATATATATATATTTACAGTAGTTTTCAATATATATTTAAAAAAAAAGAAGAATCTAAATAAAATAGATCAGACTGATATATATTTATTAATTTCCTTAGATGGGGGAAGTGGACCGGGGGAAGGATAGTGGGACAGACAGCTTTCTTGTTTGCGTCTACCCCTTCTTCATATCTCGATCTCGAGTCTCAACCACCTCTTCTCAATCACCACCCTTATCATCCGGTGCTTTCTCTCTTTTTCTCATTTTTTTTAACGAAAATATCAATAATACTATTGTACTTTTTTCTTTTTATTTTATGTTGAATAATCAAAACTTTTAACAACCCCTTGTGGACTGTGGAGGTGGTGAGTATCGTCTTTGTCAGATTATGTCTCAAGGTTGCTCTGCACTCTCGCGCTCTAACATTTGTTGCCTAGTGTAATTAAAAAATTAGATAGGATAATTAATTATTAAAAGAAACTTGTGAAAGGTAATACGAGTTACACTAAGCTGACTCTCCCTTTGAAACTAGTCTATAGATGATGAATTCGAATTCAACTCAAGTCTAAATAAATAATCATGTTTTCTCTCCTCCCAAGCATTTCATGGCTTCATTACCATTGCATAGGATGGGAGAAAATAGAAAAATTATCTTTGGTTAGCATTGTTTCGCATCTATTTGCAAAAGGAAACAAACATAAAGTGCATTGGTATACACATGTGAGGATTATTTATTGTAGATGGTATATATTGGGTGAAAAAGGAAGACCCGCATCAATGAGAGGAGGATTTGCTTCTGTTGCGTTAAGAGAGACGCGGTTATGGTTGCTCCAATATCCCATCTAAAAAATGAAGCCAATGCAAAATGATAATAGTTAATAACTACGCAGAACTGTGACATCCGTTCAATATGGATTCTTATTAATGATAGAATTCATAATTGTATTGAGAGTGCATCACGTGACGTAAAATAATTTTGTGCATTGAGTTAATAAAAATATAAGTGAGTTTGATAAAATATATTTTGAGAACTTAAATTTAAAAATAGAAAAAAATTGTTATTTTGTATAAGTTTAGTTACAAATTACTCGATACACTATATCCACCCAATAATTTTTCAATTGTTTGTTTTTAGTGTATTTTTCACTTTAATATAGCCATCTATAATTTAAATATTAAAAAAGGTGAAAATGAGAAAATCTCATATATGTAGGTATTCAGTACCCCTTACATATTAGAAAGTATGAAAATCCATTTACTTCAACATTATGAATATGCTTGGAATTTGTTTGATTTCTAGGTTACAGCATGATCTAAGTTTCATACAGTAATTAATACCCACATGTGATTTCTAACAAATGATTAAAAAAAAACTTAAAATCTTTGAATCGACGCACTTAAATTTTAATAATTTTAGTAATTGAGCAAACATAAGTTGGTTTTCATTTTCTTTCTGTTGCAATGTAATGGATCCCCAAGTATGGTTAATTAATGTATGGTTACACGGCAGGCAAACAACTTTTGATAGCACATAGCTGACCATAGCTCATCCTCCTCTAGGCCCTAGCTTTCTTTGGACCTTAGATCCTATAGGCTACATCAAAAGGAGCGGGGATGGAGGAGCCAAACCAAAAGTAATTAATCCTCCTTCCGAGACCTATAAAATATGCAATTCAATTCCGAAAGTGTAGTTGCAGTGAGTTAATCTCAATCTCAACTTTATATGTGAATGTCATCGTTACAGATATAAGGATGTAACGTCCAGGTACTCCTAACAATAGAAAAAGGTTTTACTTGTTATAATTTTTTTATAGTTGGGCTTCCATTAATTTATTTATTTTATTGTTAAAAACTGGTTGAAGGATAATCTGACATTTTTTAAAATCTATATTATTATACTGTGATCAAATGAATTAGAAAATTACATGTATTGAGATTTGGGCCCAACATGTTTGGTGCGCTAGATCATGTGTAGGCTCAGCTTGTTTGGGTCTATGATGGATGGAATTAAGATGACTATTTATGAAGGTTCAAGTCCCCTCTTCTCTCCCATGTATGTATATATATATATATATGTCACTTACACATTTATATGAGATTATTGATGTCCTATTCCATCAAGTAACATTATCAAATTGCAGATAAATGAGAAGAAGATTTTATTTCTGAAGTGTACAAGTGTATACAACCATATAATTGGAGTGGATTTATCGCAAAGTTAAAATGTTTTAAAGAGGTACACAATTGTTTATTATATTGATGTTTTAATATCATGCATCTATTATCAAGGCATACTTTGTGTTTGTATTAAATTTCTTACATTACTATCCCATAAAAGGAGGTTTTCTTTAATGTTATGTCTATTAAATTTTAAGATGTTATATTTTTTATTTTGTTTAATGTATGTCAATATTAAAAATATTTTTAATTTTATATTAATTCAATAATATATGAAATATATCACAAAATTTACCTTTATAAAAATCCGTTTTGCCTCTCGTGATTATTATTCTATTTTGTAGCTTGTGAAGTATATACAAGTTCGTGTGACCTTGTATATATAATTAATTATATTATATATACTCCATTCTTTCTTCTTTTTTTTTTCACATCGCTGTTTAGTTGGTCAAAATTAAAGGCGTACATTAGCATGCTACCAAGCACGTACTGTTGGTGTTGGGTGTTGCCATAACTTAGGCCACGAACTATTCAATTTTTTAGGTCAATTTACGAATGGACGCATCATAAATATGGAAAAAATGCATTGCTGAAGACAATTTTGATTTTTCTGCAACATCCCATCATGTTTACCCAATTTTCAAGGGCATGGAGTGGACAACACTAGCACAGGCATAGTATGAGCCTGGTAATTAACTGTAGACATATGCAGCAAACACGAGAAGTGCGAAGCATGAAGTTCTAGGTGTGAGGGACAAGCAGCCATGAAACCTCCTAAATTAAAATAAAGAAACAAAAAAAAGCTAAAGACGGTGGGATTGGGATTGGGATTAGGACAGCGTTCTACGCGGATAAAGGAGGGACCAAACAAATGGAGAATCTGGATGTGCTTCCCATAATCGGATACGAATACTGAGATGAGTACCCATACCCACTCACCAGTCAACTTCCCAGCTCCGCACCGCACCGCACCAGAAAGCGACATTGCGCCCTAAAACGGGAAATTTGGGTAGCTCTGTGGATAAAGATTGAGTAATTAATCGAACCACGTGAATGATAGATAAATCTTTTACAGGTATGCTTAAGACGGGACTGGTGCTTACAAAAAATAGGTTGATTGACCCAAAATGACATCATTTTCCTGTTTTTTCATTTACAATGAATGAACTTATTCAAAAAAAAAATCTCTAAAATTCTTAATATTATTATTTGTCTAACATATTTTTCTTTTATTTTTAAAAAAATATATAAATTGCACCACAAAATGTTCAAATTCAACGGCATTAAATAGGTGTTTTGGTTAGATTTTATAAATTTTATTTTGAATGAACTTAATTTTAGTTAAAAATATATTTGAGTTAAGTAATTTATATTTCAAAATTTTTATTTAAAAACTGATTTTAGCAAAAAAAAATGTTATTTAAATCATATTAATAAAAATTATTTTTATATGTGTAATTACTAAAAAATGTATGAGTTATTTTTTGAGTTAGATTAAAAAATTTAATTTTAAAAAATAATTGTAAATAAATTCATGATAAAAAAGTTTTGAACAAAATTAAGTTTGTTTAGATATTATAAAATAAAATTACTTTTGAAATATCATTTATAATATTTTTTTTAAAAATATTGGGCTTTACTTATTTAAATAATATTAAAATAATAATATAATATTAAATTATAAGAATATTTTTATCAATATACATATAAATAAATTTTTTCTTAACGTAAAAGTAATAAAATATTACTTTATCATTTGAAATATTACAATTAATTTTGAGTCTAAATGTAATTTTATCTCAAATATTACCAAACATTAGCATCTCATTTTAAAAAATTTTTTAAACTACAAATACGTTTTTGAGATGCTAAAACACTAATTCAAATATGCTCTAAGTCATTCACTCATTTGGGGCTGGTATGTGTTTATTTGTAAATTTAATTTTGTTGAAAAGTGAGTAATAAAATAATTTATGTAATAGTTTGATGTTATTTAGATAATATTAATTAAAATTATACATTTATAATTATAAGAAATCAACCACGAGCTGAATGAGGGAAGAAGATGATCTTTGTTACAGTGACACCTCGACTTGGAAGTTAGCGGAGTGAGACTTGAGACCGAGACGAAAGCCTGAAAGATGAGAGAATCATTTATTAGTTCAGTTTAAATAAAAGATATTTTATTTTGATTTAGTTATTAAATTAGTTAAATATTAAGTTATTTTAATTTATAATTTATATATTATTATCTAATGATTTATTTTTATTTTAATATTTAATACATAATTAATTATAAATTATTTAATTTAATACTTAATTAATTTAATTTATAAATTAAAATGTTGTTTTTTTTTACAAACTACACTAAATTATCTTTCCCCTAAAAAGATTGATGTGTCTTAACATTGCCAGCATAAATTTTGTGTCATAAAATCCTCAAAGACATTGCACTCAAATCAATGGAGAAGCTTGTAGGTTCCACTTTCTACTCATACCGGCGTTTCAGACCCGCCATTGTTTAACCAATTGTACAAGATACGGAAAGGGGTGGAGGATACTGGATATGGGATTGTAGTTGTAGGTGCGTGTATTTGGATTAGGGCCCAAACGTCATTCTGTGGTGGGCTGGGCTAGCCTATCTTCATGGCCTTAATAGCGTTGACTTTTAGTATGGGAAAAAACTAAAACCTTTTATATTTGAGAGCGTGGATGAGTGAGGGAGCAACACATGCACGTGCAAGGCGCATACTGTTGGTGGACGTTTGCACACAGAAGAACAGAACAGAACAGAACGCAGAGCAGCACATGTGACGTGATGTGCGTGGCAGTGTGTGAAATGTCTGGTTCCGCACAGAAGCGTGGGGCCCAAACGAGCCTGAGATATACTTGCTAGTTGTTACTACAAATAAAGACAATGAACGTGGGACCCTCTCCCTAACAAAAACATCACTGTGTTGTCGCTGTATAGTGTGTACAGTACTACCTCATGGTCTCACACCGATATAAATGCGACTATGCAAGTATATTAATATATATATTTTTTAATTATTGGCATTCTTACTCAGTAATTACTTATCACAAACATGTCATTGGGGAAAAGTAAGTGGCAACATGGACTGTGTTGTCTTAAAATGAAAAAACAAACAAACAGATACTGCATCTCAACTACATTAGTTAATACTTAATTTACCCAAATGGTTTTATTGGTTGATTATTACCATCTGCATCTGATTATCATTTAAGGCATCGTAGTTCTCATATTTCATAAAGTGGCTACATATCGCAAATGCTGGAATTATTATGCGTTCTTATTGTAAGAATTTGAATTGTGCAATCCGACAATCTTCCTTGAAAGGTATCGATTTAATTTTGTTTTATTGTTAATATATAAAAAAAATAAATTATTATTTTATTATATATTATTAAATTATTAAAAATATTTTACTTTTATAATTATTATTTAAAAATTTTAATTTTTTTAATAATGTGTCAAATATATTATTGAATAATAATGTAAAAAAATTATATTGAAAGTAAATTATTATTTTTTTGACAGAGAAAGTAAATTAAATTTAAACTATATATATATATATATATCAAAACTTTTAGTTTGTCTTTGTCTTTAACACACACATATAATCTCCAAAAATTTATCACGAGACTTTTCATGTTATAAATGTAATTTGGTTCTTATACTGACAAACAACAAACATAATTAAATTTAGTGTGTATTTTATTAAATTCTACTGACTTTTCTTCTTTCTGTTTTGTATGATATATATCATTATGCATGTATTGATTGTATGCTAATGTACTTATGTGTACAAGTATGTATATGTACGACACTGTATATGATTTTGAATAATTCTTAATTGTTAGAACCGAAACATATCCTATGTCGGTGATTAATTAAACTCATTTAACTGAATCAAGTTTTAACTAAACTATTTAAATTATTTTATAGTCTTTTTTACTGCTGAGGTCACACAATCGCATTATTCCTTACAAGCTGCTTACTCAGTTGAACATTAAAACATAAACATGTATAAGTTCAGACCGCGTGATTTTTATTTTCATTACATCAATTTATTGTTTTATATAACTCTTGAATGTTATAAAAATTATACTGTTAAATGATTCTTATACATTGAGAACATTAATCATAGTAAATATACTATTTGGATGATAATTAAAAGCTTAGAGATTTTTTAAACCTTCGAATTTCTAAGTTGCTAAACGCAAATTAACTATTGCAGAATGTATTTGGAAATCTGAAAAATTAGACTATATTTCATACGAAAGAAGAAAAGAACAACGATTGGTGGGCCTCTGATCTCAAAAGAAAAAGTTATAGCCTGTTTGGTTTGGATTTTTCCAAATGCAAATGTGAATTTGCACACTTTCTAACACATATTTTCCAACCCAACTTTTATAGGAAGGAGAGAACTTTTTCTTCACCTAAACATTTGTTGGCGTTTAGGAAAATCTAACCCAAACAAGCCTTAATCGGTGTGTTAATGGCTCAAATTCCCCCTATATATCCTCGCCCAAAAGGACTTTTTCTCAGGAATATAGCAGTGAAGATTGTGAATAAAGCAGAAGCAATATTGATCAGCAATGAATAAGGAGGATGATTTTGGCACGAAAATATATGTGCTATGAGCCATTGACAATGACCAATCGAAATGAATGGTGCCAGCCATTTAGAACTTAACATATGAATTCATAAACTTGCTTGACTTGATTTTCATTAAAAAAAATAGTTTTTATTCGATAAAAAATTTATATGTTTTAATGCATCTTATTAAATTTATGTTGCTATTTGTTTAAAATTATGTGTAATTTTATTTGCGTTATTAGTTAGTTAAAAATATGTTTGTGCTGTTAGTTTGTTAATTAATTTATTTTTTATTTTATTGTATTAAAATGTAATATTAAATTATGTACTTTTGAAATATTAGACCTAAGTTGTATTCTTTTACAAGTACGAGTTATTTTTTTATATAACATTGTTTTTCTTCATTCAAATTTTTTTATACAACAGCTAAACCAATGACTCGATCAGCCTTCTAACTGAATCGATCACTAATTTGGATCATATAACTATGTTTTGAAGCAATTAACCCAACTCAGTACTTTCGTACCCAATCCCCCCCCCTCTTTCCCTCCCAACAACAATAGTACTGAATAGAGACCCCCACAATAGTACTTAATGGAGAACTCCACAAAGTAAGAAAATTCAATCCACCTCAATAAATCCGGTTAGGATAAAAAAAAAAAATCACACAAGTTCTTTTGTACTTTCTCATAATATCTACTAATATTTTATTGATAATTTTGTCATCATTGTTTACATAAAAATTAGGTTACTACACACATTTTTAAAGACATCAACATATAATAATAAATTACAAGCAAAATAAAGATAAGTTATTAGTTACTTTAAGAAAGTGTAAAAATTATGTAATAAAGTAGTGTAAGAATACTATTATGCATTAAGGGTGCTGCTAACAATTGTTCTTAGGGCACACTTTAAAGAACATTTAACTCCTTCTATTATCTATATTCTTTAATGAATAATTACCTTAAAAAAGTATTAAATGCTTATACTTTTCATTTAATACTTTTTATTTTTATTTTTTAAGCAATGCCAGCCCTCATTAGCAAATGCCATCCATTAGTTATATTCACCATTGTATTTCCAAACGAAATTGTTACTATTCGAAGCAGGTAGCTGAAAAAGTAAAAGGATTTTTTTTCTTTTATAAAAAAGCAAAATTAATCTTAGTGTATTACTATATATCAACTTCGCATCCTTCAACATGTTGCTGATTGATCATCATGCAAGCTAGTTACAAATAAACTTTTTTCCTATACTTGGACGAAAAAGACTCTGATAATTCCTTTCACTTTTTATAATTAGTTCCAGTCCCTAGTAAAGCGAAGAATGTTCTAAAGAATGTTTTGCCATCTCTTCCTTTATTTTTCAAGGGTCAATGTCTTCCCTATTAACACATACCAAACATCGACTGATAAAAAAATTATATAACTTGAAATGGAATAGAGAAATTTCACTTACACGGGAACAAAAATATTGTTCATTCCTCTAGCTGTCGGTGCTCACCAAATTCTAAGTTTTTCAAATGTTTATGTACTCTGGTACATTCAACTTATATATGCTATAAAAGAAAGCACCCATCAACCGGAAAAAAAAAACAAAAAAATACAGAAGCTACAAAAGAAGTAGTGCTTATTATGTCATAGAAAATGGACAAATTGATGAATTAAAACTGATCAAAATCCAAAGAAGGTACTTGCATCAAAGTTTTCTCACCTCCATGATCAACCTGCACACTGAAACCACCAGACCCCACTTGAGAAGACTCAGCTTGGGTTTGTTCTGGTGGCACTTGCCTGGGATTCGCTGGTGGATTCAACTGGTTTTCCGGCCTTTCAGGTTGCAGAACAAGTTTTCCTTGATTATACAGATTGCTCAGTTGATGGAAGTAGGGACAAGTCCTAGAGTCAAGGGACCTCTTCTTATTGACATCCTTGGTTTTTCTGAAGTACTTGTTTATGTTCTCCCACTTTTCTTTGCACCTCTTTGCACTTCTCTTGTATCCCAGCTCCGACATCCCTTGTGAGATTCTCTCCCACAGAGGAGCCTTGTTTCCTTCCTTGTCTTCATTGTTATTATTTAGACTAGTACACCTGAGGTTTATCAGCGCCAACACTTCGTCTTTTGGCCATCTCCTCCCAACATCGTCTTTCTCAGTAGTGGATATAATGTTTGAAGAGGCTTGATTTGAAACTGAATTTGTCTCGACTGGATTATTCTGGTTATTGGTAGAAGAACTAGGGTTCTGGGGAGCTGGAGCTGAAGTAGAAGAAGAAGGAAGTTGTAATGTGTCTTGGGCAAGACTTGAGCTAGGGTTTTCTGCTGCCAGTGTGCAGCACGTAATGGGTAAAGCTGGATTGTTTTGGGCTGGAGAAGTACCAGTATTTTGATGATTTAAAATCATAGTAGAAGTTGTTGACTCAAGATTGTTCTCTCCAATAGAAGGATTAGGGTTTTGCGAGTGCAATGGGGAAGAAGTAGTGCGAGTATTTGGATTTGAACCATTTGTTACCTTGATTTTGTCTTTTCCTCCATTTCCGCCACCAAAGCTTTGGCTTGCAGGGGAACTTGCTGCGAATTTCTTCAAGAATTCAATTATGGTGGCCTGCCTATCGCCAACAATAGCCTGCTCTTGTGCCATCATGTCAAGCTCCTTGTTCATCCTATCCATCTCTTGATTCTTCCAAGCTTCCTCTCTTGCAAACTTCTCTTCATCTCTTTTCAGCATATCTTCAAGGAGCTTATTGTGCATCACTTCTTGTTGAGCCATCATCTTGTGCACAATACTCTCACAAAAACTCTTGAACATCTCAAACCTATCAGGCCTCTTCCTCTTCCGGTCCTTTGTTTTTTCCACGACCTCGTCACTTTCCTCGCATTGTTTGGTCACTGATGCGTCAATATTTCTTGAATCCTCTTCCAATGCATGGCCCATCTTGTCTTGTCCGTCACTTGGCTTTTGCAGCTGCTGGGTCTTTTCAGCCCCAACCTGATCAGGGTTTTGATGACCTTGATAAAGCTCTTCAAACTCACTAGGAAACCGATAATTCTTTCCGTAATTAATGTTGTTGAAATATCTACTTTCTTCTTCAAACTTCTCCTTGCACTTCTCCGCACTCCTCTTATATCCAAGCTCTGCTAGCTTCCTGCGCCCACCATAAATATATAAATCAAGACCAACCATAGAAGCATTTATTCTTATTATGTGCCTCTCACCAGTGTCTTCAACACGTAATAGACAAAATGGATTCCTTCAATTTTCGTCCCTTCCCTCGCTGCCCCGCTCAGCTCTGTTTCTCTCGGGCTGTGTGTGTATGTGTGTGTGTGCGTCTCACGGTGTCAGTGTGTGAGCTAAAGTGTAGCTGCACGTGTGCGTTTGTCTACCACATGGAGGTAACATATGATGCAACCACTGATCAAACACAAAGTCCAGCTCATTAATTTTCCATTAAGGAATTTATTGCTATAATTCTTCGATGATCATTCAAGAACCCAGGTGTTCAACTTGATCGACTTGCTCGAAACAGGTTAAAGGAAACAGTAAAATGAGATTTAATTACAAGCATATGATTAAGGTAGCAAGTGTGGGTACCTTGAGACATGTTCCCAAGTGAGCTCTGGGAACCAACTCTCCATGCTAGATCTGATCCTCAACAGCGCAAGCACTTCATCGTTAGTCCAGGAATCAATCAGCTCAGGTAATTGTCGTTGATCTCTTTCAATCTCGAAGTTCATTGACACCGTACTATTTTCTTCCTTCTCTTCATCTTTGTGGGTAGGAGATTGGTGGTGTAATGGGTGCAGGAGATTGGGTTGGAGTGGCAATTGATGAGAAGGGTTATAAGGATCAAAAGGAGGGAAGCTATTGGTGGTTGCAGAGGCATGGAGAGGGAAGGATAAGTGAAGAGGAAGTGAGGTCCTTGGTGTTATGAATTGGTGGAACTGGTCTGGAACTCCATCGAACATGTTTGCGTTTGTGTTGGTGTTTGAGTTCTCTCTTCTTTACCTCTTCCTCCCTGTGCTCACTGTAAATCGGCAAAATGCTACAAGCAACTTTACAAAACACCAATGACCAACCTCTCTCTCTTTCTGTCTTTCTCTCTCTTTCTCACATTTATCAAAGAATTTGTCCTTGCATGGAAGGGAAAAGATAGCCCACCACCACACCCTTTTAGAAGAAAGTGAACTCACCACCCGCTAAGAGATAATATTCTATACAATAAAAATGTGGTGATCTTGGACAAGTCAATCCAACCACGTTGCAAGTAAAAGGCATATTCAATTCATTTCAAACTCATTCAAGCCTTTTTCTATTTTCAAATAAAATCCAAAGTGATCTTTATCATCAATTACCTTCTGATCAAGAAAATTTAGGTAGCTAGGAGTCTTACTCTCACAAATCACATGGCTTGAGAGAGCGTAATTGGCCAGTATATACATCATAAAGGATTAATTGCGTGTAAAAATTGAAAGTATTGTATGTGTCATGGTGTTATTGGTCTGTACTCTATAACGTCACCTCAGTGTGACATGTTACGAGGAATGAATGCAGTTCCTTCAATTGGAGGGAAAGAGGAAAGAGAAGGAGAAAGAGATGGTTATATTATATCATATATGATTGGGGATTGAGGAAGACGCGCATGGGGGTGAGACTGTGGTTGGAAGGGAACTGGGATGGAAAATGATACTTGAAAAAAAAATTTTAAAAATAAATAGTTTTGGTTGTCACTGGGCCATTCGAATCCTATGCAGTAGCTGATGCTCATGATGGTGTAATTAACGGCATCCGGATGGCAGGACACGTGAAAACATGCAGAGGCTGGGACCAATTATTTAAGGATGGGAATCTTCACATGGTACAAAGGAATACAGTGCTATAGTACAGCCTCATCACAGAGCCTTTCCTCTTCCTTTCTTAGAGGGATGGTCTCTAGTCTGGTTAAGAACTAAAGATATTTCAATTTATTGATGTTTGTGTTGGGCCTACTATTACACGTATAGAGCATGGATCTAAGAACACCAACAATTAGAATATTTCCCCCACCTTCAAGGATTTACTTTCCGCTTTCTGCAGTTTGCATTTTTAAGAGTCTGTTTATGAATATGATCGCAGCGCATCAGCATGCACGCACTCTTTTTTTTCTTTCTTTTTCTTTCCCTCCCTCATTTGGTTGGTTCTTTTCATTTTTCGTCCATTTAGATTTGCACCTACCTTTAAAGTATATACCAAACGTAGTTTGATATAAGCACTAATATAAAGAGAAGACCAATGAGCATGACTTATAATGTTGCACCCCAACATTATTGAAAGTGGTATATAGCTGCAATATTGGGGCTATTTGTGTATGTGTGTGTGTATGTGATGAAATTAAGGTTTAACATATGTTTAAATTAAAGAAAAGAAGAGGAAGAAAGAAAAGAAGAACCTTTCGATTGGCTTTGGGAGGAAGGAGATGAGTGAAGCAAGGAGGGGAGGGGTAGGATGGTTAATGGTCCAGCAAAGTTTCAAGTTTTAACCAGCTTTGTGGAAAGAGAGGTGTCATAACCTCTTCTTGTTACATGGGCTCAATCTCAGCCCTTTTGTACCTGCCTTCCTTCCCCCTATCTTTTTGAGTTTTGACCCACTCTGAAATATGGCTGCAATTGTACCAAAATTCATTATGGTGAGCTTGAAGGCGCATTTATTTGTTAACTTAAAAAAAAAAAAAAGAAGAACAAAGAGCTTTCTTTTTTATTTTTCTCTCTCTCCTTTTATACACAGTCTTGGAATATGATTTTGGTTTCATATGGATTTGTGACATTTGTCTTCTCTTTCATAATTTTAATTGAGTTTAATTTTTATCTACTGTAAAACTGTCATTTAATTATGTGTTGTCAAATCATTAAAAGAGTTTGACTATCACAACCACTATTTAAAAAGTCTAAGATATATCAATACATGATTAAATGACAGTATAAAAAAACTTTATACTGACAGTAAATAGAAATTAAATCTTTTTTAATTTTATCTCAAACTTAATTATTAAATGGTAGCGGGTTTTATAGGCCAAACTTGAAGTGGACATGCCCAAAACCAAGACAAAAGGGGCATCGTAATGGGTCGTTTTTTCGGTCAAATAGTAATGGGTATAGTATACTATTACTGAGACAGAATCATGGGTTTTGGGTCGTTGAAGCACGCTAGGCAATGAATTACAATTGGAACTTGTGTGGTAACAAGAGTAAGTACGAAGCCCATTTCATATTATAACCTCAAGTCCAATCTTCTCTTCCCAGCTCGTGCCTATCGTCTGGTTACATTCATGGTCTCAGACGCGACGCAAGATTTTGAGTCTCAATATACGGTAGACTGCTTAATCCAATGAATTTTTAAATAATATACGCTCATGCGTGCACAGGAAAACTGAAATTAGTTTACCATGACATCTGGATTTTAAATGCTAAATAGATAATTAGATATGTTACTGTCTGCGTTATCTGTCCGTTGGCGTTTTGCATTGTATTCTTATGGTACGACTATTTTTTTTACAGAGTTTTGAAGTGACATAAAATTTATATAAAATTTTAAAATTTACAGTTCTTGTGATAACACTTGTAAAAGTATATAAATAAAATGACTTGGCAAAAATAATAATTATTTAATTTATTTTAAAAATTAATTAAGTATTTAATTAATTTAATTAATAATTTATATATAATTAATTATATATATTTAATAAATAATTTAATTTAAAGATAAATTATTAATTAATTATATATAAATTATTAGTTAAATTAATTAAATATTTAATTAATTTTTAAAACGAATTAAATTATCATTAATTTTATCAAACTAAAATTTTAAGTCATTTTTTTAAGTAAATGCAAAGAGAAATTCCATTGTTTAAGTCAATGGAAATATATATAACTTCAAAGTCATTTCTTATGATACAACTTCCATTGTTTAAGTCAATGCAAAGAGAAATTCATCTATTAATAATACATCATTTAAATATATAATTTATATTTATATAAAGTGACGGATTTAAATTTGTTTACGACAAAAATCAAATTCTATAACGTTACACAAATATAAATAATATGTGAGAACTAAGAAGTATTTGCCAATATATCAAGAAGACCGCCCCGCAGCCGACCTATTTGATTTCGTCATCTTATATTCCTTTCTGACAGAAGTATGACTGGTTCTTCCTTTTCGTGAAGCACAAGGGTCTCATAGGTATACTTTTCTCCCTTTCATTTTAATTTCTTCTAACTCTTGAATTAAAAATTTTAAAAATGACTATGTCCTGAAATTAACACAGAAAATTCATTGGTTATGAACCATGCTTGTTAAGTGTTAACAAAATTGACCTGGAATGATGGAGAACTTATAAAAGAAAAATGCAACCAAATTGTTGATAGTTCCTTTAACATTTGTTTTTTTTCTTTTACCCACAAAGAAACTTCTTAAACCTTCAATCGAATCAAGTTATTATCCTAGTAATTATTCTCTTTTCTTTTGTAATGTTCTATTCTTTCTTTTTACATAAATAAGTTTTTTTTTATTGCAAACATTTAATTAAAAAAAGAGAATAATAACTAGAATCTCTTTTGGGCCTTTATATATTATAGATTCCTACTTTTGCTGCTGCTTTTAAAAGAAAAGAAGTGAACTTTTTTCACATTTTGGTAATCAATATTAAATAGTTTCCTTCAAACCTTTTTTATTTATTTATTCATAGATATTTTCCCAAATCTGTAATTAGGCTAAAACCCTTGATCGCCGTTAAACCCTACGCCCTCATAGAAATGTCTCTCTCTCTGGAAACAGAACATTCTATGTAGTTTCTGCAAAAAGAAACTTTCCTTTAAGCAATTTCGGTTCAACGGCGATGGCGGATTCAAGCAAACCAAACGAGCAGAAGGTACGGGTTTACCATCCGTACCAGGACCTCAACGTGCCGATCCAGAAGCTATACAACCTCCCCACCGCACCGGAGCACCTCTTCCCGGAAGAAGCAGCCAGGACGCACCGTTCATGGGGCGAAAACCTACAGTACTACACCGGCTGCGGCTACTTGTCGGGTGCGATAATCGGTGGGGCTAAAGGGACCGTTGAAGGCATCAGGGCTGCTGAGTCCGGTGACTCGGTGAAGCTTCGGATCAACCGAGTTCTGAACTCGGGGGGTCAGACTGGGCGCAGGTTTGGGAACTCGCTCGGCGTATTGGGGTTGATCTTTGCGGGTCTTGAGAGCGGGATGATCTATTTCAGGGGTAGGGATGATTTGGTGAACAGTGCTGTCGCCGGACTCGGTACCGGAGCGCTTTACAGGGCGGCGGCGGGACCGCGATCGGCTGCTATTGCCGGTGCCATCGGTGGAATCGCGGCGGCGGCGGCGGTTGCCGGGAAGCAAGCTTTGAAAAGATATGTTCCAATATAATAACGATTAGATTAATGAGATTGGGGATGATCCAAAATTCAATTGGACTTCAGGTTGGCTTGGGTTGGTACTTTGGGTTTGTCTTGCTTCTTTTTATTGCTTCTAGTTGTTACTGCACATTATATTGCTAATAATTTTATGTTGCTGTTGTCAAATTCTATTATAGTTTCATGTCAAGTAAAAAGTATAAACCATCTATATAAATTCATGTATTTTATTAGCATAAAAATGACCTTAGTTAAATTTTAAGGGCATAGCCCAATATTGGTCATTTACCCTTAAATGTTGATAGAGTTTAAACTTGAATTTTTCTTGAATTACGATAAGGATATTCTCATGTGAACTTTTTACGTGAAGTTCTTTTTTGGGCAAAACCACCACATTGGCCCACAAAATTTTGCATTTTGAAAAATTAATGGTAGGTTCGTACTCAAGTGAATTACAATTTTATGGGTTGTTGCTCGAGTAGCAGCTAAGTTGTTATTGTTGCTCGCAAAACACTTCACCTCGTGAAATAGCCGATTCCCTAAACGGAGAGCCGTCGCGTCGTGGAAGTTGGAATTAGGATTTGTGAATGGAATAATTTGAGTCAATGACTATCTCAGCTCAAATTTCACAATGAAATCGAGCTCATTTTCTTAGCTCAAACTCAATTCACTTTGAGCTCACGAGCTATTTGAGCTCAATGAGCCAATATTAAGTCTTGTATTAATTAAGCTTGTACTACTCAATAAGTTTGGTTTAAATTTGTATCTCAATAAAATTTATATTTTTTACATATATTTATTTTAAAAAATAATTTAGTCAGACAAAAAATAAAATAAAATGTTAAATATACATTAAATTAAAGCATTATTATTATTATTTGTAAAAAAATAATTATATGCAATATCCAGCCAGCTCACGAGTTAATGAGTTGAACATATGAAAGCTCAAGCTCGGCTCATTTAACAAACAAGCCAAGGTGTAGCAGCCCTGATACTCAAGTAAATTACAATTTTATGGGTTGTTGCTCGAGTAGCAGCGAAGTTGTTATTGTTGCTCGCAAAACACTTCACCTCGTGAAATAGCCGATTCCCTTAACGGAGAGCCTTGGTCGCTTCGTGGAGGTTGGAGTGGTGAAGCCTTGTCGCTAGACGACCGAGCTATAGTATTGCAAAAGCTAGACTACTAGAACTTGTCGCCGCCTGCTGGAGTGTCGAGAAGAAGAAGAATAGAAGTCTGAGGGGCCAACTCTCAAACCCTATTTTTTTTTTTTTTTTTACATTTTTCTTTTTTAACAAAAAAATCAATTAAAAAGGTGAAATGAAAGAAGTGGCCGATTTTCGATTAGCTGATTTTTACTGCTTAATTGAATTTTTTTCCTTCCAAATTTAAGGTGGTTTAATCAAAATCGATAGAAATTTCATTTCACGATCCAACTGGTATGATTGGATTAATTTTTAAAATAGTGTAACTAGGCGAGCCTCTTTGATTGAACTTAAACAAGACAATGAGTATATTAGAATATACAACGGAAAAGCATGCACAAGTTACAAAATCCAACACACATTGGAATCTTTTCATATATGGGGAAAGTATATTATTAACATTTACAAATATTTGGATTTAGATTCTCAAAAATAAAATTATTTTTTAAAAAATAAAGTGTAAAATGATAAACATTGATAATAATATATCTGACACTTGTTTGGGTGAAGCCATATTTCAGTCCCATTTTGCATGTGGATTATTTATGAACATATTACCAATACTTCACTAAAAGTTTATCCCAATCATTATTATTTTCAACAAACGTACTGATAGATACAAGAATTTTCAAATTGAGTACTTACAACCCAGCCTATGACCATTCCTCTGCACATGTTGTATTGTTTTGTTTTTTATTTCTATACTAAAAAATCCAAATAAGATTATAATATTTTTTTGTTTGGTGTCAAATGAGATATCAAATTATAATTTAATGCCTCATTCAACATGCATTTATGAAAGTGATCTTTAAATAATATTTTTATAAGAAAATAATTACACATACTAAGATGAGTTTTTTTTTACCATAACAATATTATTTTTTACCCAATTTTCCAAATATATCGGCTTGAAACTTATATTTTTTAATAATATATAAATTTGCATTCTTTTTCATGGGTCAAATTAGAATCATGTTGTTAAACTATAACCCGTATGATAAAAAAAATCTTAATTGACTCGACCGTTGATGGGCTAGTCCAATACTCGATGACTTAAAACAGGTCAAGCCGCGTTATTTTTCATGGGCCTATGATAGGGAAATACATTCCGTCCCTTGTGGGCTAAATAGCCCCCGCGTACAAGCCAATTCACTTTCTTCCAACCAATGTTTTAAGAATCGGACCGAAGATCGAACCGGCGAGACCTTCGGGTCATGGTTCGATTGGTCGAACCGGTCGAACCGGATGACGTAATAATTATAATTATAATTATATAAATAATTATTTATATACATATTCAATTAAAATAACTTTATTTTGAAATGTAATAAGAATTTAAGAAAAAAATTAGGATTTAATCTTTATTTAAAAAAATAACTATAATTATTTCTTTTAAAAATATTCATTACTATAAAAATAATTATTAATTTTTTTTAAAATCAATTGTCCAACTTCATTAATTCATTTTCCATCGCATAGATCTTAAAAAGCTACGTGAAATTGATATAAAATGCATTTAAATCGGACGAATAAGTAAAAAGTTATGACTTTTAGAAGATAGATGTCAAAAAAGATCCTAAAAAACTAATTTAAAAATCTGAAAAAGTAATAAAAAATTCAAAAAAAGTAAAAAAAAAAAGAAAAAAGATTGAACCGGTCGGTTTTGAAGAACCGGGTCCGGTTCATCTGGGTCGCCGGTTCAATCCGGTTTTTTCCGGTTCAATCCGGTTCTTCCCGGTTCAATGGCCAAAACGGTTTTTAGGACGGACCGGACCGGCCAGGCACACGGGTCACGGTCGGACTGGCCGGTTCGGTCCGATTCGGTTTTTCAAACATTGCTTCCAACAACTTTTAAAAACATAGAAAAAATGAAAAAAAATAAAATTAATGGGAATTCCTATGTATTAAAGAAATCATGAAATTTGTATATTACTTGCACAAAATATTTAACACCATAAATTTATAAAATAAATAAATAAATAAAATAAAATTAGTATTTAATGTACAAAAAAAATTAGGTAATTGACGGACTGACTAAGTTTTAGGCTTTTTAGCCAATGTGATATATATTTCTAATTTTTTTTATTTAAAGGAATTAGCCTAATCCATATTAACTTAACCTGCAAATAAAATGAGTTAGCTATTTAAATCCACATTTCAGCATGCCAACAGGCTTGATAGTCCGATAGTGTGATCTGATAATAAAAACCAGCCTCCTCCATTCAAGTTGAATATCTGATTCTGATCTGAATTGGGTAGGGGGTAGGGTAAGATCAGATCAAGATGGTTACGAAAACAGAGGAGAGGCAATTGAAGAGGCTCGAAAACGAGGTCGATAATGGAGGTGGAGGAGCCTGGGAGTACTTGTGCCTAGTTAGGAAGCTTAAGGTTCGGCGTTCAGATAAAGTGTTGAAGCATGGCTTGTCCATCTTGAACCACCCCAAATACCGCTCCTCTCTCGCCCCAGATGGTGATGGTCACTGCCTCCCATCAAGACCTACTTTCGTTTCATTTCCAATTCTTCTTACTTTTATTCATAAAACTCATGCTTTCTCGATGCAGAAGAATCGACTTTGTATGAGCAGGTTGCTGTTGCCGCTATGGATTGCCAATGCCTTGATGTTGCCAAGGTATAATTCATCTTTTCTTCTAAATTAATTTGGTATTTCTTTCGTATATGTATACAACAATTTTCTCAAATATTACCCTCCTTTATTTTTAGGCTTAAGCATAACATAAAATTCCCTTTTAATGCTGTGCTCGTTTAGAAATCTCCTAGTTTTCTACGTTACCAATTCGAAATCTTATTCCTTATCTGATTCTACCTCTACCATCTAGTCACTTCTGTTATGGAGATTCTGGTGGTGCACGGGTTAAATGATTGCTCATGAGTTCCACAAGGAATTATAAACTTGGTTGATTGCTTTTGTTCTGAGTTTGAGCCCTTTTTTTATTCCCTCTGGTGGATGGAGAAAATAATGGTTTTTGGATCTGGTTATGTCATTACTCTTTCACAATATATTGTATATGTTGTTTGATCATGTTTGCTTTTTAATTTCTGATCCTGGAAAGCTGTCTGCTGCTCAACTTTTATGTTGTCCATTATGTTTTTTATGTTGCTGGAATTAAGCATTTGCTGCATTGCATTCTTCTACTTCATATAGGATGAAAAACCTTATAGTTTGAGATTTTATGTCTTCAAGTTGACAATAATTTACTTCTTTAATCAGGACTGTACAAAGGTTCTTCAGAAGAGATTCCCAGAGAGCAAAAGGGTTGGTAAGTTAATGCTTTCTATGTCTACAATATGTCCTTCCATGTTATCTATTTGAGTTAGTTAAGTGAATAACACTATCTACACGACTCTTTCATTCACAACTATGTGTGACTCTACACGTGGCTCCATCTAATAAGCTTAACACGAAAAAAGTTTAAGTGGCACCACCTGAACTTAGATCAAGCCACTTGTACAGTTCTGCTCAGTTGCAAATGCAAGAGTTGTGCGAAATATGATGCCTTTTAATGGTCCAGCAATGTATCTATGCTTCCTATGGTCCTACTCATGGGTCGCTGGCAGGCTAGGAAAATATTTCTAGACATTGCAATGATTGATGATCTGGCAGCCTATTTTTTATTTTTCTTGACCCCCTCTCCATTTATTATTGCTGGAATTATATGATAATTGTCCAAACACACACCAACTGTAATGTTTACTTGTCCCAAAACACATACAATTGCATGCCCTGCCCTGATTATTGATGCCCAGTTCTGGTTTTCTTGTAGCAAACTTTTAGATTGGCAGGTCACTAACTTATCTAATATTCATTTCATCCTTTCAAGAGGGATGCTAAGTAAATACATTCATGTCAGTTGGCCATATAAGTTTGTTTGGGCATATGCATGTCTTTGTTCCCTCTAGAATAAAATGATTTGTGGTGTCTTATTCTTTGTGGACAAATTGCAGGCAGGCTGGAGGCAATGTTTCTTGAAGCAAAAGGATCTTGGGAAGAGGCGGAAAAGGCTTACACAAGCCTTGTAGAGGATAATCCTCTTGATCAAGTACACTCACTTAACCTTATGAGGAGACCCAAAAAAAAAAAAGGAACAGTCAGTTAGTTGCTCAGTTACTCTGCATGATGAGACAAAAATCTTATAATAGTGACTTAATTTTTGTCTTGTTTTTCTATTTTGATTTGATGTATAACTTTCTTTCTGTTTTATCCTTAATTAGGTTTGGCCGATTTGGTAAAAAAAAAAAGCCTAATGCTTTTTTTTGTTGTTGTTGTGCAGATCATCCATAAGAGGAGGGTGGCTATGGCAAAGGCACGAGGCAACATTTCTGGGGCTATTGAATGGCTTAATAAATATCTGGAAATGTGAGGCAGCTGTTGAACTTTTTTTTGTCCCCAGAACTAAGGATAAAAAGGAAAATGTTTTTCCAGTTTACATCAGAAAGAAGAACATGTATCTGAATTCTTTTTCTAATTTTAACAGATTCATGGCAGATCATGATGCATGGAGAGAATTGGCAGAAGTATACGTCTCCCTGCAAATGTAAGTTTTTTATTCTACTGCCCCCCCTCCCTCTCTCTCTCTCTCTCTCTCTCTCTGGAAAAGGTATTATAGGGATCTATTTGTGTTGCCAATCATTTCACTGTCTTTGGTTTTTTGGCTAATATTATCCGTCTTGATGTTAGGTACAAACAAGCAGCATTTTGCTACGAGGAGTTAATATTATCTCAACCTACTGTTCCACTCTACCACTTGGCCTATGCTGATGTAAGTTATGAATTGTCATCAAATTCTTCTCCCTCTCCCCCGTTTCTCTGCTGTGATAAGAGCAAGGCACAGAACATTGCATACTAGAGGTGTATGGGAGTAACCGAGCAAGAGTCTTAATTTTATTGCACTAGAATGTTATCTTGATATATGATGTTGCCAGGTACTTTATACGCTTGGTGGATTAGAAAACCTCCAGACTGCCAAGAAATACTACGCATCCACGATAGACTTGACTGGAGGCAAGAATACCAGAGCTCTCTTTGGTATATGCTTGGTGAGCTCCTTTTCCCTCTCTTCCCTTGGTGTAATTTGGAAGATGGTTGAACCCGGTTTTTTCTTGATTACCATGAAAGTTACCATTTAGCTCTGCTTTGGTAGATTTCAAATTTCCTTGATAGAAACATGACTAGTTAGGAACTTAGGATTTCTGGATTCTTCTTTTCAAAACTACTCATTTCTTTGCCTGAAAATCAAGTTTTTCTCCTGTTCTCCAGTGCACCTCTGCTATTGCACAGCTTGCGAAAGGGAAGAGCAAGGAAGACAAGGAAGGATCACAAGTACAATCTCTAGCTGCCAAAGTGTTGGAGAAAGATTACAAGCAGAGAGCTCCTGACAAGCTTCCTCAACTTATGACTGCCTTAAAGAGTTTAACATTGTCATCATGATGCAAGCCATTTCTTGAAGATTCTCCTTATTTAGCTCAGTTTTTGACATTTTCTTAGATTTTTGCCAGCTTGAATCCATATATTTTGAATTTATCAGTCATTTTGCTTCTCAATATTAAAATTAAAATTCATATAGTTCTTCATTTTACCTTAATTAGTGATATTTATTTCAAGACATGTAAAGTTTCAGATGGCCCTGTGGCATCTAATTGTTATGGAACTTTTCTCATGCGTAAGATCGGATATGATTTATTTTCGACCTGCTTTTACTCTTTTGAGGGTTATACATTTGTTAAAACTTTTTTATTGTCTTTTTAATCTTTTTATTTTGGGTTTCATTTATTAGCATAAAAGACGCTCTCTTCTTTCGTTCCTTGGCTTCACAGAAAGTCACTGACCAGTGACCATGTGCTCAGCCGTTTTTAGGCTTAGGATAGTTTTTACCTTCAACTTGCGCTCACATTCCTGCTAATGTCGTGAGCTTTGAGCAAAGATCGAGGAAGCTGGTAAGAGAAGAACGAGGGGGGAGGGGGTGTCAAAGGTGAGAGAACGAGAAGAACGATTATATATATTGAGAATGACAAATTTAACAATAAAATTGTTACATTTATATTCGCTTCAAATAATCAACAAGAAAAAGTGCTTATCTCGTGGTCACTTGAGGTTCTTAAACATCTGAAAGCAGTAAGGTGTACAGCTATAAATAATCCTATTGTCAACTATAGCGTACCTCCTACTTTTTTACACTCTGACAGGAAAAACATCCATTTTGCAAACAAGATCATAAGTCCACCAACATAATCAAAGAATATATGCTACACTAGCGATGTTGTACATTCAACAATAGCTATATATTATGTGTAAAGCTGAAGAGCTTACTCCACTGCAGAATTGGAATTGGCAAGTTTTGAGCGGGACTAAGTTAGATTTCAACATCCACACGGGTTCTGATAGGCTTGAGCTTAATTCCTAAACTCTCTGGGGAGAGGAGTTCTGGTGCTATGCATGAATGACTAGAGGGGCTGGCTGGATTTGAGCCATTGCTTGATGAGGAAGCAAAATGTGTTTGTCTGTAGTAGCCAAATCCCATTAAGAAGCACTCAATTGGTATTATCATGGAATATGGGTGCTCTTCTGTTACCAGTGAGCCACAAGCCTGAACCTGAGCAAGTAAGCATCATAACATGGTCATGTTATTTCTGTTTTCTTTATCAACTAAATTTGCAGAGGCATTTGAGTATCTTACGTTGTTTCATATAAAGAATGGACCACCTACCTCAACAAGTGCACAATTTTTCTTGTTCATCTTTGCACTCATGTAGACAGATTCAGCATGGAATGGGCTACTTTCACCTGCAAATATAAGTGTCTTACACTGCAAGTTCTTCAGACCCTCAGTGAGGTCATGCCTTCTGCAAGAAGTTACCCCATTTTGTTAATAAATAAATCATGGAAACTATGTCATAATTAAGTTTTTAAATTTCCAGCATTTTACTGAAATATTCTATGTGATAATATCATAGGACGATAGCCGTATGAGAGGCAATCTTTCGTTATCTTTCTTTTGTTTCACATGCCACATTAGTCCACCTAAAATCCAACAAGTCATAACCACAGGCTAGAATTTGGTTCACCCATAAAATCAACTGTGTGGAATTGTAGCTAGTACCGTTAAATCATCTCAAGAATATTTATGCTATCATCAGTGATAACAGGAATCTGCAGTTACATAGTCGTATAAAATGGCTCAGATGGAGTTAAAGACCTAGAGGTTGGAGGGGCCAAGAGCAAGCAAAAGAAAATAATCACATGTTTGTCAAAAGCATTAGAACTTACACATTAATTGCTTGAAGAAAACGCATAACGTTCAAACTTTGCCTTTCATCCAGAAGCTGTAATTATAGGTCAGAAAAGAGGATACACAAGTCAGAATTGTACACATACAAAATTATCCTTATTCTCCCACGTACCCATGTATGTACTCAAGGAAATATATCTACATGTATTAGTTGTTACTAAAATTGAGGTTTCCATACCCTTCGACAAGTTAGTATTATGTCTGATTCTGCTCCCACACTGCACCTAAGTTCCTATAAGAAATGGAGAAGTAATGTCACATACAGAAATGATTCCACCTTCGTAACGAGGGGATAAAGAATAGGAAGAATACCTTACTGAAGTAACGCTGCAGAAGGCATTCCTTCAATAAACTGCACATACCATAGAAGTACAATAAATTCATTAAGACCTGCATGAATGGAGATAGAAAACCTTAGTTAGACCTATTTACAAGGATAATGAATTTTCTTCTTCTTTACATCTTTTGAGGTGCCTAAGGAATTGATAGCCAATGATGCTAACGTGGACTTTTATCGCTATGGCAGACACACGTGTATACAGTTTTCATATTGCTTTGCTCTATATTTTATAGGTCGGCTTTCTTGTCAGTTAGTGGGTTGGTAAATTCCTTGATCTAGTTGCAGATACTTTAGTTGATAACATATGATGAAAGCCATGCTGACAGGGGTTGGAACCTTGTTGTAAAGCCATTCAGTCCATGAAGGTGCATTACAAATGGGTGAAACAAGAATCAATCCAAGCACTCGTTCTTTGTATTTCATCTGCCAAATGAGAAAAAGCAAGGTGATTTACTATGCTAGATTGTTATAGTAGATAAAATTATAACTCAAAGTTGCCAACTTACAGCAAATAGTGTCAGGATGTAAGCTCCAGCTGTTACTCCCAAGCACAGAACCTCTCTTAGCCTGATTTAAGAAAGTTTTGGACAAAGGTTGAAATCCTAACCCAATTAAGAATCTCAAAGAGGATTGTTTCATTAGTCATAACTGATAAAAATGAATTCAATAGACAAATAGTCAAGTTCCTTTACATAGAGATACTATACATGTACTCATTCCCTTAGTTTAATTTATACAGCAATGCACAAACAATCTATTTACTTGTTACTATAGTCCATGATATCAATAGTTATCACATTCTTCCTGCGAAAACAATACGGGAATACATTCTAATGGTCCACTGTCAGAAACTCCACATTTACGTTAAGAGAAAAATTGAACAGCTGATGCTCTACGTACCCAAAGAAATCAAGCACTTCTGCAACCTGGTCAGCAAGGTCATCCACGCAAAGAAATGGTTCATCTGAAGAAATCACATCAGCTCCCAACTGCAATAACTCTTAAGCAAATGAGACAGAATCTATTAGACTCTAGGAGAGGAGAGTGCACATGACTTTTTTCACTAAGTGAGATATGCAAGTAAGCATAAATATTTCATGGCCTCATCTAGTTAAAATTCCTCAAAGTCCAGTAATGTTCAGACTTCAGAATCCGGTTATCAAAAAGGAATGTGACTTTTTATAATCCATTAACATTGGAAAGGGACATAGACAGGCCTATTTGCGTACACATGTCTACCACTTCAATCTTCTTTATGAGGTAAATTTTAGAAAGCACCACTCTTTCATTCACTAACTCCCTAGCCCTTCCCCATGTAAAACATGAATGTGAGCTCAAGTTCATTAGCTATATAAAGTTCCTTAAACTAAAGCTCCTCATTAGCTACACTGATGATGAATTGAATCCCGTTAATATTCACGGTAGTAATGACTAGGAAGAATGCTGATGCCGACCTCATGCCCTGGAGCATCAATGTGATAAATGCAGAAGTTATGAAGCAGCAAAGAAGCTGCATCTGGGCAGAAGAATAGACCCTGGAAACAAGACACATCTGCAAAAGCCGCGTAGCGAAAATCAAGTTGCTATTATTATAGGAGTCCAAGATTGCAATGCAAAGACCATCTATCACATTCTCAGTCAGACCTTAAAAACCAATGCTGCTTTTGCTTCAAATTCTAATCATATTTCCATTAAAACACAAAGACAAGACACCGAGCATTTTCTCCGTAGCCACGAATGAGTTAAAAAGAAACAATTTCTGGATATTCATGTTGAATATATAAAAACAAAAGAAAGACAAGATAGATAATATAAGAATCATACAATTGAGAGCCACATCTGGGTATGTGATTAGAGCGGGCTTTTCTTGATCCCCACAAACAAGCACAGAGACAGAACCTTTACTAGTTTTCACCGTGCATTCCTGCAAAACTCCAAAAGCATACATAAGCAATATATGTATATATATGATACGAATTCCAGTATTACAACACAAAAGCTAAGCTTGCAGTTGCTGGATGGTTCTCTTTTTTTCTCTGTTAAGTGTCACTACCTTTCCTCCTAAAGGTATCAAATCAATATCAATGGACACAGAGTCGCTTGACTCGCCCATGACTCGGCTCTATACATTCAATGTGCACCAATAACATACAAAGGAGAGGATTTCAATAGCTCAAGCAGGGCAAAACAAAACTGATTGACCACGCTCTTCTCTTGTTTAGTACCTCCTCTTCCTGTTCCTATTTTCTTCTGTTCATTGGTTTCAAATTACGGGGAGAACCTCCACATAGGAAGGGAATCACAGAAGTGACCTTAGTAAGTTATCAATGAGGGTGAAGTGTGAAGCGTTTTAGTTTTTACAGTGGTTGTCTTATCTTATGCGTTGAGTCAGTGACCGTTGGAGTGGGCTAAATGGCCATTTTGAAATCGAAGGATTTTGTTGTAGCTCCGAGGTGCAAGTGTTGTGTTGTGTTAACTTCAATGAGTTGTGTTGGCGTGGCATGGCATGGGTTTCAAAGACAGGACAGCGAGAATATACTAGCGGTGCACATGCGTGTGTGACTGTGAGAATGTAAAACCATGGGCTCTCTCGTAATTTTGTAGGGACATCATACAGCTGTAGGCCAGCTGGAATTATTATAAGATATACGTCTCCACTCACTCATCTATGACAGACGCCAGCTCATCACCATCCCTTTCCACTCAATTAACATATTTTTTGGTGCATAATATTTATTTAGTTTGTGCACTGATTCATATAATAGCAATATGAAGTTATTTTGATAAAGTTTATTTGACTGGATCTATATCTTTATTAGTTTTTATTTATACAATTTAAAATCATTTTGTACATACAGTTTTTAAGAATTTTTTCAAATATATAGAATAATATTGTTAACCAATATTAATTTTCATTTCACCTTAAAAAAAAGAAGAAACTATAGAATATAATATTATGAAGTTATGCTCCAACTATCGCTCCTGATTGGAAGGCGAGATTGGATAAAAGAAGGCAATTGAATTTGGTATATTGTGCATTATGATGACATCTCATGGCTTAGGTTTTCCCTCCCACGAACTCAACTGAAAACTGCTGCAAAACTAGGGACATGCATGATGATTGATCTATTACCTGGAAAGGAACTGAACGCGGTTTTCCATTAGCCGGTCATCACGGCCTCACAACCTAACTTGCAGATGGGAATGGGAGGGCTAAGCTAAAATAAAAATACACATAACTTTAGTGGTATATATCATATGCATTTTGACTATGGAATTCACATCATAAACTTCTCGCATTTTTTTTGGGACAAAAATCATAAACTTCTCACATGATGCCTCCAATAAATATTATTCAATTTTAATATCATTGTGTTACATTTTCTTTGCTCTCTCTTCTTCAACTATGAATATGATAACAGAGCTCATCGAAAACCCAATGGACAATATAATTTGGCAATTGTCATCATTTATTTCTGGGTCATTTAATCCAGGAACCTTAGTTGCTAATGAATAATGTTAGTGCAAGAAAATAAAAACTAAAAAAAAATAGGAATCGAACTTGTAATAATGTTTATATGTAAGGATTAATAATCAAATTGTGCGGTTATGATCATATTTTATAGCTATTTTATTACAATATATAGTTGTGACACTGGTATCATCTTTTGCCATTTGCCTTTCCAAATTTCATGTTGGTGATATGTTTTGAGTTTGGACACTAGTGTGCTGGAAGGAATTAGCAAACGAATGGCCGGTAACTGCTTAGTTAAGCAATCCAATAAGGCAAGGCAATAAGTAACACAAAAACTTAACTCAAGTTTAACCATGGTTCAGAAGACGTGCGGGGATATGGTGAATTTGTCGGAAACGGTAAGGACACAAGAGGACATCAATGCACATGGGCATGAAGTTTGAAGTTGAAAACGTCCACAAATAGTATGCAGATTCGAACTGGGAAAGCCCGCTAAATATTAGGCACCACTTGTTGATGATGTTGAGTGTTGTTGACGTACAAATTGCAGCTTTCATGGCGGCATGCGCCCAGACCAGACGCTGTTTGTGTTGGGTGCAGGGCCTTCCTTTTTGACCTCAAAAATGCCATTTACTTTTTGTCACTTGTACTCTTGTCAATTCCTTTTCAAGGGCACTTGTAATAATTCAATAGAATTGTGTTCGTAACGATAAAGTGTGGCTCGCAAACTAGTTTTATGTGCACGGACTTCTAAAATAAATAAAAATAGAATTGTGTTTGTATGAACATACACAATATACCGGACACTTGCCCGGGCTCAGAGCAGCATAGGAAAGTCATAAAAATGCAAAGACATGTATCATGTTAAATACCAAAACCCTGTTTGGCAATTCAGAACATAACTGCCAAATTTCCCAGGGCAATTCACCAATTTTTTCCTCAGACTAACATGAGGTAGACTGTTTACGATATTGCTCCATCTTAATACCTTGCAGGTTGCAGCTATCCTCATTGATTGCACAGCTAAGATCAATGGTAGTTCATGAAGAACATAAAAGATAAAGACATGAAAAATACATTCCAAGATAACAAGAATCTAACTTTGAAGAACATATAGTATGGGAGTTAACAGGAAAAACCTCATGGTTAGACGATTGATAACCATAATAAAAGGGTATTCTCTGATACGAGCAAGTATTTAAAACGCTCTGAAGGGTGTCAAAATTTGGTAATGCCCCTAGAAAATCAGTACAGGGATAGATATGGATGACACACATTAGGAGCATGAGTGCACGTGCATGTGTTTATTCATGATTTAAGGGATCAAGGCAGTCACAAAGAAAATGCCTATATGCATAAAAGATTAACAGCAGAGTAAAAAAAACTCTGCAGTGCTCAAATAATAGAGAAAGATGCGAAGAGTTTACCTACGGATCAACAGAGGCGTGCGTGAGTATTACAGCTCGTGTTTGACACACATGACAATAGCAAAAACAGAGCAAATCCAGAAGTTATAGTCATTTCACCTAATTAAGTGGCCACACATATAAAATACTGAATTTCAAATGTCAGCTACTTTTTCACCAAAACCACAATACTTCAAATCGACATGGAGTCTACGACTTTCTGCAGATTGAAAATCATCTGTTTTCCTATACATCCTCCACCCCACCCTCTCCTCCAAAAATACTTCATGCCACAAATTATCAGTAACTATAGATATTATGATAAAGCAAAAGGGTGAAAAAGGATGCATCATCATCTATCACATTAACTAAGACAGAGTTTCCCTTCTTCCACGGAGGGCAATCATTATGTATAATCTCCAAAAATGCACAACCATGATCTAGCAAACTCACAAAGCGAGACATGTATACAAAAGTAAACAAAGAAAGGAGGAAGAACAGGGTAAGCAACTATGCATTGGGAACATGCAAACATGTTTTTTGAATCATCTTTTTTTACATATGTATGTCCTCCTTATCTTTACATGAGAAAGAAAAGTTAAACCAAGCATTCATAAAAAAATTTCTTCCCACAAAAGCAACCACAATCTACGTTAGAAGCTCAATACTGCTGACAAATTATATTATGGAACACAGGCAAGCATCCGTGCTGTAAGCAGATATTATTAAAAGAAATTACCATTGTCAGTGACTAGTAAGTTTATTCCTGTTGCACACTTTGTATGACATAATCATACAACAGACAGGCTGCAGGATTAGAAAGAGACCAATTCTTAATTTGGCTATGAAAGATTGAGAGGTCTACAGCTAACATCATATAACAGCAGAGCTTTATATAGGGAGTTGTGAATCAGAGGTCATAATGAGCTGACAATATCTCATCAGGTTAACCAGCAGATAATTTTTGTAAAGACATTATTCACAAGCCATGGCAGTCATCTTCGGAGGGTAACTAAAATGATATCCGGGCCTCTCAGCACCAAAAAAAGATAACTGGCCAGAATCTCATACCCAGTCTGCTAATTATCAGGCATCAAAGTAGGTAATTCTATCAAGGGAAGGAATATGCATATCCATGCTCTATGCATGGTGTACAACACGAGTATTGATCCTTCGGCTGGATGATAGTTTCACTATCTTAGTTCCCTGAAACAAAGAAAACACTAACGATTTTTAAATAAGAAGGAAAGCAAATTGGCATCCATTCTATTTCGTTGATCTCTTTCTCTCTCTCACACACTACCTTCCTCTTCAACCTCTGCTCCCCCCAAAGATTTTTACACTCTTGGCTAAGAATTTTTGTCGTACCTTCATAGTAATTGGCATTACTAGTTTGAAGTACCTGCCTTACACATTTGATAAAATGAATTCTCAATGCAAAATGATAAAAATATATGACAACCTGAAACTGGGAATAATGAGTATATACTAACTAATAATAAAAGAATGAAGATGTACTTGAATAACACAGAAAACAAATTGTAGACTATATAGTTTTTGTAATATGGATCATAAAATTAACACTTGAAGATAAAATATACAGCCAATTGGAGAAAAAAAATTGTCTGCGATCTGTTCAAATGCACAATAACTCGAGGGTGTGAATTTAAGGGAGGAAAAGAGACAAACAAAAGTACTCATGTTTAATCAAGTGAATTCAATCACATCGTTGATAAATCAAAACTCACTCAACGGTCTGTTAGTATTCAATCGAGAATGATGGACTTCCGCAACTCTACTCGTTCTTCCAAGCATATAAAATAAGGGAGAAACCAAGACCTTGCAATTTGGTCTCAGAAAACCTCTGAGAGAAAGACCACTGCAACATATTTGCATCAGAAACAGGTTGGCTAGCCCACAATTTATCTGCGGAGAGGCATGTTCTGAACATAAAGACAGCAGCATTTCCAAGAGATGTACCGAAGAGCCAATTATAGACATCCCAGAAAACTTCTACTGCAAGGCCATCTACAAGGATAGTATGGTTTCCCCGGAACTTCCACTTCAGTCGCTTCACCTGCAGCACAGTTTTGCTGTCTATGCGAAATATAAGGCACGGGTCACCAACACTTGTTGTGTCACATTCAATCACAAGATCGTGAATTTGACCATTGTCACAAAACACAGCCTTGTTACCAAACAACTTCTTACCAAAAACATGTTCTTTCTTGGCAACAAACACTGCATGAGAGGGTAATGTGATGGCATTAGTCTTCTTGAAAGCTTCTTTCCTCAAATCCCCGAGAAGGAGAACCATTTGTCGATCTACAACTACTCCTACATAAAATCCCTCCAATGGTTCGGGCCCAGTACCAAATTTAGCCGAAGAAAGGTCCCAATATATATCAATTTTACAAGAATAAGCCTCTAGATTCTTGCAACCTCTTCTCTTGGAGAACACCCATGGTTTGATATCAACCTTACAAAGACATTGATTTGAAGAGTCGTCGATCCCAACGCTAAGGCCTTGCCCCATCAAATTCTTACCCCACGTGATGGTAATCAAGCAGGACCTACCTCGTATTCGGCATTGATAAACACAAATAACCAGATTCTGAGCAGTTTTATTGGCGTTTGACGATGAAGAATCAGCAACTTGAACTGCATTTTCACCAAAACAAGAAGGGAAATCCTTCATTTTCCAAACAGGAACTTCAAACTCGATTCAATTTCCGAGCTTTTTCTCTTGTGCTTTTTCAACAATACAGAGGGTGCCCAGTTTTGCAGGCAGAACAAACATTAGACAAACAAAAGTACTGTCTTAGGAATAAGCCAGAACTTGCAGAAACGCGAGAAGCCAAGTTAAAACAGACTCTTACCTAAATGGATCAGAGATACAGATATAGATATGGTTGTGAAGCTGTGGTTTTGTTATGCAGATGAAGATGAGGTCTTAGAACCCATGAATCTATCTATCTATATTCAGAGAAGAGCAGAGCAGAAGAGGCGCGTGCAAATTGAAGATAAATTTGGAGAATGTAGGGAGTAAAACAGGGTCAGAGAGAAGCAGACAAAAAGCATACTTGTTTCACTGTCAATGCCTCTGCAGTCTGCACTGCTAACAAATCTCTAACAATTGAAAATTTTCAAAAAAGAAAAGTTGAAATAAGAGATAAAATGAGATGGTGACAGCCCAAACAAAACAAGGGAGGTCAAGGGAAGAGAAGGGGAAAAAGAGGAAAGGAAAAAGAAGGGGGCAATATGGAAGAAAATGGCAATTGGGTATTGCTGGAAGGCTGATTTGTGAGGGTTACTCTACACTGATTATTATTGAAGGGAGAAAAAAAAGCATCCTTTTTTCTCTCCTCAGTGAACTTGCTTTTACCTGACAACCACACATGAACAAGAGAGGACGATAACCTAGAACTTCAAGTGGTGTTGTTGTTGTTCATGGAAAATCCAAATAAATATAATATGTACATGAAAAATCAATCAATGTATTTCCTTATTTTCCCATGTATTAAAAAGGGAAGGAGTAAAGGTCAGAGAATTCAGAAACGGTTCCTCGGAAGTGGAACCCACAAGCTCGTGTAAATGCAAGCACGTTCTCACGAATATGCTTCCATGCGTGACATATTACATACCTCCACATAAATAATAATAATCAGACAACAACCTGTTTTTCTTATTTTTCATTTTTCCAAATCATTTTAAAGTTTTTACAAATTATACTTTTTTTTCTCCCAGGTTATCCCAGAAAATTGTTTCATTTTTTGTTTTTCTCCCCTAATTTAACGTAAATAATAAATATTTCGAAAAATGAATTTTGATGTTTTTTTTTTCGGTTGGTAAAAGAATAAAATAAGAAAAGGTTAAAGTGGATAAAAAGAAGACTGACAATTGCAGTGAGACTGTTCTCGTTGGACGGACAGAATCACAGAGACACAAAAGCCAAAAGGGCCTTGACTGGAATACCGAATTACAGACAACACAACACCAAAAGCAAAAGAATGGCCGTCCCTCGGGCCGTGGTCTCACTCGTCACTGCCAAATCTACCTACACCACACAAGCACATCGGTTTTGGGGATCTTCGCAATAAGTTGGTGTCCATAGCTTGGATTTAATTCCAAATAGTGGTTGGACATAATATTTCATATTTGGCAAAGGCTCTGTCCTTCATTCCAGGGTTTATTATTAGTTCGGATTTAGTCGGCTAATTCAATAAATTAATTTAAAAAATAGTTTGAATTAAGTTATTAGATTTAATTAGGTCTAATTCAATCAAAATCAATTAAGATTGATTCAGTTCATAAAATTTATATTTTATAACTCGAAAATCTAATAATTTAGTGAAATGATTTGAAATGTAATAAAATTGTAGACATTATTTTTTTATCATTTAATTTTTTATTCATTTAAAAAGTTAAAATATAATAATATATTTTTAATTTTCATTTTCAAACTTTAATCATTTAATTTTTTTTATTTTGTTTTAGTTTTATATTAAGATAGTAATATTTCAATAATTAATTTATTCATTTGTATCATAAAATTTTACAATTTAAATTTTTTTTTGTGAAGTAATATAAAAATATAAATAATCTTTTTTGTGAAGCAATATGCATTTAATATTATACATTCATATTACAAATGAAATTTATTATGATTTTGAGACATTAAAATACTTCGTCACAAACTTAGTTTTATTTTTATTTTAATATTTATACTGTATTAGAAGACTTGAATTCTTAAAATTTATATATAATTATCTAATTGAGTTTGAGGTATTTAATAATAATAAATTTATTATTTTACTTTGAGAAAAAAAAATTTAATCAAAAAACTCGATAATTCAAACCAACCTAATCTAACTTTAATCACGTTGATATAGATTACTTGAAATTTGTTTAAAAAATTGGACAAAATCAACCCAACCAATTAATTTAAATATACGAGCTCATTCTCCGTGTCAAACTGTCAATTGCACATTTAGTCATTCAACTAAGCGCGGCACGTTGATTTTATTTTATTTTTTGGGTGGATGGCACGTTGAAAATTTTATTTAGTGCATATTTGTTTTAAATTGTAGGATTTTTTTTAACTATTCTTTTCTTTTATTGGGATATTAATATTTTTAATAATCAAGTGAGGGAAGACGTGGTGTTCATGTGTTGTTGTTGTCCCTTCTTAGTTTTATTGGTCACTTGCTTGTGCTTTTCTTTCTCTGTCCCAGTCTACCTTCTTTTTTTAATGCTCTCTCTGTTTCTAATACTCACACATTTTTGGTGATATATTATGGTATTTCGCGGTAATCTGAATATGTTTTCATTGGCGGAGGCATTGAAAAGGATATGGCAATCATTATTGTACCACATTAATTAACGATAAAAAAAAAGAGAAAAACTTTAAAGTGCTGATTATAAATTGAATGTTGTCATGCAATTGGAAAAAAGTAATGATAATGACATAAACAACAATGTTTTAAAAGAGTTACAGTATTTAACCAATAAAATATGGCAATCGACTTAATTTTTTTAAAATCTCATACTAAATAAGATTAATTAGTTAAAGTAATAAAATATTTTTATTGATTCGTTCCATAAATTAAATATATATTATACTTATCTAAACATATATCAGTACAATTTCCTTTTAACGAAAACGAATCTATTTTTTTTATAAAAAAATCAATGACATGTCATGAAAATGATGTCTCACTTCTATATCATATTTTTTTTGTTTAAAATTAACCCAAAAAAAATGCAGTTTTAGATATTTGATATATTATTCCAGGGCCAAACAAGTAGCCCAAGATGGGTGGCGTTGAACCAACTGTACACGGCCGCATATCACAAGGGAAAAAAAAAAATCTACACACCATCGTGGTCCATGGCCCATAGGGTACACGACTTGACCTTCGTCATGTTCATGTGTACGTTTCGTATGACCAAGGAAAATTTAATTAGTAAAAGAAAATTGTTGCTGAGCAAAACAGGACAAAAAAAAAAGACACAAAAACTCACCCAATAGCCTTAGCTCATCAAGTGACATTAAGTTTCTTTTAGAGATTGTTTGATTCTGAGATCAGCTCCCATGAAGATCTCTTTATGTCCTTTTTAACTACAAAATAAAACTTAACCTAATTTAGTCAACGTACCATAATTGGAACAACGGAACGCAATCATCGGAACAAAACTGTGGAAGCAGAAGCATAAAAGAAGGGGAATATATATATAATACATACATACATAACTTCATTTATGCATGGTCTCTTTTGTAAAACGAATTATAAAAACAAAAAGAAAGTAAGCACTAGCCTTATCGTGCTATAAAGCATCCAATGCGTTACGTGTAAGTGACTCCATGGCCATTTAAATACTGATTATATCTATCTGTCCTGGCTGCCTTGACCCATCTATGGAACGTTGTAGCTCAAACTAGAATGGTCTCCTTTACCCATAATTGTGAGCAAAAGATTGCCATTTGCTACGTACTGTGCTGGGTTTGAAACTCTGAATATCTAAAACCCGTACATAGATGAGCATAAAAGTTCGAAAATAAAAAGGGTGCGTATATCATATCCATATTAGAGTGTTATTGTGTTAATTGTTGAGAAGGAAATAATTTTTAAAAAAGGAAAAAAGAAAAAAATTGAAAAGGGAAAAACATGAAGATGCTTCAACTTTCACTTTAAAAAATATATACATTCATAGCTTTATTTGGTAAGGGTGTTAGTAGAGACTAGAGAGAGATAAATAATAAGATGGGGAGAGAGAAATTTTACCTTCAGCCTTTGAAAATCTTGCATACTAAAAAGCAGATCTTTCCATTAAGAGCACTTGAAACTAGTGGGAGTGTTGCGGGTGACTAGTGGTAGATAGGAGAGAGTAAACTACAAAAAAGACTGTGGAAATGGAATGATAGATCAGTTAAAGAGATTTACGAAAAGAAGGAAAAGTTGTGATGAGAGTGAGTGGGTTATTGAAAATTTTGTCCAGTTTCTTATTTACTTTTTATGATTGTCTATCATATCTTGGTTATCTTTTTTTTTATTATTTATTATGCCATTGTCCCCAAAAGTTGTGATCATGTATACTTATTTGCATACTCTGCTACCCAGAGGAAAAGGAAAAAAAAAAGTTCAAAAGGAATTAATTAGTATGTGACGCTCTGGATTGTCCCTATATACATTGATTCATCATTCGTGAGTGACAAAGGGATATTGATGAATAGCATCATCTACAATGAGAACCATCATGTTTCTTCCTTTTTCATTCTGTATTGCTTCTTTTCAATGAAGTAACAAATAGCACTAAGCTAAAGATACTTCCCGTCATAAAATAGATGATATCATTCAATATGGTACTAATTTTATGAAGTGAGGATGGGTTTAGGGTAAATAGAAGTTACAGGTAGACCACTATCTTGTTTTTGTTTTTACAGAATTCACGTGGCATTTAGCCAGTGAAAGGCAAAAAAGACAATAATGTTGGGTGAAAGAAGGCTGTAACATGGGGGGATGGGGGGGAGGAGATGCATATAGTATTTTTCAAAATACAAAGCAACCCGTGAACATAAAGGGATACAGTGTTTGTTGGTCAAAGCAGGATATGGTTCCAGCAGGTTAGCAAAATTAGGACAAATCCAAAAAAGAAAGACATTAAAATCTATTTTCGTTTTTTTGTTTTTTTGGGATGATAACACAAATTGGTTTGCAGCAGACTCAGACAATGGCAGTAGGGGTGGGGAAGTTCTCTGTGCCATGGATAACTTGGGCCCAACACATGGCCTAAAGATTGGGCATTGAGATAGCAGTAGCAGGCATCCTATCAACTATCAAGAAATGACCTTATTGGTAATCTAGGTTTGCCGCAAAGCTGCTTAAGTGGGCATTACTATTTATTATTATTTTTTCAGGTAATTAATCATTCATTAAGTATATTTAATACAATTTTAAATATTTATTATAAAATTAATAATTAATAAATCCTTTACAACTTATCTAATCTCATGAATTAACAGCCTTAGGACAAGTTTCCTAATAAAACACTCAGGAGGAGTCATGAACGGATGACCATCATATCATTATCTTATCGCGAATTATTATTCTTAACCGCACGTCTCTCCCCAAAGCCCTGTTTTTAGTGAAAAACAAATTTCGTTGTCATCTAGGTTCTACAACTCCAGGCTAGGTACACCTGACCTGAATGGACCCCCCAACACCATTGGCATGGGACTTTTGACTACTCCGCGAGTTGTTTTCTGCAGTGCAGTGCAGACACAGTCCCTCACATTTTAAGGTTGTTGCTTTGTTATTTGGATTGTTATTGTGTGTGTACTTGAAGAGAGAAGGAGAGAAGATGTCTAAAACCTCTTCGAATCTGATAATGGACGCGTGGATTAGAGAAGCTGAAGAGGCCTTGCAGTGGGTGGAGGATTTAGAGAGCAGACTAAATCACAATAATTTGAATTTTGCTCAAACGAGTGTGAGTGTTGGACTTGTAGACTCTGCTCGATCCAAACTATTGGAGCTTGGAGTGAAGCTCGATCGCCTTGAATCGCTGCTGCGCAACCCACCCACCAAACCCATCTTGTATATTTCTCTCTATTCTCTTTATGGGTTTCCTTTTTCCACGTATAAATAAATTACTACTACTTTTCTTCTTTTATGCCTCATTCTGCTCTCACTTTTTCCACACAAATAGTCATGCTTTTCTAGTCAGAATCTTTAATTCTGCACTATAGGTAAAGAATTTCACTTTACAAAGATGGCATTCTATTTTGCTACAATCAGATTTGCGTTGTATAATTATTCCATAGGAATATTCTCTCGTTCTTGTCACTCTTTCCTGTATATTGTTGTCAACAGCTTCATTGTGTGCATGCGTCAGTTGATATTGTTATTTGACCCGCAAATAAATACTATTCTGATTTGGTGGATTTACAGTAGAACTAGGTAACAAAGATTTACTTCAGTAAGTAATCTATGTATACCGTGAATTTACAGAACAGATGAAGATCTGGATTTCCGCTGGAAAATGCTTTCTGATATCCAGCTAAGAACCAGAACATTGGCCCGCAGTCTATATGCATTACCATGCCCAAACAGGTAAACTGGTTGTGTTCACGGGCTCTACCTTTCTTATGAGCCAGTTGGTTGCTGCATGCAATTTCAATTTAAGCTCTGCATGTTACGTAGTTCATCCCATTGACAAAAGCTCCTAGAATTGGAGTGGTGGAATCATTCCTCCTAGTGAGACTTAGTGAGTTGTATGCTTGGGCTGTCAGACATTTCCTGACAGACAACTATTAATAAGTTCTGGAACTTTAGCCATTTTTGGTCAAGCTTCCCCCTTGGCCTCTCACTTTGATGAGTCCTTACTTCCATTTGAAATTGGAATGAAATCATCATTATAATGTGTGCTAAAATGTGTAGTTCCATTCACTGTTTTATGACCTCATAAAATAATAGTTGAAAATGAATGATTGCCATCATTATTCAGTATGTTGATTTTGACAGATAGGTTCACCTTTCAGTATTTGCACTTCTACTTCTGTTCAGGCCACGAAACGGTCCTGCTAGCGGTAACAAGGAATACAGTAACATCAGCACTGATTGTTATGACCAAGGTACAATTTTGTTATTTTCATGAAACAATTTTCAAAGTAAACATATCCATCATATGGTTTTGTATTTTTTTCTTGTGTGTGTGTGAATAATAGCTTTAATAATGCTACAAATTGTTTCTGAATTGAGGCCATGTATGTTTCTGAATTGGTTTAGAGCTCAGTCAGTTCAATACTGCAATCAGATCCAATTCTATTAGATGTATAAACTATAGGTAATCGGAAATGTTCTCTATGTTGTAAAATTGCATATTGCCAGATCTATTTTTTGGAATCTTCATGCCTGATTTTTATTTTGACATTAATGTTGATATGTTTTGAGAACTATATGGGACTAGTTGGCTTCACGAATCGATGATTGCTCCTCCTGCCCTCTCCCCGTTGCAGAAACGTTGAAAGGATAAAAACTATGCCCTGCAGCTGACAAACAAGAAAAGTAGATACACGTTATTCATATGTCTCAGAATTTGAGTGTAAACCCTTGAAATAAAGTTTGGGGGTGTTTAATGGTGTCTTGTCTTTCTAGAATGTTAGATGTTTTAACTTCAACAAAATGAACAGGCTTTAAATTTCCACTTCTATTTGTTTGTTTCGCATTGACTTACAACTGCATATGCTCGTGAAGCTTTTATCTTGATAACTTGATTTAGGCCGTTGATGGAACAGCATCAGCCTTCTGAGTGACCGTCTTTGTTTTTTAATTATGTAGTATGAAAATCAAGAGTCAAGAGTCAAGACACAACAGAAATAAGTATTACTTGAAACATGAAAGCACACTCACATGCAGACATACAATCTGCAAAAATCATACTTTGCCATCATTATTTCATTAGGATATAGCTTACCTGTACTTTCTCTCCATGTATCCAGTTGTAGATCTGACGAGAAGCCCATATTCTCAAGATCATTCAGAGTTGCTGAGACCCCTTTTAGTAAGTTTTTGTAGTTATGAAAAGTATAACCCTTGAAACTCGGTTTTTTATGGTTTTAAACGCTAAAGCTGTGTGATCCTCTTTTTTTTTTTTCTGTTCGTGGCAGTCAGATGATGAAAGCAGGAGTCAGGTGCAGGCAAGTACTTTGACTTTGGTATTCCTGTTAATGCGTTAACAAATCATCTCTGCATCAGACCATACGTCAACTCGGCCTTCTTTGAAACGTGTTGATTCTTTGTTTTTGTGAGCTAGCAGATTCAACGATTTAGTTTTATGTCAACAATTTCACTATGGAAGGCTTTCTCTACTATCGCTTTGTTCTTGGGACTGGCTGCACTTCTATTCCTTGTGGTTCTTCTCTGCACAGCCATCTAATGGCATCCATGGCGTAGAAATTGAATGATCAGATGACTTCTGACGATTCAAAATACCTATAGAAGAATCATGATGGCTTTTTTCGAATATATGTGCTAATATTCTGTAAACTTTGTTGCGCACCCTTGCAGCATATTGAAGCCTGTTAGACAGCCATCGGATGCTGTTTCAGAATACTTGTGAACATGAACGTCCAATGAAACGTATTGCAATCAAAACCTGAAGATTTTATGGATTGAATGTGATGCTGTTGGTATATCATGCAATCCAAAATGAATCCCAAATTAAAAAAGATGTTACATTACCCCACGTTCTGAATTTGAGTCCAGCAAGACTTTTCAAACCTTAAAATTGATTAGAAGATTGACCCTCTATGGGCTTGAAAAACAAAGTTTAATTTTCTCTGAAGTGTGTAAGATGAAACGTACACGGATAATTGTTTATTAAAAAGCTTCATAATTTAACATTTTCGAAACATAAGCTACTTAGACAATAATCCATTAGTTTAATAACTGTTTAAGAAAGTACAACTATTGATATTTGAGTTTAGTTATGATTTATAATTATATTTTGTTACATTATTAAAAAAATTTGAGTATTAGAACAATTATTTAAGAAATCAAATATTTTTAAGGATTTAATTTTAATCCACTGTCGGTGTAAAATGTACTGACATATCATTAAAAGAGCTAAAAATTTTATGTAGTTATCGTGATAGTCAAACTTTTTAATGATTTGTAATACATGATTGGATGATAGTGTAAAGAAATTTTATCATGATATTAATGTGTGAAAACTAAATCTTTAATATTTTCACCCATCCATAAGGGTATATTCTTTTGTCAACATTATATCACGCCCTTAAAAAAAAAATTCCAAATTGGTGTAGCGTACTCTACAATAAAGGCTCATCAACCATTGGAAACGTAAACTTAGGGCAACCGTTCCATTGTGTATTATATATAAAAAGTATAACCCAAGCGAAGAAAGACAAAGAAGCAAATCATCTAACATAATACTATAGCCGGTGTTCCAAATTAGAATGAGTATAGCGGTAGTGAACAGCTCCACCGTAACAGAGTTCGTGGATGACACAGCTACGTTCGATAGTTTCGTGAATGAATGCTTTGGCATGGTAGACGAGAATGGCGATGGGGTGCTTTCGCGTGACGAAATCCGTGGCGGATTTGGGAGTCTTTTGCCTTTAGGTTCCGAATCACAGTCACAGCAAGAGATTGATAGCTTGTTGGGATTGGTATTCGAGAGGTTTGATGAAGATCAAAATGGTTCACTCGATCAGAAGGAGTTCAAATCCTTAATGACGGAGATCATGCATGCCATTGCTCGTGGGATCGGTGGCTCTCCCATCATTGTGGCTCTTGAACAAGATAGCTTACTTATGAAAGCTGTTCAACATGAATTGGCAACGCACCCATCTCCTTCATAAATATGTTCATTGTTATTCATACCTTTGTTTATTTTCCCTAGGCTTTTTTTTTTTAACTTCGATTTTTTTTTTTTTGTGCTGCCATTTTGTGTACGATTATTTGCAAATTTAACAAATGAATTGTTTGTTCATTTTGTTGAGAGATTTGATTTCATTTGGGGCCTTAAAAAGTTTAAATTTTTGTTTCATTAAAATTATTACCAATTGCATATCTGGTGACTGTACCCAGACGCTATAGAAGAAAACTTTGCCTTTTAGGCATCTGATCGTGGTTGAACTTTCGTAGCCAATCCAGTTTGAATTTTAAGTTCATTATTTTGGCTGCAAATATGCTGACCAAATATCTTTCTATGCACGTTTTACCCACCAGGCAATTGAGAGCAAAACCGGATCCAAGAACTTCTAATGATTTAAGAGAAAATAAATGAAAGGTTATTTCTTTAAAAAGAAAAAGGAAAAAATCCATTGAAAAATTTAGCATACATTAAAAGCTTACAATTCTCCTATTTCATCTTTCAAATAACGAAGTAAGACATTACAGTTTTTCTTGAACTTAAGCTAAATTAATGGCTAGACATCTAACACAAACAAAAGGACAGAACAGTTAATTAAATTTATTGAATGATATGGAAAAGTAGAATAGAATAGGAGGCCAACATGAATGAAAAGAAATATATAAATTTTACACACTAATATAAATATCAGCCTAATAGAAAACCGGATAATGTGAAGAGTCAGCACTCCTACTTGCCCCTTTACATCATACTTACGCCTAGAGGAAAAATAAGCCAGACATTCAGAAAACTTAATAGGCGTCAATTGCAACTTTGACAACTACATAATTAAGAATGATTAGGGCTTTAATCGAATACATGTTACTTTATTTTACCTAGGGATGCCGGTCAGCAACTGCCAATCAAAAGAGTGACATGTGAATGCAAACTTCAATACATTCAACCAGAGTTTTCAAACTTGAAGGTGAAAATCTGCAAAATTGCATCAAGTGCAGAAACATTCCAACTCTCAACATGCCTAACAATCTGTCAAACAAAAGTTGCAACCACCAGTTATTATGGATCTCAAATCACACCAATCAGTGCAAAGGTATACAGCACAAAGACAAGGATGCATTTTGATTCTGACTTTGAATTCTTCATCTAATTCATAAAATGTGCTTCCATCAATGGAAATCAGAGGTCTCCAAGGAAGCTTCAAATTGGTCCTGCATATCAGACCCAGAAAAAAAAAAATCAACAAAGAAAGTGAGAATTTTACTAGTGATAATGACATGGACTTGGAGGCAGGCCAGGCATGTAACCTTAAATATCTGCTTAAGCATTGTTTTCTGATTATCAATATGGATTCAAATCTTCGGTCCCCTTTTTTCTGTCCTCAATTTTGTCCCCCAATCAAATATTGACAACCCAGCAAAAAAAAAAAAAAGCATCTTCCTCTTAGTTACTAATAACTTTTTTCTTAATTGGGGATTTATTTTCTGAGTTGGGGAGACAATAAAAATGGGACAAAAGATTTAAATTCTTATCAATACTGTAGTGCAGCAACTCTTCAGGGATCCTCTTAGTGCAAAACTATTTGTTTGTGTTAAAGGAAAAAGGAAGCCAAAGATAGAACTTTTATGTATATTCAGAAACATTATTGCATTCTTTCTGTAACAGAATTACACCACGTTGCTTTTAGAAGCATTTTATCATTCTTTGAACAATGTGGCAAACTAGCAACTGATATGAGACGCTTATATTGAAAAAAAACCACATATAGATATCTTAAAAACCCTATCCCGAGATTGAGGAAAAGTGTTTGAAAAAAGTAACTTGGATGTCATATTAACACACGTAATGAGCAGGGTACGCACCTTAATTTCCATGTTGCCTGCACAGATCTTTTGTCGAAATCAACATCCTGCATTATGAATGTATATCATGAGCGAAGCATGAAGCCGTGAAGCTGTATCTTTTAAGTAAACAGCGTAGTTCAAGAGGCTAATGTCCTTTCAGTTGTAGTTAGATTCAGAGACTGATCAAAAGAAAGTCTATAGACAATAGATAGAATGATAAACCGTCCAACTCTTCATATCTTAAAAGTCCAATGTGATAAGATGTTTACATTGACAGACTCCTGAGATAACCAGCTATAATATCAGGATTTTCAATTTACAGAGCAAGATAGGATAGGAACTTAACATATAAAAGACAGAAAGATGAGCCCACATAATCAAAAGGGAGAAATAGATCTTTTTTAAGGGTCCAAACCCCACACTAAATGGGTATGAAATGGGTCAAAGTATCTAGACCATAGGTGTAGCTTCAAAATGAACACATTTGGAATACATAATGAGTTAATGACCTTCACAGGTAACCAGAATTGAATCAAAATCTCAATGGTCAAGGTTCCCTATCATTCTAAGTTTCAAGTCCAATAATAGGCTACACTGAGACAAATTAAACTGATGATTATCTTCATATGGACCTTCGAACTTGGTATTTGTCAAGGACCAACTATCCCAATAGCTTAAGCTATTAGGTAAAGGCACATAAATGATTTTATACCTCTAACAAGCCCCTCATGCAAGAGCTCTTTGGACATGAAGAGTGGACAATGCACAGGCTCACTCTACCTTGTCTTGAAATTCAACTTTATTTAGAAGAATCGGGGCAGCAAGGATCCAACTCTTGACCACTTAGTCATAGAGGCTCTGATACCATGTAATGGACCAACTCTCCCAAAAGTTTAAGTTGTTAGGTGAAAGCACTTGATTGATTTTATATCTCTAACACGCCCCCTTCACGCAAGAGCCCTTTGGGCTTGAAGTGTGGACAATGCACAGGTCCACTTTACCTTGTGCTGAAATTCAACTTTATTTTGAAGAATGGAGACGGCAAGGATCGAACTTCTAACCACTCGGTAATAGAGGCTCTGATACCATATCAAGAACTATCTATCCCAATAGCTTAAGCTATTACGTGAAGGCACATGAATGATTTTATATCTCTAACAGTATTAGTTTAATACAATTCTTTTTATGTCTCAAACTTGATCATTTTCTCCATATAACTATGGAACATCCAAAGCTCAGCCTTAGCAACAAAGGAAAGTAAATGTTTTTTGAGCATGAATAGATCACTTCTGTCTATGTGAATCTTCCTTAACTATCTCTTATGTAAAATCTAAACAGGTCTAATGAGTAATGACTAAACGGTTTTAATGAGGAAAATCCAAAAGAGTGCACTTTTTTTGCCACTAAAGAGCACCCCTAGACAAGAATTCCACCAACGCAGCCACAATCAAGGCTGCATGTTTCACATTGGCCAGTCTATTAACAATTGGATAGCCTGTCTCATGCAGGTACCACTTTCTGGTTTTACAACTAGTATAAAATGTTAATTTACAGAGAATATCTACCTTCTCAATCTTTTGTAGTCTAATTGACGCACAGTCAAAGAAGGGAACAAGCAATTTCAAGTTCCGCGCATATAACTCCCTACCTGTATGACCATACATCATAGCTTCAGTTGATTGACGCATTTTCACAGTGATTTTTTATTTATTTTTTTCAGTTAGTTCTTGGAAGCCTTTAAAGATTTGAAAACAGCAGAGAGAGAGAGTGTGACAACAATTTATAACTAAAGTTACTGATCAAGTTGCTGATCAAAACTAACTAGAAGAAGAGAGAGCAGCGAAGCACAATAGAAAGAGTAGAGCATAATAATAGTTATTGGTAAAAGCCGTGATTCTTACCACGAAATCTAATAGTTGGATCTTCAAAGATACAGTCTTCGGCATAAATTGAAGAAGTGAAGTTCCCTAGTTGTCAAACATAAGTGAGAAAAGTGTCCATTAATTTGAAACGAAGAAAAAGAGTAACCAATTACGCGTCCTAAAGTATTCAACTTTCAACGCAAGCCGCATATGCCATAGTGTTGCTATTCATTTCTGCACGCATGATCCCGCTTCATCATGCATACAAAAATAGGTGGTAGATAACACACCAGAAAAGAAGCTGATGTCTATATAAAAAGGAAATTAAAAGTATTAGCTAAAAGATGCTAAATTAGGGAGTACTGGCGGATCTTTTAAGGGGCGGAGGACCAACGGTCTCTCAAAAATTTTGTAAATTTTATGAGTATTTAAGAAAATTATATATTATATCACTAGATGTTATTAAAATATTATATGACTTTTTAAAAATTTAAAAAATTCTATATATGTACTTAACAAAATTACATATAACTGTTTTAAATATGATGAAAATATTATATGGCCCCTAAAATTTTAACTCAAGATCCGTAACTGTTAGGGGAGTAATTAATGTTTGATAAGAGGGAAAACAAAAATGAAAAGGGTACCTGTAACAAAATAAGCGTTCTCATAATCAGACTTGATGATCATTAGAACATCATCTACGCTTGAAACTGGGAATTCATCTCTCTGTTTCTCAATATCTCCACTCAAAACGCTGCACATCAATAAGTGGGACTCAACAATAAATATGTATGTATATATGTTTATGATAAGTAAGTGGCTTTGGCAGTTGGGATGGATTAGAGACAAGTCACAGGACACCTTGTTTGATCGGAAGGAGAGAAAAGCCTCAGGAGCTCCGTCACTCCGCTCACTGCTATTTTCAATATCTGAGGGGTTTCGGTTTCTCTGTTAAGACTCGCATAATTCTTTCTGCTATTCGGTGTGTTTGAGCAGCATTGGACGCCGTGATTCCTCCCCAACTGCAAGTGCAACATCATAATATAATTAAATAATAGATTCAGAGAAGCATCACAGTCACACTAGCATCAAGTGGACTTTGAAAATCTGAATTCACCTATCCGAATTAGTATATAGTACCTGGGAGTGGGAGTTGAAGGGTAGAGGAGATCTTCCACTGAACCAGCAGCAGCAGCAGCATATTCTTGCCATTTCCTACGACGCCTTTATCATATGCTCATTTGGATTTTGGTTCTCAAGGTAAGGTTGTTTGTGATCCCGGTTTTATTTATGGATTTCACCACCTCACCTCAGTCTTTGTTAAAAATAAAATTGAAATCTGTTTGACCAAACATAGATAGTTAGATACTCATACACTCGCTCAATTATGTGTGGCTAAGATTGTATCTGTCTCCCTCTACTACTCCCTACGTGTGCGTGTGTGAGATGCTCGCCTTTCGGGTTGGCTCGGCCCCACAATAGAAATCAGCCCAACTAAGCCAACGTGATTTATTTTATTTGCAAAACAATCATTTTAAACTTAATTTTGAAACAACTTCATTTTAGCCCGACTGTAAGTTCGCTAATTTATGTTTAAAATTTTTTATTTAAAAAGTGATTTAAAAATAAATAAATATTTTTTAAATAATATTGATCAAATGACTTTTAAAGATACAATTACCATTTCCTCATTACCCTTTTATTTTATTTCATTATTTTTTGGATATACTTTAACAAATGGAATAAATGTTGTTATAATAAATTTTCTATTTTTGATGGTATTATTAAATTAAAAAAATGCATAAAATTAAAATCATTAAAAAAGCACAATTTAAATGAAAATTAACCCCATTGAAAAAATCACAATTTAGTTAATAGAATGCACACAATTGGGAAATGCGTTAGTTCCATAGTTTCATTAGTCAAAGATTCACTTATCAATTTCTTTTAAAGAAATAAGTACTGAGAAAATCAGCATACCATAGCAGCTTCGCATGTGTGGTGCTTTCCATGACACAAAAGGGTGTCACTAACATGACAACTCAAAACTTTCTTATACTACAACCTACTCATATAAAAGAAATATAAGAAGTTAATTTTAAACCCAGATTCACTCTCTATTCATTAATACTCAATCAATAGGAGCACCATGAAGATCATGATGGAAATGCTGAATCTGCTAGCGGAGTGGTTTTCCAGTGTAAACGGCTAAATGCACAGAATGCGTTCTGCAGGAATGCATCGTGCAGAATGCACAGAATGCATTCTGTGATCAGAAGTAAGTTTTTTCAACCCACAAGCAGTCTGTGATTAGAAAGCTCAGAAAACCAAACAGGTTATATATGCCATGCAGTGTAATTGTTCAAGATAAAGATCAAGATACCACAAATTAAAATCCACCTGATCTTTTCATATTTCCTCAAACTCCAAAACATAGCAGGAACAATTACAGACCAACATATTGACCAACAAACATAATCAGATTACAAATATAACTATAATCCGGAAGCCAGAATGGTGGGACTAAGTCAGAAACCTAAGCTCACACTTTCAAAAACAAACACACACTACGACTCCCACAAGCAATGGAGCTGGAAGACACGAGTGCTGCAGAGGGTAGAAACAGGCACAAAGACAACGTTGAGGCAAGAGAGTGAAGAAGACACAAGATGCAAAGAGAAAGGTAGAGAGGGAAGATGACCCTTGGCCATATTTACTTTTGCCATAAATCCCAACGCCCGAACGCAGAAGCAAGTATTTATCACTTCGGATGAGAACTATGTTTAGGGGTAAAAGCAAGTTCGAGGCATGACTTGTCAACACACGGACAAACGCCCACACAAACAGGCACCAAGTATGCCAGATCATTAATCACTTGCAGACCACACCAACACAGCAATGAATGCTAGTCATTGCATATTAGGAAGGAAGAAAATATACCACAATTATTGTAGACTACCACCAGTTTATCACTCACGAAGAAAATTTCATCAAACACACCGAACCTTAAAAAAGGTCGAAAAGATGGTACATTACACGAGACTGGTTTGATACAGAAACTCACATCCCCACAAAGATAAGATCCTTACCAGCATATGTTAATACTCTGTCCATAAACATGTTTGATGAACAAAGCAAAAACTCACAGCATACATGGTACATAATCCAAAGGGCATAACTTGAAATAGAAATTATGCTCTTTCAGACTCACAAATCACTTGGCTAACTCCTTCTCAATTGCGTTTTTCGCAGTCACAAGATCTTCATCAAAGAACATATCCCAATGGCCATCCCACTTGATGAAAAACTCAGTGTCCTCATAGTACTTCACTCTATGCACATCCCCAGCTGGAGTGAACAAGTAATCCCCAACCGTCAAATCGTACCTCTCTTCCTTAGTCAAATTCCAAACGCTTTTCTTGCCTTCGATGACCACCAAGTCGTGCCCAAAAGTGTGGTGATGCGCAGGTTCCACACTCCCAGCCTTGAACCTTACGAAAGCGGATGTGGGAGTTTCCCTCAGAATCTTCATCGACCCACCGGGAATCAAATCAATCGGATTCAGTTCTCGGTTCTTAACCAAACAACAAACCGCACAGGTATCCGCAACAACACCTTCATCTTTCCGCGGTTCGAGGCCAATTTGCGGCATTTCAACGAGCGCGTTATCAAGAAATGACTGGATTTCTTGGGGCCAGGGCTTGTTGTCAGATGCGGGGCACGGCGATTTGAAGGGGGTGTTAAGCCACGTGTTGAGGATTTCGATGGCGGAATCCGGCGAGGTGGAGGTGCCGGAGACGGCGAGAACGTTGGAATTGTTGATGGAGCGAGCGTTGAGAGCATCGGAGGGGTTGAGACAAGTGGCGGCGAACACGCCGGGGAATTTGTTGGCGAAGATGGAGACGCCGGCGCCGGTGCCACAGGCGACGAGGCCACGGACCTCGGTGGTGGAGGAGGAGGAGGAGGAGGAAGAGGAATGAGAAACTCGGCGACCGACCTCAGCTCCGATTGAATAGTAAGAGGAAGTTCCGAGATCTTCAACGTCGATGTTGAGGGTGCGTAAGTGGGAGACTAATGCATCTTTAAGCGAACAACCGAAGGAATCGGCGCCGGCGATGATTTTGATAGGGTGACCCTCTGCCATGGGTGGTGGTGGTGGTGGTGGTGGTAAGTGAGATTGAAATGTAGGAGGAGAGTGTAGAGTAGACAATCAGGGACTGATGAACTGAAAGCAAACAAAGAAATGAACCTACCCTTAATTCTTGGTTTAATTAATTAATTAATTAAAGATTCTCTCTCTATTATCATTATGCCACGAATTTCTTAGGGCTGCCATCTGTTAAATCTTAAAATTGTAATTACATTATTAATTTAAATTTAATTCAATTAAGAAAATATAATCCTCTAAAAACTAAACTTACAATAATTTAATTGAATGCAATGTAAAAAATTAATATAATTAATTGATGTAGTTGAGCTGCATCATGCGATAGCGGAAGCCCATTCTTGTGCTGACGCTTAGGTGTAAGAAGGGAATTATAATTTTTTATTTTTAAATTAAAAAATATAAAAAATATTTATAAATATAAATAAGAGATCATTTTCAAAAATTATAACACAATTTTTCATTTCAAAAAATTTTCAAATGAAAAAAGAATCACTTAAAATAAAAAAAATTATCTCTATTGTTCCTTCTACGCCTCTAAACTCTTCCATCGGCTTACGAACCACAGAAAAAAAAAAAAACGGACACATGATTCTTACGTGGTGAGACCCTGTTCAACAGTATAGCATACATGTATTATTAAACAGGCGCTACTCACACCGACACTAGTGCTTGAGTTAGGTATGGATTGGACCGACCCAACCAAAAATGACTTTATAATTTTTTATCCTGCTCGAAATATTTTGCAAGCCTAATGGGGTTATTATCTGAAAAAATATAGGTCAAACACCAATAATGAGAATTGAATTATGTATATTAGCACGAGAAATGTATCCTGACAACATAAATTATTTCTCTTGTACAGTGATCAGTTCCTGGAGCCTTACCTGAATTATTTTAATGCTAAATTCAGCCCAAAAGAAAAAAAATTCAGCCCTAAGAATGTCAATGACTGGATTGGAATCACAATTTATAGACACCAGATTTCACAACTATAAACAAACTACTTGCTCCGAGACTAACAATTTTGTAATTACTTTTCAATTGAATATGCTTTTTAAAATGTTACATGCATAAGAACAAGCTTACTGCTTCGCAATGTGACTACCTTATCTGCAAATTTAAGTTGTAATCTTCAGTTGTCTGTATAGGACGGTGAGCTCTCATACTAGACTCAATTCATCTTTAGTATTTGCAACTTTAAGGTCGTCTTTAAATTCAGCATCAAGCTCCTTCCGCAATGCCACCAGTTCTTCCCCCGCATCACAGATATAGGCCGAAGTTTGCCTGCCAGATAAAGTTGCACCTTCCATGCTGTCTATGTAGTCCTGAACAAATTAAATCTTTCAGCCGTGCAAGTAATCACAAAGAAGATAATAAAATTAATAATAAAAGTCATGTCGACGAAAGATATCACAACTGCTGTGAAACTGGAGATAACATAATGCAATTGCTGGACAACACAGCAAAAATTGTTAAGAGTTCATTAATATATTGGCATCGACTGGAAAGTCCAGAACAGTTGATTGATAAAAAGTTTGAACAAAAACTCGAAGGGAAAGGTTAAAACCATCTGGTAAATTTGAGTTAAACTATATACCAAACAGTAGGAAGTGGATTACTAGTTAAGTTAGATTAAGAAGTGCACAAGCATAGTGAAACGTGCATACTACTACTATATTCTATTAAAAAAAGGTGCGTACTATCTTCATATTGTTTTATCCTTCTACATATTTTCACAAACCAGTAACTATGTTATGAGTAAAATTAAAGTGTAGGCACCTTCCATCTAATATTGTATGACACGTTATGAAACTTTGAACTACTGATACTAAAATAAGTGACAAGAAAATGCATGAATACATGGTAATTCACAGCAGATGTTGGAACCACTTGAAAATTGATCCCATTAAGTAAAACATAGCAGCAAGCAGGAATTTATTGTTTGAATCAAAAGAGCCACTTCACTTTCTAAAATCTTTTTCATGGGTCATACAAGAAGCCCAGGAACCCATAGGAATTTAAAGATTAACTGACTCCCTCTGTAGGATCTCATACATTTCAGCTAAAACAAATCTTGATCGCATGCAATTTTGAGGGTCATCTATTATATGCATAGGACGAGCACAATTATGATGCTGGACAAGTCGGAGCAGGGTATTAGAACTTACCTGCTTTGTGTAAGAGCCAGAAAGAAAGAAATTCTTCACTGGTGTCTTTTGATCAGGTCTAAATGGATCTTTACCAGGTCCCTCGCGGTACAGAGATTGCCCAATTTTAACAACAGATGACCAAGTCACTTCTAAACCTTGAGATGATGGGAACAGTGCTAAAACCTGAGAGATTTTTTAAATCAATGTAATGACGAGAGAAATGAATATTTACCATTGAATAAAAACACCCAAAATAAACTACAAACTGGAACTTGTGATGTGATTTATGATAGAAATCATGTAAATATCTCCTTATTTTAAAGGCAAACTTTTCATGTTATTACTAAATTGTTAAACTTGCCGTAAAGGGGACATGTGAATATGGAAGGCATAAGAGTGGGGGAAGGGGACATGTGGGACACGTGAGAAGGGATCACATATGATGCAGGGAGAGAGAGAGAGAGAGAGAGAGAGGGATGTAGGGGCAATTCTGTTCTGTCACGGGAATTTGATAGAAGTGGGAGGGGGAATAACAGAATGGACAGCTGGCAGGAGAGGATGATTCTGGAATCACACCAGAATCGTTGGAAGGAGGGCTATAACGGATGGAGAGGGTACCAAGAGGCCAAGAAAGAATTTGAGTAGGAAGAGGAAGAGAAATATCCTCTGGGTTGGGCTTAGGATCATCTTCTTGAGAGTTGTTCTTGGTTTTCTGTTGTTAGACACTGGTTTCTTTTCTAATTTCTGTTTTTGTTAGAATCGAGGAGAGTGAATCTCCATTTGTAAGAAGAACTCCTTCTCCATTTCAGTATATTGAATCAGGTTCCTAACATAAATCAACAATGAAAAGATCATAACAATAAAATCAGAGAAGCGGTACTTTGTTAACCAACCTGTTTTGCTACTCTCGCAATAATTTCATCATTTGGTAAGGGCATGTATGGATCACCTGGTGTCAGAACACATCTGAAAGATGAAAATAACATTACATACTAAGAACTTACAAGGTCAATACAAAATCAAATATTAAAGCATATATGAAATTTAATGACAATTTAATCCCATTTGAAACAAATTGAACCAGGAAAGTTGATGCATTCACCAATATCAGATGCAAGTTGCATGATGATGCAGTTTCATCCATTGCATAACATACTTAGTCAAGCGTGATTTTATGTACTAGCATCTCATGAACGAAAGTGAAAATTTAGAAGTATATCTACAGAATTTTCTTGAAAACTTAAAAATATATCCTTACTGGAGCAATGATCCTTGTCCCTCAATGTAATAATCTTCAGGAGATGCCAGTGCAAGGTCCGCAAAGCAAGAAAAATCTGCATCGGGAGTATAGAGAAGGTTATCTAACCCAACAGCCTTCCTCAGTTGCCTGCCAGCCAGAAAGTATGGGTTCATAAATAAGTTCAACAATAACGATCAAAGGAAAATATATCATTCCTTATTCTTAAAACAAAAGTATCTCACTCTCTAGTTTCTATATGGACCCTAAAACTCAGAGAACTTACCTTGACTTTTCTAGATCCTGCAACTCTGTAACCCAACCATTGTATCTGAGTTGCACTGTGACCACAGGAACTCCAACTAGTTCATATATGTTTTTGAAAAACTCCTGTTCCCTCCACTCTGACGGAATTAATCTTTTAATTCCAGGGACATCACAAGCTGACATCAAGTGAATGACAGTTTAAGGCATTGGGGATTGTTGCTATAATATGGGAATCAATACGAAAACCAAGGATGAGTAAACTACTAACCAGCAACATAAGCATCAGCTTTCACAATTTTCTTGTCAGTAGCCTGAGAAAACAAAAATTAAAAAGATGTTAACTATTAAAAGGATATCATCACAATCACCAAATATATATATATATATATATAATCACCAAAAAAAGGAGATCATCACAAAATGCACATAATCCTCACGAAAGCATAAGGAAAAAAAAAATCAAGAACTGTCTACAAGCACAAATAATTTCTTTGGGCCTCAGCAAGATATGATTATTAATCATAATATGAAATGAAAAAATTGATCAATGTTAGGGCATGTTTCAAATCAGATCACTGTTTCTTGTACCAACCAGCAAATGGCCATCCTGAGGCAGGATAATATACTGCCTACCCATATTTACAGAAAGAGTGCTGACATGCAAGCTGAATGTCATGCTGACAATTTATTTTGGACATTGCTTTGAAATATGATTATGGATTTGTGAGAAATGTCTCTCTGATAGAATTCACCATTAGAAAAGCAAATAATTATGTTACTAATATATTAATATTGGTCAATTTAGACTTCCAATGAAAAAAATGGTAATAAATCATTCTGAAAATTCACCTTAGGTAGTTTGAGTTTACGTTTGAATAACCCAAGTCAATAGTTTTACTGGCTCAACACTATCATACGATTTGGTACACTAAGCCAACGATATGGAAGACCATGATGGTTAATACTCAATGGCACATAAGAACAACAGCAAATCAAAACAAATTCTAGCCACTTTATATGACATGAAAAAAGTATAGGTCAATGGTAATTTGAAATGAGTCCATACGATGTGCCCTTTGCAATAAAAAGACAAGTTTGGAAGCTTCAAGGCATGTACCATGTATAATTTTTTCCCCTTCCACACACTATATCTAAATTACCTCCACTACTTCAGATAGCAAAAAGCAGGATACTTCAAGCATATTATCTTTGGGAATGTCACTTAAATGAATTCTAACCAAGCATGTAAAGACTTCAGAAAAGAACACATAAAGCATATAACTTATAACCTTTGACATGGAAAGTCCTGTAACATATTTACTCCCATCAGCAGATTTATCGTAAAGTATCTCTCTGCATCCCCACCTAAGATGGAACCTGTTCCAGAAATGAAGGAGAATCAAAATAGGAAGAAATTGGTACAACCAATTAATCATCATGGCAATATTCTCATATCTAAAATTATACCTGCCCCCTCTATCTGTTATGTACTTCCGGATAGGGCCACTCAAATAAACATCTGGTGAACCCTTCAGCATTCGCAGAAGTGAAGCCTCAGTCTTCGTGGCGAACAATGCAAATATGGTGAGCATGCAACGGGCACTGATATTATCACAGTCAATAAACCCAAGGGCGTAGGCAACTGGATCCCACATTTTTTGAATGCTCATGCATGTGCCACCTTTGGACAAAAACCAGTCTGAAAAGCTAATCTGTAAGAAATGTATGAAATAGTTAAAACAACAGAATTTGACATTAAGACAGAAGATTGACAAACACAGGCAGTACAAAGTGAAGCATGAAACTTAGAATAGAGGACAATTATTGGAATTTTTACTTCATTTGGTATACGGCCCAAGGCAAAAGAAGACTCCTCTCACTTACTCCTTGTGTGTGTGTGTGTGGGCATGCATATATGAAATACCATTTGGAAAGGAACCAAAAATAACAAGAAAATAACATGTCCTCTTACACTATCCAAATTCCTTATGTCCTGTAATGCACCATCTGGATCAACAAGAGCTTTGACAACTGGACTCAGTGCAAGAGCCACAGCATTTCTAGCCTTATCATAAGTCTGCACATAAACAATACATAAAGTTAAGTGTTATGAGGGTCCCATGGAGGAAAAGGAACAAATATTATTTTAATAGATAAAAAAGTTTAACATTTTTTCTTTAATATGAAAAAAGGTGGGGTTTCTGCATAATACTGATGACCAAGTCATGCAATCAAAACAAACACGGAAACAGAATTTACAATGAGATACCTTAAGCTGATTTGTGGTCAAAAATGCCCTTATCCCGTGTAATGGAGCCCCAATTGGGAAGCGAAAATCTAGTTCTGCACTGGAAAACTAAGTTATGAACAATGCATTATGAAATTACTATCTTTTCATAAAATGTGGCGCTCTCATGGAAATGGGAAAACAAGAAGAAATAATGAAGAGATACTAAACAAAGCAACAGCTCAAAACATACCTCCAATTTGACCGCCTTTGTTTACAAAAGTGTGAGTGTGATCCTTCACAAGCAGATTTTCATCTGCACCCACCTAGTCGGAAGTACAGATGAAGAAAAAGCAATCAGATGGACAGATAAAATGAAAATGGACGTGTCAAGTCAAATTAATAATACAGGTTTCATGGCCAAAAAGAGGGAGGAAGAAACAAGAACATGCATTGTGGCTGCAAGCAAAACCTGTTTACCTTTTTCATCAAACGGAAAAGATTGTTGTAGCAACCAAAGAAAACATGCAGTCCCATTTCAATATGATTTCCTCGTTTATCAACAAAAGAACCAACTTTCCCGCCAATAAAATACCTGGACTCATATATATCCACCTGAATGAGAGAATTTTGAAGAAAAACATAACAAATAATACATTAGCAAGAACATCCTAGTGCATTCAGCACCACGATTACGAAAAAAATAATCAAGGAATCACAGTCCTTTGTTTCAAAAGGCAACTTTACTACGTATACCATAACGTCCGATATCAAAATAATTAGACTATCAAAACAAACAGACAGACAGAGAAGGTAAAGAGAAGGAGCTAAACCTCATGTCCTTGATCCAAGAGTTCCACTGCAGTTGACATGCCCGCAAGCCCAGCTCCAATAATAGCAACTTTCAGCTTAGGTCCTCGATAATGTTCAGGTTCTGGAGGAAACAGCCCTTTTGGCGCTGACATGTGAACCATTTCTTTTATCAAACTAATTGTTTAAGAATATTACCTAAACTAGGTCAAATGTGCAATCAGTTGCTTAAACTCACAGGACTCCCCCAGTACCGAACCTGAATACCATCCATCCTGCACAAACCAGTTCCCACCCATAGAGACCCACTAACAATTCATGTCAGAGTTACACTCGGCACAAGATTAAAGGCCTTTGACCCATTTTTGGCTCAGGTGTACCAACATTATAGTTATAAAATATGCTCAGAAATTACCTTACTTACTATGCCAATAATATCCTTATTCGTCCAACACTCTTTAAAAAAAAAAAAAAAAAAACTGCAAAAGGAACTGGGGCATCGAAATTGAATTCGAAATCCACATAATTTAAGGAAATTTCGACCAGTTTGATCATTTACACACAATAACCGCAAGCTGTGAAACCAATTATTGCAGGAAAGAAGGAGAAAGGAATACTAACCGTTAACACTCATGTCGGAAACATTAGTATCTAAAGAGCAACGAACCCGACACTTGTGGGTCCTTGGGAAACGGCTACTACTGGGGACAAAGAACCCAACAGAGTCTCCTCGAGTTCCGGAAAGGGAAGTTGCCGGCGGACAATGAATCAAAGAAGCCATGTTCAGACTCAGAGGTAAGGGGAAAAACCAAGAAGAAGAACCGACTTTGTTACATGTAGATGTATATGAAAGAAAGTGCAAAAATTGGGAGCATGAACCGCAATAGAGAGAAGAAAACAAGGGAGGGGTATCTGGGTATGTGGGTTGGGAGGAGATGCTGGGATTAAAAAATTTGTCTGGTAGTTGAGGATGTTAGAGCTTGTGACCACTCGGAATTTGTAGGATATATATTGGGATGAAAATGAGTTATTATTATTAATCTAAAAAATTGCAATTGAATAATCTAGGTATTAATGGAAAATGGAGATGCCACTGACACTGACCACAGCCATTAACCATAGATAATGGACCAACAAAACAACGTTGACGTTGCTTGCTGGTTTGGACTCTAGACAGTGCAATGAGGGTACGGAGTGGAGAGACGAGAAGCACTTTGACATTTACCAAACTTTTCTTTTTCTTTTTTCTTTTCTTTTTTTTTTCCCTTGGAGTAATCTATGTTATGTGTCAGCTATTGGTGGGCTACTTTTTTTATCCATCTGCTGAGTGCTGTTTAACTATAATTTTCCTGAATAATTCTATATCCTCTTAAGAATTAGTTTAATAATTTTTTAAATTATTTAATAAAATATATATATAGGTTATTAATATATAAAAATATTTATTTTTTATTTAATATTTTTATTTTAAATAAATAAATATTAAATAAATAATAGAAGGATATACTATTATTTTAATTTTTATTATCCACAAAACAACTAATTTTTATTTGAAAAAAAATGTTTTTATACTCTCTCAATAAATTAGTTTAATAATTTTCTTAATTACTTAAATAAAATATAAAATAATTTTTCAAGTTTCCAATATATTAAATAATGTTACTTTTTTTTATTTCATAGGCTTGATCGAAGTAGTGATCATAGATTATATTATCAAATCTTTAGATGCTTTCGTTATATTGCTACCAAGGGGGAAAAAGGTTTAGGTGAGAAAAAACCATAAATCTTATATTATTATTTTTTAAATATTTTTTTTGAAAAAATTGAAATTAATTAAAAATTGCAGTTAATACACATGTATCAAAACTTTGTTTGTCACGACTCTTAATGTATAACAAAATTATAGTCCTTTTTATCCGTTAATCAATAATCAATTGCAGTGAGAGTTTGGTTATATGAATGATGAATATGTACCGTGAAAAAAAATATAGCCCAAACTTGATAAGTATTTATTTTCTTTTTTTATTATTAATAGAAGTTCGCTATTTTCTCTAATTTAATTTATTTAACAATATCATTAGTATAACGTTTATTCTTATCATAGTTAAATTCAATTTAATATAAAATTACATATAAAAAGAGCAATATTCTCTCAGTAAGATAGGGTAGTTAACAAAATAAGGTATATACATTCTATATTTATAATTACAGGTATTTTTTTAAGATATATGTATATACTTCGGTATCAAGAGTTAAGACCAAACCAACGTTGAGGATTACTGGTTGGCGAACGTCATTTCGGGCTCAGAATTTGGGCCTAGCTTCAATGTGATTGGCGATTCAAAGGCTCAAGTCCTTTCTTCTTAGCCATCCCAAGTAGGTCTTGACCCTTGACGAGTCTTGATCTATTTATCCTATAAAGAAATCAATGGGATTTAAATATTCATTCATTTGTTTCTTTCTTTCTTCTTACATATTTTGCTTAGTTACATGCCAGTCAGAGGAAACAAATAAAACCCGTTACCGTATTTTTAAAGCAAGAGGTTTCTCCCTTGTTTGTCACAGAAGCAAGAGGCTTACAAGTTACAAATTTTGATGGTGGACTCATTGGATGCATGGCCCAATTGGCATTGTATGTTCTCCTCAAACAAATAGATTTTGCACTTGAACCGCAGAAGCCCAAAATAAGTACTTCTTTACTGAGGCCCATTTATTTGTTTAAATTAAAATCAATATTAAATTAATAAAGAAAATTTATGAGATGATTTTTTCATAAAATTCACAATTGGATTAAAAGTTTATATAATCAAAATGTGTTTTATTATGCTTCATCAACTTATGTTAAAATTAGTAGATTATTTGTTTTTCAAATAAATAAAATTATTTATCGCTTGATCACTTATTTATTTAAATTTAATGTGCAAGATTAATTAGATAATAACTAGGTATAATTCATCGATTATATTAATTCATTCATTTTTTACAAATAGTTATAAAATGATAGATATAAATGTGTTAATTCAAAACTCTGGATACCTTTTTTTCGAGTGTTTTTTCAGAAGCGTTACCATAGTTATCACATCATATATTTAATTAAGAATTATGGCAAATTGGGCATCAAAAGTGGGCTTCTCCTTTTCTCTTTCTTTTTTTTTTCTTTTCTTTTTTTACAGCAGCCTCCGAATTAGTTGAGTAATGATTAAGATGATGTGATTTGGGCTACTCCAGTCCAATTCTTATATAGCACACTGAAAAAACCTCCTTTAAGAAAAAAAAAATTAATAAAACCCAGAAAGTTTGCGCAAATGAAGGTTCTAATCAAATAAAAGCATCTCACGAATAAATCTCTTGCATTGGCTGCTGCTCCAACCATTTAGAAGAAATAAAGGGTGCATGATTTTGCAGCAACTTGATTCATTTACAGCATTTAGTTTTTGACTACCTTTAGCTGCCACTTCTTTTTAGAAGCTTTCAATTTCAACAGTCGAAATTAAGAAGGAAGCAGCACGAGAGCGGATATAAAGAGAAATAGAATGACTATGAAAAAGTAGGCACAATAAGTTGTTGGCGAGATAAAGTATATATGGTTCATTTTTAGTCTCTATATTGATTTATTTATTTGTGGTTGAGAGTCTAAATAGTTTTTCCTATTCCCAGAAAAATCCAACTTTATACTCTAATTAGAGTGTTTTATATTAGATAATACATCCTAATACTAAAAATAACTTTTAGTTATTATCACCCGGGGATGCTCTCATTCAACTGATCCAAGTATTACCTTGGGGCAATTTGTTTTCCTTTCTTGTCGTGAAAAAAAAATTATTGTTTGGAATAGAAAAACTATATCCAAACCGAGAGAGTTTCGGTTTCATAGTCAGAAACCAAATGTATAGACTTAGTGTTGGGAACCATCAACTTATTATGTTGTAAAGAAAATGCATACGCAATATGATCGAACGCTCCAATTTCAATTTCTTTTAGAAACTTTTGAAGAAAAAAATTGTAAATTACATTTATCCTCTCAAAGTTTTACAAAATGACACTCCACTCCAATTTACAATCAAAATTACACTTCACTCCATTAACTTCTTTTAACTAATGAAAACTCCATTAACTTCTTTTAACTAATGAAATCGACTAAAATGAGATGAAATGTTTTGCTTAACTCCCATCAACTAACTATGGTTTGCTTTTGATAACTTTGCAATTTGTGTTAAGCCTGATGATAGAATCTAGATAATTCATCATCAATTATTGCTCATGATGAGTGGCAACAATTCTTGTTTTATTCTCTCTACACTGCGCTATCTAATATCCAATGACATTATTAAGTACTTAGTGCTAAGTGGTAAATACCATTATGTATAGCACCTTTTGAAACTCATCACAAAGTGGTCAAAAAGTATTGATTTAATATGTCACCAATCATGAGTAACAATCGGTGCTGAATGATTTAGATTTTATTATTAAGTTTAATACAAGTTGTAAAGCTATCACAAGCAAATCATGATTAGTTTGGGTTAAATAGAATATTTCATCACATTTTAACATATCCTATTAGTAAAAAAATTGTCAATGGAATGAAGTGTAATTTAGCTATAAATTAGGATGTATTGTCATTTTGTGAAACCCCAAGAGATTAGATTAGTGTAATTTACTCAAAAAAAAATGTTGGTACTGTTGTATTTTGTGCATCAAATGTGTATTCTCAAATTTAGAGTTTTTATTTAATGTGTATTATATGTTAAGTCTTATACTAATTGTGAAGCCCAGAAAGTGTTTATTTGTGGTAAATGATATACTATATATTGTTGGGTCATTATGTGAGTTGTGAGCATACATTCATCACAAAATATCCTAATTATGTGATATTGCTTTAGTCCAATAATTGTTTTCAATCCTTCTTTTGATTAGTTGAATTTTGTTGGAGTCCAAGTATCTTCCTTTATGATCCATTGCAAGTTTAATTGTCCTCCAATTACTTTATTAATTGTTTAATAGGATTAGGATGATCTTTATAAGCTGTTGAACCTTGATTATTAACACCATTTGTGAGACGATCTTCAAGATATAATAAACATCAACTCATGCTCTTCTTCCTTTTCCTCACTTTTCTTTGCTTCTTTCTGATATACTATCGCGTACTAATTGCTGCCGTGTTTTCTTGAAACCACTCAACTCAATTTTCTGGTATATGAATGGATTATATGCTGCTCATGATAATTGGACATTGTGAATATGCACATATTTATACCAAGCAACCCAATCTAATCCTAGAAAATTGTTCCTCTAAAAATCATATTCACACCAAGAGCATTACGCTGAATATAAGGCATAATAAACTTTCATGCACAGTGTTATGCATGATTCGTAATAAATTCATTCCTATACTCAAATTCTCTTATTCCTATGACTTTAAAGTCTCTAATTCTTAAATTATTAATTAATAAAATCAGCACCTAAAATATTGATTTTCAGCCATTATTTTCAAGGGATAATATTACACAACACTCGGTACTAGTATTTTCAAAAACTTAATTTGGGGGACATGTAAGAAATTCGTGCATTTTTTTTCAGAAATATTATTTTCAAACCCCACGCACACGTTACCTTTTTTGTGACATCTAATTAACAGATTGTTGAATTCATCCATCGAAGAAAGCTTTCTTCACAGTCATGATACACTTAATGATTAAAAAGGGTATTTCCGTTGAAAATAACAAGGGAGTTCTCAACATCGAACTAAGCCAGTAAGCCACTACATGAAAATGATAACCATTTTTTTATATATAAAAAAATCCTCATCCTTATCGTTTGCTAAATAAATATGACGATGAATTTTAATAATCATTATAAAGGTTGCCATTAGCCCACCCAAAACTTTTTGAGAAATATCATTGGATGTGATACGTATTCAATGTTCCATAATATTGAAGACAAGATTAGCTGGGTGAGTTTTTATTTCCCTGTCATTGTCGTTAACACTATTGTGATAGCTAGCTAGCCACCAGTTGCCTTCTCTAACTTTCTGGGGACCCCAATGGTATTGTCACAGTTAAGCATAGACCAAACAATGGAAGACTCTGCTTTTGGATTAGAGAAAACTAAACGTACGTACCACATACACGGGACGGGAAGAAGCAGACAAGGTTTTAAATGCCTGCCTAGTGATTTTGTGAATGGGTGCACATGAGAGTGTGCCCTAAACTTTTAGCTAAACATATCGCATGGTGATACTAATCTCTGTTCTTTTGTGTCATCTTTGGGTCTGGGACGCATTCTCTGACTTGTAAAGCACCTCATGTACGCTTTCCGTAGTTGAGATTTTTCACCAGCTTTTTTCTTGAACTTTCTTAGGAATTGGAGGTTGCAGACTATTTGCACGAACTCTTGAGCTGTTTGCTTCAATCATTAACATTAAAAAAAATATGATATTTGAATTTGAAAATCAAAACCCAAAAACGATGGGCTTTTGGCAGCAGAAATGGTGGCTTGGGTTCCAAGTTCCAACCATAGCTAGCTATGAACCACGTAGTATTGGTACATGCTATTCTGCGATCAAATGTACTTAAATAACCAATTTAATTCTATATAATTGTCTCTCTTCGAGAAGGAGTACTTGAAAAAGGTTTGAAAAGAAGAAGAAAAATAAAGAAAAGTCTGGTCTCAGTTCTGCTAGATGATTATTTTGACGCTGATCCTCATTTTTTTTGCCGGTTAGTTTTGTAACACATTAAAATAAAGCTGTCTATATATATATATATATATAGATATATATATACATTAACTTCCTGTCAACTTGGCCAAGAGTTTGTAGTTTAATTGAGATCCGATTAACTCTTTAAAACTTGGGTGTGACCTTAATGTTGAATGATTGATCTTTCACGAGACTACAATTTGTTTCCATATGCAGGTATTTGTACTTTTAATGTTATTAGAAAAAAACCTAACAACTTGTAATAATAATTATAATATTGGAAAATAACCTTACACCTAATTAATTTATGGTTATGGAGCTAGTCAAAGCATTGTCAGAGCTCTATTGATAGACTATGTTTGAACGAACTCAAGCACATGTCAAAATGTTAAATATCTGTTTAAATTCTCGTCTGCTTGTTTAGAGAGACCAATCAATGTTTAGAGAAAAGGGTTGGTTATGAGCCTTAATCTGATTGAGCGTTGAACTTATCTATTTGGTTTAGGGATATAGATCGATGTTGAAAGTTGTTCCATTGCAGCAGGAATTTGGGGGGAGGGGAAGGGAAGATGCAGTTTGCCAGCCAACCAAAAGTGCCTCCCCATGTTTTGTTACGACTTTACTTGTTAGGCTGAAAGCAACTTGAACTCACTTAATGAGCTCCTCCCCTCCACCTCCAAGCTCCAAAACCCTCCCCCTAGAAAACAAAAAAGATAAGGAAAATGAAAAACCTTTCAATGGCTGAAGCATTAAAATAACATACTATTATTGTGTTTTGGTTGGCTGTTTAATTAGATTATATTAGATGTTGAAAGCATTGGGTGAAGAGGTGCATAGGATCCCACTTATGCGTGCATGTGCTGTTGTTGGCAATCAATGCACCCTAACGTCCATACAGCACACATGCCCAATTTACATTTGAAATCATTCGTACAAATTTAGAGGCACGATCCAAAAATTTATTGTTCAGATCGAAGGCTACTTTTTTTTTTCTTTTATGACTTATTAGTCTTCGGTTTCGTAGTTATACATAAAGGATACAGTATACTTGTTAGTTACCACTTAACTTCGATCAATGGTGATAATCTGATTGTCCTCACCAAAAAGTAAGAAATGTCAGTTAAATTATTCTATTTTTTTTATACATAAATTATTCTATTTTTAAATTAGCAGTCTATTCTCACTACAATACATACACACATGCATATTACAGCACGTGTATAGTACTTGAAAGTTAAACTAAACACTGCCTTTTCCCCGTTTTTTGAGCGAGAGCCAGGAGAGGGGTAGACGAGAAATTATAGGATCAAAATTAATATATAAAGAATCTCTCGCTTTTTTAGTAAATAGAATTAGCAGAAAGAATTAAAATTAAAAATAAGAAAAGATGAAGGTTTTATTAAAGAAAAAATATATAAGCATGTATGACTCAAGCATATTTTATGTTTATTCCTTCTATAAAAGCCCTCATTTAGCTCCATTTCTGCGAAATTTATTAGTACTTGCTTTTTTTCTTCTATTCCATATATTGTTAGTAGGGGTATTCAAGGGCCGTATTGAGTTGGGTTTGATTTGGTTTGGTCACAATCTAAAATTTTGAGTGAGTCAAATTTTTTAGCCCAAATCTGATTTTTAACTTGAGCAGACTGCGATTGATTAAGTTGGAATCAAGTCAATATTAGTCTAGCCCGAAGTATATAAAAATTTAAAATGTAATGTAGTTATATATATGATATATTATATTTAAGGATGATAAATAGATGAATTAGATGGATTTTGAATTAGATCATAATGAATGGATAAAAAATTAACCACTAACTCATTTGAGATACATTAAAAAATTGTTAAAACCATCCAAACCGTTCATGACCCATTTTAATGAATGGATATTCAATCCATCTATTAATCCATTTTAATATATATGATGGATGGATATCCGAACTATTTTTTTAAAATTATTTTTTTAAAAAAAATCTCTCTAAAAAAATTTCTTTCTTTCTCTTTGTAAAAAATAAATAATTTGTTCTCTCTAGAAAAAGTAACTTCCTCTCTCTAGAAAAAAATTAATTTTGTATTTCTAGAAAAAGTAAGTTTCTCTCTCTAAAAATAATTTTTCTCACTAGTAACGTTAATTTTCTTTCTCTAGAAAAAATATTTTTTTCTCTCTGAAAAAAGTTAATTTTCTATTTATAGAAAAAGTAAATTTCTCTCACTAGAAAAGTATGTTTCTCTCTCTAGTAAAAGTAACTTTCTATCTCTAGAAAAATTAATTATCTCTTTAGAAAAAAGTTAATTTTCTTTTGACGAAAAAATATTTTTCTCTTTCTAGAGAAAAATTTTGATTTTCTCTCTCTAGAAAAGTTGATTTTCTCCCTCTAGAAAAATCAAATTTTCTCTAGAAAAATTAATTTTCTCTCTCTAGAAAATTTGATTTTTTCTCTCTAAAAAAGTGAATTTTTTCTATGTAGAAAAAATAAGTTTCTTTTCTCACTCTAAAAAAAGTAATTTTTTCTCTTAGAAATTTTTTTAAATTTTTTCTCTCTAGAGAAAAAAATTTTAATTTTTTCTATTAGAAAAAATGATTTCCTCTCTGTAGAAATTTTTTTGATTTTCTATCTCTAGGAAAAATTGAATTTCTCTCTCTAAAAAGTCAATTTTCTCTCTAAAAAATTGATTTTCTCTAAGTTGAAAAAAGTAAGTTTCTCTCTCTAAAAAAATTAATTTTCTCTCTTTAGAATTTTTTTTCTCTAAAAAAAATAAGTTTCTCTGTCTAGAGAAAAAAAAATTTATCTTTCTAAAAAAAATATTTATCTGTCTCTCTAAAAAATGAATGGGTTAGAGTTTCAGATGAGTTATGAGATAGTTGAATCTTAAATGAATCATGAGTAAGTTAATAATTGAATATCCAATGAATATTAAGCTCGATCCATTAACTAATCTAATTCAATCCATCCAATCCAATTAATTTATTATTATTATTATTATTATTATTAGATGGATTGGATTTAGACATTGATAGATTAGATAAATGGTGAATAAATAAATTATTTTGACACTCCTAATTATATTATGTAATTATTTAAAGGCTCACATAGTATGTTAATATTTTTATAATTAATAAACTCTTAATAAATATAAATAATTAAATATATATTTAAATTTAATATTTAATTTACATAACTTGAATTTTTTATATTAAAAAATATAAATATTTATATAACTTAGACTGGACTAGGTAACCACTCAAAAAATACATGACGTTGGCCCGATCCTCACCCAAATTATTTCATTAAATCTGGGTGCCGAAACAGCTTGGTTCCCTAATTGTTACTTTGGTTTGTATGATTGTATCCCCCTGATTGCAATCTATGAACTATTACCTGCTTAGTGGAAATAGAAAACAAAAAATGGCACCGTAATAGCTAATATATATAGCCGTGTGTTACGGACTGATTTTCTTCATGACATGATTGATACATCTCAAACTGGTTGTGTTTTTGGTTTTGGCGAAGAGAACAAATCTTGCAAGAAAAACAAGTCCAATAAATAAGATTTGTATCTCAGATTGGGTTCTAACTTAAATGAATTGTAAACTCCAATGGCCAATACATTATTTATGGGTAAAAATAAATTAGGTTAGGCTATACTTTATTTTAAGGATTTATTTGTATTAATTTTTTTAGAAGTAGAAGTACTTTTTTGAAATAATAAAAATACTTTTTTTAGAAGTTAAAGAATTTAAATTTTTTTAAAAAAACACTTCTTGTGTAACAAAAAAACACATGAAATGATTTTTTTTAAAGCTTGAATTCTTTAGTTTCTAAAAAAAGTATTTTTATTACTTGAAAAAAATATTTATACTCTAAAAAAAAATTAATACGAACGGGCCCTAAATAGGTTTGACTTGTTTTAAAAAATATTACTTTAAATGGCTTTAACCCTTAACCTGACTTATTATTTATTATAGAATTTTTTTTATAGTATGACCTGACATTTTTATGTAAACTTAAAAGTATAGCCTGATCTAAAAGCCTATTTAAATACCTATATTACATAAAGGCTTTTAAATAAGTTGATGAGCTTAAAATTTATAAATTTTAAATATATATAATTTTTAACAAAATTATTATATTGTGTATAAAATAAAAAATTATATTAATATATAATTATTATAAAATTTCAATTATATATTATTATAATAAATAAATAAATCACTTTACTAAATTTAATAAAAAATTTTAAAGGTTTAAACATAAGTTTATTTAACTAAATAAATTTTAAAAAAAATTAACCTATTTAATAAATAAATTTGATCAAAATATTCCAAAAATAAGGTAAGCCCTGTAGGCGGCCTTTTTCCGTCCATAACTCCATCGTCAAGGAAGGTCTTTCTTAGCTTTTACCCCTTTTGTTTTATTCGGTGTTGGCTTCTGGCCTCAAAAGAGGGTTTATGCTTTTATTTATCTTTTACTCTTAAGTGTACGGCATTTACGGAATCCACAACAAGAAGTCAAACTTGGAGTCTTAAAATGTTTTATATCATGATAATCATAATCATCTTGATTTATATATAACGAAAATTGAAAAGAACGTTCCACGGCGAAAACAGATTTAGAAAAAGGGTCATAAAATAACTTTCCATGCAATGTAACGAAGAGACTTTCTTTTTGTCTTATTTTTTCCTTTGAGCAAAATGTGATATGTAAATAACGTTTTTCTAATTATTTTTCAGACAGTAAAAAAACGCTCAATATAAATTTATTTACCAAAGGACCCCGCATAATTTAAATCAGTGGTGGATCTTCTTGATAATTAGGGAGAGTCAGGGCTTCTCATAAATTTTTTAAAATTTCACATGAGTATATAAAATATAAACATATATATATATATATATATATATAACTTCTTTACATATGATCAAAATATTATATGGTCCTTTAAAAATTTTACATGAATATTTAAAAAAATTACATATTACACATCTAAACATAATTAAAATATTATATTAACCCTCAAAATTTTAACCCAATATGCGTCACTGTTTAAATGAACAATACAAGTTCAAATGAGACTGCTAAGGAGAATAGCCGTGTTAATTAGACCAAAAAAACTGACAATGACCTCATATTTTGGTTTTTTAATCATGAGCTTCATTGAAAAAGATAAAAAGGGGGGAGGGTGTGGGAAATGGATGTTAGACCTGGAATTATGAAAGTGACTCCTACTTTTCTTTCATGACTTGGTTCTAGGCTAAGTTTTAATATATATTATCTAATATATTTTATGGCTTTGGAAGCAAAATTAAGTTGAATCTTGCGAAAGAGGCCAGAAACTTGTCCTAACCCTCCAAGAAATTGGAGCCTAAAATATGCAAGCATATATATAAAGTTTCCCATTTATATTATTAACGTATTCAATGTGACTAGTCAAATGAACCTAGCAAAATAATTTTGCTTATTTGAAAATTTTACCTTTTGCACATGTACTTCTAGAACACCACCAAATAACATTTTTACTTACATACTAAAGAATGACATTGTAATCTCAGGACCATCAGCAAGTTCAAATATTCAGATTTCAAAGTCAAATTTCATTAAAAATAAAGAACAAATTTAGTATATATTTAGATTAAATTTTGCAAACTTAATTTTAATCAGAAGTAAGTTTGAGTGAAGTGATTTATGTTTGGAAACTTTTATTTGAAAACTAATTTTGTTAAATGAATGTTGTTTAGATAATGTTGATAAAAATTACTTTTAGATGTATAATTACCAAAAAGAGCACAAGTTATTTTGAATTAAATTGTTAATAAATTGATGTTAATAAGCTTTATTATAAATTAATTAATGGCAAAAGAATTTTTTAAAAAAGTTAAGTTTGCTTAAAATATTATAAAATAAAATTAATTTGAATATAAATATAATAATATTTTAAAAAATTATTAAGTTATATTTATTTAAATATTATTAAAATAATGATATAAGATCAAATTACATGAGTATTTTTATTAATACACACAAACGACTTTCCTTTCACCATAAAAGTAATAAAATGAAATTTTTGCCTAAACTATGTGTTAGATGAAATTTTCGTTTACTTTTTTTAACTATAATTTTATCCAAACATGTTAAAATAAGCTCAAAATCACTTTGACCTTATCAGGGGCTCATCCACCATTAACTAAAGGTCAGAGGTTCGATCCCTGTTTTTGGGTATGGAGCAGCCTTAAAATCTCATGTTAGTTATTCCATCTTTCGAGGTGCCTACAAGTCAGCGAAAAGATTAATCACTGTACTCAACAGTGGATACCCTAATCATGAATTAAAAAAAAAAATCACTTAAACTTATAAATGTAAGTATTTGCCCACCCAAATACACCCTTAAGTGTGTGAGACTTAAGTGTGTGAGACTGTGAACCCGTGTATATGCACACAACCATAGGCACGACATATAAAATTTGCCTCCATTCATTAAAGTATTAAACTAGGATATTTGAATCGACTAGGCTTTGGATAAGCATACATTCGGAAAATTCCAAAATGAAATTCTGAAACAGTGACAGAGCTAAACAAGAAAAAATTTCATTGTTTTTGACGGACCATACTAGGGGGAGGGTGAGGCAACGTGGTACAGGACGCGCCGCCTCTGATCTAAAAATGCGTTCCAATAGTTGTTTTTTTTTTTTCCCCTTTCTCCCACGCATGGTGAATTGGAGATTAATTAGTGCCTAGTTTATTTCAGAATATACTTGCTATTCAATTAATCTACACAAAAAAATAATAAAAAATCCCTCTATACTGATTCTCTCAACTTCAAAGAAATTGATAAGGTAAGATAGAGTCAAAAAAATTTGCGTACAAGCAAGGTTGTTAAAAGCGTGTTCTAAGACGTAAAAGCGTACGCTTTTACGTTTTTAAGTCATGAAAACTTGTTGGATGTTACCTAAAATCAAAATTTGATAAAATCGTGTGAAAACTCTTTTTGAATTTGTAAAAGCGTTAAAATCACTTTTTTATACTAAGTTTTCACGTTTTCACATTTTAAGAGTAATTGTCATTGGACTGGATATTATTGGGCTATTTGGTTATGGGCCTAATGGAGTCATGGACATGAAACCGGTTGAGTCGGGTTTATACTTTGGGTTTGGCCGTTTGGTCAACCCGATTTTTGTCATTTGTTTAGGGCACGAGCACCATTCATTCTACTACAAATGCTGCTCCTTCATCAACCAATTCAATAATTCAGCTAAATCTTCTTAGTTCGGTGGCTAAAAGACCCGTGGTTTCAGAGCTTTATAACTCACGGTGAAGACTCGAGGTTGACTTGACTTTTGGGTATTGTTGAATTGTTGATGTTGTTTCGGTGGCTGAGGACTTATGGTGAGCCGATGACTAGAAGCTTGATTCGGTGGCTGGAAGCTTGGTTTGGTGGCTGGAAGCTTGGTTCGGTCTTCGGTGGCTGAGGAGTGAGGATATGCTTATTCGGTGATGCACTGGTTCAAGTGTTCTTCAACCATTCAATTTCAAGCTTTCAAGTTATGAAATTTGTTTATATAGTATTTATATATACATATTTTATATAATATGTAACATCTACATTTTTACGTTTCGCTTTTACTAGAGTCTCTAACGCTTTTAGGTGGATTATCGTTTTTGACAACCTTGAATGCGGGGCTCATGGATTTGGTGTCTATATGATATTATTGTTTTATTTGTCAATTTTAAAGGGAACTAAAGAGATAACAAATATATAAAAAAAATGTCCAATCCTTTTTCTAATCAACCCATTTACATGGATGCCCCAAACAACATATGAGAGGCAGTAATATCGAAGCAGATCTAACGCTAGCATTGAAATGTTGACCTAATACGATAGAGTAAAGATACTTTTATTCTATTTTTTATATTATTTTTATATTTAATTAATAATAAATAATTTTTAGTTAATATAATATATTATTTAATTAATAAATTTTAGTAATTAATTATTTACAAATTTAATTAATAATTAATTAATAAAGTATATTATTTGATTAATAAATTAATAATTTGTAAGTAATTAATTATTAAAACTCATTAACCAAATGATATATTTTATTAATTATTAATTTACTCATCATTAACTAAATATAAAAATAATGTAAAAAACAGTTTCCAATATGATAATATCCCAATAGCATAAGGTTTTATCAAGCTATTGTCCTGAATTCTTGTGGAGGCATAGATGAGTTATTTATTCATTTAATTTGGGAAAAACAACATGCCTAAGCCTAAAAAGGGAGAAAAAAAAAAGAAATGATCCATGGTTTGTGAAGACTTTCGACGTCTCATCAACTCTAAAGTTTGTCTAAATTCTCATGTCACGTTCGGTGTTTTTTAGGCTGATTTGGTCAAATTTTCATTTGACTTTTGTGTAAGCAAAAACAAAACAGCTTTATTCGATCGGGAAGAAAGGTACTAATTAAAGTATAAACAAGGTAAAAGAACAGTAAACATTTCTACATAAAGTTAGTTAGTTCGCTATAAGATCTCTTACATTCACAAATTATTCTATGAAATTTATATCTAAGGAATAAGTTTAAAAAAAAAATCTCAAATTTAAAATTCATCCCAATTATGGTATTTTATCATTAAATGGCTCAAAATACTTAGTTTGATAACCCCCACATGATCAAGGAGAAGACACCAAATCTTTGATTATTCATTTTTAATGATAAAAAATAGGAAAGTCTCATATTCTTGCCACAACTCTACACAGTCATCGAGCCACGAATTTTCTTTTAAAATAATAAAAAGTTAGCGAGAACCAGAATTTTGTTGCAATATAATAAAACTATTAAATTTGATGGAAGCAAGATTGAGTTTATATTAATTGAGTATTTTAAAAAGTACGAAAAAACTAAAAAAGTTTAATGTTGAGTATTAAGATGACATAAGTATACAGTGACATGTGTTTATTTTATAATAATATTTAAAAATTATATATGTTTTTACCAATGTGTATATATATATATATATGTATGTATGTAAAAAAAATAGTGTAAAAATTGACTCCCATAGATCCTAGCTTCGTAAGAAAGGGGATAGGAAAAAAAAAAGCAAAAAAAAAATCACATGTCTCTGTAGATTACATTAAGTTGTTTTTTCTTTTAACAATTTCCTATAATAAGCTTGATCTAAATTAGCACATGAAATTGGGTTGGCCTAATAGTTAAGAATATGTATTTTTTTTATCTTAACTGTTTGAATTTAAGCCTTAGATCTAATACATAGGGAAATTAATTATTTTTTTTAACCAGGCCGATGTAAGTAATGTGTTCTTAAGATCATTTGAAAAAATATTTAATCTCAATTGATATGAAAGCTAACTTGAAAATACTCTTATTATATAAAAAAATCTCAATTAGTAGCAAGGTTTTGAAAATCAAACTGGTCATTGAATTGGTTAAGGGACTGATTCAAGGTTTAATGGTTGAATCGTGATCGAACCAAAGTATAATTAAATAATTTAAATATATATATTATACTAATTAAACAAATTAAAAATTATAAAAAACAACACAAATGATAAAAAATTATTTAAAACTTATTTTTTGAGAATTTAAAGCATTCAGTAACAATATTACAGTCTATTTTTGTTTAAAAGTTTTTTAATTTCAATTTAAAGAGATATACAATCAATTATACATTCAGTTTTCAAAGCTTTTATACAATCTCAGTTTAAGTATTTCATATAAAATTCTTTTTAAATTGGCTTACATTTAGTCTTTACATCTAAATGTTATCATTTGAATTAGCAAAAAAGAAAAATAGACCGGTTGAACCTAATTAGATCAGTTTGGATTTACCGATTCTTGACCAATTTTCAGGCTGTGCGAGTTTTGGGGTGGACCGGACTGGTAGGATAACCGATTCCCGGTCCAACCAGTCTGACCAAGCGGTTCAGTCTGATTTTCTTAACTATGACTAGCAGGTATAATTTTTTTGAAAGTTGAAACAAATAAAAAATAATAATGTAACATGTATATAAGCCCACGAGCGCACAAGAGATTAGGAGATTTCATGGTTTAGTTTAGTTAAGTGTAAAATTAATTTTAAATCAAACAATGTATCATAGTTTATAATGTGAGCTCTCTTTAATTTTTTTTTAATTTAGTGGTGAGTAATTAGATAACTTAAAAACTCATAAACTTATTATTTTGTATATTATTGTACCTAAAAGAAGTCGATTTAAAATGTCATTGTTTGTTACCGGATGAATATGAGCTCTTTTTTTTTTTTCTAACAATAATACGTGTGCTCAATAAAGGAAAAATAAATATTTGTTTTATATGGATCGGAACCTTATGCCAGTTGAAAAGTTACATTGATCGCCAATATGAAAGTTAAAAAGATTCGATCTTGCATCCATTATATATCAACCAAATCTGATGACACAAAAATCCAAATCAACAAAAAAAATTACGTTGAGGTCTTTTTTTTCTTCTATTTAACCAAACTATCATTTGCATATTTATTAATGTTTCAAGTTCTAATTTTGAAAATAAATTCGTAGAAAAATTTATAAATTTTACAAAATTAATACTAATAATTTCATCAGCACTCCTTATTATCATAGGAGTTCTCTTAAAGGATCATAAGAGTTCTCTTAAAGGAGTACATTTAAGAAAATTAATTTCTCAAACAACCGAATGAAAATAATCAAAATGTAAAATTAATTTTCTTTAATATTAAGCCAATCCAATTAAATTATCATATAACCTTTTTTTATTTTCCATTGTCATATAATATTTCAGACATATAAAATTACACTAACAAAATGAACCTATATAATTTAAAAATTAAATACGTCTTGTATATAGATTTTAAAAACTTGTCAGATGATTATAATTCAATGAGCAAAAGGCAGTGCTTTAAATTATTGGATTAGTATATAATGTGTGTCTTAAAAAGATTTAAATACTTTTTGTTCTTAAAAGTAATAGATTGAAAGAGAAAAATACAAACAACTTTTTCATGATTAAAAAATTAACTTTTTCTTTCATAACTTGAAACTCTAGTTTACATGTTTAACTCACTTAGTTAAATATTTCGTTTATATTAATTATAATTTAAATTTAAATATAAATTTTTTATTAATAAATTATTTATAAACTCCCCTATAAATTCTTAATAAAATTAATAATTAATAATATGTACCAATCTTGCACTGGGACGCCTGCCCCCAACCTAAATGTTTACTCATAATTGTTTCTTTGAAACTCTCTTATTCTTAAAGAAAAGAAAAGAAAATAATTCAAATCTATCTTATAAAGTCACCTACTTGGGATAAAGTAAACGCTGGAGCTTTTTTTTAAAGAAAACAAAAGAAAAAAAGTTGACGAATTTTTTTTTGGAGCGAAAGAAAAGATTTTACGAGTACAACGGATCTACAATTCAGATTTGAGCATACCAGTCTCGTAGGTCATACGGGCCCCATTGTTCCTTATCACTTATTTAACATACGGTAGTTTAACAAGCCAGCTTTGTCTGTGCTTTCAGAACAGACAGGGAGACTCTCTCTCTCTGTCCATTTGTCACGTTCCGTCGTGGGGTGGGTGGCTCTGTTTGTATCTCCTAAAAAATGTTGCACAGACACAGTTTCATTGTTTTGCTTTCTGAATCTGATTAACTCCCCTCTTTCTCTCTCCCTTCTATTCCATCTCCCTTCTATTGTCTCGTGAATTATTTGATAAATTTCTTGAATTATTTGATAAATTTCTATTTTTTATATATAAAAAAACTCCATGAGAGGTTGCAGAAAAAGTATTATTTTTTGAGAAATAAATATTGTTCCCCTCTCTTTCGGTCTCTGTTTGTGTGTCAGAACAAAAGAGGAAGGTCATAAGGAGAAATTTAATCATAGGAGAGGGAAAAAAAGAGAGAGCAACAAGTGAAGCAAAATCAGAGGATGAATGGTGTCACCCACCACCTTGAACCAGATTACTCTGAGTTTGTTGAAGTTGATCCAACTGGCAGATATGGCAGAGTATACCCTCTTTCTCTCCTTCTCTCCTTCTCTCCTTCTCCCTCCCATGGCTCAGTTTGATGATGTTGTTTTCGTTGTTTGTTGCAGTACAATGAAATCCTCGGCAAAGGAGCTTCTAAGACAGTGTATGAATAAAAACCCATCTCATTTTGCTTCAGTTTTTATGATGCCCGTTTCTTATTTTTCTAAAATTTGAAGTTTTTTTTGGCTCTTCCAGTTGATTATTTTGCTGGCCCATTACTTATTATTACCTCAGAATTTTAGCTTGTCTTCTTTTTTGTTATCTTATAGAAATGGGCATCTGATAGATTTGTTTTCTTTTTCCCTTTTTTGGCGGCTTGGCTTCTCAATTGATGCAGATATAGAGCATTCGATGAGTATCAAGGGATTGAAGTTGCTTGGAACCAGGTCAAGCTGTATGATTTCCTGCAAAGCCCTGAAGATCTTGAGAGGCTTTACTGTGAAATTCATCTCCTGAAAACATTGAAGCACAAAAACATTATGAAATTTTACACGTCTTGGGTCGATACTGCAAATAGGAATATCAACTTCGTTACTGAAATGTTCACTTCTGGTACTCTTAGACAGTAAGTTCTTTGGAGTTCCAACTGTTTCCCCCTTCTACATCATATCTGTTCATTGTCCTTTTTGTCCATTTTAGATCTTTTATTATTTCTTCTTCTTTCACTTACTTGTTTTAATTATCAAATAGGTATAGGCTAAAGCACAAGAGAGTTAACATCAGAGCAGTGAAGCATTGGTGTAGACAGATCCTGAGAGGACTTCTCTATCTTCATAACCATGACCCACCTGTGATCCATAGAGATCTCAAATGTGATAATATTTTTATCAATGGAAACCAAGGGGAAGTGAAGATTGGGGATCTTGGCCTGGCAGCAATTCTCCGGAAATCCCATGCTGCTCATTGCGTAGGTATGTTTATTTCATGTCAGTATATAATTATATATCATATAAGAATGTATCAAGAAAAGACGTGGCCAAATCCAACACCAATGGCAATTAGTTCACTTAGTTGATGACTTATTTTGAAAATTATTTGGCGATAACTTAAGAAACTGTGATATTTCCTGTATGGTTAATGCTTTTAATATAATTGGACAAGGATCGGTGATTCTAGTTAGAGCTTCATCTGTTACAGTTGTATTTTCACAGGAACGCCTGAGTTCATGGCCCCAGAAGTATATGAAGAGGCATATAATGAATTAGTTGACATATATTCCTTTGGGATGTGCATATTAGAGATGGTCACATTTGAATATCCTTATAGTGAATGCACTCATCCGGCTCAAATTTACAAGAAAGTTATTTCTGTAAGATTGCTCTCTTTCTCTGTCTTTGTGATAAGGTTTTTTTTTCTGGAGTGGCGAGATTTCATTGAAATTTTGTATCTCTAGGGGAAAAAACCAGATGCTTTGTATAAAGTGAAGGATCCGGAAGTGCGACAATTTGTTGAGAAATGCTTGGCTACAGTGTCTCTAAGGCTCTCTGCAAGGGAGCTTCTAGATGACCCATTTCTTCAAATTGATGATTATGAATATGATTTGAGACCCATAGACAGTGGGGAATTGGATGACTTGGGTCCTCTCATCAGGCAGCCATTCTTTGATCTTCATCGAAGCTATAGTAACTTCAGTAATGAATACTCAAATGGCTTTGGATATGAAGGAGACTGGTGTTCTCATCCAGCTGAGGTTGAACCTAGTGGAATTGAACTTTTTGAGTACCATGATGATGAACCCTCTGAAGATGTTGACATTAGCATCAAAGGCAAGAAGAAAGATGATGGTGGCATCTTTTTGAGACTAAGAATTGCAGATAAAGAAGGTTGGGATGCCAATTTTTATTATGTCTGTACTTTATACCTGCGACTTGTATATTTCATTATGGAATTTAAGCTTAATAGTCTGACTTAATGGTATCACAGGTCGTATTCGAAATATTTATTTCCCATTTGACATAGAGATGGACACAGCAATAAGTGTGGCAACTGAAATGGTTGCAGAACTCGACATTACTGATCAGGATGTTACCAGAATAGCAGATATGATTGATGGGGAAATTGCTTCCTTGGTACCCGAATGGAGGACAGGACCAGGAGTTGAGGAAACTCCCTGTTTTGCAGATCAAAGTTTCTGTCACAATTGTGTGTCTAATCATACATCTAGCGGCTCTCTTCTGTATTTTCTTTCACATAATCCAGATAGCAAGAACTTGCAACTTCTTGAGTGCTGTAGGCATGGGTGTGCTTCAATGCATGGGCGGTTTGAGGAGATTACCTTCCAATCCGAGGAGTACGACCATGTTAGGGAGGATATACCTAACGTATCAAGTCAATCAGACTGCTTGCAGTATCAGGAGTTTTGGAATCAGCATGAAAGTCGTGAACTGAGTCCAGTAGAGTCTGATCAAAGCCATTCTGATGAACAATATGAACAATTAGATAAATCAGTATCGGCTGAAGAGAAAGGACAGGATGTTTGGGAAAACAAGTTTGCACCCAATGCAGGAAATTCCATACGAAATTTATCAGGAACTCACTATTTTTCTACTATCCGTTCCTTATATTGCGACCTTGAGGATGACTATGAGAAAGAGATCCAAAAGGAACTGAGATGGCTCAGAGCAAAATACCAAATGGAGTTAAGGGAACTTAAGGATCGACAGTTTGGGCTAACAGCTAAATCTTCAAATAGTAGTAACAGAGAGCACAAAACAGAATATGGCATTATGCCACCTTCACTGACAGGAACATTAAAAGGAGGCAACAATGGGATTCACTTGAAACACTTTACTAATAACTGGATTTGTGATTCCAGTAGCCATTCTCCTGTCCATAAGAGCAGCCCCAATTCGGACACCCAAAGGGCCCAAAATTGTGAGGCGATGGATTCCCCCGGAGAAGGTATGGTTACTGGGACGAGTTTGTACACAGGTTCATTGCTTCCTCATTCTCTACACAGGACAGTTTCCCTCCCAGTTGATGCTGTTGATATATAATTTTATGAAGCACTCGTTGGATTCTTTTGTAGATTATATATATACACCCTTATAGAGGCTATCTGATTTCTATAGCCCACCCCCCTTTTTCCTAGGAAGTTCAATTATCCCCAAGGAAACCAATAGGTAGAATCCTTTTCCCCCAAAAGCATCAGCATACACTGCAGTGTTATGTATTTAGAAAAATCAGATTTTGGTGACGGATGGTAGTGATTGTGAATTTGATAATTGAGGCATGTAAGATATCAAGTGTAACGATCAGTAGAGTTTATGTAAATTTGTCCGAGTTTCTTCTATGCGTTATGAAATATAAATAACTAGGACTAAGACCCCAGCGTGTGAAGTTGCTTGTTTATTTGTTTTGTTTTGTTTTTGAATAGATCTGCAATAATTGAGTGAAGCAACCGGGTCAAATTTACCCTTAAACCACAGGTGCGGGGGGCCAAGTAATGCGCGTGGAGATTCAACCATTTTGTTACGTCAGTCATTAGATTATACCAAAAAAAAGAGCATATTCAAACGCTCTGTTGCAAGTCCCGTTTTGCTGCTTTCTGAACAAAGCTACTAAGGTTCCTTTGGTTTAGATTAAGAATAATTAATGTTAAAAAAAATTGATTTACGTTTGAGAATGTGCATGAAAAGGGCTGGGGCTGATGAAGGTACGTTGACAAGGCAATCAATTATTTTTTTCTTTTGGTCCATATATTATTTGCTATGTCAGTTCTGACTGGGCGTTGGCGAATGGGATGGCTTCTGAACTTTTTGCTCTGCTTCACGTAGGCCATCTGCTTTTTCCTCAATCATGGATGATGGGGTTGTTTTCCGAAAGACAATCTATTAATTGGACCAAAAAAGATAGCCAGAATAAGGGGAAGATAGGTGAATCGCACTGTCATGGCCCACAAAATAATCGCATTCCATGTTTCTGCTGACAAAGCTAGTTGCTAATTAATAATTATTAAGGGTCGGTCCACGTAGTGGGCTCATTGAAGGTGACTTTCTTTGATGGAAATTTTAGATTTTTTTTTCCTGAACCCTCTGATTTTTCTGTATTCGTGGAAAGCGATATAATCAATTGATTAATCTGACTTCTAAAGAACCAAAAAGTTAAATAATCATATAATTCTCGAATGTAAATAAATTATGGTTAATGTTTTATAGATAATTTTATAAAGAGATAAAATCATTGATATTAAACTTGGATTGGTCAGGATGAACTAGTTAATTAACCGGTTCGAATAATCATTTAAATTGACTATGTATTAAAATTGGTGTGATTCGGTTTGACTTAGTCAGTTTTGATAAAAAATTAATGTCTTATACGGTTGAACAGGTGAATTAGCTGAGTCATGAAATTAAAAAAAAAGTTTTTAAATTTTAAAAAGTCATAACTTTTGACTTGTTTGTCTGATTTGGACTAATTATATGTCCATTTCATATAATTTTTCAATATCTACGCTATGTTGATCCTAATTTTTCAAAAAAAAAAACTTATTTTCTGAGTTATGAACATTTTAATGAAATATTATAATTTTTTTAATGAATTAAGGGTTAAACTTTTTTTTTCCTTGAAGTCATCATTTCTATCAAAATAAAGGTACTTTAGTTGTTTACAATAATAAATATCATCATATGTAGTGTGTGTATATATATATATTTAAATATTTATTTTATTTTATGCAATTCGACTAATGACTTACTGGTTGAATTAGTCACTTATTAACTCAATACCCTAACTGAGTCGACTACTTATCTGAATTTAATAACTATGGTAGAACTCCAGAGGTTATTAGTATTATTGAGTATTATTCAATTGATTTTATTAATTTAATTGTTGATTAAAAAATTAAGGTGTGAAGTAATTCTTATGATAAAATTACACATTGGAACACCTCTTTGGTGGCAACCGGCTGTTAATCCTCTAGGATGCCCTGCTTCAGCTGCACATTTCATTCATTACAATCAAGCGTGTTGGAAAGAAAACTGAAATTGTTAAATGGTGCTCCAATGATGTAGTCCAAAAACTCTCCACATGTATTTCTAAATTTTGTCTTCAACGACCGATTGCGACTTCTTGTTTTGACTGGATATTTTCTCTGTAATAAAATTCTGCCAACAGTTGATATCCTCCAGGAGAACCATTTGGTCACAGACATAATATGTCCGTTATGTTGGTCACGAGGAAGATCTAAAGTCTAGACCACACCTTCCTCCTTTGTCCCTTTGCATCTTACAATCACAACCGAGAGGAATAGTCCACCATCAATTACAGTTAGCGCCAGTTCTTGTTTCAAATTTTAGCATGCTTTTTTTGAAAGACAAATTTTAGCATGCTATGAGAAGGAATTACTGAATTACAACCCCAAACAGTTCATATCGCTGTTATTTTACTTCGCAGACACTCGACTTGGAGTTCTGGCGTGGGAGCTGAAGGACTCATTTCCTTAACTAAAACCTTCTTTGATCACATGGCTAGCAATAGCTCAGTAGAGTAGTTTGTTCTCTAATCCCTGCTTTCCTGTCGCTTTGTAGTTTGTACCCAAAAAAAAAGCAACAAAAGAAATAACTTATGCGTCTTTAACATTAAAATACAAGGTCAGGAACATAAATTCGAAAACTTAGATATGTCTGGCCAAATATGCTAGAAGTGTTGACCCCCTTTTAGTTATCAAAGCACCACATAAATATCTCTTCACACACTCACACATTAATGCATCAATTATTGAGTGCTGATGTTGGGTATGAAATCGATTTAAAACTAAATCTACTGGTGGGAAACAAGTAATAATAGAGCTTAGTCACCAAGTGAGATCAAAGTGGTGATTCATTTGGTTAGCCAAAAAAAAAATAAAAAATAGTGATTCCTTCCTGGACGGGAGGCTGGCTGACTGCAGTGACTGGGTAAAAAAAATGGCTGGTAATCGAATTGTAATACTAATAACGTACATATTCTACAGAATTGATCCTAGTGGTACTGGTACAATTAATACCATCGTCAACCAAAGTACCAAACACATCGAATTTAATAAAAGCAAACTTTATCATGAGTTTGAATTCTATTAAAAATATTTTATAGCCACATTGCAGTCGTCAAGAAAGCAGGACCGCACGGAAAAAATATATATAAATAGCAACTAAAAAGAAATTAAACAAAATTATGTTAGTTTTTTTTTTTGACAGACAAAATTATGTTAGTTGAAAATTGCTAATAATTAATTTTTTTATTAAAAAATAAAATGGTATAATTAGACACTTAAAAAATAATTTTACGTTTTATAATTTAGGTTTGAGAATTAATTACAGGTAAAAATTATATTAACACCTTATACCATTCATTTTAAAAATAATTACCTATTTAATTTAGAGTTATCTGATAAACATATTAATTTGGTCATTTATTATTTAAATCAAAAATATTATTTTTATTATTTCTTATGTCTCATTTTGTCGAGTATATTATAAAAAATGATAAATGAATAAAATAAATAATAAGTAGCTATATAGTCATTATTGAAGAACAAATATAAGCTAACAACTTATCAAGTATGAAAATTGTAAATTTAAAATTTTCATTTCTAAAAAAATATTTTTGACAAATGAAATATTTTTTGTAAATGGATTTCACAAGAAATAAATATTATTTAACAAAGTAGATGATTTTTAGAGTGATTTTCTCAAAAATATTTTTTATATAAAGGATAGTAAAATTTTAATTCACTACTATCATAAATTAGGGGCTATGAGCATTTGTTCATAATTATTTGTTATATAATTTTATCGATAGAAAATATTTTAATTAATTATTTATTTGTGGGAATTAGACCTCATTAATATTCCTAACAAAATCAAATAAAATACTTTAAAAATATTAAAAAAAATTTAATTGATCAGAATTTTAATCCTCTCTCAATTTTTCATCATCACACAGCTTCAAAGATTTTAATTATTGCTTAAAAGCAAGAATATTTAAAATAAATCAAAGCATGTGTGAACAACACGACAAAGGCGAAAAAAGAAGGAATTTTAACTTATGGAATACGATTTATATCACAACAATTGGTCAATTAAAAAAATGTAATAAGATATTTTTTATTAGAGATTATTTATAATTCCGAAAACTTTGTTGCTAAAACTAAAAAAATTATCAGAAAATCAAAATTTTATCATTGTCACAGTTAATTTTTTTATTATCCCATTATTGGAATCTTAACTTATTATTAATGACAATAATAAATGAAACATGAAATGACAAACAACTCTTAATCAACATGCGCATGAAAATAAGATAGGAATAAAAAATGGAATTGAACGGAAAGATTAACCATTGCCCCCTTGTTTTTTATGTTGTGCAAAAGATAAAATTCCTTTCAATCCTTATTTTTATGTGGGGATACCCGTGGGAAAAAAATCGAGTGAGAAACAATGAGTGCGTTTGGATCAACTTAACAAATTTAAAAATTATTTCTACAACTTTCTAAGTGTAGTTGTTTGTAACTTTTAAAAGATGTAGAAGTTACAAAAGAAAAACCTTAGTTATCACTCTTTTTAAAGCCAATGAATCACAGTTTCTAAAAAAATGAAAATGAAATATGGTTTTTAATATAGTTTTTTGACAAAAATATTTGTTGTATTTCTTAAAAATTACATCTTTTTCCCTCTCTCTTTTCAAACCTCATCCACACTTATCTTCCTCATTTTAACATTTGCTCTATAATTTATGAATGTCTGCTAATATAAATTTCATTTATTCTTTAATTATTTATGAAAAGATGGATATGCACTTCACTATATGAATTTGAATTTGTTTGGTTTCTATCTTCAAAAGTTGAGATGAACTTATTTTAAAATTTTACTTTTTAAATTTAATATTTTAAAATCCTAACTTTTGAAATAACCAAATGAAACACAAGAAGGGGGGTTGAATTGTGTTTCTTAACCCTTTTTTGAATAACAAGGATTTTCCTTTTCAAAAGAAAGTAGAACACAGCGAAAGAGACAGTTTAACAAGCAAGGTGCTTAGGACTAACACCACTTAGTCCTATTGGACTCCAAGGGTTTCGAAAAGACTTTTAATAAAATAGTTAATACGTTCTAAAACCAAATAAAAGATCTTTGTTAATAAACACAATGGAAAACCCCAGAGGTTAGTGAAAATAATAAAGCACACTAGAAGAGAGGAGAAGCTTACACACAAGATTTATCCTGGTTCACTCTTATCAACCAAGAGCTACGTCCAGTCCCTTCAACAAGAAGGATTTTCCAACTAATCTTTTTCACGATTACAAGTATTATGCACCTCTTCAGGTAACAAGTATTTTCAACCTCTTCAGGTTCTATCTCACAAGTATTCTTTTACACACAGCCTCTTCAGGCTTACAAAGCTTAAGATGAATAAATGAAAGTAGATGAAAGCTTGAGTTGAAACTCACTAACACATGAGAATAGACAATAGAAATCTCAAGGCTTTTTCTTTTACACGAATATGGAAATAAAGCTTTTAGACTCTTGAAGGATGCTTCGGCAAAAGATCTCTATACTTCAAGTCGCTTCTTCTCTTTTATAAGTAAGAACAAATTTAAGCGGAGACTTCATGGGCTAGATCGTCCAACGGAAATATTTATTACCGCTCGAGTAGCATTAAATGCATCTACCGGAAAAGTGTCAACTTCTTCACAACGGTGACTTTTATTCTCCGAGATTTCCAATCAATGAAAACAAAAGTCTGCCCGATTTGTCTAAGATTGCGACGGTTTCTTATTTGCAGATCTTTGTAGTTGTTAGACAATGTCAAAAAAGTGGCTTAGTTGACTTCTTCTGTCGTAGTGAGCCGTCGTAGTTCTTTTCTAGCATTTAATGAGGAAGCAGTTCTTCATTTTTTGAAATTTTACTTGGACGAGAGCTTGAACTTGAACTTTGAAAGAGTGAGTTAAGTCCGAAGCTTTGGCGGACAGATCGTCTTGACGAACTAATAAAAAGTAACAACGATATGCATACAAGTATTGGACGCACCAATAGTAAAAGTATATAATACATTCATTGGACCCATGAAGAGTTATAGCATATTGGACGACGAAGAGTTAACTTTAAGCGTGAGAGCAGAATGGACGACAAACCAAGATGGCTTATTTGTTAAAACTATTGTCGAAACACTTACTTGTTCAAACTAAATAAATATTTTTGTTATCCTCAAAACTTAACAGGAAAGCTTATAGCTTTTAAGAAATTAGAACTTAAACCTTTTTATAAGAAATTGGTTTCAACAATCTCCCCTTTTTGATGATGACAAAAACTATTAATTTGGTTGAACACAGATTCCTTTAAAACAAAATTGCTCCCCTAAGAAACACATTTCTAAGGGATCGGACTCCAAGTCATGGACGCAGAGTCGATCGACGTGGTACATGAAATTTATTTTAACGAAACAAGTTTCAAGAGCAAGTAATATTATCTTTGTATCGAGTTTAGTTCTTGAGAAAAGAGTTTAACAGAGACAATACTTTTGAAAAGAAATAAACCATGCTAAAAAATTAGATCATATCCTACACAAAGCAACACAAAGTGCAAATGTAATAACCGAGACAAGGATAATGAAACAACTGCATTTGAGAGAAAAACATAGTTTCATTGAATCAAGATAAATTAGAAAATAAATTTATTTAATACAAATCAAATTCCCATTATTCTCCCCCTTTTTAATCAGACAAAAATAAAGAAAAAAAAACATCACTGTCATAAAACATTTTGGCTAAAAGAAAATAAAATAAAATAAAATAAAATCAAGAGGAAGAAGGTGGAGGAGGAGGAGGTGGCTCCTTGTTGAAAAAGAGACTTGAGGAGGTCTTCAACTCTCTTGTACATTACGTCCATTTGATTATTCACATAGGCCTCGAAAAGTCAGGGCACTTGGGTGAGAAGGTCGCCAGAAGGTTGTGGTTCCACAATAGCTAACTCAGTGGTGGAAGCGAGAGGGGTCACATCCATTTGCCGCACAACACTCAACTTCGTCTTGAACAGAGGAAGGTCAACATCCCAAGGAAGAGAGGTTCTCCCAGAACCAAACATTTGATCCAGGATAAGGCCCGCCTATGTTGTCGACTCCGAGGTCCGAGAGACATAGCTTGGACAAGAGAAGATTGTTGGCAATGGCGAGTTCGTAGGCACTCCAAAAAGATCATCTACCATATAGATAGAACGAAAACACTGAAGCTCGACCAGTACAGTTATGATATCTTCCTTATCTTCATCACTTAGTCACTCGAAGAAGACGCTTGTTGCTCACACTCCCAAATGTGCTTTTCCCGAAGGTCTTAGCCTCGTTCTCCACGACTTCTCCTTTATTCGAAACATGCCACAAGAATTCAACATCAACATCGAGAGGAACGTAAGCTCCCAAAGTTTGGCTTAAAGATGATAGGCTTGGGAAAGGTGGCTTGGCTTCAGATTTTTTTCAAGTCTTTGTTTTTATTTAAATCCACCATTGGCAACCTTGGACAAACCCGATCCGGCTGAATCTTGATGGCGAGTTGTAGAGGAGATGATCGATGAAGGGGGTACAAATCTCAAATTCTTCAACAGAAGACTCCCCTTAATGACACCGACAAGGATGGTGTCATAAGGACTTCAAACTGTCCCATTTCTTCCAAGGTGACAGTTTGAAGGATAGGTCACTAGGGAAGATGTGGACTTTTGTTGAAGTAACCATCACGGACCGGGAGCGTCTTCTTGTGAGTGAGAGAGAAGAGTCCTTGGATTCCCAAAGAGGGATAATGTGAGGAAACTCCCACGAGAAAAGATTAAGATGAGAGGAGTTGTAGAAGGTCTTTTGAGAGGGGAATAAGGAAGGAGATCGGGAAGGTAATATGTGAGTTTGAGAAGAAAAATGTTCGGTGTTTAAGGAGAGGAAGTTATTTGAGAGGTTGGGAAGGAAGTTTGTGGTTACGTTTGAGAAGAGGGTAAAGTGGAGGAAGAGGGGAATGGTAGGAAGAGGTTCCTTAGGAATGGACGCAAGCTTGGAAGAGGGTTTCCTTGTGATGGGTAGCTCCGGGTTCCTTTTGGGATGCTCGCAATGGACGCAACCTTCATCCTTTTAGCGATGGGTTGGTCATCTTGAGTCATCGTCCATTATGAGTCTCCGCTTGGGAAGGGCTTGATCGGACGGAGATTTCTTCTTTGGACTCTCGCCTTGAAAGAATAAGAGGCTCTTTCTTGTCTAGAAAATCTTGACGCTTTGAAGTTTCATCCTTAGAAGATTGTCGTCAAAGATTTGTTGCTCTTGGATCCAGCCCAAAAATCTTCTTCTTCTCTTCAACATCTTTAGTCTCATGGGGACTAAAGATACCTTGATCTCTCAAGATCTTGGTTAAGAGAACACCATAGGAGATGGTGGTCTTCTTCCCTTTTCCTTGTACACTTCTCTCTTGAAGTTCTTAAAAAGCAGAAGGGAGATTGACTCGTTGGACACAAAGACGATGACACGGTGAAGGCATGAGCTGTAGACCGAGTCTTTGGACCCCGCTTTGTGGAGTATTGCCTTGTTTAGAAGTTGATGCAAAACCCTTGCCTTGTCATTCATCTTGGAGGCGCTATCTTCCCGTGGATGACTCCTTTAGTAAGGTGTCAAGAACAAAGATCGCTTCCCCAAATGCTTTTTCCCAATCAAGTGATGGTGGCTCCTTCCAACCAACATTGGGTGGCGTTGAGATGGTTACCTCTCGAAACCACAACGGGTTTTCCCAAAACACATCCCCCGACCTCATTGCTAAGGACACGGATGCATTTTTCCAACATTTTCACCAAACCGATACACCTCCACCTAGGTTCTCACGAAGTAACTATCCCATCCGGACCGACGAGACAATCTTTGATATCTATTCCACATTCTCGCTAAAATGGAAGTTTGGAACGAGTATTCAACTGCGTCTGTCTACTTCTTTCAACATCAAGGGTCTTTCCTCAGGCCATTTCTTAGGGTTAAAGAAATTTGAAGAGAGAGAGAGAAATTTGCTAAGGTTCTTTTCATCAAGCTTTCTTTCAATGTTTGAAGGCGTAAAAATTTGATCTTGTAAAGAAGGAAAATATTTATAGAAGAAGGTAGGTTTCTACACGAAGGTTTCTTGAGATAAAACGAATCGCTTTTTTTTTTTTTAAAAATAAAACAAACACAATAAATGTGTATTAAAAGCAATCGTCACGTCCAGCAAAAGTTACTTTCGTGACCTTTCAAAAGCCGACTCATTGATGGGAAATTTGAAAAAGTTTCAAACAAGATAAATGCAAATGATTTATGTCTTATCAAGAAATTTACCACACCATTTATCAAGTACAAAGCATTTTGGACGCAGATTTTCAATGGACGCAAGAAATATTAATTCTTTACAAAATGCATACTTAGATGTTTTCGAATAGAGTGAATCTATCCTCTCGAGAGGGGTTTTGTGAAAATATCTGCCCATTGATGATCTGTATCCACATATTGAATATCAAACACACCTTTTTGAATATAGTCTCTTATAAAGTGATGTTTGATTTCAATGTGTTTTGCCCTCGAGTGTAGTATGGGATTTTTGATAAGTTAATTGCAGCAGATATCACATAGTAAAGGAATCTTACATTCGAAGATGTTGTAGTCTTCTAATTGATGTTTGATCCGCAGAAGTTGAGAGCAACAATTGGGCCAGAGATATATTGACTTCAAATTGATGAGCAATTGTGCTTTGTCTCTTCATTTGGACCATGATACTAGATTTCCTCCAATGAAGTGACATCCTCCACTTGTACTTTTCCTTTCGATTCTATCTCCGACATAGTCGCATCACAAAAACCAACTAATGTACTCATGAGATTTCTTAAATACCAAGCCCAGATTAGTAGTTCCTTTCAAGTATCTGAATATTCTTTTTACAGACAATTAAGTGTGACTCTCTAGGATCGTATTGAAAACATGCACAAAGACACACACTAAACATTATATCGTGCGGACGCGATGAGATATAAGAGTGATCCGATCATACCTCAGTATACCTTTTCGCCCACCTTTTTATCCTTATCGTCCAATCTTAGTGTGGATGATGGATGCATTAGTGTGCTCATTGTTTTGCAATCGTCCAATTTGAATTTCTTCGAGAAGTTCATTTGTATATTTGGTCTCGATGAATGTAGATTTCGGTCAATGTTTGCTTCACTTGCAAACCCGTAAAGAATTTTAATTCTCCCATTAAGCTCATTTCAATTCCTTCGCATCGATTGGAAAAATCCTTGCAAGAGATTCATCAAGAAATTCCAAAGATAATATCATCAACATAAATTTGAACTAAAATGAATTTCGAGTTTTTGTCTTTTCGAAAAGAGTAGTGTCAACTTTTCCTCTAGAGAAACCGTTTTCTATTAAAAGGTGCTTAACCTTTCATACCTGTGCTCGAGGAGCTTGTTTTAAACCGTACAAGGCCTTTTTTTAATTTGAAAACATGCTTAGGGAAATTTTCATCCTCGAAACCAGGTGGTTGTTTAACGAAAACTTCTTCATTGATTATACCATTTAGAAATGCACTTTACGTCCATTTGATATAGTCTCATGCTATGATGAGCAGCAAATGAAAGTAAAATGCGTATGGCTTCTGGGCCTAGCTACAGGGGCAAAAGTTTCATTGAAATCAATACCTTCTTGTTGTGAGTAACCTTGGGCTACCAACCTTGCTTTGTTTCTCACAACCTTACCATCTTCGTCCGATTTGTTTTTTGAATATCCATTTTTGTCAGATGATGGACTTGTCTTTAGGCTTTTGAACCAGCGTCCAAACATCATTTCTTTTAAATTGATTTAGCTCTTCTTGCATGGCTAAGATCCATCCTTCGGCCCTTCGTTGCTTCTTCTATTTTTCTTGGTTCCATTTCGTAGATGAAGGCTACATTTGAGTATTCTCTGAAGGTAGATCTTGTACGTACTTTATCATCCGGATTACCAATTATTTGCGTGTTACGGATGATAAGTTTTGAAATGCCACATCTTTGACCATCGCTTGTTTCTTCTTTTCTTTCATCGTCCAATGCTTCTTTGTTTTGGGTTGCGATTCTTCTCCTTTGTCTTTTAAGTTTAACTCTGTGAAAGGACTCATCTAGCTCGACAAGTCATTGTCGGGCTTTTTGTCATTGAATTTAACATGAACAGATTCTTCAACGATTAGAGAGCGAGAGTTATATACTCTATATGCTTTAGATGTTTAAGTATCCCAAGAAGATACCGAGTCAACTTTAGCATCAAACTTTCCTAAAGAATCTTTAGTATTCAAAATAAAGCATTGATACCAAAAGAATGAAAGTAAGAGATGTTGGGTTTCGTCCTTTCCACAATTCATACCAGTCTTTGCTTTAAAATAGGTCTAATATATATTCATTTTGAATATAACACGCAGATGTTAGCAACTAGGCAGAAGTGTTTGGAGATTGAGTTGTCATTGAGCATTGTTCTAGCCATCTCTTGAAGAGATCTATTTTTTCTTTCTACCACACCATTTTGTTGTGGTGTTCTTGGGAAGCGAGAGAAGTTGTGATGAATATCGCTTTCTTCACGTAACAATTGGAAGCTCTCATTCTCAAATTCTCCTCCATGATCACTTCGGATTGAGTTGATACACATTCCTTTTTCATTTTGAATTCTTTTACGGAAAATAGAAAAGACTTTGAAAGACTCATCCTTGTTTGCTAGAAACATAACCATGTTCCATCTATTATTTTATTCTACTATGACCAATCAATATTTCTTTCCATTTAGTGAAAAAAGTTCTTGTAGGACCAAATAAATCAAGATGTAACAATTCTAGTGGTCTAGAGGTGGAAACGATGTTTTTGGACTCAAAAGAATTTTTGATTTGTTTCCCTTTTGACACGCTTCACAAAGAACCTCTCGATTTGTACACAAGCTTTGGTAGTCCTCTTACGAGGTTATGCTTTATTTAGTTTAGAGATTAATCTCAAACTTGCATGACCAAGCTTCTTGTGCCATATCCACTGCTTCTCCTTTTATGGAAACTAGACATGATACATTTTGATCTCGAAAGATCTTCCAAGTCAATTTTATAAAGATTGTTTTGCCTTTTAGCAATGAAGAGTATGGATCCGTCATAGTTTTTAACTATACATTCTCCTTGATTGAATGAAACATTAGATCCACTATCACATAATTGACTAATGCTAAGCAGATTATGTTTCAATCCTTCAACTAGAAGAACATTATCGATAGAGGGAAAAGGATGCTTACCAATCTTACCTATTCCAACTATTTTACCTTTCCTGGTTTCCTCCAAAGCGTGACGGACCCTCCTTTATTAGTTTTGATGTCTTGGAACATAGACCTTTCTCCATCATGTGCCGTGAGCAACCACTGTCCAGTACCATGACAGTGTCTTTTTCTTGTTGCTAAGCACATCCGCAAGAGGAATTATCATATCCTTAGGTACCCATATCTTTTTGGGTCCTTTTTGGTTAGCTCTTGGAGATCCATAATATTTTGACCTTTTATTAAAAAATCTATTGAGGAAGAGTAAACGTTCTTTTTACAAACATTCTTAATGAAATTAGGTTGAGTAGTAGTTTTTGAAGAAAGCTGTTTATCAAGTATCTTGATATCCCAATCCCGATTTGTCACGAGGGTCTCTGAATATTTGAGTAAAATGTTTAGGTTGTTGGTGCTTTTTACAAATTTACCGAGGTCCTCCGTTAACTCTTTACCTCATTATGAAGTTTATCAACTTCATCTGAAGTGTTGGACTCGTAAGATGTTTTTAAAAGAGCATTTTCAGCTTTTAATTTTTCACAATAAATTTCAAGTTCTTGTTTTTTAAAACATTTTTCCATATTCTCTAGTTAATTTTGAAAACTTTCTTTTCAAGGATTTATATTCAACCGCTAAAATAGATGAATTATTTAACAACTCATCAAATGCATTCTGAAGATCAAGATCGCGCTTAGTTACCTCATCTTCTTCTTCTTCCTGACACCTGTTAGCCATGAGACATAGATTTGCTTCTTCTTCTCTTCTTCATCATCGTAGTTGAAAGATCAAGATCTTCCCAGGTGGCCATTAATCCTCTTTTTCTTCTTTGGAAAGAATCTCCTTTTCTCTTTCTCCTTGTTTAGTGAAGGACATTCCGCTTTAATGTGTCTGGGCTTCTTGCATTCGTAGCATATGATTGGACTCTTGTCTTTTGTTTCTGCTTTGTCCTTTGATGACCTTCGTCCAAAGTGCTTCTCCGCATACCTCCTTTCTTTTTCCACATTGCTTGTATCTTTCTAGAGATGAAAGATAACTTCGTCATTATCGGGATATATTATCTTATGACTCGGCCTCGTCTGAAGATTTTTCACTTTAAGTGCTTTGGACGTCGCTTGCCTTTGTGAGCTTTAAGGGCAATTGATTTCCCTTTTCTTGAGCTTTCCTCTTCTTGAAGTTCCAGCTCATGAACTTTAAGAGAACCCAATAGTTCCTCCATGGTAAGAGAAGCTAGATTCTTTGCTTCCTCGTATGGCAAGAACCTTAGGTCTCCCCATATGCGGAAAGACTTCTTAGAATTTTTCTCGATATGATCTTGATTATCATAGTTCTTTCCCGAGAGATCTCAAGTTATTGATTATTGTTTGGAATCGTCCAAACATTTGATCAATGTTTTCATGCTCTCCCATTTTGAAGAGCTCGTCATTGGTGAACCATGTACTTATCTTTGAATCTTTGACTTGAGATGAGCCTTCATGTGCTAATGCCGAGTATCCCATATCTCTTTAGGCGTTTCACAATGACTATGGACTTTGTCGTGCTTTCCCGATCACGGTGATGGCACACATAAGATAATGTTTGGCTTTTGAGTTAAGGCGATGTCACGGTTCGTTGTCCTTCCGTCCATTGTGGTCGAGGGAGATCCTTGTCCTTCTGCGTTGGTGGGTGTTTGATATCCATTTTGAACCAGATCCCAAATGTCCATATTTTGGGCATCAAAAAAGGCAATCATTCTCTTCTTCCAAGAATCATAGTCGTTTCCATTGAATCGTAGGTGAGTCTGCTCACCGCTTGTCCTTCGCTCTCCATTAAAGGGTGTATCTTGGATCTTTTGCTGCAAGACTGCTAGATGCTCAACCCAAGAGGTCGAGTGCTCGATACCAATTGAAATAACCAAATGAAACACAAGAAGTGGGGGGTTGAATTGTGTTTCTTAACCACTTTTTTGAATAACAAGGATTTTCCTTTTCAAAAGAAAGTAGAACACGTGAAGAGGCAGTTTAACAAGCGAGTGCTTAGGACTAACACCACTTAGTCCTATTGGACTCCAAGGGTTTCAAAAAGACTTTTAATAAAATAGTTAATCGTTCTAAAACCAAATAAAAGATCTTTGTTAATAAACACAATGAAAAACCCCAGAGGTTAGTGAAAATAATAAAGCACACTAGAAGAGAGGAGAAGCTTACACACAAGATTTATCCTGGTTCACTCTTATCAACCAAGAAATACGTCCAGTCCTTCAACAAGGATTTTCCAACTAATCTTTTCACGATTAAAGTATTATGCACCTCTTGGGTAACAAGTATTTTCAACCTCTTCGTGTTCTATCTCACAAGTATTCTTTTACACCTGCTCTTCGCGCTTACAAAGCTTAAGATGAATAAATGAAAGTAGATGAAAGCTTGAGTTGAAACTCACTAACACATGAGAATAGACAATAGAAATCTCGAGGCTTTTTCTTTTTACACGAATATGGAAATAAAGCTTTTAGACTCTTGAAGGATGCTTCGACAAAAGATCTCTATACTTCAAGTCTTTCGCTTCTTCTTTTATAAGTAAGAACAAATTTGAAAGCGGACTTCATGTTTAGATCGTCCAATCCAGGAAATATTTATTACCGCTTGAAAGTAGCATTAAATGCATCTACCGGAAAAGTCAACTTAATCTTATTCGACCTGACTTTTATTCTCCGAGATTTCCAATCAATGAAAACAAAAGTCCCGATTTGTCTAAGATTGCGACGGTTTCTTATTTGCAGATCTTTGTAGTTGTTAGACAATGTCAAAGAAAGTGGCTTAGTTGACTTCTTCACGCGTGGAAATTTATCGTGAGTTCTTTTTCAGCATTTAATGAAGAATGCTTCTTCATTTTTGAAATTTTACTTGGACGAGAGCTTGAACTTGAACTTTCGAAAGAGTGAGTTAAGTCAGAAACTTTGGGCTGATCGTCTTGACTAACTAATAAAAAGTAACAAAGATATGCATATAAGTATTGGGCCAATAGTAAAAGTATATAATACATTCATCGACCTACGAAGAGTTATAAGCGATATTGGGCACGAAGAGTTAACTTTAAGCGAGCGGGAGAATGACGCACAATGAGTAGCGATTTGTTAAAACTATTGTCGAAACACTTACTTGTTCAAACTAAATAAATATTTTTGTTATCCTCAAAACTTAACAGGGAAAGCTTATAGCTTTTAAGAAATTAGAACTTAAACCTTTTTATAAGAAATTGGTTTCAACAACTTTTTCTAAAAATATATCCAAACAATTAAAAAGTATTTCTGAATGTCATTTTCAATAATTTTACATAAAAGAGTGTTTTTTTATTCATACAAACTTCAAAGTTATTATGTTATTTAAAAGTATAACTCAAATATTATATTCAAATGTACAGTAAATTCTTTTTTTTTTTAAATATATAAAAAAATATTTTTTCATTAGCTCGACTTTAAACACTCGGGCTCAAATCGAGATAGCCCGATCACCTATGATCTGAAATTGGGGCCAGCCCGATCAAATTCCAGTTCTACATGGCAGAGCAGAGGGTTTAGGAGTTAACCCTAATTCTATAAAAACCAGGGTTTCCTTACATCTCCGTCCTCCTCCTCTGTGTTGTCGAGCTGCCCTGCCATTAACTGTTGGTGGCCGGCGTAGCACAGCTCACTGAACAAGCATGGCGGACAAGGCAGTAACCATCCGAACCAGAAAGTTCATGACAAACAGGCTTCTTTCCAGAAAGCAATTCGTGAGTTTCCCATTTTTCATGCCCTTTTTTTTTCTTGTTTTCCACAAACCCGAATGTATGCAAAGGATTGCTGCTTTGTGGTTCGGATCTTCGCATTAGCTTTGTTACAACACACATCTTGATAGGTTCCTCATTCTTTCCGTAGGTGGTTCTGCTAAATTGAGTTAGTGTGTTAGCCGTTCTAAATTCAGTTATTAATCGCCTGTTATTCTTAAAGCTCGTCGGTAATACCCGATTTTTTAGCTATAGATTGAGTTGGTGGGTGCAAATACGAATGTGGGAGTCATGAGTATGAATTCATTAAGAAGCCAAGGGGGAGATTTCGATTTGGGTTTTGCAAAAAATAATGCAGAATTTATTTTAATCACATAGCTCTTGCCTAGAGGGTTTAGTGGACTTGTTTAATAGCCAAATATTGGAAATTTTGTTTTATAAAAAAATCCAAATATCAGATAGTTTGGAATCCGAAAATGAGCAATGAGTTATGTGATTTTCAATTTTTATTTCATTGTCAATCAGATCTCTTAATTGTCTGGTGGAATTTCGAGAGATGATCAGAGTGTTGAACCTACTTATCTCAACTGGCAGAGGTTCCTAGCATTGTCTCAGCTAACCTTTTTATTGTGTGATGCAGATCATTGATGTTCTTCATCCTGGGAGGGCAAATGTCTCCAAGGTACTTTGTTTTATTAATATTTTTTTGTATTGATTCAATAAATATTAGACATTCAGAAGTTGCTAATATCTTAAGTTAGCAGTTGAAAATTAGATTTTAAGCAGTTATTGGTTGAAAATTACATTATCACACAATTTTACTTTGTTGTGTTTGGCATAAAGGCTGAGCTAAAGGAGAAGCTGTCAAGAATGTATGAAGTGAAGGACCCTAACACTGTATTTGTCTTCAAATTCCGAACACATTTTGGAGGTGGCAAATCCACTGGTTTTGGTTTGATTTATGATTCGGTTGAGAACGCAAAGAAGTATGAGCCCAAGTACAGGCTCATCAGGGTGAGTTAAGGCAATCTCTTTGTGTGGTTTTTGTTTGTAACTGTTTTTTTTTTGCTTTGTAATCCTGTTTTATTGGATGATCATCTTTATATAAAATAGTAGTGCACTCCTTATATTATTATTGCTCCTATTTTTTTAATTACTTTTCCTTTTGGGTTGATGTGGGGTTAGTGGGAGCGGTAGCAATTGCTAGTGGCTGAAATATATATTTCATATGTTGTTATAAGACATGACATCAAATTGTTTTAGGATGATTATTTTGAATGAGTGTGCATATCAGAATTCATTATAGTTTTCTGAAGAAATCATGAAGTTTTCAATAGTTGGGGATGGTGACTGCTGTCAATCTGTCCATCTTAAATTAATTAATGCCATGATTTGCTTGGAGTGTTTTTATGGGTATTAATAGTTCCTTTTAATGTTGTATATCACTGATGGCACCTCTCTGTACACTTAAAAGTCATGGTTATGTTCTGCAGAATCCCTGTATATGACTAATGGCACCCTTTCTATTTGTAGTTATAGTTATAAAAATCACTCTTGGCAAATATTGTCTTTGAATTTAGTAGCTGAATCTTCCTATCCTTTAATATCTTGTCATGAATTCTTTTGTTCTTATGATCTTTGAGGATTAGAACAATGTTTTCTCATTTCTTTCTGTTATTTTCCGTCTAAGCCTCAGGTGCTTTGTTTTGTGTGAGCAAACTAAATTCTCTTTTCTCTATGGCAGAATGGACTTGATACTAAGGTAGAAAAGTCAAGGAAGCAAATGAAGGAGAGAAAGAATAGAGCTAAGAAGATTCGTGGAGTAAAGAAGGTAATTCAGTGGCTAACAATTATTGTGGCTTGTTGATGATTGTTTACCTCTTATATCATTATTATTTAATAAAATAAAAACTTCTGGCATTTGTTGTTTGTGCAGACCAAGGCTTCTGATGCTGCCAAGGCTGGAAAAAAGAAATGAGTTTTGAGCTATCCTGTTCTGATTTTAAGGTTCTTTTGCTATTGGTATTTTCTAATAGCTGCTATTTTATCTTATGATAGGTCCCTGGAATGAAATGTTTTGCTTTGAAGTGTTTTAATTGATGTTCAGTTATAACTTGAGATTGAGTACTAGCAGTGAACAGTTTTTGAGAATTCAGTAGAACACTTTCATGTGCTTTCAAATAGTTAGTAGATTGTGATAATGAATTCCAATGCTGCGTGATTTGGATGGACCAGTCATTTATTTGTTGTGGAAGGATTTTAAATGCGTCATAGAAATAGTTCATAGCTGATAATAGTCTGTTTACCTATAGAAATCTTGAAATGCCAATATTTAACTGGTCTTGAAGAGTAACTATGTTGGACCATGTTAAGGGTCTTCTATGCATGAACTGGTGATCTGCCTATAGAAATCTTGAAATGCTAATATTTAACGGGTAACTGTTATTCCTTATACAACATTCATTTTACATCTGGAGAAATAAAGAAAATCAGTATACACTGGTTATAGTTTAAGGGCTTCAGTAGCATGTCAAATAAAATTAGAATAAGATAAACTATTTTATTTGGTATTATTTAATATTTCGTGCACCCATGATATCAATTTATTTTTGTAGTATTTTTTTAAAAGGTTAAATTACTCCGTAGGTTCTTAACTTATAGTTTTTGGAAAAATTCAAATAGGCCCCTATATTTTAATATTTTGTAATTGGGTTCCTATAGTTCAAAATTTGTAATTGGGTTCCTATGCATTAATTGATGTTCAGATATAACCTGAGATTGAGTAATAGCAGTCTAGCAGTGAACAATTTTGAGAATTCAGCAGAACCCTTTCATCTGCATTGTGATAATGAATGCCAATGCTGCTTGATTTGGATGGACCAGTCATTTATTTTTTTTATGGAAGGATTTTAAATGCGCCATGGAAATTATTCATATCTGATAATACTAGTAGTCTACCTATAGAAATCTTGAAATGCTCATATTTAGCGGGTGTAATTGGTTTTGAAGAGCAACTACGTTGGACCATGTTAGGGGTCTTCTATGCATGAACTGGTGATCGACATTGAATATGATGATCGGCTATTTGCATACAAGATTTTAACCCGTTAGATAAATGTTTTACACGGGCTAGATGACTCGGAAATGGTTGATTATCTTCAGATTTTGAGTACTCTCGGTGAACAATTTTGGGGGTATATATTGCCTCATTGCTTGATAGGTGGCAGCATATCATGGGCCCAATTTCGCACTTAAAATTTAAATAATTTTCATTTTTATACGCTTCTTTAATTTGTTCTATTGTATAATTTGTATGTAACCGAGTTTTGAAAAGATTCAATCATTAGCGTAAAACCACCGCCATACGCTAAAATGACTCAATTGATGCCGTGCTACCCGTGTGTACTTATACTGATCCTTATCCAAACCAAACAGAATATGTGTGGAAATTAAATACCTGCATGTGCATAGATGCTTTTCAATAGTTTATGGGAAATTGAATCATCACTAAATCAAATTCCCTGGCATAATGGCTAAACTCGAACAATTAAAAGATTAATATCATATAAATAATACTTAGAAAATAATAAATAAATTTATAAACAAATATTATATAAATGAATTTTATAATATAATATAAAAAAATTATCCAAATTGAAATAATGTCATTTGCTAAAAAAAATGGGCAAATGACTTCCTATTACATTACATTTCTATCTGTTTTCGTGGGCTTATTTTTGCCCTTTCATCATGTGCGTACCGTACCGTGTCCTTTTCTTCCTAGCGTCCTTTTTGGGTCGGTTTCCGTCGGCACAGTCATTTCTCGCTGGTTGCCACTTGCCAAGGCTGTATTTTGAAAGGAACTTCGTGGCCCAGTTTCTCTCTCGTTCTCTTTTCCTGCTCCTTTTACTTTCCAATTCCACCTGTTCCTTGAATACCCATTTCCTAGATTCCCTCCTTGTCCTCTTATTCATCTGATACGGTGATAACTTCATGGAGGATGCTGGAGCTGCTGCTGCTACTGCTAACGGTAAAATTCTTGACAAATTATCGTCTTTTTTCTTCTGGGGTTAGTTTAATTTTGCTTCTGTTTACGTTGTGGTTAATAATGTCATGCAAATATTTATCCTCTTCAATTATTGTCATCAGTATGTTGAACTCTGTAATGTAATACTATGTCTATTACTTGCATTATGGCGGCAAAACAGATCGATCTTTGATGATAGCTGAGAACCAAATTGAATTCTTAAATTGATAAAAGGAACTGAATTAAGAGAGATCGGATCAGAAACTGCTATATAAAGCCAGAACTGAACACTTGAAAACAGAAAATATTATCCAGTAAAAATGCTCTATGAGAAATAGCGTGTTTATCAGCATCAGCATATATAGGCTAAAATCATTTTCTTTACCCTATTCTCATGGATATTTTTGCAATTAAAGTAGAGCCTAAGCCTCAGGTGTCATGTATATCAGTTTTTGGTTCTCTTGATTTGCTCATATACTGTAGAAGATCTATATCAATCATCCGAACAACGGAGTATTCTATGCTTTCCATATCCTTTTTTTCTTTGTCCTTTTGCATTTATCCATGATAGCAGTCCACTTTTATTCTTGTGTAATGAATTTTTTTGATATAATGATATCCTTTGTTGATTTTGCTTCTATAACTGGAAGAATCTGATTGTTTGATACTTTCCTTTACCTGGCTTTACTTAGTGTTGGAAGCTAAAGATGGAACTATTTCCGTGGCTTCAGCATTCTCCGGTCATCAAGAAGGTATGATATATGTGTCTGATCTCCACACCCCCTGGGCGGGCATCAAACCTCCTTTTTCAAAACATTCTCTCCACAACTCATAAGAAAAACACCACCATGCCCCAACTGATAAAAAAGAAATCATGACTACAGAAAAGTCATTATATATTAGTTGCTTTCCAAGTTTGCTTAATACATTATCAAGATGGATTACTTTTCTAGAACCTTAGTACCAGATTGACATCCTATGAGGACCTGAATGCTCATTTAAAATAAACCCATTTCAAATGTGAGTCATTTATCATTGCATCATAAACTTGAAATTATGACTCGGGGTTTGATGCACCTCTTGAATAGAAGTTTCTGAATTATGGGACTGCAATATTTATTTTATTGATTTACCCAAATTGATAACTCTTACACTCACAGAGGAAGTGAGAGTGGTCGCGTACTACCTGACATGTTCTTCTGTAGTTATTACCTTATGGGTGTTATTTTCTCTTGTTATACCAGCTGTACAGGATAGAGACCACAAGTTCCTAACAAAAGCAGTCGAAGAAGCATATAAAGGGGTTGAATGTGGTGATGGAGGCCCATTTGGTGCAGTTGTTGTTCGAAATGATGAAGTAGTTGTAAGCTGTCATAACATGGTTTTAAGAAACACTGATCCTACTGCTCATGCTGAGGTTACTGCAATAAGAGAGGTTAAATTCATAATTATTATTCTTTCATTAAGACTTTTCCTGTTGATGTGTGAAATATGAGGTCTATCACGTGGCTCTAGAACAGATAGCTGATCAAAACAAAGAGGTCTTGGAGTTTTAGTCTCGGTAAACTGCCACTTTGGTTTCCAATCATTGAGACGGATTGAGGGGTTGATTATACTATTTTTGATAAGTTATTTTCTGTCAGTTATTTTCTTTTGTTTTTGTCTCTTCCTTATACTTAGTTTTGTCTTGAAAGTTTTTAAATAGGGCATCATACCTATTATCAATTTTTGTTTAATTTTCACTGGAATTTCGACTCTTTCATGAGTGAGAACTTTAAGTATTACTATGATTACAACTGAGCATTAATCCCAATACTTTAGGAACAGTCAATTCCTTCAGTCAAATTTCAGTTAGATTTTGGGTATCTTTTCTATGTAATCCACTCAATATCTACTAATTTTTTTGCAAACACAGTCTTCATAATCACTTTTAACCGTATCATCTGGCTCTGGTTTTATAAACATGGATATAGTTATCCATTACAATATTTGATTATGAATGTCCTGCAAAGAATTCATGATGTCCCTTTTATAACCCCCCCCCCCCCCCAAAAAAACCTCTCTCTTATTGTAAGAATAATTCCTGTTTAAGTTAAAATTACTTGAATATTTGAACTAAAGCAGAGTGAAGTCTAAAACTTTCAACCTTTTGAATTTATGGGTGCATGGAAATTTTCAGGCTTCACAAAATTTTCAAATGTTTTCGATAAATTGGTCATGAAAGGAGATTTTTCAACCTGCCTCTTTTGAAAGATTTTGTTTCAATGTCTCCAATTGCTTGCTTTGTGGCAAAGTTACACGATAACTGCACAGTAGGTTAATAAGCACTACAGTGCTTGCAAAACAATCATTCATGTGTCTTCAAATCCTTGGTATGAGATATAAAAGCAAAATATGAGATAATCATTTTTTTTGTTTTTTTGCTTTTAACTAGTCTTCAGTAATTTTGATTCAGACGCAAGTCTGAACCCATCATGACATCTAGATCTGAATAACCAGGCATGATAGGCAGATAAAAAATAGGCGTTTTATTTCTGTTTCTCAATGAAACCAAATAACCTGTAGTTTGAACATTCTTTACTTGTTATCATCTATTATTTGCTGTCTGAGACAGATTTCGGCTCTTAAACTTTGGGAATTTTGGGAAACACCATTCAAAGATAAATAGAGGTTGTTGAATACGAGTTTAAGCTGCAGAAAGTTTATTTTGTTTGGTCTAACATTAAAAGCATTGATTTGACTCTCTTATAATTAAGATTGGAGACCATCCAGGTATATATACCTTAGTCTACATGTACGGGAGCTCTGTTAAGTTGACCAAATTTTATTTATTCCGAAGACCAAGTTTATATTGCCCAAACCTTATTCTTTTTCTACTTATTTTCTTGAACATACATAGTTTTGGACCTCATATTATAATTGGACCCTCATCTTCAGGCTTGTCAAAAGCTAAATCAAATTGAGCTCGCTGACTGTGAAATCTATGCTTCCTGTGAGCCTTGTCCAATGTGCTTTGGTGCAATTCATCTTTCAAGAATTAAGGTGAACCATCCACTCCACTCATTTTCTCCTCACACCATGTGTTTCTCTAATTTTTATTAAATTTATGTCATTTGTGTTCTGTTCAAATCGAAACAGAGATTAGTTTATGGAGCTGAGGCAGAGGCTGCAATCGCAATTGGATTTGATGATTTTATTGCCGATGCACTGAGGGGCACTGGTTTTTATCAAAAGGCCCACATGGAGATTAAAAAGGCGGATGGTACTGGTGCTGTAATTGCAGAACAAGTTTTTGAGAAGACGAAGGCCAAGTTTCCTCTGTACTGATTACTTTAATCTTAATTGTGAATACAAGTTACTATTGTTCAGGAAAGATTCAGTTTCTTACTGACACTCTGGATTCATGAATTGAAGAAATATAAAACTTTTATGCTCCTATGTGTTCTTCATATAATTTGCTTGAAGTATTGCAGATGGTTATGGATACGTTAAATTTATGAATGATCTTATAATCTCTTTGATTGTTTGAGAGTTGCTTAATAGGGAAAGCAAGTTCAGGCCAGAGGAGGCAGCTAGGCTGATACTTACTGGACTGAATCTACAAATGACAAGCCCATTATGTAAAATAATCCAAGCTCGAGGTTTCTCATTTATATAATTAAATTACACGTCTACTACTACAAAAGATTGCATAATAGCTAGAACTATTCTACTATTTCATCCCTCAATTCATTGCAATATTTGTATTGAAAAAACCACATGCTGTTTCTGCACGACTTGAGAGAAGTTGTTGAGTAGAATAAAACCTCAATCATTCTGAGCTAGACCGCAGCTCCTCCAATCTAGCCTTGATCTGATCCTGCAACAACCCCAACCGATTCAAATACACCTCCAGCTCCAAAATCCTTCGCTTCCTCCATTGCTCATCGCCCACTTCCCCACTCTCAGAATTCATACTTGACTGCTCAACAGAGCGTAACGGTATGGGGTTCGGCGCTAACCCGCCAAGTGGCCCTTCCTGTGCATTATCAAACAGTTCCTTCAGCAATGGTGAGAAACAGGACCTCATCGTCTCTACAATCAAGTCCTGTATACTAGTAGTATTATCACCATTGTCATGGTCATTTGTTCTGTTCACATCATCTGTGAATGTGATTAACCGCGACCGCTTTTGCGACCTAACCACCCCGTTCTCTATTTCGTCACCATTGTCAACTTCTTCAGTCTTCAGCACCTTAAAGTTGCCAAGATCATGACTTTCAGGAATGGGGCTTGATTCATCATCATCCAACGCATCTTGGTCTCTGTCATTGCCCCAAATCTTGTGGGAGATTTCGAAAATGGCCTGTTCCTGGGGGTTCTTGAAGGAAACCTCTTTCTTCCCTGATCCTGAGTTGATTTTGTCCAAAGCTTTCTTGTGTTTTCTCTTCAACCTACGCAGCTTCTCGACAAGCTGGTTCCTGTTGAAACCCACGTTCAGTTTGGGCCTAACGTGATCGTACAACAAAGCTACATCGTTTTGGAGAGAAGTGGTTGCCCAACGGTGCTCCTTGATGTAATCCATGTATCCCTTCAAGAGTTCGATCTCGTCCTGCTTCGTCCACAGCCTCTGATATTGTCTCCCCGTACCGGTATAGTTCGTTCGCTGTCGTTTTGGGCGTGTCACTATAGTGGTGGCCATGGCGTTTATGTTGGGAATGCAAGTGTCGTTGGCGCCTGGAAAGGCCACCGTCACGGCTGGGGAGGCATCGGGAACGGCAAGCGCAACAGGAATGGTCCCACGACCGCCACCTTCACCATCGCTTGAACTGAGAAAATGGTCGTTCTCGTCATGGTCGTCGACATTGTCGTTGTTTGCGTAGTATCCGTCGTCAGTGTTAATGCCAACTCTTTCTTCTTCGTCTGATGAGGTTGAAGAAGAGGAAGAGGACGAGGACGACAAAATCCAAGAAACCAACGGCGAAAGCATTGTTGAGGAGACACCAGACATTCTTTTTTCCGTGTATTAGAGTACCCAACCCAACCGTTGTTCGTTGATGGCCCTTGTGCATTTACTATGAATAGAATGCAATTCTATAATCTCCACAATTATTAAAAAAAATATCATTATAAAATATACATCCGTAAAAGGAGAGCTTGACTTGCTTATTAGAAAATCAATTCATATTATGATTTCATTCTGAATATTACTTTTTCATATTATTATGTTCGTTAATGCATTATTTTTATGAAAAAGTGTTATTCGGCGTCATCTATTTATATATGTACTAGTAACATATGATGACAAGCGAGTAGTTAATTTGACACAAATAAATTAAAAATTGTCACTATAACAAATGCAAATGATACGTATAAAAGTGAGTATGTAAATAAATTAACTTTAACGTCAAATCTATAAGCTGACTTTAAAAAATGGATAATTATTTGATAAACCCACTTGTGGTTGTGTATCACATAAATAAAAATAAAAGAGGAAGAAAAACAAAAGTAGGATCACTTGATGACGTGAACGGAACAAATCTGGGAGTTTCAGGGTTTCAAGTTTCAACTACCAGCTCGATATAGATATCCATAGACTCAATCCCCTTCGGCTGTGCTGAATAGCCAAACTGACATGACATGACTTGGAAGTTGGAAGTGCAACCCTCTATAACCCAAATCCCGCAACCAATGACATGTAAGTTACGTTTCAATTAGTTTTTTTTTTTTTGAGGGAATTAATTAAATTTTTCTCTATATTTTTAATATTAATATTAATTATATTTTAGTTTTTACTTTTATCACTTGTATTTAATATTTTGTGATATTCTCTTAAAAGTTTAATTTTTATTTACTATCAGTGTAAAAAAAAATTTATATTGTTATCCAATCATATGTTGCCAAATCAGTAAAAAAGTTGACTATCACAACAACTACCTAAAAAGTGTAACTATTTTAATGATTTGACAATACATAATTAGATGACAGTGTAAAAAAAATTTACAAAATTAAATTCTTCTCTTAAATGATAAAGTATCATATTAAATTTTCATCTAATATTATTGCATCAATAATCGTTGGATATTTTTATTACATATAATTGGTAATTTAATAAATAAATAAACTATGAAAAATAGACTAAAATAAGCACACAAAAAAAGTTAATTAAATCTTATTAAATTAAATAATAAACAAAATCAAGTGAGAACAATTTGGTTATAGCATGGTTGAATTAGTATTTGGAGACCCTAAAACCATAATTTGAACAAAAATATCAAGATTGTAGCTTTTTCCCAAACCACCCTCCCAAATTCCCATTCCCACCAACGACATACCAAAACAAACCCCGTGTCCACTCATCACTCACCCTTCGCCTAACCAACTCCCCTCCTTTACTTTTCTTCTCTCTCATGGCATCCGAGCAAGACGACGCCGTTTTCCCCGAAGAAGACCTCGACGACGACGACGATGAATCTCAAGATCAAGAGGACGAAGAAGAAGAAGACGAAGACGACGAAGAAAACGAACCTTCTCCTTTTCCTTCTCCTTCTCCTTCCACCTCCGTCGCCGCCGCCGCCGTCGTACCCGGTACTGCCACAATTGCGGTTACCGATTCCTCTCCCGAGCCAAAACGGCAGCGCATCGAGGAAATGCAAATTGAAGAGAAGAAACCGTTGGACGATTCTCGGAGACTGTTCCAGCGTCTATGGACCGACGAGGACGAGATCGGGCTCTTACAGGGCTTCCTCGATTACACCGCACAGCGAGGATCCTCTCACCATCACAACGACACCGCTTTGTTCTACGACCAAATCAAGTCCAAGCTTCAGCTCGATTTCAACAAGAACCAGCTCGTCGAGAAGCTCCGAAGGTTGAAGAAGAAATACCGCAATGTTCTCAGCAAAATTAGCTCTGGCTCGGGAAAAGAGTTTTCCTTCAAGACCCCTCACGATCAAGCCTCCTTCGAAATTTCCCGTAAGATCTGGACCAACATGGGTCCAATTGGCGCTGCCGTCGAAGATAACGCGTTGGACGACGACGAAATCAACCCTAACCCTAATTTTAGTCATTCAATGTCGTTGAAGAATGAGGTGATGATGGGGAATTCGGCGGAGAAGAGAACCCCGCCGTCACGGAAGCGGTCACGGTCTCGATCGGGGATCAGAACGGAAATGAATGATGGTTCGGCGTTGAACAAAGATGATAATTGTATTAGCAATAATAATTGTAACAGTAATCATAGCATACAGCAGGGTTTGATCGAAGAGACGGTGAGGAATTGTTTGTCGCCATTATTGAAGGAGTTACTGCTGAGTAGTGCCAGTGCCAGTGCCATGGGAGGCCCCTTTGGGTTTGGGGCAAGAGGGTTTGGAGGGTTCGCGTTAAATCCCATGCCTTTGACTTTGAGTTTGAATTTTGGGAGTGGGGAAGTGGTGGATGACAAGTGGAGGAAGCAACAGATTTTGGAGCTGCAAGTGTACTCCAAGCGTTTGGAGCTGGTGCAGGATCAGATCAAGGCTGCTCTCGAGGAGTTACGATCAGCTGGAGGATGACCCGAACCCGAAAAAGCTTTTACTTTGTTGGTATTTTTGTAGTAAGTCATTGGAAGTCGTCCTCTTCCTCTTCCTCTTCCTCTTCCTCTTCCTCTTTATGTTCATCTTTACTTCATAAGGATTTACTTGGTAATTGATCCATCGGTAGTTGATACTTGATAGATTAGCTAGTAATTTTCTTTTCGATTTTCGCTTTTGCTGATTGCATACAACAGTTCAATAAAAATGTTCTAATTTAAAGCCTTCAGTAGAGATTTCTTAATTTTCTCGTACATGTACAGATAGAAAAATAGAATGAAATGAATTGGTACAGGATGAACGGCCTTGTACCATGATATTTTGTAAAGTATGCAATAGTGAGTTTTTAATTTGTGGAACATTCTTACTTTATTTTTAAAATTACATGTAGTATCCTGTGTCTTCGGTTTTTGTACATTTTGTATTTTGGTAGGATAGCGGTATACTAGCATTTTCTAATCTAAAACATATTCTGGGATTATTGTTGTCTTAATTGTTGTCTTAATTGTTGGATTTTGTTGCCTGATGTGAAACAATTTATCCCTTAAGCTAGGAGTAGTCAAAGTTTTTTTACCTCTTGGAATTAAAGTTGAGTGAAAATAAGTCAATTTCTTGGGATTATTCTGCTAAATATTCATACATCCTACATGTATTTGGGCCTTGAACCTCCCTTCTTATTTTTGTGTCCAGCTATGATACTCAAACCTCGGTATCTGATCAGTGATCAGTTGAGGTTTTGTTGCTCGTGCAGTCATACTAAAGGCATTGTTCTTTTTTCTTTTTTTTAAAGCGGTAAGATTGCAGTGAAGGGCGTTTATTTATTGCAATGAAAGACAAAGATTACTTAAATAGATTTCTTCAATGATTAGTTTATACGATATAAACTGTTTCATTTCTGCATACGTGTAATCCCGCTATTTCTTATTTTAAAATATATTAATGATATGTACCAAAAAAAATATATATATATATATATTAATGACAGTGTAGTTTTATAGGATTTGTATTTTTATATATCAATTAAATAGGAAATTGTTAAGTGTATACCCAGTACCTTCATAAAAACAAAAAGTATCAAAAAAATCTATATATATATATATATATATGTATATATTAATTATTCTCTCTCTTCATTATATATAACATGCGGAATTGTGTCACAACAGGCTGCTGGCTCCCTGTGATAACTTATATATCCTAACATAAGTTGGGCATGACAATCCCAGACAAATATCCAACATTCCTAACTTAACATGAAACAAATCATATTCTATTCACATCAGGTATGGTACAGGTTAAGCAAAGCTACTGAGCCCTACAGGGTTTTACATATACAACACACTTCATGCCGTAGGCTACAAAATCATCACTTTCGCTGATTCCTAGCCCGCAAATTGTGTTTACAACACTCAAGTTGATGTTTTCCATCGGCCTATACCAGCTCCATGAGTATCTTATTTAAAACTTGAAATGCAAGAAAATTTGCAAACATCTTATAGCTCTTGCACCCTTCCAAAGCCTGGACAAGTATCAATGAGGTGCCGTGTCTATTCAAGGCAGAGTACAGCAGGACCTTCACTGCAGATTAGCGTCATAGAAAACTTTGACCAGCATTGCTCTGCCAATTGCATTGGGGTGTCAAATTGCAATCAAATGCCCACCATGCTCGATTATTGAACTAGGATGACCATAAAAATAGAGCATAGCTCCAATTTGAGGAACAGGCAGAGAGAAACAAGGGCACCTCAAACACAAGGCAAATTAAATCCATAACAATTACTACTGATTCCCATACTCTGGCGTATCTTGGGGTTGACGGGTTTTAACTTGGTAAACCTTCTTCATCTGCTTATCATAAGCTGCCCCCAATGCAGCTTCTTGATGCCTAGTATACATTCCATTCATAGGCGGTGCTTTAGTAATCCACTTTGGAGGTGGTATTGGAGGACCCATGTTCTGCAAAAATTGGTGTTGTAGATTGGTTGTTGGTCCTGAATTTGGCAGCCTCGATGACAACATTGCAGGCGGCTTTGGTGAAAGCACAGCAGATGACCTAGGTCTCACACCTTCCTCTATTGTTAAAGCAGAAAACCCAGTGTTCACATTGTGAAAATGTTCTTGATGCTGCAACCTATCTTGTATCCTAAAATTCTGTCTGTCATTTTGTCCACCATTAGATGAGACTGGATATCTAGGCCTAGTCATTATGCCCTGGTTATTATTATAATGTCCATAATAACCATTTGTGTCCTCGCCATAATATTTTCCATATCCAGAGGGTCCAGCTGATCTGAGCTTGTTCATTGTATGGTGGCCCGGACGTTGCTCCAACAATCCATGGGATGTATTATTCAGTTTAATATTAAGGGTGTTCTTGACAAGACGATGAGCTGCTTCTCCCAGTTGAGAGCCAGCTATTGCTCCAGGTAATTGTGGCCTGTCAGATGCATCACATACAAAAAAGTAAGGTAAGAAGTCTTTCAAAGTATCTGTTTCTTATCACCCACAGAATAAAGACCAGACTTCATGCATCAAGAACTTCACAAGCTTAACTTGAAAGCCATTGAGAACTTTTCAACCTCCTCAACATGAATTTTACTAGATTTTCCATAATATTACTTGAAGCAAATACCGATGATTACTTCTAACATTTTTGTCCACACATGGCAATGAGTAAGAGCAGTACCATTATCGTATGGAACATTAAACTTAACCATGAGTTCTGGCATAGTTGTAATGTTGTATGAATCTCAGCTAGCATGAACATGAAAATTATACTGCAGCAACCCGACAACCTCATACAAATAGATTCTCACCTTTCTCGGCCTTGCTGTCGCCGACCAACGTTGTCTTCATGCCATAGCACAGGAAGAGGTTTAATATCAATAGCTTTTAATATCTGCAAACATAATCAATGTCAAAGTAAATGTGCTCTGTAAAATTTGATCCAAGAAGGAAACAGCAGAGATCAACATCTATAATTTTTTATTTTAAAAAATAAAACAGCAAAACATAATAATAGGTCAAAATGTAGATGATTTTATCCATGCCAACTATCTGAGCCACGATATTGACGCAAGAATCTGGTTCTATATGTAAATAAATAAACAAGAGTCATGGACCTCCATCATAGGATGAACCAACTAACATTTTATGTCAGATGCTAAGAGCATTTAGAGTATACATACCTTTTGGGGCATTACTACACCATCCGGAGGTTTTGGGATATGTCCATGTCTAAGAGGATTAAGATATGTAATATTTCTGAAATTCAAGAACACTCAATATAAGTTCTACGAAAGATTTTAAAATATTAGGTGGGTGTAGAGGACAAAACTTACAAGACTTGGTTATACTCGATATCTTGCCATCCATTGATGGGGGAGGATACAACAGTGCTGAAAACATTCCTTTCACATAACCAAAGATATCCATTCATCCCACCACTGCTAATAAAGATAACAAAACAAGCATATGAGCCTATTAAAAAGCTAGCCAGGATTCATGAATGATGAATATTAACATATTCACCAACCTAGCATTTGTGTCAATTGGCCAAACACGTCTTTGAGGTGGGGGTGATTGACTACAAACTTCGCAATACGAGAAGATTTGTGGAGCCAAATCATGTGCACGGTTGACATAAAGCAAATCAAGCATCACACTATTCCGAAGATATTCCTCCTCCTGCATACAACAAAAATGAAATTGAGAACTAAAGACACAACTAAGAATTAGCTGGCTTCATGAATTCTTTTGCTGTAAAACATGGTCAACTCTGGACAAAAATGTAACTCAACGTTATCTATCCTTTTGGAAACTTCTATTGGAGAGTAAAAAGATCTAAAGTAAAAACCCTTCCAGCAATTGGGTAGGGAGATAATTGTGCAAAAAGAAAATGACGACAATAGAGGATTAACACTTTACAGATCTATTGAAAAATGGCTACAACAGCCAATCAACAATTCCTATTGGGAAAATGATCCTATAGTACAGCTCACGAAAAACTTTCCATTTCAGTTTGTATATTGATTAACCAAGTATCAAACTAATTTAACCAATAATCTACCTACAATTAACCAATAAAGTGACGTATCAGAATGTAGGTAGATTATTGATTAACTGTAGGCAAATTATTGGTCAAATTAAATTGATACTTGGATAATCAATATACAAACTGAAATGGAAAAAGCATATTCAGTGGTTAATTATGTTTGTACTTTGGGTTAAATTATGTTATTATTTGGTTAAAAAAGTTGTACAAACTGAAATGAAGAACTTCTTGGTGAGCCACTCCTATGGGTCATTCTCCCATCCCTATCCAGAGTTGCAGCCACATTCCCAGCTGCTAAGCTGCGAGGCACACCTTAATACAACTCTGGTCTTATTTCAAGAGTAATTGTAAAATAATCTCTGGAGAGAAACAACTATGATAATTTGCATTCTCAAGTTTTGCATAATCCTGAACCTTAAATTTTTCCTAGTGGATTCAAGAAGACCCACCAGGTTTAATTTGATGGTTTATTCTTTGATGCAATTTGAAGGTCAACAATTTTGGACCAAAAATCAGGTATGGTTAACAAAAAAAGAAAAAGAAAACTTCTTTTCCAGACCGTTAATGTGCCTTCAAGCTTCCTTGTGGCAGCAAGCAATTTCTTCTCATCAATGAATGGCAACTTGGCAACACCCTGAAAAGCACCCCAACAGTAATTTTTTAAAAAAAAAATCAACCTTAACTCCCATTACATTCTAAAGCATTCCTAATACGTAAAAACACTATATTACCTGCCATGCAAATCGTTTGCCATTCATATCAATCTCAAAATCTGTTCAAACGGAATCCATATAATACCAGAAAAAGAAAATATATAAGATATAGCAGAACAAATCATTAACAGACAAGTGATCTCACCAGCAGGGTAGAAGTGAAAAATAGGTGATGAAGGATCAGTCATCAAATCCCTATATTTTTTAGGCAGTGCACTTGAACTGTAACAAGAAATTAGCAAGTATCAGCACAGGAAGCATGATATGACAGATCAAAGGACAGGAGAGGCGAAAAAACCTTGAGGCGGGTAGGGTCCCCATGAGCTGATCAAATGGTTTAAATGGTTCCCCCCGGAAAAAAGTTATTTCCAGATCAGTTAGATCTTTAAGATCAGAAGCAAAAGGAGCATAATGACATGGGTAGTACCTGAAGAAACAATCAATAGTGAACAGATTGAACAGCAGTCAAGGGTGATAATTCAACTAAAATTAAGGAGACTCTCCTAGCAATTCACATCAACCATCTTAAAGCAACTCAGACATCAAAGCCTATATCCCAGCAATCAAGGCATCCAGTCTATATTATGTTTTGTTACATCGTTTATATAATCATAATGAGGAGTTCCTGCTAGCAACCATCTTTGGGATAATAATAGAGTTTAATGATACTTAAGGGTCCTGAGGAGTATCACTGAAGTTTACAGGGAGTGGAAAGACGCTGGAAAATTTTGCTTAAACAAGAACAGATGTGGACCAAGACATTCATCAAGCCACACTCCATTTTTAGTACAATTATGAAAGAAAATTAAACCCATTATTTTTTAACCATCTTCAAGTGAAGCATAATCATATTCAGATCATCTTAATACATGCCCACCCACTACCCTAGGATATGTTTAAGCAAAGCAATAATCAGAAAGACAACTAAACATCCAGATGAATCAGCTTTCTAGTCCTACAACAGGTCCAAGTAGTCGCATTGGATCTTCTAAAGGACCAAGAGTGGGATAACTTCACGGTTTCTCAGCATGAGTTTAAAAGTGCTTTTTTGTTCACCAAAACTTGTTACTAACAGTATATCATGTATGTAAATCTAGCAACTTATCAAGTCAATAACAAGAAAAAAAAAATAGCAGGAAATGATAAACAAATATAACCTATAAATAATAACTAAAAAAGTATCACTAACCATTTCCATGAGCAGACACCCTGATAGTAATACCGGCAAACCCAACAAAGGCCTTCCACATATTTCAATGCCTACAAGGACAACTAAGACAATGAGCTGTCTTCTAATGTAATATGTACTTTGCCAAAACCAAAAATTAATGGGGTTGACTACGATAATTGTCAGTCACAAGAAAGCAAAGATATATATATATATATATATATATATATATATATATATAATAGGACCCATTGACACCTGTGTAAGAACTTGCATGATGCATACTTTCAATCTAACGGTGGATTTTGTGAATTTTTTTATAAAAAGTTATTCATTGGTGTAAGATTGAGTTTGAACACCGGTGTCAATGGATCCTAACCCTAAATGAGGATAACATACTGTTGGAGTGCATGAGCACACTCTGTTTCCTCCTTTGGAACATAGGCATAAGACCAAGGGTTCAAGACCCAATAACAGCATGTGTTTAATATATCAGTTTAAGAGAAAATTGATAGAACTTACTGTATCTTTCTTAATTTTGTCAATCTCCTCCAGATCCGATACACCAAATTTTTCGGCATAATACCTTTCCTTGTATCCTGGCTCCCCTAACTTAACCTGAGAAAATAACAAACAGTCAGTTCATTATGACAATTTTCTCAGGATTTCTAGATTGCCTCAACTCATTGGATTTCATGTAGTCCAACATTGGCCTAGATTCCCTGTGCAGTGTCCACTCTTTACATGAATTGAAAAAAAAAATAGTTTTTAATATGTGAATCCTTCTAATCAAGGATCCTTAATTTACTTTTAGCTAACAAAAGGACCATGTAATTTCAAAACGACAAACTCAAGTCAGAGTGATCAAGTTGTTTTAGAAGAGACACAAACATAGCACACATTTTTTCTGTGCATCCGAACAGCTAAATTAGAGAAAAGTAGCTGACTTCAAATCATCATTTATGGACACAACATGTACTTCCTGTGTGCTTTTTATTTTATATAACAACATGGCATGCTAATAATTTTTATTTTATATAACAACATGGCATGCTAATAATTTTTATTTTATATAACAAACTCCTATGTGCTTTTATTTTAGATAACAAAGGGGGGGAAAAGCACACAGGAAGTACAAGAAAGCAGAAACCACTAAATGTGGCATAATAAAACCTATCAGAGAGCCCAACAAATTAAACTGTGTAGCCATTAAAACAAGGAAAGCTTTAAAAAAGAGCAAATTCAAGCTCTGCAACCAAACTTCCTTCTAGGGAAAACAGTGGTATTACATATTACAGTTCACAGATGTGCTACCCTTGGTGCATATTTGGGAACTCCACGAGAATTACTTTGGGGGTAAAAAAAAGTAAATCTGGTGGAGTTCCCAAGCAAGCATTAGAAAGTCAACAACATAAATACTAAATTTAGTCAAGCAAAATGCAGAGAAGATTCTGGCAATAAATCTTGACATTGAACCTTATCCATAACTGAGGGCCGTGGCTCTTCAGGCATTTCTCCTCTTGCCCTAGCTCTCATCTCTTCGTTATTTTCTGTGGCCTGTAATTACAATCACAAGCATATCAGGAAGTAACCTATAAAAGCATATCAAATGAACATATAGCTCGTGCATAATCAGTTCATGAATCTAATTAGAGGGCCTTGAGGCTTGAACAGACATTGGTGTAACTTGTAACATCCCTCAGATATAAATTCTAATGTTGTGACAGTGTAACCCCAACAGTTTATATTTTTATGTGTAAGTAGCACTGTATTCACAGCCCCCCCTTCAGAATTCCTGTCAGAATACTACATACTCACAGAAGAGGAAAAGTCACGAAGGAAAAACATAGAGAGCACAATACCTGCTGAATCCGAACTCGTTTCTGAAAGATTTGATCTTCGTGAACAGCAACAGACTGAATAAAATGTTCCACTCTATCTAAGAAAACCTGGGAGGTATAATGATATGAATACATTGCAACACTCATTAAAAAAAAAGGAATTCCAGACTGATGACTTAAGAGTTATATCCAATAGCACAAAACAACCAAATGAAGAGATGACTGCTGGAGAAGACTGTCAAGTACAAGAACATATCACAACCATATAACATAGTAATGAACACAACAATACACACAACTTAGTGGGACTACAAAAAAGAGAAATTTACCTCACCCGCATCAGTAAGATAACCACCCATGGCAGTAAATTCCTTTCTATATATATGCATCAATAAATTTAAAGCCCCCTGAAATAGGAAAATGTTTATTAAAGAGAACAACATTGACAATTAGGTAGAAAGAGAAATATGCAATGGGATAAAAGGGCATAACCTAAGCATGTTAAGATCCCACATCTCAAACATAAAAACAAGAAGCAGATGGCAATGCCAAGCTACAGCTCAGTGTAACACAGAGCCTTCCAGATGCTTACCTCCCTGATCTCTAATGTTGGCATATGTGGAAGAAAGTCATTGCCAACAAAGAAGCATAGAAATACAAAATCATCCACTACTCGTTCAAAGTCAATCTCAAAAGGAGGGTTGGGAATCTCCAACTCATATTGCAAATATTCACGCAGCACCCAGATGTTAAGAAACTGTGAAAACTACGAATTAGTTTAAAATTAAAAATCAACAGAAAAGAAAAATAAAGATTCAGATCGACATGCTGGATTCCAATCCTCCAACCTGATATTTCTTCTTGTGAATTGGGGTATCATCAGCAGGATTCCCGTCCTCAGCTTTATTGCCTGGCTTACCACGACAATCAGCTGCAAAATGGCCAACTTGGCCACACCGAAAACACTTCTCCTGTTGTCCAGGTAAAGTAATTACCTGCTCATCGGGTAATTAATCATTTGAGACCATCCATTGGGATCAACGAGCTAATATTATCAGGAAAATTCACACATTGGAAACTAACCTCCCTCAATATTGAGAAGTGAACCTCGTGTGTAGCTAAGGAGAGCATAATCAAATCAGCATCCTGATTTAAAGACCATATCATACCATGTAAAAATCAAGGAAAAGATAAACACACCAAAAACAGATAAGGTGAAAATTCAAAATCGGACAAAAACTCACCAACCCATACAAACAGTGTCGAGTATTTGGATTAAAACCAGGAAGGTTGCGTTGTAATCGGATGTATTCCATTATTTTATGTTCTCCCTCACCGGGGGCATTTGAATCCGAAAGTATAACCTACAAATAATCACCCAATGTAGCCCTATAAATAAATATATAGAGAAAAAGTATCCTGAAAACCAGATGTATAAGGGAAAAGAACATAGACAGGATTACTCCACAAGAAAGAAATCATCCAATCTTGAAGGGATCAAGGGGGGCCGAGAATAAATAGGATTAGGTCAATCGCACCTTTGTATTCCGCCAGCCAGGGTTGTGGTTCAATCTAGTCTGTATATAATACTGAAGAGCCACTGATAGTGCTGCCATAAAATGAGTGCCAGGGGTAATGACATTTGAGTCAGAAGTCTCAGGCTTGTCTTTAGGATACAAGAGTCTTCCCTCACCCTCAAATTCTTTCCTCAGCCTTTCCTCTTCAGCTTCCTAAATTGTCACACATAAGCATTGTAATTCAAACTTCATCATTAAAAAAAAAAGTAGGAGACCGTTGTAAACATGAGCATATTCATATTCTTACAGCCTCAGCTGCATCTTTTGCAGCTCGGAAGCGCCGAGTACGTTGCTGATTCATTTTGGCTCTTGGTGCGACGCCATCTGCAAATTTTGAATTAAGAAAACATGAGGCAAAAGTTGAAGAAGGGGCAAGAAAAGTGCATAATGAAAGAAATGGATGAAATGAGAAAATGGTTCAAAGTTAAAAACCAAAGAAGTAGGGAACTATCGTTTTGAAACTTAGATGATATAGAACTAAGACCCTTAACATTACAGACAGACAGAAAGATTGTATCCTTCCAAAATTTGGATATATATAAGTTTCTGAGTCTTTGAAAGTTCAAACCATACAGGATACAGGGATGGATCCAGTTATTAAACATTGAAAAGAGACAGAAAGGTTAGTGGAAACCAAGTTGCTGGATGTTGATACACTTCTTTAGTGTGATTTCTAGGTTTTGACATAGAGCTCTAAAATCCCTTGTGTTTAGAGAATAACGAAAAGAAATCTGACACTGTGACCTCCACGATGAGTAATGATAGTATGTTACAGAAGAATGAAAATAAGCAAATGCATCATACCAATTGCAAGATAGAGAAGCTTCCTTGGGCGAACCAACGAAAAGAGATGGTCAATGTAATCAAATACTGATTTGAATACATCATCATAGGTAGCAGGTGCTGGCTGCATTTAAAGATTTATTAATCAGAAACGGTTAGTAGAATAGGAAAGTAAGTTTACCAAAATTACTTTGTGACTAAGAAACACCAACTAAATCATTTCGATAACAAGCAGCATAGTATGGAACATCAGTTGAAGTGAAGAACAAAATGGAGATGGATTTCGAAGAGAAGATTAAAATAGAGATGAAGGGACGAAGGTACCTTGCCATCAGGGTGAAAACAAGGATGAATGATACCGTTCATGTCCAAGTACAAGTTATCGAACTCCATGCCATTGGGATTAGGTTTAGAGACATCAATAGGCAACCCGTCGGATTCTTCCTCCACTACATCGGCGATCGAGAGCGGGTACCGGTCCGCGAGCCATCGGTAAAACGCTGGCACTCCCATATTCCCGGCTCGGTTCGGCCCGGTTCAGAAACGACGAGAGAGAGAGAAATAAGGGAAGATAGTTCGATTCGAGATCTGTGTCGCCGTTAAGAAATTATAATGTACGGAACGGGCGAGCGTTGGGGACGACTTATGGATGGGACGATAATACCCTTCTTGTTCCACCTCATTCAATTTCGCGCGGCCGCCACTCACCAACTCAACTCATGTAATGAAAGTACGGAAAATCAACCTTAAGGTTAATTTGAAAAAAAAAAATTATTTGGATAAAATTAATTAAATATTTAAATAATTTATATATAATTAATCATGTATTAAGTATTAAAATAAAAATAAATTATTAATTAAATTATTTAAATACTTAATTAATTTTATCTAAAAACCTTTAAAATTATCTTAGAAACAAATATTTTTATTTAATTTTTATATAAAATTAATTAAATATTTAAGTAATTTAACTAATAATTTATATACAGTAAATTACATATTAAATATTAAAATAAAAATAATTTATTAATTAATTACATATAAATTATTAATTAAATATTTTATTAATTTTATCTAAAAACTAAGTAAAAAAATTTTTCTATCATACCAATCTAAAGAATTATTTTTTAATTAGGATCACTTTACAGAATTTTATTGTCAAGTCAATGCACCAGCATTACTTTCACAAAAGGAGTGACACAATTTTATCATACTCAAATCATAAAATTGTTGTGGTATTTTAATAAATTTGATATTTTGCATAAGTTATTAATCATTTATTAACTGTTAATTTAATAATAAATATTTAAAAAAATTTAAATATAAATAATAATTAATAAATATTAAATAACTCACTCTAAATATTGGTCTACTAAAAGGAAATATAATAATAATCTCCACCAATTCATGTTCTTCCGCTTCAAAATGCGACCAAGGATGTTGCTAGAATGCTAGCTCCCGAATGGTGACTTGGTGAGTGGTATGAGAGTTTTTTTATATCTATTTATCCATATATATATAAGTTAAGAAGAAGAAATAAAATTTTGATATGTGTCACCTTTAAACATCTTAATATGAGATAAGTGTATTATTAAAAATATTGACACATGTCACCTTAAAGTGTTAATATGCAGGAACAAAATTTTGACATGTGTCATGTTCGAACATCTTAATATGATACAAGTGTATTATTTAAAATCTTGACATGTGTCAAAGTTAAGACCAAGAAACTAATCTTAACACGTGTCACCTTTGAACATATTAATATGAGATAAGTGTATCATTTAAAATTTTGACATGTGTTACCTTCTAAGTGTTAATATGCAGAAACAAAATATTGACATGTGTTACATTTGAACATCTTAATATGATACAAATGTATAATTTAAAATATTGACGTGTGTCATCTTACAAATGTTAATATGCACATATTATTAATGAATGATTAATGTTCAAGAAAGTTAAGGCTAAGCAAGCAACATTTGGCATGGGCAATTTTGATATCAGCCTAAATGAAACTAATAATTTTTTTATTAAACCTTAATTTATGTATGCAGATTAAATATTAATTTATGATTATATGAATTCATATTAAACATTAATTTTGTAATTTTTTGTGATTATATACATGCATATTAAACATTATTTTGTGATGAAAATTAAGATCATCAAGAGAAGCTTTTGACATATGTCACTTAGAAAGATAAAAAATGTTAACAAATGTCACTTAAAATTTTTGACAATAATCACTTAGATATGATTATACATTTATTTAAAATACATGTCAAACTATAATTTTTACATACATGTTAAACATAGGTAAAATTTTAATTGTCAAATTTAATTATACACGAGTTTTCTAATTTATTTTTTTACTACATTATTATTGTAAGTAATTAAAAGAACTCTTAATATCTGATGGATAACATACTTTGGTATTATAAATATATGCTCGAATATGTTTTTAAAAGACAAATATATATCACATTGTGTGAATGTTTTATCTTTGGTAAAAATAATAAGGAAAAATTTATCTTTATGAATTTTAGATTACTTAACATTCAAAACAATTGTAAAAGCTGAAATGAAATGAAATTGGGTTGCAATGAGATGCATACAAAAGTATATTTAATTTCTTTATTCTTAAATGTGTCATTCTTTATAATCATAAATTTGTGTATGAATTTGTCATATTGATGATCTTTTTGTGGTTCAAATGAATAACTACTTAAATTTTTAAACAAACATAATGTATTTATAATTTTTATGTAGGATTGTAGGATATAAAGTTATGTATTATTATGTTCTTATATTATTGTTTTTTGATTTGAAAAATATTTACATTAATATTAATTGGTTTTGTTTAATTCAACGGATAACATGATAACCAAATGTGTCTTAAAAATAGTATAATCATATTAAGTTACATTTATTTTTACATAATCACATCTAGTTACTTAACGCAATTATGTATTTTAATTGAAAAAGTGATATTTCTTATATACAAAATAAAAATTAGATGTATATTATACATAAAAATGTTTTTAGTTAATTTACATAATAATATTATTTTATTAATATTTAAATAAATGAAATTTATTGAAATATTTTTATAATGATCATAAAAATAATTAAGTTAAATAATATTAAGATAAAGTCAAATTTTAAAAAATTGTCATTAATTCTTTAAAATTCCTTTATTTTACTATTAATTATTTAATAATTTAACAAAAGAAAATATATCATTAAATTTATTTTAAAGTATTTAAAGGTTTAAGTTATTTTATGTATCATATGAAATATTTAGTTATTTAATAATTATATTTTGTTGTCATGTATCAGAGTATACATTAATATTTTATCATAGTCAAAACATTAAATATTTATAGTTGTGCTTATGAAAAATTATTTTTCTTTTAGTTATAGCATGTATTTTTAAACTGAGATTTTTTATTCAAACTTAACCGTTCATTATAACATAATCTCTTATATTTTATATTTAAAAATATAAATAAAAAATATTTGATAATTATAATATAAATAATGTTTAATAATTGTTATATTATAATATTATAATATTATACTTTTTATACTTCGAGTAACGCTCGAGTCCTATACTAATTATAATAATCAAGAAGCACCAAAGCATAATTATTTTTTACTGCGACCTTTCTACGCCACCAAGAATGACGTTTGAATGTGAATTTTATTTCAAATATTATGCTAATATGTTTAACAATTTTTAAATAATAATTACATTTGAGTGTAAATGTGATTATAATATTTTAAATATAATTTTAATATTTCAAATATAAAAGTAACATTTTGTTATTTTTACAGTAAAAGAAAACTTATGTTATATGTGTATTGATTGAAATATCCTTATAATTTAATATTATATCACTATTTTAATAATATTTAAATAAATATAACTTAAGAATTTTTTAAAATATTATTATAGTTATACTTAAAATAATTTTAATTTATAATATCTCAAACAAACTTAACTTTTAAAAGAGTTATCAATTTATTTATAATTAATTTTTTTAACATCAATTTATTAACAATTTAATTTAAAATAACTTATATATTTTTTGATAATTACACATCTAAAAGTAATTTTTATCAATATTATTCAAATAATATTTACTTTAACAAAATTAATTTATAGATAAAGATTTTTAAATATACATCACTTTACTTAAACTCACTTCTAATTAAAGTTAAATTTGTAAAATCTAATCTAAATACACACTAAATCTACAATTTTAAGCTAGCTGCTCGAAAAGGAAAATAATAATATATACATTTCATTTAATATTAAATATATATTAGAGTATTTTTTAAAAATAAATATATTTATAACATAATTTATATAATATTACATATATTTAATATTAAATAAAGTACATATCATAAACAATCCTTACCTAAAAATTTCTCAAAAAAAAAATTCTTACATTTCTCTCGTGGTGAGTGAGGGTGGTGCAAACTCTCAATTTGTAGATGAACCTTAAAAAGTGTTGAAATGAGTATTATACAATAATTCAATAATTTTTTTTGTATAATTAATTATTTTGATAACATTACTTTAAAAAAGTTAGGACTTAGAAGTATTTTATTGTCTAAATTTTTATTTTGACATTTTGAACTGTTTTTTGTTTTCTTCATTTCCAAGGGGTATTTTTCGAGCGTGTCATTTTGATCCACAATGCCACATGGATGGCGAGCATTGAAGTTGGTGAGTACTTTAATATAATAATCAGCAACCATCGTCATGAACATAAGAGTAAAGGCCAAAGAGCCGGGATGGCCTAAAAAGATGGCAAAATTCAACTTCATTCGGAAATGTCGTAATACAACAAAATAGGACACAAGATATCCTCGTGTTTCTGTGTCCCCTTCCTACTACTCCTCTCTGTTTTCAAGCTTCTCTTCTCTAACACGCATTGCTTTGCTTGGATAAGATCCTCCTGGTGAACCATTCAACGTAACAATTCACCTTCATCACCATTTCCCTGCTTATTACTTTCAACAAGTTTTTCTCAAACCCAGCACATTGAGGAGAGGTTTAAACTTAATATTTTATGCCATTTCTCTTCTCTGCTTTTGCTCTTGATATGCGTAAAACTGCAAACTCTTAACTAGCTATCTCATGTATCTGTTTTTTCTGGGATAATTTTGTATTCTCTGACACAATTTCTCCCCATCGTAGGTACTTATGGGGCCTTTTGGATACATAAGTTTTATTTGCTTTTTTCCTGGATTAATTCATCGATTATGAATTGTTCTACCCTAAAATCTTTGAAGTTGACTTTAGGGGTTAGTCTTCTTATCTTTTTTTTTTTTCTTTTTTTCTTTTTGAAAATTTTCATTTAACATTAGATCGTTTCAAGACACAGGAAGAGGAATTCCAGTTTTGTTAACTTATAATACTTCTAAAACATAGTTACTATAAGTTTCTTGGATCAATCTCAGACTTGAACAGTTTTAGTTTGTCAGGCTCCCCACCTGTTTACTACTTGTCAACGACCAACTCTCCCAAAAGTTAGAGCTATTAGATGGAGCTTCATGAATGGATTAATCTTTAACACGTCCCCTCACGCAAGAGCTCTTTGAGCTTGAAACGTGGACAATGCACATGTCCACTATACCTTGTGCTGCAATTTAACTTTTTATTTAGAAGAATGGGGATGATAAGGATTGAACACCTAATTACTTGGTCATAAATGCTTTGATACCATGTCAAGGACCAACTCTCCCAAAAGCTTAAGCTATTAGGTCGAGGTTCATGAATGACTTTATCTCTAACGTTATATGAATCTTGATCTCTTTGGTATTCACACGAAAAATTAAATAAACCAATAAAATGCTTTCTTAAGGGAAATTCTTGGTCTGGGTTTCTTCCTCATAGGATAAGTCAACTAAACCAATCTAAGTCCTGATAATTTAATTTATTCGAATTTTATATCTATATGTTTAGTGTTATTGGGATCTTCATCACTTTATGATTTTGCAGAGCTTTGCTAAAAATGGCGGAAGGGAAGTCAACCATTGCAAAAGATGTCATTGAAGTAAGTCATGTGCAACACTTCCTTTTTTTTTTGTCTCAATAATGAAACATCCTAGTTTAAAGTATATATAATTTTTTTAAATATACAGTTAATTGGCAAAACTCCATTGGTGTATCTCAATCATGTTGTAGATGGTTGTGTTTCCCATATTGCTGCAAAGCTAGAAATGATGGAACCTTGCTCCAGTGTCAAAGACAGGTATATAGATTTCTTCTTTCTTATATTGGGAAGTGTACTAAAAAAATGCCATCTAACCATTCTCTTGATTTGCTGCTTGACTGCATATGTGTGATTGATAGTGCTCTTTGTATTGTTGAGATTGCTGAGTGGTTGAATTTCTTGGATTTGGTTAGGAGATCCATTTTAATTGGCATTATGGATCCTGTAGTTTTGGTATAGAAGTTGCATTATTGATGCCCAAGCCTCTATTCCATTTCATGCAATAAAATGTATTCTGAACGTTTCTGTGTTAATAGATAACTCTTTCCTTTGCTGCAGGATAGGATACAGCATGGTTGCAGATGCTGAGGAGGAGGGAGTCATTAGACCGGATGAAGTGAGTTTTTGTTTTAGATCTTCCTTTTCTTCTTGGATATTTGAATTAATGTTGCACCTACACTTCATATTGCATTGAAGCTTCCTTCTAATTATTCTTGCAAACTTTTGAGGCTGTATTATATGAGTAGATGTTATTTAATTCTTACTGATACTGATATCCTGTTGCTTTCAAATTTTAAAATGTTTACATAGGAGTGGTTCTATAAGATACTTAGCCAACTGATTATCATTGTGCCTTTATCTTTGAAGCATACTTAGTACTGCCTGCTTGGGAAGTTTCCTTAATGATGTTGAAGAAAATAAGTGATGAATTCACAAGGTTAATTGTTGTTCATATTGTAGAGTGTCCTCATTGAGCCTACCAGCGGAAACACTGGCTTAGGTTTGGCATTCATGGCTGCTGCTATGGGTTATAAACTTATCATAACCATGCCTGCTTCAATGAGTCTAGAAAGAAGAACCATTCTTTGAGCTTTTGGAGCTGAGTTAGTTCTCACAGATCAAGCCAAAGGTATGAAAGGAGCTGTTCAGAAGGCTGAAGAGATACTGGCAAAGACTCCCAACGTTAAATGTGTCAATTTGCTGTTTTTGGAGAATCATTTGGTTGAAGAGAATTCACTCACTCCCTCTATTCCTCCTCTTCTTAGATCCATTATGAAACCACTGGATCAGAGATCTGGAAGGGCTCTGGCAGGAAAGTTGATGCCCTTGTTTCTGGGATAGGGACTGATGGACAGTAACAGGTGCTGGGAAATATCTGAAAGAGAAGAACCCTGATATTAAGGTCAGGCTTTTAATTTTCTTTTTGTGTGTTATTACACCATAAAAATTTCTAGGAACATTTCATTTGCCAATTTTATTTTTCTAATTTTTCCTTTGTTTCGCTTACCAAGCTTTTTCATTTTTCCTTAGCTATATGGTATTGAACCACTTGAAAGTCCAGTATTGTCTGGAGGGAAACCTGGTGAGTCTTGATTTTTTATGTTTTTCATTCATGACACTGGTCTCTAATTCCCACATCCATGTAGGTGCTTTGACAGTTGCTTGGAGAGTCAAATAATATTAGTCACAGTTGGTACACTGAGGGATACATCTTTTTGGCTAGTTTACTTCGTTTCTCACTACTATACAGAAAGTATTGCTGATTGCTTGTTGAATTTAGCCTTTATTCTTATATTTTGATCATGCTATTTACTTTATAGCCCAGATTCAACAGTTTAGTAGTCCTGACACTTAAGTTGCTTGCATACTCACAGTCTCACAGTCATATGGCAATAGAGCTTAGTTGATGTACCAGATGTTATATTGGTCTAAGTGTCCAGCCAAATTTATACTTAACTTAATGGTTCTGGGCCTTTTGCATGAGTATCAGTCACTTTACATTATATATTTATCATTTTCAGTTAGTAACAGTTTCACCATTTTTTAGGAATTACACTTTGCCATGGGTCTTTTCTTTTTCTTTTTTTGTACATATCTTATGGTCTATTATGTATCGGTAGAATGCAAGTTTGTCAATTTGCTTTAATTGGTTGCTAGTGGTCTTATTTTGGTTCTTAAACTAAGATAATAGATAGTCTATGTAGGGAATTTTTCTTTCAAATCACCATTTGCAAATCTGATTTCTAGTTTCCTATATTTAAAGGCATGTGTGCTCTGTTATCCACTGTCACTGCCATGATGATATTATGTAAACATGTACATACTGAGCACTTGTAAACAATTAAATTCTACGTGCTAACTTATCACTGTATGTGCTTGCTTGAAGTTGAAAATGGTATCTGAATATGATTTGCCTTCTCAAATCTTAACTGTGCTTCCCTCCTACCAACAAAAAGAAAAAATTGTACTTTTTGCATAATTATTCACCTTTTATTTTATACACTAATTTGTATGGTTGCATTGAGACTTATCAAATTCCTTCCCCCTTCTGTGTATCATTTCCCTAACCAATGCATGGTTGTTTATGTGTATAAGGCCCTCATAAGATCCAAGGAAATTGGTGCTGGCTTCATCCCTGGTGTTTTGGACATCGGTTTACTTGATGAAGTTATCCAAGTAAGCCATGAAAGTTTTGTTAGATTTATTTGTACTTATATATATATATATATATATATATATATATTGTATGTTAATCTGATGTACTCCCTTCAAGAATTAATTTTAAGGAAAAACAAATTGCTGTCCTTTTGGTTAACATATGAGTATGCTATCTGTTCTATTATCCTTTTGCCCTCTCTACTTGGTGAAGTGACTAAAATTAAAAAGCTTTTACTTCCTATTTCATCCTTGGGAAGTGGGCAGGAAGTACGTTAATTCACTTCATATGGGGAAGCATGTTACTGTCCAGGAGTTCTGATAATTTGACCAGTCATTTTGACCGTGGCAGTTTGCCTGTTTTAAGATTTGCCAAGTATTTATATAACCTTTATTTAGTGCTACACTCTACACTCCATAAATAGATGGTAAGTTGGTAACTATTATTTTCATCTGTTTTTGCAGATTTCTAGTTAAGAAGCTATTGAAACTGCTAAACTTATTGCATTGAAAGAAGGTTTGCTGGTAAGTTCATCTGAAAGATATGTTTCGAATGGGCTCCTCAGGTTTCTTGCCTCATGCCTTGGTCTTGTTTAGATGTATCATCTTTTGTCAGTAGCATGAATTGAACTGTCCTTCCATTTTGTGTATTTTTGAGGAAGAAGGGGGGAGAGAAGGGAGTGTTTTTAATGTTATTCTATTTCTATGATAAACATGCATTGCAGGTGGGGATATCATCTGGTGCTGCTGCTGGTGCCGCCGCAATTAAGATTGCACCGGAAAATGCTGGAAAACTCATTGTTGTAAGTTTGTGTTCTGTTCATCTGGTATTAGATATTCTTCTTTGAATGCAGTTATTATAGCTGACTTAGATGCAATATCAATGGGATTATGTGGCATAAAGAGGAAAGATTTTTAGAAAAGATGCTCTTTTGCTTGATATGAATTGCTGATCTCTAGCAGAAGCTTCTGGCATTAGCTACATGGGATGGCATTTGCTTGTTATAGATCCAGTTGGTAACTGTAAGGTTTAGATTGAAGAAAATTATTTTCTAGATATTAACACGTTCTGTGCTAGTAGTGCAGTCTCATTAATTTTGGAAATGCAGCACAATTTCTTCTTCTAGTTCCCCCCCCCCCCCCTCTTTGAATATGACCTTGTTTAAAATTAGCTTTGTTGATGATAGACGTTGTGTGCTACTACTGCAGCTTTGTAATAAATAGTATTTCTTATCTGATTTTCTTGAAGCTATCTCCTGGAGTGCATAATTGGCATTAAAGAGTTTACCCTATTAGAATATCTCATAATATCTTCAAGGTATTTTAGCATATTTTTAGAATATCTTTATAATATATTGTAATATCAATTAGTCCTCTAATTGAGGAAGCAATCTTAGGAGTTGTTTCCTAATTTCATTATGTTTCTTAATTTGTTTTCTTATTTAATTAGGGTTACGAGTCTTATTGTCTTAATGGGCTTGGGCTTAGGTTTGTACTAGTAGTATTACATTAGTACTTGACCTAATTATTAGTATAAATAGGAGTTAGTGTTTTGTATTTTACAACACATCAAATCAATCAAATCTCATATTATTCATTAGTATTCCTATCTCTTGGAGTGCATAATTGGCATTAAAGAGTTTACCCCATTCAATATCATTAGGATTATTATATTTTCCATATTCCAGCACTAATACACTATTGAATACCTGAATAGGTGGTCTTCCCGAGCTTTGGAGAGCGTTATCTATCATCTGTGCTCTTTGAATCTGTGAAGCGAGAAGCACAGAACATGGTCTTCGAGCACTGAACTTAAATAAAAGCCATATAAATCTTTTGCTTCTTAAAACTAAAGTAGGAGGCTATCGTAGCTTCTCAAGTTGCAGTTTGTCTTTGGCTTAGATATGCTTTTTCCATATACATCTGAAACATAATAAGCTTTTCTGTTACTTGGAAATTGACTTCAATTTAATAATACCATCAGAAGTGGTGCGTTTGGAATATTCAAACTCACTCATAGTTATTTGATAATTAAGCAGATTATGATGTCAAGAACCGAAGCCTGTACTAATTTTTCATGACTATCGTTTTATATTCTTTCTTGGAACTTCTAATGGAGAAAAGCAGTCGTTAAAAACCAAAAGGCATTCATCTGAAGTGCCCAGAGAACCGGGCCAAGTAAGCCTATGAGCTGCGTAGTTTTGGGGATTATTAACTACATCATGCCAACCCATTTATATGAATGGTTTATTATCAGTGATTCTATTTAATTAGCTTGTGGATGGTCGTAAAACATTTGATGACTTGATTTAGCTTAATCACATGAAGTCTATTTTTATGAAGTAGTACATAAAAATTAATTTTGAAAATTGTATATAATTTTTTTGTCTGGAGTCTGAACTAGAACCAGAACTCTTAAAAGTGGAAAAAAAAAAATGTTACAGTCAGAAATGCTTCAAGGTTGAAGGCATATTAAGAAATGCACTTGTTAGACATTATTTCAAATCAACTTGGACAACAACTAAATCTAACTTCTTTACTGATATATCAATTGGATTAAATTTAAACTCTTACAGTAAAGTTTAAACATTTGTAGCATATTATAAAAAAGATTAACTCAACATGAAAAGTATTATGAACGAACTTGGCAGGGGCCGCGCGAACACAGCCCCCGCTACCACAAATTTTGACGTACAGTCTCCGCAACGGAGATGTTAGGCAGATGCACCATCAAGGGTGCAATGAAAGCCATCCACCTAGGCCATGAGCCTACTTGATCGCCCATTGACCCCGTCCAGGTATGTAAGCATAAGATTAGGTCTTCCTTTGCTTTTATATGTCTTCCTCCTTCCTCATCCATATTAATACAACCGATGTGGGATAATATTTTTTAGTTTTCATGCTCCAAAAACGAAGTGCATGACCCACAAACTGCAGCTGCCTGCTTCATGATAGTGACGAGCACCCTTGCTAAGAAATGTCTTGTAACATGCATTTGCTACCCCTTTCAAAGGCACTGCAGCTGTTCCTCCGAAATATTGGGACTTGTAATATGCACGGGACTTGTAATATGCATTTGCTAGACTTGTAACATGCATTTGCTACCCCTTTTCGAAGGCACTGCACAGCTGTTCCCCAGGCCTTGTGTACTAGGTCTATAATGTAACCAACAATTGGCGTCTCTGTTATACAAAGTGTGTGTTTAAATTAATTATAAAAAAAATTAATTATATGTATAATTAAATTTTTTAAAAATTAATTATAAAAAAATTAATTTATGTTTAGATATGTTAATTCATAATTAATTTTATGATAAAGAGTTTTATTTGCATTGTATAAAAAAATTATTTTTATTTATTAAATTATTAAAAAATATATGAAATAATTTAAAAAATTATATAATTACGAGTAAATAAGTATTTTATCTCTTTTAAAATAATTTAAAATCAAATAATTAAAAATTTATAATAATATTTAAAAAATATATATTTTTAATTATAAAAAAATAATTTTAACTTATAATCAATTTTATATATTTTAAATAAACTTAAAATAAAATAAAATTTAATTAAAAAAATAATTATTTCTCAAAAAAAAAAAGCAAAAGCAAAATCAAAGTTAAACAATAAATTATAATTATAATCATCTTAGTGAGAACTTGTATTCTAAAATTCAGATTTGGACTCAAATTTGGGCAGGGACTGCGCGAACGCATGCCCCCACTGACACAAATTATGACGTAGGCTCTCCCACTTGGGGAGACCTTAGGCTAGCACTCCTCCAAAGTGCAATGGAGGTCACAAGCCTAAGTCATAGGCATTCTTGATCACCCATTGACCCCGTCCAGGTAAGTATGTTACAATGCTGGTTTTGCTGGCGATTTATAATACAAACAGTGACTCTACTTTTATAGTTATGCGATGTGGGACAAATGACAGCATATTCTTGTTTTCTTATAATGCAAAACCAACATTGATTAGCTTTGATTTGATTTTCTTGCTGATGAGGGAGTGGAAACTCCAAGGGAAGAAGTACAAGAACAACTTTGCATTCTAAGTTTCTCATTTTTGGTTTCATTGTGCACTGTGTATATAAATTCGTTGGTTAGAAAAGTTGCAAGAAGATGGTAACTAGTATATTTTGATGGGGAAGCACACAACTTACTGAATAAATGAAATATAATCAGGAAAAGACCCGTACAAGACAAGCTCTACTATTGGAATCGGTTTGACAGATTCTCGCAAAAAGACAGATGTGAAGCTGACCCCTAAGCCCTTCTCGCTTGGGTATCGATTATTACAATTATATTAACTTGGGCATGATGGTGCCTTTTGGGGCTAAGATCAAAACACAGACCAGTCATGTTTTAAGTCATGGATATCTTTAGAAGATGTGGCTGGAGACGAAATCGTGTAGATAATCCATCCAAAAATTAAATAATAATAATGTGCTCAATTTAATTTGTCTAAAAAAATATATAATACATTTTTGTCCATAATAGTTTACTGAAGATCATATCCAAAAATTAAATAATAATAATGTGCTCAATTTAATTTGTCTAAAAAAAGATATAATATAAGAATAGTTTACTGAAGATCATATCCAAAAATTAAATAATAATAATGTGCTCAATTTAATTTGTCTAAAAAAAGATACAATATATTTTTGTCCATAATAGTTTACTGAAGATCATATCCAAAACTTAAATAATAATAATGTGCTCAATTTAATTTGTCTAAAAAAAGATACAACATATTTTTGTCCATAATAGTTTACTGAAGATCATATCCAAAAATTAAAAACTTAAATAATAATAATGTGCTCAATTTAATTTGTCTAAAAAAAGACACAACATATTTTTGTCCATAATAGTTTACTGAATATCATATCCAAAAATTAAAAAATTAAATAATAATAATGTGCTCAATTTAATTTGTCTAAAAAAAGATATAATATATTTTAGTCCAAAATAGTTTACTGAATATCATATCCAAAAATTAAATAATAATAACGTACTCAATTTAATTTGTCTAAAAAAAGATATAATATAAGAATAGTTTACTAAGATCATATCCAAAAATTAAATAATAATAATGTGCTTAATTTAATTTATCTAAAAAAAGATACAATATATTTTAGTCCAGAATAATTTTTTGAAGATCGTATGAGTATCTTTTCTATTAACAAGTGTTAATTACAGTGATAAGCGAGCTACACTTTTAAAGATAAGGATACAAGTTAAATATTTGAAATAGGCTTTGTTAAGAGGATTTCTTAGTCAAAGAAAAATAGTGTGATAGTGACGTTGATGCATGTGCTGGATTATTTCAATTGGGTTATTGATTTCATTCTTTTGTCAGTCTGAAACTTCCTTGTTTTCAACATTTTGGATTCCCGTTGTTGAAGACATAACCAGTGAAGTTTTACTTGGTAATTCTAATTTTCCTATTACCCTGTTTCGTGCTTTGAGTATTTCGTTCATGTGTGCTGAATCATTGAATTGGTATTATTTTCTTTACGGAAATGATTGGCTAATTGAACTGTTATGGTGCTTTCTTCGGTTGGTGGGGCTTGGTTGCTACTTGCTACTTGCTACTTGCTACAGTACTTAGCTTCCCTTTTAACATCCAAGAGGAATTAAACAAAACTTTTGTTTTCTGAAAGATTTTGATTGGGTTGTTTATAACCTGTTTAGGGAACCAAAAGGCAGAGCTTGTCATTGTTTTTCTGCGGACCCCTTGGTGATCAATAATATGATCTAATCTACTTAAATGTCTATTCACCTTTTCAACTATTTTCTTACCCCACTTCGTCCGACATGCAGGCCTTCTTGAGTAGGTAACATGGAGCTAGAGTGTGCAATCAAGAAAGATGTCACTGAAGTAATATTTTGTCATAATAACTATTTTTTTTCCCATCTTCTACCTTCACCATCTTATCTATTCCGCCATGCTTGCAGTATTTTTAGTTTAAAAATTAACAACTATCTTCTTCCCTTTTCCTTCTGCAGCTAATAGGGAATACCCCAATGGTATATCTGAACAACATCGTGGACGGGTGTGTAGCCCGTATTGCTGCTAAGCTTGAGTCCATGGAACCCTGCTCTAGTGTTAAAGATAGGCATGAAATTCCTTTCTTTTACTAACTAGAGCTGTCTGGAACTTAAGGTTTTAGAATTTTTTTTTTTTGAGAATTTGTAATGATAATCTTCGTTTTCTCATTCAGGATAGCGTTAAGCATGATTAAAGATGCTGAAGATAAAGGCCTCATTACACCTGGAAAGGTTAGTCTAGTCATGTTAAATTTTACATGTCTAGATATTCTTTGTGTGGCCTCATGCCTGGAATAATACAGCTGGACAAGAATCTTATTCAAATTACATTTCACTACGTGCGCTTTAACTGTGGCTCTACAGCCTTTTTCAGTCCATGCCATAAATCATCCATCATAGTTAGAGTATATTTGTTTTTGCTTATTTTTTTTTAGAGATAATTATTTTTTTTAATTAACAGTTATTTTATCTAAAATTTATTTTGTTTATTTAAAGTGTGTAAAATTAATTATAAATTAAGCTTATTTTTTTATAATTAAAAATAACTTTTTTAAAACAATTGTTATTTTAGAGCATGTTTGGTAATATTTAAATTTTTAGAATAATCTTTTTTTTCAATAAAAAGTTATTTTATCTCAAATTTATCTGGTTTGTTTAAAGTGTGTAAAATTGATTATAAGTTAAGATTATTTTTTCATAATTAAAAATAACTCTTTTAAAAAATTTGTTATTTTAAACCTCTAATTATTTGATTTTAAATTATTTTAAAAGTTTTGAGAGAGAAATACCTATTTGTCTTCATATATCTTTTGGTGATTTAATACATAAAAGCGATTTTTTATACAATCTAAACAAAACTCTTTATCATAAAATCGATTATAAATTAACATATCCAAACATAAATTACTTTTCTAAGAATCAATTTACTTGAAAATCGATTATACACATAATCGATTTTTCACAGCTAATCCAAACACGCACTTAAGCTTTTAATTATTTGATTTCAGATTATTTCAAAAGTTTTAAGAGAAAAATACTTATTTGCCCTCAACAAAATAACTTTTTCAATCATTTCATATATTTTTTGATAATTTAATACATAAAAACAATTTTTTTTATACAATCCAAACAAAACTCTTTATCATAAAATCAATTATGAATTAACATATCCAAATATAAATTAATTTTCTTATAATAAATTTTCTTAAAAATCAATTATACACATAATTTTTTTTACAGCTAATCCAAAGTCAGTCTTGTGCATGTTTTATTCAGATTTGCCAATATTACTTACTGCTCATAATATTGAAGTGGGGCTCTTCAGACATTTATTGTGTAGTCCAGATTGTTGAATGCATGATCTAATGAAGTTTAACCTTTTTGAATAATGGTTGAAAAGACTGTTCTTGTTGAGCCTACAAGTGGTAACACTGGCATAGGATTGGCATTCATAGCAGCATTGAAGGGCTATAAAGTTTTAGTGACCATGCCAGCTTATGTGAGTCTTGAGAGAAGAATTGTACTGCGAGCCTTTGGAGCTGAGGTATATCTGACAGACCCTGCCAAAGGAATTGATGGGGTTTTTCAGAAGGCGGAAGAGCTAATAACTAAGACGCCTGGGAGTTATATGCTCCAGCAATTTGAAAATCCTGCCAATCCAAAGGTATTCTCTACATTCATATTTCCTAGTTTGGTTGCTGGGTTGAGAAGACTTCCAGCCTATTACTTTGTCATCCTTGTAGATTCATTATGAGACCACTGGCCCTGAGATTTGGAGAGACTCGGGAGGGGAAATTGGAGCTTTGGTTGCAGGGATAGGAACTGGGGGTACAATAACAGGTGCTGGGAATTTCCTCAAGGAGAGAAACCCAGAGATCAAGGTTTGACTAGTTTACCATGCAAACTATATGGTAGAAAGAATGAGGGAACAATTTCTTAATATTTATGCTAACTTTACGATATCTGCTGCTTTCCCCTCATAGGTGTATGGCGTAGAACCAGTTGAAAGCGCAGTCTTGAATGGAGGACAGCCAGGTGACTTTACCATTCTGTATATTTGCTAATTCTTTCTGGTCTTCTACTGCTATTAATTTCATTGTGTAAGGCTCTATTATGGCGTTCATAGAAGATTAGAAGTCAAGGCATCCAAGACTCATTTGTTATATTAATTTCATTACTGTATCAAGATATATAGAACTACATTTGCTATATGTGCTGAACAAGAGAATTGGAACCAAGTCCAAATTGGAACGAAGACAGTGAAACCTTACTGCAGGAAGACTCTTTGTGAACAAATCTGCCATCTGGTCATGTGTGGAGATGTATTGAACTTGGGCAGAACCTGCAGCTATCAAGTCACAAACAAAGTGCAGCTCAATTTCAATGTGTTTAGACCTGGAGTATTACTCTGGATTCCGCGAGATAAGTAATGACTAGGTTGTCACAATGAAAAACAATGGGAATCCTTAATGGCACAAAAAGTGTGGTGGTTACTTCATGTAGACTGTTTCTTGAAGTTGGCCATGAAGAAAAACGTTCTTAATGCTACCATGAGACCTGGTTTTAACCTTACAGACCCATTTAGAACCCACTAAGTTGGCATGAGGAAAGAACAAGATACCAGGTTTTGTTATCAAGGAGGCCTTGGTGCTCATCTTTCATGGCTTGATACCATTGTGGAGATTTGTTAGCTTTGCAAAAGGTGGTGGGTACTTTGATAACTGAAGTTTGATTATAAAAGAGAGAAGGTAGAACCTTAGGCTTCCTGGACCGAGTCATAGAGCGTGTTATCATGGAGTGTGGCCATGAAGGAGAAGATAATAGTGCATCAGATTGTATTGGGGAGGAACAATTATGGGAAGGAGTTGTATTTGGAGGGTTATTACCTGAAGTTGTGTCGGTTTGGTTGTTTAGTGGGATTGTGGCTGATAGCTGAGAAGGAATTTGAGATTGAAAGAAATTGGGGACGGTTAATGGATTAAGGAGAGTGAGTTGTGAATGAGGTGAACTTGTAGAATGTGGGATGAGGATAAAGTTTGAATAAGGAAAAATATTTTTCTTAAAGATGACATGGTGGGAGAGAATTAATTTATTGTTTAGTAGTTCTAGACACCTGTAACCCCTATAATTAGTAGTTCTAAGTGATAACTTATTTGTAGTAGATGAGAGATATGGGTAGCAAAGAGAGCCAAAGACATGAAAATGAGAGTAATCTGGCGGAAGACCAAAGAGAAACTTGTGGGGACTTATTTTTTAGGGTGGAAGTAGGAAGAAGATTATGTATATGTTCTGCAGTTAGAAGGGCTCGAAACCAGAATTTGTTAGTTAAGTTGGATTGAATTAGGAGCGATCTAATGTACAGAAGAGTCCTGTGCATACAGTTAGCACTGCTGTTTTGTTAACTCTTGACAGGTATAGGGACAAGAAAAAACAAGATGAATACCTTTTGATTGGAAAAATTGATGGATTTGGGTGTTATTATATTCCCCACCATTATCAGCTTGAAGTTGACATATGACTTAATGGAATTGTGTCTGAATCCAATTAACAAAGTGAATGAATGTGGAGAATGTTCCTGACTTTTTTCTTAGTGGAAATATCCAAACCAAAAGTAATGAGTAATACTTAAAACCAGAAAAGGAAGTAACTGGAGAAGTCCAAAGATATAAATGGATTAAAACTGAAAGGGACGATTACAACGAATACGACTAGAAATAAAAGGAAAAGGAATACTTTTTCCTCAACTACAAGCATTACAAAAATGCACTTTATTCAAAGTACATGGAAATTTATTTGACAGAAACCAAAGAACATGAGATCACGGGTCACCAAGAAGGCATTGCCATGTATGTGTCTTTCAAGACGAACATTAGAATTTATGTTTTGTCAAAAATGGTTCAGAACAACACTTGAAATTCAGGAGGCACAATTATACATCTGCAAGTTTTTTCCGTCTGGGCAGATCCTGTTAAATTGTGGACTTGCCTATTTATTGGAAGTTCGAAGCTGGACTCAGTCCTCCTGTTGGTCATTGACTTTACTCCTAATCTAACTTCTAAATATTGTTATTAGCTGAATTGTTAAAATGTGTTTTTCATTCAGACGGCATACATAAATTCTTAAAAACTTGTTATTTAATCTTGAGGCTGTTTACTGACTGTTTTTGTAAATTTGCACGCATGTCAAAGGTAAGCACCTAATCCAAGGGATTGGTGCTGGTATCATTCCCAGCATACTGGATGTTAATCTCCTAGATGAAGTTATTCAGGTAGCTCTCAATACCAATATATTGGTTCACAATTTCCAATTTTGATCTAGAAACTAGCCATTTCCTTTCATTTAGAATAATGAGATTCTCTGCTTTAAAATAATCTCATTATTCTTTTTTTGGCCAAATATAGTTTCACAATTTGTTATTATATTTTGCAGTGAATGTACTGGAGTAATTTTATTTAGATTATATGCAGATCTATCTCAGTTACCAATGAATGACTCAAGAGTAGTAGTGGAAGTGAATATTTGTTTAGTAATTGTATTGAATGTATTTTTCAGATATTTCAAATTGTATTTTCTTAATTTTTAAAATTTAGTACTATATGCCTAATAATTTGAAAATGACTGGTATTTTTTAGAAATAATATAGTTTGTTTTCTCCCCAGAAATATATTTCCTTCATTATGATGCGAGCCGAGCCTACATGCTGCTCTTCATTGTTTTCACTTTCTCATATCTGACACTTGAAGTAGTTTTGTTGATGTTACATGCTTGTCCGTGTGACTAGTCTGGCAATCATGTCTGCATCTTGAGAAAGCTTTGTTTTTCCTTTGTTTTGGACTCTGTCAGGTCCTTGGCATGTGTTATATGACTAGTTGAGTTATATATCTGGTGTATTACCTATTATATGTGATACATCAATCTGCAATGACAGTGAGGCACATTAATTCTGAATCTTTGATTCTTGAAACATATTAAGATTTTATAGAAATATACATAATGTTTCCTCTGCTAGCTACTAATAAAATGGATTCTGTTTTGACCAACAAGGTTTTGTGAACTGTAGGTTTCAAGTGAAGAAGCTATTGAAACTGCTAAGTTGCTTGCCTTGAAAGAAGGTTTGCTGGTATAGTAACGATAATTTGAGGTTCTACTTATTGGTTTTACAGTAATTTCTATACAGTTATTCCTATTAAATATGAACTCTGTACTTCTCTAATTGCAAGTATGCAAATTATTATTTTTCATGTTGATTATATGAATACTTCTTTTGCAGATGGGAATTTCATCAGGAGCTGCAGCAGCAGCTGCAATAAAGCTGGGGAAGAGACCAGAAAATGCAGGAAAGCTCATTGTTGTAAGTTTGTAATCTTCGACAAGTTTATTAAACGGGAATTATAAGATGACTATGTTCTACAAATTTAAAAAAACTACTTAACTTTGTTTGCCGTAGAACTGCATATTATTATTTTTTTCCCCTTTCATTTTTCTTTCATCATGTAAATTTTACACACACACACAAAAAAAAAGGAGAAGTAATCAGAGATTTGTGTTAAAAAAAAAGAAAAAAGAAAAGAGGAGAGATGGTGGTAACGAGTGAGAGGGCATGTGGCCCTAAGTAAGTGTCTAGAGGAATTTTGTTTTGTGGTGTGCTCGGCTTGTGCTAACCCAGGGAGAGAAGGGGGAGGTTGTGCGTTATTCACTGGGAAGGATGAAGGATACCCATGGCAACGTTGCACATTGATGAAGATGTCAAGATTGATCTTGTGAAAATGCTACTACTAGGAAATATTATAAGGGTACTTGTAGAGTAGAATGCATATTTGTGGTGTTATCATTTTAGAGATTTTGGGTATTATATTGGGGCTTGTGATGTGAGTTGTTATTGAGAGATTCATTATGTGTTTTTGTTGATGTTCATTGTGGCTTAATTAGTGGATCGTGGATGTAGGCATATGTTTGCCAAACCACATTAAATTTCTTGAGTAATTTTCTCATGGATTATATGCTAAGCTTTGATATTTGCTTAAGTTGGGATGGATTCGCCCACAAAGTGATTGGTTCGTATGTCTGAAAGCTATTATTCAAACAGTAGTATAACAAATTTGAGTTTTATAAATCTCCTTTTGATTTAAAAAATCTACCGTGTATGTTGATTGATATCTTGTTGGAAGCCCAAATTCACATAACTAAATTGTTTGAACAGAAATTTTAGTTTACAAGGTAAATGTTTTCATTAGCTGATCTTTTATATATTACGTGAAAGGATTATCTAATAGTAAATTTAATGTTTGAAAACCTTAAATCAACAAAAAAAATTCCTCACAGGCTTAGTGAGATATAATATGTCCTCTTGGAGTGACTATTATTATGACCAAATGCCCTCAATTAAACATATATTGTTTATTTCTTTTTGGATTATATCATACATTTATCAGACACGTGATATTACACATGTGATTGGAAAGCATGCTCTGGAAGAATATTCTTGATTAATGGATCTTCCTTGGGTACAAACCTGATATTTTACTCTTTTGGATGTTTCTAATTGTGTGAGAATTCTACCTATAGGTACAGATGGTTTAAACTTTAAAGTTGTAGTCAAATGTCTATGCTGAATCGTGTCATTTACTCTTGTTGTTGTGCAGGTGATATTTCCCAGTTTTGGAGAGCGTTATTTATCTTCACCATTGTTTGAATCCATTAGGCATGAAGCTGAACAAATGACATTTGACTAAGGTTTGAAATCCAACAGGCACTGGCAGTATATGTTATTGTGCTTTCGGGATTTTAACCTACCTAAGAGGAGTTTACTATTATGTATGGCAGTGATTGCTGGACAGAACATGATGACGATCTCTTAAAGTATACAAAAAATAAAGAGGAAAATAAGATTGTTTCTAAATATTGCTGGGGAAGTAGTTGTAATTGTTTGTCAATAAGATGGAATTCAACTCTCAAGAACGAGACTTCCAGTATGTGTTGCATTTCATGCGTGTTAATTTTGTCATAATTAGCTTGATTATACAAAAAAGTTAGTACACAATGTCCTTGTTGATCAATCTGTCAAAGTGAAATATAAAACAACCTCAGGGCCTGACCACGCAACATTATACAATTGAGTACATTTCCTCATAGTACGGGTATGTGGTTATAGAAAGGGTTGCAACTACAAAACTTTTACGTGAAGTTGCAGGAGATTTTGTGTCAACCAACTTCTTCATTTCCATCCATTAGCAATTATTATGCTTTGTTATAGTGTTTAGGACACAAAAAATCTTTTGTTTGGCAAGAAAGCATGTGGTGTCTTCAAACTTTGGGTTATATTAGCCGTTGTTTAGCGCTTTCGAGATGTGATATTTCAAGACCTGGCATTGGTTCAATTTTTTTAAAGGAATAGGAGGGGAGTAAAATCCTTCTTTAACTAATTTTGACTCCCCTCCAAAAATGGGAGTTTTAGAGGGGAGAGAAAGTGGGCAATTAAAATTTTAAATACATTGATTAAATTATCCGCACTTATACATCAAAATTCAAAATTGTCCTAATTACAAACCCCTCTTATTTGCTTGACCGTTTAATTCTTCTTATTCTCTTTTCTTAAGTACGCTGTCTCTTCCTCGTTTTCTTTGTTTTTTTTGTTTTTCCTCTATTGTTTTATTCTTTACTTCCGTATTCTTTGCTTCCTTTCTTTTTTTTTGCTTTTGCTTTTGCTTTGTTTTATTTGCTCCCGTGTGCTGAATACTTTATTAACATTTTGCGTATTATCTGAACTTGAGCATTTTAGTAATTTATGTCATAAACTTGGATATTTTGCAGTGTTTCTTATCTATTCTTCTATGTCAAAGCCTAACTACTGATTGGATGCTTGTTTTAATTTTATTTTTAATAACATGTATTACGTAGAGCTTTTAATTTTAATTTTATTCTTTGTTCAATTCAACGTTAATAGAAGTCTATATTGTTTTAATTTTATTTATAAAAGGCTACGAGGATAAAATAGTAAATTAGCTTTAAAATTTATCTCCTTCTCTCCTTTGAACCAAACATATATTTAATTAAAATTCATTCCCTTCCATTCCATTCCCTCCATTAAAATCTCTCCCCTCTCCTCCCATCCTCATCGTTGAACCAAATAGATCCTTTAATGTTGAATGAAATTTTAGGCTTTGTTTGGATATATGGAGTTAAGTGGTTAGTAATGAAGTGGAGTGGTAAAAAAATTTCGACTCATTGTTTGAAAGTTTTTTAAGTAATGGAGTGTGAAGTGGTTAAAGATGAGAACTCAAACCATTTCATACCACTCAAACTTTCAAATTTTCATATCGTCCAATTTGGGGGGCTTGAGATGGAATATTTCTCTCTTTTTTATTTTTAAATTGTCATTTATAATTTTAACAATTTTATTTTTAAATAATGTTGTAACATTTTTTTCTTGTTTTTTTAGATAGTCATTTACAATTTTAACCCTCTTTTTTTATTTTTAAATAATATTTTGGGCAACTAAAATTAAAAAGATAATATAGGAATTAAAATTTGTAATTTACTTCACTCCATCCATTAATAATGGTGTATTGTGTATATACACTCTTTTTTGTTTTCTTGTATAAAACATTATTTCCTTTGGCATGTTATTCTCTTTCTGTAACTTGTTGAGATGTTGCAAGAGTCAAGATGGTGACCCTTTTTTTAATAAGAAAACTTCTTGGTTTTCAGCATTGCTGAATTATTTGAATTGGGTGATTGGCTTTGTTCTTATTGCTCCGATGAAACCTTCAGGGTTTAGGTGAAATCTTTTTATGCGAACTTGTTATCTTTTATTGTGGTTGAGGCATTTAACATTAACTAAATCTTTCTTCTGAAGAACAGGTCTGAATTTGAATTTGCTTTCCCATGTACCTGAGTATGTTCTTTTCTTAGTTTTTTATTAAATATAAAAAGAACATTGTTAAATGTTGAATAATATGATGATTTTTTTTGTGTGCAAGCAAGCAATTGGGAGAATGACGTCTACAAGTTTTATTGGCTTTCCATATGTTATATCTTGTTATTTGCCACTAAGCTTGCTCTGTGAAAGTTAGTTATTTCTTTGCTATGAATAAGAGCCACATGTTCTACTGGAAGGCCAATATAACATATGGATTTATAACAAGTTAGTTATAAAGGAAAATCTTCTCACATAAGTTGGATTTATAAAACTCTACTTGCTAATATGCATAACTCATTGTCATGAACTCATCAACCTAACAAATAATGCATACCAACCTCACCGAAATTGAAAGTCTGTGAAATAAAGACGTCTGACAAAGCATTTTGATCATGTTTGTGAAGTTGCATTTGTCAATACGAACTTGTTCAATTCTTTTTATTATCTTTTAATTAACGAAAACCTCAAATTTTTTTCAACTGAGAACACACATACAGACTCAACCAACAGAATTATGGGAATGTCAACTCTAAACCTTTTTTATTAACATCACAAGGATCGCAAGACCCAACAAATTTCACTATCAAACTTGAAAATCAAAATTTAGCTTATCACAATATTAGCACTAAAACCATTCACTAACAAAAACAATGCTTATTACAGACCCAAATAATGTAAGTTATATAGGTTTTACCTATTTTTATCATTTAGATACTGACTTTATTGTCTTAACTGCCACGTGAAAACCTGTTCTATTTCCCTTAACAACTGATATCTATGTGCCTATTATGCTCTTTGCTATTTGATTTTCAACTAAGGCCTTCACTCTAACTTTAATTGCATTGTAATCTCAACAGATTTCTCAAGCTATGACTATTAATGAATTGACGGAATGGTGAAGCATAAGTTGCTAATTTCTTGAACACTGAAATTTATGCTATAGACTATGGAGTGCCAGAGCATAGTAAAATTAAGCTCTACTTAGATGACTACAATTTTAGTATGTGAGAGTGATAAATTCTGATATTAGAATCACAATTATAAACTTTTACTCAAAGAGTTACAAGAATGTTAAGCTTCTTTATTTTCGTTATTGGATTCCACAAATCATGCATCACCAAAATAATATTTTATTCGAAGAGTTTAAATTTGATCCACTACCAATATAAAATTTTTACATTGTTATTTAATAATATGTTGATATAGATTTTCTAAAAAATTATTGTAATAAAAAACTCATTTAATGATTTAATTATACATAATTAAATGATAATGTAAAGAAATTTTACAGTAACAGTGCATCAAAATAAAATTCTTATTTAAAACACAATTATGTATGTAAATCACTAAGAACAATTACACTTATATTAATAATATTGATTTTATCATATATTTTTTTCATTTGATAAAAAATATGTTTTTTCAGTTAATTAATTATAAAATTTTCAAAAAATTCTGTGCAACACGGTATAACATCTAATTTAGATAAATTATGCTGATTTCAATCAGGTTTGATGAAATTATATCTAACATCCTCTCTAGTTTCAAAAATTGTAATAACCTATCATATTTTTATTTTTTTCCCAATAAATACCTGTTTGTATTTTTATTTTTCAAATGCATACATTCCTCATTCCTCTCTTTTGGGCTGCACTTGTTTTTTCTTTCTATGTTACGATTTGGAACCACCACCTCATTAGTCATTAAGATACGATGGCCTCAGACTCAGTAGCTGAAACAAAGAGAACTCTGCATGTACTCTCTCAGTATATCTGTTTCTATGTGTAGAGTTTAGGGTTTGTGCCGCGCAGAAATGAAATATAGCAATTTGATTTTCATTTGGATGTAGTCGTTGGTTGTTTTCATCGTTAGGTACCCATATGTAACTGGATCCTCTGTTGTCGCCCTCAAATACAAAGATGGCATTCTTATGGCTGCTGATATGGGAGGTCAGGTCACATGCAACTCCTCCTTTGCCTTCTCTACATTTCTTGTAAACTGTCTAAAATATGAGCAATGTAGATTGTTATCATTAAAATGAATGTATTGCCTTTGTTTGAGTCAACTTTAGCTTCTTTAGTGGAATTCTATGGGTATGGTTAAGTTTTTTTTTTTTTTGTAATTTTTATTTTTATGCCTTGGTTGGTAGAAATAAGATGTGCCTTGTTCTTGTTGACTATTTTACTTTGGTTCTGGTAGTTAGTAGGAGTATTTGCTGTTTATCTTCATACCAAAATGCTCTATGGCATCTGAATCTGATTCATATGGACATTGTTTTTCAAGAGTTCTTTTCTGGAGTGGACAAATAAATTGTGATTCCTTAGAAGTGCTGGTTTTAGTAGACGTGTTCTGAGTCATAAATGTGTCAGCTCTGTGTAGTTCAGATTCTTTTTAGTATTAGCCTCACTCCGCTTCTCATTTCAACGATGGATCTACTCTGATAGGTTCCTATGGGTCTACCCTGCGGTACAAGAGTATTGGCCACTTGAAGTCTATTGGAAAACATTCTCTTTTTGGTGCCAGTGTTTATAAGTGATTTTCAGGAGATTTTACGCTACCTTGATGAGCTTATGTAAGCACTATCTTTTTTTTTTTTTGGCTTCTAAGTACGCACTGGTTATTTCAAATATGGGAAGGACAGAAGGATCTGCTTAGTTAAATGATTTGCATCTGCTTTTCTTTCCCTTGCATGGATTTTTTATTTTATTTTGTTTCAAACATTGAGGAAAAGAGTACATCTGTGTATTTTTCCCCCTAATCTATGCGATAGTTTCAACATTTCCATGTAACAGTTGGTTTTGAGATTTTACTGCTGCAGCCTCTATGACAACATGTGGGATGATGGGAACTCTCTAGGGCCTAAGGAGATGCACAACTATTTAACTTGCATGATGTATAATAGGCGTAACAAGTTCAACCCATTGTGGAACTCACTTGTACTTGGAGGTGTGAAAAACGGGCAGAAGTACCTTGTCATGGTGTACCTTCTTTTTTTTTTTTTGTCTTTTTATTTGGTTTCACAGTGAGTTACCCACAAGTTTGTTCAGTGTTGTGAATCTTATCCAGGTTAACATGATTGGCATTAATTTTGAAGACAACCATGTAGCAGCAGGACTTGGAAATCATCTTGCGAGGCCAATTCTCCGTGATGAGTGGCATGAAGATTTGACATTTGTAGAAGGTGTCAAGTTACTGGAAAAATGTATGCGTGTGCTTTTATATCGTGATAGGTCTGCTGTCAACAAGATTCGGGTCTTGTTCTTTTTCCTTTTCTTGCCTCCCTCTGCTTTTTCCCCGCCAAAAAACCAAATGATAAGTAGCTAAATCATTAGAGTTGCAAGGGAAGTGTTGTAGAAATATGCACCCTATTTTGGTGTAAATAAAAAAGAGCATAGAAAAGAATCAAATCATTACCATAGAAGACTAATTTAGATTTTCACAAAAAATGTAATATAAATGAAAAACTCAAAATATTGTCCTAAATCTATAGCTTTTAATGGCTCACCTTTGCTCTGCACTAGCATGCCCATTGACCAGGGACTAGTTGCTACACATTTCTGAGAATCTTCTTCTTAAATTTCCTAATATGTTCCTATGGTTCTCTCTCTTTCTCTATTTTACATTCATCTTGTAAGATATTGCCCAAAATTTAGATTGATTTTGGATTATGAATAAAATTTGAAAGGGGGTGTTTGGAATTGAATTATGATTTTGTCTGCAGTTCTCTCAATTTTTTCTACACTCTGGTCATTATTGAGAAAGTTACATTTATTTGTCAGTTAGAAGTTATTTATTTTTCACTTAGAAGTTTTAGAGATTACATTTAATCCCTTGAGAAGTATATGGTTCAGGTCTAGGCTGTCTAGCCATTCATAAGGAAGTTCAATTAGTAGGTTTTTAGCTGGTAGCAACTAGCAGTAACTCACATGGTACCTAGGTCTCTATGCGACCTTCTCTACCTAGGGTTGGATCCTCATGGGGTCTACTCTCCACTTAGCCCAAAGGATAGAAAGTTTAGTAGGTTTCTAGATGGCAGATAGCTTAATTATACTGAAGTGAAATTACTTGGGAATCAGGAGTAATGAGCATGGTTTCTTGGCATGGGTAGAATAGTTAATTTTGGATGGCTCAGCTCAACTTAGCTTGGTATAGAATTTTGACAGTCTGAGAAATGAAGGCTTTAACTTAGAACCCTGTACTGACAGGAAAGAAAGAAAAAGGACTATCTGATAATTATATAGCCATTGGTTTGTGATTTTGTTTCCTTCGTGTGGAATGTGGATGCATTGGGGAACTAAATCAATATCTTAAATTAGATGGTCAAGAGTAATATCAGTACACTTGCTCATTACACAGCTAAGCAACTGTAAAAGTGGGGTCCAATGAATTACTATTTATTTTGCAAGACAAACTGGAAGATGAGAACACCTAGAAGAAGATGGTTGCTTCTTGCTTGTTGTTTTAGAATGGGTTACTACACAACGAGACGTATATGTAGTGAGGATCTAGCCTCGAGTGGATAGTAGGGAAAACAAGTGAGGCATCCAAAGAAAATGCTTGGTAAGACAGTGTAAGAGCTTAAGCTACATGTCTATGGAACAGTAAATAGCATCATCTTCTCTAATAAAGGTTCTAAGGTTTTGTGGGAAAAAATAGTTGCTGGACTAAATAAGGGAGAAGGGTATGAAGTGGGTGTCGGAAGAAGCGAAGAGAAGAAAAAAAAAAAGTAAATGGGGAAGACGAAAGTAAACAAGACCATCTATCATTCTTGTCTTGCCTCAAGTGTTTAGGAGATGAGGTATTTATAGAGAGTCAAGAAGGGGGTTGATAGTCATGCCAGCCGAGGCTACGCTGCCTAGGCTTCTTAGCTTGACACGGTTGGAGGTTGTGCCATGTTACTGTTGCAAGTTGAAAATGACAAGTCTTAGGTGAGAGTCAATGGACATTAAATGATGAGATAATGACAGCTCAATTGGTCAAACAAAAGGAGGAAGAGTTCCAAGTTATGGGAGCCTAAGGCTGCTTATACCCGATTCCCGTTGGAGACCCCTTTCCAAGGTCTAAAGCCTTGGTGGTGTTGTCCTTCACCTAAAATCCTACCAATCCACATGAGAGCGTAGTTCCTAGGCGAACGCATAAGGCGGTGTCTTGCGCCTTATGTGCCTTCATGGTCGAGGCGCTTTGGCTTTCCACGGGCGTCTTGTGCTTCCTCAAGGTGCGCTTAGCTTATGCGGGCGTCCTAGGCTTCCTCAAGGAGCTCTGGGCTTCCTCAAGGAGCTCTGGGCTTCCTCGTGTGTCTTAGGCCTTCCCAGGCGTCCTCGGCTTCCTAAGGCACTTACCGTCCTTAAGGTGCAACACATCCTTTTCAGAGCACGAGGTGGTGACATTATGTCTTCATCAAAAAGCCATGTAGAAACACTTGCCAGTTACCAGATAGTTGTGAGTCTGCTGTTCTATGTTTCTAAGGAGTTGTTGAACACATCATCTTGTTTGTCATCAAAGTGTAAAGGTTTCATTTTCTTTTACTTCCCATTCTGTAGAGTCTTGGTGATCATTATGACAGCCAATCACAGTGCTTCTTATTTTATGTTTAAAGGCTTGTGTATGAAAACTTTTTATACACCTTTTTATTTACTACCTGAGTTAGGAATGATGAAGATGCTAAATCAGGGGCAAACTGCGAACCTGTACTGCACCCTTTTTGTCGTGTGTATGAGGCCTGGATCTGATTCTGAACTGAATAACTTTGCTTGCTTCATTTGTTTTTGGATTCTTATTCTTTATATAATCTTCAGTGAATTGAATGGGTTATTTATTGCATTATGATATTTAGTTGATTTATAATGTTGAATTTGCAGATAGCTAAAATTACTGAAGAAGGTGCTACTGTTTTCCCACCATTCTCATTGAAAACTTACTGGGGATTCTCTGCTTTCAAGAATCCAACAGTGGGTACTGAAGGTTCATGGTAGCTGGCTGGATGTGAAATGAAATGAAACAGAGTTTTAAATGGATATGAAATGGTTTCCTACAGATCTCTTCATTGTGTTAAACGGATATGAAATGAATCAGCCTTCTGAAATTAAATGAGACTTGGTGCTGTGTTTATATTTTTCATGAGTTCTTCTGGTTGTTTGACTTCACCTCTATTTCACAGTAGAATTTATTTTTACAGTTTTCAGTTGTCTTTTATTACGGCATCATTATGGACCTTCTCCTTTCTTTTTTATGTGCATGTGTATGAAATGAATTATTACATCTATTATGTAGGTTTGTTGACAATTTTCCTTCCTTATATTTATTTTCCTTTCTTTTTCTGGCCCTACCAAGTGCTCTTCACTGTATTTTAATGAATTTTTCTGTTTCTTTTTTCCTTTTTCTTTTTTGGGCTGTAGCATATCTTTTGAAGTTGGCAAGTGTTTACTAAGTTTTTGCCAATTAAATTTTGAGAGTTTGAGGTGGTGTTCAGTTGGTTGAAATGATTTTGGTGGAAAATCATCATTTGCCTTACCATGTTTTGCCATACCAAACTAACTAAAAAAAATTACTTGTTTAACTAAGGATGAACAAATCCATTGCATTTCTTTGACACAAAGAAATATATAGTTGAATGAAAGTTCCAAACTAATTAAAAATGTCTTCCAATATTAAGCCCAGCTCTTCGAAGTTAACACATTTGTGTAGTAGAGCTTCAATAAACGGTCGCTTTCCGCCTCCATATTTGCAAACCCAAGATTCAATGGCAAATCGGCAACTTCATCTCTTCTATGTAAAATTGCATTGATATTACTATTATTATTATTATTATTTTCTTTTCTTGAAGCAGGGTCTTTTTTTTATCCAACGCCCCTTAATCACAATTGTCCATATCAAAAGAAAAATAGTTAATGTGGAGAGTAGTAGTGGCAAATAAATGAATTTGATAGATTTTGGATTGAATCATAATATATAAATAAAAAATTAATTACTAATTTATTTAGAATTTATTAAAAAATTGTTAAAATTATCAAACTTATTAATGACTTATTTTAATGGATGGATATTTAATCCATCTATTAATTCATTTTAATGAATATGATTGATGGATATTCGACCTAGTTATTTAAAACTATTTTTTGAAACAAAAGAAAATTTCTTTCTCTAAAAAAATTAATCCTTTCTCTCTTTAGAAAAAATAATTTTCTCTCTGTAATAAAAAAAAATATTTTTCCCTCTCTAGAAAAAAATAAAAAAATTTCTTTAAAAAAATTAATTTTCTCTCTAGAAAAAAATATTTATCTCTCTCCTTAAAAAATGAATGAGTTAGGGTTTCAGATAGATTATAGATTGGTTAGATTTTAAATGGGTCATGTGTAAATTAATAACTCAATATCCAATAAATATTGAACTCAATTCATTAATTAATCTAATCCAATTCATTTAATTTATTACTATTATTGAAGATATTAAATTAGATTTAAACATGAATAAACGTAATGGATAGTAGATAAATTGATCATTTTAACACCCCAAGAGGCATTTACACGATCTACAGAAAAAATCAATCATACTAAAGATATTTAGACGATGTACTAACTCAACAAATTACCCATGGAGTCCCCTCGAAACCTATCCCATATTGTTTTGTGTCATAGTTAATTTTAAACACTTACAAGAAGAAGCTTTCACCTTAGCTAGCAAACCTCACACGACTCCATGCCTAACGTTTAGGGGAATCTTTTTCCCATTCACATGGAACTTTGATGGAATTATGTTTGCAGCTGAACCAGGTTATATACCGTCTGTTTTGGAAGCGGGTGCCGACACTTATCTCATTCAGCGAAAGGAGCAATTGTCACGTATTAGACAGGTTAACAGTGACACTACAGCTTCTCCAGCTTCACCGAAGTGCATTTTAGTTTGGTCCCATGATCAGCCAACCAAGTGGCTATGATTCATGAAGTTGCAGTTTTGGCAAACTTTCAGTTTCTTCTTGTGTTTGGGATGTGGACACACCACAATTAGATGTACTCCATTTTGATTCCGATTAATAAAACTTGTGCTTTAGTTTTTTTCAAAAATAAAAAATAAAATGAGTACTATGAGAGTAGCCCTCCATTGCTCAATAAAAGATTTGAACTTGTTACCAAAAAAAAAAATTTGAACTTCATGGCTTCAAGATTTTATGATAGACGAATTCCTTTTTTCATTGTATGAGCTCTTAAGCTTTCCTTATTCTATACTAGGCAACTATTAAAGACCTATTTAATCTATAAGTTAGGCAACAGATATTTTTGGCATCCAAACATTAGTCGTACTCGATGAATTGTTGAGTCAATATGTGTTAAATAAATATGGTAGGATAATTTCAGGTTCTGGCACCACATAAATGAGAGGGAAGTGTTGTTTCATTTTTCCTTTGTCTTAAAGCAAAACGACACAAAGATGTGCATGTTTGGTGAGCGTTAGTAGACTTAAAAGAAATTGCAAAAAAAAAATATATATTGTAAAGAAACAGTATTCCGGATATATTCCAGATATATCATATATGTCTACGTTACACTGCCAGCTTGTACCCAGAAGAGCTACAACGTATACCTGCCAGCTATGGATAGCATAAAGTAACATACCATTGAACAAAGCATATCAAAGTTTAGAGTAGTTATATAAGAATTTAGAATTGTCGATAAAGCTTATCAAGTTACAAGAAGTCCTTCCTGAAAAATTGAACTAAGAGTAGATGAAAATTCCCAGGATACAGCCATTGGCACATTCCATGACATCCACTCCTCAGAAAACAAATCAAAGAAGATTGTATTTACCTCTTTCTCTTCTTATTTCCTGTGACAGCACCCTTCTTGAATCCACTCAAATTAAATGTGGTGTCAGCGGTATTCTGCTTCTTCAATCCCTTCTTGCCTCCAAAACCAAACCTGGAATTCCTAGAATCCCTTTTCTTTTGTTTCTTTCCTTTTTCAATGGCTTGCTTTGCCTTCCCTCCTGATCGATCACCTGGAGACACTCCTGGCCTTTTCTTCTTTGACCTCTCGAATACTTTTCCATCCTCAAAGTCAAAATCCTTATCTGCATCATTGGCACTGTCAGCAAACCCACTCTGTTGCCTCTGCTTCCTCCATTTCTTAACAGATTCGATGTCCTCCTTTTTCTGCTTAGCCCTTTCTTTCAATTTCTGGGCCTGAATCTCTTTGGCTAACCTCTTGGCCTCTCTGGCCTTTCTTCTCTCTTCAGCCTCTTCCATCTTCCGCTTCTCTGCTAGTAGCCGGCCTTTCACCTTTTCCATGTGGCCATCTGTCTTCACCATTTCTGCATAATAGTCTGCAGGTCTCAGAAAAGGGAGACCCATTGACTGAAGCTTCTCAAAGGCCTGCCTAGTTCCTTCCAATGCCTGTGTGTAAAATGCAAGCTCCCTTGCCAAGTCATCATTGACATCTACTTCTTGCTCTTGATCAATATCAATGGAGAGTTTGTGCATCCATTCCACATTCTCTGGCCAACTGATGTCTCCAAGTTTATCTAATAGAGCATCTCTGTTATATACAGCATTTTTAGATGGCGTTGTTAATTTCACATCTTCTTCTGATTCTGATTCAGATGGCAACATTTCCCCATTCAGATCTTCAGTTTCATCATCAATCATCGTATCATCATTTACCAATGGCACCTCCATTAAACCTATACAAATATAAAAAAAAAATAAAAATAAAAAAGTAAAATTTTCATTTTAGACCAAAACAGTGCACTCTAGCATTTACTACAATCATTTTCTTTCTTTCTTTTTTGGGCTAAACAGAACTTCATTAAAGAACACTGAAGGTACAAAGATTCCTCAGCCAAAAAGCTGGGAGCATGGGAGCATGCATTACATTCAAAGCAGAATCATAACTTGAGATACATGGACCAAATACACCAGATTCTGGGCAATAATGTTACGGGCAGAGCCCGGCATATATTATGTTGGGAGAGACAGAGAGCACATGCTTATTTTGCTGAATGTATAAGTATTATTCCCCCCCGCCCCAAAAAAAAAAAGGAAAAGAGACCAGAGATTTCATAGCAGGAAAAATGCCTAAATGTTAGAGAAGAAAGCAATGACACTATGATCATCTCAAGCCTTTCTAATCCACTTTTTTTTTTCAATTTAGATGGATCATTTGGGAAAAAACAAAGCAGATAAATTGACGCAATTATAAGCATAACAAGAGATAATATCAGATCAACAAAGAAGCACTTAAAGTTCCCTTATTTGGATACAATAAGGCCAATGCTTCAATAAAATATCAGAAGAAAAAGCAGTTGCAATTTTCAAATTATTGGAACCTAGCATCTAAAATCCATAGAATATGCTTTCATCAGGCTGTCATGACACAACAAATGAGGACTGAACTATATCACAACTTCTACTTTTCACATGAGAAGGACAAGGATGTCAGAATCACCACAAGGCATGCACCTGGTAATTCGAAAGCAACACTTTCAGAAAACCAGATTGTTCATGAACAGAAAATCCCAATGAATTACATTATAGTCAAGACTCAATACTTAATAACGCAACTCAATCAACCAATCAGGACAAAAAGAAGCTAAAAGCCCAATAGAGTGATATTAAAAACCGATAACGTATAAGGGGCTTACAGAAGATAGCTAGCTCCCAAAGGATAGAATATTCAGTAACAAAAAAAAAAAAAAAAAAAGGCAAGGAGGGTACTTTTGCAACAAACTCGAAACTTCCATTCACCTAGGCTCGCCAAAGCCAATAACATGGACGAACAGAACAGGAATTAAACAGGCATAATCTTAATCCTTCAATCAGAATAGTAAATACATATGCTTTCCAACGATTTAACCAGAAAAATTGAGGCTTTTGATTTGCCCGTTACAAAAAACAGTGGGAAAAAGAATTACAACAAATAGGAGAAGATAAAAAAGTTTGATCAGGAGAGATTGAAAGCGTGCAACAACTCACCTTGCGAGTGCGAGTTCCCAGCCACAGCTATCAGAGGTTTAGGGTTTTGGGGAGACGTCTTGGAACGGATGGCGCGTGACGGCTGGCATATATAGGAGTTTAATATTTATTTACAGATTAATTTTTTTTTGGTATCAATTCATATTTACACATGTACCGAAATACCCTTATCATATTTTTGTATGACTTCAATTATTTTTTAATCTTTATTTTTTTTATTCTATTAACTTATAAATTATTTCTAATGTTGTCTTTTATGATAAACATTCATCTAAATTATTTTATTAAATAGCAACATAGTTATTAATGTAATAATCATTTATCTTTTATTTAACAAATTAATTCTTTAATAATAATTAATGTCATTAATTTGTTATTCACAAATCAATATAATATTATTTTAATGATCAAATTGATAACAAACATGTAACATTAAAGTATTAATTTAATGTAACATATATTTTTAAATAACTTATTTGAATTATATAAATAGAAAATTAATGTAATATTGTATATATTTTTAAATAGTTAAAATATATATATATTTTATAATATTTGATAGAATTCATAAATTGAGAAGTTGAAATGAACAAAGTAAGAAATGTATAGACTAAATAAACATATATAGTAAAACTATAGGGACCAAACACTTAATTAAGTATTTTCTTTAATTATTTGATTAATACACCAGACAAATGTTTTGTGTAAGGTTGTACCGAGGCATCAATGCTGAGATTGAGTTTAGCTATCCCAGTGTAGTAGAGATTTGAATTGCACAGGCCTGCCATATAGTTTGTTAGAATTTTATTTCTAGCAATTTTGTGCAGATGAAACAATTCTTAAGTAAATCATGCCATTAGTATTTGAGAGGTAAGTGATTCTAATTTTAATATCATGTTAAAAGTTTAATTTTTGAAGTCATCATTGTTAAGAAGACCATAATTATTATATATCTAAAACCAAATGTAATTAATTTTATAGCTAAAAAATATGAAGATATTCATAAATTAAATAAAAAAAAATAAAGTATGTGAGATATATATATATATATATATGTGCGCGCGGGTGTGAAAACTGACAGATTTATGTTTGCAAATGGTCAACGATGAAATAGATGGCTAGCATAATTTGTAAGGTCGTGCTAACAAACACTCGATTGTTTTGAAGCGGGTCAAATTCTTTACATAGTGTTTGGTTGTTTGGTAGTTTGGTTGGAGGGAAATAGAGGGGAAAGGATAGATTATTTTAAATTTTATGTGTATGGTTCAATTTTTTGAAGAGGAGTGGAGGGGAGGAGAGTAAAATCCCTCATAAGTTAATTTTAACTCCCCTCAAAAAATAGAAGGATTTGGAGGAAAGAGAATATATATTAAAAAATAGACTAAAATATCCCTAAATTAAATGCTACATTAAATATTATAATTGTGTAAAAAGGTAAATTTATACTTTACCTTCATTAAAATTCCTCTCTTCTCTTACTCAAACTAAACATATACAAAATTAAACTTTCTTCTCTCTTTTCCTCTCTCTTTCCCTCTCCTTCATTAAAATCTCTCCCCTCCCTTCTCCTCCTCTAAAAGAAACAAACCATTAGCCACATGATACATTAATTTGTTAGCTACGCCTCATATATCTCCACATGCAACGTCACCCTCTGGCATTAAGGCATACACCTCAGCTTGCATTTATTATTACTTTTGTTCTCTGCAAACTTCCTTCTTTCTTTTTTTTCCTTCTAATCCCACTAATTTGGTAATTCACAAGTGAGCTGCTAGGTATTATGAACTATTTTTATTGTTATTTAAATAATTTTAAAATAATTATTTTAAAAAAGTGGTTTCTCATTTAATAACTTGTTTTGAAAAATATTAATAACTGATATTGTTCAAATTGAAATCTAATAGATAAAAATAAATGAAACCTTTGCTTTTTACCAATCATGATAAAAATAAGGATAATATATTTTTGGTAATTAAAGCAAGCATTTTTTTACTTCTCTTTGGCCATAAACGTTTTTGGTCATTTTTAAACTCAATCACTATAAAAGGAGTTCTCCAAAGTGTTTTGGGTGAATATTATAAAATTAATATTTGATATTATAGTGTATAATATGAGTATCTATAATGAATTTATGTTTTTTTTATTTAATAAAGACAATATCAAAAGGTTATGCACTTATGCTTTGTTGAGTTGGAGAGAGTTGGAGAAAAAATAAGAAGAAAGAAAATGAAAAAAAGAGGAAATGAGTAGATTTAGACATTTTCTCTCGTTCTTGTGAGACCCACGTGAAAGTTTTATTCGCATCTGAGCAAAGAAAATGGAAAGAACTTGTTAATTTCTAACTCTGTCCTTCTCCACCAGCCATTCCATATTTGGCACCGACACTAATTCGTCGAATCTACGAGAAATTCAAACAATTATTAACTGTAATGAATCTAGTAATAAGAGGAAGGCAAAATGAAGAAGGCTGGAAGGAGTGGAATGGTGAGGGAGTAGGGGAAGGTTAGGGAGTGATGGGGAAGGGGACCAGGGAGCTTGGTCCCGTGGGGTTGGGATGGAGAAAAAAACAGAGTGGGGCACGGAGGGTAAGCTTGCCCGTAGAGGTTGATGAGTGAAAAGCACCAAAAGTAGCAAAAGGGAAAGAAGAAGCCAAATGTGTTGCCCAATGAAGCTTTCCAAGTTCCACCGCACGATCTTTCTTCTGCTTTCCTTTTTCATTTCCAACCGTAGGGGTGGGTGGGCCAGGGCACCATGGGGGTAGGGGTGGGGAAAAAAAAGATGGGGGAACTTTTTGGGGGGGGAGGGGAGTGCACCGTATGATAGATATTTTTATAAAAATATACTCTTTTATTAAATAAATAATTTTAAATTTAAATTTTAGTAACTTAAATTTAAATTTAATTATTATAAAATATATTTATTAATGTAATTTATAAAAAATATATTTAAAAATAAAAGAGAAAATAATATTATATATCTCATTAAACATAAGGACATATATGTCATTTTATATAATTATATATTTTTTATTTTACTTTTTTATACAACTCTTATTTTTTATTTATTTATTTTCTCTTCATCTATACATATGAAAAGAAAATATACCTTTTTCTTTATTTTCTTTTATCTCCATTTTATTTCTTCACATTTTCTTTCCCAATAAAGTTAATGATGAATGCAACTCACACTACCTAAGAATACTTGATTCATGGTTCTGGCCCAACAAGAACTAATAATATAATGTCAAACAATTATGTCTTTTTCATGCAATTGTTGCATTGTAGACAGAGTAGGCAACTAGACGAATATTTTAAAAAATAATGTATTGTATTCATATTTAATATTAATATTTGTATAATATTATTATATTTATATTTATTATTATTTAAAAAATCAGAATATATATTCGAGTCATGTTCTTATGAGTTATTTCTCTCAAAATATATTTTCACTCTTACAATCTGTATTTTAATTTTTTATAAAACTAACATATTTATATATCATAATGTATAGTATCAAACACTCATACTGCACCCGTGCAACATAACCTGGCAAGGGGCACGTGGATCAATCCGTGCCTCAGCAAATTTGTGGTGCTTCTTGGCAAGGGACTCTTTCATGCCCCACAAGTCCTTGCATGCCACACGACAACAACCTCGCGACTGCTCCATTATGAATTCTAGCAAGTTAGCTCAATCTGACACACTTATAGCATCTATAATGAATACTCTTTCACTCATTATCTTCATCAGCAATGGCCTTTTCTCATAACATGGCTCCATCATCTCCCTCTATAGAGTTTATAGTGCGGAGGTGCAAGCCGGAGTTGGTGGCTCCTGCTATAACCACTCCCCGTGAAGTTAAGCTACTATCTGACGTAGATGACCAGGATGGTCTACGTATTCAAATTCCTCTGATACAATTCTACCGTTACGAGCCGTCAATGGCAGGGAAAGACCCAGTTGAAGTCATTAGAAAGGCACTCGCACAAACACTTGTGTTCTACTACCCATTCGCGGGTAGACTTAGGGAAGGTCCTGACCGCAAACTCATGGTGGATTGTACTGGGGAGGGCGTCATGTTCATTGAAGCCGATGCAGACGTGACAATAAACCATTTTAGTGACTCTCTTCAACCTCCATTCCCATGCTTCCAAGAACTCCTTTATGATGTTCCAGGCTCAGAAGAAGTTATTAACTGTCCCCTTCTACTTATACAGGTCCAACATATATATCTTTTCTTTTCTTTTCTGATGAATTCACATACATCTAGTTATGTTACTTCTCCATCTACCAAAAAAAATGTTCTGTTACTTCTTCACGTTCGGTCGAAAACAAAATATCCATAGAAAAACTACTTCTACTCTTTGAAGGCTAAACATAAAACATAACAAACTGCGCTAACAGGCTCACAGCAAAAGAATAATTGTATGAAATAAAAAAAAAACTAATTATATGAGTGTGTGTGAGTATATATAGAGATAGATACATAGATAGATAAATAGATAAACAAATAGTAAATACTTTTTTTTGTCCTCTAAATATATAAGTGATAAGTCCTCCAATAATAAATACATCAAAATAGTCTTTCAATGTCAATTTTCGACATTAAATTAGTATTTTAATGTCATTTTTTGATAGCAATTTGATTCTTAAATGTTAATTTTTACATCAAATTGATTTTTCAAAAAGACTAATTTGATGGCAAAAATTATTAGAAGCCTAAATTAATGACACTTGTATCTTTATATGACCAAAATAAGTGTTTACTTATATATATATATATACACACACACAGAGACGGATCCATGTATGATCACTTTTTTTCAATAAAAATTTATTTTATTTAAAATCTATCTTGTTTGTTTAAAGTGTGTAAAATTGATTCTAAGTTATAACTATTTTTTCATAACTAAAAACAGTTTTTTTAAAAAAGTTGTTATTTTAAGTTTTTAATTATTTGATTTTAGATTATTTTAAAAGCTTGAAGGGATAAATACATATTTTCCCTCAACCAAATAACTTTTTCAATCATTTCAACATCTTTTGGTAATTTAATACATAAAAGTGATTTTTTTTATACAATCCAAACAAAACTCTTTATCATAAAATCGATTATGAATTAATATATCCAAACATAAATTGTTTTTCTCATAATCAATTTTCTTAAAAATCAATTATACACATAACCAATTTTTTACATTTAATCCAAACACGCACTTAATATACTACTATCTTGTTATTTTTGTCCCCAAAACTTTTTAAAGTTTGTCACCATTGTGAGGTTTATTGAGTAATTTTCATGCTACCAACTTTCTCATGTGAAAAGATATTTACTCAATCACATAAACCTCAAAATTATCTTTCACGCGTAAACAAATTCTATGTCATTTGACTAAGCCTTCACCTCCCAAATATCAAATTGTGCCATCCTCTTTCTTCTCTGAGTGTGAGTTAAATGTCTCTTGCCCTTGCTTAGTGAAAGAATATCATAAAGAATATTAATAATGATTATACTAGTGTTAACTACAATAGTTGCTCATAAAGAATGTTAAGAATGAGTTTGTCAGTAACAACTACAATAGTTGGGAGCATTTTTTATTATAAATATCATATAGAATCATATACGTAATCATAATATGGTAGATGAATAGTTGAATGATTATTTAATTGCATATAAAGAAGAAAATATGAACAAGTGGTTAGTGAAAGTAGTAAACGACTTCGACCTTTAAGAAGAACAAATGTTCGAATCTTAAGAGCTTTACCATATACCATAACGCTTCTCGGCCTGAAAGAGAGTAGTCCTAGAAGATGTAGAGATACCTCTAGTCAACACAGAGGGAAATATTTTTTTAGTTAACAAAAGGGGGCAGAATCCTATAAAGAAAAAAATTTGATAATATTAATGAAAAAAAATCATTCAATATTTTGAAAATATAAAAATGAAAAGAAACTATTGTAAAATTATCTTTCATCATTTTATATTACTATATTATATATATATATATAAATATATAAATATTTATTTTTTATGTTTGTGTATTGTTTTTATCTCCATTGTGTAAAGTTTTTGGATGCGTCACTATATTTATATATAAGATGCTGCTATGGTATTTTGATGGGTTTGATATCAGGGTGAGTTGTCAATCATTTATTGACTGTTAGTTTCATAATAAATGTTAGAAAGTCTACTAAATATAAATAATAACTAATGAATGCTAAATAACGACATCCTAAAAAAAAAATGGTTAACAGGGTAATTCCTATATAAATATACTGATTTGCTTGACTTTGGATTTTAAATGACAGGTAACACGTCTTAAGTGCGGTGGTTTCATCTTTGCTCTCCGCTTAAATCACACCATGAGCGATGGAACTGGTATTGTTCAATTCATGAACGCATTGGCTGAAATGGCTCGAGGTGCACGTACACCTTCCATTCCACCTGTGTGGCGTAGGGAGCTTCTACGTGCAAGGGATCCACCACGCGTGACATGTAACCATCGCGAATACGAGGAACTTCTGGATACCAAGGGGATCATCATCCCATCTGATGACGACATGACGCATAGATCTTTCTTCTTTGGACCCACCGAGATAGCTTCCATCCGTCGCTTGGTTCCTTATCACCTTGGTCGGTACACCACATTTGAGGTCCTCACGGCATACCTCTGGCGCTGCCGCACAAAAGCATTGCGGCTAGAGCCAGAGGAGGTGGTTCGGATGATGTGCATCGTCAATGCACGTGCTAAGTTTAACCCTCCCTTACCTGTTGGTTATTACGGTAATGGTTTTGTGTACCCGGCGGCAGTCACCACTGCAGGGAAGCTTTGTGGAAATCCATTTGAGCATGCCGTAGAGTTAATAAAGAAAGCAAAGGCTGAGGTGACCGAGGAGTATACGCATTCTGTGGCAGATCTCATGGTGACTAAGGGACGACCCCTATTTACCACAGTACACTCATGCATTGTGTCGGACGTAACACGTATTGGGTTCAGAGAAGTGGATTTTGGGTGGGGCAAGGCGTTGTATGGTGGACTAGCTAAAGCCGGGGCTGGGGCCTTTTCTGCAGTGAACTATTACGTCTCACATAAAAATGCAAAAGGAGAGGAAGGTATAGTAGTACTAACTTGCTTGCCTGCCAAAGTTATGAAAAGGTTTGCGAAAGAATTGGATGGCATGCTTGAGAGCCAAAAAACAACTTAAAAAGAGTGGCCAATATCCTAGTATTTTTTATCCGGTTTAAAAAGTTTAGATCATAAACAAATAAAATATAAATAAAGTGGCACCAAGTGTGATCTTCCCCGGACTTGGACCGAATTAAGGTTGCTTCTTTTTGTGTGTGTGGGATTGGTATAGGTTTTAGACCTACCATGCCCAGCCCCAATTCTGTGTGTAGATCAAATGGTACATTTTGTTATCGATTTCTCCGTTGCTCTATAAAATTAAAAACTCTTGCTTTTCATCTCAATTAATGTTATTGCTTATTAACATCATCTTCGTCAACATGCCTCTATCTTTTAAAGCATTTAAAGCGGGAGTTAAATTATTATTGTTCGTAAATTATCAATTTGCCTTCTAAATTGTGTCATGTTGTGACTTTTTCCAAGTTCTAAAATACTTGCTATTGTATGAGTTGTACGTTAGTATAATTCAATAAATACGAAGTCAATTTTATAAAAAATTAGAGTTAAGGTTTTAAGTATTGAATAATTTTTTTAATATAGTCAAACAAAAATAATCAAGATATAAAAATAAAATAAAATAAATAAAAGTAAAAGCAACTAAAATAAATAATAAATCTAATTAACCAAATATGAATTGACTAAGAATCAAAATCTATCAAGATTAATTTTAACATCAATTATGTTAAATATATTATTCTCAGATAATTTATCTCATGAACATCTAGCAACAAAGCATGTATTTACAACAAATCTATTGATGAAGCTCTAATAAAAATTATGAAAGGTGTGCTTTATTTTTCTAATCAACTGTAATTTGTCAAATCATAAATTGTATCCATATTTAGAAATTACAATTGATATCCGATTACAGTTAACATACAGATAGTAAAAACAAACTTAAAGTATGAGAAAAGCATGATTGAACTCGTCTAAAAATTTATTCAAAATAACTGATAGAAAAATATAAATAATAAACATTTATTCTCTAAAATAATTGGGTAATAAAAATATAACATAGACAATGCCAAAACAATCAGGGTTTCATCATCTCCTTAATATATAAAATCTAACTACACATACTGATTTTGGGGGACAGCGCCAGCCCCTTGCTTCATTATCTCCTTTTGTGCAACTTCTGTGTAGCCTCTTCTCTTTTCTCCCTTCTTGTGGCCGTTACTCCTCCTATTTATAATAATTTATTGAACCAACAACTCTACCAATATTTTATCTTAGGGTTTCTGTTGGATTATTTAATCCTATGTGGACTAGCATAGTCACATCTTTGCTAAAAGACTTGGATTAATTGAATGTCATATTTGTGGAGCATATATTGGTTAAGCCCATTTGTGATCACTTTTGTTATTGGACTTTTATAAGCACTTAAACCTATTGTGGACTGTGGTGATATGTGAGCCTTGTATATGGGTTTTCTATGATGGGTAGGTTAACCCATATTGTAAACACAAGGAGAGGCCCCTACTCTCATCCTATATGTATTATGGTTGCCCCATTGAGATCATAAGCTTCAACGCATATAGGGAAAGAGGGTAGTTTCTCTCCTATGCACTAGGATTCCTTATAATCTTCTCATGATGCTTCTCTTGGAGATATGAATTCCTATTCAATATACAGATTCATCGATAAGCTTAATGGCTAACACAGGTACGCTTTCTACCTTACATAATTAAGGTGTTCTAAATTCATATATGACTTTTAGTTTAATCTTACAGTTTCCTATTTGTGTACAAACTCATTTAGTGTGCAACTCTTGAGTAGCAAGAAAAGTATATTTCTTTCCCTATTTTTAATTAATGTGAGATAAGAAGGAAAGTCTTCTAAGAATTATAAATTGATTCAAAGTAGGAAACTTTCATAGCTGGGTTGATGATATCTTCATGAAATCTTGCCAAGTCTTTCATAATTTGGTTGCTGATATCTTTATAGGATCTTGGTAAAATTCTGTAATCATCACAGTTAATTAAGAATTAGTCACTTTCAACAAATAATTATTAATATATTAAAATAAGAAAAATTAACTTATATTAGGATGTAATAAAAAACTTATTTTATATGAAAAATATGTAATATTAAGCTATTATCAGTGTGCATGCCCAATTTATTGTTTATATATATATATATATATATATATATATATATACACGAATGTTATTATAAACGTAAATTTTCTTGATGAGAAATAATTTTGTGGATGCAAAAACGATGGACGTCAAGGCATTGCAGCCACACTTATCCTTCGTGTCACGTAGAAGTAGAACAATCTCAACAAAAATATTCAATGATTGCAACTTAACCAAAATTATTGTTATTAATGCGAAAACCACATTTATGAGTTTGACAATTCAAAATCTTAAGGCACTAACTCTATTAATAATTTTATTTATATAATTTTCATTTTCTATTTCTTTTATACGTAAAACTTATTCATTCACCTTTACCAATATTTTTTTATTAAATTCCCAACAAAATATAACATGCCAATCAGAGGTGGAGGGAGGGAGGTCTCTTGATGCCACGACTCTCCCAAAGTCTGTGACAAATATTTTTTTTTTAGTAATATACTATTGAGACACAGATTTTATGTAATTGTATATAATCATTATTAGCTGCAAAGAAAAGTATTATATTAGCTAAATCACCATCATCTTTTTTGATATTTTTTTATATATACATATTATTATTAGTGACCCCACCATAACAGAAGAGACAAACTTCTTGGATAAGTTACATTTAAAAGGACCAAAATCAAAAGTCAAAGCAATTAAAGGGAGATTGTGAGATAAGGAAAAATAATTAAAAAATAATATATAATAAAAACAAAACAAAAGATTCAAATATTATTTAGCTATTAAAGGATTTGCATGCTCTCAACAAGGTGATGCTACTTCTTCCTTTAAATCATTGGTGTCATTTGATTTTGTTTTTATTTTTCATGTGATGAAAGAAATCATGAAAATCACTGATAAACTTTGTCAAGTTTTGCAATTTTGAATGTCATGTATTTGGTATCTAACACAAAATCATTGATTCAGAAGTTAAGAGATTGTGGTTGGGAAACTCTCCTTGAGAAAGTTAATTCTTTTTGTAACATACAAGCTATTCAAATTCTTGATATGAGTGTTTCTTTCTCTGACATAATTTGTTCTCGCCGTAAAAAAGATGTTGTCACGGTTGAGCATCACTATTGTATAAATATATCTACTACAGTGATGGATTATTAGTTGAAAGAGTTGAATAATAGATTCAGTGAGCAAACAACATAACTTCTTATATTGAGCGCATATTTAGATCCTAAAGATGCTTACAAGTCATTTAATGTTGATAGCATCTATAAACTTGTTGAGAATTTTTATTCTTCAAATTTTTCTGAACAAGAAAAGATCCAGTTGGTATATGAGGTGGAGGGAGGGAGGTCTCTCGATGCCACGACTCTCCCAAAGTCTGTGACAATTTTTTTTTTTTAGTAATATACTATTGAGGCACAGATTTTACGTAATTGTATATGATCATTATTAGCTGCAAAGAAAAGTATTATATTAGCTGAATCACCATCATCTTCTTCAATATTTTTTTATATATACATATTATTCTTAATGACCCCACCATAATATAAGAGACAAACTTCTTGGATAAGTTACATTTAAAAGGATCAAAATCAAAAGTCAAAGCAATTAAATGGAGATTGTGAGATAAGGAAAAATAATTAAAAAATAATATATAATAAAAACAAAACAAAAGATTCAAATATTATTTAGCTATTAAAGGATTTGCATGCTCTCAACAAGGTGATGCTACTTCTTCCTTTAAATCATTGGTGTCATTTGATTTTGTTTTTATTTTTCATGTGATGAAAGAAATCATGAAAATCACTGATAAACTTTGTCAAGTTTTGCAATTTTGAATGTCATGTATTTGGTATCTAGCACAAAATCATTGATTCAGAAGTTAAGAGATTGTGGTTGGGAAACTCTCCTTGAGAAAGTTAATTCTTTTTGTAACATACAAGCTATTCAAATTCCTGATATGAGTGTTTCTTTTTCTGACATAATTCGTTCTCGCCGTAAAAAAGATGTTGTCACGGTTGAGCATCACTATTGTATAGATATATCTACTACAGTGATGAATTATTAGTTGAAGGAGTTGAATAATAGATTCAGTGAGCAAACAACATAACTTCTTATATTGAGCACATCTTTAGATCCTAAAGATGCTTACAAGTCATTTAATGTTGATAGCATCTGTAAACTTGTTGAGAATTTTTATTTTTCAAATTTTTCTGAGCAAGAAAAGATCCAGTTGGTATATGAATTGTAACATTATGAGCTTGATGTGTATAAAGATCTAGACTTATGTCAAAAATTAGTAGAAACTAAAAAATCATATGTTTATCCTTTAATTGATAGATTGACTCGACTTGTTTTGACTTTTCCTGTGTCAACAACAACAACTGAGCGAGTTTTTACAACTATGAAAATAAATAAAACAAAGCTCTTAAACAAGATGAAAGATGATTTTCTTACTGATTATATGATTGTTTATATTGAAAAGAAGATTGCTAAAAAATTTACCCCAAATATGATAATGGATGATTTTTACTCCATGAAGCATCGTCGTGTACAATTAAAGAAGTGAAAGTTTTAAGTATATACATAAACTTATATGTATAATATGATAATATTGACTATAGATATGTTTGAGTACTTTTTATTATATTAAGTTGTTAATCATATATCAAAATTGTTTTATATAGTTAGCTTTTATATGTTAGTTAATTTTTTTATTGTTATTTCATGTTATATATATTTCACATATCAAAATTATTTCATGTTATATATATTTGGTCTTGGCCCCTCTTATTAAATCGCTGGCTTTGCCCTGATGCCAACATGACAATTATAAACATTTGTAGAGAGACAGTTTCAGGGATAGAGAATTCAAGCTGCAAGACTATTGAAAGACGAAATATATCATCTCTCTACATGCAAGACTCGGAAGACAACATTCTTTTCTTTATTAACACTAATTTCACAAGCATAAATTTTTACATGATTTTTCCAGCTCAAATTACTTTGGTAGTATATCTCTCACATCTCCATACAGTCTCATCATATAAATTTTAGCAGCTTGTTGCTAAAAAAAAAATAAAAGAAAACATTGACGGAACCGTGAGTGTAACAAAGTAGCTAATCCTTGCATTTATGTATAATGGTAAACACATAAACTGTATCTTTAATTATACATGTATAAAAATATAGAGCAATTAAATTATATATGTATATAAAAAATTAAAATTAAATCTAAAGATGTTAAAAGATAAAAGATATATGTATAGACATAGAGTTATGTTTTTATTTTTATTTTTTGGTTGCCAGAGTAGACATGGGGTTGAGACTAAGACATAAAGCCCGTGTCAGAGCCATCCATATGGGCTCATAACATGATGGGTTCATTAGCGGCTGTAGATAATTAACATGACCCCATTGATAAGCCCAATTTTCTTTTTTCGTCTGTTTCAACGATCCATGTCTTCCACACGTGTGACTTGCAGCGGATCTATGTCTTTCTCCCTGGCTCAATCAAGATCTACGAGCAGTGCACTTCGTCTGTTGTAAAGTTCATAACAAGCGATCATCCTCACAACACGTTCTGAGTCCTTACTCCACACTCGCTCATCGACGGGAGAGCTTCCGAGATGGCTTTCATGGCGGTCTTGGAATCTGACCTTCGCGCTCTCTCTGCAGAAGCTCGCCGTCGCTATCCTGCTGTTAAAGACGGCGCAGAGCACGCAATCCTCAAGGTTACTCTTCAATGTGTAGATGTTTTACATCGTATTACTTCGTTTGAATTACATCAGGTTCATTTCGATTTGATTTTTCAAATAGGAAGGTTGTGCGGCAGTGTTCGGTTATTTTAGGAACTGAATTTAAGGGAAGAAAAAGTGTGACTGTATGGATTATGATTTCCACTTCTTGGCTGGTATATCATCACAATTATTCAAATGGCGTGATTGAATTGAATCGTAGGCTTTAGTTGGAAATAACCTCAATGCTTGATGTTTGGTTGCTCAGAAAATGAGAATTTTGTTTTTACGAGCTCGAATAAATATTTAGGGAAGCCTGAGCGACGGAAAATTCTTTGGCAACATTCTGTATTTTATTTTATTTTTTGTTTCTGTTAGATGCAGAAGTGTAATACTAAGCTGCAGTTTTCAAAGTGACATTTGTGTGTGCGTTTTGTCCATTTTTCTTCTAGATAAAAGATGGCAATTATAAAATCTTTACATTTCTTTTTATTCACTTGCAGCTTCGTTCATTGTCAAGTCCCAGTGAAATTGCGCATAATGAGGACATATTACGAATTTTTTTGATGGCATGTGAGGTCCGAACAGTCAAGCTTAGCATTATTGGACTTTCTTGTCTGCAGAAACTAATATCTCATGATGCTGTTTCTCCATCCGCTCTGAAAGAGATTTTATCTACACTGAAAGACGTAAGTTTAGATAACTAGTTAGCACATATGATGGTTTCAGTACTATCAGTGGGATCTTGCTTTTGCTATTACTTTTTGGCCATACCGATTGTGTCATAAGTTTATTTTGTGGCCTAGCTATATCTACATGTATGTTGATTATAGAAACTTTTCCAAATCTTGTTACTTGATGATTGAGTTTCTTTGTTGTGGATTTACACAAGAGCTGGAACATGATTTTTAAGTTTCATTCTAGTGGGAAAGCTAACTCATGCATTGATAACCTCTCAAGCTTTCTTTTTCCTGTCCCCTGCAGCATGCTGAAATGGTGGATGAGGGTGTTCAGCTCAAGACCCTTCAGACTATATCAATAATATTTCAGTCACGTTTACACCCTGAAAATGAGGTAACTTAGAATTTGCATCCCCTTTGCCTTTCTTATCCCATTTAAGTCTAGACTTTTGCCTCTACCTTGTTTGCTCTCTGAAGAGAATTTCCTTAAACTCATTATGCAGAGAAGGTGACTGGGCTTGTTAATCCTCAGACAAATCAATCACACTAGCTAACAAGTCCAAAGAAGCTACATTAGAGCTTCTCGCTTTTTTACTCTCAAGTCACTAAAAAGATATTTATTCCACGGTTCCAAATTTTTCTCAGATAAATAAAAATGAATTAAATAAGATAATTAGATAAATAATATATATTAATAAGATAAACCTTACATAAAATTGAATAAAAGCATTCAAATAAATTTGAATAATTTTCTTCTTCTTCAAGTTGGACTACATGGCAGGGTTATGTGAAAGCAGACACTGGGCCCACTGCCCAAAGTCCCAAATGACCATATTCCACCTGAGCTATTTAGTATTTATTTATCCTAGCCGTATAGGCTGTCCATACCTTAACAAAAGCCAACATAAGCGGCAGATTGAGTGGTAATTTGTGAATTTTATTTTCTTAGTGTGAGGATTTTGTTCACTTCTGAACTAGTAAGAGATGAATCCAATGATATAACATCATTAGTAAAGGATGGCTCAATTAATTTTTGGATTAAATTTTGTATACACTTAGAGTATTCAGGGAATTGGGGATTGGCATGTGTAACAGGGTGCAGCATTCAGCCAAATGGTCCAAATCATTTTGTGATTACCGAAAATACTGATAGAAAAGGATATGGGAGGCTAGTTTGTGATATTATGCCGTCCTAGTTTTGTTCAATGTTTTTTCCGAAAAAATAAACAGTCTGAATTCACCTTTGAATATGTGGCTGACTTGTTACCACTGAAAGCAAGTTAATAAACTATGCTATTAAATATTTTATCTTTGGTATCTTATTAATTTCAGGATACTATGGCTCAAGCTCTCGGTATCTGTCTCAGGCTTCTTGAAAACACTCGATCTTCTGATAGTGTGCGGAAGTAAGCAAAAATATTTTTTTTATTACGTTGAGATTCTGCAAGCTTTTCTCCATGGTGACCTTTTGTCCATATTTATATTATATCCTTCATCAATTGCTTTATGTTTCTAGAGATGTATAATTTCTCTTTTTTGTCTAATATGTTTTCTTATGCAATTGTTTTGCAGTACTGCTGCAGCTACCTTCAGGCAAGCAGTGGCCTTGATTTTCGATCGAGTAGTTTTGGCTGAGTCTCTTCCTGCCGGCAAATTTTGTTTTGGAGGACAGCTCTCTCGGACAAGTTCAGTTACTGGTGATGTTAACCGTAGCATCAATTTGTCTGAGTATGTTTCCCCCCCTTGTGAATACAATTCCAGCTCACTGTTCTTTTATTCTTTTTCCTAGATCAAAGTGGGTATGTAACTTTATTTTTGTTTTTTATTAGAGGTTTTGTTAATAGACTTGTTTAATGGTGTTGTCTCAAGTCGAGTCTCAAGATTTGAACTTATACCATGTTCATAATCCTGCACAGCTCATTAGATCATGAATCTGTTTCTGGAGGGCCTCCATTGATGAGGGAGACTTTAACTGAAACTGGAAAACTTGGGCTGCGCTTGCTTGAAGACCTGACATCTCTTGCCGCAGGTGGATCTGTATGTGCTTATTTGAAACTACTTTTTTTCTTCCCTTAACATTAGATCCATTTTCTTGGGATTTCTTGTCTGTGAGTATTTAGAAACACATTTAGATGCCCATTTTTTATTTATTTCATGCAGTTAGTGATCATGCTGATATTCATTGAATGCCATTTCTTACTGGATGATATTAACTTTCCATTTATTCTACAGGCAATTTGGTTACGTGTTAATATTCTTCACAGGACATTTGCACTTGATATTCTTGAGTAAGAATTTTTTTTTGCAACTTGTGGTTTATGTCATTTTGCAAATTCTCTGCAATCAGATTTTGATTGACATACCTGGAATAAGTTATCTATACCTTTGTTCTCTTAAACTTAAATGTCATTTAAGTGAACCATGATCAATTATTAGAATTTTTTTTATATCGAAAGAAATGCTAGTAGTAGATAACTTTTTTACTAATTTGACACATCTTTTATTTATTTTATATTGTTGTTTTTCTTCTTTGTAATGAAAGTGAAGTGTTTGCGTTTCTTATCCATTAAAGCAAAAATAGGAAAACAAAATATCTTGCAACATGAAAGTAATTAGCTGCACATAAATTCTTGTGTGATTTAATAAATATTTTATTGTATCAATTTAATAAAAAAATTTGCATTAATTTACTGATTGCATTTATATTTTATGCTGTATGAAGAATCTGTTGGTCTATAATGCATAAAGTTTGGAAATATGGGATGAAGTAATAAATTGAAAATAAATAGAAGGGTATGGTCAAATGTTCCTTTTCTTTTGTACTTGGGGCTAGAGGTTCAATAGCCTCTCTGGCATATGTGTTAAGAGCATATTGGTTGGAATAGTTGCTTATTATGAAGTCCAGCAGTTGTCGATGTCATTTCTTTATGATGATGGCTATCTCTTTGGAGAATTAGAATTGGTGGGAAAGCTATATTGCATTTATGAGCCACTTTGGTTCACATTATTTTTTTCCATTTTTCTATTTAGGAGGAAATTGTATCCTCCACTCAGATGTACTTTCTAACCTTTCTTTCTAATAATATATTTTTGTCAAAAAAAAGAGAGAGGATACTTTATGACCTCCTTAACACAGGCTGTGTGGTCCATGTTGGTGTCACATCATATTCTAATGTTTTTGGCTATTTGAATTTGGCTTGAATACAGATAATTCTGATTGGGTTCTGGAATGCTTCCTCTACTTTTAGATATGATATGTCAAATTATCCAAGTGCATGTGTAGCTATAATTTGTTTTATAAATTGAAAATAACATCAAAATTAGGTGACTGGAATGCTTTAGAGGTAAAAAATAAATTATTGGTTTATCTGTTGAGTATTTCTTCTTGTACAGTTCTGACTTCTGAGCTTGTGCATTGTGATTGCTTCCCACACTTTTTGCTTCAAAATGGTTTTTCACATGCCTCATGCATCTGTTCATCCTCTAATGGAAATTTTTCTCTTGTACTTTATATTCTTATTATGTCATAGTCTACCATGGAATGAGGCTGCTTGTTGTCATTAACCTTTGACTTTTGAAAGTCTTTTAAGTTTTTTTTAGTGAGTTATACATTCACTTGTTTCCACTTACATCACGTATCAAAAGCCATTGACATTTATATTCTACAAATTAGGTCATTTCAATGCTTTTGAATTGTCTTCATCAGGATGGTGAATGCAGTTTAATTGTTCTACTGAAGCAATCTATGAGTCTGCATTGCTCTTTTCATTCTAATACTCTGATTATGTCTTACAGGTTCGTTTTGTCCAATTATGTGGCTGTTTTCAGAACCTTGTTACCCTATGAACAGGTCATGTTTATTGCAATTCTTGCTGGTCTTTACTTTAATCATGAGAGCATATCTTTTGTTCTTTTATGTTAATATATTTGTTAAAAAACTTGCCAGGCTTTACGACGGCAGATATGTTCACTTCTGATGACTTCACTTCGTACCAATGCTGAGGTAATTAGTGCCCTGAAACATGTAGTATGATGACTCTGTTTCACCATTGAGATTCTTTATTCCAATTTTCAGAGTGGGAAAAGGATAAGAGTTTACTTTGTCATAATTCTTTAATATGTTGATCAGCTTGAAGGAGAAGCTGGTGAGCCTATCTTTCGTCGTTTGGTCTTGCGCTCTGTTGCTCATATTATAAGGCTTTACAGTTCTTCCCTTATCACTGAATGTGAGGTAAGTTTTCTATTTCCTTTTCCATCTAGCCACTCGTCTCATGCCTATTAAGCTATTGAAATAGTCACTGCAGGTATCTTTTTTTTGGGTTGGGTGGGGGGATAAACTTGGTAGGTTTGATTTGGTAATTGTATGTTGTAAAATTGTACCCTAAGCATGTAAAGAGTTGTTTCCAACTGAGATCTAATCCTTTGTTGATAATGTAAGATACAAAAGCTTTTATTATGTTGGCCTCAGAGTGAATAGAGAAACCTATTCGAAGCTAATTTTAAGGTGGTAAATAATTTAGGATCACAGTAATTACTTAGACTTGAAGGAGAACTGAAAACATTTTGTGTATCTGAACAACTCTTTTTTATTTTGGGTTGGGGGTGTGATAAAAAATGAATTTAATAAGGGAGAGAATAGAACTAAGGAGGAGAAGAGATCCTCCTATAAGAAACAAAAGGAAAAAAAAACCTAACAGAAAAGGCAAAAGAGAAAGATCTTAGCTCAAGAGTCCTTTGCAGTCTCTCTGCAACTCTATTAAAGAGACCCCTCTAAGCATTATGGGTTGAAACCCACTAAGAGGCAAAGAAAGCAACCCTATTGCAGAAAAGATTAGGCGGAGGTCTCTGGTTGAAATTTTTTCCTTCATGCTAATGCTGAATGCACAAAAGCCATACAAACATAACACACTTCCACAAGGCCTTTCATTCTAACTAGCTTATTAATTTTTTAAGAAAGTCTATTGCATGTGATCTATAAAAATTCTGATTTGCATTTTCAAAAAGGGTTTCCGGGATGACACTGGAGACCTCCAGGCCAGAGCATTCTAATATCATACTTATGTGCCATGAGTTTTCATTTCACTTCAGACCCTGGAAATAACATATCTGGTTTAATTATTCTTCGACATTGCACTCTATCTAGAGCCTCTTGTCTATGGACTTAAATTCTGTTCTCACTCTTGAGTTTAATGCTTCAGAACAAGTAATTTATGTTGAACTTTGTTGTCAACCCCCCTTAATATATTGTAGATAGCATCTCAACTAAATTTACAGATTCTAAATTTTCCCTTTTATGTGCAGGTTTTTCTCAGTATGTTACTGAAGGTTACTTTTCTTGACTTGCCATTATGGCATCGCATTCTTATTCTTGAAATCTTGAGGGTAATGTAGATGTACAGTATTATTGTTTTTAATTTTTTTTCCATATGTTTTGTTTATTTACTCTGTAATTCTTTTTCCTAACATCTAGAAATGGTGGTGTGTAGGGATTTTGTGTAGAGGCACGGACATTGCGGATTCTTTTCCAAAATTTTGATATGTAAGTTCAATATTTTTTCGTTTAATGGTGCATAATGCTAGGAGGCAATGGTTTATCAGTATGCCTTATAACTATTCATATGTTTTATCCTACTAGAGTATGTGTGTCTCCTAAACCCTACCAAGATAGTTAATTGCTTATTGGCCCCATTGAAGATTTTAAAGATTTAGATTTATATAGAATTGGGGGAGTCTTTAGAAGATACAACTCAATCCAGCATGTTCATATAGTCAAGAAACTGATAGAGCTTTGGTAGAGTAAACCATAGTTGAGGATATGCACATTGTGAATCCTTTATGGCAATATGCTGTTTATGCAATTCTTTGGTGCATTTGGCTGGAGTGGAATGCTTATTATGGTATAGGATAATGTTTGTGGCTTCTCTTTGGTGTTCTACCCATGGATATTTTAAAGGAGTTGCCATTTCTGACTCGCGCAGAGATTGGGTAGCCTTGCTATCTTATTTATTTTTTTACATTTCTTGTTGTGTGATATCTTATCCTCTGGAATCTGGATAGTTGAACTTTCCCTCGTTTCTCTCTAATAAAATTCCTATTTCAATAAAAAAAAGATAAGCGGGCTGAAATATGAATTGTTTGACATTGGACTTATATATCTTTTGTTGGGGTATATTTGAGTGTTTTGAAGGGTGTTCTCTGGTTGGTAATGCATAGAATTTGCTCTTTCGTAAGGCAGTTTTTAATCCTGGACCAGAGAATTATTTAATTTTTTGTTGTCTATACTTGAATTTATAAAATTATGCTTTGCTGGCCTTCTAGATGGTGGTACAAGATTCCTTTTTTAGTTTCCTCTGAACATAACTTCTGATTGTTGACAAGCAGCTGCTAAAATCAGATTACTTGGTTGTCTAAGGACTTTCCATAAGTGTGATCAACCATGTCCTCTTTTTAGCCTACTGTTCGACTATTGTCTTGATGAAACAATCTGACAATGTTATCAAGAATTCATTAGTGAATGATGGATAAGATAATTTCCACATAGAATTTTAATATGTTCAGTACTATGGGCATAAGAAAATTTTTAATTGTGCTTCATACATGAGATTGTCCTGACATTCTCTAGTTAGTGGTATGAGATTGAGATGTATTCATTAGTGTTTTATGAGCTTTCAAATGGAAATGCAAACATTTTATTCTCAAAAGTGGCTACTTGATTCAGTGCAAATGTGTTGGAACCATATCCAAACCTTTTGTATTCTTTTCTCATCAATTACTTATTGGGCATGGACAAAGCCATAATCAGATATAGATTAAAAGAACATGACGTAATTTTGTTATTATGTATTCATTGCTTCTATCTGTTGGCATCATAGGCACCCTAAGAATACAAATGTTGTGGAGGGAATGGTCAAAGCTCTTGCTAGAGTTGTTTCAAATGTACAGGTATGATTTTGACAGCATATGCTTCCATCCATTTTTCACAGTCATGCTTTTTGGTCATGGTACAAAGAAAAGTTGAATGGTATAAAGCACTTGGTCTTTTTAGGGGTTTCCCTAACAGATATGTTGAGGGATTGAGTAGCTTTGCTCCATTGATGTTTTCTTTTTTCTTTGTTTGTGTTTTCCTTTTACGTTTAGGAGGATCCCTTATCCTCCAAATTCTTTGTATTTTCTTCTCTTCATCTTAATGAATTTCTTCTTTTATCAAAGAAAAAAAAAGAAACACTGGTTGTTTTGTTTTGAATATTGGCTAATTTCTGCACCTGACTTTAATTGCATCCCCTTTCCAATCCCCCCCCCCCCAAAAAAAACATGTATTATTACTTTGTTAAATTCCTGCTGGTAAAATTAAATTTACTTTCATTGTGGCTAGTACATTTTTTCGTCCTGCCCTTGCATAACATGCATATACTATTTTGATGGCTTGGGGGGGGGGGTTCCGTCCTTTGTTGAGATTTGAAAATAACTGTTATGGTTAGAAGAAACTTAAAATGCATTCTGTAGGTTCAAGAATCAAGTGAGGAGAGCCTGGCAGCTGTTGCAGGGATGTTTAGTAGCAAAGCTAAAGGTATTGATTTTCATATTTAGGTTGAACAATTTTGTTGAGAGATCTATATCTCTTTTGCAAAAGTCAAATAATTGTTTTAACTCCTTTATTTACCCACAGTTTCATATTGAGGTTAGAGTGGTAAGTTTGATAGTAATCCTGTAGGGAGGTTTCTTTTGTTGTCTATTTTGCATGATACTTTGTTAATATCATTTCCTGTTTTCAGAATTTGCTTATTAGATATTATGCCATTTCTTCTTTGATTATTCTGTTCCTTCGGTTTTATTTTATTTTTGAATAATAGATTTTCATATCTTTAACACATCCCTTCATGTTGCCATTGGACTTATTGTATGGACGAGGTGTGATTCAAGTTCAAGTGGTTCTTTGACATGTACTTAAAACTATCATAACTCTTATGAGCTGATGTTTTTTGTTTTCTGCTTTTTGTATCTTTTGTTGTTTGGCTTCTTCTAAGAGGATGCCTTTTCTTCTATTTCTGTATTCTTTTTCCATTCTCATGAATTACTGTTTTATTTTTGAAAAATTAATCAAACTATCAACACCTATTTGACCAAATGATTCAGAGCTCATTTCTGGCCACCTTTAGGTCAGTTTGGTTCTCTGGAATTTTTTTGTGGGAATGAGAATGGGAATGGAGTGGATCAGTGGAATAGTTATTCCCATAAGAATGTTTGGTCTGGCCAAGAATGGAATGACTGTTCTATTCTATCCTATCTCTACATTTGATATGCCTAATTAGGCGGGAATAGAATCAGTACAATTTGCTCATGACAATATTGCCCTTGGCAGTGAGGTGGGGGTCGCAATGGTGGTGATGGAGAATGTATCAACATCAATGGTGGTGGTGGCAGGGTAGCAGTGGAGGTGACTTTGGTGGCAGCGGTCGCAGTGGTGGTAGTAGGGGTGATGGCGCTGAAGGGGTGGTGGGTGGTGGTTGAAGGCAGTGGCAATGGGTGGTTGAGTGGGGATTTTGACATTTCAAAAGGAAATTTTCAGGGTATAATGGTAATTGATTAATCCTTGGTGGAATGGAATAGGTTTCCTTCCAATTTGGAGGGAATGGGCATTCCCTTGGTTTGAAAATTAGGAGTATAAGGTTAGTGTTTTGTATCACAACAACACAATTATTCAGAGTTCTATTAGTGAAATATATTCTTTTTTCCCCTCCTTTTCATCTAATCCCTAGAATTTCAACACCTTCAAATGAAGGAATGCCCATTCCCTTTCAGTAGTAGCTACCAAACACACTGTTGGCCCATTCCAGCAAACCAAACGTAACTTTAGTCTACTTAAATTTCAGCACAAGGTAGTGGTGAGCTTATACTTCCTTCATGTTTCAGGTCCATTTGGCTTCCGTGTGAGAGAATGTGGTAGAGATACAAATATCATTCTTTTGCGATTGCTTAACAGCTTAATCTTTAGATTACATGGTTCTTTGACGTTAACAAGTTTATCTTTGAGCTGTTTGGCTATCTATGATCTATCTCCATTCTCCACAGTCTAAAACTGGTTTTTATATCTCTAACAATCTTAAAAATTATATGGATTTTCATATTTCAAATTTGACGTAAATTTATATTCAAATTTATAAGTAGACAGTAGGAGAGAAATGGCTATTGATGTAAATCATATTATATTTTACAACTGGCATATGTTCCTTAATGTAAATTAGAATTGGTCTTGGAAGTCACTGTTAAAGAAATATTAATATGTTTGACATGACATATATGATGCGGTTGATTGTTTGTAATATTATACAATTCTGTGCTCTGACTAAACTCTCGTAAAGTTACTAGTCTTGTTCAAGTCTTAATTTTTTTAATTACTTAACCCTGGTAGTTATTTAAGTGTAGTAGTGTTATGGGGGGACATCATGGTATTTTAATGATTCTTGATGTGCGTAAGATGAGATATTGTTCCTTCTGTAGGTATTGAATGGAGTCTAGATAATGATGCATCCAATGCTGCAGTCTTAGTTGCCAGTGAAGCACATGCCATAACTTTGGCAGTTGAAGGTCTGTTAGGGGTTGTCTTCACTGTTGCAACTTTAACAGATGAAGCCATAGATGTCGGAGAGGTAATTTTATGTATTCTCCCTGTTGTTTTTTCATTTCTATTTTCTACTTTCTTTAGGTTATCTTGCTTAATGGCCTGCTTTCTCTATGTCCAACCAGCTTGAGTCCCCTAGATGTGATAACGATCCACCAGTGAAGTGGACTGGTAAAACTGCAGTTCTCTGCATTTCAATGGTTGACTCACTTTGGTTGACAATACTTGATGCATTATCCCTTATTCTATCAAGGTTTGTTTTTATACATGCATTTTATATCAATACACAATTGACACTGTTGGAAAGCTATATATACTTACACCATTCAATAACTTATTATAGAATGCGACTTTCATCTATCCCGACCTTTTGATTAATTAGTAATTATCATGTTGATCTTGCATGCCAAATTATAGAAATTGGACACTAATAAGTATGGTTGATATTTTCTTATGTTTGAAATAATATATTATATGTTAGTATTAAGACATACAGATGGAGTGCAAACATGTTTCAGATTCATATGAAAGTTTTAGTTTGATCAGCGTGGTGGGGGCTTTTAATAATCAGCTGGATTTTTGTGAGAAATTCATCCTATAAAATACTGTTCAGTGATCTAAGATTGATTTTATATTATGCTGGTTTCAATTGATCCTAACCCTATATAGTTTATTATGATTTCAAGAAATTCCTGAACATCTGACTCATGGTTAATTTCAGGTCGCAAGGAGAGGCCATTGTATTGGAAATATTAAAGGGCTATCAGGCATTCACTCAGGTAACTCAGTTTTGCCTTTAACTCAATTCTGGTTCTTCTTTTTATTTTATTTTTTTATTTCAGGGACATTTGAAATCAACTTTGAACTTTTAAAAATGATATATTTTTTAATACTTTGTGACAAGTGATGATGGATGACATGATTCAACAGGCTTGTGGGATTCTCCGAGCTGTAGAACCTTTAAACTCATTTCTTGCATCTCTTTGCAAATTTACCATCAATTTTCCTGTTGAAACAGAAAAAAGGAGGTATGGCGTTTTAAATGTTGAGTTATTTCTTTCTGCTCATCATTTATTAGGGTCTCTCTCAATAATTCAAGCTGACAGTATTGAGATTTTGGCTAAAATTTGAGATTTTAGCAGTGCTTTGCCATCTCCTGTATCAAAACGGTCAGAACTGTCAGTTGACCAGAGGGATAGCATTGTGCTTACTCCCAAGAATGTACAGGTGGTCCTTCTAGTTCTCTGTATGGGAATTTGTACTTTTCCCCTTCACTTGACTGTATTTCTTTTGCTTTTCCCGTCTGGTTCATTTTGGCTCAGTGGATTTCTATATTTAATTGCGACTACTTATCTATTTCATACTGACTGATCTTGTGAACTAGGCCTTGAGAACTCTCTTCAACATTGCTCATCGATTGCATAATGTTTTGGGCCCATCCTGGGTTTTGGTACGTTGTTATAGTTCTCTCGTTATCTGATAGTAGATTGAGTTTTTTCTTAATGAGTGATCATGATGAATAACTGCAGGTGTTGGAAACTCTAGCAGCTTTAGATCGAGCAATTCATTCCCCACATGCCACTACTCAGGTAATTTTGTTTATTGTTCTATTATTCAGTGAAAATGGGCTACAATTGCGATGCAAGATTTTTGCGGAACTCATGAATTAGCAAGACATAAGCCACCTTTTTCCTTGATGTGGACAATATGTCTTTATTAAGATATAGGTCAAGCTTTTACCATGTAAAGGAATAAATGGTCTGGTTGTTTGATATTAAATTGCTAAAAGAGAAAGCAGTAAAAGTAGAGTATAGAGATTACTTTTGAATCCCAATGTAATTATTTGTTGTTAGAGATATAGGTCAAAACCATTCCAGGACCTTATAGCTTAAGCTTTGAGGATAGTTGGTACTAGAGTCTTTTTAATCAAGTGTTAGGAGTTTAATTTTCACTTCCCTCTACTGGCTATCATAATTAAAATTAAATTTCAGCACAAGTTAGTGGTGGCTCTATGCTTTGTCCCAACTTTGAGCCCTAAGTCTTAGCTCAATTGCTGTTTTCTTTCATTCCATCACTGACCAATACTGCTTACTACTTTGGTGATGCTAAAGTCATGTTAAGTGAACACTGACATCCAAGCCTCAAAGATGTTTATAGATGCTTAAGTACGCGTTAACAACTGAGCTTCATCTGTTTTCATTAATCACTTTGTGAATTGTTTGATAATTTTCTCTTGTTTCCATCATTCTTATTCGAAGGACAAATTCTTAGAGCAAATGACATAATGATGAAGGATCGTACTGCTATGATATAATTTATGCAGTACTCTCCCTCTTTTGTCTCTAATATTTTCTGTTTCTATTAAAAAATAAGGTTGTACTGCTATGATGCATAGTGCAGCTGTCTTGTGTTGGTTGTATTTGCAGTTGCATAACACAAGTTTCTTTTAGATACCTTCTCACCTTTATCATGGGTAATTGTTCTCGAATCAGATTTTGTGAGGACTTTGGATGGGGAATTCTTCCTTCTCCAAGTATTTCCCTTGGCTTATAAAGCCTTTCTACTGTGTCAATCTCCTATACAAGAGCAATGCCTGGAATCTCCATTTTCATAGGAATTTGAATGATAGAGAAGCTACAGGCTGAAATCTTTCTTGCTGATGCTAAAATCTTTTCATCTGTCCTCTAACTTGGATAGAAGAGTGTGCACTCTTGATACCTCTGGTGAATATTCATGTAAGCCCTGCTTTCTCTTTCTGACCCACTCTTCAAATAGAGCGAAATGTCTCCTTCATGTAGCTCTCTCCAAGGTTAAGTCTTTCATTTGTTTAGTGGCTCTCAATAAGATCAAATACTAATGATTTTCTGCAAATTAGGATACCCATAAAGCTCTCTCTCCTGACACATATCATGTGACTCTAGCTCTGAAATGGTTGCTTGCCTTTTTACACTGCCCTGTACTATAGCTAGATCCATCTGGATCAGTTTCTTGAGCTCAACTTCAGGGGTTTTGGTAGACCAAATGATGGAATGGGTCTATGGCAATGTGCTATTTATGCTGTTCTTTGGAGTATCTGGCAAGAATTCTTTTCAGCCAACGACTCTGCTTTGGAACATGATTGTCCTTTTGGCCTCTCTTTGGTGCTTGGTAAAAGGTCTCTTTATGGGGTTGACCCTAGCAAATACGCAGAGGGATTGGAGAGTTTTATTGTTTTAAACTGGTTTGTCTGATTTTTCTCTGTTTCTCTTTTGTGCCTCTGCTAACGATGATTTCTTATCCTCTCCTGTTGTACTTTTTTCTTCTTACTTCTAATATTACCTTTTTTTAAAAAAGATGTTTGTCAAATTAAATTTCATTTGTTGCATAGTTTTTTGGAAATTGTTTCTGGTATGTCTTCAATAGAATCTTACAGAGTACATTACCATTAAATCTGCAGGAGGTTTCTACCCCTGTCCCAAAGTTCACAAGGGAGTTATCTACCCAATACAGTGACTTCAATATACTCTCTTCTTTGAACTCTCAGGTAAGTAAACCAACTTTAATTTTGTTTAGTGGCAGACATGAAAACAACTTTCAACTAGTAAACCTAACTTAGGATGAGTATGAATGTCACTAAAATTGTCTTAATATTCTTCCTGAGTTTTCAGGCTTGTCATCTGAAAAGTCCCTGCCAAAATATGTTTTCCTTGTTATAAATTTTTTTTTCTTGAATTCTTTTTCCACTTTCAATATTGAGAATGCAAATTTGATTTTTATTGCAAACTAAAAATTCATTTTGTTTCTTTCTGCATTTTTCCTTTCAGAATATATATGTTTAGGCCATTTGCTCTAACCTGGTATTCTTTGCTGTTTGAAAGCTCTTTGAGAGCTCTGCTCTGATGCATATATCTGCGGTAAAGTCCCTCCTCTCTGCATTATGTCAACTTTCACATCAATGCATGTCTGCTACTTCAAGTGGTTTGGGACCAACAACAAGTCAAAGAATTGGAAGCATCAGCTTTTCAGTGGAGAGAATGATATCCATCCTTGTGAATAATGTTCACAGTATGTAGCTTCAATAACCATAAACTTGATAGTAAATGTACTTTTATGATGGATGTTGTTTAATTGCCATTCTCATGTCCTCCATTCTTCCTGGAGATACTTGTGATATTTTAAGGTTCTATTTACTTATTTGGATTGTATGAATATTTCATTCTTGAATGTTTTACTGAGTGAAGGTATTAAGATTTTTATATCATCATTTTTTCACTACAGGAGTGGAGCCATTTTGGGATCAAGTTGTTAGTCACTTTCTCGAGGTTTCCTTTCCCCCTATTTTCTTGTTTCTTTGATGTGTGCAATGCTAGTTTCATTTTTCATCCCTCTTGATATTTTGATGTACTTTTGCAGCTTGCTGATAATTCTAATCCGCATTTGAAAAACATGGCACTTGATGCCCTTGATCAATCTATATCTGCTGTCTTAGGTTCTGACCAATTCCAAGACTACAAACAATCCAAGTCTCTTGAAACATCTCAGGAAGTGAGACCTTCTACCATTTTTATAGTTGGCAACCCCATATGTTATTAAAAACAGGATTTAATGTGTGCCCATGATATGCAGATGGAAGCCAATCTTGCAAAGTTGAGGTCTCTTGAATGTTCTGTCATATCTCCGCTAAAGGTTCTTTATTTTTCTACTCAAAGCATAGATGTTCGTGCTGGATCTTTGAAAATTCTTTTGCATGTCTTAGAGGTAATGCTGTTGCTGATTGGTCAAGTTTTGTTGTTATTTTTATTTCCTTATTCTTAATTTCTTTACATGATATTATTTTTACAATTTCTTCCAGAGGTATGGAGAAAAACTTCATTACAGCTGGCCTAATATACTTGAAATGTTGAGGTTGGCCTTCTTACCATTCCCTTCATGAACCTTTCTATTGGTAATCCTTTGGTTAATCTCTTTAGTTATGTCTTGCTGTAAGGTATGTAGCAGATGTTTCAGAGAAGGATCTTGTTACTCTCGGTTTCCAGGTCAGTAAAGATGTGAATGATTTATTTGGTGAATATTTCTATTTCATAGATCTATTCTGTATACTAACACTTTGATGAAAGCCACACACAAATATTCACTTAAAAAAACATGTACATCTCAAAGGGCATGCTTGTCCAAGTATCTCATCTTGTTTGGCTCTCTTCTCTGTGGGAAAGGGAGAAGAATAGGATAGAGGGAGGGACTAAGGGGAAGAGAGAGAGAGAGATCTACTTTGCAGCATTTATTGCTGGGATGGAGCTATTGGCACATTGAGTTGCCTATTGGCATTTCTCTCTAGCTAGCTAATTATGATTTTAATTCCAAAAAATACCCTTAATTAAATGGTGACCTTTTCAAGTCAAAACTTATTGTTATATATATTGCTTGTCTATCTACACTCCCGGGTCCCAATTACTCTAGCGTTTTTCCTCAAATTCTCTCTAAACTACCAAATTTTTTATGTCAATTCTTGTTATTTTGGCCAATTCTTATTAATTATATATTCACATTCACAGAGGCGTTTTATTTTTAATGAAAGGAGGAAGATTTAATTCTGTTTCTATTTACTAATTTTTTCTGAGGGCTTATTTTAGAGTAAATTACTTCAACATTGATACGAACCTTGGGAGAACCTGATAGGTACTGATATTAATATGGAAAACAGAAACACACTAACAAGGAACAAGTCCAATTACAGCAGAAGTAGGAACAAAATGCTACAAGCAAGATAGCAAAACAGAGAAAAAGAAATCAGAGAAGCAATGCTTTCTCTGCCCACAATGGCATCAGCCACCCCCAAAACAATCCAATGATTCGATACCCCTCTCCCCTATGCTCATGCCATCATATCTACGTTGCCTTGCATGATTCCAGCCTTTCCTCTCCAATACCAGCCTGCCAAGTGTCACATTTACTTTTCTGCCCCCAAGTCCCTTCTTCCTTCTACTGTATGCTGAGATTGGAGGCCTAACTCTTTGGGGCCTATCAGAATCACACCCAACAAGCTAGCTGTTAAGGTTGGAGAGCCCAAGGTTATATAAACCCCACATCAGAATCCCATACTTCCAATGTGGGACTCAAGTCTCATACCTTGCAATTGGGTCCTAACAAACATCCCCTCTATTTTCCTCATTTTTCTCATACCTTCCCTCTGTTTTCAAAACCTACACAAACCTGCTTGGATTTTCTTGATTTTTCACAAATTTCTCTTGAAAGCCCTACAAATCCTCCCTTGAGTTTTCCTATTCTTTTTACAAACTTCCCCTGTCCAAGGGAGCTTGGTGTAGATTTTGAAAATAGAAGGGAGATTGAAGTAATTTACCCTAGTTTTAGTTTTTGTTGATTAAATTATGACAATACATATAACTCGGATAAATTGAGTTCAATAATTTTTTTCCACTAAAAATGAATGAATTATGAATTTTACTTCTAAAACACAGGAACATCATCTTTACATCTGTTCAACCTTGACCGTGTCTGTTGGATTTCTCCCCCTTAGTTTCTTTCTTTACAGATGTTAGCAGACAAGTATGGTGTTATTTTCTTTAGGATTTTGATTTTTTCTTTCCGTTTCTCTTTTGCACCAAATACAACAACAATCAAGTCTTATCCCACTAGGTAGGGTCAGCTACATGGATCAAACGATGTCATTTGGCTCTATAAAAAAACCAAAATTTCAATGAATCCATTTAGAGTGAGGTTTTTTTATAATGGTTTCTTCTAAAGTTTTCTTCAGTCTTCCTCTACCCTTTTTAATCGAACTATGTTCCATTTGCTCCACTTTTCACATTGGGGCCTCTGTTGGTCTTCTCACATGACCAAACCACCTTAGACGAGTTTTTGTCATCTCCTCCTCAACTAGTGCTGCTCCAACTTTCTTCCGAATACATTTGTTCCTAATCATATCTTTTGCCTAGTTATAGTCAATGACATATCTAATTGCTTCACTTTTATACAGTTCAAATGTTATTTCTTTTTATACAAAAGGGAATTTATATTAAGCAGTTCAAAAATTCAAATTTTTTTTGTGAAGTGCCAATAAATTGTTAGTGGAACCTATAACGGGGCATAAGCATCTCATTCATCATAAAACCAGATTTGGATATTAGGGAAAGAAAACCTATTTCCTTTTCTCTTTTCTCCTGTAAGTTTTTTCTCTAAAGATATGTTAGGAAAAAAGCCAGATTAGAAAGAAAAGATATTATTTAAACTGAAACTATAAGCTAACCGATTTCACTCTTGGGTTTAATGGCTATGATTTGTGTAGTTCCTTATATAATGACAAATACTGTCACGTAAGCATTGTTCAAATAATTGGGAGTAATTCAAAGTGTGAATGGAGTCACAAGACAGCATAAGTAGTTTGTCTTCCACTTAATTGGGCCCAAACACCTGTGTACTTGGGTTTCATCCCTTTTTGAAGTTTTTGAACTATTACTTGTTAAAAAAACTATTTATGGGCACATGCATCATCATCATTCTTTTTGATGTTATATATGGCATTTACAATGCATGAATTTAATCTGTCACTTGGCCAGCACATGCTCTTAAGTGTTTGATATGTGTCAATTCTCGTTATTTTACAATCTACAAGTTAGTTCAGGGAAATTTTTTAAATTATCATCACTTATGAATTTATTCCATTATTCGCTTGTTGGTTTAATTTCTTATTCATGCATCCATTTCTTAAATCTCATGCTTGTTGCAAGTTTTCTGAAACCTCTTGCCTGCACGACCAGTTATGGTTTCATATTTGTGACTAAATACTTAATGTGCTCCCAAAAAATTATTAGTTATTAAATTTTATCCTGTAAGCTGTAACATTATAATGTATGCTAATTTTCCAGATTTTATTTCTTTCTAGAACCTACGGGTGATAATGAATGATGGACTGTCCACCTTACCTAGAGACTGCCTTCAAGTGTGAGATCCCAAGTTCCACCTTATCTACATGCATACGGCATACATGCATGTAAAATTTATATGATTTTTTTTTATTTTCTGCAGCACAATGCTATTTACTGCCAGAAAATTTTGATATAACATGGGCAAGACCAGAAAAACAAATTTTAAGACATTACAGTTTTCATTATGTTTAATGTTATTGTTGAAAACTAGGCTTCTGTATTTATTATCTCCTACCCACTCTGTTGAAATATCTCTGACATATCTTTGATATTTATATTTATGTCAGAGTAGTTGTTGAAATATGTATGTCAGATTAGTTGTAGTCAAAGATCTTAGCTGTTGTAGCAGCTACAATGGCTGCTTTGTCTAAATAGGGTGGCTGTATAGGAGGCTAAATAGGTTGGCTGTAATCCCTCCAATTTAGGGATTTTGTATTGTACATTTGATTAATATAAACTTATGAGGCTGTGAGACTATCTCTCAAGCCAATTCAGATTTCATTTTCAATTTCCACATGGTATCAGAGCTCCCGATCTAGGGAGACTGCCCTTCATAAATAACCTTTTTATCATACCTTTTTTAAGCTTGACTGGGCACTTGTGCTGTCAAGTTTCTTTTTGTTGATCACTGTTTGACCGTCATCTAGCCACCACCTACTGCCACGGATCAAATCAGAAGTTTCCCCAGCAAGCTTGCCTTCCAAAAACTGTCCAAGACGCAGAAGATCATTGCTGGTTACTGGGTTTGGGTTGCCGACCTTCTTTGAGCCAGTTTTGGGGCTCATATGGAAGACGAAATAGTAAACCCATTCAGCCAAGGTGAAAGTTCTCAAGTGCAGAACAGCCATCCTGGAGAATTACAGAATATTCAGGCTGTCTATCGACTAAATGGAAGAAATTATTTGAAATGGTCTCAACTTGTTCATTACTGTTAAAGGAAAAGGCAAAATTAGTCACTGAATGGGCCGGACCAGATGCAGGGAGATCCAAAATATACTGCAAGGGATGAGGAAGACTCAATGATCATGGCTTGGCTATGGAATTCAATGATTCCAGAAATTAGTGACACTTGCATGTTTCTCAGCACTGCAAAGGAAATTTGGGACTCAATAGAGCAGACCTATTCAAAGGCTAAAGATGCTGCCCAAGTATATGATGTGAAAGTGAAAACAGTTGCTGCAAAGCAAGGCAACAAATCTGTTATAGAATATGCCAATCAATTGAAGTCTCTATGGATGGAGTTGGATCATTATAGGGTAATAAAAACCAAATGTTCTGCAGATTCAGCAATTATCAAAGAGTTCATTGAACAAGATAGGGTCTATGACTTCGTTGTGGGATTAAATCCTGAATTTGATCAAGTCAGAATCCAGATTCTGGGAAAACCAGAAGTACCATCCTTTAATGAGGTGGTTGCCATTGTACGAAGTGAGGAGAGTAGAAGGAACTTAATCTTTGGATACCCCATCCGTTGAAAGTTCAGCCATGATAGCTGAAAATCCTAGGAATGGAGGACAGAGGCAAAGGTGGAAAAGAAAGGGGACTTGTGGTGTACCCTCACGTAATAAGCCTCGACATACCGAGAGAGAGGTCTTTGGAAGGTGAATGGTAAACCTCCTAATCGTGAAGGAGGACAAAGGAGTTTTTCAGGAGGTATATCTCTTAAAAATGGTCGGCTTATGTAGCTGAAAAGGTTGAAGAAGGTAAACCATAATCTTCAAACGATTAGGTTAAATAGCTATAACCAAGAAAAGATTGAAAGAATGAGGGCTTTCCTCAACGGTTTGGAGAAACCCACGAGGTAAATGCACTTTGGCGTATTCGAGTATGCTTCCAATTTCATTTGGGTTTAATGTCTCAAAAACACTTTCTACTTCCTTGGATCTTAGATTACAGGCCACGGAACCATATGACACCTTCATCTAAATATTTCTCCACATATGATTGTCGGTAATAAGAAAATTGCCACTTCTTGATGGTACTCTTGTAAGCAGTGTTTGGTATAGAGACATACAAATAAACCACTTCCATTATCTTAAGAAATGTTCTTCATGTTCCAAAATTGTCCACAAATCTTGTCTTTATCTGAGAAACTTACAAAGACTTATCTGTAGTGTGATTTTTCACAAGTAATCATTGTGTATTTCAGGACAAGGATTCGGGAGGGCGATTGGACATGCTAGAGAAGGGAATGGTCTTTATTATCTTGAGGAATCAAGTTTGTCCACAATGAAAAAAATCTTTTGTCTTGCTCATTCATGGCCGAATACATTTCTCACAAATAAAGAGAAAATTTTTCTTTTCCATTGTCGATTAGGACACCCGTCTTTTGGAGTCATCAAAAATTCTGTTTCCATCTTTGTTTTTACGGGCTGAAAATTGAGAGTCTCCATTGTGAAGTATGTGAAATTGCAAAACACAAGCGTGTACCTTTTCCATTGAATAATAAAAGAAGCACATTTCCTTTTCATCTAGTTCATACGATGTTTGGGGTCCTTCTTCTATTCCAAGTGTTTAAGGTTTCGATGGTTTGTGACTTTTATAGATGGTTGTGCGAGTTACTTGGATTTTCCTCCTTAAACACAAATGCGAAGTAAGTACGGTTCTCCCCAAGAAATTTTCTCAATGGTCAAAAATCAATTTGGTGTGAACATCAAAAGAATTAGATCGGATAATGGTAAGTACTTCAATCGATCATGTCGTTACTCCATTTTGTCAAAAGGAGGGAATAATCCACGAGTCTTCTTGTGTGAAAACACCACAACAAAATGGAATTGCAGAAAGAAAAAACGGCCATCTTCTTGACCAAACCCGGGCACTTTTGTTTTAGAAAAATGTTCCAAAGAATCTCTGGGGAGAAGCTGTCCTAACAGCAACATATCTCGTGTCGTTTACCCTCTAGAGTGTTGGAGTTCAAGAGCCCTATGGATGTTCTTTCCTCTTTTTATCCACACATTTCTACCACTCACAATCTTGCACCAAGGGTCTTTGGGTGTGTCTCGTTTGTTCATATCCATAATCAAGATAGGGGTAAACTTGATCCTAGAGCTCTAAAATGTGTCTTTGTTGGGTATTCCATTACTCAGAAGGGATACAAGTGTTATCATCCTCCATCTAAAAAATTCTTTGTGTCCCGGGATGTTACCTTTCATGAAGCACAAGCCTATTTCACTCAACCTTATCTTCAGGGGGAGAGTCTTAGGGAAGATAAAGGGACTAATCTTGAAACACTTATTCTTCCTGATCTTAATCTTGAAATACTTATTCTTCCTGATTTTGAACCAAATTTTCGTGAGACTGAGTCAGGGGGAGTAGTGGAAGAAAAGGGACCTAAAAATGAACCCGAATCAGGGGGAGTAGTAGCTGAAAATGGATCTGAAAATGAAGCATTGATTGAAACCAGATCTGAAATTGATAAGTTTGGAAAGAATTTGGTGTATACAAAAAGACTAAAGGCCATTCCTGAATCAACACATGTCCAAGAGACCAATCCAACTCCTTCAAGTCAGGTAACAAATTTTGATTCACCAGTTTTACAGGATAATTTTTCAGTCTCTCAAAATGAAACAGAAAATCCAAAATCCGAAGATAATCTTGACCTCCCAATTGCCATCAGAAAAGGAATAAGAAAATGCACAAAAAAATCACTATATCCTCTCTCAAATTACCTCTCATTTCAAAAATTCTCACCAACCCATAAAACCTTTCTTGCAAACTTAAACACCATTTCAATTCCCAATAATGTTTTTGAGGCATTGTCGATAAAATTGGAAGCTTGCTATGGATACGAGAAATGGAGGCATTAGAAGAATAAAACATGGGAGTTGGTTACTTTACGAAGGAAGAAACCCGTTGGTTGTAAATGGGTATATACGAGTAAAATATAAATTTGATGGAGTCGAGTAGAGAGGTACAAAGCCAGGTTGGTTGCTAAAGGTTTCACACAAACCTATGGGATTGATTATGGAGAGACCTTTGCTCGATTTTGCAAAGATGAATACGATTCGAGTTATACTATCACTTGCTTTGCCAATTATGGTAGGAATTGACAATTTGATGTGAAGCATGTTTTCTTACATGGGGAAATAGAGGAGGAAATTTATATGGAGGTCCCACAGATATGGGAAAACTGTTGTCACAATTCTTTGCGAGGTTAAAAGCATTATATGGGTTGAAACAATCACCACGGGCATGGTTTGGAAGGTTCACTAAGGCTATGGACGGCCTTAGGGTACAAACGAGTAATGGAGATCACATTGTTCATTAAACACTCAACTTGAGTGGGAGTGACGGTCTTTGTTAGTATATGTTGATGATATCATAGTCCGGAAATGATTGGAAGGAACAAGTAGTCCTAAGTCAACATTTAGCAAAGGAGTTTGAAATAAAAACTTTTGGGAGAATTTGAAGTATTTTCTAGGAATTGAGGTGGCTTACTCAAAAGGGGTATTTTCATATCTCAGCAGTATATCACCAGATTTGCTCAAGGAAACAAGAAAAAGCAGGTTTGTAAACTGTGAGTACTCCTATAGATTCAAGCAATAAGTTGGGATGTGGAGATGAAAGTGCATTGGTGGATAAAGAAATGTATCAGCGATTGGTTGGGAAATTAATTTACCTTTCCCACACAAGACCCGGATATTGCATTTCTTTGTGAGTCCCAGTTAGTCAATTTATGCACAACCCAAAAGAAGTTCATTTGCGGGCGAGTTCATAGGATTTTGCGGTATCTCAAGGGAACTCCGAGGAAGAGGAATTTTATTTAAAAGGAATGGGAATGCAACCCTTGAGGCTTATACGTCTCTTGATTATGCAGGTCAGTGCGATAGAAGATCCACTACGAGGGTATTGTACATTTCTTGGTGGAAATCTTGTAACTTGGAGGAGTAAAAGCAAAATGTTGTGGCTCGATCTAGTGCGACGAAGTTAGAGCTATGGCACAAGGTATTTGTGAATTACTTTGGCTCAAGATTATCTTAGAAGATTTGAAGATTAAATGGGATGGACCTATGAAGCTTTATTGTGATAATAAGTCAGCAATCAGTATAGCTCATAACCCTGTTCAACATGATCGAACAAAGCACATAGAGGTGGATAGGCACTTTATCAAAGAAAAGCTTGATAGCGGTTTGATTTGTACTCCATATGTACCCTTACAAGGACAACTTGCAGATATTTTCACCAAAGGATTGAGCTGCCCGTTTTTCGAAAGAATGGTGTAGTCAAAGATTGAGGGGGAGTGTTGAAAACTAGGCTTCTGCATTTATTATCTCCTACCCACTCTGTTGAAATATCTCTGACATATCTTTGACATTTATATTTATGTCAGAGTAGTTGTTGAAATATGTATGTCAGATTAGTTGTAGTCAAAGATCTTAGCTGTTGTAGTAGCTACAATGGCTGCTTTGTCTAAATAGGGTGGCTGTATAGGAGGCTAAATAGGTTGGCTGTAATCCCTCCATTTTAGGGATTTTGTATTGTACATTTGATTAATATAAACTTATGAGGCTATGAGACTATCTCTCAAGCCAATTCAGATTTCATTTTCAATTTCCACAGTTATATTCCTTGTGTGTTTATAATAGGTGTATAGAAAAAAAATCTAGAGTGAGAGAGTAGAGAGAGACACCTATGTTTGTATTTAAACTAATAAAACACATGTAGTGTGAGTGTATTACAATCAGTATAAGCCCAGCCAAATATGCATAACACATAGTAACAGTACTTTCTAATACTCCCCCGCAAGCTGAGCATATATGTTAATCATGCTTAGCTTGTCACAAATATATTCTACCTTGTATCAAGAAAGAGCATTTGTAAAAATTTCAGCTCGCTGCTCTCCATTGTGCGCATGACAAGTGGAGATAAGTCCTTGCTGAAGTTTTTCACAATTTTTCAATCAGCCTCAATATGTTTGGTCCTCTCATGGAAAACAGGGTTAAATGCAATATGAATGAGAGCCTGGTTATCACACCAAAGCTGCATAGGTCTAGTTCTTCTGAAACCAATTTCTTCAAGCAAGTGATAAATCCACACAAGGTCACTAGTAGTCTGAGTCATAGCTCGATATTTTGGTTCAGCATTTGACCCACCACATTTTGCTAATTACTCTTCCAGGAAATCAGAGTATCGCCAACAAAGACATAGTATCCTGAAGTTGACATCTGGTCTATAGACGAGCCAGCCCAATCACCACAGAGAAACCCTCTATCTCACAGTGACCATTGTCACTATACAATCCGCCTTACCCGGGATATTCTGTAATGGAATGCATTAACTTGAACTTAGTTAGGCTCCCTGTGTGTGTATTTATACTAATAAGCCAGGTGTAGTAAAGTGCAGTACAATCCATAAAGGCCCATCCCAATATACATAACACGCACTAACAATATTACTCTCTAACAAGGTGAATTCTTCGTAATATTTTAGTCCAAACTTTAGAAGGAAAAGGTAAAATAAAGAAAAACTACGAATTGTACAAGTGTAAGAATTAAGCCTTTTTTTATAATATTTTTTAATTTTAGTTGCATGTTAAACCAGAGAAAGTAAATTTTAGAGCCTGGATTGTGGGTTTTATAAGGGAGGTGGGGCTTGATTCTTGTCTATGAGATCAAAGTTTTAAACTGATCTGCCTTTACATCCTTACTTTGAACTTTGAAGGGGGAAAAAAACTATTTTTAGATTGTTATTGGAGAAGAAGGGAACTCTGTTCATCAAAAGCCTTTGAAAAGGGACTCGGAGGTGGCAGTGATAGTCAGTTCCTTTAAAAAGGCATTTTTCGCAGCATAATTCCACTTAAAAATGCTTGTATGTGTGGGCTGTGGAGTTCATCCAATGATAAAATTCTAAACATGGAGAATTAAGGAAAGGATCAATTTTGGTCATTGGGTATTGTATGTGTGAAAGCAGTAAAGAACGAGCTGTTGTTACTGTTAAATTGTCAAGTAGCATTGGAGAGACAAGGACTTCTGACTCTTTTTATTGGGCTTCAATCCTGAGAGAAATTATGTGTTTGAGTTTCTTCATGAACTTTGTATTCATGTTACACATACATACTGGCATGCATGCATGCATCCACACACACACACACACACACATGAAATCCTTCTGTTGTCTTATGTGCATAATTACACATATTACAGGTGTGTAGATGTGACTGGAGCATACAGTGCTCAGAAGACAGAGTTGAACATAAGCTTGACAGCAGTTGGCCTCCTGTGGACTATGACTGATTTCATTGCAAAGGGCCTTCTCAATGGACCTTTCGAAGAAAAGGAAACAGGTTCAGATTTTGTTGTCAAGCCATCTGTTCATAAATTGTAGTTGTTCTGAAATTATACTTGTTTTTTTTTTTTTTACAACGGTGCTACCTTGCAGGAATTTCAGGTGTTGGTTCCATAGTGAAGCAGATAGACAGCGAAAAGATGGAGGATCAAACACGTAGTATTTCCAACAATGTGAGAGACCAAGCTTCTTATATAGATGATGTTGATTGTGAGAAGCTTCTATTCTCTGTTTTCTCATTACTTCAAAACCTTGGGGCTGATGAGAGACCTGAGGTACGATGAATACATGTCTTTAACTTTCCAATTTTCCTCTTTTTCTCCCCTTCTCCTTTTGTTGCTTTCTCTCAGAAGGGAGTTCATGAAACATCCTTTATATGTAAAGATGGATTCCCTTGTTGCCATCTTGCTAATCAACAATTGAGTGTACCAGTGATGTGCATTTGAATCTCTCTCTCTCTCTCTCTATGGCACTTCTTTTTTGAATCTTTAATCCTATAGCACATTTCAGTTTATGACACACTTCGACAGTGTACTTGTGAAAGCCAATGCCTTCTTTGCTGTAAGTCAATATGAATAGTCTAAGATAGTACCGATGAGAACATTAGTTGAAGGATTGTCGTAAGCAATTTTCAGAGATGACAATGATTTTTTTGTGTGTTTGTGTGAAGGTATGCATATGATCTTTTTTTTCATATAAGATAAGTTAAGCCTCCGTGGGTGTTGCTTTGAAGATACCAATGTAGTATTTTCTTGTATAATTCACATCTCTTCATCAAGGAGGCCTGGGTACTGAGGACTCTTCTCTTTTGGATATGAAAGGGAACAAGCAGCATTGCAGAATCATTTGTGGGGATGATTGGGGTTTATGAACCAAGGGAGAAGTAAGGAGACCTCATGGAGTTGCATAAGTATTAGAGTTATGTATTTTGTCCAGCTTGATATGGCCATAGAAATTGACTTCTCTATTGAAACCTCTTGTTTTATTGTTTCTTAGTCTTTATCTCAACTGCTGAGAATGCTGTTACTGTTAGATGGGATGGTTATATGTTGCACTTGTAGCCTGTTCCAGGAATCTTCAGAAGGAATGTGGTTCAGTCATCAGTGTTTATAATTTCTTTCTCTCTCATGCATTATATAGAAAGGTGTGCAGTGAATGTGAAGACGGGGTAATTGAAGTCTGTCAAAGTATTAGAGCTCTTTGATTGGAAACAGGAGGGGTTGGAAATAGGAATTGAAGGTTCATTGGGTATATGTGAGGATAAGGGAGGTTTGCAGACAATACGAGGATTGATGGGTTTTTAGAATCAAATTGGGGGCTGTTCCAGTGCTGTAAACAGTACCTGCGGGAATAGGGTTCTGACTTTGATGGGTTTTAGGGAAGCTTTAGGAAAGGAACAATTATTGTTTTGATGAGTTGAATTGTAACTGCTGTCTCCCACAAAATAGGGGGGGGCAGTGTATTTTAGTATTTAGTAATATATACTTACCTTTTGCTAAAGTGAGATGAGATTATGTGAAGTTAATTACCTCCATGGTGGCTGCTTGATTTGAAAGCTTTCTGGCACTGAAAGTTTTGTTTTGCAGGTGAGGAATTCTGCTTTCAGGACACTTTTCCAAACTTTAGGAACTCATGGGCAAAAGCTTTCAATAAGCATGTGGGAAGACTGTCTTTGGAATTATGTATTTCCTACATTGGGTCATGCTTCTCACATGGTAAGCTGAAACTATTTTTAGTTGATATTTGAGAGCTTATTTTCAGCATAAGCTGAAGCACTTTGAAATTTTGGTTATTTGATAAGTAGGCTGCTACTTCATCAAAAGATGAATGGCAAGGGAAAGAACTTGGAACTCGAGGAGGAAAAGCGATTCACATGCTCATACATCATAGGTATATGAAATAGACATCGACCTTGTTTTCCTTATTTTGTTTATTTATGGCCTCAGTCATACATTCGGCTGAGAAAATAGGGAGAATGAAAGGTGGAGAGAAAAGCAAGGAGAAAAGACATTCACTGAAAAGACTCTGGAATAGTGTACAGTACATAATAGTGATCCCTAAAGTCCTGAACTTGTATTTATACTGATAATAATATGAATAAATTATGACACTTATACCCTTTAGTTTGGGTTCACTACAACTAACTACTTTCTTAATGTCACAACACTTCCCTAAATTTCCCTACATTTCTCAACATTCTCCCTTAAGCTGAAGCTTACAGAAGCTTTCAGCTTGTTTTTAATGAACCAAACTTAACAAATTGAAAACTTAAACTCAGCAAAAAAAACCAAGAACCACAACTTGCACCGTAACAAGTTCAATCAACTACTTGTAACTCATGTAGCACCAGACTTAACGACAACTTCTAATGAGCTTCAAGAACAACTAGCAACAAACTAACAAACTCAACAAAGAAATTGTAAAGAGCTCAATGAATGACAACTTGATGAGCTCAACAAACCACAACTTGTAATGAGATCAATGAACAATGGCTCAATCAGACAATGAGGTGGTCAACCAATGAACAACTTTGTGTCAGCCAACAACAACTTTAACAATAGCCCAATTGAAAAGCGACAAGCTCAACTAAGGAACAACTTTCAGTTGAACCATGACCACAAACTTCAACAAATCACTTGTGATGAACAACTTCTCACGACCTTAAACATTAATGAATATAACTCAACCTTTGAAGGATTTTGCAAATATTTGACTCTCCCCGAGCAACAAACCATTGGGCTTACTCCATATCTAAATTTGAAAAAAAAAAAATTTCAAGCACAATGGCACAGAACTAACTAAAACAGCTGAACAATAAATCACTCACCAACTTTAAGAGAACTTATATGAGATACCACATTGGAAACTAGTGTCTTTACCTATCAAACACCACAAGATGGCTGGAGGATGCGATCTTACACACCTGACCTGGGGTAGTTGCGGGTTGTACCAACCGAATGGACGAGAACAAGTTTGACCAAAGTTCACCAAAATCACTTCTAAGATGGCGTTGATGACCCATGGGCTTATCCCTGAATTGCTAGTGTGTGGATGAAAGGGACTAGCTCAAGTTAGCCAAAAGTTACCAGACAGGAATAATTCTTAAGATGGCATCGGAAACCACTGGGCTTATCTATGAATTGTTGGCCGGTCTTGTCATTGTTTGTACCAGAAACTGGTGGCAATTGGTTGCTGAAACAGAAAAACATGGATGACGGTGTTGCAATCAAAGACACTCTGAAAATTGAAACAATTGGAGGCCACAATCTGGACTTACCAGAGCAGATGTGGTCTTGCTGGTGTCTAAAGGCTTATCCTGTGGCAGTCTCTGGTACCAGTTGGCTGAAAAGAAAAAACAAAAAACTCCAGAATCTGCTGCTATAATAGATCATGTGTTACAGCACAAGAAAGACAAGTTACAATCTGACTTTTGACCCACTAAACTGACTTACAAACAGAGAGGGGAGGGTAGCGTGGCTCTAATAACATGTTGAGTAAATAGGTAGACAGAAAAGATAGAAAGAAAAGTGAGTTTGAAAAGCTCTGGAACAGTGTACATAACATTGACACCTACTACTGTGTTTATGCTGATACTAAGACTACATAATGGCACTCATACCTTTTACTTTGGGTGCACTACAGGTAACTACTTCCTTGTCTCATAACACTTTCCAAAATTACTTAACATGTACTTATGTTCTGATGAACTTTGCAGTCGTAACACAGCTCAGAAGCAGTGGGATGAAACTCTCGTGCTAGTTCTTGGTGGAATAGCACGTATATTACGGTTGTTCTTTCCTTTTTTCAAAAGCTTAAGTAACTTCTGGTCTGGTAGGTTCATTATTAAAATTTGATATATCTTGTAGTTTCATTTGATGTAATTTTCAAGTAATCCAGATTTAATGTGGTTCTTTGTAGGTTGGGAATCATTGCTTCAATTTGTTGAGAATAGCATTTTAAATGGTAGTAAAGAGGTAGCGCTTGCAGCAATAAATTGTTTGCAGACAACTGTTAACTCTCATTCTTCGAAGGTAGGGATAGTGGTCTGAACTAGAGCTGATCTTCTGTTTGTAGATGAAGAAAAGTCTCCCTTAAGTGCCCTTCATCTTTGACGCTAGCCATATTGGCTTTTAATCAATTAACAAATATAAGGAAGCAGCACTAGTTGAATATACTCATTTAAGTACTGACATATGTTCATGAATTAGGGAAACATGCCGATGCCTTACCTTACTTCAGTAATTGATGTTTATGAGCTTGCTCTGAAAAAGCCAACCAGTTACAATGGCAATGCCACTGACAAGGTGGAGCAGGAGATTTTGCATGGTCTTGGTAATGTATTGATTTTCATTTTATTAATTAAGATTTTATTTATCTGTATACATAACTTGTGTTTCTATCAGCATCATAGCCAAGTTAGTTTCAGATAGTGATATTCATGTGGGACTGATTTTACTCTAATATTTCAAACATCTATCAGGAGAGCTTTATGTGCAAGCTCAAGGAATGTTCGATGAGGTCATATACACACAATTGATAGCAATCATAGACTTGGCTGTGAAGCAAGCCATGTTAACTAATGATAACTTTGAAATGGAATTTGTAAGTCCATTTTTTAATAAGTTTATTTCTAAAATTATTTTTTCTTATTCTCTTGTAAGTTGGAACAGTTATTTATTATGTTCATTACTTTTCCACCAATACCAGGAAATATGAAGCAAGCAGTTATCATATACATAACACAACTGAAAACAATATCTTAATCCACAGCACATTACAATTACCACATGTACATTGCTTTACACTTTACAGAATACATGGTATTATGAAATTGTGAACTTCTTGTGTTGTGACCTTGGAAAAGAAATTAAGTAACTATGCAATCAAATGCTGTTGTCATTAAATTGTAAAGGTTGACTGGAAAGTTCCATAGTTCCATGCTCCTTCATGACTTGAGAGAAAGTATGCAAAATTGTTTGAAAGTTATAAATTGTTACTGACTGAAAAGGAGTTTGGGCATTAGCAAGCAAATGCAACACAAAAGTTGGAATGCTACTTTGACTTTTTGAACCTTGCTGGTTCTTTCAAGAGTTCTTGAGAATTTTTTATGTATTTTTGTTAACTTCTGCTTGCCTTGCCGTACATTTGGAATGTTTTGCCTATAACTTCATTGGCATCCTCAGTAATGCTTATTGTACTAACTTAGCAGCAGAGGCAGCAGTTGTTGTAAAAACAGAAGTTGGAGTGGTAACTTTGGAGTATCCCTAGGCATTCTTCTCCTTCATATTTAGTTCATTGCACAGTTGAAGAAAGGGAAATAAATTTAATATATGGTCTACACCAACGATCATATTAGGAAAAATTTCATAAGTTTTCTGAACATGCGCTCTTATATTGAAGTGCCAGCATGTTAGCTTATTAATGTCTTAAGTGAGTTCTTTGTAGTCTTATTGTACAAAGCCATCTCTTCCTCTAGTCTTGCTTTGCTTCTAAAGAAAGAATCCTGCAGTATAATTCAAAGAACCTATTTAGCAGTTGTAGTTGTAAACTTGTACAGTTATCATTTTTAAGTAGAAACTGTTGAAGAATTTAAGAATAAGAATTGTGAATAAAATGCTTGAGTTTCTTCACTCAGCTGAAGAATGTATATATAGATAATTTACATAAGATAATATATATTATCTTAAACACACTCATTACACACACTATACCTAACGTACTCATCACACACACACTACACCTAACACACTCATTACACACAGCACATCACACACTCATTACACACAGCTAATAATATTCTGTTTTCAACACTCCCCCTCAAGATGGAGCATATAAATCAAATGCTCCAAGCTTGGAACAGATATTCTGAATTCTTGGTCCTCTTAGTGATTTTGTGAAGATATCTGCCAGTTGATCATTAGAACTAACTGATTCGGTGATGACTTCTTTAGAAAGGACTTTCTCCCTGACAAAGTGACAATCAATTTCAATGTGTTTAGTTCTCTCATGGAATACTGGATTAGAAGCTATATGCAAGGCTGCCTGGTTATCACAACATAGTTTCATTTGTTGAGTATTCCCAAACTTCAGTTCTTGAAGAATACATTTAATCCAAATAAGCTCACATGTGGCTACACCATAGCTCGTATTCGGCCTACGCACTAGATCTTGCAACAACATTTTGTTTCTTACTTTTCCATGAGACAAGATTTCCTCCAATAGACACACAAGATCCTGAAGTGGAACGCCTATCAATGGGTGAGCACACGCCCAATCGCATCACAAAATCCAACTATTTGAGTGCTTCTTTTGTCTTCATAGAGTAGTCCTTGTCCCGGTCCTTTTAATGTATCTCGAATTCGGATTATCGCATCCCAATGATCATTATGAGGAGATTGCATGAATTGACTTACCACTCCAACCGCAAAGGAAATGTCCGGCCTTGTAATAGTGAGGTAGATGAGTTTTCCAACCAATCTCCGATATCTTTCAGATTAGAATAAGTCTCCCCCTGGTTGGGTAGTAATTTCAAATTTGGATCCATGGGACTATCACCGGGTTTACGATCCTAACATACTAGTTTCTTTAAGTATGTCTAACGCATACTTCCTTTGTGAGATGATAATCCCATTCTCTGACTGGGCAACTTCAATTCCAAGAAAATATTTCAGCTTTCCCATATCCTTAGTCTGAAAATGACTAAATAAATGTTCCTTTAACTGAGAAATTTTCTTTGGGTCATTTCCTGTAATGACTATATCATCCACATATACTACCAAGTAAACACATCTACCTGGAGAGGTATGGCAATAAAAAACTGAATGGTCTGCTTCACTACGTTTCATTCCAAAAGCCTGAACAACAGAGCTAAATTTTCCAAACCAAGCTCGTGGAGATTGTTTGAGTCCATAAAGAGATCGTTGCAATTTGCAAACCAAGCCAGACTCCCCCTGAGCAACAAATCCAGGTGGTTGCTCCATATAGATCTCCTCTTCTAATTCTCCATGTAGGAATGCATTTTTAATATCCAACTGATATAATGGCCAATGGTTGATGGCAGCTATGGCAAGAAAAAGGCGAACAGAAGCAATTTTGGCCACAGGGGAAAAAGTATCTCCATAGTCAAGACCATAAATCTGGGTATAACCTTTTGCAACCAATCTGGCTTTGAGACGATCAATCTGTCCATTGGCTGCTACTTTAACAGTATATACCCACCGACAGCCGACAGGTTTCTTTCCTGGAGGAAGAGGAACTAACTCCCAAGTACCATTATGCTCCAATGCCTGCATTTCATCAATCATGGCTTGTCGCCATCCTGGATGATCAAGTGCTTCACAAAGATTTTTAGGAATAGAGACAGAAGATAAAGAGGACACAAAAGAGTAAAAAGAAGGAGAAAGACGATGATAACTTAAGAAGTTATAAATAGGATGAGGATTTCGTGTGGACCGAATACCTTTCCTAAGAGCAATTGGCCAGGCAAGATTTTCTTCAGGTAGGTCCGTCATGTTGTCTTTGGAGTAGGACATGATTCAGCTGGTCTTATAGTGCCTTCCAATTCGATATTGGGAATTTGTGGACGTCGCTGGTATGTGACAAGTGGTCTTTGTGGCTGCTCAGGTTGAAGATTTTCAGGAATATCTGTAGACTCTATGATTGACCCTGATTCTTGCAAAGGAGGTGATGGACCAAGATAGGGAATAGGAAAAACTTCTTGTAGAGTTTTTGACTCAACTGTGGAAGGTGAAAAATATAACTTTTCTTCAAAGAATGTGACATCTGCAGAGATGTAGTAACGATTGTGAATAGGAGAGTAACATCGATAACCTTTCTGTAGTCTGGAATATCCAAGAAAGACACATTTGATGGCTCTAGCAGAAAGTTTATCAAGACCTGGAGACATATCATGAACAAAACAAGTGCATCCAAAAATACGTGGAGCAATATGAAACAATGGTTCTTTGGGAAATAAAATAAAATGTGGTATTTTATTTTCAATGGAGGAAGAGGGCATCCGATTTATTAAAAAACAGGCTGTCAAAATTGCGTCTCCCCAATGACGTACAGGTACATTAGCATGAAGTAATAATGTACGAGCAGTCTCAACAAGATGTCTATTTTTCCTTTCGGCTATACCATTCTGTTGAGGAGTATGAGGACATGAAGACTGATGCAGAATACCTTGTGATGACAAGAAGGAAGAAACTGCGGAAGAAAAGTATTCTTTTGCATTATCACTTCTAAGCACTTTAATTGTTTTTCCAAATTGAGTTTTAATTTCATTGACAAAAGAAGTGATGATGGACACAATTTCAGATCGGTCTTTCATTAGGAAAACCCAAGTACATCGAGAAAATTCATCAATGAAGGTGATAAAATATCTATAACCCAAAGAAGACACACGACTAGGACCCCATATATCTGAATGAACAACTGAAAAAAGGGAATCAACATGATCACAAAGATGCCTAAAAGAAGAACGAACATGTTTTCCTAGTTGACATGACTCACAGTTGAAGGATTTTATTTTTTCAAGACCTGGGACCATTATTTTGAGTTTGGACAAATGTGGATGTCCCAAACGTTCATGAAGGAGTTTTGGTGACGCGGCAACACTACAAATCCAAGAAGAATCAGGCTTGAGATAGTACAGACCATTAGATTCATGTCCTACGCCAATCGTCCGACCCGTACCACGTTCCTGTATAACAAATGAGTTAGCATCAAATGTTACTGAGTAATTATGAGAACGAGTAAGCTGGCTTATAGAAATTAAATTGAAAGGACAATTGGGGATAAACAAAACAGAGGATAAAGACAAAGAAGACGTGGGTGAGACATGACCGATTCCTTTGTCAGAATCTTGAGAGCCATCACTAGAGTAATGAAATGAGGAATATTTGGAGAGGAGATGGACGAAAATAAAGAACTATTAACAGTAATGTGATCAGAGGCACCGGAATCAATTATCCATGGATTTTGATCATTACCAGATTGGGAAATGCAAGCAGTAGAGTTATGAGCACCTATAGATGAGGAGATCCGAGGTTCCTTGGCGACTTTTAGCCAGGAGATATTCTTGATATTCGGCCGGAAAACTTCATCTCGGATGTTTCAGACTTGGAAATATTCACAAATTTTCCGGAAATCCGTGAATAGAATAGCAAGTGTCTTGTGTGTGACCCATTCTTTTGCAATAAGAACATTGAGGACCTCCTCTCCCACCTCTGCCTCCTCGGTTTCCACGACCTCGCGTCCTCCTCGACTAGAAATCATGGCGTAAGTTTCAATAGTGTTAATCGAATTGCCTCCTATAGATGAAGGGACCCAAGTAGTCGAGTGATTAAATTCTCTAATGAAGGAACTTCTTGACCGAGTTAAGACTTGATCGCGAACATGATCAAAATGGGATGCATTCCTCGTAGAATCAACACCATATATAGATTATCAAGTTTCTTCTTTATGTCTTCGAGCTTATCGGCTTCCAAAGATAATTTTAACTCCTCCACCGCAGATTGGGCTTTCGAGACATATGCAACCATGTTATGATCATCTTGTTTGAGAGTGGCTAATTTGTGTGCAGCATCATACATTTGTTGAATGTCATTTGCAAAGACATTTTGAGCCTTTTTCCAGAAGGTGTGACAAGTTTTGAAAGTTCTGAAGTTTGTCAATATGGTTGGTTCAACAGATTGCCACAAGAGAGCACACAGTTGATAATCAAGCTTCTTCCATTGGTCGCGTTTGTCTTCTGAAATATCATCGGAGGCTTTTTCGAGATGTTCATAGAATCCTTGACCAAGAAACCAAAGTTCTACAGAGGCAGACCATGCTAAATAATTTTTGGCACTCAATTTTTCTGAAGTAATTGTTGGTGTGCCAGAGAAAGAGAAGGCAGGGCCATCATTTCTTTGAGAATTGGAGGCCATTTTCTTTTTTTTTTTTTTTGATAATAATCAGATCAGAAATTTAAAAAAGACAGAAAGCCACTTCTGTAGTGAACTGAAGGGGACCAGATCCGGCCATCGGAAAAAATTTTCCGGCGAGGCGGTGGCTTTCAGGCGAGTGAACAGTGACGGACCAGATCTGGGCTGTCGGAAAAATTTTCCGGCGAGAAGGCGGCGCGTGTGCTTCACGCCGGAAAGTGGTGCGCGTGGATCTCACGCGCCGACAGAGAAAGGGCGCGTGGAGGCGCGTGGTGCGGTTCCGGCGACGGGGTTCCGGTGGGTGGCCGTCGGAGGCTTCTCGGGATGATTTCTCGGTGTCGGTGTATGGTGGGTATATGGTTCGGGCGCGTGGATCTCACGCGCCGACAGAGAAAGTGGCGCGTGGAGGCGCGTGGCGTGGTTTCCGCGACGGGTTCCGGAGGGTGGCCTGGTCGGAGGCTTCGGGATGATTTCTGGTGTCGGTGTATGGTGGGTATATGGTTCAGTGGGCTGTGATGTTGTGCAGCAGGAGCGTGGAGCGGTTTCCGGCGACGGGGCTCCGGTGGGTGGTGGCCTGTCGGACGCTTCTGAGATGGTTTCCGGTGGTGGTGTATAGTGGGTATATGGTCTGACACTTGGTGCGTGAAGGGGCTGTGGTGTTTTAGTGCTTGAGGGGCTGTGGTGTTTTAGTGCTTGAGGGGCTGTGGTGACACTGAACCAGAATGGGTGACTGCTGTGATGCGGACCAGAAGCAGTGAGTGAGTGACTTGGACAGAGGTCTCTGCTGGACCAGTAGCAGAGACCTTGGAGAAAAAAAAAATTCAAGAGTTGATGGAGGCTCTTGATACCATGTTAAAGAATTTAAGAATAAGAATTGTGAATAAAATGCTTGAGTTTCTTCACTCAGCTGAAGAATGTATATATAGATAATTTACATAAGATAATATATATTATCTTAAACACACTCATTACACACACTATACCTAACGTACTCATCACACACACACTACACCTAACACACTCATTACACACAGCACATCACACACTCATTACACACAGCTAATAATATTCTGTTTTCAACAGAAACATTCTCATGAATGTGATTTTCCTTTGTTTCTAGGGGAATGTCCCGCCTGTGCTACGGACTATACTGGAAATCTTACCGCTGTTACGTCCAACAGAGAACATTTCTTCTATGTGGCTTGTTCTTCTTCGAGAGTTTCTGCAGTATCTTCCTAAACAGGATTCTCATTTACAGCATGAGGATGGTAAAATAGATCAAGCAAGAGGTTCTGACCTTATCCCAAGTATAGAAGTATCTGGCTGTACCTGAGCTAGTTTTCAGTTTTTCCTTTGGGTAAAAGTGTAAAATCTATGCTCATGATTGCAGATTCTCAGGTGAACTATGAAGCACCTAATGGCACTACTCCATTATCACCTAACAAAGTAGCAGCATCTCCAGGTTCTGGATCAACTGCAGATGCAGGCATTCCTAGTTATATATTTGCAGAAAAGCTAGTTCCTGTGCTGGTAGATCTTTTCCTACAGGCACCTGCAGTTGAAAAGTATATTATATACCCTGAAATTATTCAAAGCCTCGGAAGGTAGTAATTGCTCGTAATTAATTTCAAAACTTGTTTTCTGCTACACCACTGATAGGAACCCAGAAAAACAGTAAAGAAAACAACAATTCTCAGGAAATTCACCGAATATTCTGGTTGATATCAGTACCAGCAATTGTATTTAGGGAATTAGAATAACAGAGATACAAAAGAAGAAGATAATTCTAGACAAGTAAAGGGTGTCTAGTCCCTCCCAAAGCCCATGCCAATTCTTGCCTACCTCAACTCTCCCTTCTCTGTACATTTATTCTCATTTTCCCCCCAACTGAATTCCCGCCCTCTCACTCATCTCCCACTGCCACGTAGGCATTCTGTTATGTTGCAGGTCATTAGCATGAATATTCCCCATCCTGCCCTCATTGCACCCATGAGCTGATCCAGTACCTCCCTTTCTACCCTTCCTCACGTACACCTTAGTATTAGGGGGTCTATCATCCACTGTTAAGGGGTAGGATAGGATAACTTGCATTAGGATTGGAGAGCGCCTTTGAAAGTTTGTAGTTGGAAAGATTTGTATACTGTAGTCAGGAAAAGGCTGAGATTGTGCTTCTGTGAGGTGAGAGTGGATTCAGGAAAAGAGTTGTATATGTTACTATAGCTACAAACTACAGGGTTTTGGTAATGTTTTAATCGGAAACCAGGGCTATGAAAAATGAGTGACATGTCAAGCTTGAGGTCAATGCTACTCATGCGAGTCCTTGGAAGTTCATTTCGTAGTTATACCCCTCTTTTTCACTTTCTTGGAATTTTCATTTCTTTTGGAACCTTAATGATTGAGAGCCTTTTGATTTTTAGCTTCTTTGCTGGTATTCTAGATACTTTCTCTTTCTAATACTCTGGATGCTAGGCTTCATGATCTTTACCTGTAAAGAGCTATCAAATTGGTCCTGTAAAATTATCGGGCCAAGCCTCAAGTGCCAACCCAAAGTAGGGTGGGCCAATTTGGCCCGATTTTAAATTAGGCTGAAGTCAGGTCAACAGCCTGATCACTTTTAGGCTGAAACAGGACCAATCACTTTTGGGCTGAAATCGGGCCGGCCCGATCACTTTTGGGCTGAAATTGGGCCAGCCCAATTACTGTGTGTGCATTACAGTTTCCTGTTTGACTGTTTCATCCTCCGTTTGTGTTGTGTTGGGCCCATTGTAAAAGTTTGGCACGTTCAATCATAACATCTAGTCATACATGAAAGTAGCGCAACAGAAAAGTTTTGGAGATTTAATTACTAACTCGTTTGTAAGAAAAGACATTCCACTGCAAAAATGCAAATTTTGAACAATGAAGTCTTGCATAGACCACAAATACCAGTTCTATATGCAATTAGTATATGTTAAAATGTAATAATAATCTGCATGCCCTGAGAGAGGGGGGAAAATGTAAGAATGAGAAGGAGAAAAGAGAAATAACTATGATTCCAACTCATTCACCAACAACCTCTGAAGTAGCTCCTCCTAAAGCTAAACCTTTACACTTGAAATCAACAGCTGTGAAATTTTTACCACTTGATCAGATTTTTTTTTAATGCCATATAATACAGTACTCTAATGGATTGAAGACATTTACCTTGTTGATGTGTGTAATTTCTTCCTTTTGGTCTAGAGATTTATGAGTATTGTGCAACAATATTATTATGTTATTTTTCAGGTGTATGACAACAAGAAGAGACAATCCAGATTGTGCACTTTGGAGGTTAGCTGTTGAAGCATTCAACTGCATTCTTGTTGACTATGTCAGCAAATTAACCAACGGTGGTCCAGATTCGAGCATTAGTAAACCTGTCAGGACACGTATATGGAAAGAAATTGCAGATGTTTGTGAAATATTCCTTGTTGGATATTGTGGACGAGCTCTTCCTTCAAATTCTCTTTCAGCAGTGGTGTTAGAGGCTGATGAGTCCCTTGAGATGTCCATCTTAAATATTCTTGGTGACACAGTCCTTAAGTTGCCAATTGATGCCCCTATGGATGTAAGTTTTTCACCAATTATAATAATGTTAATAATAGTTGGTAATCTATAAAGTTGCTATGAAATGAGCATCCAATGTATTACTTGTAGGGTATAAAAGAAATAAGGGCTTGGCTGACTTTAGGCATTAGGGTTTGTTGCTAGGTTTAGGCCCAAGCTTGATCAGGCTGCTTGAAGAAAACAAGATTCCTGATTTACCATGACTATATTAAAGGGTGTGTAGTATGCCATCATATTCTCACGCTAGTATCTAAGATACTCTGGCATTAAAAAACCCAATATCAAATACTTTGGTATTTAACCATACATGGAGCTAGAAGTAATAAGGATCTAGACTGTTAATAGTTTTCAACTTACCCATTCCCTAAAAATATATATGAAAATATTTAACGTTTGATTATATTTCTTAATGACATTTTTGTTCTAATAAAGAAAATTTTAAAAGCCAATAAGTTTGACAAAAAGGTCAATCTCAAAGTAATAAAATATTTATATCCACAAGTTTTAATATCAGTATATCATAATTCTGTAGATATACAAAGGAGATATACAAAATTATGCTAACTACAGAGGGATTAAGCTCATGAGCACACTATGAAATTGTGGGAAAGAGTAATTGAATGGAGATTAAGACGAGACTCATATTTCAGAGAACCAGTTTAGTTTTATGCTAGGGAGGTCAACCATGGAGGCAATATACCTTCTGCAAGGTTTGATGGAGAGTTACTGAATGAAACAAAAGCGACCTTCACATGGTTTTCATCGACCTAGAAAAGGCTTATGATAGGGTGCCAAGAGAAGTCCTATGGAAAGCTCTGGAGAAGAAAGGAGTTTGTGTTGCTTATATTCTAGCTATCAAGGATATGTATGATGGGGTTAAAGCATGTGTGAGAATAAAGGGTGGGGTCACAAAAGATTTTCCTACAACTATAGGATCACCCCAAGGGTTGACTTTGAGTCCTTATCTTTTTACCTTGGCTTTGGACTTACTTAGTGGGCACATCTAGGATCTAGTTCCCCAATGCATGTTTTTGCATATGACATAGTCCTAGTGGAAGAGTCAGGAGCAAGAATAAATGGTAAACGAGTTATGGAGAGAAGCTTTGGAATCATATGGTTTTCATTTAAGTAGAAGGAAAACGAAGTATATGGACTGACTTGGAGATGAAAATTGGGGATCATACCATACCACAAGTTGCACGGTTTAGGTATCTTGAATCTATCATACAAAGTGATAGAGAGATGGCGGGAGATGTAACTCATAGGATTCAAGCTGGGTGGATGAAATTCAGAAATGCTTCAGGTGTTATTTGTGATCACAAGGTGCCTCTCAAGCTCAAAAGAAAATTTTACCAAACAACTATAAGACCAACGATGCTCTATGGTACCAAATGTTGGGCGGTAAAGAGCCAACAAGAGTATAGGTTAAGGGTTGCAGAGATGAGAATGTTGCGGTGGATGTGTGGAGATACAAGAAAAGATAAGATCAAGAATGAATGTATTCGAGAGAAAGTTGGAATAGCACCTATTGATGAAAAGATGATGTAATCTTGTGTAAGATGGTTTAGTCATGTGAGGAGAAGACCAATAAAATCCCAAGTAAGAAGAGTTGATCACATGGAGGATAGTCCGATAAACAGAGGTAGAGGAAGACCAAGGAAAACTCTTAGCGAAACCTAAATGGTTATTCCGAAAATATGGTTTTTGATAGAGCACAAGGGCTTCGTTTGATACTTTGATCCATGTAGCCAACCCCACGTAATGGGAAAAGGATTTTGTTGTTGTTGTATATCATAATTCTGGAGAAACTAACATGTAAATTATTTATTTATATCTAATATTAAGAGTTCTTAAATTTTGTTTGTTGGAGTTAGCTCCATTGCTGAACAATGCCCCGCTCCTTCTTGTGCATGATTTGCCTGTAATAATTATTTTTGCTATTGATAATATCTTTATGTCCACCAAAGTTTGCTTGTTTAGCAGAAAAAATATCCTGAATGGACTCATTTTGAGCTTTTCTTGCACTTTAGATTATATAGTCCAATAAAGCTGCCATTAGCTTGAGGTTTCAGTGCAACATTTTACTTTTCCTTTCTAATGCTGTACATGTTCTCAGATTCTGCAGAGACTGGTCTCCACATTGGACCATTGTGCGTCACGCACATGCTCATTACCTGTTGAGACTGTAGAGCTTATGCCTCCACACTGCAGTAGATTTTCCTTGACTTGTTTACAGAAGTTATTTTCTTTGAGCAGGTACCATCCACTGAAGGCTTATTTAATGCTTATATTATAATTTTTCAATTTCTAATATCTGTGCATTAAGTATCTTTTACTTGATGGCAATTAACTTTGGGGAAGCACTCAATTAAATTCTCAATTTCTCATATATGAGATGGTGTAGATGTCTTGCATGCTTTTGGTAGTCTACCTTTAATGTGCATTTCTTATATACATTGCTCTGTTTTCTCTGGAAATTTTTTTCGAATGAATTCATCAGAAGAAAAATGTTCTAAATCCAATTTTTGTCATTTTTTATGCATGTTCTTTTGGCATAGTTTAGTTACCTGATGAGTAACTCCTGCTATATGATAGTAATTTGGAATAACACCGCTAGAGGCCTGAATACAGGCATCATTCTATTCTCAAAATTTCCATTGATGAAATCTGATCAGTTCACCCTAGCTAAATATAGGACTATGCCATCCATTCCAGACTTTCCCGCTCTTTTTATACTCGTCGTTGATTTAAGCAGCTCTTATTTCAAGTCCTTGTTTTCTTCTCTCTCTTCGCTTTTGACTTGTGTTGACCAATTTTATATCATGTTCTTAGTTATTCTAATGAAGCCAATTGGAATACGACAAGATCTGAAGTCAGCAAAATCTCAATTACAGTGCTCATGACCAGATGTGAATACATCTTAAGCAGGTTTCTGACAGATGAAAATGGATTAGGTGAGCTTCTTCTTTAACGAGAGCTAATCGGCGTTGATAATATTAACTTCATTTCATCTCCCACTATTTGGCTGCTTAACTATTTGCTTTTTCCTGCAGGAGAGTATCCATTACCAAAAGCAAGACTTGAAGAAATTATTTATGTCCTCCAAGAACTGGCACGTCTTGTAATTCATCCAGATGCAGCATCCATTCTCCCCTTGCTCCCGTGTTTGAGAAGTGGCCTAGTAGAGAACAACGAGAAGCATGACATCCGTCCCCATTTGTTTGTGCTATTACCTTCCTTTTGTGAGCTTGTTATATCGAGGTAAAGTAAATATAAATTTGAGTGTACCATGCTTTATATTTGGTGTGCACACCAATGGAATCTTTGGCAAGTGCATATAAGTGGGTTGAGTGGAGATTAGAAAATTAGATTTCACAATATTCATTCATGCTCTATTTGAAAGAGAGACACTAGGAGAAGGGTGGATAAGATATCCTCCAGGAACAGAAAAAGACAGACAGGCAAAAAAACTAATAATAAAGCAAGAAAAAGTATATATTCGCTAAAAAAGTGCAAGCCAATCCTTTTCATAAACAGGTGAAGAAAACCCCTGAAGAATGTCATTAGCTTTAACACATGAGGAGGCCAAGTACCCAAATCTGTCCCACAGGACACAAAAATCACAAAATCACTGAAAGAGGCGTTTGAAAACTGTAGTATTATGCTCCTGATAAGCAAAAGGTGCACAGTTCTAAAAATATTTTTTATCCATGTCTTTCACAAAAACTTGATAATGAGTACTAAGAATAAGGTAGTCAAGCAAACCCAAAACTTCCTCAAAACAGCAAAGAGCTTGTTGCAAGGATGCTAGGCCACTTCACAATGTAAAATAAATGGCTGCTAGATTCTGAACTCTGACAACATCACACAAATATCAAAAGACAAAGTATAATGCTGCCTATGTGTCTAACATATCCTTCTTTTAATCTTATTAAGTACTGTAGTCCAAACAAAGACTATATAATCTTGGAAGGGGCCGTCACTTTTTTAAAAAAAGTTAGAGAAAACCAAGATTTTTCTTTCTTTTTCATATTCTATTTCTTTCCTCGTATTTCTTTTTTTCTGATTCTAAGTTTTCTTCTCCTTTTGATGAACAGAGAATTAAGAATACGGGAGCTAGTGCAAGTACTGCTTCGATTAGTCACCAAGGAATTGTCTCTGGAAAAGCTCAGCTTATCGAGTGAAAAGAATACTTCCAGATAAGCCCACTCTTTAAAGTCGTTTACTTCAAAAGTTTTAACCTTATGGAATATCTCAATAAGCTTTTTTCTTGTTTTTACACCCTCTCTTATCCTCTTGTCTAGTATTATATTGTATATTTTTCTGTAGACTAGACTAGACTAGAACCACCTATAGGAGGTTTGCCCAGTCTTCTCTTCCTATTGCTCTGTCATGAATTGTGGTCAACCATACTTTCTCAGCTCCATCAGCCACGTGAACTACTTTCCCGTACTTGGCCTACCTGCAGTTGTTACGACAGATCAAAGTCTGCCATATAGTCCATTTTTAAATCATTCGCGGTACCAGCTCAAACACAACTTATTTGGGGCCAACCTTGGAGAACCATGAGTTTGGGAAGAACAATTGAGCAGCTGAGAGAATTATGTGTGGTATATACAACCAAATATTCTAAAGACAGGAACAGCAAAAGGGGAGGAAGAAACCTATTAGAATGGTCCTAGTGAGAGGATCTACATTCCCCTTGCCAATTTTGTTGTACTCAATCACATTGTGTGAAGTATGAGTCTGACATTGAGCCCAGGCTTTTTTTATTTTTGTTACTTGAGCTCAGGCTTTTCGTGCTAAGATATGTATCATATCAGATTGATTTTAGACTGACAAACAAATAGGCATTACATTCTTTTAAAATGGAATTCCTTTGAATTAGAACGTGTCTCCTGGAGCAGAAATGGTTTGATTCCCACCCCGCCCCCAATTGCATTAGTAGTATTGAAAAGTTATTGAGAAAATTATTGTAGGGTGCCTCTTAATGCAAGTGCCTTTGGCGCCCTTTTTATTTTCAAATTTATTGTTTGAATAACTACACTTCATATCAAAATAACCACTTCTAAATTATGATGGTAATTTATGGAGAATAATTATTTAATTATAAAAATGTGTTAATAGAGCCTGCAGATATTATCTCTCTTGATAATGTGTTTAGTAAAATAAGCACAATTAAAGTATGGTGATTACATCATAAATGTGGTTATTTCTTTACAAAATTATTCTAAGAGTAATTATTTTGTTATGAAGTGTAGTTACTGAGCGTAACTAAGGGGAAACAGACGAAAAAGTTAGATGCTTATATTTTTTTTAACAAATTTTCCCTTTTGAATAATTATTTTATAACAGAATAGTCACTCTTAAAAATATGATGGTTTTAATAAAATAAAATAAACACAATTTAAGTGCTGTTATTATAGTTAAAAATAATCGTTTCATTAGAAAAAAAAATTGGCTTACAAAGGTAATTATTCTGTTATATATTAGAAATAATTGATCCTCCAATCAAACTTCTGGATGTGAATTGTACCATTTGGGTTCCCGTAGCTCCTAGTCAAACGTGTTGTTCTTCCGCTTACACAGTGATGCCTTCTTTTTTCAAGAACCCTGGATACAAAGCACAAAGGCAAATACTTTTCCCATACTCAAGGACCAGACCTTAGGTATTGGACAAGCTCAGACCTGAGCCAAGAGGAGCGTGATACTTGTTGGTCCACGTTAAATTTGGGCGTGATGAGCCTTGCTTGCGAGGGTTCGAACTTTTGATAGCTCAACTCAAGGGAGAATCTGCTGCTTTTAAGATGTTATGCAATGAATTGCCTATCATTCTTTGAGCCCTCTGTCATGACTTTTTGGACATTTATGAAAGGTTAAGTTTTTGCATAAAAGTTTAACGCCTAGATAATTCTAAATTTTTGGAGAAGAATATAAAAGTCTTTAAAATGTTTTAAAACCTTCAAAAACATTATAAAACGAACGTTTTAAAATCTTGTAAAATATTCTAGAATTCTTTGAAAGAATTTGGAACATTATGTAAGGTTTTAGAAAACTCTAGGCAGTAAGAGGGGCCAAGAAGTCTCTAAACTCATGGAGAAAACTCTTACACTCTTCATAAACCTCTAGAAGGTTCTACGTAAATATTTTAGAATAAGGAGGTGAAAAAGTTCTAAAACCTCATCCCAACTGTACACTTGGTTGAATCTTTACCATACCATCCATTGAGAAGGTGAAACTACTATAAATATGAGAGGCATTCTTAGTGTTAGACATAGAGTAATAGAGACATAAAGTGAGAGATTGTAAGAAAGTCTTGTAAATCATTCCTTATCAATACAAATTATCTATTAAGTACTTCATCCACAATCTTACTTCTCTAGTCACAAATTCTTATTTGGTGTGAATGAGATTGACTTGGTCTTTGCTCAAAAGATTAAAAAAGTACCAAGTGCTAACATAATTGCGTTGGAGTGTGTCCAAAGTCGTCACACCTTGCTGTTGGGAATTGGAAGCATTAGTAGAAAGACAATTGATGTTGATGTAGATGCATTTAAATATAGCTATGACAATTTTGGCTAATATGGTAAAATGTTGCGAGCTCAACAGAGCAACATCAACCCATACATTCGAGCATTTATTTAGTAAAATTTAAATTTAATTTATTATTAGTGTAAAAAAAATTATACTGTCATTGATGTTTTAACACATTATTAAATAGTTAGACTTCTTATATAATTGCTATGATAGTCAAACTCTTTTAATGATGTGATAAAATATAATTAGATGAAAATATAAATAAATTTTACACTGGCAATGAATTAAAATTAAATTCTATTCAGTATTGAGTTAAAAAGTTATTAAATTTTCTGCCTCGTAATTATTTCATATTTCAAGAATCAATTCGAGTGACTCTGTCTGATCAGTTTAGATTAAAATAAGATTGTGCCTATTTTTAAGTTGAACCTATTAGAATGTGTGTAATTAACTGAATTGATTATCACAAAAAAAACTTATTTACAACGTGCAGAGAGGCCTTGTATATATAGGCCAATCAGTTACAAGATTAGAATACAAATCTATCTACTTATCCCTATCTGTTTGTTTGCTAACAAACTTATCCTATAGCAACGAAAGAAAAGGAGAGATAAGCATATCTCTAAAAACAAATTTCTGTTTCTATTCTATTACTCCCCCTCAAGTTGGAGTGTGAGGATTATGAGCTCCTAACTTGATTGATAAATCAGAAAATTGCTGTCCACCTAAGGACTTGGTGAAAATGTCAGCTTGTTGTTGCTTTGTTGGAATATATTTGGTGGATATCGTGCCTGCTTGCAAGTGTTGACGGATAAAATGACAATCCACCTCTATGTGTTTGGTTCGTTCATGAAAAACTGGATTGGCTGCAAGGTGGAGTGCAGCTTGATTATCGCAGTGTAGAAGCGTAGGCAAGATGCAATCTACCTGTAGATATTGCAATAGACTTCTTAACCAAATAATCTCACTAGTAGCATGAGCAATGGCTCGGTATTCTGCTTCACTAGAAGATCGAGATACAGTAGTTTGTTTCTTAGTTTTCCAGGAAATAGGAGCTGAACCTAGCTTCATTAGGTAGCCTGAAATTGATCTGCGTGTGAGTGGACAAGAAGCCCAGTCTGAGTCACAGTAACCAGTAAGTTGGAGATCATTGTCTTTTGGTAATATAATTCCTTGACCAGGAGATGACTTTAAGTAGCGGAGAACTCTCATAGCAGCATCCCAATGAGCTTGTTGTGGTGTTTGCATGAATTGACTTAGAATGTGAACTGAGTAAGTGATCTCTGGGCGAGTGATGGTGAGATAAATAAGACGTCCCACAAGCCTTTGATATTGTGAGGGATCTAAGTAAGGTGACCCTGTTGCCAACGCAAGACGATGATTTTGTTCCATGGGAAGAGAAGAAGGCTTGCATCCAAGCATGCCACATTCATTCAATATATCTAAAGTGTATTTTCTTTGACACATAAATAAACCAGTTGGGCCTCGTGCCAATTCCAAACCAAGAAAGTATTTCAAGCTTCCTAGGTCTTTCATGTGAAAACAAGTGCTCAAATATTGCTTGAACTTTGTGCATGCATGTGTGTCATTACCTGCTATGACAAGATCATCAACGTAGACCAACACTGCTAGGAAGATCGAGTCATGTGAGTAAACAAAAAGACTATGCTCAGCATGACACTCTTTAAACCCATAATCTACCAATGCTTGTGAAATTTTTGAATACCAGTTGCGTGATGCCTGGCACAAACCATATAAAGATTTGCGTAAACGACAAACCATTCTTCCATTAGATACATCGTATCCTTGTGGCACATCCATATATACTTCCTCATCTAGATCCCCATGCAAAAAGGCATTGCTCACATCCATTTGGTGAAGCTCCCATCCTTTTGCCACTGCTACTGAAAGTAAACATCTAACAGTAGTCATCTTAGCGACTGGTGCAAAAGTTTCATTAAAGTCTTTTCCTTCAATTTGAGTAAAACCTTTTGCCACGAGACGCGCTTTATACTTTTCTATCTCACCGGTAGCTTTGTGTTTTATCTTGTACACCCACTTACATCCCATAGTTTTTCTTCCTGGAGGCAGTGGTGTTAAATCCCATGTGTGATTTTCTTCCAATGCTTTGATCTCTTGTGTCATAGCATTTTGCCATTCTGGATGCTTGATAGCTTGTGCATAAGTATTAGGCTCCTTTTGAGATGCAAGTTCTGCAAGATAAGCTCGATGCCTTTGTGAAAAATGATCATAAGTTATAAACTTTGAAATGGGATAAACCGTACCTAAAGAGGTGCTTGAATTTGATGACGTGCATGGAGGGTTTACAATAGCTGCGTGACAATAGTAGTCCTTCAGATATGAAGGAGGTTGTCGTGTGCGTGGAGCTTGTTCTCTCCTGATGGGAGCTATATGTTGCTCCCCCTCATATGCAGTCTCCGATACTATACCAGTATGAATTTCTTCTTCTACAATTTATGGATCTTCTTCCACATTTCCAGTGTCTTGAAGATTATTTTCTTCCTCAGCTGGAATTTGTAAAACTTCTCCCATATTTGGCTCATGTTCTTCGTTGATCATATTGCTTGGGTGATCTGTTTCTGTTTGCAACGTATCATGGAACATAGATACACTGCATTTTGTTGTTTCATTCCCTTCATTATAAGGAAAAATATCCTTATAGAAGATCACATCACGTGAAACAACAAATTCACGGGTTTGCAAGTTATAAACCTTCCACCCTTTTTGACCTTTTGGGTAACCAACGAATATACACTTTTCAGCTCTTGATGCAAACTTATCACGTTGTTTGGATGGATTCTTCACGTAACATAGACACCCAAAGACCTTGACATGATCATAGCTTGGTGGCTTTCCATATAACATCTCATAAGGAGTAGTCCCATTGTTAGCAATTGTGGGAGTCCTGTTTATGAGGTGTGTGGCTGCCAGTACACATTTTCCCCAAAATCTTATAGGAAGATTGGCTTCAAAACGTAATGCTCTTGCAACATTAAGTATGTGCCTATGTTTCCGTTCTACACGCCCATTTTGTTGGGGTGTTGCTACACAAGACGTCTCGTGTATAATTCCTTCCTCTCGGATGTATCTTTGAAAGTTAGAGTTAGTAAACTCTCTACCATTATCACTGCGTATCTTCTTTACATGTGCATTGAATTGCCTCTTGATCATATTACATAAACTTTTAAACATATCCATAGTTTCTGTTTTATGCTTCATAAGATATACCCATGTTGCCCGTGAATAATCGTCGACAATTGTAAGAAAATAGTGTGACCCATTGTGTGCAGCAGTGTTATACTTTCCCCACAAATCACAGTGTATAAGATGAAACGGTTCTTCAACTTATTTGTCACTAAGATTAAAGGAAAGTCTGCATTGTTTGGATTTATGACAAATATCACAATGTCCATCTTCATTCAAATTGAAACTACACTTAAGTAAATGCGAAATGCATCGAAGAGCTTGTGTTGAAGGGTGCCCCATCCTTGAGTGCCACAGACTTGCTTTATTTTGCTGTACTGTATTGTAAGAGAAACTTTGCATTGATTCCTTGAACACGTAAACCCCTCCATGCAGTTCACCGAATCCAATCGTCTTTTTCATGATCCGGTCCTTTATCACACAGTAATTCACATCATAAGTCACTGTACAGTTTGAATCAAGAGCCAATTTATGCACAGAAATTAAGTTGCAACTGAATTGAGGCACAAATAAGACATTTTTTAGCTTAACATTTTCATTAAGCTCGAAATTTCCCATCTTTTCTACCAAAACAGCTTCTCCTGTGGGTACTGTTATGTAGAAAGGATGAGTTATTTCACATACTTCCTTCAAAAGAGAGAGTAATGGTGTCATGTGGTGTGATGCACCACTGTCTATCACCCATTCAATCTTGTTTTCCAACGTATTATTACCAGCCATTTTCTTATGTTGCCCTGCATTGTGTGTCATGCGTTTTCCATGGAGTGCATGACCTGCTACAGAACCTTCTGAGTTTTCTTTCTTTGCATCATCACTGCTGGCCAGAAAAGCATTGGACTGTGTTCCTTGCTTGCTTGATTTGCGAGTATCCCAATGAGCAGGGTACCCAATTATCTCAAAGCATTTTGCTTTTATGTGGCCCGTTTTGCCACAATGATCACACTTGGGTCGAGGACCATCTTTGACCTTGTATTTGTTCCCTTTGTATGAATTAAAAGCTGAACCTGTTTCAGCCTTGCTGCTCCTCTCTTTTTCTGATATAAAACGCGATTCTTCCCTCTGAATATGGTTGAAAACGCGACGAAGAGAAGGCAGGGATTCTGCATTAAGGATCGTTGCCTTGACATGTGCAAATTGCTCATTATCAAGACCTCCAAGAAACATATGTACACGTTGGTCCTCTTCTCTTTGTGTCAGCTTCTTTGCCGCTCCACAACTGCATTCTGGCAGAGGTTGGAGTTCATCCAACTCATCAAAGAGATCTTTGAATCTTGTGTAATAATCTGTTACACTCATATCTGGTTCTTTTTCCATCAAGCAAAGTGTGCGCAGCAACTGATGGATTCTTGGTGCATTGACTCGCGCGAACCTCTCTTCAAGATCAATCCAGATGTCTCTTGCTGTTGAAGCGTGTGAAATACTCCCATGTAGACTTGGATCGGTAGCGTTGATGATCCAAGCCATCACCATCGAGTCACATTTTCCCATTTGGAATAATCACCCGACTTGATTGCAGGTTTTTTTATGCTTCCGTCTATGAAGCCAAGCTTCATCTTTGCACGCAATGCAGTCTTCATCGAACGAGCCCATGTCCTGTAGTTGTTTCCATTGAGGGTTGCAGCAACAAGGGGGGTTCCAGGATTATCCGAAGAACCAAGATAGAAGGCTGATTTGTTGGAGTCTTGATTATCCTCCAACTCCTTTTCAGAATCGACCCGCTCTGGTGCTATATTAGAATGTGTGTAATTAACTGAATTGATTATCACAAAAAAAAACTTATTTACAACGTGCAGAGAGGCCTTGTATATATAGGCCAATCAGTTACAAGATTAGAATACAAATCTATCTACTTATCCCTATCTGTTTGTTTGCTAACAAACTTATCCTATAGCAGCGGAAGAAAAGGAGAGATAAGCATATCTCTTAAAACAAATTTCTGTTTCTATTCTATTAGAACCCAATTTTAATATTTGTCCAACCATAATGATAGATAACGAAAACGAAACTATTTATTAATCGCGTCAGGTATACCAAAATCCGTTTATAAGGGAAACTTACTCTATATCTAGTCAACATTTAAAAAAATTATAATAAAAATATCACTTCTGGTATATAATCAAATTTGAACAAAATTGTTATTTTTATATACATTAATTCTTCTTCTTCCAGACTAAATAAACAATGTACGATCCTTCAAAAATTAATTGAAGGTCTTTTTTCTCAATATTTTGTAAATAAGAATCTCATAAATTTATAAGCATCAAATCCAACTTGGGTCAACCGCAGAAGAGTGTGGCGAGAGATATTTTCCTCCTTCAATCCAAAGCTATATAGGGAAAGAGTGTTGCTATTTGTTACGAAAGAAAATTCTACGAAATTCACGAATGGGTGACATGGCATCTTTTTTTTTTCCCAGCCCAAATGTAATATTAAAAATTAAAAGAAAAAGTAAACACGTTCTTAGTTATTCCACGACCAGGTCCAGTACGCACCTCTCCAACCTTTGGTTGAAGCCTTTCAGATAGCAATCACAAGCCACCGCCGTTCCAATCACAAGCCACTGCAGCACAAGTCACAGGGCATGGAGGAAAAGGGGAGCGCATCTCAGGATGGAGGAAGCGCAATGACGTCTCGTGGAGGAGAAATATCGACGTGGCTCATGGAGAAAATTTGAACCCAAACCCATATCACCCCTATTCGCTCCAAGGAGAATTGATGAACCCCATTCCAAAGCAGAAAAGGATGGAAGAAATGGATTGAAACCACGAGGGGGAGTGAAGGTGAAAGTTGAGTTATAGGCAATTGGATTTGAAAACCCAGATGCTCTTCCATCACTAGCTTTCGATGGTTCCATGGCCTGTGCATGTGCTCAACTTCGATGTCGGTTCCAAGGAGAAGGTCCAGGATGTTAGGATGTGGCATCCAAGGACTAGCAACGCCCCATACATGTCAGCTCGTGAGAGCGCATCTTCCTTTACTAACCCGTTATGTAGCAATCCACGTTGGATGCCAAGTCTTTCGTAGTGTTTACGAAAAATCATTCGTAAGAATTAGCATTTTCCATAGGAAAAATGTATAAATCTACAGTTCATGGTCACGTACGAACTCACATGACGGTGTTGCACATTTAAATGCAAAATGCAGTTAATTTATTGATACAAAATGCGCCCGTCAAGAAACAGCTAGCGCGAGCACCTTAACACGGTGTCCACGACATAACTAACGTGTAAACCCTTCCATTTTCAGAGAGTGTGTGCCTTTTTTTTTTTTTTCATTGCAATGAAGAAAGTAAATTCAAGCATTAGAAGAAAAGCAAAATCAATAATATACATTGTTGCACTTAATTATTGGTTTGGTTAAGCCTAGCGGCAGCAGCCACCGATGCCGACACGCCCCCAGGGTGAGTGGTCAGGTTGGGATCATTTCTCATCTCTGCACCTGTCACCCCTTCAGCATCTCGTCTTGTCGCTGGTCTGTCTGCCGGTAGCTTCGAAGTCGCATCCTGCAATACATTAACTGAATTGTTCAATATGGTTTCTTACAATTATATATAGCAACTAGCAAGTATTGTGTATACATGCAAAGGGACACAATAATGGCTAGTGAATAGCTTAATTTACGTACCCCCAGAACATCGGCAAGTTTGGTCTTGTCCTCGTCCCTTGTTGCTCGAGCATTGAGGGTGGCGGCGGACTGTGCCGCCGCGGCAACACCTCCGGGGACAATGTTGGTACGCCCTGTGGCTCTGACTTCGGCTGCTTGAATTGCAGCGGCATCACTCCACTCCACTGGCTTCTTTCCGGCCGTCAAAGCGGTGGCTTGGAGTGCTTCACCTATGGTGATTCCGCCACCAGCTCCAACGCCCATGTCTTGAATAAGAGAAGGTGGCGTCAGTGGAGCCCTTTGGCTAAATTGCTCCACGACCTGTTCGTAATCAAGAAAGGATAAATACCAATATTATTGTTTGACAACTTATAATGTGAAGAAGAGATATATATTTGAATTTTGTTTTAGATTTTAGTTTGGTTTATGGCATTCACCCACAATTTTAGAGTGCCTAACAAGTTACAACAATACACAATTTTGAGATGCAAGAAATTTTTTCACAATTTTTCAGACGCATCAACCTTTTTTTCCCTATGGCCAAGAAAAAAATATTTGCCTTGTAGCGTGGCAAAAAAATATCCTTTCTTGCTTGCTAAGTTTTTTATTAGAAAATTTATTGACACAAAAAAGTTGCGTAAAGAAATCATAACTCTACTATGATCTCAATCGTGCAAAATGTTGGCCAACATAGCAATGAGCCAATGACTATGAATAGAGTTGTGTTTTATTTTTTTAACTCTGCTTTTGTGTCATTAGTATTACTTCATAGGCTTAGCATCTGTCGGATATTAGTTTAAAAGAGAATTAAAAACTTAAAATTTTCAGAAAATAATTAGGAAGTCCAGTATATTCAAACTCAGATACTAGGATTCATCTCATCCAAAGTTTGACATTTTTTTTTTCATTTTTGAGATGAAGTTTGACACAATTTTAGAGAATAGCCAGAAATTCCGCTTACTCAGCACTAATTAACTTAAGATAACAGGATTTTTCACTTTGCGTCGAGAACTAATTAACCCAGCCCCCAGGGCCAACGTAGGTTTAGTAATTTCCCTTCATGGAAATATATTTTACAGTCTAATATATAATATCATCTAATAATTGTCTTGAAAGATTTTATACCTCAACCAATTTATAAATTTTCCTTTCCTTTTCTTCTAGTTTGTGAATGTGAACAACCTACGAAACCAATTAATTAATCAAGTAAGAATTAAAAAGAATATGCTCCCACAGAAAAGAAATAATAATGAAATAAAAGGAGAGGGTCTTTTAGAGCATATATATATATATATATATATATATATATATAGAGAGAGAGAGAGAGAGAGAGAGAGAGAGAGAGAGAGAATTATAGATATAGACAAGGGAACCTGTCCGCCGATGCACTCCGAGATCACGCGCCTCCCAGAAAGATCAGTCTCGGTAATACTCACACCGCCGTCGCCGGCAATTTTACTGATGTCGTTATGTCCCACAATGCCATCTCTCTCATTTTTCATGGCTGCCGACTGCATGGCAGCAGCAGCGCCACCCTTCTGGGTCTTCCCAAGTATGGCATTCTCTGCCGCCTGCATCATCGCCGCATCCATGGGTGCCACCGGCTTGCTGGCTAGGTCTCCCTGCACGTTGAATACATCTCCATACTTGATTGGTTCCTCCTGTGGCCTCCGAGGCTGCTCTTGGCTCATCTTCTGGAACTCGAACGTACAAAAGTGAAACTGGTTTTTTGATTTATTTATGTATATTTTTGTGCTGCGAAGTGCGAACTATCCAGAGGAGGAAGGGAGAGCGAGTGGGAAAAGAAGGATTATTATACGTGCATGGGGCATGCAGTAATCGGACACGTCGGTGTCGTAAGTTGACACGTGACAAACGGAGAGAAAAGCATGTTTAGCATATAAGAAACACTTGGCTATAAATTAGGACTTGTTTTGTGGCTCAACCATTGGTTTTTGACGTTGTTTGAGAAAGCGAAGACAAATGTCCTTTAGAGCGTCTCCACGAGGACTGAGTCCATTTATCTATATTGTCTTTCTTTTCTTTTATTATACTTTGGTTGGGAACAAATTGATGAGAATAAAAATGAAAAAGATTGAAAGTGCAAAAATAAAAATATCTCATTTTATTCATAATATAATTACAAACAATCTCTTTGTTGTTTTTATATAATTCGGCACTATAAGAATGAATACGTAAAAAAAAAAAAGTTAACTATTTTTCACTTTCAAATTAGTTTTAGGATTTTACTTGAGCTCATTCAAAATTTGGGATAAGATTATTCATAAAATTTTAGTGTTGAAGATAAAAGATTGTCTGAATTATCTCTTTAGTTTAACCACGTTACTATTGCATAATTGCTTCCAAGCTTTTTCCAATTTCAATTGCCCGATACAAATTGTTTCGAGATTTGTTTTTTCTTTTGGGGGCCCGGGAGCGGGGTGGGGGAGGTTTCTGTGAGTAATATTCAGGGCCCAATATAAGTTTGGACAGTTAGGCCCAAACTTAATATCTTTGCTCACAAGTTAAGCCCAAAGTTTTCAGCATTTCACCAAAAAACAAATACTGTTTTGGCATTAGAAACATGTAGTTTAAATTTTGGGCATCAGCTCATAAAAGTTGTAAATATATAATAATTTTTATTTAGTAATATGGGAGAGGGGAGGTTGCCCAATTTCAAGAGAATGGCATGTCACAAGTCTTAATAAGATCTTACAATAGTATTTACATATGATCTATTAATGAAAAATCATTAGCAAAAATCACACTTAAAATCTTTTTTTTGTTAATATTATTTGATCTTATTTGTTGAACCGAACTTGATTGACATTAATATATAATCTAAATCTAAATAGAACAGCATGTATAGTATTAGTATGTACAGATGTAATCTGATGATCTCAAAGTTCGTGAAATACACTAAGATTATAGCCAAAAATAAAATCTCAAAGTTCCTGACACGTTGACATGCAATAGGATCTCATCTCATTCACCTAACCTTGGAAATTTCTTCATAATGCAATTGTTGAATTAGCACACACATGACAATTATTTGGCATTTTGTTGTTAGCTTAAAGTTGCTTCAAATAATGCATTAAGCTCGTGCGCTCGAGTCATTGCTTAGTCATCCTTCCAATTTATAGGGTGTCTCATTTTCTTTGAAAATTTAAGTTTTGTTTATTTAATAAATATGACAATTGTTATGATATTTTTATGAATACAATATCTAAAATAAATTATCAAGTATTTATTGACAATTAATTTAAAAATAAATATTATGCAATCATTTAAGCACCGCTTAATTATATCTAAATGAAAAGAGACATATAATATTGGGCTGCACTTGTTTTCAAAAAAATTAATTTATATTATTTTTATTAATCATGCTCGAGCTCAAGTTGTTTCATAGCACATCTATTTAAAATAAATATAAAGAAGTTTATTAAATGAGTTAAAATTTTATTTATTAATAGTGTAAATTTTTTTACACTATTATTTAATAATATGTTAACACATTATTAATACAGTTTGATTTCTACTTCTTAAGTAATTACTGTAGAAGTCAAACTATTTTAATGATTTTACAAAACAAGATTAAATAATAATGTAATTTTTTTACAATAACAATACATCAAAATTAAATATTTATTAAATATAATTAACAATAAATAAATACTTAATAATTTATTTTATATTAAAAAAAGTATCTAAGTAATCATCAACAAACACTTGATTGCTCTTTTTATTTTGTTTATTCGCTCACTTTATAGCACGTTGTTTTGAAACTTGGAGAGAAACAAAAGATAATGATGCTATTAAATGCAATTGCAGCCATAAACACATTGGCAAAAAAAATTAGTAATAATGTGGGTGAATTGTCAATTAACAAATGAATAATTTTATATCATTAAAATGAATTAACTTAATAATTTTTTTAATTATTTAAAGAAGTAAATATTAAATATTTTATTAATTTTTAAGATATTAAATATTTTTATTTTTTTATTTAATACTTTATATTTTAAGTAATTAAGAAAATATTAGAAGGATATGTTAAGAAAATATATGAATCCTCTTAACAAATATATCCTTACCTAATCTAATTATTTATATTAAAGTGGGGACTTGAAGAGGCAGGATTTGTTAGTTTGTTTGGGTCAGTGTACCGTACTGCAAATGCACTAGTCTCATGCTATTCACGTCTCCACTGCCTCTGCCCGCTGTACTGCAAATGCAAAAATGTAAAAGGGTACCTGCCTGCCAAGTTCCAACGCCTTCTTCAACTCGACAGTGCCCTAAGCCCTTTCTGTCTATCTTCTTAGTTACGAATACGATCCCTTCCCCTTCCCCTTCCCCACACCCATGGCTCCAAGACGACGTCCAAGAAAGGTCGTTTCACATTCACCGATCATATAATATTGTCTCCATTATATCTGAATTCTGATGGATCAATTGTCCTCACTCCTTTCTTTGTCTTTGTCATGCAGGGGGGCCACACTCGAATGGATGCGGCCCTCGACGCCATGTCTCCTTACGGATTCCCCGCCAAACTCGTCAGACGAACGGTTGACCAACTACTCAAAGTGGGTTTTCACTTTTCACTTTTCTCGATCGAACCAAACCATTTTCGATGCTATATATATTATTTTATTTTATTTTTCTAATTTGATCCAATCCAAATATCATGTCCTGTATTCAGGTTTATGGCGGCAACGATGGGTGGGTCTTTGTCGAGGATGCAGCTTACACGCTTCTCATTGAGACCCTTCTTGAAAAACAAAGCATTATTGCTTCGGAAGCGCAAGCGCAGGTAAATCTATAGCTTGCTATCTGGTAATGGTATTGCTTAATTACCTTCCTTCCTCTTCTTTCTCATTCCATTATTGAACAGGCCTAGGGATATTAATTATTGCATACATAAAATGTGACTTATGGTTTCTGTTTATGTAATTCCAAATCTGTCGAATGCTGGCTTCATCTTTTGCTTATCCACCAAGCAACTGACAAAAGCAGACACGTATCTCATGTCTTTACACGGATTCTATGGGGTTTGACGATAGCTATTGTCTTACACCTTCTTTATTTGCTGATAAACGTATATTACTATGCCTTAATTATACTTTAAATCATAATAACCTATATGAGAATTGGACTGTAGCAACTTATTTGGAAGAATGAAAGGTTATTAATTACAAGAGAAATATATGCAAAATTATAAAGGAATGGATTAATAGATCGAATATATAGAAAAGAAATGCAATTTCACCCATTACAACTATATATTTTCTTGAGATGAATTTGTTATCCCATTAAAATAAGGTGAACAATTAATAGATTAATTTTAATTTAAGAGAATGTCCACTTTCTTTAAGAGTATATGCTTCCCATATACCTCATTTAATTATATGCTCTCTTTCACATCATTTCCTTTGTTCTTCTTTCTTCCATTATTATAAATATCCAAATAAGTGATCGAATGGTTCTTTCCTTTGTAGTATGCTTCATTGCATTCCCTTCCATTTATCTGAATCAGCTTTTAAGTCTCTTTCTTTCTTTTTTGGACTTGCAATAAAAAACTGATAGTCAACCTTTCTATATCAAATGGCTTCATCCTCACAGAAAGCATTTACTTTCTTATGCTATATGTGCTGAAGACAACTTGTTTACTGACTCCTTCGGGAATGAATTTAAAATGCATCATGGACCTTTAGGTAATCTGGATGAAGAAGTAATCCTACTTTCCCAGTGACCTGGGGGTTGAGAAAACGCCAGCTAACCTACCATCGTACTTCAGGAAAATTTAAGCAGACCTCTTAGAAATTAAAAATTTGTTCAGCATGGCTGCAGTCTCTGCATCTGCAGCATCTCATTTTTGTTTCTAGAAAGTAGAAACAAATGGAGCATATCCATCAGCCAGTTTCATTCCTTGCCTCCTTTGATTCACTGCAAAATTGTATGTCATAACTCAGGTTTTTATTAGGAAAGCTGCATTTCTTTTTGGCTTTTTGAAGCAAAGCTTCATTGATTCTTAGCATAAGATGCTTCGTCATAATTTCCCATTTGTAAGTTCTGTTTTGCCCCCTTTCCTTTAACCAAAGCTACAAGGTGAGACTTTTAGACTGAAGTTTCACGGAAAGAGAAGGGGAGCGGGTGGAGAATATGCCTCAGGATAATTTTCTGTGGAAGTAGGATCAGAGATATTTATACAGCCTGCAACCAGTTCTGTAGCTACGGTTGGTCTAGACATTATTAGTATCTCTGTGATCCCTCTCAGGCATCAGTGAACAAAAACTCTACCCAACTCAAAATTTGTGTCTTCATTACTTGGGATGGAAAGTTGTAACTCTGAGCTATAAATGTGTGGATAGATTTATTCCTCTTCAAGATATTAATTGATGGTGGCTTACAAATAAGAAGTTTTTTTTTTTTTATGGTATACCAAATCAAAAGTTTCTAATTATCTGGTTGTTCTTAGATATTTAACTTCAGGTATAGTAGCAGTAGCAAGGATCATAGCCTTCCTTTTCTGTTGTGACACTTTCAATTGCGTTTATATGTCCTCCATTCTCTCAGCTCTTGGTATGAATCACGTGTTCCCAAATTCAATATTTTGTTTCAAGATGATGTTTTGGGCAGCAATGAACTGCTTTTTGTCTCTGAAAGCGTATTGCTCCTTTTTGGAGTTATTGAGACTCTAGTTATGTAATTAATTTCTGATGGTTTGTTAATATTGCCATTTGATTATGTGATTCACCTTCCCCTAACGGGAACAATTTTAGTCCTGTGTACACGAATCGTTGCCAAAATTCATGTTATATATTGAATCCCTGTGATCCTTTCTTTGTAATCCCAAATGGTACTTGTAAATTGTAATCATTCCTTTTATTTTTTTATTTTTAAGTTCAATAGCTTCAAGTAGTGGCAGATCTCGGGTTAAAATTTTGAGAGATCCATATAATATTTAATAATGTTTGAGAAGCTGTATGAAATTAAAAATTTTAAGAGGCGTGGCCTCCAGTCCCCCCCGAAAAATCCGCTACTGGCTCCATGGTGTCATGGTCTATCCTTATAAAATTATTATTAATAATGTCTACTTCTGGTCTTGTATTGTTTCGTGTGAAGGATGGTTTGATAGAGGATAACCCAGGAGACGGTGGCAAGGAGGCATCACCTGCTGGTTGCTCAAATGGAGTCCTGGTACCTTGCTCTAACACACAAACTTCTTATGCTGCATCACCAACTGAGGCCGTAGACACTGTATCAGCAGCTAGTGAAACTGGTAATCAACTTCCCATCAAGGCTATAGACACTGTATCAACAGCCAATGAATCTGGTAATAAACAATAAAGTGAAAAACAATTCCCCTCCTCGTCAAGTCATTTTAATGAGTGTCGAAGGCTTGAAGCAATGGTGGAATGAGTGATTAAATGTGAATATCTTGTATACACTATTGTCTTGCAGATTGTCAGCCAGCAGGAAATTTTGCTTTGGATGAAATTCATGGAGACACTCTTGCATACTCTCCTCCTCAAACAAAGTCTGCACAACGTGCTGAGAGCGTTTGTCACCAAAGGCGTAGACCTTACCATGGCTGGATTTCTAGTGATGACGAAGGGGAGCTAATACAACTACCTCCAGCTCCAATGTCTAAAGTATTATCTATGCTCATTAATGATGGGGTCAATTAGTGTAAACAAGACAGGGTTCTCTCTGTGTATTGTTCTACGTAGAACAGAACTATCAGATTAGCTCCAAATTAAAGGTTCGTAAATGCATTTCATGAAAATGCGCTATGCTATCTCCGGTCGAATGATATGCTCTGGTGTGTCTAATACATGACTTATCAGGCTGTGTGTTCGTTAGACAGATCGTATGATTCGGTAATACTTGTATACGCTAGTGACATTTCTACCACATAAGTTTTTATTATTGTTTTATATTTTAATATGAGTTTTTTTTTATACGGAGAATCCATTAATAAGAGTTATATGATAAGATTTTTTGTGTGAATACAGTACACACTTTAATTTTAATTTCAATATGAACTTTAATTCTAGATTGACATTGAATTAAAAATAAGTTCATAATGAATTAAATGAGAAATTAAAATATTTTAGTAATGTCATAATGAAAATAATGTAAACAAAATTATACTCTTAGTATATTAAAATCAAATTCTTAAAAATAATGAAAATAGTTAAATTAAACACCAACTACTTATTAATTATTAATTTCATAATTTGTGAAAATTTGTTAAAAATAAAAGGACATGATAACCCAAAAGCTTTACCTGCCGCCATGAAAATTGGAGTGAAGCATAGGGTTTAAGACTCAGATCCCGGTGGGGGAAAGGGTATCTTTTGGTGACAGTGTCACACTGAAGCGCAGATAGAGATGGACGCTTCGAGACGGCTAAAAGCAGATTCAATCCCTATTTTCAGTGAAGGGATCGCTTTGACTCTTTATCGCTGGACGCCTCTTCGTACGGCCGTTGAGAACGAATGGGGCGGCCGTGACTCGCGTCGCCAAGCTGACCAAATCGGCTCCAACGTTCTTTCCTGGTTCACTCATTCCAAAGGTAATTGAACCTACTTCGAATCCAAATGAACTATGCAGGACTTTTATTGATTTGATACAGATTATAGCACTTGCCTTGTAGGCTCGCGCATGTTTCTGATGGGTCTTATATGTTGTGTTAAGTTAAAACTCCATAATTAAAGTTGATTCTGGGTTGTGTTTAAACAGCACACGCAGTCTGTGGACTGGTGACTGATATGGATGTTTCTAGAAGGACGATAATTTGGAAATTGTGTTTTTATTTTCTTGGAGAATTCGAAAACGTATTTTGGAATTATTCCTCTGAGTTCTTCCTGGAGAAGTTTTTTCTTTTTTTTTTATTGGTTCAAGATTTTGAATCCGTTAATGTTGGTTTGGACTTTCCAGTGATATTATATAGCATCGCTTGAACTAGTGCATCTTGGTTTGGAACTCTTATTCACACTAGAAGCTCCCATCATGTTTGCAATATATGATCGAAAAAAGGGATTTGGTTTCTTTGTAGTATGATACTTCTTAATTTTGAGATGATAATGCCTTAATTTTCTCATAACCTTTCTAGTTCTTGATTGTACCTTACACATATATAGCAATCTGTTCTTGTGTGTATATTGCTTTGCATTCTGAATGTTGTTGGGCTTCTGATATAAATGCCAAACCATCTTGAATATTGTGTAAGGATATAAACTACAACCTTTATTTCCTTTTTCCTGATTTTATTGCCTTTTGCTACCCAGAGCCACTTTATATTGATGACTTGGAAAACATACTCGATGAAGGTATGCTTTCTCTCAATGTAGAGGTTGAGGATGGCAGCATTGAAGAGGTATATTTTGCGTTATTGCTCAAATTATTGCATCAGTAATTATTTGTTGTTGAACGCTACTTATAACTTTTGTTACTTTTCTAATGAATGTAAGCATGGGTAAAATGTAGTAGTCATTCTTTCTTTCTTATATTACCATCAGGTAAAGGGGATAATATACTTTATGTTTACATACACCAAGTGCTTGTTTCCATCACAAAACATAATTCATAATACTCTTCATTTTCAGAACAAAGCTGTGACTAGCTCATTATATGTCCGTTTGATTTTTTCTAATGGACTAGTATATGCGCATTATATGGTAAATCGACTTAAAGAGTTTTGTATGGCTAATCCTAGACCATATGTTGGGTTGTAAGAACCATTATTATTATATTATTATTAGTGAGCACCACGTTAACTAGTGACTAGTCTGCTGAATAACGATTAAGAACACTCAAATTCCTAGTTTCAGATGCATGTCGAGTGAATAACTGTTCAAATGTCATTAGCCAATTCTCTTTCAGTTCCCTTCTATCTATTTTCATGCGTCATACTTGAATTTTGGTGCTATACCCATATTGGATACGTCTTGGACTTGGATATGGTAGTGTCAAATTCTCTCTCTCTCTCTCTCTCACACACACACACACACACATATATTCTGCATATGTATCAGATCAAATTAGATGCTAAATCATGATGAAATCTAAATATATTAGTTTTAACACTATTTGTTTTAAGTTTCACATGCATATAGATGTATTGGTATTTAAGTTTATTTTTAAAAATCTACCTGCCGAACCTGTATCTTATATTGTTTAAAAGAAAATTGATGTATCCCCAAATTACACTGTTTTGTATACATTTTATAAAAAAATAAAAGAAACACTGTTTTGAATACAATACTTGTATCCATATTCATGCAACATAGATTAAACTTAAATTATTTTCCAGATGCATGTAGATCATATTGATTTATGGGATTTTAGTTAAATAAAATTTGAGCATCTTATATGCCACTGCTGGTGACTTGTTTCTGATATATGTACGCAGTTGCAATGTTCACTAGTTGTTCTTATTTTTCATATCCATGTTCATGATTATGCAGGTAGCTGAGAAACTAATGATTATGCATGAAGAATGTTTAGAAGGTAATTTTAGGTCTATTGAGATTCTAAGGGAAGCCAATCTTAAGCAAGCTGCTCGTCCTCAGGTAACACAGGTAAATTATAGCAAGATATGTTTGGAAAGGAACTTTACTGTTTTATAGTAAGAATCATAATATCAATTGACAGGGTTATACATAATTGATTTAGATTTTCCAATATCTACATGATGAGGTATTTTAGGAGCAAGGAACAATGAGTTATTATTTGACATGATGCATGATTTTGGTAGTCCTTTTATAACTCTGTGCAACAAGATTGCATGGCCATGGAGTAAGTATAACTCTGTGCAACAGGATTGCATGGAGTAATGTGATGTTTATAGTATTTTGTTGTATTGGTTGGATAGAAAGAGGATATAGCCTCTACACGTTCTTTATGATAGAATAGTCTTTTTGGCATCCTTTTAGTGTTCTAGGAATGGGGATTTTAAGGAGGCTTTTGTTTTTTTGTGATAGATATTGGAAGGGCTTTTTCGTTTTGATGTAAAAAGAAAGGTTGAAGTGGAATTTGTAAGATTTGAAAATCTTGGGTGCCTCGTGCTGGCACATCATCTAGTGGGTATCTTCATGCCTTTGAAAACTTTGCCCTGCCTGTTAATTGAAAATCTTGAAGCCTTATTTTAGTCACTTAAAGAAACACTACTCATAAATTTCGCATTCATTTGGGTGCTTCTAGTATTTCTGATTTGTTCCTTGTTCCATGGCATATATCATCCATGAAGGTTAGAATATTATTAAAAAACAAGTCCAGAATTATTATATCTCTCTATATTTGAAATAAGGCAAAATTTACCATGCTGCTAATGACAGGGAATCTGGTGAAAGTTAAGATTTGTTTACATGACCAAATTAGGAAATAAAAGACATTGTTCCTGCACCGTGGCAAAGATATTTTAGCAACTTTTATGTTGATCTGCTCACGTAAGACTAGATGCTGCTACTTGTCAATTTGTCATACATGTTCACTAAGCACGTTTGGGTAGTGGACACTGTACACACATTTTCCCTTGTTTACATATGTGCTACGCAACAATTGGATGATCGTCCACTTCACTTGAATTTGAAAGGTGTAATAATTTTTTACATTTATGCTGTGCTAGATTGTGAATGATGATGAAGACAATGAAGAAGACGATAGTGATGATGAAGACTACATTATTGGGGGTGATAGTACTTCAAACATGATGCTAGACACGCCAACATCTGAATCAAACATGAAATCGGTGATCATGCCAGTTAATGGACCTATTCCCAAGGTTACAGGTGAAGCAGATAATGGATGGGTTGTAGTTTCGAACAGAAGAAAAAGGGGTGGAAAAAATTGGGACGAAAAATCATTTAAATAATCCTCTAGGTTGTAGTTGATGTTGTTGTTTTTCTTCCTTTTGAGGTATTACAAATCATATATATATCATACTCCAATTTTTTCTTACCGATTATGTGCTTTTGGAGAGATAGGACAAGGATTCCATTTTATTCAATTGAATGATATTAGTTTTTGACTGTACTTTTTTCTTCTTTTTTTTATTTAATTTTTGTCAATTCTATTCTTTTTTTTTTATACAAGAGATATTCTTATACTTTTTAAAAATGAGATTAATTTTTTTTGAGTTGTTAAGCAATTTTGGATATTAATCTTTGTTTTAAGGGTGTCTCATAGTTTGAACTTTTGACCTCTTTTAAGAGATATAAATTATTTATCATTCTAATTAATGGCTAACCATTGTTAAATCTATTTTAATAAACATAAAATAACAATTTGTTTGTATTAACATTTATATGGTATTTGTGACGATTTAATTTATTAAAATAATAATCGAACTAAAAAATTAAATCAACATCATTGATTTTAAGAGTAGATTAGTTGTGATTTATCAATTCCGTCAATATATTAACTTATTTTTTTAAAAAAATCTTTTAAACTACTTTTATGTTTATCTTCAGCATTCAGAAAGCAAAAAGAAATCCTTAGATGACTTTTACAAAAGCCAAGTATTTTTTTTCAATATACAAACTTTATTTTAAAACATATTCAATTCGGATATAACGTCAGTGAAGACACAATTCAATTCAATGCTTGCTGGCAACAGCACAATCTTGGTCTTTTATAAAAACAAAAACAAATCCTTATTTTACTCTTGTTTGGTTTTGTCAAGCGTTAACATATATTTTGGCGTTTCTGTTTGAAGTATGTAAAGCATAGAAATGGACAAAGAAAAGTTTAGCAAAAATGGGGAAAAAGGAAAATGTGAGAAGGAGAAGGAGAAGAAAAAGAGGGGGGAAAACAATGATATTGAATAAGCTTGCAACTTGTTTCGATCGAGTAATTTTAAGGATAATAATTTTAAAAAATGAAAAGAATAATTTTAAAAAAAAATTGTTAGGTTAGCGGTAGAAAATTATTCTTTCCAAAATACAAGAAAAATTAATTTTACAAATTCTTTATTACTTTATAGAATTATTCTCCTAAATAATGTAATTCATTTAAATATTTATGGTTTATTTATATTTATTATTAATTTTTTTTATATTAATAATCTACAATTTCATTATTTTTCATACTCTTAAATTGAATCATTTTCAACAAAATATAAGAAAGTACGTTCTATTTTTTTTTAATTTCATTCCTTGTATTTTTAATTTTTTCCTCAATTTATCACAAATAAAACTCTACGAATTTGCACAAAATTTAAGTTGTTGAAAAAGAAAAATAAGTGAAAATGTGAAATGCAATTAGCAGTAATGAGTACAGGAATTTATGACAACATCCATGATGTGGATCACGACCTCCATGTAGACTATTCATCTGACACGTAGGTTACACTGTCAACATCCAATTGGCGCGTTCATTTCGCCCTGTGATCCTAGGGTATCCAAGTGTGCATGGTATTTTCGTAAATTAGGTAAATCTGGTGACCATTTCCATTTGTTCACCGGCTAACAGTCTATTTTGGTATATCACCGGCTAACAGTCTTAACACTTCTTCTACTGCCTTAAGTTTTCCCCCCCAAACACTTTCCTCTCATTTCCCTTCCCTTGACCCTCAAAACCAGAGAGAAAGAGCAGAAAATTGGAGAGAAAAGAAAACAGAGAGAACTATAGAATGAATGGAAAATGAGTGAATGAAATAGATTAGAATTAGAAAGTGACTCCAATTCTGTATGTGAGAGAGTGAAAAAGGAAAGGCGAAGAGAGAAAAGAGAGAGATGAAGAACATTTTCAAGAAGCTTCACATAGGGAGCAACCACGACCCTCCCCGATCCAATGAAATTCCGCCACCTGTACCATCGCCGTCTTGCGCCAGCGATCACCGTGCAGTTTCCGTTCAGAATTCCGGCACCTCACCGGCGAGTCCTTCTTCGTCGTCACCGTCTACGCCAACCGTGCCACCTGGCGGCGCTTCCAGTCCCGCAGCCGCGGTGGTCCATCGGCAAGACTTTTTTTCGTCGGAGGAGGAGTTTCAGGTTCAGCTAGCCCTAGCCATCAGCGCTTCCAATTCGGACTTCCGGAATGATCCTGAGAAGGATCAGATCCATGCGGCGACACTGCTGAGTTTGGAAGGTCATCGAATTGATTCGACAAGGACCAAGGATGATGTGGCGGAGGCGCTGTCTAGGCAGTACTGGGTAAGCTCGCTCAATTTGTTGAAATGAAGCCATGGATTAGGCGTTTATGCTGAGTTGATTTTTATTGTGGATTTTGTTTTCTTTAGCTTCAATTGAATTCTTCTGGTAGTGAATAATTGTATAGTGGACCTTAGATTCGGAGCTTTATATGCGACTAGGGCTAGCAATTAGGGTGAATTGCAAATCGCGTTTTGACCAACTGGGTAAAGTTTGGTTTCTGCAGAAAACACAATGAAAGAATCCGAATTTTGATTTATTGCCCTTCAGTCAAGCCTTGCTGAACGGGCAGAAACTACTATGCCCAATAGGTTCTTAAGACTTATTTGAATATCTTTCTGTTCATAGTCTGGACTGATGATGATTGGGCAAAGTGAGATCAAACTATGCTGATGAGTGAGGGGCATTTTTGGAAGTACATTACGTCCTTAGAAATTAGCAATGTGGCTCGCTTTTTCTAGAACCATTGGGTGTTTATTTCTGTCCTTGACATTAAAAAAAAAAAAAAGTATGTTCGTAAATGAATTTTTTTTATTAAACTGGTCCATCTGCAAACATTTGTTAAGATAGTTTACATTTCCACCAGATAATATGCTGAAACATCTGCCACAGAATCAGCACTTGGTTGTGTTACAATTGTCGTGTCTGTGGTTTTGACTTTCTGTGTTTTTATTGTTACAAATTCGCTTTAGTGCATTTCTATTTTTGTACCTCATATCTTTTTTATGGAGATTTTCTCAATATCTCTTTATGCTTTATTGTTTCTTTACATTAAGTAATTATTCTATTAATATTTTTTTTTTAAATACTCCATCACATGATATTGGTTAACTGTTACAGTCTCACACATGGTTATTTGCACTAAGTGAACATTTATTCTTTCACTTATATTGTATTGGTTGAGTACCAAAATAGAAATAATTAAATTATAAATTGTATTTGGTGAACATGGAATGCTCGCCACTTGTTTTATCTCCGTTGATGCTTTTTTTCACTTCTTGAATGGTTCCTGTTTTGATTGTCCTGCATCTTCTATTTCTTTGACCAGGAATACAATGTACTTGACTATGAGGAGAAAGTAGTAGATGGTTTTTATGATGTATATGGGCTCTATACCGATTCAGCAATGCAAGGAAAGATGCCATCTCTATCAGATCTTGAAGCAAACCCTGGAAATTCTAGCTTTGAAGTTGTCATAGTTAATCGAACAATTGATCCTGCTCTGGAAGAGCTGGTGCAAATTGCTCATTGTATTGCATTAGACTGCCCTGTCACTGAGGTTGGTATTTTGGTACAAAGGCTTGCTGAACTTGTTACGGGCCATATGGGTGGTCCTGTAAAGGATGCTAATATTATATTGGCAAGATGGACGGAAAGAAGTACAGAGTTAAGAACATCACTTCACACGAGTGTATTGCCTCTTGGGTCCTTAAATATTGGGCTCTCCAGACATCGTGCTTTGCTTTTCAAGGTTAGCATTATGGCTGTTGTTGGTAATTGAAGTCTTGTAGGCCATAATTTAATGTCAGGCTAGTCTAGTCATAATCTGCACAAAACGGTGGCAGACTAGGCAACCAATAACATTAAAAAAAAAGAATTAATTGAAATTTAGTGAACATGATACATGCGATAACTATTAAGTCACTTAAAACATTTTTCAAAAGAAAGTAATAATGAATGAGTAAAAATGAATCAGATGGTAATCTTTTTAGAATTATTCACATTGAGTAAAATTTCCCTGCTAATCTAGCCTGGGCTTGAATTCAGAATTAAATTTTCAGGCTGTAAGTATGCTTAACCGGAACTGAGTAAGTGCTGCTCAATAAATTTAGATTGAGTCATCAAATTTTTGGCTGGCTCTGTTCATTAATATTTCTTCTAACACTATTACAGGTTTCAAACCTTTAGATTCAGGGTTGTTATATAAATGCAAAATCTAATTTTGCATATGGAGAATAAGTCATCTAGTTTAATTGAGTAACTTTTATGTGCATTCTAGATGATCATATTAAGGTTCAGTATAATTTTATCAAGATTTTTGAACATTTTTGCTTATCAATTTGCTGGCTGTGTAATATAATTTTTGTTTCTCTGAATGTAGGTATTAGCTGACAACATCAAGATGCCTTGTAGACTGGTAAAAGGTAGTCATTACACCGGTGTTGAGGATGATGCTGTCAACATTATAAAGTTGGAGGATGAAAGGTTTTTTCATATATTTGTTGTTAACTTACTAACTTGTTTGTGCATGTGCATGTCTATTTGTTGCTGTTTATCTTCTTTTATATGTGTTGGCATTTTGGTTGATGCAATCATTGGAAGTCTCCGTAAGTGTGCACAGAAAGTTTGGGTGGCTGCTCTGGTACTGATATCTCCTATTCTGCTTTTAGGGAGTTTTTGGTTGATCTCATGGCTGCTCCCGGAACACTTATCCCAGCTGATATTTCAAGTGCAAAGGATACTGCCTTTAAGCCTTACAATCCCAAGATTATGCCAAGTTTACCTTCCACTAAGGAAACTGGATTTTCTTACTCAAGACCTATCCCATCTCATGGTGAAGGTAGTAGTCAAAATTCTGTGATAAAAGGTCATTCACCAACCTTGAATGGAAACTCATATTTTGAGAAGTCAGAGTACATGCCTTCAAACTTGGGTTTGAGCGGAGACACTGGTGTTGGTCCTTCAAAAATGCCTAATAGAGGGTCTCCTAACCAACTGGAAAATTTGCCACCATCCTCTGGTACTTCTCTGTACAAAGGGACTCGTGGAATGAATGCAATTGGTGACGGGACAAGACTGAATGTCAATGTTGTACCATATGCTCAGAACAGCCCCAATGACTCTCAGAGCCTTTTTGCAGATCTTAACCCATTCCAGATAAAAGGAACTGGGAAGACCTCTGTGCATAACAAATCTGTGGAAAATAAAGCTCCTGAGCTTCAGAGTACAAGAGACAGTACTCTTTCTGGTCGACCCCCAGTACCATTGATGTGGAAGAATTGTTATGCTTACAACGAAGTCCCGAGGAAAGCTAATCGTGATCCTAATGAATATAGTCCGTCTGTATTAGTTTCCAGTAGTTCTTCCATGTCTGAAAAGATTGGTTTCAATGGTTCTAAATCATCATACAATTCAAATATAAATAAAGATAGAAATGCTCAAAATTTGGTGCAAGTTACTGGTTCAGTGTCATCATCTGGTGCAGGTGAACTGAACAGGGTTGAGGATCTCAATGCTGACTGTAACAGAGGGGTTTTGGAAAATTCTCAAAATGACATGGTAGAAGTGATTAAAGAACATGAAAACATTGAAGTTGGGCATCATGACCGGAGGAAGTTCAGACATGACAGATTCATAGGAAGCAATTTGAAATTAAAGGATCCAGAGAGTCCTAGCTCGTCAATTGATTCCATTACCAACAGGGTTGATCAAATATTGGATGATGTAGATGTCGGTGAATGTGAGATTCCATGGGAGCATCTGGTTCTTGGTGAAAGAATTGGGCTAGGTAATGTGCATGACTTGTCTTTATTTTCTTGTTGGAATGTCATTAATATTCACTGGAAGGTTGATGTGGCTCTGGTTTACTATTTCAGTAACTGGAGTTTGCCACATATGCAAATCAACCATTAACAACCTAGATCTGACATTAATTTCTACTTTTTAATTAGTCAAATTACTTTCAAACTAGTTATCGAACCCGATCCTTGCACTGGTTGTTTTTTTAAAATTTCATATCTATAACTATGAATTAGATTGTTTTGCTTTCAAAAAGCTTGTAATCAAAATATTTCAAAGAGAGCTTTCGACTGAAATTTCTTTTAACTGCAAAATAAATTAATTCAAACATACTTCATATAAAGTGTAATAGAGAGACTCATTTTTTATTTAGGTTTATATACATAATTTAATTAATACTTACATGCAAGTTGTGTAAATAGAGTAAAAAATAATTATAAAAAAAGTCATTTTAAGTTACATTGACGTGTTAAGTGACTTTTTTAATGACATACAAAACCTATATAATTTTTATTTTTTTATTTTACAATTTCATTAATAATGAATTCGGATTATCATGAACAAAAAATGTTATTTATCCATAAATTTGTAGTTAATAGTATAATTAACTGTTTCTCAAGACAATATTACATTTGATAGTTAATACTAATAGTATCATTAATTGCTTCTAAAGACAATTTTACTAATATATATATTAGATTGATGTTCTATTTCTATTTGTACAAGCATGGTCCCAAGGTTGTGGTGAGCTCCTCTAACTTCTCAAATTTTCCTATTTTCACATGTGATATACCCTTCTTAAGGATTCGAATAGATGTAAACTGATTGTTAGGGAGGCTCCTGGTGTCTGTAGATATGTTTCTTGAGTATTAATTTTTAAGCTCATGCTTTCTTGCAAATAGGTTCTTATGGTGAGGTATACCATGCCGACTGGAATGGCACAGTGAGTAATATAATTCCTTTATGCACTTGACTCGGAATATTATTGTTGTAGATTGAACTGTAAGATGTTTATATTTTCTTATTTTGAGTGTTGACAAATGTGTATTTCTTTCTGTTAGTCTAAACATGTTGTCCTTATGGTCTAATCTCAACTAACTCTTGCCTTAAATTATTATTTTTATCTTGTTACTCTATTTTCCTTTTTCTTTCCTTTTTTGACATGAGTTTCGAGTATCGACATTTTTTAAATATTTTCTGTAGCAATAGCTGCGTTTAAATTTATGTTACACATGGATATAATGACTCTATCAGTTGATATGGAGAACCTTAACCAATAGTTTTGTGGGTGTTTCATCAAATGATACTATGAAATGGTTGCTGGAGCACAGCAGTAGTAAGGGGGTGAGGTTGGATAGAAGTCTCTGGTCTGATTCCTTTGTAAATTAAATCACAAAAAAATAAGAATACTACCTTCTTGTGTACATGCCTAGTGGCGCTCTGTTCAAGTGGAGTGGTATAGTTAATACAGTTAAAAAATTTGTGTTTAAAATGAATATAGAAGTATAACTATGTTGGGACTGTTAGTTTTTCCATGTCATTTGTCTTGCCTTATAGAGTTATCAATGACATTAATAATTTAATGAAAGTGATGACATTACTAACTCACCATCAGTGCATGATTTGTAACTGACTCAATGTAACAACTGAGAAGCATGAGACCTGTCCAACACTCAGGAGGCTTTGGCCTGTTGAATTTCTTGAAGTCCCTTCTTTATGTACTCTATCCATTATGTATCCCTTTTATATTAATGGATAATCCGCTCTTATTATGGGCCTATGATGTTATAGTTATTTCATCCAATTCGTATTAGTCTACTAGTTAAAAGGTTGGGGAATTTGTTTTTCACCCTTGTTAAATTTCTTGGAAGTCTGAAGAGGAAAGCAAAAAAAAGCAAATGGTGAAAAAACTTACAATCTCTTACTAGACTAGTAAATTCTCAGTATCATTTCTCTCAATTTGCTTAATTTCAAAAGTTTTTACTCAGAAGGTAAGGAGTTCTGGTCTGATTTTCTGACTGATGATCTTCTGTTGAAATGTCAGGAGGTAGCTGTGAAGAAATTTTTGGATCAGGATTTTTCAGGCGCTGCCTTGTCTGAATTCAAAAGGGAAGTAAGTATTAATTTAGCTTTTTCTCAATAAACCATTATTCTTCTTATTTGCAAAAAATAAATAGAAAAAAAAAATAGAGACAACTTGTGAACATTAAGATTATTGGTTTTTTACTTTAATATAAAACTACTCGGAAAATTTGAGTGGAAATACTGGTGAGGGAAAAGAATAAATTAATTTGAAGTGAAGCAGATGATGTGTGGAAAATGAAAGAACAAAATTTTCGGCTGTGGCCAAAATTAATCCGCTTTCCATCCTTCTGCTGCAAGGTACGGATAATGCGTAGGTTGCGTCATCCTAATGTTGTTCTTTTTATGGGTGCTGTTACTCGTCCTCCCAATCTCTCAATCATTTCAGAGTTTCTTCCAAGGTAGATTTCTCTTTCACTTTTTTCATCATCACATATTTAACATAATAGTGGTAACTGCTTATCAGCTGCATTGACCTTTGAAACTTTAGCATTGTTGCATATTACACTTTTCGTATCCAAGTGTCTCATCGGTGTTATTTATGTAACACTTCACAGAGGAAGCTTGTACCGAATTCTTCATCGCCCTAATTATCAGATTGATGAGAAACGAAGGATAAAAATGGCTCTGGATGTGGTATGAAATAATTTACCCTTCTTCCCTTTTAACCAACATTCACACCAATGAACTTTCAATTTTAGACCCCTCCAATTTGCAGGCCAGGGGCATGAATTGCTTACACACCAGCACGCCTACGATTGTTCACCGAGATCTGAAGTCCCCAAATCTTTTGGTTGATAAGAACTGGAATGTTAAGGTATATGATTGAAACCTCGTGTTGTCCATATGCCTTGTTTGTCATTTCTTTCATTTATACCTGCTCCTGAATTCTTTCGCTGCACATTAAATGTATATATTTGTTAGTTTAGTAAAGTCAGCTAGGTTAATTCTGGAAAATATGGTTGAAAATATGGTTATCTGGTTTTTTTGCAAGCTGCATATTTTTTGGGTTCCATTTCTGGTCTTGCTTGTCATTTTCAATATATTGGAAGCCTGGTCTTGGGCTATTATACAAAAACTAATGCAAACATGGGCTAATGTATGCACTTCATTTTTACAACTGATTGTAACTTCTGTGGTCTTGGAGAGATGCAGATCCAAAAGTTGGTAATCAGCTAGATGGTCCATTCTGTGTTTCTATGCCAAGTTAAACTTGGATGAGCCTGACTTAATAAATGAATTGCTATCTCTATATAAGCCCAGTTGATGTTAAATGGGAAGTGCAATTTGTGGTTGCTTGTACACGAATTCTGTGTTGGTTATGACATGTAGAGGTGTACATGGGTTCGTTTGGTTGATGTTGAAGCCTAACCTGAACCCAAACTGACAATATTTCTACACTCTAACCCAGATTAACCCAAACAGAAAGACTCACAAACTGACCAACCCAAACAATGAAAAATTGGGTTGGGTTATGTTGGTTTTTCATTTGGACCTTTTTTACGTGGTTTAAAGAAAAAATAACTACAATATCCATATTATCCTTTCTAATTAAACCCTGAAAAAATTACATAAACTGAATTTAAGATGATTTGCTTGGCCTATAATAGTATACATTTATCAAGCTGGCTATAATATAATTTATTCTAAACGGTTGTGTAGTTAAAGAGGGCAAATGAAATAAAAATAAATATAGAAGAGTGTAGCAAAAAGATTCTGAATAGAAGTTCAACCAGAAATCTGAAAGCAAGTTAGTATTAGGACGAGATTGGAAGAGGTTGTGTGTGACTGCATGTAAGAGATAGGCCAAGCAGTCTTCACTCTGTATAATTATTATGCCTTGTTGTAAAATGATATAGTTTAATACAATAGACAGGTTGAGTTGGGTTACACTAGTTTTTAAATTTTACTAACTCAAACCAACTTAAACTGAAATTTGGAATTCCGAACCAACCCAACCTAAGCCTGAAAACCAAACCAGTCCATCAGTTTGAGTTGGGTTGCTCAGGTTTGGTCCGGTTAGCTTGGGTTTTGAACAGTTCTAATGATATAACAAATGTATGTTTATATGATGGCTTTTTTCCCGTTGTTGGTGATTCTTATTTTCTGGACATATTTTTTGAATTTGGATGCATCAATTTATGAGTTATGTAGATTTTATTTTTAATTGATGTTCTCGGCTAAGCTAGTCAAAAGTTAAGCTGCTCTTTTTGACAGGCAATTTTCTGTGTTTCTACAGGTATGTGATTTTGGGTTGTCACGCTTGAAGCACAACACGTTTTTGTCATCAAAGTCAACTGCTGGAACGGTGAGAAATTGAGAAAATTATGTGTTATTCTGGGTGATCATTTGTTTAGGCACATGCAGATGCAGCATGTGTCTTAATCTGCCTTTTCTATATTCATCCCTGACATGATTTTTCCTCAACATGTTAGCCTGAATGGATGGCTCCTGAAGTTCTCCGCAATGAGCCCTCAAATGAGAAGTGAGTTGTTATTAAGATCAAGCTCTTTTTCTTTTAATTATCATTTTATATCTAATTTGTGTAATCGATGTTTGTCCATAAAAATTAAAAAGTACCTGAATCTTTACCGAGTCACTAAAAATGTGGAAGGTATTGAGCTAGTGACAGCTACCGGCCTGCTCCTAACAAAACAATACTTATCAACTGTATCAGTTTCTGCTAGGCCTGTTTGACAGTCTTTTGGTAGATGAAAGGCACTATTCTCACCTGAAATGATCTATATGCAAAAAAATTAAGCGTTTGGTAATAGCAAATTCCTCTTTTCATTGGTGTGATCTATTATTGATTTTTTTTTTTTCCAATTATAAACAGCTTGGTTATGACAGTTAGGGCCATAATAATCTTTAATAAATGTGGAATTTCATTTTTCTATATCTTAGTGCTAAAAAATTAATGCTTGGCAGACAAGGCTACTGCAGTGCTAGAATTTCTGAACTCTATCGCATGCATCTCTATTAATATGTATCATTTCAAATGTACAGGTGTGATGTTTATAGTTTTGGAGTCATCCTATGGGAGCTTGCCACTCTAAGGTTGCCATGGACTGGAATGAATCCTATGCAAGTTGTTGGTGCTGTAGGTTTCCAAAACCGTCGACTTGATATCCCCAAGGAAGTTGATCCTTTAGTTGCAAGAATAATCTGGGAATGTTGGCAACAGTAAGCATGATCAACTTGAAGTTTGATTTATTCTTTTTTTCCTCTACATCTCATGACTTGGATGATGTCAAGAAATTGCGGAACATTAAGCTTCATTTCCAATTGATGACTTATTTCTGCCGCCCTCATTTCGTTTTTTTTTTCTGACAGGGATCCAAATTTGCGTCCCTCATTTGCACAGCTCACGGTGGCTCTAAAGCCTCTGCAGCGTCTAGTTATCCCATCTCATCAAGACCAGCTAGCTTCACCTCTGCCGCAGGAGATTTCTGTAAATTCTACCCCTTGAAATGTCTCACTTTCGCAAGTGTGAATAAGTAGGCTTTCTGCTTAGTTTTCTTATGGGAGTATAAAGGTGTCGAAGGGAACAAGATCAGAATAAAAGGAAAAAATTATACCAAAGCTTGTACGCAAATGTTTGTGTTGAGGAATATATCAATTGCTGCTGCAGGCAAACAACTGCAGAGCCATTTTGTATGTGTTGATAGCTTGTCCGAGGAACCTCAACTCGGTAATATATGTAAATTACTGTACCTCAAGTCTCAAAGTTGTCTTTACTTTTTACTAGGAAAATTTAGAATTTAGTCAATGCAGTTTGTGTTTTATTTAGCCTAACTCTGTTATCGGTATTCACTTGCAAAAAGGGAGTCATGAACCCAACTTGGAATCCCACATCGGGTGTCATGAGCCTAGATGTAGGGTTTATATAGGGTTGGGCAACCATTCCCTTATGACCATGGTTTTGACGTGGAGTTAGGCCCAATTCCTATATCTCTGGTATCAGAGCAGTTTCAATCCTTGGGCGAGATTTGTTATCAGTATTCACTTGGAAGAAAGGAGTCATGAACCCAACATGGAGTCCTACATCGAGTGTCATGAGCTTAGATGTAGGGTTTATATAGGGTTGGACAACCCTCCCCTTATGATCATAGTTTTGAGGTGGAGTTAGGCCCAATTCCTATATCAAACTTCGGCAAAACATATCTACTACGGAAAATGTGTTATGGCAACGTTTCTTTCTTGGGAGTTGGGGTTAGGGTTATGATGAAGAAACAGAAAATTATATTTTTACACAATTATCATTTTTATTCTTTCATTATAATTTTTTTTAGTGGTAACTACTTTCATGATAATATTTTTATCAGAGCTTTTTGTTAACAATTTTTAATAATTACTCTCGAAGTATACGTTGGCAAAAGACTAAAAATTGCCATTATTAATGTTCATACTTTCTAAATATGCCCTCCCTATGGGATCCAACCTTTTCAATGACCTGGGAAGCCTTGTTCTCTTCTTCAACAAATAACTTAACGGGCTACATACATTTTTCTAGCATCCAATAACTTATATCTCCTTAATGCAGGGGACAACAATTGCACAAATAATACTTTTCTTCTAACTTTTCAGCCTATCATACTTAAACTATAAGTTGGATGGGGGCCGCGCGTACGCAGGCCCCCACTATCACAAATTATGATGTAGGCTCTCCTACTTGAGGAGACCTTAGGCAGGCACCCCTCCCAAGTGCAATGGAAGTCACCCACCTAGGCCATGGGCCTCGTTGATCACCCATTCACCCCATCCAGGTAAGTATGTTTTAATGTTGCTATTCTCTCCCTATTAAAACAATGCCCTCAGGCTTCTGCATGTATCATTGAACAGTGTGGGACTAACTTGTGTTTTGCTCTAGTTTTGCAAAGACTTCTGTTCTCTTATCTCTATGAATTATTACAAATATTAAATGGCAGACACTCATAGAGTAAACCCCATGCAATTGTATGAGCTTGCTATCAAAATAAATTTCGCGATGGGTAAAATACACTAGTTGAAAGAAGGAAATATCAGATTTCCCAGATGTTAGCGTCAGTCTGTTTCATTTAGCACACACCAGAAGGTTGGAAGGAATTCATATTGAAGGTCAAGGGAAAGCATTTTCTTAAATTCTTGAAATCTAACAAAGAAAAGTTTGATACCAGGTGAGGTCCAAGGAAGAGCATGTGTTCTTTGAAATGACTTGCAAGAGTTAGCATAAGCGAATTCTTGTCCATTTGGTTATCCCATCAAACCTATCCGGATAAGATCACTGTCAGTTGTTTCTATTGCTTCTTCCCCGTTCACTTGATATGCCAGACTACATCTCTAAAGCAAGACTAGTATGAGTTTTATAAATAACGCACACTAACATAGTGTTTGGTTGGAGGGAAATGGAGGGGAGGGGAGGAGAAGAATTATTTTAAATTTTATGTGTTTGGTTTAATTTTTTAGAAGTGAGTGGAGAGGAGCAAAATTCCTCCTAAGTTAATTTTAGCTCCCCTCCAAAAGTAGGGGGATTTGGAGGGGAGAGAATATATGTTAAAAAATGGACTAAAATATCCCTAAATCAAATGCTACATTAAATGTTATAATTGTGTAAAAAGGTAAATTTATACTTTTCCTCCATTAAAATCCCTCCCCTCCCTTCCCCTTCATTAAAATTCCTCCCCTCCCCTCCCTTCCTTTGAACCAAACAGACCATAAGAGGAGGGTTTTAAGTTTTAACATCCTCTACCACAATGTTGGTGTATTCATCCACCAAAACTGTGACCAACTGTTACAAGTGACAGTAAAATTATATTTTAATTTTAAAATATATATATTTATGAAATTATTCTATTTTTTATATTCAAAAAATAAAAATATTAAAAAATACTTTAAAATTTTATTATAAAATAAAATAAAAAAATACAAATACAAAATGTGAAATAGTAACTTAGTTAAAATAATAAAAACTGATATTATAATAAAACAACAAGTTTTACATTAAAAAAATATCTTGAAAATTTTAAACAAAAGAAAATACAAAAACAACCAAAATAGAAGAATAAAAAAGTGAACATAAAAAATTAAAATATATATTTTAATATAAAATCTGAAAATAAAATTATTTTAATTAAATTTAAAATTTAAAATAATAAATAAAAGTAATGGATTTCATAAATAAAAAAACCAATTTTTTTAATACTTGGTCTAACTTAAAAATGATAACAAGTTTTTCATTTTATAATTCTTAAATAAATTTTTTTATGTTTTCTAAGCAACTTTTAAATAATTCATTATATCATAAGTTGTTTAGTAAAAATTACATATTATTTTCAAATAAATTCATAATATTTCTATAAAGTCAAACTTTTGTCATGTTAACCAGTAATATAGATATCACTGAAAAGAATCTAATTATAGATTAACTTTTAGACAAAATTAATGGTACATATAAAGTGATGGATGAATCTACCATCTTTTTGGTGGTGGATAAAAATGTCCCCACACTAAGCAGGACAGGCTGTGTTATTATTAGATATTAGGATTATTTTGAAGAGAGTTCATTTTCGCCCAAGAAGCTGAACCAAAGAGAAACAAATTGCTCTTTTTTATCATTGTTTTCTTTTTCCCTCATACATATATTAATCCAGTCAAAACGAATTGACTTTAGCTGCCAACAGTATATGCGACCATCAAACATAGGATCTTCCCAACCAAAGCACAACTCTATTATATATCAGAAAAGTAGAATCAGAGCACCTGATATATCAGAAGAGGTGCACAGATAAGACCAGCGAAGATTTGTTGTTTGGCCACTAAGGACCTGGATATGCTGTTTACATAGTGCTTACAATTCATCCGCCAAATCATGTCTTCATCATACATTATATCCACGATTGCGTGGATAGCTTACACAATATATCGACAACTGCGTGAATAGCTTTAGGAAAAAGTTATGGTCACTTACATAACCATGAATGCAGTGATGTGCAGTTGTGAAGACAACTGTTGTGCGGGTAGTATCAAGGATTTAAAACAAATATAGAAAACAATCAGGTCAGATGACGAGATTTGTCTGAAAGATGGCTGCAAATAGTGTCAACTCACTCCACTAGGCTACCCACAAGGAATAATTTACTTGCAATCGTTATTAAAACTTCCTTATCTTGTATTAGTTGTTTTTAAGGAAGATCTACCAGTATTTCAGCCCAAGCAGCCGAAGCATTAGTGTTCTTGGAAGAATTTTACAACTGAACCCAAAAAAAAAAGTTCATCCACAAAACATGAAAAATAGTTTCAGTCTTTCAGATGAACCATTTGTCTTGATATAAGAGGTTGTTTAGATGCTCAAAATGGCAGATACAAGGCACGAGCGCCTACGTTACGCCACTCACCATCCCTTACAGGGTAATTCGCGCTCGGGGACGGTGGGAAGAAAACTCGTACACAGTTTTTCTCACAAAAAAGATTTATTTTATTTAGATTAAAAAAAACTGTATTTTCAATTTCTTTGCAACAAAATTGTACACCAAACTAGAGATAAATAACCAAAAGCTTCAAGCTATGTGCTGTGTGGAATTTAATTTGTATAAGCCTTGTTAGCAATTTAACAGATCATTACTGCACCTGGACAATCGCGGAATAACATCAGAAAGATAGGAACATAATATGAGAATAGATTACAGATTTAAAATGGGCCAAAAGACACCAATAAAAAATATACAAATGTGATTTATTAGAGAAAGGGTTGTGCATGCAACCTTGCTTTGGGTGATATAAGTCAAGCTGCTTCTTTATCTTAACAAATTGGTGTATGAAAGTTCAACATTTTCACCGAAGAAGAGAATGAGTGGTTCATGAAAGAGAAAAGTTCAAAAGGAGGAAGAGAAGGAGGTATCTTCCTATTTTGTGAATGTCTAATAAATAAATAAAAGAGTGAAAAGAATTTGGAGGTGCTGCCCCCTCCATCCCACCCCATTTCACTCTTAAAATCTCTTCAAACACACTTTTTGTTCATTTCCCTTCACTTCATCGATCCATAGTCAAGGCTAAATAACGGTTGTATTCATATAAAGGTAATGACAAACTTCAATAAAAGTTTTTTTTTGGTTACAAACTCTAGTAGTAGTTACTCGCCCAAAATGGGTTACACCATCACATAGGCAAATGACTAATAGGACCCAACAAGCTTAAAAAAGAAAGATCATGTTAAACAATTAATTAACAGATCCCAACTGGCAAGGACGCAAGAAAACACACCTACCACTCGCTACAAGTTGTTATAGACATATAAAGTGAAAGGAGTTAAGCATGCAACCACTTCACAACATCATAAAAAATTTGCAAAACCAAGATGTCTTTTCACCCTTAGATCATATCAGACATCCTTCTTCTATGACGACACAATGTAACTCTCAAGTTTTGATCCGATGATGTAACCATCCTGCTTCGAGGATTGATGATTTTTGATTCCAACTCATTGCATTTAGGCCTTTCTGTGAGAACACTATTTGTCTCAGCATGTCGAGATTTTCCGGTTGAACATCGCAGTATTGCTTTAATGCGGAGATCTGAATAACTTAATGATTGGGAACATGAAAACTGGATTGAACTTCTAGTGACCACTGATCTTAAACTTTTTGATCTCCCAACAATTTCTCGTTCTGCAGCGCTTTCCCTTTGACGACTAGCAACAGTTGAATTCATGAATCGAGGCACGGAATTGGAGAAATTTCTTTTAATAGACTTCTTAGATGCTTTAGGGGTTTCAATAACCTCTTGGACATCATCTTTGTGGCTAATAGAGGTCGCCATGTCATCATTTTCCAGAAGACTATATGTGGTTGAGAAGAGCTTTTTACTCTCACTTAACTTGAACTCAACCTTCTGTATTTGATCCCTTAAATTCTGACGTTGTTTTTCAGCTTCCTTAATGTCTTCCTCAAGCTCCATGATCTTCTTCTCCCTTTGCTTCTTCAATTCCTACAGTACATGCATGCAGTTAGCAAACTTCAAACTGTTTCTACTCAGAAACTTGCTTTAGGACAATTTTCAGTAAGTTTACCACTGGTATTTCTTTATTGGACTCTATCGCTCTCGCCCTCTTTGCAAAGTTCAAAGAACAAATTGTCTCACAAACATCTTCTTCAGAAGGGCTTACATGCACAAGCATCAAGACCTTTGAACCATCACCTGAAGTATTTGATTATAAAGATAGGACATTTTACATTTTTTTCTGTACACAAATCATGAACTATCTAGATCATATTTGCACATGCACAGCTCATACAGATGTTGACACCTTAACAAAGAAATCTAATCGTATCTCACTGTTCTTAGTCTAGTCTTAATTATTCTGCAAAGTCAGAGATTAAAACGTGTAAAATCTTTCAATTTCTAGGAATTTGTACGAGAAGAATTCTCCCTATTTAGGGCACAAAAGTTGGTAGTGTATGCAATTTAGAGAAGAAAGCAATATCATACCGAGAGAATCTTTCAGTATTTGAGTCAGCTTGCTATTTCTGCAAACAAAGTAGCATTACAAAGATTAGTTAGATTAATGCTTTGATTGTCAAGAAAGATACAACAATTGAAATGGTAAAAAAAAAACTAGTAGCAGCATAAAGGGCCCATCTCTGTAGTTATTAGCTTCTTCAGGCATATATCACATCCACTGGCTAGAAAGACATAATTAAACATGACAAATCAACATCAGTAGAGTGCTTGCCTGTAAGGCACATGACACCTCTTCCTCTTCAAAGCTGCAATGACATCAGCTAAAGCTGAAAGAGAAAGATTAATGGCTCGGCCCTCGTCAAGTGTTAGTCCTTTGGCTCCAGTTTTTAGCAACCGTTCACTGCCACCAAGATCAACCATCCACAATTTACTTATTTCGCTTTTGGCTTCCAAAGCATCCCCACGTCGAAAAACGGTGATCCTCGTCAAGCTAGATATATGAAGCTAAACAGATAACGTAACTATCAAGCTGAGAAACCCATGGAAATAGTTTGGAGTATCTAATTAGACCTATAACCCACCAGTGTGACCTGCTTGATGCCTCATTTACACTAGTCCATGAAGTAGATCTGCACCGTCTCCCCTTGTTGTACCACCATCTGGCTTTAACATAATCTGAAATTTGCACTTCTGAGAGACCCTCAATTTCAACCAATCCCTTTGGATCTGTTTGGATGTTGAGATTGCTGTAAAAGGGATGAGTGAGCCAGAGTTTCAGACAGATTACCCTATGGAATTTAATCTTGACTTTGAAATTTTGGAGTGAAGAAGAAAAAGGTTACCACTTTGTCATAGGTTCATATGCTCTACCAGACGATCTTGGAGCCAGCAGATCTCTGAGATTTCCCATGTAAACTTCCAACATGCTCATTGAAAAAGTAAAAGAAGATGAATTATCCACAGAGGCTTGACGAAAGAGCTCTTCAAGAGCACGGGGAATAATTCCTGGCTGCTCGTTTGTACCATCCTAAAGAATTATTACAGGCCACCATCCATTAGTGATGCTGCCACATACTGAGTATTTAGCATATGAAAACAGATAGTAACACAATTTTGACTAACCATTGTGAATGTCTTGCCTGTGCCTGTTTGACCGTAAGCAAAAACACACACGTTGTGCCCGTCCATTGCAGATCTGAGAATTGGCTCAACCTCAACAAAAACACTTTCTGCAGAGGTTCAAACAAGGGTATACCCCCCCTTAAGTAAAACTTGGAACTATGATGGGTAATCAAAGTTGGAAAACGCACTGACATTTAATACTAGCCTTGGCATGCTTCTTGAGGGAAAACCTTATCAAACTCAAACTCTTTCCTTGTTCCTCCCAACTTAACCCGAATTCTCTCCGATCCAGCTGAAACGGGTTCAGAAATTCTTCTCTTCTCCGCCAACAGAAAAGGTCGAATTCTACAAAATACTCGAATGCTGCCTGAATAGCAAAATGCAATTCTTCAACACTTAAAAAGTAAATATTATAAACAAAATTCCAATACATATAAACATAAACCTCCAATTAATGCTCACTAATCAGTCACTATACTAATACTACCTTTGATGTCCAATATCTTACTCAACGCTTCTCTCCGCTTCTCATCCAACACCCTCTGCTTGAGCCTCAGCTGCTCAACATCTCCTACAGAACCAATTCAACTCAAGGGAAAAAAAATTAGTATCATTCATTAATCATTTCCCAGTTTTAAATTTGTAAGCAAACAAAAATGACGTGACTTTATGTATACTTTCTAAATTGGATATCAAAAGCTCAAGCTCGTTCTTTTCGTGCTCTGGAACGACACCGACATCAGTGTAAACGGCAGAAACTGGTGGCGAAACGGGGAAGGGGAACTCAACACCCGGTGGGAACCCATCAACGGAATCTGGTTTTAAATCCAATGAAGTTGACTTTAAAACCTCACTTGCATTTTCTGAAGGCAACAGAATCTGCTCTTCTCCGCTGGAAATGAGCATTTTCCCAGACAAACCTGAACCACAGGCCACCTAGTATGGTAGATTTGTTCTGTCAACCCAAAACCTATAAAGTAGAATATTGTACTTGTAATAATCAAATAATAATGAAAAGCAACGGAATTGATCGCTGCTACTTCGTACTAAAGAGAGATCTGTGTTTTTTCTTTCTTCCTATTAACCAAAGTCTAAATCAACTGACTCATGGGAAGCAACGATCAACGATTGCAAAAAAAGTGGTTACCAAGTAAACCGAAAATTGAAGCAAACCCACTTCGTTGAGGTAACCGAAGCTTCTAGACACTATAAATTGAAACCCCCCCTCAAGTCATGCAAAGCACCAACAAGAAGCACGAGAACGCTTAACATGCGTTATGATGAAGCTATAATGGAGAAACATTTGCCATCATTCACGTAACGTAAACCAAAAACCACAAAAAGAAAGAAAAAATATATATAGGGAATCGTGCCAAGAACGACTAGGGATCAAAAGACTCAAAACTGAGCACGGATTTTCAAACCCCTTGAAATTTTATGAACCACGGAGTAGGAAAAATAAAAGGAGATAGGAGTTAGTTTCAATGATTGAACACTCTCAACGACCCTGATTAGGAGAGAAAAAAGCTACAATAAGAAAACCAGTAATAGCGTTGTAAGAATCTTTGTGGTTGGTCCAGATCTTTAACTGAACTGTAAAGTTGCCTTTTTTCAGTCATGGGAGCGTGAGGAGCGGAGTGGCAAGTTTGAAATTAAAGCGCAAAAGATGTTCGTTTTGGTTACATAACTCACTGCCGGTGTCAGTGCTTTTTATTTTAGTATAACTTTGACTAGAAGCAAGAGGAACGTGGTTGGTTCTTCCGTTCTGGTTTTATCTTATGTACTTCCTGTTCCTATAAAAAGAAAAAAATGATGGGATGTATGTGAATTCATATGTTGCCACGTCAAACAATAATACTTTTAACTGTTTCTTAATAATTTAAATTAAGTTAAATTAATTTTTAAATTCTTATATTATTTGGAAATGTATAATTAATCTTTATATTTTAAAAAATTATAATTATATTATTATAATTAAAAAAAATTATTTAAGTTTTTACTGTCAAAATATCATTATAAATTATTAATAATAATTTAAATTTATCGACTTAATTAAATTTTTAAAAAATTATAAGGACTTAAAATATTTATAATTGAATTATTATAATTTTAAAAAATTATAATTGAATTATTATAATTTTAAAAATTTATAATTGAGTTTTTAAATTTAATTTATAATTAAAGCATTGTTATAAATTTTTAACAGTAAAAACTTAATTAAAAAAATTAAAATATAATAATTTAATTATAAAATTTTAAAATATAAAGACTTAATTAAAAAAATTTAATATAAGAATGTATAGATTAATTTAACCTTAAATTAAGAAATTCATGGTGTGAAAATTCTTAATCTTAATATCGTCCAAAATTATTACCGGATTTTGAGTTTTATATACGTGAATTTACCCCCAAAAAAAAAAATGAAACCTACAATTGTAATCAGTGTGTAATGTAAAAAAGTTCTGAGTGCAGATCAAAATCCCGGAGCTTGAGCCTTTGGCGGGTGGAATCCGATTTTGGGAACATTGGAGCTTGTACTTTTTTATTTTTAAAATAATAAAATAACGTCGTTTTGCGATTCCCAATTTCCCATCCCAAAGACAGCGTTATTTATTGTATTTTGTCCGTTTCGATCAGTTGCTCTGTTTATGTTTCATTTTTATTTTTTCTGTCTTTTGGTTCATCATTGTTCGGATCAGTTACGGGTCTTGTTAATGGCTTGCTCTAAAGCAGTTTGATTTTTTACAAGAGGGAGAGGATGAGTTCCACGAACATCTGTTTATGTTCCCGCTCTTCATATCTAAGTGGGGATGCAATTTAATGTAATTTTTGTAATCAAATATGTATCTATGTGTTTGTGAGATCTCACAACGATCTAAATAATTGTATAGGTTTATACCTAATTTCTGTCACTAGCATTATTGTATATATATATATATATATATATATATATATATAATAAAAAAAACGCATGTAACATCTAAAAAATAATGAAAAGAAAAAACTGTCATGAAGATTTTCAAATGCAGACTTATAATTTTTGTTTGTTCAAACAATCAGCACCAAAAAATCTGACATTTCAAAACCAAGCTTAAAATTATGTATATATTCAGAGCAATGGCGGAAAATGAAACACGAGATTATTAACTTTCCTAATTTATGATATTTTTCTATAAACAACAGAGAAGGTGATGAAATTTTTGTTTAAAAATTCTATTAAAATGGAAATTTGGTGCATATCAATAGTTTTTCTTAGAACTTTAAATTTTGATTTTAGACTTAATTTAACTCTAAAAATTAATTTATAAAATAAAAATTATTCTTCACTTATAACCATTATTTAAGTTATATTATTATTTAATGTGAGACTTTCAATAATTTTTTTATTATTTATTTTAAAATAATAAACTAAAAAAGAAAATATCGATCATTTTTTTCTTTTATTTCATCTTATGTTTTTTTGTATTTATTACCTTCACACTTATAAAAAAAAGTCAAAATATCTCATCAATACATAGACAAGAATAAACCACGACATGTTATATGTAAATAGATTTTTTTATAGTGTATAAATTTAAAATTCATTAAAAATATTTTATAATTAGCATCAAATTAATATTTAAATAAAAATTAATCTCACGTTCAAAAAAAAATTAAAACATCCTGTGATATTACTTTAAAAAAAATAGATAATGATATTGTGTATCATGTCTCGCTATCTCAAAACGCATTTCGGTAAAGCCAAATCCAAAGTCAAGATGCACAAACAACCGGGTAATATTATTATATTACCAAAACCCCATAATTAAATGTGATTCCCATACCTCACTCCAATAACATACAGGGAGAAATCGCTCTTTTGGACTGACGTTAAGCGGAGTGTCTTTGTAGATGCTTTTACCCTGCTTGAGATCAGACACCAGGAATCACTCAGGCTTATTAATCCACTGGAGCTGAGCAAGAACAGACATAATTTTTCATACGTTTTTTTTTTTTCCTTTCAAAAAAATATTAAAACAAAATTTCTTCATAAGTATTATCAGAAAATTGTGATCTCTATTATTTGATCAAGTGTCTCTGAATGAGAGATGTCCTCTTTATATACATGATCGAGGCAACAAACTGAAAGCAAGCTATAACAAACTAAAATGACTAAGCTAGCTAAAAACAAAATTGGCCGTAATCAGCTATAACCAACTGATCAGTAAAATAACTCTTGCTAAAAGGGAAATAGTTTCAGTGTGATTATTGTGCAATGTACTCGTTTGGATGAACTTTTTTAGATTAAAAAAAACTTTTCATTTTGAATACTTTTTATATTTTAAAGCATGTTTGAATGATTTTTTAAAAGAAAAAAAGATGAAGTACTAAAACAAACTCCTAAAAGATCTTTTTTTTAGCTTATAAAAAGAACTATTTTCAAAATATGAAAAAGTTGTTCAAGACATATTTTTTAGACAAAAATATGTCTAATTAATTTTAAAAATAACATTTCTTATTTTTCATATTTTTAAACTTTATCAATATCATACTTTCTTGTAAGTCTTTATTTTTTCTCTTCTTCTTTTTTATTTTCTCAACTTGTGAAGGTAAAATTGGATTATTAGAATATTAAAATATTTTCAATAATATATGTGAAATAAATACAAGCTAATAATAGATCCTACAAGTATTTTAGTAAAAGTATATGGAGGAATCTAAAAAGAAATTATGTGAGAGGTCAACACTTTCTTTCATACATAAACAACTAAGAAATAGATAAGATGATTTAAAATATATTTTCTAATTATAACTTAAACTTGTCGAAAATGAGACTTGTCTTTTATATTTATCTTTTTAAATAATTTTATCGTTAAAAAAGTATTTTTATATTTTTATATTCAAACAACAATAAAAATAAAAAAAATTCTTTAAGTATTGCATTTAAACATAAAATAATATTTATATTTAAAAAAAACGATAATAAAAAGAGATTTAAAAAAAAAACTCATCCATAAAATAAGTATTTGTTAGAATGACTAATAAATATTATATTTACAAGATTAAAAGTGTAATTAACTAGTTATAGACTAAGGTAACGTAGACGTAATACCAGTTTAATAGTCATGTACCCAATCTAAAAATTGGGGAGTTTGTTAAAAGACAAATTCAAAGTTTCAAACCGTGATAATTACTAGTTTTTGACAGCATAAGTATGCTTCCGTATAAAATCAAAAAATCTTTTACCCCAAGCTTATATCATGCGTTTCAATCATTGATTAAAAATAAATCAAAGGTAAATTAAGTTAGGATTTAACAATAAAATATTATAGGGGAAAGGTGACGTTAGTGTAGAGTACTAAAAATTGTGATGTGTAAAAATCTGTGATGAAATTGATTATAATATATTTATTGGTATCTCTAAGACACAAATAACATCTTTTAAAATATAAAATTGTGGATCAATGAAAAAGTATTTAAAATTTAAAATTAATTTTTAAATTAAAATAAAAAAAATTTGAAAAATTACGTGCGTATCAAGTATATTTATTAAACAAGTCACCCTATCAAGTTGGGTAAACTCGGCTTTACAAAAAAAAAGCCCGACTAGAACTACTTCTTTTGTTGAGTTGGGCCGTCAATCCAACAAAATAATGAATATATTAACTTTTAACCTTGACCCAAATAAATCATATATATATTAGTAATGTTTGATGCGTGTCATATTTCCCCACTTTGCTTGCTCTTCTTAATCAGGGCTTACAAATCTATATCAATATATAATAGTATAACTAGATTTTGGTATTTGGTTATTTTCATAATACAAATTTGGTCCTATAAATCAGGAAGTTATAATTAGATAATTACCCTAATATTTCTTTTCCTATTTAAATAAAATAAATTGACAATCATATAATTATACAATTATTTAAAATTTCAGTTCATTTTAATTATTATTATTTAAATAAATTAAAGTAAAAGACAAATTAATACGTACATTAATATATATATATCAAGACATTACTAACTAATATCATTAATATTATATAAAATATTGTTTGTGTTACAAAAGATAGATTAATATAAATATTTTAAAATGATTAAACGGTTTTTGTTTTATCTTTCTCACTTTTTACTTAAATCATACTTGCTATCCGGCTTTCCCTATTTATCTCATTCTTTTTACGCTCATTTCCCTTTCAGTGCCCATTTTTCTAGAATCAAAGCAAACTCGTACAGTTACCCAAGCCCAAGCCCCGTATAGTTACGATTACGATGTGCTGAAATATTGGCCGCCTCCTTACGTCTTCACGTGAGACCTGTTAGACAATAGTGGTTTATATTAGGAATTTTGAAAGGCATTCACTTTTCTCTTACCTGCTTCTGCAGTTAAATCCCTATTCTTCTACCTATGCAATGACGGAGGCAATGGGGCAGGGACGGATCTACTTTAGACCCCCAATCCTCAATTTATACACTTATAGTTTGTTTGCTTTGAGAGTAATGGAGAAAAAAAAATTAAAGAAAAGAGAAATAAAAAAGAAATGAGAAATTTTTTTTTAATTAAAAGAAAATTAGAGAAGAAAAAAAAGTGATGAATTTCACAACTTTTTCATTTTTCTTCAAAAATGAGAAAAAATGGATAGAGGTGAAAATTTGACTAATATATCCTTTTTTGTTTTATAAATAAATAAATAGGGACAAATATGTATTTACAATAAAATTTAATTTTCTTTCTTTTCTATTTCTCTCTTAACTCTCTTAATTCAAACAACTTAAAATTTACTCATTTTCTACTCTATTTATCTTTTTTCTATTTCTTTCTACTCTATTTCTTTCTACTCTATTTCTCTCTTAATCCAAAAAAAGCTTAATGGCTAATTCTATAATACATTATAAAATTATAATATATGAATACCATAATATCTTTATCATTAATTTTCTTTATGTAGATACTAGCGTATTGGCTGTCAATTTGCATTTTTTTTTACTGTTGTTTATTTTAGTATAATACTTAAGTATATATTAATATATTTTAAGTCTCTTATGACTATACAGACAAAAAAAAATTATGCCTACGAGCATTTAAGAAAAATAAAATTTTGAATCTAAAACAAATTTCAAGAATCTTAAGCATTTAACAAACATAAAAAACAAAAATATAAACATAATCAAAAATCGCAAGATGGAATAACAGTTCAGTTTAAAAATGTAATTGTAAAAAGAAAAGAGAAGCAAAGTATAGTTTCAAATGAAAAGAGATGAACCGTTGTAAAAGAAAGAAGAAATCGTTGTTTATGTGAGGGATGAAAAAGTAAATCTATTTTAAAATGAACGTGGTAGCAAATAAGAATTTTCAGTTTTATTTTATGTATTAATTGATTTTTAAATAATTGTAATGACACTTTGAAAAGGATAAATTTAGAGACAAAAAGGAAAATCCCCTTTATAGTAGTATAAATAAATAAACGATCATGTGATTGTCTCACTCTAACAAAATTAAGAGTTAACTGTTAAAAAAAAGACAAAATTAAGAGTTATTCTATATTTTCTCATTCTATTGTCTTCTTATGCCCAAATTTAAAAAAACAACCATGTAAAGAGCATTGGCCGCCATTAAAGGAGTAGCCACCCAACTCCATCTCTTTCAGATCAATTTTTGCTGTTAACATATGTGCCGACGTTTCATATCTCACCTAAAAAGGTTTTAGCGGTTACATAAAATAATAGGCTCTCAAACATAGAATTTTCAGCGTGCCTTCATCCCGTTTCATTAGGAAAATTTTCAGAAATAAAAAATCATACAGAAACCCAACAACTCTTACTACATTTACATTGGTTCACTTGATGAAACCCATGTTTGCTGCTTCTTTACTAATCACCTACAAAGAGGAAAATGCAAATGCAAAAGTTGACAATATGACAATGAGACAAAGATGGGTGGTTGCTCCATCAATGGTATAATGAAAAAAAAAGAGGAAAAAATGCAGGATAATTACTTTTATTTAGTTGATATAATCACAACTGTCCACGTCTTTAGATGAGTGTGCTTGGTTTTGATTAATTATTTGAAATAATTATTTTTTTAATTAAAAATTATTCTATCTAAAATTTATCTTGTTAGTTTAAAATGTATAAAATTAGTTATAAGTTAAGATTATTTTTTTATTAACTAAAAATAGTTTTTTTTTGAAAAATTTTTATTTTAAACTTTTAATTATTTGATTTCAGATTATTTTAAAAGCTTTAGGAGAGAAATATCGACTTGTTCTCAACTAAATAACTTTTTCAATCATTTCATATATCTTTTAGTAATTTAATACATAAAATTTATTTTTTATACAATTCAAACAAAACTCTTTGTCTTAAAATCAATTATGAATTAACATATTCAAATATAAAATAAATTTTTTATAATTGATTTTCTTGATTGATATATTATACACAATAGATTATAATCAGAATGCTCAAATTCTATCTTTATTAAAAAACTATTTTTAGTAAAAAAATTAATTAACAGCTTTTAATTTAACAACTCGAATATATTGATAAAATGTGAAAACATCTTTTATGATGAAAAAAACTATCTTTCCAAATAATTAAGCTAAATCAAACATACTCTAAATCTACTCACTTAATTTACAGAAAAATAAAATAAAATTATGGTACCATATACGGGTCATTGTACCCAACCCACATCTCCAAGGCCTAACGCACCCAAAGCTCATAGCCTCTCCCACCATATGCAGACCCTCTTGAAAGGACACCTGCAACCTTCCTCTAAAGGGTCCAATCACCTACAAAATGCTTGTCGATACAGCTTGTCACACATCATCAAGTGACTTACTATAATAAGGATAATTGACCACTTAGAATAGACTTTACCCTTAATATAAGGTACGTCTCTATTTAAGAGAAGACATAACTCTTACAAATATTAACTTAAATATTAGAGTGTCTTTGTAAATATTCATGTTCATGATTGGAAACTTAGAGCTCAAAGACCCACTAGGACAAGAACATCTACTAAAATTAGGTGGAAGGCACACTAGTTATGGATATAGCTAGTTTAAAACTACGTAATCCATCTTAAAAAGTTTATTAAGTATTTAATTTACCAGAATATCTATTGCGACATTTAACTTAAACAATGAGAATTGATAGTTCTAGAAGCTATCTTAATAAAAAAATATTTAGCGCCTCCACAAACATAATATGCAGCACGCTCTGAACTAATTTTTCTTTTATAAAGTCAATAACATTCTTATTGTATTCAAATCATGGGTTCTATACTAGTGACCCATAGCCAAAGGCCAAAAACACCATGGCTGTATGACTTTAAAGAAAACATCCACTATTATTAAAAAGTTTTCACCAAATTGAATGAAGATTATGAGATGATGATAATAAAAACGCTTACTTGCTTGCCCTTCAAAATAAAATTCTTAACTCTGCCTTTGTATGTGGCACCCGCTATAGAAATTTAGCTACACGGGAGCCTTAATCACAAATTTCCTTTGAGATCCCCAAGTAAGAAATGGCACTACACAATGACCATCACACCTATTGACATGGTCTTCATCGCTATTGTTAATTACAAATTTACAATGCTTTTCCCAACTCTTTCACGTTTTTATTTTTATTTTATTTTATTTATTTATAGATTCACGGTTTCAAAGTAAGCCAATGAAATAGGGATGTGGGAACACTTCAATGATCCAGAGGTGTAGCAGGAGTTGGCTTCCATCTAGTTGGACCCACAAATCTACGGACATCTCGCACTCCACCATAATATTGGGTCTTTAAGTTATAACCATTCATTTTATCTCCACGACAACACTACATCCTCGTGCAACCACATTCTAAAAACCAAGTCCATTTGTAAAAACATTCAAGTTCAACTGAAAAATATATAATCAAATCAGTTAAAAAAGTTGGCCAACAAATAAACATTGCAAAACCATACCTTCTAATAGCACTTGCAGGTTGAAATCATGATCATGTCCCAATTATGATTACCATGTTCCATTAAACAAAGGAGCTCTTAAACTTATTTCACTGTACAAGTGTACATATATTTGTTTCTGTCATTCTTTCATTGCATTCTTGGTTTAATGATATTCAATGCTTACCGTTTTCCCCGTGGTTTTGGTGTAGCTGATTATTTTTTTCCCACTAGTTTCATTTTATTTTCATCGTTTACCCCCTCCCTCTCTCTCTTTCTTCCATCAAAAGGATGTGATTTAAAATTTAAGGGTTCAACAGACAGTTAGAAAGCTAAAAAAACATTAAAGAAAACATTTTAAAAATATAAACAAGCAAAGGCATAATGTACACACGTAGATTGCAAAGATAGATATTGGTTGTCAAGTTTGGAGAGAAAAGTTAGCGCATTGTTTTGCTCCATGGAATATACCTAATCGTGGTATATTACATATATGTTTGGAAATGAATTGAGCTTAGCTGAGCTGAGCTGAATTAAGTCAATTCAAACTTGACTTATTAGTTTAAGTTTAGATTACTTTAAGCTCATTGAGCTTTAATATCAAGCTTTGTTAAGCTTATTAAATTTAGAGTTAAGTTCAAATTTATATTTCAACAAAATTTCTTTTTTATATATAATTAGTTAACAAATAATTTAGTCAAATTAAAAATCAAATCAAATTCTAGTATATTTATTAATTAAAGTATTATTTTTATTAATTATTCTTCTTAAAAAATGATTACATAAATATATCGAGTCAACTTATGAGTTAATGAGTCAAATATGTAAAAGTTCAAATTTGACTCATTTAACGAACAAGGTAAAATTTTTAACTTATTGAATTGTTAATAAATCGAGTCGCGATCAAGCTCACAAATTGACTTAACTCAATTTATTCTATCTCATCCAGCTCTTACACTCATACTGCGATACAACATTTAGAACAATAAATTTTCATCCTTGGTATCATTCATGAGCTGAACTTTTGTTTTGAGCATCCATTTTGATTTGCAAATGAGTTATGCCCATAAAGATTGCTAGTCGGATCCTTTCATGAAGCCTTAACAATTCTGCCATAAAACTAAAAGTTTGTCCCACGTATTTATGGAAGTCCCTTTCCCGAGCTTCTCTCTCTTTTTGGCCAATAAATGTTTATTAAGATGCGAATTAGAGTATTTTGAGTTTAGGATAAAATTATAATTTGGTTTTTTAATTTGTCTCATTTATGGTTTGTTTGGTTAAAATGAGGGGAGGGGAGAGATTTTAATGGAAGGGAGGGAAAAGGAGGAGAGAGATTTTAATTTTGTATGTGTTTGGTTAGAGGAGGACATGAGAGAAATTTTAATAGAGGAAAAGTATAATTTTTTTACACAATTATAACATTTAATTTATTAATATTTTAGTTTATTTTTAAACATATATTCTCTTCCCTCTAAATCTCATACTTTTGGAGGGGAGCTAAAATTAGCTTAGGAGAGATTTTACTCCCCTTCTCTCCCCTTTAAAAAATTGAACAAAACATATAAGATTTAAAATAATCCCTCTCTTGTCCTCCCCTCAATTTCCCTCCAACCAAATATTATGTTAAGAACTCAAAATATAATATAGTTTACAAATTCTCACTTAAATATATGTATAACAATTTAGCAAATAACATACTATGAAAATTCATGTTTTGGAAATACTCATTCTACTCTTGATGTGGTGACTTACCCCTTATCCTTTCAAAAAGTGATTGTTAGTGGCTAAATTACTAACATGGTATGTGGGGTTTATTTGGGTCATAGTTGGCAAGGATGTTGAGATTGTTGGTTACGTACTTATGTTAGTTTTGTTGTGATGGAATGAAATGTTATTTCACATGTAATCCTGGAATTAGAGGACTCTTATGTTTTTTAATGAAATATATATATATAAAATGACATTTTTATTTTAAATCTCACTCTACAAATTTATGGAATCTCATTCCTCAAAAAGATGGCTGGATTGAGATTTTATATTTTGTGAAATAGAATTTCGTATTTTACCCTTAACTTATAAAATTACACAAAAGTTACCTTCTATAATTTATAAAATATTATCACTCTTCTTATGACTGGTCTCTCCTCTCAACTACTTATTCTTCTTTCTTCTAATATTTATTGATATAAGACGAAAAATATTTATTTATTGGCTTATGACGATGTAATTTTCAATTTTTTTAATACTTGAGCTTGCATTTTTTTAATGTTGTAATTTTCATTATACGTTATCATAGATTCATTATTCCTACAAATTGTTTGCATAATTTTTGAATTGAGACTTTATTTAATTATTGTCTTTTAAATTTTAAATCTTGTACAATACTAAATTCAATATTGTACTAAGGAAAGAAAAAAATATTATTGAAAAGGAAAAACTATCAAAATTTATATTATCAAGTTATGGGAAAAATAATCTTGAATATTGTTTCTAAAAATACAAATTATATATATATATATATATATATGAATGTGTGTGTGGAAGAAGAAGACAAAAGTTAAACTTTTTTTCTTATTAGGGATATATTTATGCCATTTACAACAATTTAGATTTCATTTCATATTATTAGGAGTGTCAATTCAGACAAGTCCATTGCAAATTAATCAAAATTTGGTTTAAACTAGCAAATTGTTAACCCAATCTTACCTTATGTGAGTTGTGGACTATTCAGGTTTGTTTGAACGCCTTTCACTTATTTATATTAGAACAAAAAAAATGTAATGTTAAATAATTTATTTAATTAACCTGTATTAAAAAGCTTAAATTAACTTGAATTGAAAGATTTCAAATTAGTTGTCACTAAGAATAAATGAATGTTTGTTTTAAAATGATATTTAAATAAACTTAAAAAGTAAAACTTAATATATGTTCCTATTATATTATTAAAATTTATCATTCCATCATTAATTCATTAGTTGTATCGGCCATGACAATTGGAATGGATCAGGCAAAGCCAAATTTATGTAGGTTAACATTTTATTGGCCCAACCATGTATTTCAGAAAGCTATGCACATATTGTGTTTTTAATTTTACCAAACTGTTAAAATCGGAATGAAATTCCCATTTTAATTTATTAATTCCTATTCTTGAAATTTCTTTATTTACACTAAACCTAATATGATTTATAAATAAGTCAACTGACAAATTGAAAAATATAGGATTCTATATATAAACCCAAATCTTGTTGGACATTAATGTAAATATTTGATTTTTGATGCTCAGCACAAAAAGAATTATAGTAAAGGATTAATCATTAAACTCACGTAATATTCATATTTAAAGACCTATTAAGTATTAACCATTCATATAATTAATTCATTTTAAGAGTGAAAATTTTGGAAAAAGTGAATCCACACTTTTTAAATTTTTGTCTATTTATAAATAATCACTATGAACTATAATTTTTTTTTAAATTTAATCTATAAACTATATCAATTATCACAATAAGTCCTTTCATTCACTCTCCATTATAAGTTGCTAACGGAAAAAAATTGCATGCAGACTTCTTAAACTTTGTCAATTTGTAAAGCACCATAAACTATAAAATCTTTTAATTTAATCCTTAAATTATATCAATTGTTGCAATAAGTGTTAATTTGCTAATGAAATAGTAACGCAATATAATCCTTATCCTCCATATGTCTCCAATTAATTATTCATGCTTTTTTAATTCATAATTCTTATTTAATAATTATCTCTTTATACCTATTTAATATTTCTTCATAAATTAAAGAAATTAATTTAAAAAAATAAATAAAAAAGCCCATAATAGACAATATGATCAAATTAATCAAATTAAGTTTTTTTTAAAAATTTAATAATATTATATATTTTTTAATTTCTAAAAATTAATTAATTAAGTAAAGGGAAAAAATAGAAAATAAAATAAATGATTATGATTAGAATAAATAGTCAGTGTAAATTTTGTCACGGAAACAAATAGTCAATGAATAAAAAACTTGGTATCATTTACAAATAGTAGTTATAAATTATAAATTATTATTATTATTATTTTAAATTTATGAAAAATTATTAAATAGGTAATAACATATTAAAAGGAAATTAACATGAAAGTTAGAATTTGGGATAGATGAAATATAAAAATAATGTCACATCACTCTTTTATTATTAACTTAATAAATAATTAATGAAATAATTTATTAGCTATAATTGATATAATTTAAAAATTAAATTTAAAATTTTTATTATTATGATAACTCTAAACAAATTGATAAAATTTAAAGAATATAAATGTACATTCCTTTCATTAATAATTTAACGGAGGAAATAAAAGAATTTATTATAATAATTAATATAATTTATAAATTAAATGAATTTTTTTTATAATTCATAATAATTATTTATAATGGCCAAAATTTAAGAGATGTAAATATACTTTCCCCTAACAAATTGAATCAACCTATTCTTTTCTAATTGCCACGAGATGGTCAGGACAGTGGGGCCATATGGTAATCTAACGGTCTCCAAGCGAATACGGAACCTGAGCGTAAACCATCGAGTACAGCTGCGATTTCGCCTGTATAATTTATCCTTGATATGTAAAGACGATATTACCCTCAATTAAAAAACACAAACCGAGTCAAACGACCTGCCACAATAAAATCGAAGCGCATTGCATTTACATCCATGTTGTTCACTCTCCTCTTTCTCTCCCTCAGGAAAAAAAAAAACTTAAACTTTCTCTCTCTAAAATTGAAGCTTCGGCAGTAGAAGGAAACAAACAGAAAAGTGCTTCACATTCGTCACTGATCGAGGTTAGGAGTTAACTTTTTCTTCCACTGTTCTATTTTTTCGTTCTCTAAGTTGATTTCGATTTCTTCGATTATTTATTGGTATAAATTCCAGAAAATTTTATGCATCGTACGATAAATTAATTTTAGCTCAGGGCGCGTTTAAATGCATAACCTTATGATCGGGTTAGTTAATTTGCGTAACCGTTTAAGGTTTTTTATTTTTATTTTTGATTTTTTTCGTTTGCGTACTTTGTGTATCGGGAATGATTTGGGTTATTCGATAGCTTCAGCAGGCTCAATCTGTTATCTCTTATGAGTTTGTCTTTGGTGATTGATTATGTAACTATGGGTTTGGGTTTGAATTCACGTTGAGTTTTCGATGAATTCGATATACAATATATGTTTTAACTGGTGATTCAGGCAGTGCGGAAAGAATGAGTTTGAGCTTCGGCTGGATGCAAAGGCTATCATTGTATAACTGAGAAGCGAAACTGGTGATAGACGTGGAATTGTAGATTTTAGTACCGTTAGTTGAGATATTGAGAAGACTAAGGTTCATTTCATACGATGGCAGAAGACACCACAACTTGAGCAGTGATTGGCTGAAGGAAATTGTTTTGGGAAAGGGACAGGACATAGATTGGGAAAAATCTTTCATGATGTAGTTTAGGCCTCTGTTTCGGAAAATTATTATTCTGGGATTTCATGTTATGACTGTTGTCATTTACATATCATTATGGTCTTATTTGTGGTTGCATTCATCGCGTTTCTTGCAGTTCAGTGAAAGTATTGGTTCTACTGGGCTCAATTTTGAAGTGCTTTTTAGTATTAGATTTTGTTATTTCGCATTGTATAGACTACTAAAAGGCACGTCATTTCTAATTTAGCTCAATACAAATTTCTGTAATTGGATTTTGGATATGCTTTGGATTATTGCTAATCCTTAAAGAGAATTAGATGTGCTTGATTCATTTAATCTTAGAGCTCCTGGGTTATGCCTAATGCATTTGTATAGTTGGCGCTTTTTGTGGAAGTGGTTGGACATCTCAGCAACGGTGCCCTTGAGAGTTCTTCTGTACCGCGAACCTTCTTTATAAGATAAATGGTCATAAACTACATCAGCTGAAGTTTTTTTTTTTTTTTTAACACTGTTGGAAATCCCCCTTGGTAGAATTTTTTAATTAGCATTGTTTTTCTCATGAACTATTAATGATGAACAAATTGTTAACTGTTCAATTATGTTGGTGGCTTTAATAAGTGTGGATATATTTCTTGTGGTCCATTGGTAATGGGGATAGATTTTGAAGCACCTAGATTGGTAGAGATAGAAGTTGGGTTGTTTATGATGTTTGATATCTTGTTATTGGGTTCAGTGTGATGAGTTTGTCTGAGGCATTTCTTGAAAATTCAGTGTGTGTGAGTTATCAGAAGTTTTAGGGTTGTATAGTTGAGGCATACAAGTCGATCATGGATCCTCCGAGAAAGTAACTTTTAACATAAGATGGTAGATTTGGATCCACTTCTGTAACACTTGTGCACTGTAGCAAATTATTCAATTGAGATTACCACCTTTGCATCTTCCTAATCACTTTTAAATAGAAATTGTATATTTTTTATGCCATGTGAGTCTGTGACTCGTCTATGTTTGAAGCAAATCATTCAATTTAGTATAGCACATTTTCTTTAATTTACCCCTGGATATACTATTTATGCTATGTAACTTATCATTTATGTACTGTCATAGTTTCTGCAATGCACCGTGTGGGTAGTGCGGGCAACACAAACAATTCAACTCGCCCTCGTAAGGAGAAGAGATTAACATATGTGTTGAATGATTCTGATGACACAAAGGTGAACTCATTATTTCTTTATTTTATTTGTTCCAGGAAAATGACGAAGTTTCATATTTTGTTTCTTGGAATTTGCATCTTTATCCCCACAAACATTTTCTTTGACATTTGCCTCTAAACCTGTCAACTAGTTGAGATTGATTGTGTTGTTCTTAAAGTTAATAAAAAATACGTGCATTTTCACTTAGTTTCATGAAAATATATTTAAAGTGATATTTATATTATTCTCTGTTTTAATATCAGACCCTTTGGTGGTGTGCATATTTTTCTCCTTATTTTTAATATTTACTCATTATTTTACCTTCTAATCAATCAAAGCTTCGTCAAGAGTTTGTTCTACACTATGGTACCTGACTCACTCCAACTAGGTACTTAGCATTTTGCTTCAAAAAGGTGTCATGTAATACGTGCTACTTTTGCATCAATCTTGCACATTTTAGTTGGAAAGTCTTTAAAATTTGAAAATTTTCTTAGTTGGGTCTATCTATAATTGTTTGAAAGTTGGTTCTTTTCTGCAGCATTGTGCAGGCATAAATTGTTTGGCTGTACTCAAGTCTGCAGTATCTAATGGGTCTGATTATATCTTCACTGGGAGCCGTGATGGCAAGCTAAAACGGTGGGCACTAGCTGAGGAAGCAGCGGCATGCTCTGCTACCTTTGAATCTCATGTGGATTGGGTAATCCTTATTTTCCTTCCCCTCCATTTGTTAGTTGACATTTGATTTAATAACCTCAGGAACATGGCAATGTTTATTTACTATGGTTACTTGATGATGCTTCATCTACAAATCCCCCCCCCCCCAAAGGATGGGTAGGTAAGTGGATTTTATGCTAACTATACATGTAATTTTTTTTTACTTAAAATGCCCAATCTCAGTGGTCAGGCCAAAAGGTGTATATGATGCAGCATGGGAAAGCTGTTCACTATGCTATGTGCAAAATATGTCTCATTCTTGGGATTGGTTATGTGGGACCTGTATGTGATGTCTGACTTAGATGAATATTATATTTTTCTAGTCTTTTATATGCAAAGGAGGTCTGCAATTGCTGAATTTTTATATAAAATTTTAATTTGATTTCGTAGAGTGCTTCATCAAACATCCTTACATGACATCACATGTACTTTCTTATTGTCTTTGGTGTTAAGAGGTCAGTACCCTTGATTATAGTAGAAAAATCAAGTTTGAGAAGGCAAAGGCAATAAAAGCCCCTTAATTTCTCTTTTACTCAAAAAATTCTAAAACCACAATTAAGATTTGTTTGAATACTGAAAGAGACGACTTCCATAGTCTCTGAATTCTTGAACTTCTCTTGACTGTTGTTTCATCATGTTTCCTTCTCTTGCCTTGTAAAAATCACAATTCTTCCCCTTTAAAATAACCCTTTTTTTGGGTGTAATTATATGTTACTAGAAATTCCAGTAACTAGTTTCTTGAGATCTAGCCAATCCTTCATGTTCAATCTATCAGTGTTCTTGAGCTCAGAATCATTCTTCAACTTATGCATTTTTTGCTTAATTCCAAAACCCTGTAAGTGTTTAATTTGTACATGCTACATTAGTAGGAAATGGAAATGATGAGCTCTTCATACCAACAAAACGTGATACCTACACAATTTGTAATACATGCATAATAGCATAAGTTACATGATAAGCATCTAAGCAACTTGGGGAACCCTCCCTTAAAAGCTAGCTATTAAGGGGGAAGAACCAAGCCACTTAAATACACCACTCGGCAGCCCATACTACCCAATGTGGGACTTTTTGGCATCCCATACTACCCAAGTCCCTATCATTACAGTTGAATATATAGTAGTTGTTTTTTATTCTTGCAGGTTAATGATGCAGTTCTTGTGGGTGATAATACACTTGTTTCTTGTTCTTCAGATACGACCCTGAAGGTTTGTTAATTGCTAGCTGTTATTTGTTCTAATCAATCCTTGCTCTTCTGCGATGATAGCAGTACTGGTTTAATTACTTTTACTTCTCTGTTTTTAACTGGGCTGCTGTATGTTTTTGCCAGACATGGAATGCCTTGTCCAATGGAACTTGTAATAGGACACTCCGCCAACACTCTGATTATGTTACTTGCCTTGCAGCAGCTGAAAAAAATGTAATGTACTTCAAACTTTCCATGCTTCTTAAGTGCATCAGGAAAAGGTTCATTTCCTTGCTTTTATATGTTCCACATTGAATCTGATAGATAGTGTGATTGAATTAAAAGTTTGTATCTTTTCAAATCCATTTTCTAATCCTTTAATAGTGTCATGAATTTTAGAGCAATATTGTTGCCTCTGGTGGCCTTGGCGGGGAGGTTTTTATATGGGATCTTGAAGCTGCGCTTGCTCCAGCCATAAAGTGCAATGATGCTATGGATGATGATTCTTCAAATGGTAACAATGATTCTGGCAACTCACTACCAATGACAAGCCTACGTACCATCAGCTCAAGCAACAGTATATCCATGCACACTACTCAAACTCAAGGGTACATTCCAATTGCTGCCAAAGGCCATAAGGAGTCTGTTTATGCATTGGCAATGAATGAAGGTGGAACACTTCTTGTCTCTGGTGGCACAGAAAAGGTACAATGTGGCATTCATGTTCACATTTATGTTCTGACTTGGTGAGGCTTCTGTCATTACATTTGGAATTTTGGAGGTAGTTAGTTTGAACCATATTAGATTGAATCTCATTAGATAGATTGTGGGATGTTGTCTTTGACCTTAATTAAGAGCATGGTTTATTTCTGCTTTTTTTTTTTTTTGTTTCTCTAGGTTGTGCGTGTTTGGGATCCAAGATCTGGATCAAAGACTTTGAAGCTACGAGGGCATACAGATAACATCAGGGCTCTGCTTCTGGATTCTACTGGCAGGTTTGCTGAGTGGACATATAATTTTTAGTTGCAAGTTTTCAGTTGACATTTATATTTCAGAGTCCACCCCCTCTTTTTTTTTTTCTGCTTTGGTCTTTCTCCTATGGAATTTCTATATGTTGCCACAACATATAAATAACTACGTACATAAAGAACATATAATATTTTCACTGGCAATGTCACAATGGATTGCTATTTAATGGTCAATAGTATACTGAATGAAATGCTTTTTGGTTTTCTTTGCTATTGCATACAGCCATACACCTTTTCATTGCATAAATTTTGTTAGATTGAATTAATACTTTTTTTTTTTTTCCGACAACAGCTGAGATATTTTTAACATTCATTATTACAGGTTTTGTTTATCAGGATCTTCAGACTCTATGATAAGGTAGTGTATTTTTTCAGAAAATAAATTAGTGCATGTGTATGGTGTTATAAGCATTTCTATTTGTTTGTTGTATGGTTGACTAATCTCATCATCTATCCTCATAGGCTTTGGGATCTTGGTCAGCAGCGTTGTGTGCATTCTTATGCAGTTCATACAGATTCTGTTTGGGCTCTTGCCAGCACCCCGACATTTAGTCATGTTTATAGTGGTGGGAGAGACTTTTCAGTGAGTGCAGTTTTCCATTAAAAATAACATGATTTTTTTTTATGACTTGAATATGTGTCCTTGTTTTGTTTAACTTGTGAAGCTCATATTTCTGATGCCCTATTCTTTTATACCTCCAGTTATACTTGACAGACTTGCAAACGAGAGAGAGTGTTTTGCTTTGCACAGGGGAACACCCTATTCTTAAATTGGCTTTACATGATGATAGCGTATGGGTTGCATCAACGGACTCTTCAGTTCACAGATGGCCTGCTGAAGGACGCAACCCTCAAAAGATTTTCCAAAGAGGCAGTTCATTTTTAGCTGGAAACTTGTCCTTTTCGAGAGCAAGGGTGTCGCTAGAAGGATCTACCCCTGTATGTTACATTTATTTTTCAAAAGTTCAGCATACTAATTTTTATTATTTTATCTACCAACTGTTGTATTGCTCTGGGAATTTATAATACCAGTTGCATATGTAAATGTAAAGGGGAGGCATATTAGTTTACATATCCCCTATCAGTGCTTTCTTTTTGGGGTTATGATAGGATCTGTCTTCCAAAGAAGTTTCTGTTCAAAGATAAATGTTCTTTTGGTTTTTTCTGTTCTGGGGCACTAATAATTTTTCATTTTGTTGCCAAAATAAAAAATATTAATAGGTTCCTGTATATAAAGAACCAATCTTAACTATTCCTGGCACCCCTGGAATAGTACAGCATGAAGTTTTAAATAATAGGAGGCATGTCCTGACAAAGGTAATCATGGTGTTTTTTGTTCATTTATTAAGCCAAACATGTTAATATTGTCATATATTCTGTTGTTAAATTGATAATCTTTCTGTTAACTCTTCTGAACTGATAAATGGCTCTCTTTATAGGATACTTCTGGTTCAGTGAAGTTGTGGGAGATTACTAAAGGTGTTGTAATTGAAGATTATGGAAAGGTGAGCATTGGTTGTACTTTCATTGGTAACCTGCATGGTAGTCTTGTTTGTTAGGGAAGGAGCTTAGTTCTACTGATTATTATTTGCAAATTTCAACTATAGCTGATAGGGGTCATTTGTAAGTTCATAATAGCTCATGCTTTACATGTGCACTATTTAGGTTTCATTCGAGGAGAAAAAGGAAGACCTGTTTGAGATGGTATGATTACTGATATTCATCATCATGACTTTTACTTTAATTATACTTTTTTATTTTATTTTGGTAAGACAACATTCATTATTATATTCGTTTGTTAGCTCTGACTGGTTTTTATTTTCTTTCCACTCTGCCTCAGGTTAGCATTCCTGCATGGTTCACGGTGGATACAAGGCTTGGAAGTTTGTCTGTCCATTTGGACACTCCCCAATGCTTTTCTGCGGAGATGTATTCAGCAGACCTTAACATTGTAGGCAAGCCTGAAGATGATAAGGTAAATGGATTTATTGTCATAATCAATTTACCTGCCCTTCTCTTAAATTTCTTACTATATTGATTTTGCTCCTAGTTTTTGGATGTTATTATTGGCTGTAACAAGTAATATCTAGTTTATACAACTGCCTACATCATTCATTCTCCTATTTATTTTTTAACTATTGACTATAACAATTACTAATGTCAAGTTTATACAATTGTTAACATCATTCATATGTGGGATCCATTGCAATCAGTGAATCATAATGATCTTCCTATTTACTCCTGTGTTCTTGCTCAGTCTGAAATGATGCTTGCCATGGTTCTAGTATGGACATGGTAGTATTTATTTTAAAGTTATATTTATTTGGAGGTGTTCTATTACATGCTTCTACAGTTTTCAGACATAGGAGGTTCGTGCATACAATGGCATTCTGAGAATGCTTGCAGTAGTTTACTGTCATCTATCCAAAATCAGTGCCTGTTTGTTTCTTTAAATATATGGAAGCAACTAATGAGTCTTCCTGTTATTCTACAGGTTAATTTGGCTCGAGAAACCCTTAAAGGGCTCTTGTCTCATTGGTTGATAAAAAAAAAGCAAAGAATGGGAACCCCAGCTCCTGCTAATGGGGAATTATTATCTGGAAAGGATGCTACTAGAGGTCTTATCCATTCAAGAATCGAGGTTGATGGTAGTTCTGAGAATGATGCTATGGTTTATCCTCCGTTTGAATTCTCAGTTGTTTCCCCTCCTTCCATTGTTACTGAGGGCACTCATGGAGGTCCATGGAGAAAAAAAATTACTGATTTAGATGGAACTGAGGATGATAAAGACTTCCCCTGGTGGTGTCTGGACTGCGTATTGAATAATCGGTTACCTCCCAGAGAAAATACTAAGTAACTTTTTTGCCTTCCTTTCATTTTTATTTTCTCTCTAAATTGTTGCATTTAACCCATGCTTGTAGTAGCAAGGAAGAAACCTTGCTCACGGGTCATGGCAATTTACATATCTTGTTAATGTAGCATAATTGACTGATGCTTTGCTCAATCTATTATTATTATTATTATTATTAGAGCTCGAAGTCATATCTTAGGCCTTTTCTGATGATTCAAAGTTGCTATGATCCTTGTTTTCTGAATGAGAACTTGACTCTGGAGAGTTATATGTGGTAGTATACATTCTCATCCAAAAAAATATGGTGGTACTTGTTAGAGATATAAAACTAATCTTGGGCCTTCACCTATCAACTTAAGCTTTTGGTATAGTTGGTCTTTGATATGGAGTATCAGAGCCTCTATGACCAAGTGGTTAGGAGTTCGATCCCTGCCGCCCCTATTCTTCTAAATAAAGTTGAATTTCACAAGGTAGGGTGGGCCTGTGCATTGTCCACGTTTTGGGCCCAAAGGGCTCTTGCGTGAGGGGGCATGTTAGAGATATAAAACCAATATTAGGCCTCCACCTAACAACTTAAGCTTTTGGGATAGTTGGTCTTTGATAGTACTTAACATGGTAATTATAACAGAAATCAACTTGCGATTTGCTTAAGAAGTTATAGAAGTTTGCTTCCTATTAATCCAGTGGTATCTGTTGCTTGGTTCTATGTATTTTCCATGGCATCTTTAAACATTTTTTTTGTACTTTTGACTGTTATTGTTATGAAAAGATTGAATTTGTTTTCTTACTTTTCTAGACTTAGAGAACAAATGAAACATTGTCTATGGATTTGACTATTTGAGTTTCTGACCATGATGGTGGCAATTTTATAATTCTGGAAATCTTTATGATTATCATTGGTCTTGGATCAATTATATAATGTTCTCTTTAATATAGATTCTTTTGTGATAACCTCTGCAGATGCAGTTTCTATTTGCATCCATGTGAAGGTTCTACTGTCCAGATCCTCACACAAGGGAAGCTAAGTGCTCCACGAATATTAAGAGTTCACAAAGTAAGTTTTAATATTTCATAGTAATTGATAAAGTTTTAATATTTCATATTTCATGTGCTCTCTCAGTCTCTCTATGAAAAGGTCTTTTAGTTTGAGCCCCTTCTCTGTTTCCATAAATTTCCATTTCTATATGAAAGGGAAATGTTCTGTATGAAGAGGGCAATGTGCTGTATCTTTATCCCTGAAGCTGTAAATTACTTTTGACATCAAATTAGAGACATTGCCATGAACTTGCTAGAGGGTACACTTAACCTATTCCATCTGTGAAAAACTGGCAACCAGGACATTGTTTTCTTCTCCTAGGGATGTTATATTCATTTTTTGGAATACATATCCCCTGTAGTTTAACATGAGTAGTTTAACGAATGTTAGTCTCCTTTTCTTCTTTTGATTTTGTCCATCCCTGACGGGGGCATGGGATACAAATAGTGGGATATGGGAAAGGAAGCAGTGTTGTCAATGGCAGATGGTAGCAAGCCTCAGAAGTGCCATGGTGGATTGCATGTTGGTCATTGAAAAAAAGGATATATTAAAGACACATAGAAAGGGGGGAAAAGAAATACATGCCATATTTGTAGAAGAAATTGAAAAACGAGAGAGAGAAAGAGGAAGAACAGAGTTCTGTCGGCAGTCAATTAAGAAATAATGAAAAATGAAAATCATGTGACTGAGGATTTCAGTCTGGTCTGTGATGATTTTTTGTTTTTGGAGGGCTGGGGGGGGGGGGGGGAGGAAGCTCAATGGAACTCTGGTGTTGAGAGCCCAAGTTTTGGCATTGCGTGTGAGGAGTGAACGGGTCTTCAGGAGTGTTTTTCTTCTAATTTACTGCTATGTTTTGACTGAGAGAACTGAAAGACACATTTACCACTAAAACTAAGAAGCCCAATGACTGGACACAGGATAAAATGGGAATCGAGGAGAGATATTGCCATCCATCAGCCATCTTCACTGTGGTTGATGCCACATCCACCATGCCGAAAATGCCACATCATGGAGGTTTTAATGCGGGAATCCCCTTTGCCATCACGCCATTTTGCCATGGCGTCTGCCATTGACAACACTGAAAGGAAATATGGACATATATCATATTGGTATAGATTGGGAATTTGTTGTAAATTTGTAAATAGGGTATTTATTAGTAAGTTGAATATGTTATTACTTTTAATGAATTTAAATTATTTGGGATATTTAGTAATTTAGGATTGCTTGGATTTCCTTGTACTTTAGATTTATTCTGTCAATCTATCATTTGGAATTTAAATTGTTATTCAGGGATTCTCCCTATTCTTGCTCTTTAGTCCTTTCCTTCCACTTCTTTTTGATGAAGTATGTGAATGGGATAAGAATATCATGAAATATTAGGATTATGGAATATACATATCTGGATGATTGGGGAGTTTATTATAATTAGGTGTTACAAAAGTATTTTAATAATTTGAGGTTTTCTAGTAATTTATGATTTTTATTAAATTAATGCTTTTATTTGAAATTATTGTTACTTGGATATCAAGTTTGGTTTTACTATTACTACATGATTTGGAATTTAAGAGTACTATGTTCTCTTACCTTACTTCTGTTTCCCCCATTTCTCTCTCTAGTTTCTCTCTCCTCTTTCTCCCCCCAAATCTCCTCTCCCGTCTGCTGTCTTGTTCATCCTACATCACTCTCTCTTTATTCTCCCTCCTTTAGTTTCCTCTCGTCCAAATCTCTTCTTTCTACCCTCGTTCATCCTACATCACTCCCCCTTAAAACTGTTTTACACTTCTTTTTATTTTATTGTGTGTTAAATGAATTATGCATTAATTTTGGTCATTTATTGAAATAGATTACTGAACAGTTATGAGACCACTAGATTGTAGTGAAGTGCAGTGAAGGCATATATAATTGATGAAATAGTGGTAGGATTTTTTTAAGTTATTCTGTTCATATGATGACAAACTTCAATATTTTTCGTCGATTGCTTCTATCACATTTTATTTTGAGTTATATTCACAGAATTATAGTTCTTTACATGTGTTGTGTAGTTGACTATGATCACACTTTCCAAAATGATTCATTGCTTTGTTTTTTGGATGGATTCTGTAGGCATATTTATCCCAGGTAGATGATGCATTTCATAATGATCAACTGAGCTTTTACTTTTTTTTTTCTTCTAAATTTTTGGCTAGGTTATTAATTATGTTGTAGAAAAGATGGTCCTCGACAAACCTTTGGATAGTGTCAATGCCGATGGTAATTTCCCCCCTGGACTTGCTGGGTCACAGTTACAGCACCAAGCAGTTGGGGATGGATCTTTCCGATCTGGATTTAAGCTTTGGCCAAAAATTAAACCTTCTATCGAAATATTGTGCAACAATCAGGCAAGTTATATGTTCTCATCAATGCAGTCTTATGACAGTATATAATATAGTTTTCTAGATGCTGAGATTGTGCAAGTTCATGCTTTATTTTGATGTAGTTGGCCTACTCTTCAATTCATGCATATGCCTTTTAGAACCTGTTTGCTAACCTGATTGCCATCTTTGGTTACCCATATGGTGTTATCTGCAAATCATCAAAGACATCTAATACCCTTAGAATTCTGTACTTCCTTTAAAGTTTTGGATTATAATTGTAAAGTTACAACTTCGATTGGCTTCTAGAATCCATGATGCAGAACTAATTGGCAAAATCTTGGTCAGTAGCTTTAAAAGTTTTTTGGCCTGATTATCCTGAAAATCAGTTTGTATACCTTTTACCTATGATACCTTGAAATGATCAGTTCAAAAATTGTGCTCCAATTCAACAACTACCATGCTTCTTTTAGCAGAAACTTTATTCTTCATGTTCTAGGTTACCTTCACTGGATGTGATAAGATGAACAGATAATGAGACTTGAAAGGACTCTGTTTTCAGACTTAAATGCTTAATGTACTACACTGCCCTTACTTAGAAAATTCAATTCCAGATATTATATCCTCCTAACTGAAACCTTAAGACACTTCTATTGAAGTCTTAAAATAGATCACAGTAATTGTATTTCATCTGTAGTTTTATCCATGTTCTACCAACTTTTTTTCAGATGTTTAGTGAAGTTTTTTAACTTATGTCTTCTGATTAGTTTGAAGATTTATTTTTTATATTGTTTGACCAAATTAACTGATAGGAGTTTGGTTTGATTTACAGTAGTCTTCGATTTAATCTGATATTATATGTTAATTTTTCATTGAACTAATGTGCATTTAGCCAACTGTTTTGATTATTTCCAGATGTTGTCTCCTGAAATGAGCTTAGCAACAGTGCGAGCTTATATATGGAAGAAACCAGATGACCTGGTCCTAAATTACAGAGTGGTTCAAGGCAGGTGACTGCAAATTGCACATGCATCAGAGGTGTGTATAGCATCTTGAGCTTCGCCTAGCTTTTCTCAGCTACAATATGCTATTAATGCTTTCATGGCATATGTTCCTGCATTTTGTTTTATTGTGTTCTACTGCCAACTAGAAGGGTGAAGGTTTGGTAGGATGGTATTCTGTATTTCTATTTTGATTGATGCAAATGTTGCTCCCCAAATTGAGAAGGCTTTACAGCCTGTTTGTTGCAGCTGGGCTGCTGAGAAAAGTATTCTAGGGTTATTATCTCTAGAATTTTAGGGTAGAATGAATTGATTTCATTGCATAATACCGAGAATGCATCAGACATATATACAAAGCTTGTAAGCTAATTTAGGAAATAAAATGACAGCCTATTCTGAAATTAGATCCCTGTAATTATGGGATATTTCCTAATTTACTAAACCTGTACTAATAGGAAATAAATACAAGATTTCCTGAATATACATTCTAGGCTATATGCACGGTTTTTGACACTCGCCCTCAAGCTGGTGAATAGGTGTTTTCCATTCCCAGCTTGGATACAATCTTCTCAAAGTTGTTGCTATTCAGTCCCTTGGTAAGAATGTTTGCGAGTTGGCCTTGAGAGGAGAGGACACATAAGGTGTGCAGATCAGGCCACTGTCTAATTTCTCTTTGATGAGGTGCCTGTCAACTTCAATGTGCTTGGTTCTATCATGCTGCACTGGATTATGGGCTATGCTAATTGCAGATTTATTATCGCAATAAAGTCTCATTGGTTCATCCCATTTTATCTTCAAATCTTCCAAGATAATCTTCAGCCAAAGAAGTTCACATATCACTTGTGCCATTGCCCAGAACTCTGCCTCAGCACTGGATCTAGCTACCACACTTTGTTTCTTACTTTTCCAAGTCACAAGGTTCCCTCCAAGGAAGGTGCAGTACCCTGTAGTTGACCTCCTATCCACAACTGACCCTGCATAGTCAGCATCCGTATATGCTTCAAGGCTCACACTTCTATTTCGTTTGAACAGAATTCCCCTTCCTGGAGTCCCCTTTAGGTCCTTCTCAATTCTAAATGCAGCTTGCAAGTGAATCTCCTTCGGTTGGTGCATGAACTGACTGATCAAACTCACAGCAAAGGCAATATCTGGCCTAGTGTGAGATAAGTATATGAGTCTGCCCACTAGTCTTTGATACATCTCTTTGTCAACTACAACATATTCCTCCGCATTCCCCAGTTTTATACTTGTATCAACTGGTGTACTGGCAGGTTTGCAAGCTGTCTTGCCGGTTTCTCTAAGTAGATCAGTAATATATTTTTGTTGGGATATTAAAATCCCTTTCTTGGAGTGAGCCACTTCAACCCCCAAAAAATACTTCAATTTTCCCAAGGTCTTGATCTCAAATTCCTTGGCTAGGCACTAACTTACCTTTGCTGCTCCTCCTTATCATCCCCTGTCGCTATAATGTCATCCACATAAACCAATAGCACTGTTACTCCCCGACTTGGAGTGTTTAATGAATAGAGTATGGTCCCCTTGACTTTGTTTGTAGCCCAGACCTGTCATAACTTTAGTAAACCTGCCAAACCATGCCCATTGTGATTGTTTCAGCCCATACAACGCCTTTTTGAGCTTGCAAACAGTGTTGGCAGCAACCTATTATTCCATGTAAATTTCCTCTTCAAGTTCTCTATGTAGGAAGGCATTTTTTACATTGAATTGTTGCAAGTCCCAACCATAATTAGCGGCTAGGGATAATATCACCCTAATTGTGTTCATCTTAGCAACCGGGCAAATGTCTCCAAGTAATCCACTCCATAGGTTTGAGTGAATCCTTTGGCTACCAACCTCGCCTTATACCTTTCAATAGACCCATCAGCCCTGCATTTTACAGCATATACCCACTTGCAGCCTACTGGTTCTTTTCCAGTTGGTAAGGTGACTAACTCCCAAGTACTATTTTTTCTCAATGCCTCCATTTCTAGGTCCATGGCTTGTTTCCATTTTCTGTCAGATAATGCCTCAGATATGGAGGTGGGTGTGGTTGTAGTGTTTAGGCTTGTGAGGAAGGCTTTATGGGTAGGTGAGAAATTTTTAAAGGATAGGTAATTTGATAGAGGGTAGAGTGGCTGTTTGGTGCATTTTCTGGTTCCTTTTCTAAGGGAAATTGGGAGGTCTAGGTCCTCTTGTATTTCAGTTTCCACTTGTGCAGCTGGGAATTCAGAAATTGAATCACTAGAAATTAAAGGATCTGAGAATGTTACCTCATGTAATGGTGTCAGGTTGGATTCTTGGACATGAGCAGATTCTGGAATGGTCTTTAGTCTTTTTGAGTAAACCCGATTCTTCCCAAATCTCACATCAGGTCCGGGTTCAGTTTCAACTCCAGTGGTCTGTTCCAGTTCAGCCTCATTTGGTGCAGGTGCAGAGTTGATTTGCTCAGCAGTTCCATCTTCAATTTCAGGTTCAGCTCCAGCTTCTGGTCCAAATGTCAAGTTTGGAAAAATGAGGGGCTCATCTTCTTCTCTTAAACTCTTCCCCTGAAGATGAGGTTGGCTGAAATAGCTTTCCTGCACATGGAAAATGACATCCCTTGACACAGAATTTTTGGGATGGTGGGTGATAGCGTTTATACCCCTTTTGTGTGGATGAGTACCCTACAAAAGCACATCTTAAGGCCCTAGGATCAAGTTTTCCCCGATCAGTACTATGGACATGAACAAAGGATACACACCCAAATATTCTAGGTATAAGGTTATTTGTAGTGGCCACATTTGGGTAGAAGGATGATAGGACTTCTTGAAGCTAGGACCCTAGAAGGAGGATAGGACTTCTTGAAGCTAGGCTTCCCCCCAAAATTTTTTAGGAACATTATTTTGAAAGAGAAAGGCCCGAGTTTGTTCTAATAGGTGCCCATTTTTCCTCTCTGCAATCCCGTTTTGCTGGGGTGTTTTGACACAAGAAGACTCATGAATTATATCGTCCTTTTGACAAAAAGAATTAAGCACATGATTGAAGTAATCTTTGGCATTGTCCGACCTAAGCCTCTTGATATTAACCCCAAACTGATTTTTTATCATTGAGAAAAATTGTAGGAAAACAGAGCTGACTTCAGATTTCTGTTTAAGTAAGAAAACCCAAGTAACCCGAGTACAGTCATCTATAAAGGTTACAAACCATCGAGCACCTGATACATTTGGAACATTAGAGGGACCCCACACATCAGTATGAATCAAGTAAAAAGGAGAAGTGCTTATTTTATTGCTATTGGGAAAAGGTACACGCTTGTGCTTAGCAAGCTCACACACTTCACAATGAAGACTCTCCACATCTAAATTTTTTAAAAAGGAAGGAAATAACAGTTTTATAACCCGAAAGGAAGGATGTCCTAGGCGGCAATGATATAGAAAAACTTTTTCCCTGTTGGTCATCACCGATTCAGATATGAGGGAGTGGCTCTTGCTGGGCAGATTTGGGTCTTCCATGAAATAAAGGCCATTCCATTCTGTAGCATGTCCAATCGTCCTCCCCGAGTTCTTGTCCTGCAACATGCAAACATTGCTATGAAAAACAACATTACATGATAGATCCTTTGTCAGTTTTTGTATAGATATCAGGTTGGTGGACAATTTGGGGACATGAAGGACATTTTTCAGGGTTATTAATGGGCTTATTTGGACATCTCCTTGTCCAGCTGCAGTTATGAGAGTTTCATCAGCTATGGAAATTTTCTTGTTGCTGGGGCATGGGTAATATGTGGAGAAGTGTTTAGGTAGGGGTGTCATGTGGTCAGTGGCTCCAGAATCCAGTATCCAATATTGGTTAAAGGGTGTATCTGAGACATTGAATCCAAAAGAAAATGGAAACTTACCTGAGTAGGCTAAAGAACAAGTTCCTGTTGGTTTCTCCAGTTTACTGAGGAATGATCTTACTCTTTCTATCTCTCCCGGATTGAGTTGGACAGATTCTCCTTTGCTTTCTTCACTGGTCCCAGCAGCTATATGTGCCTGTCCACCCCCTTTTGAGAAACCTCCTTTTCCCCCTCATTCTCGGTCTCCTTTTTGTCCCTATTCTTGGTCTCGGTTCTGAGGCTTTCCATGCAACTTCCAACATTTTTCTCGAGTGTGGCGAGGCTTGTTGCAATAGGTACCCCAGACCCCCTCATTTTTCTTCTCCACACTGATCATTCCTTCTTTCTTCTGTTCAGCAACCATGGCCGAGGTCCCATCAGCTATCATTGTTGAATTTTCAACGGCAGGAGTCTCCAACATTAGACCCCTCCTACTTTCCTCACTCTGGATAATTGCCACTGCCTCATTAAACCCTGGGACTTTCTCCTTTCCCAAGATTTGAACTCTGACATGATCAAACTCATTCAGGCCCACCAGGAAATCATAAACTCTGTCTTGCTCCATATATTGCTTGAGTATGGTTGAATCTTCTGAACATTTAGCTTTTATGACCCTGTAATGGTCCAGCTCCATCCACAACGACTTAAGGTGATTAGCATATTCTGTAACAGTTTTGTTTCCCTGCTTTGCCGCCAGAGTCTTCACTTTCACGTCATATATTTGAGCAGCGTCCTTGGCTTTAGAGTAAGTCTGCTCTACCACATCCCAAATCTCCTTTGCCGTGCTGAGAAACATGCATGTATCACTGATTTCTGGCATCATTGAGTTCCATAGCCATGCCATGATCATAGAGTCTTCATCGTCCCATGTTTTAAATTTGGGATCCTTCGCATCAGGAGCAGCATCGGTCAACTGACTCGCCTTCCCTTTTCCTTTCAGAATGGTGCGAATAAGTTGGGACCATTTAAGGTAGTTCTTCCCATTCAAGCGATAGGCAGAGTGGATATTCTGCAGTTCTCCAGAAGTTTGGGATTTGTTATCCCCTGTTTCAGTCTCTGGGTCAACAATCTCAGCCATGGCAGATTGTGCGATGAAGGCACAAGATAAAGAAAAGAAGGAAACTGTGCAGCGGCAGCACAATGCTTGTGCGATAAAGGCACAAGGATTTGCGGCAGCAATGAAGGCTGCCGTCTAGGGTTTGAGTCGCGCAGTCAGAGCCTCCCAGATTTCGGGAGCTTTGATACCATCTAGAATTTTAGGGTAGAACGAATTGATTTCATTGCATAATACTGAGAATGCATCAGACATATATACAAAGCTTGTAAGCTAATTTAGGAAATAAAATGACATCCTATTCTGAAATTAGATCCCTGTAATTATGGGAATCAGATCCCTGTAATTATGGAATATTTCCTAATTTACTAAACCTGTACTAATAGGAAATAAATACAAGATTTCCTAAATATACATTCTAGGCTATGTACACGGTTTCTGACATTATCAATAAATTTTTCTCAGTCTGGAGGAGAATAATTTTGCAAGTTTTGCTAGTGTCTGAATGGTGATTATTGGTATCACAAATAACTTTTAAAGGCTTAGGATGCATTACATATCATTTTTTTTTGGCTCCCTAGTTCAAGCTTTATCACGAAAAGAAAAATAATTAGAAGAAAAAAGATTCTGTCTATTTTCTTTTTGGTTTTCCTTACAAAATTTACCCTCTCCTTATCATGCTTAATTCTTCTTCTTTGATTTATGTTATCTCAGCAAGGTTTGCAGACTTCATTGTTATTAATACTTGCAGGTTTTCTTGTGATTGTGTAAAATACTTCTGAGCATAGATTCTTCTGGGGATGCCTGTGTTGATCGGTGGCATTATAAGAGATTTGTAAATTCTGAACTCTCATTGATCACCAAATTTAGTGGCAATATTCAAATCTGCTTGGATAGATTTTACTTTATCGGAGAGCTGTTACTATAAATTTTGAATTATATCTAGCTGGCGTGCATACTTTCACTGGACATGACGGAGTCATGGATGGTCTGCGTCTGGCAAGATGAAGGTTTTCTAGTTGACTATGCTTAGAATTATTGGGGATCATACTGTCATATTGGAATGCTTTCCAGGAAGTAGTTAGTAAATTAGAGATGGCAACGAAAGCATTGTACATTTGAATTGTGCGTTAAATAACTAGCCATAGAAATTATGTTCTCAAGGTGTATCTTTACATCCTCACCTGTTCTATTTCTTTTTTATTTTAAAATTTTGTTAAATGTTAATTGCAAATAATATTATTTTCATTTGTTCAAATTAGACATTTGATATCTAGTGCTAGGTTCTCTTCTCAGCCACCCTCTATTTGAGTCCTTTCTGCTTATTTCTCTCTCTCTCTCTCTCTCTCTATATATATATATATATATAGTAGGCATTAATTGGAGCTGACTGTATTCAGTCTCGGGTTCCGAGTTGCTTTGTGGTTTATATGTTGAATCTGCATTCTACAAATTTAATATTTATGGTCAACCATACCGTTTTGTGCCTTCATTTTATGTATATTTGCTGAGTCCAGAAATGTGGATATGGAAACTGGAGTGACACACAATGGAAGGTACTGCTGCTAAGCAGTGATAGTTATTGTTATCTATTGGGGTTTGTTAATTTTTATTTTTATTTAGTATTGGAGAGAAACAAGTTTTATTTTTTTAATGGGTCTTATTAAGTGGGGATTTGTTATCTATTGGTGATTGTTAATTTTTTTGTTTATTTAGTATTGGAGAGAAACAAGTTATATATTTTTTTAATGGGTCTTCTTAAGTAGGGATTTGATGGGTCTCTTCCCTTCTGGATGCATGTAGAAGATTGAGAGAATGAGTTTGATTGGAAAGAAAATGATAAAACTCTCCTTGCATTCTTTGGTTACGATGAGGGAGGCAAAGAATAAGACAAGGATAGGTTTTTGCTTTAAAAAACTATTACTGCTTTGCTTCGTAACCTTTGCGGTGATAAACCATGCCCATGCAGCATACATTACTATCGAAAAAATATTACTATTTTGGTCGGTGATTGGTAGCCAATAGCCGTTCATTGCAGTGGTTTTGCAAACCTAAACCGGCCAGCTGGATAAAGGGTTTGCAGATCTGTTTTAACCGAGTTCAAGCGGAATCGGACGCTAATAATAGTTGATTCCAAGTTTCCAACATCTGTATCCAATTACTTCATTTATGACTCCAGGTGTCTCCACCCGAGAGTCAGACAGATTCAGTTGCAGAGTGCTCATCAGTTAGTCCTATTCACGTTTTTTATTGTCTCTTCTGTCACTCCTTTACATCATTAAATCAAAACTTGGTTTTGTAGTTGGAGAGTCATATATGTGGTTAATATGTGTTATTTGTCCTTATATTCATTACGATTTCTTGTTTGGTAATTCCTTCTCTCTCTCTCTCTCTCTCTCTAATAATCAGTTGACATATTAAGTTCTTCACCTTGGTATTCTAAGCAAAGTAATTGGTCCATTAAAGCTGAGTCCTACATCCTTCCTTTATTGTATTGCCTAGGGTTAACGATGTTGAAAAATTATAGAGGTAATCTTCTATTTGGTGAAACATTGAATTGGAAGGCTCCATGTTGTTTAGCAGACGACCGCAGTTTATACATCCTGGTGTTGCAGAGAAATTGGAAAATAGGGTTGATAAGACTTGGTAGCTTGGGACTTGAGAGCGTACCTCTGTTATCATTCCATGGGGTTTGGAAGAGGAAAGCGATGTGATAACTACTAGTCTACGACTACCTTTTCACTTTGTACCCCACTTCTTTCCCCACCCCGCAAAAAAAAAAGGGAAAAAGAAAAAAAGGTTAGAAGTTCTAAAGGAACAAGAAGTAAGATTTCGGTGGTAGCGAAAGAAATGGAGATCGCTATCTGTGATTAAGCCGAATATTACTGTTGATAGTCCTAACTTGGGTGCGTTACAGAACAGAAGTGGAGAACCGATTCTTGAACCATGCTGCTTTGTGGAGAATAACTGAGGACGATTTGTATTAAATTTTTTTTGGAGTGGTGGTATTTTTTTGAAGTAATAAAAGTACTTTTATTTAAAAATTAAAATTTTTTTTTTAAAAAAGTACTTCATATGTCTTTTTTTTACACATAAAATATATTTTTTTAAAAGTTTAAACCCTTTAATTTTTTTAAAAAATATTTTTATTATTTAAAAAAAATACTTTTACTCTTAAAAAAATTAATATAAACAGGCCTAACTCGGCTTTGGGTTACAGATGGGAAACATGACTTTTTTGTTTTTGATATAGGGAAACATGTACTCTACTAACCATTTTCCACCATGCAAAGAGAGGGAAAAGAACAAAGTCGATACAAAAAGAAGAAAGACCGCTAGTCAGTGCGACTTGTGAGTTGAGTCTTGTGACTGCTACTATTTTCTTGTATTTTTCATCATGTATTGTCAATGCATCTTCTTTCAGCTCCGTCGTAATATTTATCAGTCCACTTTTGGGAACAAATACAATGAAAATGGAAAAGTGAAAGTGGAAGGCGAGCCTCTTTGGGTTTTCTTTTCCAGTTAAATATATTATAATTATAAAATTTTATTGTTTTCACTATTTTTTACAATATTTTAAAAATAAAAATAGAATAAAAATAATGTAACATTTTAAAAATATATCTAACTGAAAATAAAAAAATAATCACGATTGTAACTTTCCAATTCTTGTTTTGATATGGTTGAAGTGGGAGGAATGAAAATGAGAAGAATGCGACTTTTTGTTTAAGGATAATAAAATCTGAAAGAAAAGAAGTTATTAATAGTAAAGTTATAAATAACCATACTTTATAAGCTTTTGTTTTTGGTTGCAAAGGTTATTAAATAATAAATTTTTTGATGGATTTTTCATGTTTGTATTAATTAATGGTCAACTTTCCCTTCACTCATACTCCAGTTTTGATGAGAATAATTTTTTGAAGCTAAATTAATGATGTTTCCTTTTAAAATTATTCCTCCCCCCCCCCCCCCTCTTTCCCTTCCCTTCCCTTCCCTTTCTCTTTTCCTTTCCCTCTTCTTTTCTATTTGGCTACCAACTAAGAGAATATTGAGTTCCCATCCATTTGTAAAGTATCAGATAACGATTAAATTAATGAAGTTGTACCCTCTATAAATTAAGCCTTGTAGATTACTTAGTAGTTTATCACATGTAGCTGGCATAATTTCGTTTCATTAATGTCACTTCAGAGAAGTCATCTCCGTCTCCCAAGTCCCACCACTGATGCTCCTTTGTGCTGGAGACTTATATAGATTCTTGCCTTTGCTAAAAATAGTTCATCTTCGTTTTACGTGTGGCCTGCTTTACTTTGTTCTCTTGACGTTGGATTCCAACATCAACGAACATGCCCATGTACATCCAGTAGAAAACAACTTCTGTCGTTAAAAGCACTGGAATTTAGGCCTCCATCCACATATGGACAGAATAGGATTCCATGCTTTCATAGACAGTATCTAATCCATATCCGTGTAGATTTCACGTAAAGTAGCATATGGTTCTCTTATGCACGCTACGTTTGAATCATTTGTCTTTAGTTTTTCATTGGAGGGTGTTGGGGGCTTAGTTCGAATGTCAAGTCTCATAATAATCTTTTTTCTATATAAGGGGAAGTTGTAGGAGCTTTTAGGTTTAAAGAGTTCTTGAAACCAAACCAGAGAGAAAAGATAGAGAGAGCGAGAGAGTGAGAGGGTGAGTGTGTCTTTGAGAACTTAAAGCCATGGGAGGGTATGGCTACACGTACCGGAGCTTCTCAACCTACAACACTGTCAGAGATGAACCAAGTGGGCCTGTTATAAGGCCATTTGTTCCTTTTGTCCCCAGCGGCACCAACAATAACACGGAGGGCTATGTTACCAAAAAAACAGTAGTGCCAGTTGCTAGCAGACCTTATGGCGATGATTACAACAAACATAGCTCTCCAGCAAAGGCTTATCCCGCGAGAGGTGATGACGAATGGAATCGGCAAACAAGCCCGGTTCGTGGCTCCCCACGTAAAGTTGATGAGTTCCTTACCAAGGTGCAGAATGAAGCTAGCCGTCCAGCAAGGTTCAGTCCCGTGACTGCAACTGATTGGCGCCAGTCCCCACAGCCAACAGCTTATAATGGTGCTAATGGCTACGGTGACTATGGTAGCAACAAAGAAGGGCGCAAGCCGACTGGAAGTACCATTAAGAATGACAACTATGATGGTTATAATGGTCCTAATGGCTATGGTGACTACGATAACTATAGCACCAAAGAAGGGCGCAAGCCGATTGGAAGTACCATTAGGAATGACAACTATGATGGTTATAATGGTCCTAATGGCTATGGTGACTACGATAACTATAGCACCAAAGAAGGGCGCAAGCCGATTGGAAGTACCATTAGGAATGACAACTATGATGGTTATAATGGTCCTAATGGCTATGGTGACTACAGCAACAAAGAAGGGCATAAGCCCACTGGCAGTCCCATTCGAAATGACAACTATGATGGTTACAACGGAGCTAATAATGGCTATGGTAACTACAACAACAAAGAAGGGAACAGGCCGATTGGAAGTACCACTCGGAATGACAACTATGATGGTTACAATGGTGCTAATGGCTATGGTGACTACGGTAACTACAGAAACAAAGAAGGAAACAAGCCCACTGGCAGTCCCATTCAGAATGACAACTATGATAGGCATCGGCCAGCAGAAAACTACATTGCCATGGAACCAAACAAAACCACCCCCGGTGGCTGGACCAGGCCAAATACCAGTTCAGCTTGGACTGCACCACCAAGAAAAGGGACCCAACTAAGTGAGCCAACAAGTGATATTGGGAAGGCCATGGAATTGTTGAAGGAAGCCGCAAAGCTGAGTGGCTATGGTGACAATAGCAACAAAGGAGGGCATAAAGCTACCGGAAATGCTATTCCAAATGACAACTATGATAACTACCATGGCCAGCGCAGACAAGAAGGTGTGGATAGGTTAAAACCCTCAATCTGGGCTGCTCCACCGGGTAATGGTTCTCAGCATAGTGGGCCAACAAGCAAAGTTAACAAGGGCATGGAGCTGTTGAGGGAAGCTGAAAAGCTAAAAAATATTGTGACTGGTCCTCCACCATCCCGGCACTCTGTGCTAACAAAGCCAGCAACGGGAAACAAGGATAGCTACGGAGAAACCATTGACAGCAGGGACGCTACAAGGAGGTATGGAAACTAACGTCTCATCACGACCACGCACATCACACAATCGTTGATGAATGATGATAGGGAGACTGACTACAAAGAAAACATTGACTGCAGGGATGCTGGAAGACGGTATGGAAACGCATCACTACCAGTGTCAACCATCGACAGTAGGGAGGCTGAGAAGAAGTTTAAAGGCAGGAGGATCTGAAAAGCAATGAACAATATTATGTATTGAGCTTCCATTGAATGCTTCTCAGGTGTCCTTTCAGTTAGTTGGCTTGAGTTTATTTTAAGTTCTGTCTGTTTACCTTTCTGTTGGTGTGTATCGTGTATGTACCTGGTGTTAAGAGGTAAGCTATGTGAACATCAATCTCTAACATCAGTGACAATATAACATGTTGTAAAGATTGAATAAATAAGTGGAGTGCGAATTAACTAACGATCCTTCCTTAGTGGCTCATGTCTATGAAATTGGTGATTTTGGCATATGTTGGGATTACTTGATTGGCCTAGCAAGATGGTCATAATACTGGAAAATTTGGACAAAGCAAAATGACAGAAAAAAACTAATTTATCATCCATTTCTACACTTTATGGATTTTATGAATAGCATAACTCAGCAATAAAAGAAGTGTCTTTACAGGCGCAGTGCTAAGCCAGGGCAATATGTCTCCAAGCTGGTTAGAAATATAACTGCAAAATGATTATGAAATTTATGTGGTATTTGAGATGATGAAATAAGTATGCATGCCTGCCACTGTTCAGATGCCCCCTTTTACTAAACAAAATTTACCTTGCTGCTTTTCATTTTTACTTACCTATTGGTGGAGAGGGTAAGATCTTTGACACATCTTGGAGAAGTCATTGGCGTATGATCTATGCCACTCAGGATCCATGGGCAGCCATAATCATATTTTTGTCCTACGCTGACATTTCCTTTTGATGGAGCTAGACAGACTCGTATTGGAATTTTCAAATGTTTTGAGTTTGAACAGTTATCTACTCCCTTCTGCTTGATTATGATGCATTTATTGGTGCTCCAGGAGGACCAGGACCGAGCCTCTTGTCTTGGAGTGGAAGCCTTTCAACAGGCAAATCCTCGGTTCGAATTTGATGTCAAAGCATCCAGCACCCAGACTATCTTTTGTAAAAGAAAATTGTGTGTACAATTCCGAGTTTGATGTGACTCTCGCCTTTTAATCCTACTAAAACATTTACCGTGTTATATATATTTTGAGGAAGCATGTTCCAAGCAGAAGTTTTTGGTTATCTATATACTTGTTTGGAAAGAAAACCACTGTTTCAAAATAAGTAAATTATTAAGGCCAACTGCCCCGTCTTGATGATAATCATCTTTATTGTTGCTTTGCCTGGTATGGATATAAAATTCATCTCATTCAAATAAACCCAACTACAACTTTTTTTCAATAATTTGTTGAGTCATCCAGATGTTTAATGATTCACTCATAAATATCAAAACAATTTTTATGACAACTCAGTGTAAATAACACTGACCACCCATGTTTAAATATCAAAATAACTTTCTATATCAAAATAATGATTCAATCATATATTGACAACCAAGTATGAACAATTTAGAAAATGATAAGTTTATAGAGAGTTGAAACTCTCAAATAGTTAAGCTCTCATCCATAGAATTAGACTTCTAAATAATTTAAGGGTTACTCAAAAATTAAGATATTAATGCATATTTAATGAAAAATAAATAAACTCTAAGATATTAATGCATTAATATCTTAATTTTTAATATATATATATATATATATATATATATATAAGGCATATCAATTGAGAGCATTATCTTATTGTGAGAGATGAGAAGAGTCAATCTTGACCATTAAATCTTACATGGATGGTTAAGATTAGATGTTACTTAAAGCTAACATAACCACTTAAAAAAGTTACATGACTTTATATTTTAATCTTGATCATACATAGATGATCTAATGGTCAAGATTTACTCATCTTACTCTCACAATAAATCAATCATCTCATTATATATATATATATAAGTCTACGTGATGATTGGTTTAAAAAATAATAATGATGAGATGTTTAAAAGTAATCTACTATAAAAAGAATAATTTTGAAACTGGATTACTGCATTAAAAATGACATTTTTGAGTGCTTGAACCATAGTTATAAAAATCGAATGAGAGACCTGCCAACAAATAACCGATCCAAGTAATTACTTGGATCAGACATATCTCAGATTTGGTCGGACCTGGTCCGACTCAGCTAGTTTGAGTTGAAAATTAGTGACCCGGTGAATCGGCCAACCAGCCGAGCCATGAAATTAAAAAAAAAAATTTAAAATTTTGAGAAGTCATAACTTTTTACTCGTTTATTCGATTTATACTAATTATATGTCAATTTCTTATAACTTTTTTAAATTTACGTGATGTCAAACCTAATTTTTCAAAAAAAAATTATTTTAAGTTATGAACATTTTAATGAAAATATTTTGATTTTTTTTAATAAATTAAGAGTTAAACTCTTTTTTTTTCTTAAAGATCATCATTTTTCTCAAAATAAAAATATTTTAATTATTTATAATGATAAATATCATTATATATAATATATATTTATATATTTAAATATTTATTTAATTTTATACAATTACCCGCTAATTAAACAACTTAGCCATTAACTTCTAAACCGATTCCACTGCCTGTACGAGTTTAATACCTGTTGCTTGAACTTTGAAGTTTATTTATTTATCTCTGCAACAAACGGCAGCGTGTAGATGAGTTTACCTTTTCATTTTTCAACCACAAGACAATTTTTGACAATAACATGAAAAACTTTCATTATAAGTTGTAAATGTAAAGTTCGCTTCAGTTCAGTCAGCACAAAAAGGGCAGGCTAAGAGAATCACAGTGACATGTAGAAATTTCAGTTCGCTTTCACTTTCCTCTCAGCTTTCCGTCACTTTCTCGGGAAGATTTAGACGTTGTCCAATATTATATTTCACCACAACTCTAGCGCACCTGTTCGCTCACACCCAGATCCTTACGCACTAGGCTTTGCGGTGTCGTTTGAAAAGGTCTGATTCGATGCTTCATGCTTTCTTCCTTATCTATCAAGATTCTCTAAATTTTATCAATAAATTTTCGTGCTTTTTTTGGTATAAATTGTTTGTTTGTTACGAATGGGGGTGAGTATTGAATGGTACCAATGAGTAGTTTGGTAGATGCTGATTAAATGTAAGACAAGGCGCTGTAAAAGAGTTCTATTTAATTCTTGAGCTGCTTCAGTTATAGCTACTTCCTTTTAGGTGTTTTTACTTTTAGGTTCTCTTTGTGGACTGTGATTATGCATTTCGCATTTATTTGGAGCAGTTTTTTTGTACGAAGTTAAATAAAATGATGATTCTATTTGTATCTGTATAAATGATTCCTGAAATTTTTTAGCGGACCACTGGAATATGTAGACAATATATGAAACTATTATACTTTCAGTATTACCAAATTTATGTAGAAATGAATTCAATTTGAGTATGGCCCACAGAATAATTTGTTGTTTAGTTAAGTTTATTATTACCTTCAACTCATAAGTCATGTTATAAACGTTACTCTAGTTTCTGTTAGTTTGCAGAATTAATCTTAAATTGCACACCTGCAAGCATGTACACAACTCATGTAAGGAGGATGGTGTTGTGTGGATGAAGAGTGAGTGTGCTTGATCTTTGGCTTTTTTGGAAATGGTGGATCATTTTGGAGAATTCGAGATGTTTCAAATGTTGTTTGCCCGTTAATTTATTTAAACGATTGAAATCTTGGTAGCCTGTGTGACTTGCTAACATAGTTGAAGAGGTTGCCTTGTTTTCCCCATTCTTCCCTAAAGAGCGTGATGTGATCTTAGCATAGGATGCCAGGCTGATCTGGGTTTTTATTATTCAATCAAAGAGAGAAAGAGATAAAGCAGATAATAATATGTTGCTCACTTCTATTATGTAGCGAGTTGATAAGTTCCCTATCATATTCTCATACATTATTGTTATGATATTTATGTATTACTGCACTGGGATAGAATATCTTATTTTACCTTTCTTTTATGAAAGTGGGGTGAGAATTCCTCAAATTGTTCATCCGCAGAACTGTTTCTCAAATTAACAGAAGTTTCTTGCTGCTTCTCTATCCCCCTCTCTCTTAAATTATGAAAATTTAAATTCCTTTTCAACTTAGGCCTGTGGGTTCATTTGTGTGCAGACATGTATAAGAACCAGTTGCAAGAGTTGGCTCAAAGAAGCTGTTTTAATTTTCCAGCCTATTCATGCATCCGAGAAGGACCAGATCATGCTCCTCGTTTCAAAGCCACTGTAAACTTTAGTGGAGAGACATTTGAAAGCCCTACGTTCTGCTCTACTCTTAGACAGGCAGAACATGCAGCAGCTGAGGTAGCTCTTAACACCCTTGCAAAAAGAGGTCCTTCTAGAGCTTTGGCAGCAAGAGTTCTGGTGAGCAATTGGGAATTTTTTTTATTACTTTTCCCCTTCCTTTCCTAGATTTCACCTATGTTTCTCTCTTTTCTTCAAAGTTGGAATCACTTGATTGACTTGTCAAGTATGTAATTGTTTATTGATTCTCATTTGATGTATAATACTTTTGAATACTAAATCCAATTATCATAAGGTCCCACTGTTTTATGTCAATTGATATGAAGTCATAGGTGAACATTTTTGGCTGGATATTTAAGATTAAAAAAATTTTAATTGAAGAACATAAAGGTTAGATTTGAACTTTTGATCCAATGGTAGCTTCTGTACTTTTGTATCATCTATACTTTTGGTATTTTGATATCGACAGGATGAAACGGGAGTATACAAGAATTTGCTCCAGGAAACTGCTCACAGAGCTGGACTGAACCTTCCTGTTTATACTACGATTCGTTCTGGACCTGGTCATGTTCCTATCTTCTCATGTACAGTTAAGATTGCAGGAATGAATTTTGCTGGGGACCCAGCTAGGACCAAGAAACAAGCTCAGAAAAATGCTGCAATGGCTGCTTGGTCTGCTTTGAGAAAATGTGAGCATTTTTCTGCTGTTATTATATCTTTCTTTCTCAAGTTGTATAGGCATTTCCACTTTGGGGTCTTCACTTGAAACATTTGCTTTAGAGCAACGATTCTTCTTCTTTTCAACATACCATATTTTTACATTATTTGGCTTCTGCTTTTCTTTCAGCTTCCAGGTCTTGACTTCATATTCTAATTGTTTAAAATATCTGTTTAGTGTCACAGCATCATTTATCTTCTTCAACTTCATCCTCACTTCCTTCAGAGTCTAAAGGCAATGAAGAACAGGAACAAGTCATCATTGCTCGGGTTCTTGCAAGTCTACAATCATCAGAGTTCAAGAATGTTTCAGAAAGTAATCACCAACATAGATTGCAAAAGTACGCGACAACATCTTTGTTGTCAACCCTGCCAACTCCAGGCATGTATCCTCCGCAATGCCAGCATTGTGGACACTCTAGTTTCTCCCCTGATGTGGCTATGTATCAGATTTGGCAGCAAGAGCAAATTATGCAACAGCAAAATCACCTATTGGCGCTTACCGTTCCACCAACTATTCCATCCGCTCCACAGATTTATCCATTAATGCAATCTGTGCTCCAGCCAGACCACTGTCTTTATTTTCCAGCTAGAGACTTAGCATCAGTTCCTGTAGGACCAAAATTCTCTATTGCTACGTCAAGGCCTTCATTTTACATTTCAAACCAAATTGTTCCCGAGTTAAGCAGAGGCAGGTCAACAGTAACCATTAGGGAGATACAAGAGGAAAAAGCAGAAGATCCCCCAGTTTGCAACTTTAGTAATGAAACAAGAGTCCTAACACCGGCTCTGGAGGATGAAAGAAAGAAACGTGGTGGCTCTGAAAGCAGAAGTAGATTTGTTCAGCTGGGAGGAGAACAAAGTGGGAAATCCGAATGGGCTTCTCATTGGAGCATAGGCTCCGTATACAGACCAGTTAATATTGAGCTGCAAAACTCATCCAGTATTGACACTTCTCGTCCTATTCTCAGAGCACACTCAAAAGCAAGTTCCAACAGAAGTTTTAGACCGCCTGCAGCTGCATGTTCCGTGATGAGAACCACAGGCCCCACTTCTTCTGCAGGTTCCAGACCGCAACATAAGGAAGTACCTTTGGCTGTTCCTTCAAGGATGAGAACTGGAGTCCCACGAAGTCCAGCTATGCCCACATCTGAAAGGTTTGGCATGGTAGGAGCACCTACTCCCCGGTTCATGGCACCAGCTGTAAGAATCAGATCAGTAGTGCCAGTCTGCTCAGCTCCTCCAAGGAGAACCATCGAAGAGGCGTCAAAAAACAAGGACAAGGAAGGTTTAAAATCCGAAGAGGTGTCGAGAACAAGCTGTGAGCTTGGCAATCTTAGAATATGAGTAATTGAGTATACATACTACAGATGTTATATTTTGAAGTTGAAAGTTTAGTTCATGCCATATATGGTGCTTTTGGAGGACAGTTGATTCTTTTTCAAAATAATTGAAATGAATCGGCTTTTCCTTGATTATTTTCTGTAAAGTAATAAATTTGAAATACATATAATTTGAATTTAATATATTAAATTAGGGTTCAGAAGTAATTTTGCCAAACATTTGTTGTTCATGGCAATGGAGTGCGAGTATGTAATTCCCTTTAAACTTAATCCCTATTAATTATAATTCAAATAATATTAGTAATGAACCTAGATGTAAACATGCTCAAATTAGTGTATTGTGTTGTTTGTGGATATGTTTGAGCAGATATTTCTGACTAAACCCAACACAATGATTGAAATGTATTTTTCATTTTTTATGCACAACAGAAGAAAACAAGAAACTGGCACGTAGGCGAACAAGTAGCAGCAGAGTCAGCTAGTAAAGAAAGACATAAAGCTGAATGAGGAGTATTCCATTTGGACACAACAAATTAACTAGGTTTAAAAAAAAAAAAACTTTTTAATTAAATTACACTAAAAATATGTATTTATTATACATGATTTTATATAATTTTATTGTATGATTATTTAACATATAAGGTATAGAGGTCAAGAGTAGGAATTTTTTTTAGACTTACCATTTGACAAGAGCATTAACACATTAATTTCTCTTTAAATACTAGTGGGAGATCAATAATTTCAAAATGCTTTTCTTGTGACTTGTGTATTCCTGATAAGAAGCCCCCTTGAAATTGAAACATTAGATGTGATTATCATCACACAAATTAAGTTGTATAGAATAGGTCGAAAATGGATATGAAAAAGGCTCTCCATCTCCCTAATGTCTATGAACATTAAACAAGTTGGCAAGATTGGTTCATTTTCTCCTAACGCAATAAATAAAGGAAGTAAAAAGTAAAAACACCCAATAATTGTACATGCTTCACGAGTTACAAAACAGTGAAGGAGTAAAATACTAAACAGTAAACACCCTTCAATTTAGAGGTAGGGAACTATGTATGAAATGACTACAAATGCCTTTGTATGATAGAGATTTGGGGCTTTGACTTTTTGTGAGAGTGGGATGATCTCCACCGCTCTATATTCCTTCGCCTGTCTTGAGAGCCATAAAAGACGGCAAAATACGAAACAGGACAGCAAGAACGGGACCAAACAAACGCAGCTCCCACACATAGACACCCTCTGTCTCTCTCTAGAGACAAGACAACTATCCCCTCTTTATAGAAATTCTGCTTCAATTCCTGTAAGACATTCTCTCTCTCTCTCTCTCTCATCTTTGCTACATAACATAACAGAGCATAGCATAAGCTTCTCGCCCCTTTTCTTTCCAAACCCATCACGTTCTTCATCTTGAAAAAAATAATTTGTTTTCACTTTCCTTCTATCTATCTAGATCACTCTGATACCACACTGAATCTTGCTACCTTTGACCTCAACTGAATTCTAAATTTACCGGTTCTCTTTGTGCTCGTGCGTGTCTCGTGTGCTTTGTGGGTCAATGGCCATTAAAAACTTGACAAGTTTTACTTTTTGATTTCAAATTATTCTCATCACATGATGCATAAGTTTGCTGCTTTCGCGAGATAGTGTCTGTCCTTCATAATGATGCTCGTGTTTTTGATTGGATTAATGTGGTGATTGTTTTGTTTGGTAATCAGAAAGTCATACATAGACAGACCATGTCAAGAAATGAAGCTTAGATTCATGAAATGGGGTGCGTGATTAGCCGAGAGGTGTCATCAGGAATAGTCTCTGAGGGGAAGGAGGAGAAGAGTTTGAGTGTTGAGTCCAGCAGGAAGGTTGATGATGTCTCGCCGAGCAAAGCTGAGAGGAACGTGGAAGAGGTTCAGAATGGTGGGAACCAGAAGGAAGACAAGGGTGGTGGTGATGATGGGGTTCAGCTGCCAAAGGGCGAAAGAAGAAGATCAAAGCCAAATCCAAGGCTAAGTAACCCGCACAAGCACTTGAGGGGGGAGCAAGTAGCTGCTGGGTGGCCACCTTGGCTTACGGCAGTGTGTGGGGAAGCACTTAGTGGGTGGATTCCACGAAAGGCTGACACATTTGAGAAAATTGATAAGGTGGGTTTGTATATACTGAGATTTTTATTTTTTTTTTGTTATTTTTGGGGCATTTAACTTGAAATGATAAAGCATTTGATGGATCATGTGTGGTTTGAAGTTCATCAATACAGATTATGTATCTTGTCAAAACTCATGATGCATTTGTTGAAATGATTAATTTGTGGTCAGAATTATAGGAATCGAGTCTGCTTTATTTGAGTCAGAAGAACTTATATAGTGTAGACTAGAATCTCACACTTGCTTCTCCTAACAATATTTCTTATTTGCTCATACTTGTTAATCTTTTTCTTTTAATCTTTCCTTCTTATTAGATCGGCCAAGGAACATATAGTAATGTCTACAAAGCTAAAGACATGTTGACGGGTAAGATTGTTGCACTAAAGAAGGTTAGATTTGACAATTTGGAACCTGAGAGCGTAAAATTCATGGCTCGAGAGATTATTATTTTGAGAAGATTGGATCATCCCAATGTTATAAAGTTGGAAGGTTTAGTTACATCAAGGATGTCCTGGAGTTTGTATCTGGTGTTTGATTACATGGAACATGATTTAGCTGGTCTTGTTGCAAGCCCTGAAATTAAGTTCACAGAGCCTCAGGTTAGACCAGGTTTGCCTTAATAATTTAAGAAATAAATAGATATATCCTTTAGTACACTTTCTTTTCAAGTGGCAATATTTGATGTCTCCAAATACTATGTGTCTCCTATTGCAGGTCAAATGTTACATGCATCAACTGCTATCAGGAATTGAGCACTGTCATAATCGACATGTACTTCACCGCGATATTAAAGGATCGAATCTTCTTATTGACAACGGAGGAATACTTAAGATTGCTGACTTTGGACTTGCATCTTTCTTTGATCCAAACCGCAGGCATCCCATGACTAGTCGTGTAGTTACCCTTTGGTATCGGCCTCCTGAGTTGCTTCTTGGTGCCACTGATTATGGTGTGGGCGTGGACCTTTGGAGTGCTGGTTGCATTTTAGGAGAGTTATTGGCTGGGAAGCCAATTATGCCTGGTCGTACAGAGGTAAAAACTTAAAATGTCTTGTTTTGGCTTATAGGATTCTTCATTTCCCTGAATCTCTGCCTAATAGTTAGTGTTACTTCATCGAACTTTCTGTTTTCAAATAGTGAAAGATAAGTTACTTCCAAATCTGTTTTCTATGAAAGACTATGAATTCAGTAATTTACATATCCTAAGTCTGCAAACATATCTGCAATGAATATCAATATATGCAATCAATGAGAAATCAAATAAAAAATAAAGATATAAGAAATAACCTAGGGCTGAGTTACTGCATGATTTGATAAACTATTGTACTTCATACACAACCACTTATGCCTCTGTTGAGTTTCAAAACATTATTGGCAAAAGTGGAAAAGTCAAATGTTGAAATTGTAAAAGGCAGTAGATGGAAGAGATTTTAACTACTTGTTACTTCTTTCTAGTCTCTCTGATCACTGTGGATTATTGCTTCATTGCCTGCTCAATGAGCAATTGCTTTTCATTGCAGCATTTGTAGCCTCTGCTTGAGGCCCTTGTTCAAGTTGTTTGATGTACTATTGAAAAAAAACTGGGTAAAAAGGAGATACAAATTTTAGAATTCTACAAGGGAGCATGATAGGGAGGCTGAAGGATGGTCAATAGGATATTTCTTTGAAATTTTCTGCCGGGTGAATGAAGTGGAGGAGCACAACTGGATGTTTCTCGACAGGGGAACAGCACACAAGAGAAACTTTTTTGTCATAGAAGCTGTAAAACTATTAGTATTTCTTATTTCTCTGACAAAAACTTTGGCCTAGTTGACTGTTATAGTTTGCCCATACCATTTAGTTCAAGAATCAACTATCCCAATAGCTTAAGTTGTTAGGTGAAGGCACATGAATTGTTTTAGCTCTAACACCCCCCCTCTCTCACGCAAGAGCCCTTTGGGCTTGAAGCATGGACAATGACCTTCTGCTTAAATTGAAGTTTATTTTAGAAGAATAGGGGCGGCAAGGATCGAACCATGACCACTTGGTTATGGAAGCTTTGATACCATATCAAGAACCAACTATCCCAATAGCTTAAGTTGTTAGGTGAAGGCACATGAATGATTTTATATCTCTAACATGGGTTAATGGTAAATCAAGTCATGCACCCTCAAAAGTAGAAGGATAATCAAGGCATGCATGTGTAACGTCAAACTTGTGAGGATTTAGAGGTACTAGTTGTTATGAGGATAATATTTATCTAATTATGCAATGTGGACCAATAACTAGCAAATTCCATTGTCTACAATGTGTACCAAATTTGTCTGTTTATTTAAACTCATCTCCAAGTCTGTTTTCAGTAAATCACCCTTTTTAAGTGGTATACTAGATGTTATGTTTAGTTCTAACATCTCTAAGATAGTTTGAGGGAATTTGTATTGCATTAAGCATATATCAGTTGCATTTTATTTGTTGGTTATTTAAAATCTTCTGTTAGATTTTTTCTGATTGAATACTTACATAGGTGGAACAACTGCATAAGATATACAAACTTTGTGGTTCACCTTCTGATGAGTATTGGAAGAAGTCAAAGTTGCCTAATGCTACCTTGTTCAAACCTCGAGAGCCATACAAGAGATGCATAATAGAGACATTTAAAGATTTTCCACCTTCTGCGCTACCCCTTATTGATACTCTTCTTGCAATTGATCCAGCAGAACGGAAGACTGCCTCAGATGCTCTAAGAAGTGAGGTGGGCTTTTGAAAATTCCTGATCTTGTTGTCATTAAAATGCTGGTGTGGTGTTTTCAATTTTGTACTGCCTTGTTATGGATATTATGATTTCATGCCACTTAGACTGTCTTAATCTGTTGAATTCTGATCTAGTCTTGGTGCATATAGATTTCATAAAACACATACTTGAAACTCTTTTGTGAAACATATAGAATAAGCTGCATGTTGAACTTCGTAAAGCCCTATGATTTTTTTATGGTTTGTTACTAGTTTTATCAGGCAGTATGATCCTTAACAACAATGATTGGCTGTGGATGCTTCTGATGTTGACAACAAATCTTCTAAGAGCTTGGTTCTTCAGCTTCTTGTCTTGGATATCTTATACAAAAAATGTGCTTGAATGTTATAAATTGCTGCTATAGGAGAATAGTCCATCAAATCTTGAATGTAGTCTGAGGAAATCTATTTTAATTATGTATCTTCTTGATGCTGTACCTCTCTTAAGCTTTGTTTATCTTAACATATGTATCCCTTCTTGAATAGGATTGACAAGTTTGATTTGATATAAAATGGTGGGTGTTTGGGTTACCTTCGAAGTCAATTTTCTGTGTCTTGTTTTCTTTGGAATGAGAAGTAAATGAAGGTCCTAAATGGAATGGATGGCATGTTTTAAATGATCATGATAAAGTATGTAGACATTCCAAAATTAATGTTATATAGGTGTATGAAATTATAAAACAAAGCTCGTCTTGAATCTGATTTTAGATGTTTTCCTTATTGATTTTAGATGTTCTTTTTTAAATCAAACCCATATACATTTACTTTGCTTGTCTATCCTATCATTTTGCAGTTCTTTACCACAGAACCTTATGCTTGTGATCCTTCTAGTCTTCCAAAATATCCCCCAAGCAAAGAAATGGATGCTAAACGACGGGATGATGAAGCAAGGAGGTATATGTGCTCTTAAGTTTGCTTTCTGCATAATAGAAGTAAGGCACACACTAAATGTGTTCTCATTTTTTAAAAAATTAATATAAATGTAGAAAAAGTGATTAGGAGAGAGAAAGTGGGAGGAAGATAAGGACAGTGGGGAGAAAATATCGGGTGTTGTTATTATCTGAAACAATTCTATTTTATATTATTTAAATTATTGAATGACATTTATAACTTTATATCTATTATCAAGTTACGTTTAAAATATGCAAATAATATAACGATAACGATTCTTTTGGAACTTTTGGGACAAAAAGTGAAGATTGAAAACTGTTTACATGTTCTCTTTATTAATAGTAGAGATATGGCAAATTATATTTTTACTCTGAATATGCTTTAATCTTATGACTGTGAACATCACTAAAGATGGTGAGCAGATAAAGGCCTACCCACTCAACCCCCCCTCCCAAACATGCATTGCTACACACACACTGACAATTATAGAGATCAGTAGAGTGAAAAGTGTTCCTTTTTTTTTTTGGTTAATGTCTGCAAGTTATAATTTAGCCATCCTATTATATTTGATCGACTCTGAGATACTCTGTGAATATGAATGTTCAGATTAAAAGCTGCAGCAAAATCTCAGGTTGATGGTGCAAAGAAGCATCGTATACGTGATCGTGCTGTAAAAGCTATTCCTGCTCCTCAAGCCAATGCTGAGCTTCAATCCAATATTGATGTATGTTAAAAAAATTACTTCTATTGATAATCAAAAGTATATGTTTGATGATTTGGTTGTACTTTGAGATTGTTATATCTTCCAAGAATGCATAATGAAATGAAATGATTGAGTAAGTAGGAAGGACAATTAGGATTTGGCAACTGAACTTTCCTCATGTTTCTCATGCTGACACTGATATCTGGGAATAACAATTTCAACAAGTAGATTATTAAGATTTAATGCTCATTTTGATTTTAGAAGTAGCAGTGAACTAGATGATGATTGAAGCTATCATAATGCTTCTTGTGGGTTCTGGTTAAAACTTAAAAAGTGCTCTCCCCCTGCGTGTGAAAAAAAAAAAATAATTAATTAACGTTTTGATAAATTTAGTTATGATGTGCATGTGTGTGGACATTTTGTGTAGTTACTACCAGACAGACAGTGATAGGGGGCGGTGGTTAGTATTCAAGTATATGTTAGATGGTTAATATGTTGCTTAAGGCATTTGAAGTTGTCTAGTCATTTGAAATTTTGAATTTACAGCAAATAAGTTATCTCACTTCTGAATGAGCTTAAATGGTTTCCTACATCATAATTTTTGAAGCAGCTTGGGTTCATCTCTCTTCTATCCTTGCTGATTCTGATCTGGAGTGGTTACTGCTTAAAAATCTGCATGTTTAGGGGCAATGTCTTTTGATTAAGTTCATTGGTTTTGGTGATGGCTTCTCTTCAATGTTCAACGAATGGTTTCTTTTAGGGAGTCTTTCTGATAGACATGCAGAGGGATCATAGATTTCTTTTGTATTAATGTCTATGCATTTCGGCTTTTTCAGTTTTTCTTTTTCTTTTTTGGCTTTGTTTAAGGATGTTATTTTATCCTCCCATTTGTTTTTTTTTTTTTTTGGCTGCTTTCCTTCTAATAAAATTCCTTTTCTTATAATAGAAAAAATCTGCACAACTATGAATTGAGAGTAAAAAGTATTGTTGATTAAAATTTGTTGCTATGATTTCATGTGTAACAGAGAAGGCGTATAATATCTCATGCAAATGCCAAGAGCAAGAGTGAAAAGTTCCCTCCACCGCATGAGGATGGACAACTTGGCTTTCCTTTGGGATCTTCTCGTCATATTGATCCAGATATTGTTCCTCCTGATGTCTCTTTCAGTTCGACCTCATATTCTTATTCAAAGGAACCATTCCAAGCTTGGTCAGGTCCCATTGGTAATCCTGCTAGCATTGGTGTGCCAAAGCGGAAGAAACACACTGCAGGTGATGCATTGGATTTATCAAAACCACATAAAGGTGCCCTCAAGGATAAGGTTAAAGGAAAGAAAATCATAGCTTAGATATTTAGTACATTCTTATAGAGTCAAATCAAGAATATGTCTCTGCTGCCTCATTTTTTGGTGGAGTCCAACTGCTGCGCAATGTGCTTTTGAATATGTCCCGCTGCTTGCCTGCTTCCTAAGTGAAGTATATTTGCTTATCAGCAAGGGGTAAAATCATTTTTTCCCCATTCTTACACCTTCATTTTCTTTTTCATAGTTTTTATTTATTGGTTTTCATTTAGATTAAAAAAAATATTATGTTCAGACTGTTGTTATAATGAGAAAATTACTATGATGTACATCGTGATTTTATTTTATTTTTAATCAAGTCCCTTGTGTTAATATCTGAATTCTGTTTAATTTGTTGAGAATTGTAATAAATTCTTAAGCTGTTTTTGTGTCGTCCCTTGTAGGAGCCCTGCACCTCCAGTTGTAACTAAAAAAAAAGTGACTCATGCTTTTCTGTATTTACATTTTTTTTCCCTTGTATATACATCATCTCAATGAAGTTCTTATAATTCTTCCTATTTTCTTGTCTTCCACCATTTTCACAAAACAGGTTAAAACATGCTATTTAAGCGGCCAATACATGATTTGACACTTGAAAATTAAAGAGTCTTTGTTTCTTAAAAATTTAGGTGAAGGAAATACCCATCCTTGATTTAAGATCAAGACAAATTATTAATCTTAGTGAAGGTTTATAGTGTGATTACAAATTATCTATTAATGGATATACAATAACTAACATGAGTAAAAAGTCTAATCAAGCAAGCCTTTAAAAGTCTAATTATACTTTATTATTTCTTTATATAAACAAAAATACTAATAATTTAGGAAACTAAAAACATATTTAAAAAAGTTTAATTCTTTCTTAAAATAGTTTTTTTAAAATAAAAATTTATTTTATCTAAAATATATTTTCAAGTGTAAAATTGATTAAAAATTAATATTTTTTATAACTAAAAATAACTTCTTTAAAAAAAACTTATATTTAAAACTTTTAATTATATGATTATAAATTATTTTAAAAAATTTGGTAAATAAATATTATTTTTCCCTTTAACTAAATAAATTTTTCAATTATTTTATACCTTTTAATAATTCAATACATAAAAATAATTATTTGTATACAATTCTTACAAAATTTTTTATTTTAAAATCAATTATAAACTAACACATCTAAACATAAATTTTCTCATAATTAATTTTTTTAAAAATTAATTATACATAATTATATTTTAATATAATCTATTTTTCACAACTAATCCAAACACCCTAAATTAAATTGGTTTTGTTCCTCTAAACAAAAGCATGTAGGAGAAAATTTTAAACTACTATATTTGAGTACGGAAAGTTCCGCTCTAATTTAGTTAAATACGTAACTACTTTTTAGATAACTATTCATACTTTTAAACCTTCCTTGCATATATTAATTAATTAAAAAAATCTTAATTTATTTAGACTTTCACATATATAATTACATGTTTTAATCATAATAACATTTATTTAATTCAGCAAAAAAACTGAATTTGAATTGTCCAACCAATTAAGCACTGAAGTATTATTTTCTACGGATTGATTTAACGCGCAGTCCGATTTCTACAACTCTCATGTTACGTGCGGCAAATTTTGCTTGTTTAAGCTGGTAACTGATCCCTCCGCAGCGTCTACTTCCTTTGCTGCAGTGCAGTGGGTCGTTTTGTAGACCACCAGATGCCCCGGGGCCTCTCTTGTAACAGCCTATTCAGTGACACCGGTCTTAAAAAAATGGAAACAGTGTATCTAGCCTCAAAAATTGGCCCGTACGAATCAAATCCTTTCTATTCTTCCTCGTCATCGTCTTCTTCAGACGCCTCTCTTAACCACTAAAAAGAAAAAACAATAAAAAGAGACATTAATAAGAAAGTAATGCATATCATAGGGTAATTATGAAAACACGCGTACGAAACATACCCTAGTTTTATAAGCGTGTAACAATAGATAATGATACCCACTTGAATTAATTTCTGGGCCTGCTTGACGAAAACTTTATCTGATTCGTCTGCATCTCTCTTCTCATCTTCCCAACTTAAAATTGCATCTTCTTCTATAAAATCTTCGTTATACATGTAGTGCAAAATCTGAAAACAACTAAGAAGTCATAACAAAGGGGGAAAAGAAACAAATATGTGGTGAGAGAATGTGGAACAATTCACTCCAATTATGTTTCAAGGAAGTAGTATGTGAGCAGTAGGAAAAGGCTGTGGTTAGAAAGTGTTCATATCCCAATATCTAACAAGAACTGCACTGCTCCCAACATAGCTCGATAAACAAACATGCGAGCGCATGAGAAACTCCAGTAACCTTTCCTTTTGTGTTAAAATCCATTTCATGACATTGTTAAGTCACTGGATTTAGACAGAATGGCAGTACATAAATTGCGATTCATCTTAACAAAGAAATGTCTATTTGGCCAAAGGATAAAATACTGTTCAAAGTTCAGTGCATCACCATAATTTTCCTTTCTGATGTGCATATAAACACAATGAAGACACGATAATAAGCCTAACTTATGAAAGATATAACAATATCCTTTAATAATTAGAAAGATATCATATAACACTGTTTAAAGTTCAGTGCATGATGCATCTCTCTGATGTGCATATTAACAGAATGAAGACACGTCATTAAGCCTAACTTACAAAAGATAACCATACCCTTGTAAACAATGGAGCAAACCCCTTAGCAGATTCCAAACACATTTCTTCGAATTTTAGTATTACTTCAATCTGTAGTTAAAAAAAATTGAAAACAAATGAGCAGAGGGCAGACCATTAAATAATGAGAATCTAATTGGGATACATCAGGTAAATAGCCACACTTTATGTGAAAAATTATGTCACTGACAAAAGCAGCAGATAATTTAATGCCCAGAGAACCATAATTCAAAAAAAATTTCACGATACCACCATAAGAATCTTACTAAGACAACTTAAAGTTCATTAAATTAATCAAGTGCTACCACGGTTCACACATTCACAGATCTTTTTTTCTTTTCTTTATCTTTCCCTGATAAGTAATAGTTTTAAAAGACCACCACAATGTAACTTATCAGACGGAACAATTATCAAGTTCAGATTATGCTTAGCAGAGAATCCAAAAGTGGTTTATATTGACACTGTCAGAGAAATCCTCCATTCAGCAGAGAGAACTAACAGTTTGTAAACTCTGAGACAAGTTACAGGCTTAAATCAATACCAAAAAAGCACTGCCAATAAAGTCACGTATGAGAACAAAACAACAAGTGGGGGTGGAAAGAGGTCAGACGGTCTAACAGGGGCCTCCACCCTAACTTTCGGCGTACTTTCACCTAGCCTATTTATCAAACAAGTTAGGCTTAAGCTTTTAAAAATACCTCTTTAGTTAAATATGCCAAGGCCTATTTATTTATTATAATAATATATTCTTAAAATTTTATAATACTTAAATAATTTATATAATATAAATTATTTTATTTATACACAATATAATAATTTTGGTATATTTGAAACCTATGAAGTTTGAGCCTATTGGCTTATTTCAGGCTAGGCTATTATATTTTCACAAGAAGGGCAGGGTAGGCAAAAAAAAGAAGCCTATGATAAGTAATAGGTTAGGCTAAGACCAAAGTTTTGCAAAGCAGTTTAAGGTAAAGCCTAGCCTAACCTGTTTCCATCCCTAGCAACAAGACCCTAATACCCCACCAGGCATGCAGCAAGGAAACAACATCAAACATTAAACTGTGAAAGACAGTCTTTTCCTGAGGACTTATGAATTAACATTGGATAATGATGAAATCACAAGCAAAAAAGTGCACATTCTTCCAAGGCTTCGGAGAAGGCAAAAAAATATAGCAAGATAATCAATAAATTTTCCAATTAAAAAGCACTAAACAAAACTAAACAAGTGAATATGAAGAACGTTAACAAGTAAAGAGGAAAGAATTGACAGATGCAAACCTGTTCGTCCATGTCAGTCAGGTAGCATGTGAGAACCTTTTTCCATTTTGTAAGCACAGCCTGAACATTCTGAATCAAGCTATCTAGAAAAATTCATCCCAAACAATAAATAGAATCAGTAAGCAACCATTGATAACAAAAAACAACTACAACAATAATATAGTTACAAAGCCAATCTCCTGTACAAAGTGATAAAAGTAAGATCAGATGAGCAAGATATGCTCAACAAATATCACTTACCAAATCACTATTCGTTCAGGCGTCACTCATGAAGACTGTAGAGAAACATATCAGCTTATTTCTCCACATACCAATTAAAGAGGTTAATATCAGATCATTGAATACAATTTGGTGTCTTAAGATATCAAGAAATTTGAAAGCTCTGCATCCTAAAATGTCCTGATACTTCTGCAGATTTTGTTACTTGGCGTCTAGGACAAGAGCAACATGCCAAGTTTTCCAAGTATGTTCATAGCTCTAAACTAAATTCTAGAAGTTATTTTTATTTAATAAGAAAGCAATGCCTTATAAAGAAATGAATGGAAAATTTTAAAAGATCAGGTAGCAATAGAAAGAAAGGGAGTGAAAAACACTCACCAGCTGAACTAAGAGGGGTGCCTAAAGCATACTTCATCATAGCATAAAATAAAGCTCCAGCACAATCAGCAGTTGGCTTATTGTATGACAACCTACCATATGAAGAAAGGCGTATTGTTATAAACGAATGCATATAAAAAGCAACATCGTATAAAAACAATCCAAGCATATATTGAGAACACTGGTGGCAAAAAACTGCAGAAAGATAATATCTCTAAACACATTACATGAAGATATATCATGGCTTCTAGACAAACTGGAGTGCCTTCTCTAACAGATTTACAAAATAAAAGCAGTTGGTAGTTGGACGGTATAGTAAAATGCACACATTGTCGCATCCTAATCTCTCTTCAAGGGTAATGTAAAACTATTAGTCTTATTATTCCATTCTTTCCCTCAGGATTTACACATAACTCAGAGACATTCTATGCTACACCAAATCAATGTCTGCCTTCTCAATTTCCAATTTCTCAATGAACAATAGCACAAAAACAACTGAATAATAAATGCTTCAATTTGAGAGACCACATGCAAAATTAATAAGAGGCTCAAAAGGAGGAAAGCAGGAGGCTGGTAGAATAGAAAGTACCTTGGAAGAGCAAGATAGACAAATAGTAAGTGAACCAAAAGAAAAGCAAAGAGGAACTTGAACATGAAAACTGAAGGAAACTCAAAAGCCTTCTAGAACAAGTATATGATGCAACCACCAGAAAAAAGCAAACAACTTGAAGCATTTACCACATCAAAATTATGTCTAACATCTGAAATACTGATGGATACAAAATACACACACACACATACATATGGGTGGGGATCCACTTACTCCAGGAGTAAGTCTTGTACACTTACATCGTTAAATAACTTTTTGTAGAATGTGAATCTAACACATTCAACCATTGAATCATGTGATATTATCTTAATGATCATGCATACCAAATTTTAGATAAATCAGATATTCATAGATATCTAATCTAATAGACATTAACTTATATTTTAAAAAACTTATTATACATTAAAATAAAGTGATGCGATTAAGTTTCAATTAGTTTTAAAATTTTATGAAATTTTATAGGCTTGATCTACCTCAAAAAAACTTTCAATCCAATGGTTGGATAGATGAAATTCAACTTTCATAAAAAGTTATTCAATGGAGTAAGTGTACAAGACTTACTCTTGAAGTAAGTAGATATATATATATATATATATAGGGTGGAGATCTACTTACTCCAAGAGTAAGTCTTTTACACTTACACCATCAAATAAATTTTCATAAAATGTAAATTTTACTAATCCAACCGTTGAATATTGTAATATTATCGCGAAGATCATGTATACCAAATTTAACATAAATCGGACACTCATGGGTATCAAATCTAATGGTTGACATTTACTTATATTTTAAAAAGCATATTATGCATTAAAATTAAGTTGTTTGACGAATACCAATTAATTTTTAAATTCTATGATATTTTATGGGCTTGATTTACCTCATGAGAACTAGCAATTCAATGGTTGGATTAATGAAATTCAATGTTTATAAAAAGTTATTCAAAGGTGCAAGTGTACTAAAACTTACTCCTACGATAAGGGGATCTCCATCTATATATATATATATATATATATATATATATAGGCCTCCTACAGTCACATTCTGCTTTAAAGAATAAATATATTACATACTTCAAAGAGTTGACTTCTAATATCACATGGTCTTCTTGTATGTTTTCGTCCACAGCCCTGAGGAAAGTCGCTTCAACCTGCAAATGACGATGAATTACTTAAAATCTGATATCTTCAATATGCATATGACATAAGCTTACAGGTCAAAACCCTCACCTCTTTCTCAAAGTAATAAGAGTCATCTCTAGAATCTTCATTATCATCATCCTCTGAATCATTGGAATCAGGTTTCAGCTCTCCAGAAGGTGGGAGAATACCGCCATTATGAGTTAACTCCAGATCATCTTCCATAGTTTTCGTTGCCTCGGAAATTTTATCTGCGGGAATAGGAGCCACTGAATGCCTCCATTCTTCTTCACGGCCTCCTTCACATTTTGACCAAACGTAGCCAACCCCACCCATACCTAGCTGATCAATAAAAGAAAGTATAAATAAGAAACACTAAATTCCAAATAAAATGAAATTTCATTAACCAAATCTTAATGTAACAAAATATAAAATCTCCATCAAAAGATGCATCCACTATAATTGTTTGCATGATCCAACTAAAGAGTTCTCCAAGGGACCAGAAGTATCAACGAGTTTCTTGGGTTGGAGTTGACATGTATGAATAGTGGCAGGCCTCCTAAAAAAAATTTATTCCCGCACGCCCACCATAGAAAAGCTGCAAACTTAAAGGATCCATTCTTCAACTAAATTGCATGACTATATATCAGTATAAAATTTATTCTCCTACTGGGTTGGAACCAAGTAATTACTTATTAACATTTACATAGTGGGAAAAAACATCATTCGTATTATCTTTTATAAATGTAGAATGTGAATTATTTTGGGGTTCAATGAATTCATAATTTCTGAATTTGCACCCCAAGAAACATTTCTTGTTCCACCCGTGGGAGGCAATCAGGTCAGTGTAGTGGGAAAGTGCCAGTGGTATGGTGATCAGGGAAGTAGGCCCATGAACAGAGTTGTGGCAATTGCATCAGCTATAGGATTTACTAGCAATGGAGTGGTGCTGGTGCTGGTTGGCAGTAGGGTAGTGAAGATAGGAGCAGCATGTTTCAATAAGATTTTGCCATTCAGTGCAAAACTGTCACACATTATTAAACACAATATGCAGTAATGTTTTGGAAAAAAGAGAAAAAAATTCAGTGACAAATTATTTATCAAATAGGTCCTTAGTCTTACGTTTTCATTCTAATATTTTGTTCATTAATCTAGTGATTTCATTAAAAAAATTTGCATGCATCTAAGCTTAATTCTCACCATCTGCATGAAATAAGTCCAGACATATTTGACATAACAGTAAAAATCATAACTTGGAAAGCCCTCGAGAACCAACCTCTGATGCAGAGCAAGAATGAGTCTCCAATACTTGGGATGCAATATCTAAATCTGACTTATCCACTTTGTTTGTGATTCCTGCATACAAATAATTATTTGGCTGGAAAATGGAAATTTAAAGGATTTACATATGCATCTAAGCTACCAATACATAGTATAAAGAAAAAGAAATTTGTTTAGAATTTTAACAAATTAGTATTACTGGCTTTTCAAACTATAGAGAACAATAAGCACTCACCTCTCAACCCATCAACAACAATTCCATCAAAACATTCTATCTTAAATACAAACATTTGTTTTCACAAATGTTACGCAATGAAGCCAACACTTCAATAGGAAACCTAAAGCCTATCTAAAAAGTAACCTAACTTCCAAGGAGACCTACAAATCTCGTAAGCACCATGTAGACCACCTCCCCAGTTCCCAAACATAACCTTTTCCACATTAATGATTTGTCACATTGTATGTTTTCAGGAAAAAAAAAATGTTAGGTAGGCAAGTAAATGACTTGAAATAAATAACCAAATTATTATTCGACACCAATATCTCAACCAGATTTAGAGTCCTGCAGTTGCAATAAGACCAATCACCAAACAAGCCAAATAACTAAAGCAAAGTTAGAAGTTTCATGAAAATTCAGCAATACCACTAGTACTATCAGCATATTCTAGCTCCTCGTCACTATCTTCCTCAACTGGCTGCTGTAATAAAGATACTTTTGAATAAGGAGGAACAACAAACTCCTGCCCAATTACAACCTGGAAGCATAAAATTCTTGAATGCATCAGAAGCTATACATAATAAATAATTGACAAAAGACAAACTCTCAACATTTCCATCTTACCAACTAACTGAAATAAATGAGAAGCATGCAAATTTCACACAATTGTTAGATACGCTACTGGTCATGAAAAAATTAAGTAAATAACTAGATTAATATATATAATGCATAAGAAAGAACATTATAGCAAATAATACCAAACCAAAAAATTAGGGGCTTCAATTATTCTCCGGCATCTAGCCATCTAGGAAAGTCTTTAGTTGACAAGGTCATGATACTTAAATTTTATGACAACACAACTATTGTGGCGATGCATAACAGTTCAGTTTTAAAACAAATGTATAAGAAACATTAAGGATGAGAGTCTGGCTAATAAAATGATACACAAACCTTGAAAGACAAAACTACACCAGGTTCCAGAACAGCTCCCAACTTCATAGTCACTCCATCGCATACAATTGCATGCCTAAGCTTACAGCCATCTTCAATGGTGACATTGTCCCATATATAGCATCCCTCTATATGAACATTTGACCCAATTGTACATCCTTCTCCAATAACAGAATTTGAAATTTTAGTGTCATTCCCAATTTTGGTACCAAATCCAATAACAGTGAATGGGCCAATAACAGCAGATCGTGATTGTGATATTTCTGAAAGGGGAGAAAAGAATTCATCAAAACAGAATAAATGAAATAAATTAAAGAAAGAAAATTAAGTATAATTAGTTGACCAACAATGTACAAGCAAGGACCATAATATAATTAGATCATTAAAATGCTTCAGCTTATAGGAAATGAACAAAAAGTATATCAAGCATACAAACATGACCATTATTAAAACTAGTATCTACGAAACATGCCATATTATTATGAAATGTTATAACATCTTCACCTGCAAAGCCAACTACCAAGTACATTAACATATTAACTTCCATCCTTACCCAATGCACGATAAATTCCTTGTCGCTCAAGTTTAGTAGCTGTATTAGCAAAATTCATAACATCTGGCACCAATGGATATGTCCACCTATGAATTATATCCTTGCTAACAGTGTCATAACTTCGAAAATTATCAATCCTTGCAGCATAGTTCGAGTGAATTTCATGAACAAATATTTTGTACCCCATTATCTGAAAGAAATATATGGTTAACGTAGAAGGAATGTAATATAGAATGCTAAAATCAAGAGAACATGTGCCATAGAATAATATATTCACAATATATATGACGAGATTGTATACCAAATGTGGAAAAATAATTCATTTAATGTGTCACTAAAACAAAGAGAGAAAGAAAAAAAAGAAAGTCCCATACCAAAATCAAGAGAGAAAAAATGTTATGATTACTATAGAAAAGACAAAATAAGGCTTCAAGAAAAAACAAACCAAGATAATCTTTATTCTGAAAATTTATTAAATTTCATGTTTTCATAGCAGAAATAACCAGCATCTCTCTCCAAATATAAAGTATTGCTTACACACACACTTTCTATGAAACCTATCAATAAAAAGGAGAAGATAGAGAACAAGTATTTTTCCATTTCAGTAACAAATTGAAAAAAGCAAACACAATCTTTCAGTCCAGGTTAAAGTTATGGCCAAGACTTTGTTCTCAATCCTCAAATAGATATGTAAATCATGATGGAAAAGTGTCCAGTACTGAAATCATTTTTTTAATCCAATTTCCAACACATGCAAACACGTGACCAATACAGGAAGTACTCCGTGTTTGATATGTGTCCATCAAACATGGCAATTCCGAAGAAATATTGAAGCTCCATAAGTGATAACAATTTGCTCTTTTTTCTAGGAAAAAAAAGAAATTCATTAGGATAAGCTTTTTTCTTCCAGTAAGGACTAAGGAAGAGAACTTCATAAAGAATAAATAGCATTAGTTAGAGTACTAAAACAATAAAGTGATAAACTGACTCAAAATCATGTGGAAGAGAAATTACATCATCAACAAGCAAACCCTTGACAAAATGACGCCGTAAATGCTGGTAGTCAAAATTGTCTATAAAGAGGCTAAGGACTTCTGGTGAGCAGATGTCAATGTAACAATCCTGCAGAAAAGACATTATTGAACTCAGAAATTTTAATAAGGCTGTATACAGGCCACAGATAATAATATACAAAGCAACAATAAACAGTATATTAGTGTATTAATTGAGAATCAACTGACAATAAACTTAGGTTGGTAAGACATCATGTGATTGGGAATCAATATACCATTTCTTGGCGCAACCCAAACATGAGGTAAACATCATTGAAACTCGCTAAATGCAACATTATCATGAATTTTTAAAAAATTAAATAAATACATTTTTCCTTAAATTAGTTTGAACTTTTTGTTAGGAATAAGCATCAGCAATTCAATTCCTTTTTAAGTTAGAAGTTAATCTTCAAATAAATCAGAAATATCTGAAGGTAAGGGTTCAACCTGCTTGTCAAGGTGAAGAGATAGGGAAGGATTATCAACAAGCAATGACTTGTCAAGATGTAGAGACCCTTTTGAACGGTCTGCCTTATCCTCATAATACAAAAGTTGCTTAGTATTAGGATCAATGGCCATGAAAAGTTCATCAGAACCAAGTCGAGATTGATGGATAACTGGATTAGATTTTGACCGTTTAATGACCATAGTCATTACAGCATTACTATCTTTCTTCCTCCTTTCTTTATGCTCTTGAAGTGCCTGAGTAAGTGAAATGTTGCTTACAGTATCTCCACTGATAAGGACAAAGTCTCCATGTATCTTCAAAATAACAAATGATCCAAAAGTGTTAATATATGAAACTAGGTCATAATGGGTTACTCGGACCCTGAAAAGAAACTAAGTTAACAATTACCACTCAGACCGTGACAACAGCATGATTTTATAAACAGTAATAAATATTTTCAATTAAGCACTAAATCATAGATATAAATAAATATGGACTGGCATGTAAGGATCTGATCTTATCCTTTAAATGAAATTTAAAACAGAGTATGCAGAAATTCTCATAACAGAGTTACATAACTAATCAAACAAACAAGGCAAGGTGTGAATGGACTATTATTCTTTTGATATCTGATGTCTATATATTAGAAAAATGAACTAAACTGTAAGGTTACAATGATTTTATTTATTTTCGTAGGTACGTGGTTTCTACATGTAATGCGTCTTCTGGAAATGAATTCTAAGAACAACTTTTCTTTTCGATAAAAATACTAAGAAGTACCTTTATGTCTTCAAATACATGGCTCAAAACTTTAAAATAAGCAGTTGAAGCTTGTACAAGTTATACTGGTTTTCATTTTAGGCAAAAGGTTGCTGCCTTGATGAAAACACATATTCAAGGGCATTAGCTTCTTCAGTTTCTCACACATTCAGTGGTACTGGATCCATAGCTCAAGCAACCATAATAATGCTATTTTACACTGTTATGGTAACATGCTAAAATGTGAATATTAATGTCTTCACTGTAGCCATGGAACTCGAAGAGAAGACATACCACATTGCGCTCATATATTACGCGCAGAGCATCTCCGGCGCTCACAGAATTATGCGACTCTATCGTCGTGACCGTGAAATTTGGTTGAGAGAGCCACTCCGATTTCTCTAAATAATTGATCACCTGCTTAGAATGAGCACAGCAGAAAACAATAACCTCTTCGACACCGGCGGATTCGAGCCAGGCCAAGGTATAATTTATCATGGGAACATTTACTAGTGGCAACAGCACCTTAAATAAATACCAGGAAAAAAAAAAAAGAAATTAGTGAATGCACGCATGAATCAACTCAAGCAAGTTCATTGTGAATTGAAAGTGAATAAAGAGAAGGTGAGAAAGTACTTTGGGGCGTTCGAGCGTGATGGGTCTGAACTTGGTAGTGAAACTATCAGCCAAGAGGATGGCCTGCAAGGGAACCCGCGCCAGTTCCTCAGCGTCCTCAGAAACCCTAGCCGCGCTTTTCTTCGGTGCACCCATTTGATTCTTCTTCTCCCTCTTCTTCTTCAGAGAGGCAGTAATGGCACTCACAATGCGGGAAAACGCAGCAACTACGTAGGCACAAGAGCGTGACGAAAAAGAGAAATTCTATGTTAAATGTTAAATAAAGTCATATAATACTTTCAAAATATATATGTAAAAAAAAAAATCGACGAAAAAATATGAGTGTGGTTGATTCTCTCTTCCGCCCAAGGTGATCGGGCCGACCCGATTTCAGCCCTAATTGAAAATGACCCATACAGGTGTTTATTTTGTCCTTGTTTGTGATCCAAAATTCCAAACCCTTTTATCACGTGTCAATTTCGATCTTGTTCACTTAGTCTAAACAATTGGCCTAAAGAGAAGATGAGTAAGATCAAAGATGTTAATGCTACTTGGACGATTCTTCTATAAATTTTCTATACATTTTTGTAGTTAATTGAGAATGGTAATTGGGTATGGTCCTTATATTGTTTAGATTTTCGATTTAAATGGTGTAAGATTTCACTCTTTTACCCCGCATATCAACATAAATTAATTCTTTTTTTTAATATATTTTAAAAAAATATGAAATTAATATCAAATCTTTTAAGCAATTTCTGGTCAAGTACAGGATTTTCATATTACTTCAATACGAATGTGTGCGCAAATGAATGTTATGTAAGTTTGATTTAGATACGGATAGTATAATGCTAATTGAATTTGAGTTTAAGAAATGTAAAATTGGAAGGCTATTCAAAGTCAACTTTACCTCTGAGATTATACAAGATATAAAATGTATAGTTGGGAATGGCAGTATAAGTTTTGTTTGGCAAGAAAGATTTTTCTATGAGCTCGAAGAGAATTCTTGATCTGATTGAATATTAAAAATTTGTTTGGATAAGTTTTTTAAAAAATAAATCTTTTTATAAATTTTTTTTAATATAATTTTTTAAAAAATAAAAAGTTATTTTACATTTGGATGTAATGTTTGTGAAGTATTTTTAAATAATAGAAATACTTGTAAATTTATTTGGATAAGAAAGAACAAAGAGTTTTTTTATAGCAAAATTACTAAAAATGTACGGTATCAAGAATAATGGAGGTAGGGTTTACAAGAAAAAAAGAAGAACAAAATATGTAATTTTTAATAAAGATAAAGGGTATTTTTGTCAATAAATTATATTAAAAACAACTTCTCTTTCTTATTTTTTAAGAAGTTAGGGATCACTAGCTTCTAAAAAAAGTGGTAATTAAGTTTTTTTTTAACTTTTTATTTTTTTAAAATTTCATTCAAACATATATAAAAACTTAAGGAAGTATTTTTTTTATAAAACAAAATACTTCAATTAAATAAAAAAAAACCTTATCCAAACTCATTCTATATTATGAAGCTATCCATCAGCCTCCCTAACTTTTTGGGTATGATTAATAAAGTCATCACTTTTATGCTATGTTTGAGAGAAAGAAAATAGTAGAAAAGAAATGAAAGGAAAGGGAATGGATGGTGGGAAATTCTCTTCCTTTTATTTGGATGTTTAAGTAAAAAATGAGAGGAAGTCACTTCCCCTTGTTTGGTAATTAAAATTAAAGTAAAGAGAATAGATAAGTTTTAGAATTAAATTTTCAAAATAATCTTTTTATTGTTAATCTTATAATACAAATATATGGTATATGTGCAATTTAATATATATGTTTAATTAAAATAGATCTCTTCTCCCTCCTTACCCCCCAATTTGAGTAGAAATAATTTTTGAACTTTGAGAGGGAAGAGGGGAAAATACTTCCCCACTCATTCTCCCTCATTTCTCCTCATTAAAAATCATCTAAATAAGGATTGAGTCGTTTTTCCCTTTCCTTCCACTCTCTTCCCCCTATTTACCCACATCCAAACAACATATCAGTGTTGTTTCAAACTAGCAAAATATATAATTTGTTCAAAAATTTCATAAAATTATAACTTCTACATAAGTGCTTATTATAATTGAATTTGAAAAGTCAAAATTTACAAATATCTAGTTTTTATTAGAATGTCTCAACTAAGGAATAAAAAACTTTGACAATGTACTTTTGGTACATTAAATTTCTAATTAAACTTCACATGCCATCTCTATTTTTTAAAAAAATTATTTTAATTACATGTGCTAAGCTCAAGCATACTAATTGACTGACTCCGATGATCTTGTATTGTGATGAAATTAGTTATGTTTCCATGACATTGAATAATGTAATTTTCTTTTCACAAACTAAAACCAAAAAAGCAAATCAGAGTAGTTGATTGCATGTTACCGTACTTTATAGTGATATACTGTATACGATATTAAATAATATTTTGAATCTATTATTTTAAAAATATTCTAAATCTTGTATGTGTCTTATAGCATGCTATGTGTAAATTTTATTTTTTTGGATAAGAATATCCTTTTTAATATCATCGTGATTCATGAAGTCATACTCGCATCAAAACCTCATCCGCGGATTTGAATTATTGAATGGTGGTTAGAACTTTTGCATTCTTAATTACAAGATATTATAATACATGCTGCATCACATGCTTTTGTGGTTGACGTTCCCGTGATCTCTAGATCACACATTCACACTCACTGCTTATGTTTCCATTAGCCATTAATTAATTTATCAAATAAAAAAATTCTTAATATACCATTACTTAAAACATCGTCGGTATATAAAACTTGATATTAGAGTTTCATTCACGATATGTAAGTGCAGAAACTATTGAGTTTTACTATTAGAATTGTGCAGATCTGATCATGCGTGCTGGGGTAATGTAAGATAATTCATCAAATTTTACAAATGGGATTATTACGCGACGCACAAATGAAAACCATTATTGTCTAATCAATATTAATTCGCATAAATCGGCAAACAACTGTTTCTTTCTATATTTAGGTATATTATTGAATACAAATGAACAAAATATATATCTCGTTGTCCCTATCATAGAGAATAGGGGCATAGATAATTTTATTTGCAATGCATTTTATGTTTTGATCCATTTTTTTAATAGTAATCCCTGATCTGAATAAATCTTTATTTGACTTGCAAACAAAAGCCCTCTCAATTGTTTTTTTTTTTTCCTTTTGTTCCTCCTGCAGCAACAGAAAAGGAACATGTCTAATGCATTTTAATTCATGGCCCCAGCAGAAATAATGGATTAAAAAACGATAACTATGTTTTCAGACGTGATGCCAACTTGCTTTTCAAGCTTACCCATAGAATACTAAAACAACGTGATACACTGATACACGTTTGTTGTATATATTATTTAATAAATAGCATTATTTAATAAATATATATAAAATAAAAAGAAAAATATTTATTTATTAAAAGAGAAATAAGTTGTACATTATAACTTACTGTTGTTTTTACATTTTTTTAAAAAATTATGTTGTTTCACAAATAATTGGTAATTATATATAAAAAATCTTTCTTTATCTTGAGAATGTAACTTTTATAATCATTCCCTTCTTACTCATTATGTATTTCTCTTGTCTCTGTAAGGCCTGTTATATATCGTATTCATTTATATTATTTTCATTGTAAAGGCTTGTTCTAAATCTTCTTCATTCATATTTTTTATGGGGTTGGTTTTGGTTATGAGAATATTAAGGATTGTAGACTCTTTGTTCGTGAATAGTATCCTTGGGGCAGAATTTCCAAATAACTATATACAACACAATGAAAAAATTCCTATTCTAAAAATAGTTTCTTGAAAATTCCTTACCTAACACTCAGTTGTCTTTATTTTTTCTCTATATCCTTCAGTTTTCTATAATAGTGTTGCAATCCACTACGCGATTTTGATAATATTTATTATCCTCAGTTATTAGTATTTTTAGAAGTGCACATAACACGTGTAGTGGTTTTTGTTTTTCAGTTTTTTTATCCTTAATTATTAGTATTTTATAGAAGCGCACATAACACGTATTGTTTTTTTTTTTTCTAGTTCAATATTTATTTTAGAAAAATTACGAAGTGCTCTTATATTTTTTAGCTACAAGGTACTTTTAATAAATTCAATCTTTTACAGTGTAGGTAAATTTCACACACAAAATTTAATTTGCTAAATCAATTTATATAAAATTTAGTTTGCCAAAGCCACGTTTATTTGTAGCTCCTTTCAGTTCAATGTTAACATTTTTTCTTTTGTTTATTTGGTGGAGGGGCGATGCCCCTAAAAATAATTTACAAATGGGGGAAGGACTGAAGGACGCTCCATGAACAATCACCTAACAGAAGAGACCCACAGCCTATAGGCAACTGCTCCAAAACATATAAACCCAGCGAAAGACCTTGGCTGGCCAAAAAATCAGCAACTCGGTTACCTTCTCTGTGCGAATAAAGCGACCTGCCATTGCTTACCCTTATACAGATGTAACTGATTGACTACAAAGGAACAGAGATGGCTATGCAATCAGCCACTGTTTGAAAACTGCATTGCGACAGCTAAGTCGCTTTCAACATAGAGTTTTGTAAATCCTTTTAACCAGGCCACCTGGAGAGCTCTAGTTGTCAGTTTGAAATTATTATTATTATATATGAAAAATATTGTTATTTAAGTGATGATATTTACATATATAATAATTTTTACATTTCTCACATATTTTTATTTATTTAAGTTTTCTAATGTTGAAAAGGGATAGAAATAAAATAAGAAAGAAAAAAAAGGGAGGAAAAGAGATAAAATAAAAATATGTAACGTATGTGAGAGTTATTTGTACCTGCAAGTATGATTTTCTTTGTCATTTTTTGCCTCTAATGGAAAGTATTATTTTATATGAATAATTATTAGATGTTACGTATGTAGTTATAATTAAAATGTAAAGTCATTTGAATTAAATTATTTGAAATTATAATTATTCATGAAAAATTAATGGTTAAAATTTATTTGTCTCGCCCTTATACAATATTAACATTTTTATTTGTTTGTATTAATACAATATGAATATTATATAATATTAATGTCATACGGAAGTCACTGTGAAAATCTCAAAATTGTGTTATGATAATTCAACTCAGTTCAACTTAATATGTTTTATGATCAAAATGAATAATTCATTTATTTTATTATAATTATGATATATACAAACATTTGAAGAAAAGCCTATAAAATTTATAAATTGTACTGTAATACATAGAAGGATTTATTTTTTGAAGGAAAAACAGGAAATTAAAGAAAGCTTTTTTAAAAGTACTTATCAAAATCAAGGGGGGATTAATAATTTTGGGAAGCATTAAAAAAAAGACAAATTTGAATGAAAAAGAAAAAAAGAAGACTACTTTAAGATGGAATCCCCGTGATTGCAGTGGGAATTGCATGGTTGTGGGAGAGTGGGGACTGCTATTTCAATATTCATGAGATCTCCGTCGATGACACTTGTGCCTTTTCGCAAAAAATAACAATAGGGATCATGTGCATTTTAATAAATAAATTGTCAAAAGAAGAATACATCGAATCTTGCACTTGGATCGCAGCTCCTTTGGGTTCGGGTAGGAATCTTCTGTGCTGATAGATTCTTACATAAAGTTGTTTTGTGTGTTTTTTTAGTTTAAATTTAATTTACTATTAATGTACCATTCTTATGTTATTAATAAATAAGAATATTATATTTTTAATATTTAAGGTTTTAATATTTGTAGTAAAAGTTTTCAATTATTTTTAAACAAATAGTATCACATAATTTTTTTTATGGTGTAAAAATTTAATATTGTTAATAGACCAACATGAAATATTCTTTTTTCTTCCTTTTAAATAAATGATTTAGGATTTAATTTTGATATATTATTAATGTAAATTTTATTTATACTATCATTTAATCATTTATTTTCAAATTATTAAAGGAATTCAAATTTTACAATAATCATCTAAGATGTTTAACTATTTTAATAATATATCAATACATTATTGAATAATAATATATAAAACTTTTATATTAACAATGAACCAAATTTAAACCCAATGGTTTATGGTTCTAAATTGTGTTCAATACAAATAAATAATAAATGAGAAGAAAGAATGAATTTGGACAATAAAAATGTATTGGAATATTTTGAGTTTAGTGTAAGATAAATGACTAGTAGACTTCAACATAATTAACATTTATGTTACACTTACACTTGTTCTGTTTTTATAGATATACAACAACTACAACGAGGTTAGAAAACATCCACTCAACTTTTTTTTTTGCAAAAGGTATTTGCAATTATTAGAAAACAATAAAAGCGTCTTAGAAAAATTAAATAAACACTCTTTTTACAGTGTTATAAAAAAACGCATTATACCTTGTTCAGTAATAATTAATGATTATATTTTTCTCACTGCATTATCTATTTTTTTTTCTTACAATATTCATTTTTTTGGAATATATTCCTTTATTTTATTTTTTATTGATTTTTTTTGGAAAAAAGGAAGTTATTATATTCTAAAGATAAGAAATATCATAAACCTCAATAAAAACCTATAATAATAATTATAGATAATATATTAATGATTCTTTATTTTAAATAAAGATGGAATTATTTCTAAACAGACTTCACTGACTAACATATCATTACTGTCTTATATACAATATTATTACCAATAGTGAAAAGTTAAAAAAAAAAGAAAGAGAAAAAGCATTATAAACGTTTAATTGTATACCATAACAAGTGCATGACTTTCAAAATATATATTCTTTCTCCATTCATTTTTGTTCAAAATATATCTTTATATTTTACTAATATATTCCTAATAAATGTGTCCTAATATCTTATTTTTATTGCCTATATAATAATTATGAAAATGGAAACAATAAATGGAATAAGACAAATACAGCTGCATATATAAAAAATAAAAATAAAATAAAAGACAGCTATGCATCTTGAATACTGTCAAATTTGGTCTCTTATTCATTTTGTTAATGAATGCAGTAGAGAACAACTGTATTACGCCATTGAGTAATGATAAATAATCCCACTTACATAGGTTGATTGAGTTGCCGTATTAAAAATGGAAACAAATACTATATTGGTTTTTTTTTTTATTTCTCGTGATATTTTTGTGTGAAATTATAAGAATTAATCTCTTGAGATATGTGAGACTGTAATAATTAATCTTTAAAAATAATAAAATTTATTTAAAAAATTAAATTGTTTTAATAAATTTTTTTCATACAAATAAATTAAAAATTAAATTACTAACTACATATTTAATGAGCATAAATACTAAATAGGATGATAAGAATACAAGTTATACAACTCTTTCAATATTGAAAGAAAAATAAAAGTCATTGTCGATATCGTATTTTAATATTTTATGTTCATGAAGAAAGCTGTCTATTCTACACTTTGAAGGCTTGAATAATATATTTACTTTTAATAGATAAGAGCAAGAAATTGACGCTGACGGAAACCAACAAGCGAGTACTACCAAGTACCAATGCGTGCAGTAAATGGCAGCGAAGGGGGTGTTTAGTTTTTATCTTTTCGTTTTCATTATTAGTTGATATATTTTTATTAAATTATAAAATATATGTTTTTTATTTTAAAATTTTATGAAAATAATAATAAAAACTTAAAAACTACAACAAAAAACCAAACTACACATTCCCCATTTTTTTTTTGCATTTTTATAAAGACTAATTTATTGGTTATTTCTCTGGAATTGAGGCTTTAAGAGTTTCTTTTAAATTTGAGTAGGAGTTTTTATAAGTTAGGTTGATTCGAGATTTTGGAAAAAAAATATCTAAATCAATCAACTTTAATTGGGTTGGTTTGATTTGGTTTTTGAAAAAAATTTGGAGCAATCCGAACCAAACAAACCCGATCATTTTTAAATTAGTTTTTGTTTAGTTTGATTTGGTTCGGGTCATTAGGTTATCCGATCATTTTTTTTTACATAAAAAAATTACAAACCTACTATTACTAAATACTTTAAACTCAATTAGACAATTACATATGAATTTGAAGCATACAAGTCTTCCAGTATAATACAAGTATTAAGATAAAAGTAAAATCAAGTTTGGGAAGAAATATTTTAACGTCTCAAAATCATCATAAGCTTCATTTATAATATAGATGTATGACATTAAATATATTTTATTTCACAGGGAAGGTTATATATATATATATATATATGTAAATAATTAAATGATTGAGACTTGAAAATGGAAATTAAATATATATCATTGTATCTTAGGTTTTTAAATGAATAAAAAGCTAAATGATAATAAGATAATATATAAATTTCTATTACTTTTCGGATCATTTTATCGGGTCATCGGATTATAAAATACAAAATCCGTAAATCGAACCAATCGTGATCGAATTGAAACTGATTAGACCCAATGATCCAACTCAAACTGATTTTTTTTAATTGATTTATGTTGGTTTGTAGGGTTGATCGGGTCAACTTAAACCAATGAACACCCCTAAATTTGACAATGAGGAGGGTAAGGATTGATTTTTGAAAAAATGAATCTGTTTTTGCGAAAATAATATTAAAACCTACACCCTACTTATCCCACATTTATGAACATTTTAAATATATATTTATACAATAATTAATCAAAATTTCAAAATTAATCTATTATCTCATAAATTAAAAAATATATGTTTATAATAAGTGTTAAATCAATAAAGATTGTTAAGGGTTTACAAAAAGATACTCTTTAATATGAATAAACATGTAAATTTAATATACTTAAATTATAAATCAAATGAAAGCAGCCTTCATTACTATTACAATATAGTATATTAATATATTATATTATAATCGACTTTATTATCAACTAAGTTATGTATATATTTATTTAAATGAGTAACGTGGACAAATTGAGTCCAAATTTATACTCAATCTGTAGCTTGTTTATATTGATATAGTAAAATAAAATAAAAATTCATACTCTTTAAAAATTATGTATTAAAATATTTTTTTTATAATAATGTTGAAAAGTCAATTTTTATAAAATTAACTTTTTAAGGTGGTGTCTTTTTTTTTAATTACATGTTGAGAAATTAATTTTTATAAAATTAACTTTTCAACGTGATTAATTTTTTTTTTTACATGAATCTTAAATCACTCATTCAAAATTCTATATTACTTATCTAAAATCCTATAGTACTAATTTAAAATCATAAATCACTCATTCAAAATTTTAAATCACTCATTTAAAATCTTAAATCAGTCAACCAAAATATTCAATAACTTAAAAATATATATATAAGAAGACATTAAGAAGTTAATTTTATTAAAGTCAATTTCTCAATATGATTTTTTTTAAAAAAAACTAAACATGTTCCTAACATAAAAAAGGGTCTATTTTTATATTTAATTTACAAAAGCATCATTCTGAATTTTTTTTGTTGCTTTTTTAGCGTCAATCTGCATTACAGGAGACAGATTTTAAACCCACCCTGTAAGGGATGGGGCGAATTCAGTATCGAGTAGGAATTATATGGCCAAGCCTAGTCCCGCCTTTGAAAGTCTACCTCGTACTAATGTTATTTTTTTTTTCTTGGATTTCGTCACCTATGATTTTATTTTTAAAAAAACTATCACTTTAGCTAACAATACTTATTAATGAAAACAAAAATATGAAAAATTTGTGGATTGGTTTTGCATGTCTTAAAAAAAACTTAATTATCTACTTTGATCCATTCCATCTTTATTTTAAATACTTTCATTTAAAATAATACACGTCCAACCAACTTTAAACTTTAAATTTCTATTTCACTTCTTCAGATTGATTAATCATTTTACTCATATTTTTATTTTTAATTTACAAAATTAAATATATAATTATTAATTCAATATGACATTTTACAATACGTACTTTTTAATTAGAGTCAATTCTTATAATTTTGAAACGTATTTAACAAATAAATTTTAACTATAAAATAACATATAAATAAGCTCAAAAAATAATGAATTTGTGCCTTTTATGGTAAATTTTGGTGATTATTTGAAAAATAATATGTCGATTCATTTGAGTGAAAAAATTTACTAGTTTTATACATGTATAATCAATAAATTAATAAAAACAAAAGATTTATATTTGTAATAATTTACTTTTTTTTTTGTAATAGTTTACTTAATCATACATATGATCTTATATAATTTTGAATTAGCACATAAGATAATTTTTCTTAAATTTAAACCTGCCCCTTTGGTGGAGAGGAGCACACGCTCACGCACATGTACCTTTATAATTGTTAAAAAAAAAAGACTTAGTTTTAATTAATGCAAAATTTAATTTAATAATATCTTTACCAAAAAAAAAAGCGTACATCCCATATTTTGAGTGTTACCATTAAATTAATTCTTAGAATTTTACCCATATTTCTTTTATATTATGAGAATTAATGCTAAACAGAAAGAAAAAGAATGATTTTTCCAAATTTATAATAAATAAGAAAAAAAGTATAATTAAAATTACAAATAGCATTAACGGGATTAGAACTTAAAGCCATAAATCTAGGTAATGACAGGTCCCACAACAATTAGAGAAGGAAGGAGCCACCACGACCAGATTATTATTAGACTTGCCAATAATTCAGGTACAATCTCGTAACGTGTTGGGGACTAAGTTAAGGTTCCCAAAGTTGAAGTCTTGGCACAATCAACAACTCACTTTAACTTATCGTAATTAACCAAATCTGCCGTGGCAGCTCCCACACCGCCCGATTCAAAAAAGCCAAATCTCATGGCGTAGCATCAACGGCTAGAATCCGTTTCATAATTCGGCTTAACCTGGACGCGTCGTAGATTATCGAGACTCATTTCTATTCTGATTCGTGTTCTCTTTCTCCTCCGTTTCCTTCTCTGTCCCACGCAAGCACCACACGGTTCTTTCTCCCTGCTTTTCTCAACGATTGTCTTCCATTTTCTCTATATTTCTAGAGCTTTCATCGCCCAATGTTTTCTCTTTCAGTGTGATCCAAAAAAAAAATCTGCTAAAATTTAATTTTCCTTTTATATTTTCTCAGCTGTTGTTATCTTTTATTTTTCCAACCACCTCCCTTGAGCTTCACGTTTAATTTTACCCATCAGCTTTTCCTTCTTCTTCTTCTGTTCGTTCTTCTGTTCCCTGTTTTCTTTGTTTCAAGCTTGCTTCCTCCTAGGTGGAATCATTGCAGAGAGCTGAAAAGTGTTCCAATTTGTCAGGAATTCGAACAAGAGATTGGTTCTTAGCTTTCTCTGTTCGAATTCTTTGGACGTTTAATTCGTTGTTTCCCACAAACCAAAAAAAAAAAAAAGTGAGAAAAATTACAAGCTTTTCGCAATGCCCTTCATTAGCATGCTGCTATCAAGCGTTTCGGTGAGCACTTTACTATATTCTTATGCAGCTATTGGGTCCAAATCTCTTTCTCGTTTTTCTGTATGAGGTATTGTTCGGGATTTGATCTTCTGTTGTTGGAGCTTTTAGCAGAAGCTAAACAATGATATGTTTTAAAACTGCATATCATAATTCCCAACTTTGAATTATGTACTGTTGATATTTAACAGGCTCTTTTTTCTCGTGCTTTGGGTTAATTTCTTTGCATATTTTTGTCAATTTTTGTTTTCATTTTGCTTTATTAAATATTGGGTATGGCAGCTTTTGTGTACTCTGTTTCGATTAGCTTAATCACTTATTTATTTTGCATTCTACTTGTTTTTCATCCCAATTTTTAGATGGTGTCCATTCTGCATCTGAAAGACTGAAAGAGAATCATGTTCCGAAGTAGGTCCTGGGTGTGAGTTTTTCTCTTTGTTATGGAAACTTTTACATGCATGTTTCTTGTTCTGATTGCAGATATGCTTTTGTTGATAAGATCCGAAGGTTATTAAAATGGACAGCTCGGAGACATAAATTTGGACTGTAAATTGACTTTGAACTTCTCAACTCAGCAATAATCTGAATTTGTGTACAACCTGGTTCTGCAATTGTTTATTGTAAAGGCTGGACAAAATGGCTTTTGATTTAAGTTTAGTAGTTTCAAAATTGCAAACGCTATCCACTTCCGATCATGCCTCCGTAGTCTCCATGAACCTATTTGTGGCACTTCTATGTGCTTGTATTGTAATTGGCCATCTTCTTGAGGAGAGCCGGTGGATGAATGAGTCTATCACCGCCCTTGTGATTGTAAGTGTTCAATTTCCTTTAGCTTGTTTGGCAATAAACTATTGTAAAGTTCGCCAAATATTTTGCTATCCTTTTAACAGGCAATAATGTCTAGGGGTGCAGCCTTTTCTTTTTCTTGTTTCTATTGGATAATGACTGAATTTCATATGGATTGCTCTCAGGGTCTTTGCACCGGCATAGTTATTTTGCTGTTCAGTGGCGGTAAAAGCTCACATCTTCTTGTTTTCAGTGAAGATCTTTTCTTTATATACCTTCTGCCACCTATCATATTTAATGCCGGGTAATTTTTTTCACCACCTATTTGTCTAATAAGGAATTAATGTTTGACTCTGTATTTATCATTGTCTGATTAAAAGTGAGGGGTGTTTTGCCTCTTTACTGAATGTTTGGGATGGAGGAGTTTGGAGGGGAGGGATAATTTTTTATTTCTAAATTGAGAGAATTATAATATGTTTATAAAAATGAGTAAGAGATTATTAGAAGATTACATGATAATCTCTCATTTTATTCTTCTCATTTTAAAAAATTCTCAAATAAAGGGAATGTTTATTTAAAATGAAAAATTACCCCTCCCCTCCCTTTCCCTTTCCCTCCAAACCCCTCCATCCAAACATTATGAACCATTAACTCCTGAGTCTTGGCAAAATGAAGATTGGTCTGCAGACATCCCATTGTGATGATCTGAAAGTGATCTAAAGGACTAGATTTTCCCTGATACTATAGCAGACTTAATGAATAATGCACATCTTTATGGTTTCTTTTTTTCTTTTTTTTTGAAAAGAATGTATTTCTGCAGAACCAGGCATAATTAATGTTACATAATTAATGGCAGAGAAATTTTAGGAGCATATGGCATCTGTGGAGTCTGGGTGTTTGAAATGTAGCTGGTACTAGACTTGCTTATAAGTAACAGCTCTTATACAAGTGACTTAGGACTCTTGAATCCTACAGTTTGTGGATTTCCCTTTTTCACCATTTCAATAATGTTGAAAAGTATGCAACTTAAATAAATTCTACTTAGTCTTTTTTGCTCTTGCTTGCAGATACCATGGGCAATTTCTTATGATTATTTATGTGACTTTGTAGTTAAAAACAACTATTCTGTTTACCCATGATATGAACATGAGTTGTGTTACGCCTTATGCTTCAGAATCATATTGTTACCCCCTCCTAAAAATCTTGTCCTGCACTCTTGAGAATTCAGATTATATTCTTGTCTTTTAACTTCATCATGTGTATGGTAGATTGCAGTTATTATTTTGTTATGAATTTATTCTCTGTAATTTATTCCAGGTTTCAGGTGAAAAAGAAGCAGTTTTTTGTTAACTTCATCACCATCATGCTGTTTGGTGCTGTTGGTACATTAATATCTTGTACCATCATAACTTTGGGTATGTCTTGCCTCTTTAGATGGATTTCTTAGGTTGTTATCTAAGATTTGACATGATAAGAAAATAATTTGGAAGCTCAGATGATTGCTAGTTTGTTACTAACCTATTACCTACATTTGTCAATTGGAAGCTTTTTATGGTTAAAAACACATCTTGATGGAGTAAAATAGATAATGACTATAACGAAACTGACCATATAGAAACTTGTCTAGTTCTACTGACTTAAATTTGAAGCATTGTTTCAGGTGCTTCGCAAATTTTTAAGAGGATGGATATTGGTCCACTGGAACTAGGGGATTATCTAGGTATTATATTTGTCAATCTCGTCTACTTGTAAACTTTTCAATCTTTTGTGACTCACTAATTTGTGAAATTTTTCAGCAATTGGTGCTATATTTGCTGCGACAGATTCTGTGTGCACATTGCAGGTTTGGTACAGTATTTTTTTGCAATCTTCCAGCAACTAAGGTGTCAGTGCTAACTACTGAACTTATAAATGATGATGCAGGTGCTAAATCAGGATGATACACCTTTACTGTACAGTCTTGTATTTGGGGAGGGTGTTGTAAACGATGCTACATCAGTTGTGCTTTTCAATGCAATCCAGAGCTTTGACCTCAACCATATTGACCCCAGCATTGCTTTGCAATTTATTGGCAACTTCTTCTATCTGTTTATCACAAGCACACTGCTTGGGGTTTTGGTAACTGTTTTTCTCTCTCTAATTCTCTCATGCACGCATCACACACACACGAACAAAATCTATATCAACAGTTATATAACATATTGGCTCTGGTCTAATGGATCTCCATCACCTTGCAGGCTGGTCTACTTAGTGCTTACATTATTAAAAAGCTGTATATTGGCAGGTATGTTCTTCACAGAATTGTTCTTGCCATTTCCATCGTCTGTTCAGCAGTTACTATGATGGTATTCCATTGTTTTATATTGCAGTAGACAATTCTATGATACTAAATAGAGTTCCTGGTTTGGCCAATCTCAAGTGATGTATCAATTATTAACCAGACAGATGTCTACAGTTTATGGAGATTATACTGAACTTGGTTTGATTGTTTGAAGTAACCATCTATGTTAACTGGTTCATTCCAGCTTGAAGCCATTATAATGGGGTTCATTATTAATTTTTTTAAATGAAGGTTCATAAATTAACTGGTTCTAAATGTAATGTTGTCCACTATAAATGATTTCATACCACATAAAAGGGAACAAATTTAACCAAATAACCAGATTAAGAGATACCGTTGAAGATGAAATTGCATGATACTTGTTAGGCATGGGATTCTAGTATAAATTATAAAAACCAACTGTATTCCTGAATTCTTGTTGGGTACCACCCACATGAATTGGTATCTTTTTCAATTAAGTCTTAATTTCTTTTTTCTTTTTAGGAAAAAAACCTTACATTAGTTCAATAGAATCTCTTAATAACTTGGGGTCTCTCTCTGTGTGTATATCTGTCTGTTTTTCAGTGTTTCTATCGTGAGTCAAGGTTTTTTAGACCTGGCATAGAAATAATTAAAACAATTCTTTACTGAGGTTGAACAAATTTCTCCCTAATTCCAGGCACTCTACAGATCGTGAGGTTGCTCTTATGATGCTAATGGCATACCTCTCCTACATGCTGGCTGAAGTAAGTTTTAAAGAACTTTAGTAATGTTTCCTGGAGGCTGTCTTTTTTTAGCTTTATATCTATCTATTTTTGTGGTTGATATTCGTCATTAGCATGATGCTGATGTATCTACATCTTCTGCAGTTATGCTATCTGAGTAGCATTCTCACTGTATTCTTTTGTGGGATTGTTATGTCTCATTATACTTGGCATAATGTGACTGAGAGCTCAAGAATCACTACCAAGTATGTGTTCTAAACAGATTTCCTCAAGCTATATGAATCTGTTTTAGGTAGTAACACTGCCCAATTCTATATATATATATATATCTAAATATATATTTTTGTCTAACTCTCACAGGCATGCTTTTGCAACCTTGTCGTTTGTTGCTGAGATCTTTATCTTCCTTTATGTTGGCATGGATGCGTTGGACATTGAAAAATGGAGGTTTGTTAGTGATAGGTATGTCCTATGTTCTCTCAGAGACTAGTGAATAGTCATTGAAACCTTAAAACTTTTTGTACTCATGAAAAATTGTTGAATGCCATACCATGTCAACAAATGGTATGATGTAGCTGTTTTACTGAAACAGTCCTTGTATTACTTGATGTGACTGGAGAGTTCTTCTATGTTGATGTTTTCTGCTTTTCTGTTTGGAAATTTTGTCCTTCATTCTTCTATCTTTCCTCTCAAAACTTCCTTTTCTTATAATAGAAAAACAATTCATGTGCCACAATCGGTTTCTTCTGCAGCCCTGGAACATCGGTAGCAGTGAGTTCAGTATTGTTGGGTCTACTACTTGCTGGAAGAGCAGCTTTTGTTTTTCCCTTGTCCTTCTTATCCAACTTGGCTAAAAAATCACCAAATGAGAAAATCTCCTTCAGGCAGCAAGTATGGCTCAATTTCTGTCAACGAGTACCCTTTTTCTGGATTTCTTGTTCTACTACCAAGTTATGCTGACAAGTTTTTCATTCTAGGTGATCATTTGGTGGGCTGGTCTCATGAGAGGTGCTGTTTCAATGGCACTGGCTTACAATCAGGTAGGAGCAACACTGCTGATTAGGAGTTCTGGTTTTTGCAAAATTAAATTATTGGTCACTGATTCAGCCAAGGAAAAAAAAGGAATTAGTGGTCACTGAAGATAGGATCTTAAAGTTGATGTGTTAAAAACTTATACTCCTATAAAATGCAGTTCACCATGTCGGGGCATACTCAACTGCGATCCAATGCAATCATGATCACTAGCACCATCACTGTTGTGCTTGTCAGCACAGTGGTAAGATATCTGTTTTGCTATAGTTTCTGACATCCTTAGACTGTGTTCATTGGTTTCTTTTCAGTTTAGAGGTTATCTTTTCATTGCTTCTTTCTGCATCACTGATAATTACTTTATTATATGATATGAAATCTATAATAAAACATATTGACTTTTCCACTTAATATGCTAAAATGTGTCAGTTTCCTCAGATACAGGCATACAGCTGACGGTAGTTGTGGTGAATGGGGATAAGTGTGAATGCCTTTGAAAATTATTGTTTTTAAGTTTGCACCTAAATGAGTTGCCCTACTTTGTCAGTGTGCATAACTACTTGCACCTTCTCCTCGTGACTGCTCATAACTATTCAAATTTTCTACAAATCAGATGTGGTTTAATATTATATAAATGTTTCTTTAGAGGTGGTACTGACACAACTTAATTACAATTTTCAGGTGTTTGGTTTGATGACTAAGCCTCTCATAAGGCTTTTGCTGCCTCATGGCCCTCAACCTAAAGGCACAAACAGCATGGTAGCCACAGATTCATCTACTCCAAAATCAATCACTGTTCCACTTCTTGGAAGTGCCCAAGATTCTGAAGCTGATCTTGATGGCCATGAAATTCATCGTCCAAGCAGCATTCGTGCCTTGCTATCCACTCCAACACACACGGTTCATCGATTATGGCGTAAGTTTGATGATGCATTTATGCGTCCAGTTTTTGGTGGCAGGGGTTTTGTTCCTGTAGCTCCCACCTCACCAACTGAACCCAATGGTCATCATCAATGGCAATGAGAAGAAAGCCAAGAAATATGTAAAATTTATTGTAAACTGCGTACATTTTGTGGAGATCAAGCAATGCATGTATAAGAACCACGTAACGAAATTTTGTTGAGCTCTTTGGGTAGTGAGAAGGCTGTGTACCATAGGTCAACTCTGCGCCTCCTGTAAAGCTATAATATTTGATTATTAGATTCTCTGACCCATTATCATAAAATTGTACCGAGAATTTGAATAGCTTAAGCTAAATTGATAATTTCCTTTCAAACTCAACTCACTACTACAAGTTTTTGTATTTGTTGGGTTTATTCTGTGCAGCTTGTGCCTCTAGTGAGAGAAAGGTGAGTTTTCATCTCTTTTTGTTTTTTGGCTCTTCCCCAAGGCTCATCCGCATTAGCAAAATAAGCAAGTAATGTTTTGGGCACTGTGCATAACCTGTTGGATGAATATGAGATGAGTGGCTAAATGCTTTCTTTTTGTTGCACCTCTGTCTTGTAACTCTTGTTTATAGTGGCAAATAGCAATTACATTACTTACTATCTCTTTTTACCGTTTTCTTAGCTGAGGTTGTTGATAGTTACGAGAACCAAGCTTGTAAAACTAATGGGTAACGTACTTAATTGTAGCTTTCAGAGCTGATATTTCTTTGAATATGGCCTTTTCCCACGAGAACAAGCACTGCCGCTGAATTCTTTTGTTTTTTTATCATGAGACTCTTTGTCCTTCGTTTTCACCAAAAGGGCACTTGTTGGCAGCGGAAGGCGCTGGGCCCAAAAGAGTAACAAACAAAGTAGCACAAATCATCTGAAAGTGTACGAAACACAAGAAATTAACGTAATTTGACTTATAGCATACGTCACGGACAAAAGTAACAAATAAATATTTCACTAAAGAAATATGATGGAAAATACAAAAGTCATTGCACTCAACTCAAAACCCAAACCCGAAATACACCCAAAATACCTCACAATATTTTCTCACCCGTGTATACTCACAGAGAAGATATCAAAATAGATCAACAAACTCTTCTCTGGTGCTATACCAAATGGTTTGGAAACCAACAGCGAAGGGATCCACAGAGGTGGATATTTCTCAACGTTGCAGTAAGCTCTTCTTTATAGGCTTGCTACTACACTTGTATAGACAAGTGCATTAAAGATGCACCACCTAAGTAACAAAGCATGCTCCTAAATAAAAGCAAAGATGTGAATAAATCTTGGTGCTCTGTTCACACTTACGAATTACTTTAATACTTAATTTTTTTTTTAAATACATAAATTATTAAATATTTATTAATTGTTATTTATATTTAATAAATTTTTAACTATTTATTATAAAACCAACAATTAATCAATAATTAATAACTTATCCTTATATCAAACCCATCAAAATATCGTAACAACTCTTAATATTTATTCATGAAATCAAGCTTGCAATAAAGGCTCCTGCAACTATAACGGACTTTTGTCCAATTTTACTATTAATAAAACTACCAATTTCATCACAAAAGTGAAGACAAATTTCAACAGGACTAATTGTTAGTATAAATTCCACTACGACTTCCGTGGCTTAAAACTAAGCTACTTTTTTATTTTAGATTTTTAATTTTAGAAAACTCATGGGGAGGAGGGACAATTTGCTACACTTGAGGTAACCCATGAGATGGCCAGCTGGCAACTTACAGCTTAATAACGGTAACCGTGGAGGTAGTTGACTTTTTTAAAAAGAAAAATATATGGACAATTTTGAAAAAAATATATAATAACATTAAATATATTAAACCGTTAAATTACATATGAACTTCTGAAAAACAAATGTGGTATAGACCATTGGTAAATTAACATAGTATTACTCATGCAATCGAACACCTATATGAGATAGTAAACCATTGGAAATGTATATTAAGATGAAGATGAAAAGAGATTTGAATGGGAATAAAATTTAAATACTGGCAATAACCTTATATTTGAGAAGATAGAGCAAAACCGTCAGCTGAAGTTGAGCGAACAAACTCACTAGGAGATTTTGCAATTGAAAGAGACTCGTCTGTATTTGAGAAGGAACTAGTAATTTTAGCGATGGAGATTTCAAAGAGGAAGAAGACCGACCATCCTCACCTTCATTTAAAATTTGTCTTTCCATTCTATTTTCTCCACGTTTATTTTTTGCTCCCACATGGGAAATTCTGTATGCCGCTCAGAGTAATAAGTAATTGCTCCTTGTCTGGAGCTTATAGCCCAAATCGTAGTTGTTTTTAGTCAAATTGACGGACTCAGTTGCTGTTGTGCCAAGTCTGTTGCCATAGCTAAAGTAGCTATAAAAACCCCATATAATGCGAAATAATTATAAAAAACCCATATATTTCTCAAAATCATACTGCATATTGATAAAATTTAGGCAAAGTAACAGTTTGATTAACCACCGGAGTGCTAACATATATAGCTAAAGTAGCTATCAAAATACGGAATTCAAAGGTACAAACGAACCTAACCAACAGGAGAAAGGTAGTTTATTTCAGAGAGCTCTAAAGCTTCGTCATACCATCACGCCCGTTTTCAACATCATGTTACCCAGGGGGGTTGGTTTATCCTTGCAAGCCAATAATACCTACACGAATAACCCCAGAGAGACGAACACTACAGTCAATAGAAGCAGACAACACAAAAAAACTCCAATCTGGAGACATAGCAAGGCAGTCACCATGGTCACTAAAGATCTTTTGGAATAACCTTAATTTGTACATCAAAACCAAAATGGAAAATTTTGATATTACATAGGTAACATAGCATGTCAGAGAAAACACGAGGCTTCATTAAAATGTATTTTAGCTGACTATGCTTACCACAAGCCACTCTGCCACCAGCATTTCCAGTAGTTTTGCTGAGCTCATGCCCACCTACATACAAGAGAACAGAGAATATTAACATTTGGTAAGCCGAAAAAGGATAGAAAACTTCCAGGTGGAACAAGTAATAGTTGCGAAATGCAGGGAAGGCAAAACAACAAAGTATTTAATTTATGCAGAGAAGGCAACTAGTAGAAAAATAAATGAACGATCAATGACTCAGATAACAAAGAAACAGAGAAAAACTTAGATACAAAAGCTCCAATGACTAGGCTACCCAAGGATCCTATAGCATAATAGTGTAGCAAGCCATGTGGAGAACAGAAAAGTGGAAAATCTGAAAAGCTCCTAACAGGTTTCATAAGATACCTATAGCAAGAGCATCTGTTGATTGAGTGCTGCATCAATTTCCTCCCATCAGTAAAAGAGGCTCATCAATTTCCATTCGGATACAACAATGACTGTTGTGTCCAAATTTATATATGCATACTTATTTCAACCTCTTCACTCACAGGATAAGGCTGCATACATCTAACACTCTCTAGACCCCACAAAAGCGGGAGCCTTGTGCACTGGGCTGCCCTTTTATACTTGTTTTACGGTGTCATGAACTTCTAAACTAAATCTCAAGAACCTCAAAATTGACAGTTTTCAATTTAAATCCACAGCAGGAGGCAAACAAGATAGGAAACATGGACATCTAACTATTTGGGGACAACTGTCTTATTCTGGAAGAGCAAGAATCTTCTTAAGAGACTTCTATTGATTTCACCTCCTTCAATCAGATGAAGCATCAAGGAGTTCAACTGAATGCCTAGTTACAAATGGCTCACTCTACTTATTGCAAATCATCCATATAATAAATAAAAATAGATTAGCAAGTACCTTTCCCAAGATCATCAGGATCGGCATGGACAACAACAGCCCTTCCTATGATGGAGTTTGGTCCGCTAAGAGGGATCTGCAAACATTTAGTATCTCATTAAAAATTGAAAACTTTTAAGTCTCAGTGTCAATCTAGAAGAAATCCATCAGAAGTTTTGAATAGGAGATGACTAACAAACCTGATTGTCAGTAATAGAGAAGCTAACAGTTCCTGAATTACACAATGCGAGGAAACCATATTAAGAATCAAACAGGCGTACAGTACAATAGACAAAATGAACCTTCACCAGAAAGAAAAGCAAAGTGATCTTGATAAGTGGATGACTAAAAGAACAAAAGCCTACCATCATCACCGACATTAACATTCCCCAGATCACCGGCGTGACGGTTCTCATCCTGAGGGGAACCATGCTCCTTGTCATTGGGATTAAAATGTGGTCCTGTAAAAAAATCAAAACATTGAGCCTTATGGTATTATTAAGCGACAATATCAGAATCTAGTCATTTTTCAAAGACTTCAATGCTTAGACCATTGAAGAACATAAAGTAGAAAAACAAAGGTATAAAACCCAAACAGGAAACAATCTCTTGAGCAAAAGTTCCGCTTTCTTTTCATTACAGTAAACACAGGATTAACAATTTGTTCCGGCTCATTAGTTCTTCAGAGTATAATAAATAGACATAGGATATTGTGGATAGACTATACCAGTTGACATGCAACCATTTGTGGTGTCCCCAAGGGCATGGACATGGAAGCCATGGAGCCCAGGCTTAAGGCCAGAAAGAGTTGCAGTTACAGTGGTTGGACCTGGAAAATTCACAATATAAGGTATTCGATTAATACAAGGATGGGAGACAGAAATACAGTCTTAAGGAAGATCAAGTGATCCCGAAACTTACCATTTCCTTCCTGATGGAAGTTTATAGTTCCAGAGACACCCTCACTGCTGCTAAGAACTGCCACACCCTTCACCATTCTATAATGTGATCTGAACAAAACAGCTATTTAGATTTTGTACATTATGCAAGCTCATTGGCCAAAAAAAGATATGAATAGCTAAAAGAATACAACTTTTTCCGCTATATACACACTGCTTACATGACATGAATATGATGACAAATCTAAAAAAATATAGATCAGACAAACTCTTTAACTTTATGGATCCATTAGTAAAAGTTCAATTACTTAAATGAAAAATTGCAACCAACCCCAAGTACCAAAAACTAGGGAAACGCTAATTTCACCTCCACAAACAGTACATGATGAATGTCAACTCAAAAAAATATATATTCGGTTCTACCAAAAAAGTAAAATACATAAAATTTTAATTTTATTTCCATTTCTGCAACACTAATAAAATCAAAGATGTAAGAAATAAAATTAATCGAAGTGATCAAAGTGAACAAAAAAATTATCTTTTTTTAAATAAAAAAAAAGGACGAAGGCCAAAAATGTAAGAACCATCCTAGAGCAACAACTGATGCGATCTTGGGAAGATAGTAAAGAAAATGAGAGAAAATTAACTACGTGATTTTGAGAAAATAAAATTACCACACAAAAATAGAATCGGCAAATAGAAATAGAAATAGAAAATCGCGAAGTCTATAACAAGCAGAAAAATTTAGATGGAAACGGAAATGAAAGCATCGGAAGCTTACCTCAGTGCACCCCTAAGGCTAAGTCAAGCAAAGGAACAATCTAGAATCTGGTGCTTATGGGAAACCCATGGTGTTTGTTTGTTTGTTTTATAGACAAGTGTGCGTGACCAAGAGAGCACCACTAATGCGCCACCAACCTAATCCATTTTACTTCACTCTCTTTATTAATTATTTAGTGTTATTGATTATTGTGTTATCGTATATTCGACTTTGAAAAAAGATTAGTGGAATCAATGAGAATTAAATAAAGGCATTTGTAAAAGAATGTAGTTAGGGTAGTGAAAAAATTAAAATAGAAAAAATTAAAAGTAAAATTAAAATATTTAATAAATTAATATATTAAAAATTAAAAATAAAATATAAAATACTTTTTTCATTAAAATTACTTATAGTATGTTTAGATTAAGGGATTGAGAGAAAAGGTCATTTTAAATAAATATTTTTTTAAAGAATTTTTTAAAATAAAAAAAATTATTATCACATCTTAACGAATTTGGTATTTAAAGTGAATTATTAATTATTTATTGACGGTTAATTTTATAATAAATATTTAAAAATTTATTAATATAAATAATAACTAATGAATACTTGATAATTCATCTTATATTAGTATCTTAAAAAAATAAATTTTAAAGTAATTACCTAAAATAAAAGAAATAAAATTATAAATTATAATATAACATTCAAATCATTTTTTATTTATTTTTATAAATATTTTATAATTATTTTTATTTATAAAAAAAATTACCGAATTCATTTCCTTTCTTTTTAAATGATGTTTCTTTGAAAAAATAATAATGAAAGATGTAACTTTTTATTTATAAATTATAAAATATTTATAAAAAAATTAAATCAGTGAAATGTATATTTAAATGAAAAATTATATCTCGTCTCTCTTATCCTGCAAACTTTTCCATCCACATGTGACTTAATTACCATTTTTTATATATAATTCGATAATGTGACTAGTAGTAATAAATATAACCTTAAAATGAACTATATCATTAAAAAACCTAGAAAATTTCCACCTTATTTTTCCGTCAACGACGTAATTCCGAAGCTCACCCACTAGAACCAAGGCACCCATCGATGTTTCTATGAGTTCGAGGATTCAGATTAACACTCTACAACATAGAAATTAATCTTATTATCTTGAATTTCCCTTTCCTCGATTCCATTTTCCGCACTTCATTCCGTTTGAATTCGAATTGGGATTAGGGTTTGTTTCACCGTGATTCCAAATCAACTAGAACCGTGCTTCGTTTTCCTTTCAAACGCAAGAGCACCCCTTTTTGACCCAACACCGAGTTCTGGCAGAAATGCTTCCACAATCGGTGCTAACTCAAGGTTCAGATTCTAGTCCAGTGTTATCAGACGGTGCCAACCCCAGATTCTATGATTGGGTATTTGAGTGTCATGGGTTCTGGCACAATGCGTTCTTGATCATTGCCTCATTTCTTTTCGTCTTGTACTTGGCACTCCAAGCCAGACAGAGCTTCCAGAAGCTCTCGCATGGCCGCTCTTATATTATAATTTCATATTATGGGTGCCTCTGGCTTGTCAGCGTCCTCAATCTTGCATGGTGCTCTTTCCAGGTTCGTTCTTCAAATTTAAAGCAACTGAGTCTATGTTTGTAACGTTGTTTGACAATTACTTTAATTCAGCATGACTTTGTCAAAGGAAGGAGGGTTTAAAATTCTTTGTTCACTTCTTTTAAGTTTTTGTTACTTTAGTAGATATGGATTGTTGCCAGGGCCCTTTTATTTCATTTATATTGTGTTGTGTTGGATCCTTACATGTGTTGGAATTTATTTTGTGTAATGCTGTTTTGTGGTTTATTGGCATTGGTGATGCAATGATGATGCTTGTGAGAGGTAAATTTGCTTCAATCTTTGTTGACACAGGCATGGGAGTGCGCTTCTGGGAAAGTGCTGGCGTGGAACTTATTATCCTTGTTTACTACATCTGGAATGCTGTTTCTGGAAGTAAGCTTGCTGGCTTTTTTACTTCAAGGAAATAATGCGAGTGGCTTAGAAGCATTGACACGAACTTTTGGTATCTCAGGGATCATTGTTGGTTTTGATATCTTGTTAAAGGTAATTCTTTGTTTTTTACTAGAAGCTTGCTTGTCCTGCTTGTGATTTTGTTTTCATAATGTGACCTACACTAGGTGGAGAAAAGCTCTTTCACTTTCACTAACCAACTTAGCTTTTGCTTTTTTGGTGCCAAATATGAATGTGGAAAGGGGTTGCGGGTTCCATTTTTCTTATTTTAACTTCTGCAATAATCTGGTACTGCATCATGTAATAGATGAATCATTGCACTTTTCCTTGTTAGGCTATATATCTATTTGGATTTGGGATCCCATTATTCATCGACAGCAATGACCATACTCATCACGTGAAGTGGAACTTGTGGGTTATCCACAAGCTGTTGCTCACCTTTGTTTATGGCTTCATATTGTTCATGTATCATTCCAGGTGGAGAGAAAGGTTACCTGGTAAGTTATTTGTCTGGATTGTTACATCATGTTTGTAATTAGTTTTATGATTGCATAATTTCTTTTCCTTTTTATTTTTTTGCAGCAAGACCTGCATTTTACAAATATGTTACTATTATGTTCATCTTGAACGCAATTGCATTGATTGCTTGTGGCCTTACTGGAAATGGTGCTGCTTTCGGTTTCTGGTTAGATTCTTCTATAGCTGAGCAGAAAGAAAAGAAAAAAAATATTTTTAAGCCTTTTTCTTTGGCATCTTTCTCTAAAGCTTTGTGTATACTTTTGTTCACAGGTTGTATCGTGTCACAGTTGTATGTTACCATGCCTTTTATCTTCCCCTTCTGTATATAACATTTCTGGCAGACTTTTTCCAGGTTATAATGCCCTTCACTTGATACCCTGACTTCAGTTTTTACTACCTCTGTATTGTTCGTTAGTTAAGGACAGCCTTCCTTCTTGTAGTTTGATCTGACTGATTGTTCTTATTGTGTCGATTACAGGAGGAAGATTTGCATTTGGAGAATGTGTATTACTCTGAGATGAAAGATGCTGGTTTCTTTGAAGCAGATTGGGAGTGATGTGGTATCAACTGTTAGATTAATATGGCCTCAATGTACTAATTGCAAGACATCCCGTTCACGAAATATGTAAATAAAGTAAATATGTTAGTAGATCGCATTATTATATAAAATATAAAAAAAATGTTGGTAGATGTGTAACATTACACTCCTCAAGTGAATGGGTTATTTACCAGAATTAATGTAAAAGGTATAAGTCTATAAGAGACAAGAGTGCACTATTTGTGATTACAATCACAGGTTAATGCTTTATTAGCATGTTCCGTTTGTGATTATATTGAATTTTAGTAGTCTGTTAATGCAATAAATTAATTTTTCTTAAAAAAGAATAAATACTAGGAACAATCAATTTCTATTTAAGCATTTAATAAATATAAAAATATATTATTGATTTTATGCAGATCCTTCAGTAGATATTACAACAGAGATCTTACATGACACTGTATAGCTTAAATATGTTATTCGGGAACTTGACTCAGATTACAAATCCTTTCCAAATGTTGCCGATTTTATTGGACATCTGGTACAAACAGTCCGTCATCAAACACATACAATTGGAGAGTTCAGAGCTAGGTTGCTTGAATAGGACAATGTCTCGGGCTTACAGCTACCTACTTAGACGGTAAACTCCTCTATTTTAGGTATAAATTGAGGTGGGACCCCCTCAAATTGTGAATCTGTATTTTTCTCTTTAAAATCAGTACCCCGGTACTGGAGGAGATACAAATCGGGTGAACTTAGACTTTTGTCACTGCATTTTCATTGGGGATGGTTAATAATATTTGAGATAATGAGCTTCTTTTTCCACAAAAAATAATTGATTGGATGGATAGATCTTACTACTGAAAGTTAAGCAAAATTTAGGCTTGCTTCATCATAGAGAGTAAAATAAGTACGAGTAGGCTTTAGAAAGTGAATTACGCATAACCGACCGGTTTATAAGGACAAAATAACAAGTGAAAAAAGTAAATAACCACTATAGAATTCGCAGTACGTAACAAAGAATAAGAGTGCAGAAAGAATGAACCATTCATTTCACTATATACTTCATTTTTCTTGAAAGAAACAGTTATTTCATTTGCGTAACCAATTTCTTTCCTATAAAATAGAAAAAGAAGAAAGAAAAGACAACTTTTTTTGGTTATGAAAAGAAGTATCTCCACCTTTTAAGTATGAGAAGCGTAACGAATTGGTTACATGCCAGTTAAATAAAAAACATTCCTACCATACCATTAGGCACTAACTCATATTCCAATAGTCATTACTCAATATTAACATAGCATACAATTCCCGAAAAATAAAAATTAGAAATCTTTCTTATATTTCAAGATCTTTTTTAAAAAGATCTTTTTTTTTTTAAAGTACAATCTATTTTATATTTGGATGCAATATTTGAATTAAACAACTTGTTAATATTATAAAAAAAGGTAACATACAAAAATCTAACTAAAAAAAGCACAAATTTAGTGCTTCAATTTTTATTTTAATATAAAAGCTCATCCAAACATTCTAATTTTTTTTTAAAATACTTTAAAAAAAAAAAATTTAAACAAGAAACTCACATCCAAACGAGCAGGTTATTTACAGGTTCCCTGCTAGCCCAGGTTAATTATCCTAATTTCAGCAACAGGCAGACTACTGAAATTGCGGCTATGGCCAATTCTCATTATTATGCAGCAATATTATGCGATTGCATCTGCTGCTCAATAGTTAACATAAAATACCAATATCATAAATTTATAAGCCCTTCCTAATACAAAAACACACCTTCACATAATTTCCAAAAAACAAAAAGCTCGGCTAATTTGTTTTCCTTTTCAGACTTATGAAACAACGCAATAGCAGAGTTCACAGATAAAACACTCAAGACTCAACTACCCCACACTATAAATATGGATCAGTATGGAGACTATGGGTCCATGTTTACCAGAGACTTCCGCTACATGTTTACTCTAAGGACTCTCTTTATTAATTATCTCCTCAATAAGATCTGCAGCTTCTTGAACTGTTGTGATGCTCTGTGCACTATCCTCTTCAACGCTAATACCAAACTCCTCCTCAAGCCCCATCACGATCTCAACCTAAATGACATGGCACGTAAATGGAATACACAACAATCAAATCAAGTGTCATGACTATTAATTTATAGTCAGAAGGTGGTAAATATATGCAAGGATTAAATGTCAGACATGATGTTGATTACCGTGTCAAGTGAATCAGCACCAAGAGCAGCAAATTTTGACTCGCCAGTAACATTAGAGTCATCTGGTAAAGCCAGCTGCTTCTTAACTATTTTGCACACCTTTTCTACTGTCTGCGGTTTAGCCTGCTCAGTGCATTCAACATAAGCATGAAAACAGCACATACACCCAGAGAGAGAGAGAAAGAAAAAGAGAAGGAAAGTCCCGAGAATTGAAAGGAACCATTACACATGTGGAAGGGGGGGAGAAAAAGTATTCATTAGGAAAGAAATCCTGGAATTGACTAATGCCACAAGGTAATATCAGTCAATTCTTAAAAAACCATCACATTATTCAAGTTGTGAGAATTGACTCATCAAATATATGTATGAAATTAGACATATATATGGATTACTGAACTATCTGGACATAGTTAGACAAGTACCAAACTATACACTATGTCTTATAAACCCTCTAGAAATTTCATAAAGCAAAAGGTTCAAGAATTCAGAACATTATTTAATTTACACACACTAATAAAAAGGTTCAAGACCTCAGCGACTATATCTGTAGAAAATCAATAGTAATACATAAAAATTCTAGACACTGGTGTTTCATCAGATAAAACCATCTCTTATCTTACAAAGCATGGAAATTATATAGGTAGCCATAGCCTCCATGAGCCAGGGCAGAATTGAGAATTGGAGACAAAGGACAAACCCTAATGACTATAAAAGCAACATTGAGATGTGTGATCTAAGGTTATAAGCTGTGTATACCATTTCATCTTTCACATCACAATTTCTCTCAATCAATCATTGGAAAATGACCCTAAATGTTAGCTTGGTGAACAGTCGTTCCCATTTGCTTCATTTTAGAAATTAACCAGTTATTCAACTAATTTAACCAATAATTTACATATAGTTAATTACATATCAAGTATCAAAATGAAGATAAATTAGTATGTAAATTATTGATTAAATTAGTTGAATGATTAGTTAATTTTCAAAACGAACCAAATGAGAATTACTGTTCACCAAGCTGACCCTTAGGGTCATTTTCCCATCAATCATTGTCTCAGCTTCAAGATGAAAGACTTCATTAAGTGCAATCCATATAAGAAATTACTATTAACTATAGTTTCAGGCAGTCTAACATCTAATAATTTGGTGTCTACGCAAACAAAAGGTAACTAAAATCTCTAAAAGAAAAACGCTGAAACACTTCACATACAGCGCAGGAAACAACACTAAGGCGAACTGAGCGCCGTTGCGAGCCAAAAGAAACATTCCTTCTCCCATAGCTTGAAATCAAGGTAGACCTCGGGCCAGAAATTGAATTAAATTCCTGTTCATCAACATATTCATTCAAAGAAACTTCATTCAAGAATAAGCGTAAAAGAACGAAACAAGAAAATACATTTCTATATACTAAAGCAGCTTTTGTTTTTAAAAAGAAAAAGTGTGAACTATTACAGAGCACTATTGGTGTTTGGCTGATATGCAGTGCAGAAAAAATATGCGAAGTATTTCACATATTCCGGTCCAAAATTTTAAAGTTTCAATTTAACTCTTTATCACTAACGAAAATTTATAGAACTGGAAGGCATAATTCATAGAAAACTAGTGCGTAAGAATGAAAAAGAGACCAAAAAAAAACAGATACTCAACAAAGGCGGCGAATAAAAGCATTTCGAAAATTTCATAAACAGATTTTATTGAAGAAAAAATGAAAAAGCAGAGTGAAGTGCACAATAGCAGTTATGATTAAAATCTGCAGAAAGTACAGGAAATGAAAACGATACCAGTCTCTGATTCAACCGAGGACGGAGAGAGCGCATGGAGATTGATGCTCCCGTGACTGTATTCGTCGCCATCGGAGTGCTGCAAGGTGCAAAGATGCAGAGCAAATAGAAGGAGAGAGAGAGAGGGTGGCGCAGAACACGAAGAGCGTGAATTGAAGAGGGCGTTAAAGAATAAATAGCTGCTTGCGCTGCCTTCGATCTTTGATTCTTGAGTCATTCCTCCTACTAAGTCGTAGTGAGCTAAAAAAATAGTTGTCGTTTCGATTTTGGGCCATACTTATTTCTTGAGTCCAAACTAGTGGAGCCCAACTGAGACGAAGATATACGTGTCGTCAACTCAGCCGACAGGAATTGGGTTGAGTCCATATTGCTCAGATGAAGCCCAAGTTAGTTTTAAAGTGAATGTGTGGGCCGGTCTTCAAATACTTTTTTTTTTACCACTAGTTCTTGTGACTAATTCCTGTTTGGGTATATTATAGTCATAAGTACTTTTAGTTAAATTTAAATTCTTGTATCATAGGTAAATAGGTAAAGTTCGTTCATATAAAATTTTAAATACTGAAATAAAACAAAAATACCTGAATTAGTACATTATATTGAGAAAGTACAAAAATTAAATAAATACATAAAAGGGAAATACTATGTAGATGATTCTTAAATAGAAAAAAAATATTAAAAAGATGTAACAACTATAGATTTTTCATGTGAATTTGTACATAAGTGCTAATATGACTTGACATAAATTCAAAAATAAATCTAACAGTATAAAAGGAAAAGAATGTGATTATTTGATTCAGCTTGTGTATCATTTTCATAAATAAAATCACACACTCTTGCTTCAAAATCGGTTCTTTAAGATTTCAATTTTATTTTTATTTTACCTGTGTTTTAAATGCATGTTGTTGGTATTGAAAATTTGGATCAAGCTTGCGGGCCAGAAGTAACGGCCTAATAATGCTTTAGCTGAAATCTGGTGGGTTGCAAACTAAGGAGTTGGTTTTGAATCATTTTTTACCTTGTCAAAACTTCAGTCGAAAAATAGTAGGCCGCGGCTGTTAAATCAATATTTGACTTGGTTTAAGCAAGTAGCTGCAAGAAGTTGAACTTAATGGAGATAAAACTATTAAAATTTAGGAAAGTGGCCAACTGGAAACCTACTCTAACATACAAGAGAGGGATGAAACTGCCTATAGCTGCTTCAATACTATAAAGGAGATTAAAGTTGATGAAGAAGGAGATCCAGAAATCACATCACAACCAAAAAAATATATCTTATTTTCATTATTTACCTTTTAAGTTCTTCACTTATTTTCAGTCATTTACCCACTTTCTTTTACATTTTTTAACACCTTTACTGCTTTCAAGTTTTTTTTTATTGTCATTTATCTTTATTCATCTTAAATTATAGTCTAATTTTATTGTATTTCAATTATTTCTTTGTAGTGCTTACTTATTTAAAGCGTCTACTCATTTATTATTTGATCAATATTTTAAAAAATATTTTTTTTAATCCTTCAAGAACTCATACTGAAAGACATAATTTTTCTCCTAGGAGAATTTTCAAACAAAACTCACCACATTAAAATAACGGTGAAAGTGTGAAAATCCGTCTGATCAATACAGTTAGTTTTTGCTTTTTTGGCCAACACAAGTGAATAAGTTTTTATTTATATAAATAGAATTCCACTTATTTTATTTAACCTGACTGTAATGAACTTGTGTGAGTGACACGTTAACCATGACAAATTATTAGTGAGATAGGAAAGGGTTACTCTTTTGGGTGCTTCCTGCTTGTTCTTTGTCATCATTTATTTGGTGTGACTGATACGCCATTTAGTGGCCGAATCTCAATGCCACTCAAGTCGTTTGTTTTTAAAATTTTTGTCATTATAATTTAATAATATTTTATTTATAATTTATATAATTATTATATTTAAAGGTTTTTAATTTTTTTTAACATTATACTTAATAAAATTTATTTTTTTTCATATTAATTAATTAATTATAATTTTATAATTCTTATTTTTTATTCATTTTTAATTACCTCAGTTTACCAATTATTTTTTTTATTTTTTCTAACATTAATATTTAATTTTTCTCATAAAATTAAGTGTTCAAAATATATTTTTTACTTTTATTTTCTTAATTATTGCTATTAATAAAGACTGATTTTTACTTAAATAGTAACTCTTTTTACTTGTTAAATTAAAATATTTGAAAAAGTTAAAATTGTAAAAAATATTACTTTTTCATATAAGCTGTTTAAATATTGTGATCATTTTTTTTTACCTAATGTGTAGTTTTCTTTTGTCTTTTTTCACTCTTATTTATAGTAATACTTAAATTTCATTAAAAAAAATCTTAGTAATTTTAAATCTTAAAAAGTTAAAAAAAAAACCAACTTTTAAATAAAAATTCATATTAATTTTATTAAGCAAATTAAAGACATCATATTAAATTTTGATTTTAGGATATCAATTAATAATTTTAGTGAGTTGTGTTGAGAGTCTCACATTAAATAGTGATATAGCCTGAATAGTAGTTATAAATGGTGTGTAACCCTTGCTCCATAAACTAACTTTTAAAATTGAGTTAGACTCAAATCTAAATTTTAAAAAGTTGACTTATCAATTATTTATGAAATTTAAAGTTTATTTGTAGACAATTGTTATAATATCTTAATGAAGTATGATATTCAGAATGAGTTATTAATTATTTATTAATTATTAGTTTCATAATAAATATTTAAAATTTTATTAAATATAAATAATAATTAATAAATACTTAATAATTTCCCGTAAATGTTAATATCTTAAAAAAAAACACAAAAATAATGCCCATGCTTGTATGTTTTCCTTTGATGTGAAGGGTAGGTTCCAGGAGTGCTGTGGTAGCTTTAAAGAAATAATGAGAGGTCAAAAGTGGTTTTCATTGTGGTCCATTTATTATTGGCTATCTCAATTCTCAAGTCTCTTTCAGGTTCAGGTTCTCAACTAACCATCTGGGTTTATTTCATTTTCGCACTTCTGAAATTTAAGCCAAAAACGGGTATACTTATTGTGTCTTGATGTTAACTCTCCCTCTGCCTATGCGTACGTAAGGCAAATCTGGATTGTATTAGGGGCAAGAAGAAAATAATTTAATAATATAATGGTGATGCGGACTTCTTAGTTGCATGTAATATTGGTTTGGTTAAACGTTGATGTCGAAGAGATTTCTCTCTTTTTTTTCGATTGTTAAATTTTGGATTTTATAACACACAATAATTCATTTTTCTCTTATAAACTCCTTTAGCAATTATGACGTTGATAGATTAATTTTTACCCATCAAGTTTGAGATGTGCATGGTGAACTGAAAACCTTATTTATCTCTTTTATAAAAAGGAAGATATTAATTTTTTTTAAATGTTGGGACTCAAAATTACTATCAGAATATTAACTTAAAATCTTTACTAAGACTCTTATCCTCTTTAATCGAATGAGATAATTTGAAATGGCTAATTAATTTTTATTAAAAAAGATAATGTAGTATTCGAAAAATTGAAGGATGAAATAGGTTAAAAATGGAATGATTGTTAACTTAGTTGCATGGCAACGAAAGGTGAAAGTAAAATAAAGTAGTAAAAGCTCGCTGATGATCAATACTATGTCTTGAATCGTCATTCCGTTGTAATCATTATTCTGTTTTTTTTTCTTTTGACTAACTTTTACTCATTACAATTTATAGTTGTATATTAGATGTATAAATTTATATTTTACTTGATTATAATTTAGAATTAAAATTTTCAATGATATTGATATTAAATAAAACAAAAAAAATTAAATTCTCATTAGTATTTTTCAAAATGTTTTTTTTCTATGTAATTTTTACTCTCTGTAATTAAAGAATGACATGAAAAGAAATACAAATTACATTAACCGTTATTTAAGTTTACCTGAATTATGTTTATATGTATTGTTTTAAAAAAACTATAGATTTTTTATAAAAGTATAAAAATAATAATCTTTGATAAAAAAAATAGAAAAACAGTTTAATAAATATTTTTAAATAAATAAATATACTTAAATTAAATGAATTTCAAGAGAAGAAATGTGATTTTTTTATTAAAAAAAAAAAAGTCTTGGCATCGATTGTCCCAATCCACGTGCACTACCAACTAATCAATTCTATATTCCGAATTTTTAAATTGAGATGACAAAAGACAAATTATTCTTTTGTTCTCTTTCTTTTTTTTGGGTGCAATTTCTTTTATTCTCTTTATTCTGAGTGAACAAACAAATGAATCCAAATATGTGCGACTACGATGTGATATTATATATATATATATGTGTGTGTATGCACGTGCAGGTGACCTTTATATTTATATTGTACTGATTTAATTATGGTTTTTTTCATTTGTTTCAAATTATAAAACTAAAAAAAATTATACTATTAATTTTAATTTTAAATTCAATTAAAATTACACTAATTTTTTTTTAGAATTTAATAACTTTTGACATATATTAAAATAAAATTTTGAATAAATAAAAGACATGGGTATTTTTATACAACATATTTACACTATTCTTACATACAACTTTAAACTATTGATCTTTTATCTATCAAATTTTTATATTAAATCAGTGGGCAATGCATATGTAATAAACTAATAAAGCGTAGTTAAAAAAAAAAACTAGTTTGAAATCATAACTTATATGCACAAATTACATTCAGACTATTCAGTTCATGAGTTGTGCTGCCCATTCAAGTATTTTCTTTAAGCGATCCCATGCAACAGCTGTAGGCAACAGCTGCAATTCAAGGGTCATGGAAGCCTAATCAAACCAATCTTTCGATTTATTTCAGAAATAATTTTGAAACGTCACTTTATACATAATAAGTGGTGTGGGGAAATTTTGAATCTTTCAATTTATACATAATGTTTAGTTGATTTATTTATGTGAATCTAATTAAGATAATTTTATGTGTATAGGTATGTAAGTAGTATGCATCAGTCAATATGTTTTGCCTGTAATTAAGCATGGAATACACGCACCTTCAACTTCAAGGTAAGAAGAACCCTTATTATACAATTAATATAAGCTTAAGCCTAGAGTATAGATGAGAGTCATCAAGTCATCAAGCATGTTTATAAGTTTTTAAAAAAATACTAAAAAGGAGATATCTTCTTTTTATCAACTTGTGTTGATCTGAGTATAAGAGATTTAGTCATCTTAAACATTTTGTCTCTGGTTCGATTATTAAAGCAGTATGTATGGAGAAAACATAATTGAAAGATATTTTCACGTCACACACCTAATCATATTCTGTAAAATTAGTCTCTTACCTTCTAAGTAAGATAATACCCTAATTTACACCCAAAGTGTGTTAGAAAGCTATTGGAAAAAGGTTTGTTGAAAAAGGATAAATAAACTTGGTAAAAAGTTTATTATTGTTACTTTGAAGAAAAAAGGGCTTTTCAAGAGTTTACAAAAGGGTGTAGAAGTAAAAGGAATATACATCATAAACGAAGGTGTTATATACAAAATAAAATAAAGTGCACGCATCTTCTGCAACTAACAAACAATTGTATTCACCAAAAAAAATGACAACCCTATTTTGACAATTTAGTAGAATATCTAATTTAGCTTCTCTTCTTATTTTTATTTATTCTTTCATTTATTATGTGAGGGTGTCGCAAGCCATAGTATTATGATTTTACATTTGTAGACACCGATGGATCTTCTAAGGGATTAGGGAGCCATAATCACTTCAAATATTTTAAAAATTTTATATGAGTACTTAAGAAAATTATACATTACACATCTAAACATTATTAAAATATTATATGACCTTCAAAAATTTTAAAAATTATGACAAAAGTGTCAAGCTCAGTTAAATATAAAAAGATCGGTTCATAGGCAAAATCGTAGCATAAACGATTAAACCAAGTAGTTTCACAAGGATTCGAATGCAATTCAATCAAATTAAGATAAGTGAAGAGGGTTGATATCGTGTATGTAAAAACACAAATTAAACTAAGAAATAAAATAGCAAAACAACCAATATAAGAAATCCATCCGAAATTCCATTTGACCTTTTATTGACCACTAAACATGCATTTGAGTTCAATTAAATGATTAACCTAAATTTAACCAAGATCTGTACATTAAATTTAGCATTCACTACTATGTAGTCACCTATAATTTAACTTATAAAATATACACAAGTCTGCAATCGCATAATTCATGTTAATAAAAATGTTAGTTTAAAATTAGGAATTCAATTAATCTAGATAGCAAATTTGCAAACATATTCTCTTCAATTTAGATAATAAAGTTATAATTGATCAATTAAAATCTCATCACAATTCTCAATCAAGAACACACAAGCAGATATTTTCATTCATGGAGTTCAAGATCAAATTTAAGAGAATAAGATAAATTCAAATAGACTCAAATTCGAAATTAAGTACAAGGTCCTAAGATCAAATCATAATTCCTTTTAGAACCTTGGATTGATTTAAGAGTTTAGTCTTCCATGGCTGCAGTCGAAAGAAGTTTGAGGGAGAAGAGAGAAAACTGAAAAGTATAGAATGTGAGGGAATGAGAGAGTCAATGTAATGTCCCTATTTTCCTCTCAAAATAATTAATTCTAAAATTGGAAATACAAGTCTATCATTCGATCATGTTAATCCTCTTAATATTAGCTTTAGACGGACACCTAATTTACTTAAATTGGGCTTAATATGATGAAGTTATTCCTAAAATACTCTCATGAGGTCTCTGGATCCTTTAATTGACTTCACATGCAAAAAACATCATCAAAACGTTGTAGTTTCAATAAGTGATCTTTAGAAGAGTTGAAGCACTGCGTTTTAGCTTTCCAAAGGTACCGTTCCTAGTTTCATATAACTCTTACAACCCAAGTTATGGTGTGATTATTGCACACTGGTCAGGTTCTAATGACAACATTTATGTTTTGACTTCTAAATCTAATATGACCCACTAGACATCCAAATCAACTCTGAGGCTCTCATCAAATTTGTATATCTCACTCTTATCTTTCATACAATGTAAAATGCATAATTATTAAATGTCTAGAACTCAAGTTATACCCAAAATATAGAAATAATGTAAGTTCCAAATAATGTTGAAAAATGTAATTAATTTCAAATTGAACTAAATCTTATAAAATGTGATAAAGTCCAATCAATTAAGCACATAAAAGAGATAAGATACTAAATATGATGGTTTTATAAAATATATACAAATAATATTTATCAAATTCTATATGAATACTTACAAAAATTATATATTATTCCTTTAAATATATTCAAAATATTATATGAACTTTCAAAATTTTAACCCAAAATTCGCTATTCTACGTAGAAGTGAGGTTTTCTGAGAAAAGGTTTGCATAATAAAATACTAATAATAAGATTTTGTTTAATAGTCCAACGTCGGTAGGTCATGGCCGCAAACGTCACCGAAATAATGGTAGAATAATGCATATCTGATACAATATAATGACAATGATAAACCAAATCATGCGTGGGATTTTATAAATTTGAACTAAACATTATACTACTACAACTCCACCAGTTAAGCTTAAGCACCGTCCCATGACGTTGAGTGGAAAAAAGAAAAAACGTGCCGTTCCAAGCCAATGCCATGCATGATCATGTTTTCAAATTCAAATTAATGAATCAGCCAGCAAACTGAATCGGCTGCCAAGGAGCCAGGCGAAGGAGCTGGCTAGACTAGAAGGCATCGACTTAAACGGAAACAAATTAATTCTTTTTAGCTCAAAGATAAGTTAGTATTTTTTTTTCAATACAGTATTATTATCATTTATATATCAAAATTTATTACTCCATCAAATTTAAAATAAATTTATGTTTTTGTGAAAAATTAAAATAATATAATAAGTTTTTTAATGTGCAAGGAATATTATTGCTTTCGACAATAATACTAGATTTAGGTACAAGTATGAGCGAAATAATGAAAATTCGAGAACATTAATTTCAAGGAAATATACTTTAATAAAATATTCTTACTTTTAATAAATTTGAGAACATATCATAATATTAAGGGAAATAAAATTGGAACACAATAAATCAAATAGTTTCTGTACTTGTTTGCAATTTTGCGGAGCGCGTTAACTCTTAACCCGGTTGCGGAGCGCGTTAACTCTTAACCCGGTTGCGTTGCGCTGAGCCATGAAAGGAAACAAACAAAACCAGCTAGGTGTCGGTAAAAGGCCGGTACAATCAATGTCTTCCATACCTCGCTTTCACTTGCTTTGCTACGTGTTTCGCTGCTCCTCACTAAAAAATGTTAAATTCTGTACCCAAAAAAAATGTTAAAAATTAACAGTTAACACACGCACACAATTTTTATTTTAAAAGTAAATATATAATATTTGAATAAAAAACAAACAAACAAAAAGCTTATTTTCAATTTTTCCTCTGATAAATGATAATCTTCACTGTTTTCTTTCTTTCTACTATTTTCTTTTTTTTTCTTTACTAATTCAAATAACCACGGCATTAATTGCTCTGTCTATTTACTCTACTCTCCGTTTCTACTTGTCACAACTCATACGCTTATTCTCATTATGTCCATCACATCATGATCGTGCATGAAAGAAAAAGATAAATTTCCGATCACCAAATTCGGCTAATTCCTTTTTTCTACTTGAACACAAACTCAGTTTTATTCGTCTTTCCCTGCGCTCTGGTCTGGGTTGGGTTTCGTCGCTGAAAACGGTTCAAGTTGTATCAAGCTTAAACGCTGCCGTTCTGAGTTTTCATCTACTGGTTTCCCAAATATTTGTGTTTCGAGAAGCGACTCATGTACTTGATGTGGTATTTTCCCGCTGAATTTTACGACTTAATGTTCATCATTTATCTAATACTTGATTTGTTTCCATTTTCCAGCCTACCAGTTGAGTTGACTCGTTGAGCTGACTCGCTGAGCTGGGACGACTTGACTCGCCCCCTCTTCTTCCGTGTCTGTCTTCTGCTTCGAACGACTTCACTCTCCACTTTTGGCTCACCGGGAACTCTGTTGTTTTAGTTGTTGATCTCGATTTCGGATCCGTGTCAGGACAGGAGTAATCATGAACGAAGTGCCACTTCTCGAAATTGAACCCAAGAAACTCAAATTTATATGTGAGTAAATGTTCGATAACTTGTCCATTGCTACGCTTGCCGTTGAATATGACTCTATTGTGTTTGTTTTTGTCTAGCTCTAGCACTAGAAGATTCTTTCTAGCTGCGTAGCTATTGTATACAAATAAAATGCTTGTGGTTTATGCTGTAGATTTTGTACTTTTGAATTTAAAATTTACTAATTAAAAGATTAGGCTGGGAAAAATATGTTATTCTCTTCTTTTACTGTTGGGCTCATAGCTAACTTGGGGAATCAAAAGCCTTTGCCTCATATTTCTCCACTTTTCCTGCAACTAAAGCAATCAATAAATTTGAAATTGATGATTTGACTGATAAAACAAACTGCCAAGGGATTTATGCATACTGCAAAAACATGTTTCTAGTTCCTATTTAGTGGCATGGCCTCTGTGATCAGACACATTTCTTGTGTTATCTTTGCATTTAGGGTATGTTTGAATGGAGGAGTTTGGAGGGGAAGGGAGGGGAGGAGAGATTTTTCATTTTAAGTAAACATTCTCCTTATTTGAGATTTTTTTTTAAATGTGAGATTATCATGTAAGTTCCAATTTTATATACATTTTATAATTATCTCAATTTAGAAATGAAAAATTATTCCTCCCCTCCCTTCCCCTCCAAACTTCTCCATCCAAACATACCCTTAAAGTAGCTAATCAAGTTCATGGTGTTTGTGTAGTATCAGTTGTTTGTTTGTAATTTGTGTGTATATATGATCAATTGACTAATATGCCGCAATATTTTGCCTTTTATAGTTGAATTGAAGAAGCAAAGTTCATGCTCGGTTCAATTGACTAATAACACCTACGACTATGTCGCTTTCAAGGTCTGAGTTCCTTTCCTTTTTCCCCACTCTTTGATATTCTGGTTGTTGACATGAAAGTTCTCTGTTAAGATATCATGCTGGAGATCAATCGTTACACATATGATATTGGCAGGTCAAGACGACATCACCTAAGAAATATTCAGTGCGACCGAATGTTGGAGTTCTCATGCCAAAATCTACTTGTGAATTCATAGGTATAACTTCGTCTTTTGTGTGTTTGTATGTTTTTATTCTTTTGACACTTTTGACTTGTTATTCTATAGTGTCATAAAGTCAGTGTAAAATGGAGTTTATATGACTGATTGGGAAGATTCAATCATTGTTCTGGTTGGTATAAGAAAGAGGTATTCGTGGTTTGCTGATGCAACCAAATCATATTCATAAATGATACTCTCTTGAGTAAGTTTAGTCATTGATAGTGGTTAGTTTTTTGATAGATGCCAAATGAACATGAATTTGGCACTTTATGCTAGAATCGCAGAAGAATTTTGATTGTTGTTGTTTATAGTTTTTTTTCAATTACTTTGCATTGCTTTTCAATTATAAATTTTTGTGATTCAAACTTAAACCTAGCCTTGAAGCCAGCAGTTTTTTCAATGAAGAATTTCATCTCAAAGTAATCTCTTCAGAAATATCAGTTGTTCATTAACAGTTGGAGATGAATCCACCCATTTGTGAATTTATTCTAGCTTCTTGATTTATTTTATTTTCCCCCAAACTTAATTTGTTTTTACTTTTGCATCAAACTAGTTACAATGCAAGCTCAAAAGGTAGCACCTGCAGATATGGTGTGCACGGACAAGTTCTTAATCCAGAGCACAATGGTTCCTATTGAAACAACCAACGAAGATGTTACTTCCAGCTTGGTATGAATATGTATTAGGCTGTGATTTTGTACTCTGAAAACTTTTATTATTAATTTCTAGTTTCTTTTTTAACACTTCTGACTCCTTTTTTTAATGATAGTTTGTCAGAGATGGCAGCAGATATGTTGAAGAAAACAAGCTGAAAGTGGCCCTGATCAGCCCACCCAATTCACCAGAAATCTCTCCTGTTAATGGAGACTTCAAGAATGAGCTTGATCATGAAAAAGATCAGATATATAGTAGAGATGAAATCCAATCCCCAGAACCCATGGTTAGAGAAAACTTCATCGATGTTTGGGACTTAGTTCTTTCCTTTCCTACACCTCTGTCTTTTCATAAATATTTCAAATCCTTGAAAGATAATTGAATTTCTTAGTTACATATATGAAGGCTTTGTCAGGTATTATTTGTGGATAGTTTTTTTTTTTTCATAATTTGTAGAATACATTGTTATGGAATTTCATAAAACACAATGATTTTGAGCAATCTCAGACCTTTCTTCACCTTCCCTGTTTCCTTGAGTCCTGTGGGAAGGCATTTTCTTTGAAAAAGTTAAGTTCCCTTCTTTTTTTGGCATTGTCATCTTTGACAATGTTGTTGCTCTTCTCTGCATGTTTGTGGCTTATCAATTCCACAAGTTCAATTCATATTAAAATATGCCATTCAAATGTCATACTCTGTCCCTGGAATATGTCAGGTTTTTAAGAATCCAGAGCATAACATGGTTAATGAGGAATTAAAGCTTGAAGAGGATATGGAGTTGAAGCCAGAACAAGATATGGGGTTGAAGATTACGAAGGATGTAGAGGAGCCAGAAAAAGAAGCAGTGTTAAAAGTGTCGAAAGATGCGGAGTTGAACACAGTAAAGGTCAAGGATGTAGAGGAACTGAAGCCAGAAAAAGAAGCAGAGTTAAAAGTGTCAAAAGATCTGGAGTTGAACACAGTAAAGGTCAAGGATGTAGAGGAGCTGAAGCCAGAAAAAGAAGCAGAGTTAGAAGTGTCAAAAGATCCAGAGTTGAACACAGTAAAGAATGTAGAGGAACTGAAGCCAAAAAAAGAAGCAGAATTCAAAGTTCCAAAGGGTATAGAGGAGCTGAAATTAATGGAAGCTATTGAAGAGATGAAATTAAAACTAGATGAACTTGATTCAAAGCTAGATGAGGTCAGTCATTCCACCATTCTACTAAGAATTTTTTTCTTTGGGTACATGAGATTTTTTTTATCTGCTTGCATATGTGACATGCTTCCTAGCAAATTGCATGTTGAAGCATTAAGCTATAGGAACTTTTCCTGCAACCATATCAAGAGTTTGGTAATTAATTCCTCCTCTCAGCACTCTTTTTGGGGTTATGTTTTCATTTTGGAGGTTTGAAATGTCAATTAGACCCTTTCCATCTTACTGTAATATTTTTTGGCACATATGTTTAAATTATATGGCTTCACAGACTTTTGCGAGATTATGAATATTAATGAACTTGTTTGATCCTTATGTACATTGTTTTTTCCCTTCCCTTCATTTGATTAAATGGTATTTATACATGTGGTTGGAGCTCCACTGCAATATGTTTCATAATATATAAGTTGGAATTAGAAAAATCCACAAAGGAGACTGCAAAGACTGCTCTTTTATATGTCTTTTTGGATGTATGGGGGTGTGATTTGTGTTTTCTGCAGTATGATTAAGGCCCACGGTATGTTGTGACTGTATTAACAGACTTGCATATCCTTTTAGACGTGATTAGTTGAAAGCTCGTGACATTACTATATGCTCAATCCTGGGCGAAAATATTTCTCGTTTTATTCCTTATGTTATAACATTGGTGATGAAGCACTGGTGCATATGGGTTTCCTCATATTAAAGTGGGATGGATGTTTGTTATAGTGGTTCTTGAGTTCTATACTAATCTGTATTGATTTAACTAAAGTGATGATCAAGTTTCTGCTTCCTTTGCAGTCTGGAGTAACAATATCAAAGTTAACAGAGGAGAGGAGGCTAAGCAATCAAGAGACTAAAATCTTGCAAGAAAAACTAGTAAGCCTGATAATCACTGTCTAGTTTCTTTTTTCTTTTGGGTGAAACCACTCTCTAGTTTTACTAGTAATGTTTTTGTGGCCATTACTCCTTGGTTGTTGCCATAATCCCTGACATGGTTTATGTAATGCAATTTGTTTATCACTCTAGAAATTAAAGTACTATAATAAAAAGTGCTAAACATATTGCCTGCTACTTTTGAATTCTTCCCCGTTTACATGCTTGAACTTGTGCAAATTTCTACCGTTCCCCTGTTTTTTTCTCTTCTTTTTATTGGTAGGAGGGTAATTTTTTCTTTTTTCTTTTGGGTTGTCTCCTTATCTTTGTGTAAAACTTGAGTAGACTTCATTTCTAGACTGTAAGGCTGGCTCTTTTTATATTTGCAGGCAGATCTGATTAATAAAGGTCCAAGAAAAGTTCAAGTCGGGTTCCCGCTTCTATATGTCTGTATGGTGGCGCTTATCTGTGTCTTCTTGGGATACCGTTTACACTCTTGATATTTGGGGGATCGATCATCTGCGGGAAGCTACTAACATTTTGAATTGCTTCAAGTTTGTTAATAGCAGAAGTTTAGGCATAAATCCATTTTATATCTATTAATGTGATAGGGGATCTATACTTGAGGGTCAGTGATGTTCGATCTGATCTGTCTAGTCCATATCATGTATCTCTCCGCTTTTGTATATGCAAAATTACCCAGAGGAAAAGGTTGTAAAGGTAACAAATTGTATGAGATATATAGCAATCAGGTAGATGACTTCTTTGATTAGTGGAAAACTGGAAACTGTTGTGTACGCTACTTGAGTTGGCATTGTTCTGCTTTTCTCTGTGAACTCGACTTTGATATGTGTTTGTGTGTAAATACTGATAATTGGTGGTGGCATGAATGAAATACCGGCCGCGACAGAGCATCTAATTTGAAGTTGAAAAAAAAGCTATTCGTAGAAAATTGAATTTGCCTTTAAAAAAATAGTTTCATTTTTTCTTTGATGACAGAAATTCGATTCATTTCCTCGATTTTTCCAGTGTCAATTTAGAATTTTCTTTTCTCATTTATTGCTGTATTTATAAATCACCCGTGAAACAGAAAATTTAATGCCATCATCATCATGAATTTTGCTCTTTTCATGTATACCTTGTCTATTTTTTTGAGGCAAAGTTGTGTATTTTTTTTTTGGGAGTTGTTATGATACCTTGATAAGCTTGGTATTCAAGGTAAATTGTTAATTATTTATTGATTGTTGGTTTCACAATAAATATTAAAAAGTCTATTAAATATAAATAATAATTAATGAATACTAGACAATTTATTTTAAATATCAGTATCATAAAAAAAACAAAAATACCGAAATAACCATTTTTTTAAGGCAAAGCTGTTTAATTGAAGTTCAATCTTGAGATACAGTGCTTAAATGGATGGAGGTGGTATTACTTGAGAAAAGGATTTTAAGCTCTGTTTTTTTTTTCCGTAACTATGAAGTGCATTATTATAAGTGCTTTTGTTTTTTTTTTACAAAAAGAGTTTTAAACTTCTATGCCCCCAACCGACGAAAATATGTGTTTTTCCTTTCCTATCCTTCTTCCCTCCCTTCCGATCTCGATTAATTTGGAAAAATTTGCAATCTGAATCGGGGGTGAGAGAGAGAGAGAGAGAATGGTGAGGGAAGTATCAGAGAGTTGCGTGGATAGTGTGGTGAGGGAGATGGTTGCGTGCTATTGCAATCGATTCTACCCCAATAAGCCTGACCTCGCGGCCCGCAGGATCGAAGCCATTGGATATCAGCTCGGTCACCACCTCTCCGAAAGGTTCCGTTCTTCTCTAACCCTAAATTAATAATACTCATCTCATATTCATGATATTGATTAACCCTTGTTGTCAGGTATACCTTGGAGCGTCCTCGGTTCAGTGATCATCTGGAGGCTATCAAGTTCATCTGCAAGGATTTTTGGCCTCAGCTCTTTAAGAAGCAGATAGACAACTTGAAGACAAACCATAGGGTGAGTTTAGTTTAGTTTAGACTTTAGAGCTGAACTCAACAGGTGCTATATTATATATATGTTTCTTTTATTTTTATTTTTTCGTTTAGTGGCTGCAACAACTAAAATGGTATTTGCTTGCTTTTGCTGCAGGGTACCTTTGTATTGCAGGATAATAATTTTCGCTGGCTTACACGGATTTCAATTGATTCATCCGTTGATAATGGCGGTTCAGTTGAAGATAATTCTGCTCCTACACCTGAAAACAAGGCAGCACACGCAATGAACATGCATCTTTATTTCCCGTGTGGGATCATTAGAGGAGCTCTTTCAAACTTGGGATTTCCTTGTGCAGTTTCTGCAGATATATCTAACCTTCCAGCATGTGCGTATTTCTGAAATATTTCATTTTGAATGTTCTTTTGGATGTACAATTTATACCCTTCTTATTAGGATATTGATTCCCTCACATTGGGTGTGAGAGGTGTGAATAATCTGAGCTGTTTGGAAAAAGTTTAAGTGGGTTCCAGTTGATATCTAATGGCTTCGGTGAGAAGTGAGAGTTATGATTGTGAAAGTGTCATACTATCATTGCTAGATTTTCATTTGTAGTTTTCTTGATCACAATTAATGATGGGTGAAGTTTTCTGTCGTCTGCATGTGTTTGTGTGTGTTTGTTTATTATTCTATTCACACTTGCCTATATATATTTTTGCAAATAGCTGCTTAAGTTATTTCTTATATTATTTGTGATCTATGGATCTTTCCATTATGGATCATAAAATTATTAAAGGTGCTACTGCTGTCGGTAAAGTGGAATATTTGTGATTCTATCCGCCCCTGCAGGATTGTTCCAATTTAGGAACTTGTAGTTTGTGCATTTGTTTCTAGAAAATTTCTATGAATCTCTAATACTGTCATCCATGTTTGTTAATTTAGGACCCCAGTTCAAGCCTTTGTATTTGAATTTATGGTTATTATTATGGATTTGTTCCAATTAGTGGTACCATTTCTCATAAGGGGAACTTGTAAATAACTTTCACAAATTAAAAATTATATTGTGAATACCAGTTATCTAGTGACAATCTTTTTTAATTTAGGACAAGTTCAAACAAGATTGTTTGTCCTCCCACATTAGACATCAAAATTGAGGTTCATTTGGCCATTCTCAGTTAGCCTGTTTTGTTTTCAGCACTAAATTTCTCAGTAAATCCATTAGACACTGAACTTGAGTCACTATTGGAGGTATATGTATCATCGTCCCCCTGGTCATAATATTACTGATTTAGCTTGATCTGAAATTTAAGCATCATTCATTTAATTGGCCTCTATCTGGAATACACGATGCTATCATTGGCATAGTGGTGAAGTATTTTTAGCTCTATTTAATTATGAGAAACTATTGTCATTGCAGTGTATTGATTCATTTGGTTTGCATCAAGGATTCAGTTCTTTCTGCATGATGTGAGCTAATATGTATATGTTTGTGTCTGCAATTTTTCCTTGTTTTGCATGATTTGCTCTGATCATTCTCCTATTATACATTGAGCAGGTTCATTTGTGGTCCACATAAAAGCTTGATGAGTTCATAGTTGTATTACTAGTGGGAGTGGAAGCATTAGCATTTTCTGAAACGATGCTTTCATGTTCGTGAGCTCTTTTGTCATAAATTTGGTGGACTGGGGAATGTTTCTTTGTCTTTTTCAAACTATTAAATGTTAATGATTCGTTGTATAGGAGCTTTTTTATTTTTCTTATTTTTGGTATGTTAAGGTATCCTCGGGTCTATTGGAAGGGTTCCGGAGGAAGCACTTCGATAAATTGGGACTTGTTATTTCATATGCAGATTCTGTGGAGATGACGGCGATATGATGTTTCCTCACAAATTATGGTGCTGTTGTGAAAGGACGTTGGGAATTTCAGTCATTGTAATGTTGTTAAGTGCTCGTGTGGATGATGGAATGAATGCTAACCTTATAATTGTAAAACTTTCGGATCTTATTTGTTCACCAATTTGATTGAACCTGGAATCTTTAAAAGATGAGCTTAAATTGATCCATTAGAAAATATTTGATTACGAGGTATTTGATCTGATTTAATATTTTACCATATTCTATAGCAACCTTCAAATCAATGCAAGGGGTTCGGGCTTTGCTGCTGCTGCTGTAGGTGGAAGCTTGGATGCATTTGTATTAGACACACAAATAGATTATACAATGTATGGGCAAGGCGTGCTAAAGTTGTTATGGCCAACCCATTAAAAAGGGGCGCAGATTACATAAAGGCGTTTTGTGTTTGTGAGCATTATTTTTGTTATATTTTTTCAGTTATTTTTTGGCCAACCCATTATTTTTCAAAGAGTACAAATTTGTTAGATAAATTAAAATATTAGAGACCAATTGAGGACTACTTATTTATTCAAAATTCGTAATAATGCTAATGTCAAAATTATGGCAAAAAAAAAGTTATCTAGTATTTTCCGTTTTCAATATAAAAATAATTGAAAAAAAGGAAGAAGCAATTTTTTTTATTCATAACTTGTGGTTAACGAATGCCCTAGGCAAGCAAAGAATTTGGCTCTCACGTGACTATCCGTCTCCACCTAACTGTGCCCATGAAGTACCAACAGGCAACAACGGCCGAAGCCAGAATTTCAAGTGTTGGCTTGGCAAGTGAGACTGTGAGACCGGAGGGTCCCACTTGTTAATCTCTTTTGTGTCTGTCGGTCCTACTACGACTACGGAGTATGGACCTACGGTTTTATACTGGGAAGGGCTGACATATTTTGTTCTTTAATTTTTATTTTATATAATTCATTTATTTATTTTTTAAATACCATTGTATATTTTTTCATTAAACAAATACCATCGTGTATGCCTAAGCTTCAGAGGTAAAATAGAACCAATATTTTATAATTTTGAAGGTGTTCAAAAGTGAATGTGACTAAATATCATGTTGATGATTAGAATACCTAGTCGTAGACACTAGCTAACAGTCATCCTCTAAAATCTGAAGTATGAACAGAAAATAGCAGAAGGGAGAAAGGTGGAACCACCATGATATATAATATATACATGAATATCTAGTCCATTTTCCTAAACAAACACGTTTGTTTTTCTTCTCAGCAGCATACGTGCCCGCATCCGCGCGAAATGACTCTTAGCAGCGTGCCGGTATTGATTTTCTTTTCCCACTCTGTTTCTTGTTTTCTTTCCTTAGATGACCCTGTTTGCTTCCCGGCAATTTTTTAATGAATGCATGATTTGAACTCATGGGTTTCATTCCACCTCATCCTCATTAGTGAGGAAAGAAAAAGAATGTCGTGCATGTAAATTTCACTATTTTGAATTTTAAAAATGTGTTGCTGAAAAAAAGTTGGGTGAAATCAATGTGTCAGAGTTCATGACTACTTGACTAGTCGAGTAATTGATATTTCATCAGTTAAGCACTTCATGTTATTTTATGTTCATCATGCATCTCACAGCTAGCTACTAGACCACTGCAACTCAGAAAGTTTCAATAACATTTTCTTAATGAAGCTTACGTTCTTATTATATATATCTTCATAATTAATTAATTATATGCTCGGAAAATCCAGTGGGCTGCCACGGATCTTGGAATTGCGAGTGGAGGCAGAAAAAATTCAACATTAATCTGTGCTCCAATCATAGCGGACTCAGTGGAACAAATGGTGTTTCAGATGCGGAAGGCAAAAGAACTGTGTGCCGACCTCGTTGAGGTTCGGTTGGACTTCCTAAAGAACTTCAATCCTACACAGCATCTTCAAATTCTAATCAAGGAGCGTCCTTTGCCCACCTTAGTCACTTACAGGTAAATAAATCCAAAATATCAAAAAGTGTTAATCATTACTGCATGGATTGAACCCATATATATGTTCTAAGTTCTAACTTAAAAAATAAGATGAACTATTATGGATAATTTATTTGGACCCTTTCGTTTCAGACCAATATGGGAAGGAGGGCAGTATGATGGTGATGAAAGCAAGCGACAAGCTGCTCTACGTCTAGCCGTTGAATTGGGGTCTGAGTTTGTGGACGTGGAGCTAAAGGTAATTTAAGTAACTGGCAAACCGTATACCTACCATGCAAAGATGGTATTAAATAAGCGACGTTTGTCTCACTGGACCAAAAAGCTACCATAGTTATGTTCACAAGCAACTTTAATTTTTGTACGTGTTTTGTGTATTGAAGGTAGCTCATGACTTTTACAATTCCATTGGAGGGAAGAAGCCTGACAATGTCAAGGTCATTGTTTCTTCACATAACTTCGAAAATACTCCTTCTCTGGAGGAAATAGGTAATCTTGCTGCAAAAATTCAGGCTTCTGGGGCTGATATAGTGAAGATTGCAACAACTGCCTTAGACATCACAGACTCTGCACGTATTTTCCAAGTACTCGTGCATTCTCAGGTAATTAAGTAACTTTCACAGCACGGATCAGCACAAGTTGGATATATATGTGTTTTATCTACATTAACATTAGCTCTCTTTCTTTCTTTAATGAAAGACAAGTAGTCACTACTCATTACAAAGACTATCAATAATAATAGAGCACAATACCTTGTTATTTTATCGGTATAGTACTACTTACACAGTTATGGGTTCAAATCTTTAGGTTGAATGTCAATGACATACTGAGTTTAATTCAATGACAAATTGTAGGTACCAATGATAGGAATTGCCATGGGTGAGAAAGGACTTATGTCACAGATACTCTGCGCAAAATTTGGGGGATTTCTCACGTTTGGTTCAATTGAGGCTGGGGCTGATAGGCAACCAACTGTTATAGACTTGTTGGACTTGTACAATTTTAGACAGATCGGGGCTGACACCAAAGTACATGGTGTTATAGGAAATCCTATTGGTCATAGCAAAAGTCCTCATCTTTATAATGCAGCTTTCAAGTCTGTGGGATTTGATGGAGTTTACTTGCCTTTGTTTGTCGATGATGTCTCAAATTTTCTCAACACTTATTCATCTCCTGATTTTGTTGGATACAGGTATAATAACATCATCCTAGAATCTTCCATTTGTAACATATATTTATAATTGAATTGAATGCCCTCTTCAGTTTCTCTATACTTTTCTTAAACACAGTGTTGACCGATTTGGGTATTCTTAATGACTCAAGGGACATGATTTTTATTTTATGGAGTCCTACAGTTACAATAGTTTGGCAAGAGAGCGTGCTGTATTTTCAAAGTGCCAGGATTATTTCAAAATTCTGGTTTTAATCTTACAGTTAAATGGAGTAATTCTTATTTCTTTATAAAACAGTTACACGATTCCTCACAAGGAGGATGGACTTAGATGCTGTGATGAGGTCGATCCTATTGCCAAGGTATTTAGCCTGAAAATCTCTGTCCCATATTTTCTGTACCATTCGTACTTAATGTAGCTCCCGAATAAAATCCTTCCCAGGCAATAGGAGCTATTAGTTGCATGATTAAGAGGCCAAAGGATGGAAAACTAATTGGTTATAACGTTGACTATCTTGGGGCTATTGCGGCTATTGAGGAACGACTACAAGGTTTATATGTTTCCTTGTCTTCTTTGCAGTTAGTGAGGTTACGAGGTTTCTATTTGTAAAGTTTTCGTTGCCTATCTTTGCAGAATCAAACGGAAGATCCATATCTGGTTCACCTTTATCTGGTAAACTGTTCGTCGTTATGGGAGCTGGTGGGGCAGGAAAAGCACTGGCTTATGGTGGAAAAGAAAAGGGGGCAAGAGTAGTTGTTGCCAATCGTACATATGGTGTGATAATCTTGTTGGTTGAGATTGATTATTCCTGGTTGGTGAATGATGATGCAGAGCATGATCTGTTTCTTTTCTTTTGACTATCAGCCAAAGCCAAAGAACTTGCTAGTAAAGTGGGAGGAGAGGCTATTACTCTTTCTGAATTGGAGAACTTCCACCCCGAAGAAGGGATGATTCTCGCAAATACTACATCTGTTGGAATGAAACCGAAGATTGACGAGACACCCATATCAAAGGTTTGGTGTTAGTGTTGCATATTCTGTTATTGATGCAAAAGGTCCATATTCAATTATTCATCAACAATTTATTCTATGTTTTTAAATGATATTCTTCATTCGTTACCTGATGTTAGTGCATCTTGCATTGCTTATTCCTAAATTGTACTAGCTGCTTATTAAAGTCTAAAAATTGATGATTAAATTCAATTAGGTTAAAACTAGGAAAAGAGATTACAGCATAACATGACTGATAACCGAGGAGTTGTCTGTGTGCAGTAACTCGCATAACTAATGAAAGGATAGTAAGATCAAGGAAGATTATTTTCTATTGGACGAAGTAGGAATCCCAACGAGTGCATTTTATGTATCTTTAAACCGAGTGTTATAGAAATTTAAATGCGAAGTGCAAGAATCGTTATGCTAAAACTCATAAAACGAGAAGCAAGAATTCTCAATCATTCAACTTTAGCACGGGCCTGATTTTGGTTAAGCAAACAGAATATTATAGTTCTCATGTCACTTTGAACTTATCTCAAATTATAGATGCCACGTCAATTCCTGTTTCTATGTTTTAACAGGAAGCCCTGAAACACTACTCCTTGGTGTTTGATGCCATTTACACACCCAAATTGACAAGACTCCTTCGAGAAGCACAAGAAGCTGGAGCTGCCATCGTCTATGGTACAGAAATGTTCATCAACCAAGCATTCGTGCAGTTTGAAAGGTTCACTAATTTGCCAGGTATATGACAAAAAATACATTGTAATCAATATTTGTTGTACTTTTTTTTCCCACACACACACCTTCTACTAAAATTCATTTCATATTTTCTGTCACAGCACCAAAGCAACTGATTAGGGATGTGCTGGCAAGAAATACATGAAAAGAATTTCTGGTTAGACTGCAGCTGTAGCTGCAGCTGAATTGTTTTTGTCCCTTATGGTTGATTTATTTCACTCCCAAAATTGGCAATCAGTTGTTGGCTTATTCTTTTAGACTGTGCCAATAAAATTTCCATAATTAATTATGGAATGACTGCTCAAAACGAATTGCAAAAATAGTTCATCTTGCAAGTTAGTAGTTACCATGCCATTAATGTTGGTTCAGCCTTCAGTTTCAACGCAAATGGTGGGCTGTGCCACTTAATCAATTCAGATTTTCAGTTAATATTTGATAGCCTGGGGAGATGTTCATTTCTGCCAACGATCGAAACACTTGCATTTGCATGCATCCTGGGAAAAGTAAAAACATTTGGATTTCGGAAGGCATATTGTGGGAGTAGTTATGGTACCTTTACGAATTTGATATCTATAGTAAGTTTTTAAATATTTATTAACTGTTAGTTTCACAACAACTAATAAATGATTAATAACTCACTTTGTGTACTAATATACGAAAAAGAAAAATTAGTATGGAGTAATGCCCCATATCATTGAGATTAATGAGATATTATTCCGATACTTATATTTTTTTTTAAGGTATTGATATTTAAGATGAGTTGTCAAACATTCATTAGTTATTATTTATATTTAATAGACTTTCAAACATATATTATAAAACTAACAATTAATAAATAATTAACAACTCACCATAAATACCAAATCCATCATAATACCATACCAACTCGCTCTATATCATATATATCAGGAATGAAATATTATCGATTGTTTTGTTTATAACATGTGCGTATTATCGATTGTTTTGTTTATAGTACGTGTGTATTACTGGGGGTTGGGGCTTTGTTGTAATGATGCATATTGTTTTTTCTTCACCCTTAACAATTCAAAGTGAAATAAAGATAAAAATCAGAAGAAATAAGTATTTAAGTATCTGTAGTATTTACTATTTAGTATTTACTTGGCTTGTAGGCCTGTGCCTTGATTTACAATTGAAAAATGTTACCAAAATAAATATTAAATTTTTTGAAATGTACACAATAATAATAAAAAATCATGTATTTTTTATAATTTTCTCTTGTAATATTTTAGATAATTGTGTTCGACTGTATAATTAATTTTTTATAATTTTTTCACATATTTACATAATTATTATTTTGTTTTAAATTTAACATGAATATTTAAAATTAATTGCAAGCCACGAAATTAAGTTAAGGTAGGCTTAAACAAAATTATCATTTAGTTAAGTTATGAAAGGTTATAATTGATATTTTATAAAATAAATCAAGATATGTTAGAAAAAAATTGATTCTCATTCCATAAAATATAGAATTACCAATTTAATTTTCTGTAAGGAAATGGTAATTCCTAATTTTATAGAATGGGCATGAAATAAAATCATCATTCAAAGCTTTTTTTATGTTAACAAATATGAGAATGTTCTTTTCATTTTATAAAAAGAAACATTGAATAAAATTAATATTTTGTCAAACGTAACATTAAAATCTTCTAGTTACGTGCTCTAACTTTTAAATATTATAATCATAAAAAATTATACTCTTTTTTTTAATGAGAATATTAAATATATTTTAATAATTAATATTTATTTATATGTCTTACTTAAAATATGAATATATATTTATTTTTTAATTAAATGAGACACGTTAAATTAATTTTACAAGTAATTTACCAAGACAACGGTATTCAGGAGCAATTACACATCAAAATAGTTACACCACTTTTACACTGATTAATGATGAATAAATTTTTAATTAATACAGTATATCGTTTGGTTAATAAATTTTGGTAATCAATCACTTACAAGTCAGTAATATATTAACCAAATAATATATTAAATTAATCAAAAATTTATTCATCTTTAATCAAGTCCGTAAACAATTACTTATAAAAATTTATTAACCAAATGATATATTATATTAATTAAAAATTTACTTATTATTAATCAGTATAAAAATAATATAAAAAAAAAAGATGTGCAAGCAACCTTTTTTTTATAATTACAAGGGTGAAACTTTAAGAAACACAACATCCGAAACCAAATTTGGGCAAACCCCGGGCTTTTCTTCCTTCTTTCCTCCCACTTTTTTCTTTCCCTCTTCTCTTCAAAATTTTCTTTCGTATTCACTTCCCGGTTTTAGGCGCACTTTCTTTTTTTGCCTCTCTCTCTCTCTCTCTCTCTCTCTCTCTCTCTCTCTCTAGGAGTGTAGTCTCAGTTGGATTTGGATCCTCTCAGTCGTAGTCTCGCAGACGCAGTGCAAGTAAGTTCCGTTATCTATTCATACCTTTCACTTTCACTTTCACTCCAACTCTTCCATCCATATCCTTCTTCTTCCAACTCATGCTGTCACCATTTCCTCCTTTACTTTACAATTTAAAGTTTTACATTTTTGCGCTTTTTTTCCCTCTCTTCTTGAAACTCTGCTCTATTTGTATTCTTTTTGCTCTTGTGGTTGTGGTTGTGCTTGTTTATTTTATTTTATTTTTTGGTCGGTTCAAATGTGGATTCGTGTCTGATGCTTCAAATTTAGGATTTCGATTATGCTATTTAGTACCAGAGAGACTGGTAACTGAGGAAATGATGACAGAAGAATTGGTGAAAACTTCGTGTTCGTGATTAAACTTGTTATGAGATGCTTTTGGTATTATATTATCACGTGTTCATTTCAGTTTAAGTATTTCCCCCCTTACAGAACGAATATCTACATGAAAAACTGAAAATGTTCATAACACTTGGTCATTACCTCTTCGTCATGTTTTTCCTGTGATATTTTTTGCGTTTGGTCATTACTTTCTCTATATAATTTACTTCAGCACATTCTTTTACCTCCTTTCATGGAACTTTTAAAATAATTTCATTCCCGGCATTGTGAAAATGGTACTGGATTTGAACCGAAAATCTCGGGCTTCCTTGATTTTGATGTTGAGTACGTCCAACAAAGTTTCCTGAAACCTTTTAGTTCCAAACCAGGTAGCTTTTGGCTCAATTGCCCAATTGTCTCTTGTTGAAAAAAAAAAATGTAAAGTAACTTTTGTTAAAGTCAAAAATAGTTGTTGAAGGAACAAAAATAGATGGAAGTAGATGGGAGTAGATAGAAAGTAGATTGAAGTAGATAGGAGTAGATGGGAGTAGGTGGAGGTTATCCTTTATAAATAGAGACCTCCTCCATCAGTTTTCATAATCCTGTTCGAGAGAAAAAAATATATAGTTTTTTCGTAGAGTTTTTTTTCTAGAGTTTTCTTCTATTTATTTAGAAAGAATTGTAATCTCCTAGTTCTAGAGAGAGTATCATTGTTCTCTCCTTATATCCAGAGAGATAGTTGTAACATCTTCTTCATAGTGAAAATATTATACTCTTGTCCGTGATTTTTTCCTTGATTTGTTTAAGGATTTTCCACATTAAATTTGTGTGTCTAATTCTTATTTTTTCAACTCCATTTTAGCTGTGTGATACTGTTTCCATAACTTTGGTACTTACCATTTTTGCTTCGGAGTATACATAGATGCTTCTATGCTGCTGACTTTTCTTGTGCATGCATGAGGCATGTCTCCATCTACTATGTTTTGTTTATGAAAGTAATATATGACGTACTTGATAAATGCTTCATAGGTGGTTTGGCTTAATTTTATCTTGCTTGGCTTGTGTCAATCAGGTGAAATTATTCCGCTGCTTGTGGAATGTGAATAGATACAAAAAGTTTCCATTTCTATGTTTTGGCCTGAGATTGAGATTTGAGAGAACTCAGGTAACTGGATTTTGATTTCAATTCACCCATGGAGTGCAACAAGGATGAGGCTGTGAGGGCTAAGCAAATTGCTGAAATTAGAATGCAAAGAGGTGACTTTGTAGACGCGCTGAAGTTTGCTATGAAGGCCAGAAAACTGTGTCCTGACATTGAGAACATTGCTCAGATCCTTACGGTTTGTGAGGTTCACAGTGCTGCACAGAACAAACTCCCTGTGTCTGACATGGACTGGTATGGAATTCTTCAGACTGAACAATTAGCTGATGAAGCAACCATAAAGAAACAGTACAGGAAGCTTGCACTACTGCTTCATCCTGATAAAAATAAATTTGCTGGTGCAGAAGCTGCTTTCAAGTTGATTGGGGAAGCCCATAGGGTGTTGAGTGACCAAGCAAAACGTTCTTTATATGACATGAAGTGTAGAGTATCTGTGAGAACTGCAGCACCTAAGCCCTCATCCCATCACTCAAATGGGAATGCATTCGCGACAACACATAATGGAAATGCAACAAATTATCTGAACACTTTTTATTCATACTCCACCAGTTGGAATGCCCATCAGCAGGCTGAACAGCAGACATTCTGGACATCTTGCAAACATTGTAATACTAGGTACCAATACTACAAAAACATTGTAAATACAACCATACGTTGTCAAAAATGTTTGAAATCCTTTACTGCTCATGATTTGGGGTACCAGGGTGTCCCACCAGTATATACATGGGCATCATTTAATAACCAGAATGATGCTCCAAAGCATGGCCTGCCAAAAGCAGCCTCAGAAAGTAATGGTGGAAAACCTCTTGATGGAGGACATGCAGATATGTTTGTGCGGTCATATCCTGTATCTATGAAAAAATGTGCTGCTGGAGTTGGTGGGCATTGTAAAGGTGAAAAGAGCAAAGATGGCTATGAGGCTAAAGGGGGGGCAGAGGGTAATATTGGAACATTCAAGCGCACTGCACCCAAAGCCAAAGAGTCACAAACCTCAACAAACGTTGGAAGTAAGAGAGTAAGGCAATCAATACCTGGTTCGAGAGAAAGTTGCATGGCTGGAAATGGTAATGACATAGAAGATGCCAAAGTTCGAGAAATTGGTGTTTATCCTTCTAGACTTGATGCTAGGAGATCTTCCAGGCAAAAGCAGTATGTTTCATACATGGAAACCCCTCAAGATGGTGATTTTGGGAGTCCTTCCAAAAAGCCACGACAAAATGAATCATTTAACACCACTGAAGTTGAGAAAAGGAAAGTGCCTTCTAGTCGTGGGTTGTCCAATAACAATAATCCAGTTGGTTCTGTTGCTGGTGTGGGTGGTTATAACAGAGAGGTGAAAAATAAAGTAAGTAGTCCACCTGATGAAACATTTTTAAGGAAGGAAAGCAAAATTGATCAGTCTCGTGTGCAAAGAGAGGAGGTATCCAAGTCAGATATTGATCTTAGAAAGTCAAAAGTTGACAATTGCTCTCCGTTGAATTCAAATGTCCCTTCCAGTCCAGAGGTCATTCATTGTCCTGATACAGATTTCAGTGATTTTGAGAAGGATAAGGCAGAGGATTCTTTTGCTGTTAATCAATTCTGGGCTATTTATGATACCACCGATACTATGCCAAGATTTTATGCTCTTGTCAAGAAAGTGGTCTCCCATTTCAAGTTGCAGATTACTTGGCTGGAACCTGACCCAGATGACCAAGCTGAGATTGGTTGGCACGATGCAGATTTGCCTATTGCTTGCGGTAAGTTCAAACTTGGTGATCCTCAGAAAACTGCAGATCGTGGTATGTTCTCACATCAGATGCATTGCATAAAAGGAAGTGGTAAAGGCTCTTATCTGGTATATCCTAAGAAGGGAGAAACTTGGGCAATTTTCAGAGATTGGGATATTGAATGGGGTTCTAATCCAAAAAAGTATTCGAAGTATGAATTTGAATATGTGGAAATCCAATCAGATTTTGCTGAGAATTTTGGCATTGAAGTTTCTTATCTTGGCAAAGTGAAAGGGTTTGTTAGCCTCTTTCAGAAAACTGAGAAGAATGGAATTGACTTATTTTGTGTTCCAGTTAATGAGCTATATAGGTTCTCACATCGAATTCCTTCATATAAGATGACTGGTAATGAAAGGGAAAATGTTCCAAGAGGATCTTTTGAACTTGATCCTGCTGCCCTGCCTATTCATCTCTTTGAAGTTGGTGATTCTGGTGGTATGAAGATGGAGGATGGAATGTTAAACAATGGAGTCAATTGTTCATGCAATGAATCCTCTGAACGTAAAGTGGAACAAATAATGGCTAATGAGAGTATTCACAAGGCAAAAGATGCATAAGAGTAATGATGCTGTGATGCTGAAAGAGATTCCTCAATCCTTAGAAGATCACCAAAGGGGTCAAACAGAAAAAGTATGGATAATGGTTAAGTAGGCACTAGTCAATATATGGCAAGAGAGGATGATAGCAAAGACATAGGCCACGGGGGGACTACAGTCAACCTGAGGGAACTGCTACTGCATGTCAGGCTGATGAGGGGGTCAAAACACCAAAGAAACATGAAAAAAATAATTATGAAAGAGATACATCAAAAGTTCGAAGGTCACCTAGAGATCTAAGCAAGAAAAATGCTCAAGTAGATGCAGGTCAATGCGCCGCTGGTGAGGCAGCTGATAATCATTCAAATGCTAACAGAAAAGTGAAGGACAACGGATCTCCTCATTGTGTCATGATAAATAACATTCCTTGAAGTTTCTGTTTTCTCTCCTGTCCATCTTTTTGTTCTGACACACCTTGTCTGATCTTATGTTGTAGCTTGGCATTCCTTTACTGTGTCTATGCGTTATGGTTTCTTGATTTGCCCTAGTCTGATAACTTTACTGTTGCTATCCCCAGAGGAAATTAAAGTTTGGCATACAATGATAAGAGATTTGTCCCTGCTACTAGCTAAAATGAAGGGTTTATTAGGTATTTAAGACTTTAAAAATCTTGTAAAATTCAACTTCCAATTATGAGGTGAATGGTTGAATAATTGATTACATACACAAAAAATATTTAGTAGAATTAATTATGAGAAAATCATTTGGCATTTTCAAATTATGAAATTGCTAAGAAATAATTGTAAATTTATCTTTTATTATTTATTATTATATTTTTGTGTATTAAAGCTATATTTCTTGTGTATAGATTAGTTTGGTACTCAAGTTTTTTTCTCCTGGTATTGATACTTTTGTAAGTTATCAAACTTTTATTAATTATTGGTTATATTTGATGTTGACGTTCAAGGTTTAATTTTTTTCTAGGTTACCTTTTCTCCTTTTATTAAAATGCTTGTACTTTATATGTAACCCAATATATATATATATATAATATATATATATATATATAGAGGTTTCTTTAGTACTGTTTTTGTGAGAATACTTTTATAATTAGTAATCAATATTTGATTATGTGTCTTATTTAATTGAAACATAATTATTTTATTTATATTTCAACCAAGTAGAATATGTGATTAAATATTAATCACTAATTATTAAAAGTAGTATTCTTATAAAATTAAAGGTTTCCAAATGAATCTCCAATCTAAAATGTTTGCTTCACTTGTGTAGAAGTATTTGCATATGTACGAGTCATCCTCAATGCTATTTGGTGAAGCATTTTCTTTTCAACTGAGTTATGAGATAAATAACTAGTCTGTTTTTTTAGGTGAATAAACGGGGCTAAACAGCCCAAAGCAAGAACAGAAAGATTACATGACAACATCCCTCTCAAAGAGGGCGTCAGAGAAGTCAGCTAGAAGCGGTAAAGACAGGAAAGGAGAGCTCGTCAGCACAGGGGTTACTTTCTCCGAAGGTATGATTCCACTCAACACTCAACTCCTCAGAGCAAAGTTTCTTGATCTCCAAAATGAGAGGGGGGCTGGGATGGCACCCCTTCTCCATCAGAAGGAGAGAACTCTGGTATAACGTAGTAGTGTTAATACGCTAAGTAGGCTTTTCTGAATTAAAATTTTACTCAAGAAGCAGACCGTAACCCTACATTCGGAGTCTCCCTATTTTGTTTAAGAGTTCTTTTCTTCTTTTCTCTTTTTTTAACAGTAACTCTTTAAGCAAATTCCAAATCGGATAATGTCAAATTCCATATTCCAAATTTTGGACCCTGGACATTGCAATATAAAATTGACCATGAATAAAAACAGGTCTTCAAATATATAAGATGTAAAAGTGTCTTTAGCTTTTATCTATCGTCATGGCAAAGGAGATGGTCAAAGAAAATTGTCTTTGTTGATATCTTGAATGACAAACTTGAATCTAATGGTGACTACTACAAAAATGTTCAAACTTCAAAGACAAACAAGCTTTTATCCATTGTTTAAATGTTCAACTACGCTTCCTCTGATGGGCAGTTAATGATTAGATCGAAGGCTGGGCAAGACTTGATCTACTGATTGATTTTGATAAGAGTTGAGGACAAAAATGCGGGCACATTTTGAAAGCTCTTTTAAGTCAATGATGTCTATGCCGATCTTTCTCCCTTGACGAATAAGAGAAACCATGGTAGTCACGATCTGAAATCAAAATGCGTTAGAAGATGGAATGACCAAAAGAAAAACAAACGGCAGCTTAATAAAAGACAAATACATACCTCGTGATGAATGGTGTTTTGACTTCTCTGAATGTCCTGCATCCAATATAAGAAGTTGTCTTTACCCAAAACAAAACACTATACAAAAAATAAACAGACAAGAAATCTATAAAAAATACCTGAATCCTTTGCTCTCTCCCTAGAACGGTGATCACGATCCTTGAGTTTAGTCCTCTCAGCCTCCTCTCGTTCCCGTTCTTTATCAGAATCCCTTCCTCTATCACTATCCCTGGATTTTGTTCTGTCCCTGTCCCTGTCCCTATCTCTGTCCCTATCCCTGTCCCTGTCCCTGCGTGTCTCCCCACTGGCCTCCATTTTATGGTCAGACTTGGACTTTAGTGTGGGTTCATCTCTTGCCTCTCCATCTGCAGCCATGCTCTTGGATTCATCGTCAGACTTCTTAGAATCTTTCAGCTTATCAATGGCTAGCTTGACCAATGCACCCTTGCCACCAATCAATTCAATATTAGCTACCCCAGGAGCTCCCTTTGGCACTGAGGCATCAGTATCAGCTGGAGGGCTACTTTGTGGAACATCCTACAAATTAACAGTGATTCAAAAGATATGACATGTTTGCAAAATCCCTGTCATAGCAAACATTTGTCTTATAACAACCAACTGATGCTGATATTTCACCACCAAAGCACACCTGGGACAATCTTGTGTGTCATAGGCCAACAGAACTAAGGCTTGTACAAAATAAATAGGGAAAAAGTGGCCATCACCTTTGGTGTTGACTGAGACTTGGATTCCAATGATTTGTTGGAGAATGTAAATGAGCCCCCATCCTTGCAGACTGGTATATATTGTGCCTTAGGAAGGCTATAAAGGTGAGCCAGAACCCTGCAGACTTCATCAATCCCAGACTTCTCTGCATCAAATGCCTTCCACCATGGTGGGTTCTCAGGAAGGGGTACTTGGAAACTACGAGCAGCAGCATATACAACTCCACAAGCCACAACCTCACTCTTAAATCGAACACACAATGTAGTGCGCAAACTGCGTCAAACAGTTAGGGAAGCATAAAACTATAAAACAGCATACATAAGGTTCTAGTAAAAGATGTCGAAATACTAGCACATTGCAGTCAGGCAATTGAATGAGTAAACAGATTTTCGACTCTACTGTGGATTGTGCTTGAATCAAATGTTTGCCACACAAGATTATCAGAAGCATAAGTGTTTGATCACAACCACAAGTTCAACAGGTACACCAGCTTAATAAGAACCTTGAAACTTCATATGCGTGTTACAATAATACTTTTACTCTAATCTTCAGCCTAGACAGTATGATACTCTTCCAAACATATATTTATTTGATAACAACCACAAGCCTAACAGGTTCAACTGCTTAATAAGAATCTTGAAACTCTATATATATTACAATCATACTTTAAGCCAAATCTTCTGCCTAAACAGTACGATACTCTTCAAAACATCTATTCATTTTCATTTTAACATTGCACATATTAAATCGTTTAAGGATGAAATTACATCATCAGGTTGTTAAAAAAATTGTCACGGACAGCTTTGACAAGCAGGAACGGATTCAGAAATCACTTGTTGGGGGGGTCAATTATAAAATTTAAAATATTAAATAAAAATTTCATAATTTAAAAATTAAATATATCATAATTTTATTAAAATTGAGCATAATATTCTTAATTTGTGTGTCTATAAAAATTTATTTTATTTGCTTGTTCATTGAGTTAGTTGACCAAACAATTTATAAAATATACATACTTATTAACTTATAATAATGACTATTTTAATTGTTTAAGTATAACAAAGATTAATTATAAATTAATGTAGGGGCCTATACATATTTTAATATAAAAATCTTATTACATATAATAAATAAGTAAAATTTGTAAGGTCTATTATACCCAAAAAAAACAAAAATTAGGATGGGAAGGGGGGGCCAGGGCCCCTGCTCGCCCCCCCTTGGATCCGTCCCTGTTGACAAGATTTTATTTTCTACTTCACAGATGCCTTTTGAAGACCGTTGATTAGAGACACATCAGGTTCCTTACATGTGTTCTGAGGATGAACCTATCTCTTTAAATTGTAAATTACATCCAAGTACAATAACTTCAATAAAATATCAAACTGGAGCTGTGGACTTATATAGAAGAAGCTAAGCTTCCAAATTTAACAGAAAAGAAAGTACAGTCTAATTTAAGAATCTTGTGGGAGTAATAAATCATGGCACACAGTGGAACATATGTGCATGCGTAGATAAAAGATACACAACCAGCATAATAGCAAATACGTTACCTATCATTAGCCAGATTCCAAGCTTCTTGCCTCAATTCTGGAGGTGTTTCAAGGGTGGCAAGGTAATTTGATATAAACTTATGAGGATGTTCAACATGACAAATGAATCCCATTTCTTTCAAAATATGTCTCTCTGTTCTGCTCAACTCCATCTTCAAATCAACATATTTCTGTTCATGAAAAAAGAAAACAAAATTTTTCAAATAACAAGAAATTATTGAAATAGAAAAAATATGACTAGTCGTGTGTCTGTGTACTACAGGCACAGAGAGAGGAAGAGTGAGAAGCTTCTGACCTTGGAATACAAGTCTAAATGCTCAATAGGCAAGTTCTCCCTCCTGCATTCCATTCTGTGAAAAACAATGATTACTTGTCTGGCTTTTCTAGGGCTTTCCTCCAGTTTCGAAGCAAGCCATACACAGCTTGCAGCAACTTTCTGCAAAAAGAGATGCTATGAGCATTGATGAAGGCAATGTGGGAAAGAAAGAAATTTTGAGACATTTTAACTGTATCTGTTTTAACCCTAGTTTGGAAATCAAAGAGAGGAAGAAAAGTGAATAGTATATATTACAAGATAATGACCTTCACATTGAACCGCGCAAATGACTTCTTGCAATAAAAACGATGAAATAGAACCTGCCCAGTGGCCATGACCGCTTGCGGTCTGCCAGAAAATTAAGGAAACAATCTAAACTGAAGAAATGTAAGACTATGCAGAAGATTAGAATGGAATTAAAAAAAAAAGGGATACAATCGAAGCAAAATGCCACTTTCTTGGACGAGATCACAGCCATAGATTCTAAGGGTGGTCTCGGTGGCTTCATCTATACCATCTTTCCTAGAGGGTGAATTCCTTAGCTGCTTATCTGTGAGGTAGAATGTGTCAATTGCTGCGTAGATCATCCCTTTTTATCTGCAGCAACCATACAAAGCCCTTGTTGCAATTTCAGAAAATTTCATGACTACAGTGAGTGATATATAACAAATTAACAATCAGCAAGCATGGTAGTAATATATAATGTAAAGCCGGATATGCTTTACACTAAGACAAATTATAGGTCAGTTTTGCTAGTAAGAAATAAAATTTTAAAAATTGAGGTGAGGAACTTGAACTCAGTTGGCGAAAAATAATCCTAATTAAAAGTGAAAGGAGCTTAATCCTGAATCTGAATCTGAATCAGAATCAATAGATTATCGAAACCAGTAGAGTAGAGTAGAGTAGAGGGGTAGAGAGAAGCAGTACCTTGAAGAGGGACTAGGGATTGAAAGGGTTTCAGAGCAAAGCAAAGCAAACCCTGCTCTGTGCAGTGACTGCCCGATGCTAGATGAGATGTTGAATTGTGAGAAAAAAAGATTGATGGATCCAGCACCAGTTTCATTGAAACAGTGTAGTTTACTGGCCAAGATATGTATATCAATATGGTGCATTGTACAACTCAATTTTCATAAAATTCAACATTAAGAACTCAATCTAGGTTATATTAAAAGAAAAAAAAACACACACACACACACACAACTGGTTCAGAAAACAAGAGAGAAAAACTCTCTAACTTAAACACTTAAAATTTCATATATCTCAAGATGTGTAATACATGAGGTTCTTGGCTCTATTTATAGCATTTCTATGAGCTAACCTTAACTGGATACAACCTGTAAATGAACAACTAGTTAAGAAAGTTCAAATAACTTGGATGGAATAGTCAACAAAATTGGCTCTTCACATGGAGGAGGTTAGTGAGCTTGAGGTTAGTGTTGACATGGAGGAGGTTGGTGAGCTTGAGGTTGGTGTTGGTGCAGAGTATTTGGCTGTGCTATTCTCCCCGGGTTGGACAGAACTCGCCCTCGAGTTTAATTCGATCTCATCATCCAAATATGGTGAAAGATCAGCGACATTGAAAGTTGCAGAGACACCATATGTTCCTGGTAGTTCTACCTTGTAAGCATTGTCGTTGATCTTCTGTATGACTTTGAAAGGTCCATCAGCTCTTGGAGACAATTTGGCATTTGGCTGTTTTGGGAATCTTTCCTTACGCAGATGTATCCATACCAAATCTCCTAACTTTAAAAATTTGTTGCTTGCGGTGCTTATCACGTTGAGCTTTATACATTGAATTCTGTTTCTTGATCCGCTCTCGAACCTGTTCATGCAACTTTTTGATTTTCTTTGCTCGGCTATCTGCATTTGAATTATATTGTTGCTTGTCAAATGAAGGGGTTAAATCCAGTGGACTGTATGGACGAATGTCATAGACTACTTCAAATGGACATTTTCCAGTGGCTTGATTAGTTGAATTGTTGTAAGCGAATTCAACCTGGGCTAGAATAAGATCCCACTGTTTTAATTTTTTACCGACAAAACTTTGAAGTAGATTTCCCAAAAGTCGGTCGACTGCTTCTGTCTGCCTATTAGTTTGTGGATGACTAGCACTACTGAATTGAAATTTGGTACCCATCTTCTTCCATAAGGTTCTCCAAAAGTGACTTAAGAACTTCACATCTCAGTCGGAAGTGATGGTTTTAGGAATTCTATGAAGACGCAAAATTTCTTTGAAGTACAAGTCAGCAACTTGAACAACATCATTGGTCTTTTGACAGGGAATGAAATGGGCCATCTTTGAAAATCTATCTACGACTACCATAATGGAATCTTTCTGACGTTGAGTCCTAGGTAATCCAAGGACAAAATCCATGCTAACATCTTCCCAAGGTGATTCTGGAACTGGAAGTGGCATATATAACCCAGCATTTTGGCCTTTGATTTTAGCCAAGTGACAAATTCTGCATCTTTGAATATGCCTATTGACATCTCTTTCAAGTCTTGGCCAATAAAAATTCTCCTTTACTAAGGCCATTGTTTTATCTCGTCCGAAATGTCCTGCTAATCCTCCATCATGTGCTTTCCAAATGATAGCTTCTCGCAGTGAGCATTGAGGAATACATAGGGTCTTTCCTTTGAACAAAAATCCTTCATGCCTGTAGTAATCTTGCGAGGATTGTAACTTAGTAGCATTCCAGAACTTTTAAAAATCTGGATCATCTGGGTATAATTCCTTGAGTCTCAAATCCAACTACTTTCACTTGTAGTGTGGAAAGTAGAGTATGATGCCTACTCAGGGCATCTGCAACAGTATTTTGAACTCCGGCCTTATGCTTAATAAAAAATGGGTAAGGCTGTAGGAACTCACTTCAAGCAGCATGTCTACGACTAATCTTCTGTTGAGAGTTCAAATGCTTTAAGGCTTCATGATCAGAATAAAGAATGAATTCCTTATTCAGCAAGTAATGGCTCTAATGTTGCAAAGCACGAACAATTGCATAGAACTCCTTGTCATATGTAGAATATTGGAACTTAGCATTGTTGAGCTTTTCACTGAAAAAGGCTATAGAATAACCTTCTTGACTTAGAACAGCACTAATTCCAGTGTTGGAAGCGTCACAGCTGACTTCGAATACTTGTTCAAAATTTGGAAGGGCTAACACTGGTGCTTCAGTCAAATGTTTCTTCAGCTCATCAAAACTTCTCTGTGCTGGCTCGGTCCATTGAATCTTATCTCCTTTTATACAATTTGTGAGTGGGGCAGCAATTGAGCTAAAGTTTTTGATGAACCTTCTATAAAAGGATGCTAATCCATGGAAACTTCTCACATCATGGATTGAATTTGGTGTTGGCCAACTATTGATTGCTTCAATCTTTCCTGGATCAACTCGTATGCCTTCAGCTGTGATGATGTAACCAAGAAAAGCAACTTCATTGGTTAAAAATGAGCATTTCTTCAGATTGGCATAAAGTTTTTGCTCACGGAGAGTCTGGAACACTTGACGAAGGTGCTCTAGATGTTCTTCTTTACTCTGGCTGTAGATCAAAATATCATCAAAATAAACAACTACAAAGCTCCCAATGAATGGACAAAGTACTTGATTCATCAAGTGCATAAAAGTGCTAGGAGCATTGGATAACCCAAAGGGCATCACAATCCATTCATAAAGACCATCTCTGGTTTTCCGGCAACTGCACTGGATCTCCGGCGAATTTTCTGGCACTACACTGATTTTCCGGCGATACGTGGGGGCTCTGGCGGCGATGAAAACCTCCAGTCCAAGGTTTTTCGGCCTCCTGAGTTTAATGGCAGCGTTAGTTTTGCAGAAAAATGGCTCTAAATGGGAGTTTCGAGGGGGTTCAGTTGTGGTGTAACCACAAACTCTCTCAACTCTCTCAAATTTTGCACCCTCTTCTCTCAAACTCAACACTGGGGATCTAGGAACCTTGCTCTGATACCAAAATGGCTCAGAAAACAAGAGAGAAAAGCTCTCTAACTTAAACACTCAAAATTTCATATATCTCAAGATGTGTAATGCATGAGGTTCTTGTCTCTATTTATAGCATTTCTATGAGCTAACCTTAACTGGATATAACCTGTAAATGAACTAGTTAAGAAAAGTCAAATAACTTGGATGGAATAGTCAACAAAAATGGCTCTTCACATGGAGGAGGTTGGTGAGCTTGAGGTTGGTGTTGGTGCAGAGTATTTGGCTGTGCTAGCAACACTCATGTTTCGCATACTCTTAAGAATTTAATTTTGATGCACTGTCAGTATAAAGTTTCCAATCATGTGTTGACAAATCATTGATTATCACAACAACTACCAAGGAAGTCTTAACTCTTTTAATGATATGCCAACACATTATTAGATGACAATATAAAGTTTTTTTTATACTAAAGTAGATCAAAATTAACTCTACTCCTAATCTCTAATATATATATATATATATATATATATTAAAAAATGCACTTGTCTGCATTGACTTAATACATTTAGGAGAAATAATTCTCCTAGAAGTAAAGTTAGAGTTACATACTTACATACTCCTACAATTACATGAACATGATGTAGTTTCAAAACATGAAATAGTTTTAAGCAATGTTATAAAACTTGGACCAGTCATCAACTTGGCTATGGTATTGGGTCAATGGGCCACTAGTTCAACCAGTGAGTCACTAGTCAAACTGCATAAAATAAAATAAAATAAAAAATATTATAAATATTTAATACAAATAAAAATTACATAAAAATCGATACAAGTCACAATCACCTTCCCTTAAAACATGAACTAAATCAGCAATGGAAAATTGAGATATTAACTGATGAATATCTTTAATCATTCTCCACAAAATATAAATCAGATTTAAGGGAATCAAAGTACTTTGGAAGTTGGATACTTAGAATTGCAAAGCCATATTGCTTCTGATGAATCAGCTTCAATAATGATAATTGAGAGGCCATGCTGTAGATTTAAGGGCAAACCTCAAGGGAAACAGAAAACCTAAAAACCAGATGAAATTGAAATCCCTTGCGCATACACAGTAGTACTACTGGGTGTATACACCCCAAATTTTGTCTCTTTTATTAAACCAGTTGGAAAAAAAAAACAAATCTGCACCCAAAAATTTCCATCTTTTTCATATTCAACGCGATGATTCAGTCCCAAATTCAAACAAAAATTACAAACCAACACCAAATAACCCAATCTTCATGGGTAGTGGGTTTCAAGTAGGAATCATACCAATTCAGTGGATCTGGATCAGACCCGACCTGACCGCTCTGATCCAGACAGCTACTGTGGGTTTGGTGCCCGACCCAGATCCAATCCAACCCAAATGCTGTCCCTCCCTCCCTCCCTCGATTATGCCAAACCAGTATCAGTTACCAATACTCTAAGTTGATTGTTTTATAAATATTAAAAGAAAAAAACTCCTTTTAAGCCCAAAAAAAAGGCCATTCATTTTACTTTGACCTTTTCATATTCAACTCGATGATTCAGTCCCAAATTCAAACAAAAATTACAAACCAACACCAAATAAACCTAATCTTCATGGGTAGTGGGTTTCAAGTAGGAATCATGTCAATTCAGTGGATCAGGATCAGACCCGACCCGACCAGTCTGATCCAAACAGCTACTGTGGGTTTGGTGCCCGACCTAGATCCGATCCAACCCAAATATTCATGGATCGGGTTAACCCAATGTCTCTCTCACACATATTTTATCTTGGTCATGATTTTATTTTATTTTTTGCTTTTTTACATAAAAGCCTTACGGATTATGCCAAACCAGTATCAGTTACCAATACTCTAAGTTGATTGTTTTATAAATATTAAAAGAAAAAAACTCCTTTTAAGCCCAAAAAAAGGGCCATTCATTTATTTTGACCTTTTTTAGGCTTTTTCATGGGACATACAAGGCTGTTGGTTAATAGATGAAGTGATTTTTCCATATAACGTATATGAATACCAAAATTAGAATAATAAGGTTCAATTGGACAGTTCTTTTATTCTGGAGACAGGACCTATATCATCGGTCATCCTACAGCTTAATTAACAAATAAAATTTGCAAACAGGCCATAATTCTAGAACATACATTTCCATATGACCTCATAGCAATCAAGTACCCTCCAAAGAAGCAGGACTTAAAAATAGAAATGTGAGTCAATCTGTTTGACAACAAAATAACAAGGGAACAAAGATCTGTAACATGCCAACTTCAATCATCCGTCAAACTTGTTCTACATTATTTTGCAATTTAATATCATAACTCATAAGGCATATACATTGCACAAATTTAGTCTAAAACCCTGCATTTTGCTAAAAGATGGCTCTGGCTAAACTACAATTGGTGTGTCTTAGATATAGGAAACAGTTATGAATACCAAACCGTCCAGCAGAAGCATTTCATATTGAAGTTCCTCAACTCAAACTACTGAAGTGAAATTCTCCATATCATTGTATGCATTTAAAGTAATAGATTATTCAAGAACGTGAATAACGAATTATGGTCATAACTGGATTTTTGAGAAAAGGGGATTTCAGGATTTGGAATTACTAGTTAGGATAAATATCAGAACGCTTTGCGACAGAATAGTGGCCACAAAATTTTCAGTACACTAACAAGAGTATCTACAGAAAGAGTATACAATATTTCCTACCTAGAATATAATTAACTCCAAAATTAATGCTAGCAAGTATCATTGAACCAGGACAGAAGAGTAGCATACACTATACTAAGTTTATAAATGGTTAGTTTATAAATGGTAACCACAGCATAAACTACAGCCAAAATAAAGGAAGGCAGCTTGCAGCAATATTGCCAGTGTCATTCACTCACACCATCAAAGCAATGGAGCCTTGCTTTTCAGTGGACCTTTCTGCCATGTTCTTTATAGAGGTAAGCATATTTTGCTGCAACCCTCCATTGCTTATTGTAATTAATCTAAAATCTAAAGCTAATTTCTTATGATTACTTATAGTTTGGACTGAGGCTGCCACTAAGCACTAAGGTAGATAATTTGAGACACCTTTGTGGACTTTGGCCCTGAAAACTGTAATACATCACAGTAGCCTACATAAATGCCTATGGCAATTGGAAAACTAGGATCTTAAAAAGTTCTAAACAAATTTTAGCAGAAGTTCATGATGCAAAAATGGCTTCATCACAGGGTAACATGTTGCAGAGATATATTGAACAAACTAAACTGTTAATATATTATATGCACAACGATTTACAGGGGTCATAAAATACTAGAATGCATTAGCAATTGATTAAGACCAAAAAATTCCAGCAAGCAAAATTCAGAGCCTTAAATTTAAAATTTTTAAAAAATAATCACAAGAAAAATTCCAGCAAATTGAAGGAAAACCATTTCAATTCTCATATAAAAATTCAAAAAATCAAATAAAATCAAATCCTACAACTTCAAAGCCATAAATGCATTTTCAAAAATGTACAATCCAAAACCTCTCAAGCAAAGGGCAACGTTGGTAACTCTCAAAGCAAGCAGTTGCAGAGACTGATCCTCGCCCAGAACAAGTTCTCAAGCAAGGGGCAACATTGGAGAATTTGGTGCAGCTCAACCTCTCAACGAACGAGCAAGAACGTTCGAACAGAAGTTGCGGTGCAGCGTTGCAGCTCAAATTGGATACACTGAATCGATCTGGTGCAGCGTTGATCTTTGAAGCAGACGTAGTCACGCAGGTATCGGTTGCTGAAGGAAGCTTCACGAAATGAAAGCCAAGCGCTAGCAAGAAATTAAGAATTCCAGGTCATATGGAAACCCGAAACCCATTGGATTTTTTAAGAATCCGGTCCGACCCGATCCATATTTTCCGATCTAGATAAATATGATCCACTGGGTTTTGTTATGCCAGATGAGGTCGGATACCCGATCCATTACCATCCCTAGACTTTCAAGCATCAACCACGAACAAAGGGATTGAGGCTTGAGGGGAGATGCAAAGTGTGAACGAATCAACGAACAAGGCGCTCTCTCGCCTTTTGCACTGAAACCATGTTGTTTGTGTGGCGAATTCCTTTTTTTTTTTTTATAAATATAATGTGACTGGTTCGATAAAAATCGACCAAGTTAATCGAATCAATCTAGTTAATCTGATTCAATTCCAAATCCGATCTGATAGCTTATTCGGATCGGCCTGGTGACTAGGGATGTGAATAAAGTGGGGTGGAGGCATGTTGTACTCTCTCGTCTCTCGCTTTGTATGTGTGTGAGTATTTGTTTTTGATTTTTTTACAAATAAACAGATATTTATGAATATAATGATACTTATAAAATTATTAAAATTAAAAAAATTAAAAAAAAAATAAATAAATTTTAATATCATAATTTTTGATAATTTATTTATCTATTATAAATTAATTTTATTTAATAACTTTAAATATTTAAAATCAAAATAATAATATAATTTTTTTAAAATATATATATATAATAATAATATAATTTTAAATATTTAAAATTATATAACAGATACTTACGAATATGAAGAAAATAATCTCGTTTCTAATCCCATGTAATAAACAAGTCTTAAACTCTTATCTCACAACAAATATTATATGCAATTACCTAAAAGATGAGAGAAATTACTATCTTACTGATGATTGATTCATTGGGCTATCCACTCGAGTAGAGTTTTATAACTTCGATTTTAAGTAGGTATGGAAGTTATTAGAGTGTCGATATTTTTTTTTGAATTCATATTAAAATTTATATTAGTTAGCTAGTTATGAGTTATTAATTAAAAAATAAAAAATTAAAGAAAATAAAAAATGATGAAAAACCAAAAATCTTGAACAAAATAACAATTTTCATTAATTAATAATGCAAAAAAATGATTAAAAATGATTTTGTTTTCTTAAAAAATGTTACATTTGTGAGCTAGCTCGCATAAATAAATAGACGGGTTACATTTTATCGGCCCTAATTGACACGAGTATCAAATGAACCTAGCAACAAAAGGCCTACAAGTAAACAGACCAACAAAATAATTATCCAAAGACTTGTGTAGTAGCCATAAACTCTATGAGCCAAGCCTTTGGTTTGGACCCGTTTTCGAAGTAATAAGTGCTTCCTGCTTTGCTAATAGGAAATATTAGGACACCAAAAGTAAAAAATAAAAAGCAGCCTATATCATTTAACTATTTAAGTAAAGATTCCTATCTAAACATCAATTCTCATCCTACAACTAGTCCTGAACTCCTTTAATAGAAATATAAAAATTACTATCATATTTTTTATTTTACACAATGCTTTATTGGGAAATCTAAAATTGTAGAGATATGTTACCCACTCAATTTAAGATAGGCGCAGCTAGCCAATAGCCACTAAGGTCTTCAATAATTTATAGCCTGGAAAGATGTTTGTTAGGACTTATAAGTATTATGACAGACCTAGTTCGGTTCGTGTAAATAATCGACTTGTAGGAAGGGTGGAAATAACTTCCTGAATATTGTGAATGATCCTTTATCGTAAACATAATTCTTGACAACTTCCACGTCTTCAAGACATGATCTTAGAAAGAGAGATCTTTATTCGCTTATCAAGGGCTTTTTTGGCTGCTCATTTTATTGATAATTTGTTTTAGGGTTGCAGCAGTGGCCTTTGCTTCATTTAACTTCCTTTGCCAATTCATATACTCTTGCCCCTTAAAGGTCTGTCATCCACAAAGAAACCATTAGTTTAATTGATCTTTAGGAAGTTAGTATTGCCTCTCAAAAGCATAGCAGTTTGATAAAACAAAACCACCAATGGAGAATAATAACATGGACGAATATGATTTACTTTGAACAAATCCAAGTTGAAGTAGGTGCTGAGTAAGTCAATAAAATCAAGTTGAGAGCTTGTTTTAGTTCATATAATGCCTTTTGAAGTTTGCAAACATACTGAGAAAAATAAGAATTAATAAAGTCTCATGGTTGTTTAGGTAAAACTACCCTTGAAGATGACCATGAATGAAGAAACATATAATTGAAGATGACCATGAATGAAGAAACATATAATTCACACATTTATTTGTCTGGTAATCCATTATTTACAGAGATAAAGACATTTTATGCCACGTTTTGTTTGATGGAATGGTCTTTGATTGAATGGGAAAGGGTATGGGAGTGAGAATGAGATTGTTCATTGCCATGATATGGTTAGGAATGAGAATGGGAATGGGAATAAGAATGAGAATGGAATGAAATGTTTATTCCAATGTTTTGTTTAGTATGGTTAGGAATAGGAATATGAATGAAAATGTACTCAATGATCATTCCTTCCTATTCAGTATAGAATAAATTTTCCTCAAATGAATGAAATGGGCATTCTTTAGGCAATGAATATTTTCTTCCTTATTTTTCAACCAAACATGGGAATAGGAATTTCTCATTCCAATTCCAATTCCATTCATTTTCTTTCCATCATATCAAACAGGCCCTAGGAGTCTAGATGGGTTGGTTTGAAAGCAGGTGAATAAATTTCATCATAATAAACACTAGCCATCCAAGATAAACTTTAAGCCACTAACCTATACTTGTAACACTCAATGGTGTCATGGGATTTGGTTTTGAGTAGGAAAACCCACTTAAGTGTCTACTAAGCTCACATTGGGAGGTGGCTGAATAAGAGAACAAGTATTGTTGGACAATAGAGCATGGTAGTCCACTAGTCCTCCTGCATAGAGAACAAGTATTGTTGGACAATAGAGCATGGTAGTCCACTAGTCCTCCTGCATAGCCTGATGCCATCCATGAATTTTATTTGCTTCTCTATAAGTTTTAGATTCAGTTATGAATGTGGAGAATATTTGGATATGAATGAGTGAAGGAAGTTTTTTGAGTCGATAAGTTTCAAGCATTGAACTTGTATGAGATGTATACCATATCTTGTGGAGTAGTTTTAGATATGGTGAGTTGTAGGTATGGTGGAAGGGGTAAGGTCACTAATCCAAGGTTTAGGAGAGAGTAAATCACACATTAAGTGAAGTTAAATGTTTGTTTTTTGAATTTATCCTTTAAATTAAGCTATTGTCCAGCTACATAAATTATTAATTATTTATTTTCTCAATTTTTTTATTAAACATTTAAAAAAAAGTGACCTAAAAAAAAGTGAACGGTCAAGACTTAATTAATAAGATCAAATTGCATTGATACAAAAGTCTTTTGCTTTATTTTAAATAATGATTATTAATTTGTAGGTTATCTATAAATATTAATGTAAGCCATTATCAAGACTTTTAGCATTTTCTCATCTTAGAATGAAACAATTTCCACTCCTTCATACCTTTACTTAAAAAAAACATAAAATATTTTGAATAATAGAAAAACTAGTACGTTCCTTTAGGTAAAAAAGAAAAAAAAGGATAATAGTAATACATCAAATCCAATACGCCCAAAACCTGATGTGGGCTGCAATAATAATAGTGGCCCCCCAAAGTAGCCCTTCAATTGCGAAGTTCGTGGATGGTCACTTGTGAATTGTAGTTCGGTTCATCAGAGGGAGAAAAATACACCGCTTGGGGAAAAGTCTACCTCCCTAACAAAGTAAGGATTTGTTTGAGATTACTGTCAATTTTAAAATTTATTAGTGCTATAGAAAATATTATAAAATGTTGTTCAAAATGTTATTTGATGAAAATGTAATAAACCTTTTGTGAACTTATACATTAATTTAAAAAATTATAGTATATCTATAATTTCATTTTAAATTATTGTTATTATTATATAAATTGGCTCAATCAGATTTTAAACAATTTGAGCTTGAACAACTTGTTATAAATTCCACTCATCCACAATAAAGCTACAGTAGGGTATATAAAGTGACTTGGTATTAATGAATGACTTAGCATAATGAATGTTGATGGTTGAATACGGATGAGACTCGAGTGGGGATGTGGCATGTGTATCAATGAAGTATCTACTCATTCCCATTCCTGTTGAAAAAAAAAATTAAGGTAAAACTATAATCATTCATTAATTTTTTTTTTTAGATTTTATTTTTATCTCACAATTATATTATATTTTATTTTCGTTCTAAATTTATTTAAAGCTCATCAAATTTATTATCACTACAAATACTATTAAAAATTTTAACGACTTTACTCATATGACACCCTATGGAAACCAAAATAGAGAGTTAATATTGTTCAATTATAGTTTTTTAATTAGTGATTGAGGATATATTTGATGTGTTTTGAACAAATTTGAGATAAAAATAAATAATATAATTATGAATGAATAAAAAACTTATAATAAAATTAAGGAATGAAAAGTGAATTTTTTTCTATAATGGGCTTTATGCATAATTTTTTAAAAACTTTTGTATTGTAGAAATTAAATTATTATTTGTGAATTTCATTACTTTGGAATTAAATTATATTTTTAGCAAATTTTATATTTATTAAATATTTATATATTCATTTTATGTTATGCAGTTCAACTCACCAGTTGAACCAATAATACACAAATTTAGTACTTATCCTTAATCAATAATCGATCAAAGTTTATAACTATTAATGCAAGTAAACTTAAATATCAATATTAAATCTAAATTATTTGTTATAAATTAATTTAAAGTGATTTTTAATTATATATATATATATATGAAATGCATAATTATTTTAATTAATGCATAAATATTGAAGTTTAAAAAGAAAATTATGTATATAATTTATTATAGAAAAAATATTTGTACTTACATAAGATGTCACGCCAATAGATTTCTTTAACATTTTTAACGATATTAGCAATTAGAATAAATTAGTGTGTTTTAAAAAATTTAAGATAAAAATAAAATAAAATGCAATTATAAAACAAAAATAAAAGACAAAAAATATATTTTTTTTCAAAATTTAATCACTATCCTCCACCGACTAGGTGGGTATTTGCCTCAATCTCGATCTCTATTATGGCCAGTGCTATAATCTCCATATTTATTTTCTTATCAGAATGATACTAGCGTAAATAAATTTCTTACAAGATTTTACATAAACTTATATAAGTAATTAGATAAAATTAAAGCTCGATTATCAACTTATATTGGTCTAAGTGAAGTTTAGTTATCTTTAATATTTTATTTTAAATTTGATTCTTAGAGTATTATGTATGAAAAAAAATAGTTAAAAGAATTTTTTATTTCACGTGCTTGATCATATTTTATTAAATTAATCTTTTATCTTTCTAATAAAAAATAATTTAATTTTAATTTATTGTCAATATAAATTTTTTTTACACTGTCATCTAATTATGTGATGACACATTATTAAAAGAGTTAGACTTTCTAGGTGGTTGTTGTGATAATCAAACTCTTTTAATAATTTAATAATACATAATTAAATGATAGTATAAAAAAACTTTATATTAATAGATCAAAATTAAACTCATAAAAAAATACCTGATTTAAAAAACAAAAAACTGAAGTTCTACTATAATATATTTTTTAAAATAGTTCAATGAATTCAATATTAGGAACCTCTTACAAATCTCACTCGACACAAATATTTGTATGCCCAATTTATTTCCATTTGATAGTTGACACTTGGCACAATTATTATGATACCAAAATTGTGAAGGTGGAATTCCAAACGGGAGATTTCTGTCTTGACGTGCCACGCTTAGGCCGCACCGCCGCAGGAAAGGAAGCTTTTTTAATTTTGTTTGTCTCCTCCCTTCTCGTTAGGTTCCCTCACATACTCTTCTTTCCATTATCAACAAAAATTTTATGACGTAAAAACAAAAGGAAGAAAAAATAAAATAAAAAGTAATAATTGAGTTGATTTATGTGTGGGGTCCCACTCAACAATTTGATTTGGGCCCTTATGCACTCCAATGATACTTTAGCATTTGTCACGACGCATTTTCTACAGTGCGCACCGTTTCTTATCCTTCGCCACTTCTCCCACTCCTCTTCCATCTGACTCTGACACTCACCCTTGTTCTCTGTTTTCTGTGACTCCACAATATTTATGAACCTCGCTCACTGCCTCTAATCCAAAAAAATATAAATAAATAAAAAGATAGATATCGATAGGCTTTGGAATTTGGATCTTACAGAGGCATATCATATTGCAATTCTTGATGAGGTGTCTCCTTTTTTTCGAATACACACGTGAAGGTTTGTGAAGCGTGTTACCTTTGCGTTGCGAGGATCTGTAATCAAGGATCCTTCCAATGGCTGGGACTGGGAGTAACCAACTTAACGCCAACGACTCCAAGGTTTCTATTCTATCCTCTGTTCTTATCGATGCCTTTGTTTTCATTTTTCTTTATTTTCTTTTTTAGCTGTTCGTGGCTATCTGTTGTTTGCTACTCTTCTGGATTCGATTTTCATCGGCTTCAGAATTTCAATATTTTTTTGTTAGAAAGTCTAGCGTAATAATCTCGCTTCCTTTGTGATTTTCATTGCTATCCTACCGTACGGTTGGTTTATTTGGATATTTGGTGTTTGGCTCCTTTCCTCTTTGGCGTCTGATTCTTGTTTTGTTACTTTTGGGTCTAATTTCAAGTGGGATTTTTTTTTCTCCTTTTGGGTATTACGCACAAATGAAATATTTGTGACTTGTATTTCTGATTTATTATGGAATTTTCTGTTTTCATGGAGTTAAGAGTGGGTTAATACTTTTAGGAGGGCTTTGGTGGTTGGATTAGTTTTGAAGATCCACCCTAGACGGTACCATTTTTATCCTTCAATGCTTTTGGTCTTTTGAGTTTAGAGTTTCTCACTTAATGAGCTGATTTTGGCACTTCCCACCTTGTTTAGCGCTTCGGTTCCTCAGTTTATGGAGTTATGGGGTTTTAAATTTACTTGCCAAAAGCTTTCATTTTAGATTTATTTTGCATTTGTAATAATCATATATGGTGTTTTTCTTCTAGGCATTTTCTGATCGCGCTCTCTTTTTATTTTATTTATTTATGGAGTTATGGGGTTTTAAATTTACTTGCCAAAAGCTTTCATTTTAGATTTATTTTGCATTTGTAATAATCATATATGGTGTTTTTCTTCTAGGCATTTTCTGATCGCGCTCTCTTTTTATTTTATTTATTTATTTATTGTAGATGGTGGTTCCACTAAATATGTGGGTTCTCATCTCCAATTTTAAGTTGGCATACAATCTTCTTCGTCGCCCCGATGGCACTTTCAACAGGGACTTAGCAGAGTTTCTTGATCGGAAAGTTCCAGCCAATGCCAACTCTGTGGATGGAGTGTTCTCTTTTGATGTTATTGTTGACCGTGAAACGAATCTCCTCACTCGAATTTATCGACCTGCTGAGGGAGAAGAACGCCATGTGAATATTGTTGAACTTGAGAAGCCTGTAAACTCTGAGATTCTCCCTGTCATCATATTCTTTCATGGTGGAAGCTTTGCACATTCTTCGGCTAATAGTGCTATATATGATACTCTATGTCGTAGGCTTGTAGGCATTTGTAATGCTGTTGTGGTCTCGGTGAACTATAGGCGTGCACCTGAAAACAGGTATCCTTGTCCCTATGATGATGGGTGGACGGCTCTTGAATGGGTTAATTCTAGATCTTGGCTTCAGAGTAGGAAGGACAAGAAAGTTCACATCTACCTGGCTGGGGATAGCTCAGGTGGGAACATTGTACACCATGTTGCCTTGAGAGCTATAGAATCTGGAATTGAAGTATTGGGGAATATACTGCTCAATCCCTTGTTTGGTGGGCAAGAAAGAACCGAGTCTGAAAAGCTTCTAGATGGAAAATATTTTGTTAGAATTAAAGATCGAGATTGGTATTGGAGAGCTTTTCTTCCAGAAGGGGAAGATAGAGACCATCCGGCTTGTAACCCATTTGGCCCCAAGGGTAAAAACCTTGAAGGGATTGCCTTTCCCAAGAGCCTTGTTGTGGTAGCTGGTTTAGACCTTGTTCAGGACTGGCAGTTGGCTTATGCGAAAGGGCTTGAGACGGCTGGCCAAGATGTGAAATTGCTATTCCTGGAGCAGGCAACTGTTGGGTTTTATTTGTTGCCAAATAATGAACACTTCTCTACTGTCATGGATGAGATAAAAAAATTTGTGAGCTCTGACTTTTCATAGACATAACTTTTTCTATACATAAGGGGAGGTTAGAAGATTGTGTAGGTAATAGGTATGCTACTTAACTTTTTTCATATTTTGGTTTCTATACTATAGGATTTGCTCCCGTGATTTGGTACTTCTTTGGTATTAAATGTCTTCAGGTGTAACCAGCATATAGCTGTATGATGTTTTCCGGTGCGAACCATCAGGAAATTGGGTGATGTGGATAGGTGAAAGTTTTTTAGGACAAGGGGAGCTATGACCATGTTTATGGAAACCACCAAAGTTGTGATTACCCAGTCTGACTTCCAGCCAAAAAGAGAGGAAGAGACAGTATTCTGGGTGTGACCATGATGGCCAATCAGTGGGGCTTGTCGTTGTTTGGAAAGTGTTAAATATATATAACTAATTTTGGAACATGGATAGTGAAAGTATCAATGATTTGTTGGTGCTGTATGATAATACGTCTGTGCTATCTTCATATAAGTGGTTGTTTAAAGACTCTTAAACTGTTCTCTATATAGCTAATTTTACGTTCTTATGTCTTGAGTTGTCCTTGTTTGACGATGGACAGTCTTTGCAAATGTAAATGATTTTTTTTTTTGGGTGTAATGTTAGGGCTTGTATTATATTTGCTTCTGTTTATATAGATTTACCTTATTAATTCTTTAGTTTTTTTCAAACGAATTAATAGTAATGTATATTAACAGAATGCCAGAATTGGCTACCCCACAAGTTCCGGTTACGATTCCGTTCCAATCATACATAGCAGTTCTAATTGTTATCACTTACAAGAAAATGGAAATGCAGAATAAACAACAATGCCCGAATTTTTTTAATCATGATAACAACTATCAAGAACATCTAATAATCACCCCCATCTATTAAATGGGAGGCCTTTCACTTCATTTGGAAACGGACTTGCTCTGTTACGTTTCTCTTTCTCCGCTTGACACGTAACTTTTTTTTTTCTCTTATTTTCTTTTGAGTCTTTTCTCCGAAGAACGACGATCTTCCTTCATCGAAAGTCAAAGCCACGTTTGCTTTTGTTAACAGCTTTCTCTCTTTCTCTTTTGGTGAAATGATTCTTTTCTCTTTCTAATTTATTATTTTTTATTGTGAAATCCGAATGCATTTTGTGCTCTCTGACTCACATGATCTGCTTTCCATTTCAGCCCTTTCTCTATACGTTTGAATTTTGAATCCAGATGGGCAACGCATTATATTTGGATTTTCACCAATCCTGTTTCTCTCTCTTACTAAACGGAAGCCAAGATTCAAGAACTCCAAGATGTCACTGTGACGAAAACGCTTGCCCCATTAGCAAAGCCAAAGCTCGACATTTGAGTGTTCTGCGTAGAAACTAAGGTCCTCAAGCACAGAAAGAAAGAGCTGTGTCCCTTGCTTTTGGGATTTAGTTCTCTTATGACGGTTGATTGCGAAGACGAGGCAGGTGTTTCGTCTCCAATGGTTTCTCACTTGAGTTTATGGTTTTGTTGCTTAAAGAATGCCATTTGCTCAAATCATCAGCGAAAAGGATGAGACTTTCTTGGTATAGGTGTGTATACTTTCCTTTTCTTTCCAAGAGTCTGGCATTCTGAATGTTTGAGTTATCAACTACTTGTGTTTTGGGTTTCTCAAGAATATTGGGTTTTAGCTATCTTGTGGAACTATGAAAATGAATAAATTGAGATTTTGCACAACGGAGCTTAGATTTATTTTTCATGTTCTTTCTTGCATATGCAGTGGTTATGGTTTAAATTGTATTCCTGGTGGCTTTGTTCAACATATCACAGGGTTCGCAAATGTGGGTAGCTGGGATGACAATCTATAACTCAGCCACAGTCTGTGAGAATGCTTTGCATTTGGAGTCCCATTCTTGGTGAGGATCCTTTGCAGGGTGTTCCTTTGAATATGTTGTAATACTTTTAATATCAAATTATTATGTTTCACATATTCCAGTCTTCTTACCAAAGATGCAAAAATCTGCAGATTAAATAGCAAAGTGGAAGACAAGCACCAAGTGGAATTGTAAGCATTAAAAAAATCTGTAATTGGCCATAAGAGTTATGCTTGGACAGAGATAATTGGATTGTGTTTGGCTTGATAGCAGAAATGTGACAAGAAAATTACATATCAAAATGTTTAATCTTTGTGGATTCTTGTCCGTTTCTTCATTAATGTATCTTATAGTTTTTTTTTTTTGACAGAATGTATCTTATTGCATATGATATGACATGTCTAACATGCCTCTGGTTCAAGAAATGAGCTAACATAATATTTTGAGTGGAACATAAGAGGTAACTTACTACATGCATGGACCTATCACGGTGAGTCCACTTCTTTATATAAGGCAAATGGAATCCTTAAAAGTTAGAGAGCATTTATTTAAAAGAAATTATTTTGTCTCAAAAGAGGTTGAGATTACAGAAAGTGGAGCTTGAGGTCAGAGAGTAGAGCTTGAGATTAGAAAAAGAAAATATATATCACGAATTGTTGCATTTTTACTCCAAATTTTGTTTTATGAGATAGCCAGCAATGTAGAAGCTGAACTGAAAGCTTATAAGCGCCCTATAATAGGACTGAAAATTTTAAGCTTATAAACCTCATTACTCAAGTCGTTGCATTTTTTCTCCAATTTTTGTCACTAATATTCCTGTTTACCTTTATAAAAGCTTTTTAATCCAAAAGACTCAATAATTTTAAAGATAGACCCCACAAACTGCTATTATATGTGGACTTTAAGTAGCTGGAACATATCAGTTACAAATATATCATTAGCTGTGTTGATGTCTACTAAACCAAATAAAAGCACTTCGAACCATCTATAAGCATGTACTATATGCGTGAGAATACTGTTAAGTGGTTCCTGTTTTATTAATTAAGTACTAACTGGTAACTCTTTTTCCTTTTTTGGGTCTGAGCATTGGCAATGCTAACCTCATATAGTAAATAATCATAATCGTGTCCTGCATGTTAATAATAGACCCTTTGGTGATTTTAGTTAATGTTGATAATTCACTCTTTATTCTCTGCTCCAACCCGTATCCTTTTTGTTGTAGACTTGCATTGTCTTTCATCAACCTTTTATCTTAGATAGTAGACAATTGCTTTTGGAGAACTCATGAATATATAATAAAGTTAATCATATTCCTTTTGAAAATTGATTTGCCTGCACTTAACATTAAGAAACTTGCTGTTACTCTTATGTTGGCACCAATGAGAAATTTTATAATCTTATAAGCTGCTATATATGATATTGTTTCTCAGGCATCTAGAACTGTTAAGAATTTTATTAAACCTTCTATTATTTTCTCTCATCAAAGTTAAAACCTATATTTTTTCTTTGACTAGCTTTGCTATTTGGAAATGCTTTTACGATTTGCCTCAATTTTTCTTACTTTATTCTTATTCAGTTTTGTTATTTTTATGGCTAGCTAATGTGATTTTCATTCTATCAATTTTTTTTAAATAAAAAAATCGTGAAATTGTGTTTTTAAAACTTAAATTCATAAACTTCTGATTTCATTCCTTTTGTTTTCTTTCTATTTTTCTCATTTCACATCTTTATTGTGTCATGATCAGAGGCAACTAATTGCGATTTGCAAAATCCAAGTTAATTATGACAATAGCATAATCTTTTAAAAACTTTGTTTTAATTTTTGTTTTTAAATTTCCATTTCTTTCTATCCCTATTTTATTTTCTCTCTCTATTTTATGGTTCAGAGCAAGGTAGCAAAGTTACTTGAGTAAAATTAAAACCTCACTGTTTTTATTTAATCTAATTGACATATATTACCCATTTCTTTTTTCTTTTTCTTTTTATGTATGGGACTATGGGTCCATCTAATTATGTAGAAGAGACCTGCACTTATTGTTTTTTAATTATGATTGCGTGGACATTCAGTGCTCATGTGTTACATTACTTTTAGTCATAGACTTAATGTTCTGAAAACTTCTAACATCTATTTTCTAAAAATTTCTTACTTTTTCTATCTATATTCCGGTCTTCCTCTAACTCTATCTAAGGCACATCTAGCTGTTCTGCACGATACACACCTGCATTTTATTACTGCATAAATGGGGTTTTGTCTAAACTTGTAATTGGTACACACACTATAATATGATTTTGATGGATAAGATGAATGCCAAGTCACGTACCTGACTTTAGTTACAAGAAAGGATGAGAGTGACTTAGGTGTATTTCCACAATGGAACATAAAAGGAACTTACACAAATGGTGAGGCACTTTACTTATGTATTAACTAAATGAACTTTACTAACAGGAACCTTACCTGTTTGCATGAATTAACTAAATGAAATTATGGTTTGTTTGGATGACTGAACTGTAATTAATGTTCAGAATTCTAATTTCAATTTCAATTCTTTCAAAATTGGAATTGTCTAGGAATCTTAAATTTTATGTTTAACACAAATAAAGAATTGATACACAGAATCATAATTTTGAACTGAATTTAATGATTGCCAGAGGATCCTGCTGGCGAAAGCGGATGAATGACGCCGCTGATGACGGTTGTTAAAGCACAATGTCAGCAACAATGAGAGCACAATGCTGTCAACAATGGCCAAAGCACGCCGCTGTCTACGGTTGCCGAAGCATGCCGCTATCGATGGTTGCTAGAGCACAACGTTGGGGATGGTTGCCGGAAGACATTGGCGGGCAATGATGGTTGACGAGGTAACCAAGCAACAAAGAAATATAAAACATTGTTTTAACTTTTTTCTTTTGATATTCTAAAAAAATTTGGTGCTTAGAATTGTAATTTTTAGGGTTCAAGCTTAGAATTAGAAGTAATATAAACTAGTTATTTTTCAATTCCATGGAATTGGTATTCAGAATTGAAATTCTAAATCTATTGTACAACCAAACAAGATAATTATAATTGAGAAGTCTAATCCAATTCCAATACTTAATTCCAAGCCCAATTCCGTCCGTCAAATAAGACCTTATGGTATTGCACTGATTGTAATGCTATAAGGAATATTGTGCAATGTACTAAAATATGCTTCATTTTTAAGGAATAATTTTAAATAAACTTACTTCATTGATTTATTGAGGAATGAATTTGTAAATTTTTTAGTGTCTGATGATGTTTGTATGTTTGACCTCTTAAAATGCAAGGACTTGGAAGGTTTTAGATACCACAAATGGCGCCTAGATTTCTAGGTATAGGAAAACAAAATGAAAATTCTGTATTTGAGTTGTCAAACTATATAGATAATTTCAGAGGAATTCAGCTTTCATATGTGATTAGTTTCTTATTTGTTCTATTACATATTTTAAAATTACTTCAGCTTCTGATAGAGATACTTAAAAATAATGCAGTGATTAAATTTTAATTACTTGTGTTGAGTGGATATTTCAATTTAGAAAGAAAGCATAAACAATTAGCATGTATTCTTATTTCTTACTGTTCCTTTTCAATTTTCTCGAAACACACAGGATTAAAAGTTAGCATAAACAATTATAAATAACAGAGATGTTAATACCTAACAGCATATTGCTTCCTTTGATGATAAATAGTTGACATTTCCTCAGGTTTTTGGCTCAATACATATTAAAATGTTATTCACTAAAGCAAAAAATCAAGATATACTTCATAGTATAAAAGGTAAATCTTGATCCTATTACCAAAGTAACTCGTCTGAGAAGGAAAAAGGACAACCATTCAGCGTCCTCTAGCAACATATGCAGCTAATGCTGCAGCAAAAATTGTAGTTGCAGAGGATATCACAGTCCATAAGCTCTTACTTTTATGTGCCTCAGCCACAGAATTCTGCAGTGATACAACTTGTTGCTTCATGTCATCCACCATCTCATTCTTGCTTCTGAATGCGTTCCTGATTGCATCCAGTTCTTCAGCATATGGCTGAATTTCTTCCTCGAGCTTCTTCTCATTGGATACCACTTCCTCCACACTGTCCTTATACTGACACACAAGTGCAGCAGTATTCTTCAGCATTGCCAGTGCCTGGTTTGAATTGATGCAGGAAAATTCAATCTTAGCTCTCAAATCCTCAGACTCTCGTTGGGCCTCCATAAGGCTCATCTGCAGTACATCTTTTTCGTTCATCAAAACACCCACATGGCTTTCCATCATCTTGTTTTTCGCAATTAGCTTCTCCCGCTCACTTCTCACCTGGCCTAACTCAGCTGCAGTTTGTTCAATTTTATCCTCCATTCCTGCAACTTGCGATATCAAGTTCTCCACTTTATTTTTCTCTTCATCAAATTCCTTTCTGATGTTATCCCTCTCAAGCATCCCTTCATCAACAGAATTTCTATAATGGTTAACTTCATAAAGTAATTGCTTATTCTTCTCTTCAAACTCTCTGCAGGACTCTTTCAACTTATGCACAACATCCCTTAGCCGATCCACTTCTCTTTGCAGCTCAACAATTTCATTCTCGCGGCTAACTTTCACCTGCTCAATCTCATTTTTCACTCTAATTGTCTCATCAATCTTGTGCTGCTTATCCTCCAATTCTCTCTGAACCATATCCAGAACCTTCTTAATACTATCTCTTCTCTCAGTTAACATCTCAATACCCTGTTCCATCTCCTCCTTCTCTTTCAACAAGGCTCTGATCTCCATTGCCATCTCCTTTTCCTTCTCCATGGCCAGGCCTAGACTCCCTTCCAAGTCAAGAATTTTTGCACACATCAACACCTCTTCATTGCGCAAATTCTTTAAAGACTGACTGAGTTGCTTCAATTCTAATTCAAGACCAATAATTCTCAGCTCTTGGCTATTGTTCAGCTTCTCAGTCTCATTCTTCTCCCTCATAACCCCATCAACCTCACCCCTCAACTTGTCAATCACCCCGGCTGAGTCAGCCAAGCTCCTCAGAGCCAAATCTCTTTCCCTCCTCAGTTCAGCAATTGCTCTTTCTTTCTCATATCCTTCCTCCATCAACTTTTCACCTTCCAACCTCAGTTTCACCACCTCCTCTTTAAACTTTCTCTCTCTGTTCTCCATCTTGACAAGCTCCTCCCCTTTAAACTTTGCCTCAGCAACAAGACCATCCAAATCAATTTTCATCTGGTCCCTCTCTCGGCTCAGCCTAATCAACAGAACCCTCTCGTTTTCAAGGCTCACCCTAAGTTCATTCACTTCCCCCTTGAAAACCGCAATCTCGTACTCTCTCTCAGCAACAACACGCTCCATCTCATTTCTCTCTCCAACCAATCTATCAAACCGAAACCCCATTTCCCTCATCTGGGTCTCCACGAAAACAAAAAAGACACCCCTTTCCAACTCCAAGCCAACATTTTTCTCTGCAGCCTTAGAGAGGTGACCCTCTAAGACCTTCTCCTCCATGGCAGAACGGTCCAACGCAGATTGCAAAGCCTCCTTGGCCTCGACCAAGGACTCAACCTGTTGTCTACGTTCAGCTGTCTCCTTGAGAAGCATGGAGTTGAGGTTCTTGAGGGTCTCCATCTTATTCTTGGATGGAGGGTCATCCATGGACATGGTCATGGGTGTTGGTGAGGGCTGGTGTTGGGACTGAGGAGGGGCTTCTTGTTTCTGGCCATCAGATTGGTGGGTCAGTTTCTTTTTGGCCATGTTTTTTGTGGTGATGATGATGAAGGGATGCGATTGGAAGAACTATAGGATTAGGGGTTTTTGCTAATGCTAGGGTTTTTATGGTGAATGAAATGTAGTTGTAGAGAACCAGAGAATAGAGATAGAATGAGGATGTGGATGTTTTCAATTCATTTAGCTTTTGGAATTCAAATTTTGGGGCCCAAACCCAAATGATATGTGATATATTCGGAACACTTCAGCCTTTGGGTATTTATGTATGTTTCTTTTTTGTAGTTGGCACTTGGGAAGCCGAAACGAAGTGATTTCGATACGCTTGGGTTTTGGTGGGCACGTGCGGTGCCGTGAACTCACAACGTTTTATGCTATTATTATACTTTTGTTTGGTGCTGTGCTGCCTTCTCAACTTGCCACAAACTTTGTCCCTTCAGCTCCGCTCACAACTCTAAGGCTTTGTTTGAATTATGAGAGAAATAGAGTAGAAAGAAATAAAATAAAATAAAATAAAGAGAAGAGAAATAGAGTAAAAAATAAATAGATTTTTAAGTTGTTTGGATTAAGAGAATTAAGAGAGAAATAAAAAAGAAAGAAAATTAAATTTTATTGTAAATACATATTTGCCCATATTTAGTTATTTATAAAATAACAAAAAGAAGGGTATATTAGTCAAATTTCTATCCTTACCCATTTTTTCTCTATTTCTTCTCATTTTAGGAGAGAAATAAAAAAGTTGTAGGACTCACTATTTTTTTTTTCTTCTCTATTTCTCTTCTAACCAAACAAGAGAACTTCCTTATTTCTCTTCTATTTCTCTCCTCTCTTCTCTATTTCTCTCCTACCAAACAAAGGCTAAATGTACATGAGTTGAATAGTTCATGTTCATGTATGATTCACCTATTTATTTATTCAACTTGTTTTGAGTTAGGAAATAAAATTAACTCTATACATGGTATCTTATCTTATCTTGTACAATGTCAGCTTCCATTTGCTTTATGCTGTTATTAATTATTAATTTGTATGATAAGGGAACTATTCTACTCACCTAATAAAATTATCCTGATAACTATAAGTAAATTTGGTATCATAATTTTATTTATTAATTTAATTTATAAAGAGATTTTTTGTATTTAAAATGTGTCAAAATATATGTAAAAAATTAGAAAAGGAAAAAAATATTATAAGTAGTGTAATGAATGTTTTTTTTGTGTGTCATGAACGCAATACTAACAAGAAAGAAAAATAAATTTTAAAGTACATAAATATTTTAACTAATTGTATATTATTAATAACTTTAAATGTTCCTTAACCATTAACTCTTTAACTTTATTAATTAATATGAAAATAATAATTTATACTATTGATTGTAGCAATTAATATTTTGTTTGTATTTTTTATTATGTACTTATTCTTTTTTTATACATTAAATCCAGTAAAATCAATGTATGACTAAATCGCTAATGGAATATAAACAATTTTTTTTGAGTAATGTTGTAATCCAACCCAACCCGCAACGCAATCCAACTAATGTACTTATTGTACAACTCGATTTAAGCTCGCTTGCGTTTGTCTAATACTTTCATAAACAAGTTTAAATAAAATTTTAAAAACTCCGTTAATAATAAATGTTTAAAGGATTTAATTTTAATCTACCGTCAATGTAAAGTTTCAAGTTTCTTTACACTGTTATTTAACCATGTACTGACACATCATTAAAAATGTTAGATTTTTAAGGTAATTGTTATAATCGTCAAACTTTTAAAATGAGTTGGCAATACATGATTGAATGACAGTATAAAGTATAAAGAAACTTTACACTGACAGTGGATCAAAATTAAACTCACGTTTAAATAAGATATACTTGTTCACTCATGCAACGTATTTAGATAGTGATAAAAAAAAAAAAACAATGTATTTAGATAATCGCAACGGATGGGAAGGGACTTGAGTCTTGAGGAAACAGAGGAGGTGGTGAAGTGATGAAGTGATATTTTAGAAAGGTGAAGTTTTGGGGATTCCATACCATTTTTTTTAAAAAAAAGCATTTAAGTCGATGGATTATGTTGGGATGGCACACACCTAATGGGATATCCACGGTTAAGAATGCATGCAACGTTCTGTGTAATCATCCAGAAGACACAAATAGAGTATGGAAAGTCATATGGGATTGGAGGGGTCCTGAGAGCATAAGCTTTTTGCTTTGATAGGTGAGCCACTGGATATTCCTTAATACTTACTATTATTACTAATGCCTATAGAAGCAGGTGTAATGGGTCTCCAGGTTGGTGTGATCAATGTGATGCAACTATTGAAGTTGTCCTGCTTATGTTAAGGGATTGCAGTGCAGCTATTAAAGGGTATGAGCTCGTTAGGCCCAGGCTTCAGCTGAATATACTTCTCAGTAAACCCTGCATATTGATTGCTGGCACAATCTTGAGAATGATATGAGAAGTAATGATTCGGGGAAGTGGAATTCTATTTTTGCTGTAGTTTGCTAGATCTAGATACTTTGGAAATGGAGAAATATAAGGACTTTTTATGAAGATTTTGTGTTAATGAGGCTCCCCAACGTTCCAATATTAAATTTCATTTATAAAATCTCAACTGGCTGGGTAGCAGCTGCAGCAATTGATTTGTTTTTGACATGCAGCATATTATGGGTCATGATGATATTCCAGTTGGTCTAGAAAAAGTATAAGCAGTTTGCATAGTTGAGCCAGCATTCATATCCACTACTGGAGATTGCAGAAATATCAAGCCCAACCGTCATGTTTGTTGTGGCTACTTGGATTCTGATACACTATGGATTGGCTCGCGACTTACCTTGGAGTCCAAGAAGGTAATGTTCTGTGCTCACTTGTTAAATGATGTAAATTTCTGAAGAAATTCTACTTTGAGCTCAGAAAGCATCCAACGGTTAAATCATTGAGCTATAACATGTACATGTAAAAGGATTTTTTTTTTCACTATGCAAGTATGCATTGACAATATTACATGGAAGGATACTTGTGCTTTGAAGCTTTAAGAGATTTAACAGCAGATACAAGTGTTAATTTAGAGAACATGAGATATTTTTCAGATCTGTCAATTTATGAAATAATGCCTATAGAAATGGCTTAAGGTTTAACCTGAACATTGAGTATTTTATATTTTCTTTTGATTGTCTAGATACTGTTTCAGTCATTCAACAGTTGATCGTCAAATTTGTTTTATCCCCTCATCTTAAACCGATTTGATAATTTACCTGGTTTCACTCTTTGATGGAAATACAATTATACAAATGCCATACGGTTGTGTTTGTAAGCCAAGTGATCCCATTTAGAATTAGCGTTAATTTATTTTATTGTACTTGAATCTATTTATACCAATTGCATTATGGTTTGTGCTTTGTTTATCTGTTGCAGTAAATATATGTTGTTAGGGGTCATATCAGCCATGAAAACCAGAAAAGAAATATTTCCACTGTTCCTTTGAATAATTTTAATGAATTCAATATATTCCTTCACCTCAGGGCTGCAAACGCTGTTTTGGAATCAAGACTGGAGGGAGAGTGAGTTCTTTACAAGCTTTTCTTGAGAAATTGCAACTTAGTTATCAGACTCCCGAAGATGAGTTGCCTAGCATCTACTTTCAAGCCTATGGTGATTACAACGAGAACATCACAGATATCTACAAACAGCACAAAATTTACAATTTGAATCCTTTCCAGTGATATTAGTCAGTTTCACATAATTTCCCCCTTGGCCCTCGGAGTGAACAGAGACATACCAATTATCATCATAAGCAGTACACCAGAACCTAGAAATGTTAAAACTTTGCAAACTAGAAACTTGCTTTTCATACTTTTAAAAGCATAATCAAATTTTTCACTTGTCCATGGGGCTCAAAAGTTAGTAAAAGAAATTTCTTCCAGATTGACAACTTCTAAGACCAGCATATATTGTATGTACTTATCATCTCTAAACCTGCTTCTGCTTCCTATTTTACTTTTTTTTCTCTTTAGTTTATTCTTCGGTGGCGTATACATGAATCAATCTTCTGTTTTAATGGATTAAGTGTGATCTGTTTATGCTGCCTTTGCAGGAGACCTGTTTGGGAGAAAACCTTGGTGCAGCGATTATGGCTGCCCCATGACCCTTGAATCAATCATTTGAGTCTAAGCCACTGAAAGTCTTCACAGATATTAATTTTATATCAAATGCCGGACAGATTATCATTGACAGTACTCGGAAAATTTGGATGTAGTGGCATATTATTATTATATGAACTGGCATAAGTATTAACCAGTTTGCAGTCCTAGGAAGCTTTTAAGAGCAAAAAATAAGATAGAGTAGTTCCACTAGATAAGAATTTGATTGCAGGTCTTATGTTTAAGTGATACTAACCACTTTTAAATATAAGAAAAATTAAATTTTGATAATTTCAGATTGGTAGTTAGATTAAAACACAAAGATCACCTATTGTTTGGATTTTTTATATCAGAATGTATTTCCTCTAGATTGAATAATAATTGTATTGGTAAATCTTACCACAACATGAATCCAAAAAATCTCTACTCGAGTCAGAGCACCACTCAATCTCAACTACATGAGACTCACGTTGCTGCTGAATTCACTTCTTAACATCCTAGAATTATCTTAACACTTAACTAATAGGGCTATTCTTTACATATGAAGTACTTGACTTATTAGAAGTACATAGGAGATTGCTGCCTTGACATTGTTAGTTGTTAAAGATTTGCTAGACGCCCGTGTATAACACTGTTCAGAACACGTGACTGTTATATTTCGTAAAAAATACTGTGCGTGGGGCATTGTAGCCTCCTTGCTCCTATACATGCATGCACCAGCTTATATATCTTGTAATAAGTTTAGGACATTATGGTCGTACATAAAGAATGCAAAATAAAGCACAGACTCCCTTATTAATGTGATCTGAAGGAAATAAAATATATGGGAAACAACTTAAAAATGGAATCTGCCCAGCTGTAAACTCTTCGTCAAATACACTTGCCAAGCATTATTAAACTAGATCATACCAGAACTTCTCATAACTTCATAAAGAATCCACTTACGAGAGAATTTTTAAATTTGTGAGATTCCTTATTAGAACAGTATCCATTAGGGACAAAGTAAGGGTTAAGCAAATTGAACTTGAGAAGCTATTGCCATCATGAGGTGGAAGTCTCACCAAATAAATGGAATAGTTTAATCACCGGCTGATGTTATAGGCATTCAAATAGCAAAGTTTGAGGACGTGAATGAAGTTACTATGTTAAGAAATCTCTGAAAGTAAAATCTCAAACCTGTAGGTGAAAGTTCAACAATGCCTGTCTCTAACAAACATTAAATTTTTTACCTAAAACATACCATATTCTTTCTTACATCAGAAAACGCTGTTACAGAGATTACCTAGATAAAATTAACAAAATTTAATAATACGATATGTTTAAGTAAAACAGAAGTAATTGATTAATGTAATGTGATCATTGTGACTATGGAGAAAAAAATTATCAGCTACTCTGTCATTAGACTCATTACAGCTTGCCTTTTGATCTTGTCTGCAAATTACCTGCAGACCAGGAGACATCTCACCTATCTGGAAGAAGTGGACATTGTAAAATACACCCATTCATTGAATGTAGTACATTGTTCAGATTCAGACCAACATAACACAGACTGGTGACTAGAAATATTGCTCACCCCACATGAAAATACCACCAACGTGGGTTTTCTTCTTTGTTTCTAACGGCCACATATCATTGCTGACAAATTGTGAGCTTCTCGAAAACATGCTAACAAGGTGTTGGGTTGGATTGGATTCCAAGAGCAGATGGTCAGTGCCGGGGGAATATAAATCCTAGTTAGTTTTGTACGTTATCAGAACTCATTGCCCCAGCGCTAGGATGTGCATTATATAGACTAGGACTATGCAGTTAATGCTGAAGAAAGTAGCGAGCTTCAGTAGCAAGTTTGTAGCATTAAGAAAATAACATCTCCATTAAGGTACCCTCATGGTTGAAGGCTTGAAGCATTCAAGTTTGGTGCCTTAAGAAAATAACGACATCTACATAGGCTCTGCATATTAGTGCACAGGGAGATTTTGAAGTTACTCAAGTAAAATATGCTATAAAATTAGCAATTTCGATAAGTATGGTTAGTTTCTAGTTTTCACTGGTGAACTTCTAAAATATCTTGAAAAAAGAATTATCACATCAAGTGCAAGACGACCACCATGCTCTATATTAAAGATAAAGACAGTTAATAAGGCCATTCTTTTGATTCGTTTGCAAAGATGAAGACAGTTAATATTGCACAGCTGAGAGGTCCAGCTTCCATTTTTTATTTTTACCAAAGGAGCAGGAGTCATTCACATTGCTTTTGGACTAGATATGGATAAAATCTGGCTTAAATGGTAAAATTCAATTCAACAACCGAGGTAGACTCATAAACAAAGAGAAAAATACAACAGATAAGTGGTTGTTTCGTAATAAAGATTGGACATGATTTCTTCTTGAGTGTTGTTTGCAAATTGCAATTGCAACGAACATCTCTGCCTCATATTACACTACCTAGAAACCGACCCGCCTGCGGCCAAAACCTGTTGCTCCATCTGCAATTAGAAAGATAAGATCGTTAAAAGGAGATATAAATAGCTTCTTATAATTTAATACAAAGCCTTAGACAAGATCCTCAACCCCCTACCTTGAAGAGAGTCTCAAGTTTGCTTTTCATCAAGGAATACTCCTGTTTTACTTGTTGCAAGCTTTTAAGACACCTGAATACCAGATTTTTTTCTTTCTTTCTTATCAGCATATAGAGATTGACAAGATTTATAGCCATTGGATATAAGAATTTTGATATGTAATTGTCAAGAAGCTTACCCTTCAACGTTTTGCTCCTCACAAGAGTTTCGGAAGTAAATGCAGACTTTGTGAACTCTCTGTGCGCCAATGCTGTATTTCCCAATAACCAAATCACCTTATCAAAATTATACTAGTTGTAGAAGCATGTAGAGAGGCAAGAGAGAGGGAAAGTGTCTTTCTGTAGGCTCTCTCGTTTTAAGAACAAACAAAGGTGACTCGGTCTTCGATTCTATGCACTTCCCTCCCGGTGGGGTGACCAAAAAAAATTATTGTATTATGTCTATGAAAACGTTTCAGAAAAACTCCACTCAATATGTGGGTCAGTGGATGTTTTGCAATCTAGCTACCCAAACCATGCCTCTGTATTACATGTGCTTGGCACAGTCACAATCCTGACAATAGTAATACTACTGCAGTGAAGCAATGACAGCACTTGCTAAGAACGTGTGCTATTTCTAGAGACAGCAGGTGGATAAAACTTCGACCAACGTAAGAAAGAAGGCCAACATCCCAAGCTCCCAACCATTTGTACAAGCTAACACGCACCTGGTGACTATTTTTCACCATTAATTTGTTTGAGGTGGATTCAATATTAAGTTTTCAGGTATGGAGAAACTAGTCATAAAGAATTACCTGGAGCTGCTACCCTTCAACTGGTGAACACGAGCATCCACCCTTTTAAAATCAATGCTTTCCTGGCCGCTGTTTGAGATGAATCAACATGAAAATATTAAGTTTAAAAAGAGGTTCCCAAAGATAATATTCTTTTGGTCCAAAGACATATCAAACAGGGAATTGTTGTGCCCTTACAGTGCTTTTGTCAGCTCATTAAGAAGCCTCTCTGCGTCTTCAAAAAAGAGAGTCACCACTTCAACCACAAAATCTGGGTTGCTTTCATCTTGAAGTTGCTGAAGCTGGTTAAATTGATCATCTAGAAAGCCCTTTTCAAAGAGAACAAAGAGATCACCAAAATTAGCCAACTGAACTAGGCTTTACACAAACGTGCACACACAGTGAGAGATAGAGACAAAGCAGAAAGCAGATGCAGCAAGTAATACAAGAAACATAGCTTTATGAGCCTTTCCATTCTGCTGCTTCACTGTAATGTATAATCGTAATTGTATAACATGCTTACCTCCTTGAATAGAGAGGAAGTATAATCAACAAGCTGCCTCTGCAACTGAACAATGCCATCCATGGTTGGTCTCTCAAGTTTTAACCGGTCACTGAAGATCTTAGGTACTCATTTCTTCTGCTGCCGGGTTTATATAATGTAATTTTTGTTCTCAACTGCGGCAACTACTAATGCCTGGATAGAGATTTGGTAAATGTCAAAATCTATGGGAACTCTCGTATCACTGCCTCTGGGACAGGGTATATATGGTGTTTTTTTAATATGGAAACAGTATTCAAAGTCAGTCACTTATTGTGTTTCTGTTCTTTGCTTCCCCATCAACCTATCATTTAAGGGCACCTTGAACTCTACTAGTTTAGATTAATAGGATCACAAGATCCAAAACTCACGCATGTACCATCATCTTTCCATCTTTTTCATTCAGTAATTATTACCTTCTTCTTTATCTCTTATCTATTGTACTATTTTCTTAAAACTAGTTTTTCTTTTCCACACTCTGACTTGTCTGTGGGGTGATGGCATTTTCAGAGTCTAGACCTCTCACTTCCCACCTCCCACTTCCCAGTAAATTCTTGCAAAAAAAATAAGCATAACTTGCTATTTTTGAACTACAAAGTACAAGCAATAAACCGAATCTGATCTAACTTGCGGATCAATGCAGGTATGGGAGTACATGAAGGTTAAATGGATATCTAATTATTGTAAACCCAATACATGAATTTAAGACTATTCTTGGCTCACAAATTGGAGGCGTCAATTATGGGGCAACATTCACAGCTCACTGTCACTGAAGAGAAGGGCAAAGGAAGTTTAAAGAGGGTATCTTAAGATATTTTTGGTGGATTTTGTCTTTTCCAAACGACAAATGAAATGTTCTAAGCAACAGATAGTGAAAATTTATCTTATCTGTCAATGAACACTAATTTGGTATGATATATTATTAGACGTGCAGGGTTTTTTTTTTTTTGGTTTACAATTAGACTTGTAGTTAGTCTATAGCATATCTGATTTTCTGTTACCTACTCTCCCTCCCTCCCTCCTTTTATCCTTATCCATTTACATTTTCTAAAGTATGTTTTTTATAATTCTCGAGACTCATTATATAGTAAGTTGCTGCTATTCTCACATTTGGTCTTGATTCTGTGCTGTCGATGTTTAATTGAATAACTGCTATCAATTAACTCCAAAAGCGACAATTTACCATAGAATATGGCACATGCCCCACAACTTTCATTCCCCTCCCTTTTTCTTTACAGATGAGGTGGGAAAACGTTACTCTATTCAATTTTAGAGTAACGAATGACAGCTATACAATTATACTTTTTAATTTTTTTATATTTGTTTTTATTATCAAATTATATTGATTTTATAAAAGTTACATCAATTTTTTTTTATAAATTCATTAACTGAACAACTTGCGTAGAATTCAATTTTCAACTTGATATGCAATTTTACATACTTACTTTTTTTAATTATTTTCTTTTATTTATACAATATTTCTATATTTTTTGTTACAAAAAGAATTCTAAAACTTGGTGTGGAGAAGAAAAAGATAAAAAAAAAGGATAAAGTAAAGTACAAATAGAACAACTTGCGTAGAATTCAATTATAGGTTCAAGCAATTCTCAAAAAAAGTTAGTGCATTAAAATTATAGTTCTTGAACAGAAATATGTACTTAACATAATTTTTTCTTTATTTCATTCCTTCAGTGTGCTGTCTATCTTTCTTTCTTATTGTGACTGCATTATGTTTCAACCTTTTTGTAAATGAAATTCCATATTTCAATGGTTTTTTATAAGTGAAAATTTTGAAAAATGAGTAGACGTATAAAATACCAAATAATTTATATATTGAATCAATAAAAAGAATAACTATATTTCGATATTTTCATCTAGAATCTTGAATATCACGTATAGTCTGTGAAAAGCTGAAAGCTAAAGCTCTTCAGGGAGAGGGGCCTGAAGTGCGTTTGCAATTTTGCATACGTGTCTGAAGCTGAGCAGGGTCGTTGAGTAGGGGGCAATCTTTGAACAGTAAGTTTTGGTGCAGTCGTGCGTCAGTAAGCACGAGCTGTCTGTATGGCCACCACAGCAATGGGGAAGGGTCGCCTAAACATGTTACACTGCTTCCATTTAAATGTCAAATGCCAAATTATTTTACCAGCAAAATGCCATGTTTATCATTATAGGTTTCAGCAAAAAGCGGGAACAAGTAAGGCAACAACCATGTGTTTGTTTGTTCCTATGAAAAATAGTTATGATAATGTATATCCTATAGAAAAATAAATGATAAATCTAACGAGTTTGTAATTCTGATACTTGAATCACCCTTTAAGATTTGGGTGTCAGAGATTTGATCTTTTACCCTATTTTTCCTTATATTTAAGTACTTATGTAATAAAAAAAACATAAATAAACATGTTTTGTTTGAGTGATATTATTAAAATTACATCAGACATTAAAATAATAAAACTTTTTAATTTAAATTGATTAGTCAAATCGAATTATATTATAAAAATAATATAAAATATATAAAAATATTAATTTTTGTTTAAATAATAATCAATCAATTTAACCTGATTTTAACTAATTTAAAATGATTAAATCATGAAATTGGTTAAAAGATTAAATTATAACTATCTAATTTATAATTAGACTAATAAAATTGTTTGATTCGATGTGATTATAACAATTCTAGTTTTCATATAAAAAATGTCAATTTATGAGTTATGTATATGTAACCCAAAAAAAAAAAACTAAATAAACATGTTTTGTTTCGAGGTAGAGGAGATGTCAGTTGATGAGTTATGAATGAGAAATGGCCGATTATAGCTGGTAATTGGTCATAGCTGGCACTCTTCTCGTCTATAAATAAGAGCATAATTTTCATAAGTTCGGATTCTCAACATGTCCCTCTACTTTATACATGTACAAGTTTCCTATTTTTCTAACTTTCATAGCAAACTCGACATTCCCCCCCCCCCCCTCCCCCCTCCCGCCCCGGGCCCGGGACCTTAATCTCATTACCCAAGTCTCATCCAGGCATCCAGCACCCACCAACCAAGGTTCCCTCTACCTCGGATCAGAGCAAAATAGTTTTTAAAGTATATGTAAAAAAAAATTGTATACATGAAGTTACTCTATCCTTTTAAATTCTGATACTTTCATACACATCAGTTTGTACTACCTCATTAATAAGAGCCCACAAGTATGTGGCCCATTTAACAGTATACCTAGAACACAAAGTTCTTGCTCTGACTAGTGAGTAGTGAGTACTGGGCAGAGGCAGTTGGGTCCGAGTCGTGAGTTGGGGGTATTCAATATTGAAAATGACTCGGTTAGTTTAATAAAAAAATATTCTTATTTAGTATTTAAATAATATCAATTAATTAAATTTATAATTTTTATATAATTAATTAATATTTTAATTTTATTTTAATAATTAATTATACATAAATTAATTATATATTTAATTAATTATTTTCACAAAATAAATAAAAATATTTTTCTGTAAACTAACCATACAAGTAATTCTCCCTCCAATATTTCATGGGATGGTACAAAACAATTACAAAGCAGCAAATTGTCCATTTTCTTCTACAATTAACGAGCCGAAAGTGGTTTTGGCGGTGGTAGAACAGAAACTGTAGGTGTTGGTGAATAATTGGAGGTTGAAAACTTGCAAGGGACCACCCTTCTTGTCTTGGAGTGAAACTATGGCTCTTGATAGTGGGGACTACTACTGTGATAGCTATTATTTGGTAGATTTCATCCTATTAATGCAGCTTGCCACCACTGGTAGGCCGAAGAAAGAGTACAAAGGTGTAGGATGTCTCAGTATCCAAAGCCATGAATCCATAAATAATTAAATAGAGCAACTTTTCCCTGGATGTTCCTTATCAATACCCACAATGAATAATTTGTGTATCACAATCCCAATTTTGATTTTTTGTGTCATCATTGGCTGTAGCCACCAGAAGTCCTCCAAATACCCAAAGTAAACCAAGAAAAAAAAAATACTTCGAAATGCATCTGCCATCACTGGAGCATCTGTTTAGATGCACCTCGAATAGACATAATAATAAATGGGAGAATAGTTTAAAACTTCTTTTTAATAAAAGATTAAATAATTTGATTTGTTTTTAAAAATTAATTAATTATTTAATTAATTTAATTAATAATTTATATATAATTAATTAATAATTTATTTTTATTTTAATATTTAATATATAATTAATTATATATAAATTATTTATTAAATTAATTATTAATTAATTAATTTTTTAAAATAAACCAAATTATTCAACATTTTCATTAAACTAAACTTTTAAGTCATTTTTTCATAATAAATTATATTACTGTGTATATGCGGAATGCATATAAACACGTACATCCCTATCTATGTAGCAACACTCATAAAACAAAGCCTATTGCAATACCGTTCCACCTTTTTATTTTTTGGTTTTGAACCAATTATTGAGGAGGAAGCTCCCTCCAAAATAGTTCGTATTTTCTTTCAATTCAGGTTTTTTCCCTACATGTAAAACCTTACATCTAAAGATTAATTACATTTAGAGTATTAATATTCTCCTTCATATTTTTTTACGAATTCAAATTCTTAAAATTATAAAAACTTATCAACCACTAAATTTAAATTTACTTACCATACGAATCATACTTATGGGTTGGTTGCATCTTTTCCCCCATTGGATAATCTTCTTCTTTTTTTTTTAACGCATTGGATAGTTCTTTTGTGCACAATAAATAACACATGACAAACCATTTGATACATGACATGTGGCCGAGATGCAGGGTTCCACCATTTAATATAACTCAAATTAAAGGCAGTGGTAAGAGAATATCATTTTCACTCCCATGAAAATAAATATGCTTGATAAATAAGAGGATTGATATAGTATTTTGATGTGTTTAATATTTAAAATAAGTTATTAATTATTTATTAATTATTAATTTTACATTAAATATTTAAAATTTTTTATAACTTACCTTAAATATTAATACCCTAAAAAAAAAATATCAGAATAATTTGCCATGCCCATTTCTCAAATAATTGCAGGATATATCATATACTCCAGCAGCACCTTGCATTCTTCGTTCCCTGGGCACCCTCAAGCCCCAAATCCACCACCACCATCGATTCTCACCCACCCCAGACGACACCGGCGGCACCACAACCATACCAACACTGCACACATTCTTTGCTTCACAATACCCACCGATCTATGGTGTTTTATGGGTAATAATTATCTATATTTTCTAATTCTAATTGCAAATCCAATCTAATTAATAATTATGACACCCGATTTTTTGTTATTAAAGTAATTGGTACCTAATTATGGTTCGCAATTGCAATCATTAAGCTCTTTGGCAATTACATATGATTTTCATTTCAACTACTAATATAATTAGGAATTACTCAGTTTCTAATTCGAATTTTTAATCCAATTGGTCACTATGGTTCCCAATTTCAATTACTAACTTAGTAATTATTTGAAACTCAGCTCCAATGTTGTAATTGGCAATCACCTATGGTTCCCAGTTCATAATCACCTTACCTGGGCTGTGGGTATATATGCCCTGTTTTTACATCAATATTGTCATTCAAAATATGTTTAAATTTTTTACCAGAGCACTTATGAAAACATAAAGGCTTATATGAGAAACAATAAAATTAAATATTAAACCATCAACGTCTGTTGCCCATAAAATAACTACCATCGTTGGATCATTACTTTTTGTATTGAGGGGTCTTGATTTTGCCATTTGCTTGTGGCATTGGCTTGGCACTATCCTTTCTTATTTCTTAAAAGACTTTTTTTTAGTTTAATTTGATTTACTATTAGTGTTACACTTTCACTAAACAAGAAAATGAAAAGACATCATAGTAATTAAAGTTCTGTACATGCATTTAAATCTTTTAATAATTTTTTAAACAAATGACATCACATAATTTATTATTAGTTTTAAAAATTTTGCACTTCATAAATCAAAATTTTATTAAATCCCCTTTGATTTTAAAATTGTTGGCCCGGTGCATTAACCTTGCTTGGAATTCATTTCCAACTAATTTTTTTGAGTACAAATTTCCTATTACCTTTTTCTTAAGATAGGTATTTTTACAGTCTGTTCAAGCGTCGACTTGTCCATGATCACAAAATACTTCTAATGAAATTTAAACTCTTGCAATCCAAGTAAAGCCCGCTCAAATAAAACTTAATTTGCCAATTAAGTCACATCTCATTCCTACTATTTTTTTATTTATGCTAAATAAAATACATTTAGCTTATAAAATAACAAGCTATGATTAGTAAACAGTTATTCAATAATTTTTCTTGTTTCGGTGGATAATCGATTGAAATTTTAAAACTCTTCTATTCTCTTGGATGTGAATATGTTGGTTATATTTCATACCCTGCTCTCAAGTCATAAATGAGACAGACAACAGCAATATAATGAGTAAAGAAACATTATTTTAAAGTCATATCTTTAAGGATCGCATTATTATTTTCCAATGGACAAATGAATCTCTTGAATCCACCAAGCGCATCATGAGAAACATAAATACTCCTGCATGAATGAATACAAAAGAGAGCAAAGTAATAAGCTATTTCATATTCATAGTTTATTTCCTTCTTTCTTTATGTTTCCCTCTCTCCTTCCTGCCTCCCTCCTCCCCTCTCTCACTCTCTGTTTTTTTTTTCTTCCCCCTTTTCCTCCATGCTTTAAGAGAATATATTACAAACATATAAAGAACCCACCCACTGCCCACACAAATAATTTGTAACTATGAATTTCAATATACAACATTTACATGGAATTAGGTCAGAAGAATCGTTCGGCTGGGAAGGAATATTGTGAGTGAAGAACATTATTCCTTGAATCAATGGTCAGTAGCATTAAGCTTGTTGCAAGGAAATCACCTGCATTTGTCAATTAAATTCCTATACACCACCAATTTACAACAATTCGGAGGGAAGCAACCATATAAAAGCAGTCATCAACCTGCAATACAAACATTTTGTAGTTCTAAGGAAAACATGAACGAAACAAGTACGATGATGACTAAGAAAAGGAAAACTATTTTCAATACCTTCTGTTCTTTTAATACATATCTTCAAGTGCTACATATACCACACACACGCAAGCTCAAAAAGCAACAATGGCTAAGCTGCAACACAATGAAATCGAAAGGTAAACTGTTTCAGATTCATACCTTCCTCAGAGAAGTCAAATACATCACCAAGCATATCATCATTATCACCATCTTCATCAGATTTCTCCCTGCCACAGGGACTGCTACAATCCACATCAGTAGCAACTTCTGTTGGTTCATGACAGTCAACTGGTTCTCTACAATAACCCTCTTGAAAAAATTGCTCAAAGTCAGGTGAGTCACGTATTGGCTCCTCATGAGTAACATCCATATTCAAATTATAACCACTAAAACTTGAATTTAAACTGTCACCGGCTTTGCCATGTTTTGGTGATTTAACTTCTGTAGTTATACTATCAGCAAAATGTGAGGCACCCGCCAATACAACTTCCTCTCTGTTCTTGCAATTAATCTCATTTCCAGACAAGTCAATTGATGAAGAAAAATATGCTGACAAGCCTGAAAGAATAGTTCAGAACAAAGAGTTACATGGGTTACTCAAATATATAACAGAAGATGCCAAACTGAATAGCTTATCTCACCAACATCTGCCTTTTCAGCCGAGCCAGGTACCTTCAACCTAAAATGGGAAATTACAGCATCTTCTGACAATTTCTCTTCAGCTCCATGTGAATCAGATGGAGAGCCAGAGTATCTACCCATAACAATACCTCTGCCAAAAATTTTAGAAAATTAGAAAAAAGAAAAACAAATAATTGTTGGCTTATTATTAGAATATGTGAATGGACAGTTATGCATTTAAATTTCTCTCAGAAGGAAAAAGATGATCAAGCAACCCTCCAAATTTGACCCCAAACAAATGACGTAAGAAAAAATGCTCCCCTACAAATCAAACTCCATATCATTGGGCAGTAAACAGAGAAGCAAGGAAAAGTCAAACTAGTCATCAAAGTAAACTAGAGCAAGCAAAAATTTAAACCCTAACTACAAAACCATCCCTATCTAGACTCTATATAGGTCATGTAAATGCAAGATGGCAATGCATAGGAAAAATAGTAGAATAAAAATAATTCCACAACTCTAACAGGGTATCTCAAACTCCCATATATTCCTAATGATATCATTTAAACCCAAATAAAGCATCTCCATCTAGAACTTAGAGAAGAGTTGCGTCTTTAATGACAGATAAAAATAAACAAAGCTATAGCAACAAAAGAAGGCAAGTGTAAACTTGAGAGTTGCATCTCAACAAGCAATCGCTAGGATAAAAGAAATGCAGAGTTGTAGAAAGCAAGGAAGGCCAAGTGCAAACTGTAACCTAAAAATTAATCCTTGGCAACTCAGAAATAGGAGGCATAAATATATTTATCAGTGGCGAAAAAATGAAAACCTAATAATTAAATTGAACCCCATATCTAATGGAAATGATCTGGGTGGATAGCTATAACAAAGACTTCTCTAATGGACCAACAAAAAGGCAGATAAGTGAACATTACCTGTCACCACAAGTAGACTGAATTCTATGGAAATGGTTAAAGACAGGAAACAAATCCTTTTGTCCTATTTCAACTTCATTAACAGGAATATTCTCTATTTCAGTCTCTCCACTGGTAGTAAGTTTACATAAAATCTGCTCCCTGGCCTCCAAAGGACTCATCACAAGGAAAGATACCTAAAAATTGAGGGTGAAATAGTTTACTTGAAAGAACCATGCATGTTGAGGAAGGTGACAAGCAGGAGTATCCAGAATAGAAACCACAATGAATACCTCAGACTTCTGCCAAATTGGTAGCCTCCCAGAGCTTATTTGTACCTCTGCATTTGAGAAGTGACATTGCTCATGAGGTTTTACAGAATTATTATTCCCAACACTACTATCTTCAGAATCTGAAGTCTCTGAGATCATTTCGGCAGCTTCCAGTCCACCAAGAGTATTCCCTATTATATATACCTCCCTTTCTGGCCAATCATATCTCCTACAGACATCCCACCATTGAACAGGTTCAACTTTCACTCGCAAATCCTCTTTTTGTATCTGTGCTGAAGGAACTGGTGCTGTTCTAGGAGTAGTCTCACTTGGCTCTGCCACCATGGATGGTAGTAGTTTATATTGGATTAAATGACCAGAAGGGGTATAAATCAATAAGTGCTCGAGAGCATGAACTTTGGAGCATGCATTGTGTGTATCACAAGGTATGGAACTATGAAAGACAGCAGAAACAGCACCAGATGGAATTGAGACTTTCCCTGCTGCAGAAGATGCAGCATTACTAACTGTATTGAGCCATCCGGCATTATTAATTTTTATTCTGCTAACAACAGAGAGAACAACAGGAGGTGGGGGTGCCAGGCAAAACTGTTGCTGGTTTACTGTGAAATGCGGAGTGAACCACCATGGTAGAGGAAAAATTGGCAAAAGAACAGGCCCTTCTGTGTCCTGATTGTGTATGTGAAGAACTGTCTCACCACCAAAAGGGGCAAGAACAAAAATATGACAAGTGCCCTTGGAAGAAATAATGGCAACCCACTGACTGTAATGGCTGAAACAAATGTCTTGTATAACCTGTATAATATACACAATGAAGTAAAAATCTTCACGAGTATATAAACATAAAGACCTTAAAGAAACACTGAGAATAGGAGCATACAGCTGATGTCATGCCGCGGTGGAGCTTGTATAGGTGCACATGAGAACAGCTCCAATCACTGCTTTGAGAACCTGATCCATTCCTTGAGCAGGATGGCATAATCCGAAATATATTAATGTTGTTCCCATGAATTGAGGCAGTAACTAAAAGTGTCCCACTTGGGTCAAAACACAAAGCAGAGATTGGGCTGGTATGGGCCCTAAAGTGTGCCACAACAGCTTTAGAAACAAAATCCTTGACAACAACCTGCAATAGATTAGCAATACAAGTCAACAAGCATATAGAATGATTATTTTCAGCTGACATAAAACAACCATTAAAAGAAGGGGGAATAAAGGTAAGAGACTTCAGTAAAATACTTAGCGCTATTAACTACCTTAGAAAATCCTTCTTCTATGGCTAAGCTGAACCAATAGATGATCTCATGCAAATTGTAATACAGATGCCAATATTACTTTAAAAAAGAAAATATCTAGTCAGCAGTCAGCAAGTTGCACAAGAAAATCAGATTATAACTTGTTAAGTTGTCACCAAAAATAGAATGCTCACCACTCCCGCTGTATCTGTTTCCGTAGAATGTGATGTAAACCGACTAACTTTCCAGCTTGAATTTGATGATACAGGAGAACTGGATCCATCAGGTATAAGATCTTGATAGTATTTAGACAATGTTTTGTACCCCATGTCACTGAGGTTGATCAGTCCAGCAGCCAAGTGCTTGCTAGATTCCATGGCATATCGGGCTACCAAGTTTCCACTGCTGGGTGATGTTGATGGGCTGACAGCGGAAGGAGTAAGACTCTGAGGACTTAGGCGACCTGTGTTTGACAGCAATGGGTTGTTGGAAGCATAAGCTAACCACCGGGGCCCTACAGCCATGGGACCATAGCCAATATTAACCCCAACCATTCCTTGGCCTCCCAACTGAGGAAAAGGGTAAGTGAGAACGCTGAATTTATTCTCAAGAGTAAGAGCATCAAAACAGTATATCTGCCAGCATAATAATAAAAAATTAGCCAGGTTTTAGCTATGGAAGTACCAAACTAAGTCACAGTATATGCACCCCAATAAGGTAACATGTCTATTTGCAAACATGAGTGCTAAAAGCAAATTGAAAAAATTGCTTGAATCAAAAACCTTACTTGAGTAGCAAGACCAACAACCACTATTTGAGGACTGCATCTAACCATGTAAACAGTTGAACGGAATCTCAGAGCATGAACATAGGTATGGGACCCTAGTGAGTAAAATCGAACAGCTGTAGCTGAGCTGACAATATTTTCAGATTGAGCTTCATTATGGCCATCTCTGCCATTTTGCATTGTACCAGGGATCTTTGATTTATCACATGCAACAACTAAGAGTAAAGGATGTGATGCTCTAAATCCTGTACAGCCCTCAGATTTTGCAGGGACGGGCTGCATCTGTAAAAATGAAACTGGATCATCATGCTTTGAGACAAGTTCCCTGACATTAGAGGCATCTTCCACATCAAGAACTTGAAAGCCATTGGAATAGCCGAGTAAGAGGACATGTCTGAAAGAAGACGGACCAAGTTCTAGCCTGTCAAAACAAGCCCAAAGCACCTGCATGACAAAAAAAGGTGAACAATTTTGACTCCTTGATTCATAAATAAAAAGTGCACAGATGAAAAGCAATTATGATGTCTGCCAGAATAGTGCAGAGGCTGGGCGACCCAAAAATGCATCAGATGGCAGAATGACACATTTTCTGAGCAAAATTTTTTTTAAAAAAAAAACCTGTATACCACCTCGACATTCTAATTTTTTGAAAAGTGATTTTATACCAGTCAATGAGATACTAACTCTTTTAGCCCATTAGTACCCTAATCATTTTCAAAACTCGCATGCACTTCATCCCCCACTCAATGCCCACAACTTGTATAGTTAGTTAGTTAGTTACATCCAACACATATACTTGTCCCACATCAGCCAACAAACAATAGCACAAGAAACGGAGCATGGAGTAGAGAGGGTAAAACCAAATTTAATAGCTCTGATACCTTACCTTCCACCCGTTCAAGTTTTGTAAACAGTCATCCCAAGAAAAAGAACGTACCTCATGCAAATTTATTTATAAAAGAAAAGGATAGTTATCCATATTTCATGGAACAAAATTTACCCAATGAAGAATGATCAAAACTCATATATATATATATATATATATATATATATATATATAGTTTACTTCTCATTCCAGTCTGAACGGCATTCTCCCAACCAAACAAAATTGTAAAAGGCAACAACTGACAGCTGAAGAACAAAACACTACCTGGTCTTTGCGTTGGTGTCCGTCGCCGGAGATGGAGGCGCCGGCAGAATGGACCCCAGAGGAAGCAGTCCTAATGCAAGAAGAAATGAACTTGAAAGAAGAAGGAACAAATCCATTGCTCTTGCTATTGTTATCCTTGCCTTGGTTCTTCATACTCAATGAAGCGATTTTCTACCGGCCACCGGTGAGTCACCGGGAATCCCGTCCCCGCCGACGAGAGTCGCGGAACGCAGAAGATCGAATATAGCATAAGATTTAGAGGCGTCGTGATTCGCCAGACACGGCGGCGGATAGCTCCGGCGTTCGGTTTGGTTGGTGGCGGTGGCGGTTGTTGAAGAATTTTGATTTTGACCTTAACAGAGACGGTTCCTCTTCTTCTGCTTGTTTGTGCTTGCTGCTAATTGCAATTTGCAAAGCTTAATTTCTCAAGTCTCAGTTACATGAACATCCCATCACATTTTCCCTAATGTCCGATAGGTCCCCTCTTCAAATATTTTAAAGGCAAAATTTCAGTTCTCTGATTCTCTCCAAACAACCATCAAGCCCATGTCCTTCTATTCTACAATATTTCTTCTATTCTCATGTTCCAACTCATCAAAAAATAAGAATCATCTTCATTGCAATCACATCATAGATTCTTAGATACAGTACACTTTGTGTAACAATTTTTTTACATTACACCACTCAACACATCACATATAAATTATATAGGTTATTATTATCTTAAATAATAATTTATTAAAATTTTCATAACAAAAACTAAGCCTGATCATTAAAAAAAAACTAAATGCATTTATCATAGAAATTTTGATAAACTTTGATCAACCGGAGAACAATAATACATATTAAGTGTTCTGATGTAAAAGAATGACATTATCCGCAATGGCACTTTGGTAGGTAATTTTATATGTGGAAGCGAATTATTGGTGGGTCACTGGGGGCAAGTTGGATATTAGACATGGTGGGCATTGATGGGCACGTGGGTGTCATGTTGTATTTTGGCATAAATTAGGGTATGGAATCGAGTTATGAGGAAGTTTAGGGGAGAATTTTGATACGCTAAGTAGGAAAGGAAGCTTGAGGAATTAAAAAAACTCCACAGGGCATATTGATTACGAAACGACAAGCCATGAGAATATCTTAAACTAGATGCCGAACCAAATTAAAATATTTTCTCTTGCTCTTGCAACTTGTATTTGTTTACCCACAAAAAATAATAATTGACTCGTAATTGTAGGTAGAGTTAGAGTATATGCGAATCCAACATCACAATCCCTTTTCAATTAGTTTTACGTTTCAATTTTTGTGCAGAATAGGAGAAAACATGGCTACGTTTGATGTATATTTTGTGAAGAATTATCAGGCATATAACTTGTTTATTGTTAATTTTAATTAAATGAACAATTAAAATATTTCTTAATATTTAAGGAAATTAAAAATAAAGTATATATTTCTAAAATAAAAATAATAAAATTAAAATTTTAATCTTAATGCACCGAAAAACAATTACATCAAAGTGTAAAAATGCAGTTACCTTTGTTACTCGTCAATACAAACAAATGGGTCAGTCAAGAACTACAAGTTGGATGATCAGCACTAGTAATTTCTAATTTGTTAAATTTAGGACAATGAACTATAGCCCTTTAAAAAGACACAAAAGCTGTATATCATGAGTAGTGCTGCCAACTTTATACAAGTGGCTCCATGTAAATTTAGGTAGCCTTTTAATATTTTTCAACCAAAATCTAATGGAGTCAATTGTGCAAAGTTGTGAATGCAGTAGTTCGGTAACTAGCATATATATAACTGACTTCATTTCCTTGGACTTCCAAACACTGTAAAAGTCTGTCTTAAGGAGTTCATTTCCATGGACTTCCTGACATTTTAGGGAGTTTGCCTTAAGAGTTTTATACATCTTTTTAGTACTAACAACTAATAACTTAATCATATGTTTTAAATATGATGTCCTTAGCTCTCAAGAACCCAAGGCAACCTGTTTATGTCGATTGAGATCACTTAGATATTTTGTTGAATTGTATTCTTGCGCATCCAGTAGCTCTTCTGAGTATGTTCTTAGGAGAGATCGCCTTCGGCATGCTTTTGCAGATTCCAGGACACATTCATCACCTCTAAGCAGTATTGCAACCTGCAGCCATCAAAGAAAATATGATCATTCTGTGCAATTAGACTGTTTCTGCAACCTTTCTTTTTCTTTTTCATTTCTGTTATATTCTCTCTCTCTCTTCCTTTCAATTATTATTAGCATCTCTACTATCATAGAAATACAAGGATGAACTCCAAGGAACAGAAGTGCTTCTGCAACAGAGTTAGCATAACAAAAGGAACAGATTTTTAAAATAATAATTGAAAAAAGTATAAGATCTTGCCTAACAGATGATAAACAAATTCATCAAATTTGAGTTTTCAGTTGTGAATTTGCTTACCTAAACTCTCAAGAGACGATGAAAAGTGTTCATCGTCTTGAGAGTTGAGATAAGCAAATACACAATAGGTAAGAGAGAGAGAAGGATCTCATAGGACCAAAGCAAATTAATTAGTGACTATCACCATGTTGATACCTGCTCCATTGCAGGCAAAATCTACATTTAAGTTTTCTCTTTGATCGTTGGACCTCACAGTAATGCCTGCATACCTCATTTTTTGCTGAGTGTAATTTACTGAATATCCTACCTATTCTTTTTACCATCTACACCTTTCAATAATGCAGTACAACACAGAAACAAGTCATATAACCAGATACTTGTCTGGTAAATCATAATTTCCCATAATTTTCTGAAGAAATGAAAAAGTTGTAACATGGATTTGAATGAACCAGTTGAAGAAAGTGCAACTTTCTAGGTTGTGTACTTGCCTGACTCATGCGGGGGCGCAAGATAGGAGACTGCTCAACACACAGTGATGCAGTCAAAACAACACGATCCATCTGTTCTTGGTCATAATCATCACCAAGAGAAGGATCAACTAGATCCTTGATATTATTAGTGTCAAGCAAAGGTTTTGCCTACAACACATAAGAAATCACAATGTGTTGAGGCCTCTCATGTGGTGACTGTTAGATGATATAATATACCACTTTTTGGGAAAATGATTTACCCATATCACAACACTCTTCTGTAAATGATCCAAAGCCCGACGCCCAGTTATAATCTCCAAAAGTAGGACTCCAAAAGAATAAACATCAGTTTTCTCGTCTACTATGCCATGCATGCAATATTCAGGAGCAAAATACCTGCCAATCAAGTAATTAAAGGAAAATATTAAATCATGAGAACCTCACAAACTCTATTATTAGTAGTTTTTATTTGCATACCCAAATGTGCCTTCAAATTTTGATACATTATGGTGAGTCCATTGTTCTGGTAACCACTTTGCTAGCCCAAAATCACAAATCTGGAGAAAATCTCAATTAATTCAGGGAGTGATAAATCAGAAGAAAGATAGCCTCAAACTTACACTCTATTAACGGGCTACAGAAGAACCTTAAAATCCCACGGGACATTGTCTGCAGCTAATCTAATTTACAAGCAGAACAAGTATTAACAAGGCATGAAAGAGAACGTTTAGTGCACACCATGTCACACCTCAGTTCATGTATTATCTCTTGGTTCAAAGATTTTTGGGGGATAAGAATTCTATTCAAAATGCAAAATCGGATGTAGACAGTACCATGCAAAAACACTAGCTTGATGTTGATGGTGTTTCTCTGAGAGACTCTTTCTAATATTGTCCATGGAACTCTCAACAGATAAAGCATAGCCATCCAAAGAGCCATTAGTCCCACAAATTATCGCGTTGTTCGAGATAACCACAGAAAATATTATTGTAAGTTGATTTTTGGGGAGGTGATCATCCCAGAGATAGCCATGCACAAGTATCAGAAAATGAGCAGAAATATGCATAAATGCTAAGCAGGAACTTCTAGAGGTCTTGGTCTATATATAGCACAAAACAACAGAATACATTCATGGAGCCTAAGTTTCATGTATCAAGATAATACTGCAAAAAATTTCTTTTATCATTTTCTCTAATGAAGCTTAATAATAACCTGTGGCTCAAAATTCTCCGTGAGCAGAATGTTCTCTGCCTTAATATCTCTATGAATGATTCGCCTGTGACAACTCTCATGAAGATAGAGGAGACCATCAGCTATCCCCAGAGCAATTTTATACCTTTTACTCCAATCTAATTTGTTTTTATCTGAACCTGGAATATGTAATGAAAGAGCAAGCAGTAAATACATTTAAACAGCAAGTTTTCACATATAACGAGACTGCAAACCAAGTACAAACCATGAAGAAGAGATCCTAAACTTCCCAGCGGAGATAGTTGGAAGACAAGGTGCATTTCTCCTTCTACTCCACATCCAATAAGCTTGGCAGTATTAGGATGGTCAACGTGAGCAATAACGCCTAGCTCAGATAGAAAGCCTGCTGTCTTTTCATCTGTAGTCCCTTTAGTCAGTTTCTTTACAGCTATTAGTTGCCCATCTTGGAGGAGACCCTTGTAAACCTCAGCATAACCACCTCTTCCAATTAAATTTTCTACAAGTAAAAGGAACAATAAAACCTACATAGTCAAACTGATGCCATTTTTAAGAAAGCAATAATGTTTTCCCTACGAGAACCCATACAGGTGGCAAAACATTTCAAATGAGTAATCATACTATGCCATAATTGACTAAAGTACTGGAAAAAGTATTGGCCTGAAATCCTGGGCCAGACTACAGACCATTGCTAAAATTGTTGGTTGCATTTCTCAGGTCAGAGAGGCTGAAGGTCACCAATGAAGACCTGAAGTTGTATAGATTACTTAGAACAGGATTTTCTCTTGTGCTTTTGCTTTTCCACTTTGTTATCTTTGGCACACCGATAGGAGGGAGAGACGCTAGGCGCTTAAATGATCTTTTTTTCCATAGTTTGAAAAATTTGCTCCAGTGGGATCGTGCCCTTGAACTTGAACAACTGGTCTCCAATTCAGGTGGTTGCTGAGAGTCAATGTCTCTAATGCAGGCTTCTAAGACTCCTCTCGGAGATGAGGCATCTTCTTTCTCTTTCTCCAAATCCAAATGTCTCAAGTCTAGAAGAACAAAATGAAAATGAAAGTTATAAGCACAAGGGCCGACTAAAATTGCAAGGAAAGTCTATTCACTTGAGAATTTGGGATGTAAGCAATTAGAAAGGACCTTGGGCAGAAGCAGAGTAAGAAGACAGAAAGCCTCGTTTCTTCTGTTTAACATTAAAAGCATCGCCCATTGGGACCTTCTTTGATTTATTAGCAGAGCTTTTTTTACTGTCCCTACATAGCACATAAATCTCAAACATTAGCAATAGCAAACACCCTACTCCTGCATGTGTGATCGTTCATGTTTCCTGCTGTCCATGAAAGGGAGCAGAGGAATGAGATGAAGAATGAAAGAAAGAAGAGACAAACATATGCTGTGTTACTGATCAGTGATGAGTGATGACACAAACTAAAAAACACGCAGCAGATATAAACAAAAGCTAAATATTGCAATTGGAAAAGATGATTCAACATAAATCAAATTATGTTCCAGTTGAAAATTGTGTTCGGAAATTATGAAATATGAATGAGCCCCAGCAGAAAAGGACATTGCATTGCCTATCATACAAAAACCAAATATTGGCAACCCAGAAGCTAAAAGTCGGTGAGGTCCAAAATTTTACACAGAGATGTGCAAAAATTTAAACTTGAGAACCATAAGTAGCATGTACCTATTTGAGCTTCTAAACCATTAGCAAGAGATCAGACACAGATACATACCATATATGATATCGCAGCTCAAAGTACATGCTAAAGAAAAAAGACAAAAATCCACAAAACCCACAATGACATACTCATCAACATTTGGGAAAATAGGAAGAAGATGCATGTAAGAAAGAAAGAAAGAAAAAAACATACTCCAGGTAAGAACACGAAGGTAAAGGCATGCATACCATAAACAATAATCTATCTGGTCACCGTCATTCGCCATGAAAGCTGACAGTGGTGAAAGAAGCAAGCAAGAGGAAGAAGACCAACAAAGTGGATGCAATGTGGCAGTGGCAGAGAAGAACAGACAAATAGAGCGGTTGCGTTATGCTGGCTGATGCCTCAAAAAGGCCTTCCTTTTTTGTCTTCTTTCTCTTTAGATACCCACTTTTCAAAGAGTTACAAATTGAAGTGATTGTAATCCATACATAGTCAGGAAACAGAAACAAAATCCAGAAACTGATTACAGAAAAGTTCTCATTCACACCCACTTCCCTCTACCTGTCTCTGTCTCTCTTACATGAGTCCTAAGGTTCTGGACAGGTGGTAAAACCTTTGCAGCGACTTGTGCTCTCAACCAACAGAAAGTGAGAACGTTTCAGACACAGAAAACGAAGTGAACGACTAACGAGGAAGGGACGGAGCGAGCGAGCGTTGTTTTTTTAGCTATATTGAATTATTAATTTATTAATGATATTTGATATTAAACTTGGTGTCATTTCATTTTTGGCCTAATCTTTTAGATTATCCAAACTGATGAGCACTTGAAAAGTTAGAGGGCGTTTTGTTTTTATTTTTAGTTAGATTTTTTTTATGATTATAAAAATATTATATATTATATATTTTATTTTTAAATTTTTATAAAGAAAATGGTGAAAATAATATCTTATTATTTTTTCTTTATTTTCATAATTTCTTTCAAAAAAATTATGTTTTTACAGAATTTTTCTTTTGGATATGTTGGTAAAAATTTTAACAATATTTCTACCAAACTATCTAATTATTAGATTTTACATAATAAACAGAATATCCTATCTCATAAGCAATGTTGTGAAAGTCGGACCGGACAGTAAGCCGAAAAAGCTTCCGGTTTAGGTTCAACCGATTTAACCGTGTGGTCGAACCGGATGATGTCATAATTATATATTAAATAAAAAATTAAAAAAATATACATATGCATGACTCATAACATACATTATCAATAATAAAATACATAATAAGGTTTTGAGGTTTCAATTATTAAGCCTTATATCACTCTCAGTTGCGTAGTTAAGTGATTGAGAAATTAAAAAAAATTAAAAAAATTAAAAAAAAGAGAGAGGACCGGTTCAACCCGGTTTTGACCGGTTTTGCCCGATTTTGACCGGTTCAATCCGATCTAACCCGGTCCAATCATGAATCCGGTTCTGGCATTGAACCGAAATCGGATGAGGACCCGATTCACAGTCCGACTAGCCGGTCCGGTCCGGTCCAGACATCACTGTTCATAAGTGATATATCTTATCTCATTCATTTGTAGTTAAACCTAAATATAATATCTCCAAAATTTAATGCTTAATATTCAATTATTAAGATATTCCTCCAACATTTGTGTTTCTATTAAAAACACACACACACAAATATATATATATATATATATATATATATAAAATTTCACCTTAAATAATTTATGTATTGCAATGCCGTGCCAAACGCAATCATTTAGTGACACATATGTTAGAACTTAGAACTCTGTTTTGCCGTTTTACGTTCTTATATTTTGGCTGATCGACCATTTCAGATGGTAGTCTTAGTGATAATCTAATACATATAGAAAGAGGAATAATATCAAATATATATCACTTGTAATCACATTGTTTTCATTTATTACTACATTCCTTCACACAGTCACCATTTTTATTTTGCATTTTATATAAAAAAAATTACAACTAACCTTTTACATTAGAATTTAATTTTGATCTACTCCCACTATAAAAATTATCATGTAATTATGAATTGTCAAGTCATTGAAAAAGTAATTCTCATAATAACTATTCCAAAAGTCATATTATTATAATGACAACCAACTTGCATTGATTTAAGTGGAAGGGCTCAGTTAACTTAAGCATTTTGTCCTGAATTCGATATTTAGGGTGGTGTGTATAGAAAAAATGTATTTAAGAAGGGTTTTCGCTTTACACATTTAATCATATTCTGTGAGATTAGTCTCTTACCTTTCGAGTAAGGATATACCATGGTTTACACCAAAAAAATATTATTATAATGACGTGACAATTGAGTGATAATGTACAATAATATTAGTTTAAAATTAAACTCTTTACGTTGAATGAGAATGTGATATCTTTATGAGTTTAATTTTTTCCACTGTCAGTGTAAAGTTTCTTTACACTGTCATCCAATCATGTGTTGCCAAATTATTAAAAGAGTTTGACTATCACAACCACTACCTAAAAAGTCTAACCATTTTAATGATGTGTCAACACATAATTGAATGACAGTGTAAGTGGATAGAAATTAAATCCTATTTTTATATTATTGTCCCATACATTTATTTGATGTCTTTATCTTTCAATTTTGGCTAATAGTTTTATTTTTATTTTTATTTTATTTGTACAAAATAAAATTCATGCAAAGAGGGCCGTGAAGGATAAGAAGTTTATTTGTTAATCGTTGTTATTTTTTAGTTTGTGAGATGTGAAATGAATCAAGTGCCCAGAGAGTCCCACTTTTCCCCCTAATGACAAAACATGGTTCCATCTCACCCCTAACTCCTTTCCGGGTCAAATTATTCCACGAAAACCGGGTTGTGCCTGTGCTTGGGCTGAACGAGGCCCATATGGGGGGAGGCATATAGAATGAAGCTACTTCCATGTATCTGATCTGTGTAGCTTCGCTTATTAAAGATACTTGCCGATTTTTTTACATTATTTTTATATTTAGTTAATAATAAGTAAAATTCTAATTAATATAGTATATTGTTTAGTTAATGTATTTTAATAATCGATTATTTATAAGTTTAATTAACAATGAACAAATTCTTAATTAATACAATATATCATTTGGTTAATAAATTATTAGTTTGTAAATAATTATTTATTAAAATAAATTTACTAAATAATATACTATATTAATTAAGAATTTTTTTATTGTTAATTAAATGTAAAAATGATATAAATATTTAGTATGTAAATATCATTATTATTATTTTTATGACGAAGTGAATGGAATTAACATTAAACAGTGAGTTTGAAAAAAAAAGGAAAAAGTTGGAAATGCCGACGAAAATGAAGAAAAAGTCCGTAAGTAAACAGCAGAACAAAAACATCCGGTAAGTGAGTGACAATTTTGAAAATGCCAGAGAGATGGCGATTAAAGGTTACGTACAACAGGCTTGTCTTGTTTCCTTTCCACGTTTATGATGCCAAGCAAGAGTACTTGCTTTTGCTTGAACCTGCACAACCAGATTCAATCTTTATGGCATGGGCGCCTACGTCAAAGGCAATTCAATATCATTATCATAGGCTTATAGAGTAGTTAAAACTTAAATGATTTAATTTTTATTCAGTGTAAAATTTTTTTACACTATTATTCAATTATATGTTGACACATCATTAAAATAGTTAGACTTTTTAGGTAGTGGTTGTGATAATTAAGCTCTTTTAATGATTTGGCAACACATGATTGGATGACAGTGTAAAGAAACTTTACACTGACAGTGGATAGAAATTAAACTCAAACTTAAAACTTCTCCATGAAAATAAATAAAGAATTTAATTTTGATCCACTGTTAGTGTAAAGTTTCTTAGGTAATTATGTATTGTCAACTTATTAAAAGAGTTTGACTATTATAACAACTACTTTAAAAGTCTAACACTTTTAATGATGTGTCAATACATGATTGGATGGCGGTGTAAAATTATACTTGACAATAAATTAAAATTAAATCCATAAATAAAATGGGAATTCCACGCATACGCAAGTCTGAATGAAAGAAATAGCAAGCAGCAAATCTCTTTCCCGTTATAAGTGCTCCAATGAGTATGCATGAGACATAGGCCAAATTAAAGGATTGCTTCTGGCCATTTTTTTTAAGCCATTGCATTTCTTCACCCTAAGAAAAACCATGTTGTTGTGTTACTTATGGCAATAAAAGTATGCCATTCCATGAGCCCAGGACGCCAGTGCTTCCATGATTATTATCCACGTGATTAACATGTCCTAAGCTAGCTTCTCCACATTTTAAACCATGCACCTTCCCTATAATTTCCCATATAAAGGATAATCTAAGTCTAAATCATATCCAACAGAAAAAGCAAGTATTCATAGCCATAATTTTCTCCTTGAAAACATGTCCAAATCATCTTTGACGCATAACCAGTCAATGCCTACCCTTCCTGTGCTGCAAGATCGTGGTTTAAACCATCCTGTCCACAAGACCCTCGCGAGTGCAGCCAACCTCGCTAATCTTCTACCCACTAGCACTGTCCTTGCGTTTAACGCTCTCATCCCTTCCTTCTCCAACAATGGGAGCTGCCAACTATCCAACAAATTCCTCACTTCATTGGTCATTGTAGTTTGTGCTATGATTTGCTTCTTGTCCTCCTTTACTGATAGCTTCATGAGTAGGGATGGAAAGCTCTACCATGGGATCGCTACATTCAAAGGTCTTTACATCTTCAACTACAGTACTGGCGAGGAAACCACAGAACTGTGCAAGTTTAAAATCCGTGTGATAGACTTTGTCCATGCCTTTTTGTCACTTTTTGTGTTCTTGATCTTTGCCGTCAGCCACACCAGTGTGCAAAGTTGTTTAATTTCCAACGAGGGAGCTAATGAAAGTGTATTGATCATGAACTTGCCATTAGGAGCCGGGGTTTTATCAAGCTTCTTATTCACCATCTTTCCAACCACACGAAGGGGGATTGGATACGCAGACTTGTCTGCAAATTTATGATGACAACACAGAACAGAATCTCGACTACTTAGCATTATAATAATCTAGACGTGAAAGCAAAGTGAAAAACAGAAAGAAAGAAAGGAGAGGAGAGAAGGAACTAGTTTGGTATTGATGGTGTTCTTCAATAACTGCTTTCATAAATTAGTTATAGAAATTATAATAAATAAATAATTTAATGGTATTTATTGTAATTCAGTGAGGTGTTTTGTTTCTTTGGTGTATGACTGATTGAAAGTAAAAAATGGAGCATTAGTGAAAAAAAAAAAAGAAAGAAAGGAGAGAAGGAGAGAAGGAACTAGTTTGGTATTGATGGTTTACGTTCTTCAATTGCTTTCATAAATTAGTTCTAGAAATTATAATAAATAAATAATTTAATGGTGTTTATTGTAATTCAGTGAGGTGTTTTGTTTCTTTGGTGTATGACTGATTGAAAGTAAAAAATGGAGCATTATAGACTCACCCCGCAGCCAATGAGGGTTCTTGCAGGATCAAACTATGTTGGGCTTGATTTTTGGTGGTGATTTTTCATTTATATGTTTTCTGTACATATCATTTAAGCTTTGAGGGAAGCTTGTGACATATCTTCATTTTGGAATGAGGCAAATTCCTTTCCCATAAATTTTATTTAAAAAAAAACTCACCCCGCCTAGATTTTCTTGGAAGGAATTTATTTGAATAATCTCAAGTAAGGATGTACTTTCTAGATAAATTAATAATAATATTCTATTGAGTTCATTAAAGGGGAAGGAACTGAAATGGGAATCGAAATTTTGTTCTAATTAAACTTCCAAATTGGACCTTTATTTTTAGTATTGGATATTTTCAAAATCAGGGGTCACTCATCTCATCGATACTCCCGAAGGGGATGAGAAGATATGAACACATGCTGTTCAAGATAATGGTTCATAGTTGTTTTAACTTTTCTTCATTATTATTGCAATTCAGATTATCAGTTGTCAGATTAGTAAATACACAACAAAATAATTGGAGATATTCTTATTTATTCAAAATTCTTTTTTATTCCAGCTGCAAATGAGTAATGTTCAGTTCAACCCTCTTCTAAACATTTATGACCTTTGCAAATTTTTGAATGTATATTTCCTTCTAGACAAGGTTAGAAATAGGACCGATATATATTATCTGATTGAAAAGTTTTTAGAGTTAATTTGATTTATTTTTTATTTTTATTTTCAGTTATATATATATTTATTATAATTATAAAAATGTTACATTATTTTTATTTTTAATTTTTTTAAAAATTTTATGAAAAAATACAAAATTTTTAAAATAAGAAACAAAATAAAAATAAAGTGATATTTTTGTAATTATAATAATAAATACATATCTAACTAAAAATAAAAATAGAAAACAAACTAAACACCCCCTTATTTGCATGAATTGTTTTCTGTTCTTTTACTTTTGACTCATCCGTTCATTGCAACTTTTTTTTCTTTACTTTTTTTTTATTAGAGGTATACATTTTTTAAATTAAGTACCATCTTCTATCTCTTTATTTCTAAATAAGTTATTACGATCTTGGTGGTTTTCTTAAAATTTCACGTTCATAATTTGGGTCTACGCCAATTTGTGAAATTATTTGTTCATTTTATTGGTAATCCAATTAATTTTTTTTTTATCATAGAATAAAGGATCCAATTAACAATTTTTTTTCCCAAATTAAATGTATTGATTCTTAATTGAGGCACAAAAGAAATGTGTTTGAAGCACGTATTTTGTTCATTTTTGTTCTATTATGCTAAATTGGGCTATGATTAATATATGTTCAATTTGATTTACCAGTTAACTACACGTTTTGTTATTATATATTAGCCAGGAACAAGCTAGCATGATCGTATCTTACAGAGTTGTTACAGATCAGATATTAGCCACAAATTTAAATTATTTAGTGGGACAATTGCCGTCTCTGTAATCGATTTAGAGAAGAAGTGCGATTTTATGGCCGTTTAAGATTAAAGTGTGATTGAATTTGGATAATAGTTTCTGCCATCTTATCACTTAATTTATATCATCAACTAACTTTTGATATGTTATTTTTTATACTGTATTACTAAACATATTGGATTTACCATTTTTTGGAATTATATTGGATTTACTTTTTGTATCTTCTATATTTGCAGCTATTTTAAAGAATTGTTTTATTATTAAGAAGATATATGCAGAGCAATTATGAAAAGTACAGCTCTACCACGAATTCTTTAAAATTGGAAAGTCCGAAAATTTGTCTATTTTGGATATATGGATGGTCAAAGAGCACGAGAATATTCAAATTTCTATACTTTCCGATATCTCTTTGGAAACAAAACAAGAAGATATTTTTCGTCCTTGGTAAAAAACATCTAGATAATAGAAAACCATTAATAAAATCTGAAAAAAAAAAAATTAAAAAACCAATGAAAAATACACCACTTATCCATCCTGTGTAATGGGTCTACGCATACGGCAGCCTCAAAATTTCTCTATTCTCTCGCATCGTACACACAATCCCAAGCTTCCCGTGTTTCAGCCAACTCAGTAGAAAAAAAAAAAAGTGATAACGAGGATATGCTTTGAAAATGCGGAACAAAAATGGCTATGTTGGCAGAGTCATAGCCCATCTCACGTGGGACCCGGCACCGTTTTCTAACTTTGCTCTATCACTACAGCTCATAATTTCACACCCTCTTCTTAATTTTCCCTTCCACTCTATCTCTTCACCTCCTCACCACCATTACTATCTCCCTCTCTCTCTATCTTTGGGGTGAGGATATTATTAATACCCTTCCCTCACCCTCTTCTTTTTTATCCTTTCAAAACCAACCCATACACAAAACACACAGCACTCATCTCCTCAAAGAAAACTACAAGCATTCGTATGTATGTGATGACGATTTTCTTTATGTATTTCCCTATTCTTCTCTCGCTTTCTCTCTCTTTCGTTCTCCATACGATGATCAACTGGTTCAAGAAGCACATTCATTCTTTCTTGGGTCTCGCCAGAACCTTTAACACCAACAACACCACGGACAACTACAAGCTTCATCTCCAATGTCACCACCCCGTGTCATCCCTCGCCGTCGATGTGATCAATGATATGGTGAAGCCTGCCCCTCCTCCGCCATCCCTCTCAGCCAAGAGAGACACAACCGGAGGGGTTGGATTCTTTGACGGTGGGGTCGACGACGGGTTGATGTCATGCACGGAGAGTCTCGGGTTCGAGAGCTCTGACGAGAGGCGAGTCGATGATCAAATAGACGAAATTGATAATAAGGATGGCGTTGTTAGCGGTGGTTGTTGGAGGAGGATGAGGGCTGCGGAAGGCAGAGGAGATTGGAGAAAGGTGAAGTCGTTTCCGCCGCCGCTTTCGTCGTTGAACATGAATGGTCAGCCGAGTTTCTTTCTCCTACCGGTGAGGAAGAATGGCAGGTTAGTGCTCACCGAAGTAAGAATACAGCGACCCGAGATTCTCTATGCTTCGAGACAAGATGGACGCTTGAGATTGCATCTCATCCCAGATCAAAGTTTCCTAGATGATGATGTAGAAGATGTGGAGGAGGGTGGATGGGAAGAGGAAGAACAAGAATTTGTAGAAGAAGCACCAGCAGTGGCACAAGTTGAGGAAGAAATAATACTTGAACCATCGGAGGAGGAGGAGGAGGAAGGTGACGGTGAAGTGGTTGAAGATATTAGATATGAGAAAGAAGAAAGGAGGGTTGGAGATTGGAAGTTTCCTATCGGAGGTAATGAAGGGTTTAGGAGGTGTCACGTAATGATGAATCAACGTCATCATGTTCATGGCAGCCACCGTCATCACTACCACCACCTGCCTATGTGTGGAGTCAGCATTGCGTGACATTAGGAGGTTCACGTGGTGGCCAGATTTTGATAACAGACAGAGACAAGGAACGTGAATGATTGAGGTTTGAGAATAGAAAAATAATTGTGTCTCGTTGATGTTAATGTAGTGTGTGAACTATATATATTCCACTGCTAATTTTGTCACAACAGAGCAGACAGAGGCTCGATGCTGCACCGTGTACATAAACATAACGGTGTTGTTTCCTTGCTGGAAAAGGACAGTAGCAAAAAGATTCAGAGATCTTCTGTAACTGTGATCTGTAGTTTTAAGCAGTGGGAAAGAAAGAGAGTGAGGAGGTGAAAAATTGAGAGATACTGCTGTATTTACCAAATTTTGAAGTATATATTCTGTTAGAGACTTAAGGGAAAAAACAATCAAGCATACTATGCTACGTTTTGTTAATTTCTCTTACACTCTTGAAGCTAGGGTAGCTCAGTTCTGTCTCTCAAAATGTTTTGCTGGTTTTGGCTTAGCAAAAAGCAGGGGGCATTTGAGATTGTAGCTTTGTTACTTGATTCATTAATGTGACTACTAGTCAAAGTGTGAGAAACTCCATTCTGATCAGTCAAGCATGATGACATTTTCTTACACATTAATTGAACTTTTTTAGCTCTCACGATCTGCGTGTATAGTCAAATTGTAAAAAGAAACTGATAAAGTGCCAAGGCAGCTAGCACAAATAAGAGGAAGTGGGAAGATCTGAAATTCCGAGTTGCTTGTTTTGACTGTTGTAAACCAAATTTACACCGTCGTTGAATCTCAATACAAAAAAAAAAAAAAACTTGTACTTTCTTATTCTTTTTCTTTTGAAGGAAAAAAGAGTAAAAATCTATAAAAGGGAATTAATGTACATAAATTTATAAATCTATGTATGGTTGTTATTATGTTATGTTATGATACATGAGTTAATTAAAATTTCTAATCATTCTAGGATGAGTAATACCAAAAAAAAAACAACAGCTCAAAATTAACAATTAAAAATAAATAAAACGTCGACAGCAGGGTTCGAACCTGCGCGGGCGTAGCCCAACAGATTTCAAGTCTGTCTCCTTAACCACTCGGACATATCGACGTTATATGAGACTTAGTGTTCTTTTCAATAATACATATATATGTTTGTTCCAAAAACACCCACTAGAAAATGTGCACTCCAGTGTTCCGTTCAATAATAATAAAAGAATGGGATTTGAAATTGAGTTTGTTTAATTTTATCATTATAAAATCACTTATTAAAGTTAATTTTATAACGTTAAAAAATATAGGGAGATTCCTTTTGAAATCAATCAACCCCACTTCCCAAACTTTTTATTCACTGCACCGAATAAGTGTCAATGAAATCACTCCCAACAAGTCTCAACATGAATCAATCGCGTTGGCCAAATGACGGTGCTATATTTCGTACACACGCTGTAGATAAAAGCTTTAAAGAATCTTCTGTTTAGTGGAAAAATATGGGGACGTAGCTCATATGGTAGAGCGCTCGCTTCGCATGCGAGAGGCACGGGGTTCGATTCCCCGCGTCTCCAATTTACAAATTCTTTTAATTTGATTCAAATTTTTCAATGAAAATGTTATTAAATTCAAACACGTTTTCAGCTGCAGATCGGTTGACCAGACCAGAGAAACCGTGGCGGTGGGTGCTGTAGTATGAATGAAAAGGGCATGTCCTATTTGACATCTACTACACAATAATAACACAACACAGTGGTAAACTAAATCTCACAACGCATGCATCATCTTATACAATTTTTTAGTTAAATAATCGAGAGAAACAGAAGAAGTGCAGATCTAGCACAACTGAGAAGCCATAAACCCAACCCTCACAGTCTGTAACTGAAAGAGATGGTTATGCTTCCAAAGAGGATAATACTGATGCGGCATGGCGAGTCCCAAGGAAACCTTGACACGTCAGCATACAGCACCACCCCGGACCACAAAATTCAATTGACCCCGCTAGGCATCGCCCAGGCCCGCCTCATCGGCGACAAAATGCGCGGTGTATTTTCCGGCGGAGGCTGCTCCCCGAATTGGCGGGTGTACTTTTACGTGTCTCCGTATGCCCGCACCCGATCCACTCTCCGGGAGTTTGGTCGATCTTTCTCGAAGAAGAGGGTGATCGGTGTGAGGGAGGAGTCACGGATTCGAGAGCAAGACTTTGGAAATTTTCAGGTGCAAGAGAGAATGAAGGTTATCAAAGAGACCCGTCAACGCTTTGGCAGGTTCTACTATCGTTTCCCCGAGGGCGAGTCTGCCGCCGATGTTTTCGATCGCGTTTCAGGTAACCCTTTTTTTTTTCTTTTTTTTTTTTTTCAATTCGAAATTATGACCTTCATTTTGACCATTCATTGAATTAATAAGAGCTTGCAAAATCTGATTTTGACTTGCTGAACTCCTACTTTGTTTTTTGTGTTTTTTTTTTGGGTATGTTGTACTGCTAAATGAAGTGAACAATGAACATGTGATTGCTTTTTGTTTTTCATTCATTTGATGTGATTAAGAAGTAAAATTGCCAGCAATTCAAGGAAGGAATTCGACTTGTTTGGTCTTTTCCAGTATTTTAAATTGCGGTTGGGGTTACGTTGCGTTTGTATAAATTGTGGACAATTGCAAGAAAATGCGACTAATGCGGCGTTGTGGACCACAATTTAAAACACTCTTATGGTTATGCTATGCATCCCTAACAAAGTTTCCCATCCATAAACATACATTTGATTACATTAGATCACATTAGATCGTGGGAGTTGCTATGGTACTTTATGGGTATGGTATCTACGCTGACATGTTAATTATATATTGACAGTTGATTTTTTAATAAATGTTTGAAAGTTTTTAAATATAATAGAAAAAAAGATGAATATTAGGGAAATCTCATTGATTGTAGATTAGAATATTAATGTGATGTAAGGGATCTGGTGTTGATTGAGACTTGTCTCCCTAATGAAGTTTCTGATGTGTTTGCAGGTTTCTTTGAATCTCTGTGGAGGGACATAGAAATGAATAGGCTTCATCAGAATCCTTCCGATGATCTGAATCTTGTAATTGTGTCTCATGGGCTGACATCGCGTGTTTTCCTTATGAAGTGGTTCAAGTGGACGGTTGAACAATTTGAGCACCTTAACAATTTTGGAAACTGTGAGTGCCGCGTTATGCAGTTAGGAACTGGTGGAGAATACAGCTTAGCAGTTCATCATACTGACGAAGAAATGCTACAGTGGGGGCTCTCTCCTGATATGATAGCTGACCAAAAATGGCGGGCCACTGCAAGCAGGGGTACGTGGAATGATCAATGCTCCTGGTACCTTGATGGTTTTTTTGATCATCTTGCTGACTCTGATGATGACATTGTGGACAAAGAAGATGAAACAAATTCTTTGAGTTTAGTGTGCCCGGGATCAGGGTTTAAAGATTCATGTTCAACACTCACTTGATACTAGGTTGTTGTTGTTGTTGTTTTTATTTTTTTATTTTTTTTATTTTATTAATGATAGAAGAAGGAATTTCATTAGAAAGGAGAAGGGAAAATTAAGAGGAATTTTATTAGGTTGTTCGTTGCTAGTTTCTAGTTCTAATCGCCTCATTCATTGTCATAAAATTGACAATTTGGAAGTTCCAATAGATAACCTTTGATTGTAGGTATACTAAGCAATTTTATACCTTCTGTAAGGAACGGTTGCTTTGTATCCATGCCTCTTGTAATTCATTATTCATTATGATAGAAGACTTGCATAATCATTGCTTATGCAAAGATTGTGATGTTCGAGTTTGTATTCAGTATGCACAGATCATGTTTGATTTTTCTACAATGTTCATGAATATCGGACACATTCATTCTGTATCACTTGGTGCCAAAAACTCCTTTGAATTTTTTTGCCATTTTTGTGATTTTGTTATTGTAAAAAAATTTGGGAAAGCAAGATGAAAAAGAGGATTGGGCAAATTTTTGTGGTTCAGTGTCAGCTCATTTGCTATTTTTGTGAAATTTTTGATTGGGTGTGCCGACAAGAAGAAGAATACTACTTGGCCATTTAAGATGGCTCATACACAACCTCTAGACTTTTTAAAGATAACGTATTTGATAAGAGTTGTGAGAACTTTATTGGTACTCATTTTTCTTTTTCCACAAATTTGGATCTTATTGAGTTTTTTATAAGACAGAGTCATGTCTAGAAAGATAAACACAGATTCTGCGCGACAAAATTTATGGAGTCCAATCATAGTTTTTGTATCTATCCATCTGAGAAGATACTTGTGCATTTAATAAAATATCAATTGCTTTAGAATTTATTTATATGTGTGTGTGTGTGTACAAAATAAAAATAAGAAAGAAGCTAATTGTGGAATTTTCAATGCACAAAGAGATTGTAATGCCATCACATTCACACAGGCCTGCCGCCTGCTGTTTCATAACACATTAACATTATTACAACCGAAATTAACAAATTGAGTTTGATTTGTCATTGAGATCAGAACCCACTTTCAGAATTGATCGCAGAGGCTTTGGTTCTTCTTCTTCTTCTTGATCCAGAGAACTAGATTTTTGGAAGGACTTGCTCCTCTTCTTCTTCTTCTTACTTGGGAAAATCTCCTCCACATTGTCATTTATGCTTACCATTTTCTTTGGAGGTTTCGCTTGAGTTAAACTTGTGGTCGGCAATGCTAATGTCATATTCTCTCCCTCCATCTCATCAACGTGCATGCATGGATTATTCTTCTCTTCAGCCTGCTCTGCAGGAGAAGAAATAGAGTCACCAAAGAGACCTTGAGTTGGTGGGAGCTCCTTGTCATCATCATCTTCACATATTGGTGTCTCTGGTCTTACCACTTTGTCTGCCTTAGAGCCACAATCTCTTAGTGCAGTTGAGCTTGAACCGTAGTGTGTAGGACGCCCTAAGATCACCGTCTTCGACGCTTGCGAAGCCAGAGCTTTCATGATGAAATGATAGAGCCTGTAGCAGATGCCCAGAGGTTGAAGATGGAATTCTCTTTGGTCCATCTGCTAAATTTTTATCCAGAGATGAAGAAGTGAAGAGGGAGTTATGGTGTGTTAATGGGTAGGGTGGAAGAACAGATTGATTGATCCCACTCTAAGAATATACAAGTTCAAACTTGGAAGCAAGTGCATAGTTGAAATTCTAACTCTGTGGAAGAGATTCTTTGCTTTTCTTAGAAGGGATGTTAACCAAAAATTTTACAACCGTTATAAAGATGGTATTAAGTCCTTGGATGTGCTTTTCTTGTTGATTTTTTTTTAATTATTTAATGCGTTTGGATGTGTTTTTTATTTTAAAAAAAACTGAAGCATTAAGTGTTTTTTTCTTAAGTAAACACTTATTTTAATTTTTTAAAAATATAAGTGTCATCACTTTGATTTTTTAATAATAAATAAATTAAAATAATCATTCAATTTTAATTTTTGACATCAAATTGATTTTTCGATATTATTTTTTTATATTAATTGATTTTTTAAAAATATTAATTTGATGTCAAAAATTATTATTGAATGACTATTTTTATGTATTTATTAAAAAATTAAACTAACGTATCTTTAATGGATTAAAATATGTGTTTATTATTTTTTTGGCTAAATTTGTGTGCTTCTAAAAAAAGACATTTTTTAAAATAGAAAAAAATGTTCAAATATAAAATAAATTTTCTCAAATATTACATCTAATTATAAAATAGTTTTTGCTTTTTTTAAAAAAATCTTCTAAAAAATACATTAAAAAAATATTTTTCTTAAAAGCTTTAAACCAGACCTAAACGTGAAAGTGCAAAGCAAGAATATAATAAATGTGAAAGTGGAAAGCAAGAATATAAGAAGGCATTGCTTAAGATTGTCTGCATCTCCCGTACTCTGATTATGGTTATTGCGTGGCAAGAGCACACTTGAGCGATGTAATTAACCAGCACTAACATCATAACAAAAATTTATAAGCTTGTTTTAGTGAATCTTTCCAAATTATTAGCAAGGTCCTCAGATTACTACCGAATTGTTTATCTATTTGTGATAATAAATCGTGGGTTTGTGATAATTTCATTACGCTGATCGTACCTCCTTGGCCCGACTCGGCCCAGTTATCGGAAGACAAAAGACGATTCCCATAACGCTAACTGGATCTCCGTCTCACCTGTATGGCCATAACACACCTCCATCATGGCGTCGCATGTATAATCAGCGCTCCACGGGCAACAACTCTAGCACATAAATGGAAGCCCCTACCTCCCATGTACGACAATCTGTTCCCATCTTAGTGCTTTGAGCAATTCTCCTACATCACAATAACTTAAAAGTTGGAGAGCCTTGAAGGTACTTACCCTGAGAACTCATACGACGGTCCTAGTGATCCATTCTTAAGCTCGCAGAGGACCGCTCAGAGTACTTTACTGATGTTAGCTAATTCCTTTCCCACATGATTCTTTTGACCGATATTATTTTCCAGCTTGCCACCACGAAAAGAGACTGACATGGAGAACAATAGAAAAGGAAAAAAAAAAAACTCAAAATGGATTTCATTCAAAGAACAAAATTTGGATAGGTTTACACCTATATTTGATTTTATTCCTCATAGTTTCAGACTTTCAGTGACAAATCAATATAAGAATTCAGTCAAAGAGTTGTAAGTTACAACATAGGAATTAGGAACAGCTAGAACTATCACAAAATTTGGTCTCTTCTATCAAGCAGATGATGATGATATTCGTCCACAGAGACGCCAGTATGCTCCTGGGTGAAACATGGACTTCTCAAATACCCATATATCACGGACAAGAACCTGGAAAACATAGGAAACCAGCAATCAGCACTAAGCAAAGGCGGCCTGTATCCAAAATAAAGATCAATGGACTGAGCTTGAGTAAACAATTGATATTGGCGGTCCGAAATGCGAACGGATGTATCCTCAAAACTGTATGAAGTTCCCTCTGGTTTAGCAGCTTGCCATTTCATAGAAAATGAGTACCCTGCTTCTATAATCTATATAATTCATGCCACAGAAAATTAAATATCCACAGTTCCCTTCTATCTCACCAATGGGCAAGAAAATATAAGCCAATGAAGAAAGAACTGGGTATCTTTGCCTTGATGGTCTAATGCATTCTGCTCATTGGTAGAAAGAAAAAAAGGGCATGAATACACAAGATGGAAATAAAGAAATTTATTATCATTACCTCCTTGTGTTTATCTCCAGCTACAACAGCACCTTTTGAGTCATATGCTTCAAATTTCTGCAAGTAATATATAACATTAATTCACTATTCTACGTTCTTGAAATTCCTATGACTCATGAAACCATGGGTCCAAATTTTCTGGGATAAGGTTAATTTTAATGTGTGTAAAGCATACCTGCTTAGCCAAAAACTCAAGAGTAAGCTGAATAAATACTTTACTTAGGTCTTTTCGATCAACACCAATCTGAAATTGATAAAGAAATCTCTGTAAAAATCATTGTATAGAAAAGCAAGATACTAATTTTACAATGTGTGACTGTGGCAGAGAGAAAGAGAGACGAGTACAATTCAGCACCATATATAATCTGCTCTTCTGCATACATGTATCCTATTCTCGAATTGCACTCGTAGGTTAAAAAGGACATGCAAACTAAATGCACCCGGTCATTACTTCTACAATTGTCATCATGATTCAGAGCAAACAAAATACCAATTATATAGAATCACAATTTTATAAAAATATTTTATTCCAAAAAAAGTCTATGCAGCAGAAACCTTGAAAAATCTTCAAAATTAAGTTTGTGATCATGGTGCCTAGGAGACATAAGAACAGGGAGATGCTCAGAGAATACATTAAAAATAAGCCAAGAAACCAAAGGGATTAACTTCAAAAATATAATTGAAATGCCATCTAGAAAGAGAAACACCTTTTAAAGTTTTATGGATCATTAGTTTCCACTTGTAAAATAATCAGAACACCTCCAAAACTACAACCTATCAAAGCATATAATACTACTTGATCCAATTGGACCAGACTTTAACCAATGATGCCTCACCAATTTTTAGCAAGTTGAAAACATCAGCTCCTTGATGTTACCCAGTGCCAGCAAAGGCAGATGTTCTTTCTCTCATTTCATATTCATGCTACATTATTGAGTTGCTACATCATCTTGACCAAAATTTAATATAAATATAGTAAAGAAGAATACTAACCAGACGAGCACGCAAAGTTCGTATCTTAACAACAGGTTCAACCAGTTCCCAGTAAACATTGCTCCATGCAGTTTCTCTTTGTTTAATTTCATTCTTAAGTGCCTGTTGACAAGAAAATGAAATACAATATTTCAGAAATTAAACAATATTCTCTTAGAAATTATTGAAACAAAAAATGTACAGAGCTGCATCATAGTTCATAGAATACACTAAATAAAAATCACAAAAAGGAACTGAAGCATACAGAAAACATCTTCTCAGTAACTGCTTTCCTTAATGATTTTTTGTCACCATTAGCTATTAGAGTGTTTATCTGGAGAAAAAGAAAAAGAAAAAGTTCAGCATTGATCCAAAAAAGATATGCCAAGTGAAATCATGTTGCAAGAGAAAGTCAAAATAGAATAAAATGCATACACCAAATAAGGAAACTGCCAAGAACTTATGACAATAAATCATCCTAGCTAGTAAAAATTCATAACCCAACCAAAGGCCAGACATCAAAGTCTACAGATCAGTAAAGGCTACAGAACATAACAGGAACAAACCTCCTTGTACATATTGACAGCCTCTTTGTAGAACTGATTTTTTGAATATCCAGATTTTCTTAACTTTGAAATGGCATAGGCACTTTTGAGCTGCAGCAGAGCAAAAAAACAAATTTTGATTAAGGCGATTGATAGCATCTATTAAAAGAAAGGGTTAATGTCCACTGTCCAGGATTCAATACTTTAAGTGTGACTTTAATTTTCTTTTTCTTTTTCTTTTCCCAATAAAAGAAGAAGATTTAGTAGAAGAAAGTACATCAAGGAGAGGAGAGGAGAGGAAATCCTCCTTAAAATAAAAGCAACAATCTGATGTAATTCTCCAAGATTGGGGTAAAAAAAAAAGAAGGAATGGGAAAGAACAATTTGGATCAACAGAAATTATTGCATAGAAATAATTAGGCTCTGAAGAGGGGAATGCAAACAAAAATTAACATAAGTGGCATGCATCATCACCTCCAGAATTATGTCGTCTTTGGTTCTTCTCCAACCACTTCTAGTGAAACATCTGATACATCAAACATCAAACATCTGAGAAATTAAAGAAAATATCATGATACATAATTACAATAGTTTATAAGGAAATGTAATGCAATACAAGTGTTGAGGGCACATCAATTTGGTGAAAGAAAATAGCTAGAAAAGATGTAAATAATTCTAAGCAGATGCAGCAATATGGATACTCTTTCATGTTAAATTAAACCCAGAAAATGCTAATCAAATTAAAACTTGAAGATCTTTTTTCTTTTCATATATATGACAGTAGCTACTCAACCACAAGTTCCTGCTACATTTTTTTCTTTAGAAAAGAAAATTATATTAGAGGGAAGAAGTCAATTATAAAACCATTGAGATCTAACCTCTTCCAGAATGGGATTTTCTCACGAGGTGCATAAGGTTCATAGATAAATCCAGGACTTGATATGGATATTTGTGCTCCCTGCATCAATGATATGTTAGCAAAGCATCAAAATTATTACCTGATCTGCAAATTAAAAGATCACAGACAGCTACCACAGATCAATTTATTTTTGTGTTATCCTTTAACAGTATAATAATGACAAAGCAATTGTTAAGCAATAGATAAATGCACAAATTGCAATAAGAGAATTTCCTAAAATCCATCTACTTATGAACTCTCTAGGTGACTGTTTTAGAGCACACCACACATATACGGCGCATGCACCTACATCTAGTATGCCCACTTTAAAGTTGTTAAATAATGGAAGCTTCTTATGTTGTTTTCCAAATGAAATGCTAATATGTTATAAATGTTATTAAAAAGTCCAGAATATATGAATGCTCAATAATCTTTTTAATGCCTTAATTATAGCCATAAACTGTATGTCTTAGGTTCCACTCCCCCTCTGGTTGAAGAGTAGAAAAACTCCTTGTTGTTCGAAGAAACCTTTCACTTCAATTGGTAATTTTTGCATGGAAAGGAAACACGAGATAATAAATCCAGTAATTCAATTCAAATAGTAAAATAAAGGGCTATACAATCTGGCATACAAGAAGTGCATAAAGAAGAGAGATAGTAACAAATCAATTGAAAACATCATAGCACCCAACAGCTCTATAACTAAAGACTTGAACCTAAAAGACAGATGAGTAGAGCTCCAACGTGAAACAGGTTCCATCCTCCATACAACAAAACTCGTCCCGTAAATTTTATCAATCCAATAAAATAATTAAACATTGAATATAACGTATATATTATGAACAATAGCAGAAAACACATGTTCACCATAAAACGAAGAGAGGAAATTTAAGAGAACCCACCATTTGTCGTGTTTGTGCAGGGGCTTTGACTTGAGTAGTTGCCATCCTCTTCTCGTTCATGAAAATGGACAACTCAGCAGCCTAAGAAAGGCCATAATAAGTAACAGAAGACACAAGAAGGTTTTGAAGTGAAATCTCAAAAATCCAAAAATGATGGTCTTGATAAGACAGCATGCTCAGCAATAAAGAATATTACCATTGTAGATCGGAGTGTCAAAGTTTTTCCACTAGCCAAGGAAAACCCATTCTGGCCCTTATACTTGAAAATACATTCAGAACCTGATCAAGCAGAAATCACTTCAATTGTCCACAAATTGAAGGCCAATTCTTCATATCACTCTCTCTAATAAATTAAAAAAATTAATAATAATTTTTTTAAAATCTCGAAACGGATTACCGTTTAATACAGCACTCGAATAGCTCCTGTAGCTACCAAGCCTGAAAGTTCAAACACACTAAATCTTAACTAGGGACGTTACCAATTTGCAGAATAAAATTGAAAGGCTTTTTTGATACATTTTCAGAGGAACTAAGCAAAGCAAGGCACTGTTCTGTTATTAGTATTACTCACAGATAGGACGATGATTCTTCAATCTGAGATGCACGATAGAGCGTGGGAAGCAACTGTAAGCGTTTGAAGGCCATCTTCAATGGAGAAAGCATTACACGTCTCAGATCACGATGATTTATTGATTCATTGATGAACGAAACAAAAACCACTGGTTTCTGGTTTTCGGTTTCCAAGGGTTTAAGCCTTTAGGCCATCAAGTTCAAGTTCAAGGAAGTAGGAAGAGTTAGAAATGTGATGTTGTAGTAAATCTGTAAAACGGCAGGCCCGTTAGGCCTTCTTTTTTAATCAGTCTGGGCCGAGCCAGACCGACAGAACAATGGGCTTTTTAAAAATAGGCCCGAATCAATAAAAGGATGTGATAATAAGATTTAGACCCGGCCTACAAAAATAACTAGGCCCAAATTTGGTGCTAAAATGTGATAGTAAAAATATGTTATTCCAGTATTAAGAACACGCTAGAGAATTGAAGATTGCTTCCAGGAAATTCATTCAGAGACTTTCCGTGTATGGAGGCTACTCACTTGTAGCTCGAGTGCCAAGAGATTTTCCTAAGGAAAGATAACTTCCAAAGTAAGACTACCAACCAAGAGAATATCCGAACCCATACACTTGAAGAGTGCCGAGCTTTATCCAAATGCCGTAATTGAAAAATGAGGGTATCTATTTGGACTTTATGTGTCTTAATCACTCATGTCATGTCCCTATTTTTCCAAAGGCTTCTTGCTTCCTTGTGTTAAACTTTCAAAAGTACATATACATATCTCAAGTATCCTTGTGTTAAACTTTCAAAAGTACATATACATATCTCAAGTATCACATGCAATTTCCAAATACTGCAGGCAAGACATGTGCATATGAATATATGTTGTCAGTTTTCTACTTAGAAATGGCAGCCAAGTGTGTGTCGGGAAATTGTGAAAAAATGTAAGATATGTTGCATCAGCTCCAAAGGCTGGACTATATGATCCCCAGCATGAGAAAAAAAAATGCCTCTTTTCAATTAAAATTGGTTATATTAGATTAGGGATTAATTGAAAGGGGGGGGGGGGATGGAATACTTGAACTGTTATTTCACACGTGAAAATTCATGCTAGTAATCTAGAAGTAAGGAAAGGATACATGATGAAAAAAACTAAGCATTTTCCCTTCTAAAGATTTAGTGAAGAAAACTTCCAAATTAACTGTTCCGATTAGTGATTTGAGTTTCTAATTACGAATTTAATATTTTAGAAATGATATACAAGTGGTAGGATTGGTAAATCATAAAATATTACACAAAAAATTATTTGTAAATGAATTGAATTCTTAAATTAATATCACTCCAAATAAGTTTCACAGAAGAATTCACTTATAATTGAAGTCAATTCTTTCATTTTTAAAGGTTCCAAACACATGGTAAAGGATATTCAGCAAATCCCTCCGGGCTGTTAATTTTTATCTTTTACTATTGGCAGAAGAGAATAGGGTACAGCTGGTTTCCCATTTGGAGGGACAGCTGCTATTTGTAATACTTGGCTGTTTTCTCTTCAAAAGAACCTATTAGCACAATTCATGAATCCATTGATGCATTTTCTCTAATTGAGATTTGTTGCTGCTGGTATGGCACATTAGCTCAATAAATTCACGAGTGGGAAAAAAACGAAAATAAAAAAAAGGCTTAGTAGGTTCTCAGCATAACACAGAACACTTGGACTTTTTTAATGCACCTGTCTTTTCACTCTCATGTATAGTATTAGTAGCTCCACAGGTTAATATTAACTCTTGGTCAAATGGTGTTAAAAAATATAGTGATAAAATGCGGTACAAGGTAGGGCCTGAGAGTAGCTAAACTTGTATCTCCATGCTCTCTATCACGGGCTGTGATTATACAGTGGGAGTTCAAACTCCCACATCCTCAATTTTCATTCCGGGTCTAATAGAACTTCCTTACAAAAAACAAAACAACAAAGCTGTACAAGGTAAAGGACATAGGATTCTCTTGTTGTATTTTATGCACTGTTATCCATTGTAATTTGGCTCACATGCTCTACAGAATTAGTAAAACAGAAGAGAGACGACCACAGTTATCAAAAATCTTACCGAGGAATAATTATCAATGCCGAGTGTAAAGGTTCACGGGGGGGCAATGGAAGATGGTGAGGTGAAGCAATACAATCCCGTGGAGATGCTAGTCAAGACACATGCACAAAATCCGACAAGAAAAAAAATCATCTCTTTGCTTGTGGAATAGTGCTCTCTCAAGTGCAAGTCTGGTTTTCTTGAATGGCATTTATAAGGATAACATGGTAATGCAAACGAAAAGAAACGGTTTCCTTTTGGATTTCAGTTGCTTTTCAAGTTTTCAACAATCAGAAGCAAGTTTTTTTCTTGTTTATTGGGACTTCACACTAGCTATTTGAAGCAACCAATTAGGTGTGCATATATATAGAAGGCACCAAATCATTTTCCATCATGACATTGTATACGAAGCTGTAATTGGTATCCACCTATCGGGTTGGTATTTGGTTCCATTGCACACAAGAAGTGAGAGCTAAGTGCCATGGCTTCTAAGAATGTTGTTGCTTTTCAAGTTGTCTTATTTTGCATCTGTTTGGCTGTGGCAAATTCGGTTGACTTCAATTACCCAGCAGTTTTCAACTTCGGTGATTCAAACTCGGACACAGGTGAACTTGTAGCAGGGTTGGGCATCCAACTTGCCCCACCTAATGGACAGAATTACTTCAAAACTCCATCTGGGAGGTTCTGCAATGGCCGTCTCATAGTGGACTTCCTAAGTATATTTCTAATCGTTTCTTGAAATTTTCTTGTAGTATTATAATAGAGTTTGATTTTCACTTTCACTTTTTTGTTTTTTTGACAGTAATCATTATGTTCATTTCTACTCGAGGTTGACATAACAAGCAAACTTTTATAGATTAAGCAAGACTATAAATAAATATCAATTACATAATAAAAATAGTTTGGCTTCTTTTGTGTAATGGAAAGAGATAGACTTTCACCAATATGCTTGAATTATAACTAACTAGCCTCTTGACAAGTAGTCGTAGAGCTTCATGTTATAAGTTTTTTTATTTGAAAATGTTGCAGATAATGAGAGGAAAGAATTAGGATTAAGAGAACTACAAATAAAATATTGAGGGCCAATGAGACTTGATGATGGGTTGATCCCAATGAGTCTCAATACTCACATTTACTTAATCTTTTCCCATTTTTTCATCAAATTTTAGGACATTTCTTGTAGTAGAAACAAAAATAAGTGAGGAATAGTTTTTTGTTAAAGAGGGAATCTTACTGGCAATGCTTCTACTATGTAGGGGGTTTAAAAGTCATTCTTTCATCAATTACTTGAAATTTAGTAAATTTGTTAATTAGGTTATGGATAGAATGTAACAATGTCTTACTTCCAACACAAGTATGACCTTCTAGATAAACATCTATTGTTACATATGTCAGATAACTAACTATATAACAGGTGGTGTTTTGAAACACAAGGAAACTTTAGAAGGCTTAAAACCCCTCCTTGCAATAGTCACTAGCCAATTGGCCATGGCCACCAGCACATGTATCCTTCGGATTCTCATGATAGTTCCATTTGTTTTTGGTTGATTATTGCAGTGGATGCGATGGACTTGCCATTCCTAAATGCCTATATGGATTCAGTGGGTTTGCCAAATTTTCAGAAAGGGTGCAACTTTGCAGCAGCAGGTTCAACCATCCTTCCAGCCACTGCATCATCCATCAGCCCATTCTGCTTTGGGGTTCAGGTATCTCAGTTTCTTCGATTCAAAGCTCGGGTTCTTGAATTGATAGCAGGTATGTGATAAATTAATCAAATATCTTCTCATTACTTCAGTGTCAAAACCATGTTTACTGTTTATCTCATTCATTCATGTGAAGAAAAATTATCACAATAATGTTTCAGGCAATAAATTTGATAAATACGTCCCAGCTGAAGATTATTTCGAGAAGGGGTTATACATGTTTGACATAGGCCAGAACGATCTTGCTGGTGCATTTTATTCAAAAACAATGGACCAAATACTTGCCTCAATTCCAACAATTCTATTAGAATTTGAAACTGGAATAAAGGTTGGTATCATTGTGTCTAACAACTAACAATGAATTGATAATTTTTTTTATTCAAAATATTATATTCTAAAACTTCCTTGAATATCAGAGTATAAAAACAGTTTTAATGAAATTACCATTCACTCTTTGTTATTTGTGTGCTAGAAACTGTATGACCACGGGGCTAGATATTTCTGGATACACAACACGGGTCCTCTCGGATGCTTGGCTCAGATTGTTGCCAAATTCGGCACTGATCCATCAAAGCTTGATGAACTAGGATGTGTTAGTTCACACAACCAAGCTGCTGCAACCTTTAATCTACAGCTTCAAGCTTTCTGTAGTAAATTGCAGGGCCAGTATCCAGATGCAAATGTTACATATGTTGATATCTTTACCATAAAATGGAACCTCATTGCAAACTATTCTAAATATGGTAGGTATCTCTGGGTAAAATAATATTTTTGCCTCGTCTCAATTCCACCTATTTCATTGATTTTGCCTTTTTTTTTTGGATAATTACTGTTTCTAAGAGTTTTAGATGTTAATTTCGGTAGATATTGAATTCCTCATATGGACTTGGCATCATGCGTCCTGCAAGTTATGCAGCACCTTCGGTTTTATTCATACCCCTTCTTACAGTCCATTCATTACTTATCACCTTGACATGATTTGACATTGCAAGAATATCCAAGAATGACTTCCTTGTACGTTGCATAATACTTCCTGGAAATTCATTGTATTTATCTTTTCAGCTTTGTTTTGTCTGGAGCTTCCTTCCCTTTTCCCCCTTTAATCGAATCCTTGTGATTGCAGCAAAAATTTCCAGTTATATTATAAGTTTACAATCACAAAAAATACTAGAAGTGTGTCCAAGTCAGTGCTAAATGTGTATGGCTCAGTATTAGCCATAATGAAGCTAATTTCTTTTCTATCATATCAGTAATTGTGGGGGGCAAATACAGTTAAGTTTGTGTTATTATTTGTTTGCAGGGTTTGAACAACCTATTATGGCTTGTTGTGGATTTGGAGGTCCACCATTGAACTATGACAGTCGAGTTTCTTGTGGGCAAACAAAGACCTTGAATGGGACCACAATTACAGCCAAAGGTTGCACTGATAGTACTGAATATGTAAACTGGGACGGGATTCATTACACTGAGGCTGCAAATCAATATGTCGCATCACAAATTCTCACTGGAAATTACTCCGACCCTCCTTTCTCAGACAAAATGCCCTTCCTTCTCTAGCTCAAGTTCTAAATACCCAATATGTTTATTATTATAATTATTTGATTCTTTCTGCATTGGTGCGGTGAAAAAAAGCAACAGCTGAGTGTAACCTTGAATAACAGTCAAGCTCTTACAAATGAATATGATTTAAGATCGGATCAATTGACATGGTGACATGGTCTGTGTAATTATGTTCAAGGATTTGTAATTTAATACACGATTAGTTAGTATGCTTTACACTTCTTTCACAAAGGAAGGATAATCCATCGATAAATTTCTCATTTGTGATACAACATGCTTCATTTTATAGATTATATGATGTCCAAAATGTCTCGAGGGCTTTTAGGTATAGGCACATTTGGTTTAATTTTCACTAAATTCATAGCTATTACACTGCTACATCCTAATCATGTCTATACATCGATGAAATGTACAAAGCTAGGACAAAGCTAGGAACCGCCCTCTTCCAGTCTTCCTCTTGCATTTTGTATAGCACTTTTCTTTTTCCATTTGCAAAATTGCTTTTATTTTCTTCTGCTTTATTTCTTCTATCAAAGTTTTATGCTTAGTAAGAGCTTCATGGTGCACGGTATTGTGACAACATGACCCTTTGTTCTGACAATTGAAATAAATGTGCGCAGCGAGAGTACACTAAAAATTGTCACATGATAGTCCAATGCATATACTTTGGAATTACATTTACAAAACTCTGATCTTTTATCCAACTTTCTCAAGCTCAATTGTAACATGAGCATGGTTACAACTGCACATTATATATCTGAATTTAAAGAGTAAGAATTTGGAAGACAGATCTAATTATATAACTATTTTCTTACTTTTTGGATACATAAGCATAGTATTGTGCCATAGGAACAACGAAGGCAATGACCAACAAACCTCCAACTACAAGAGAGAATTGTCCACGCTTCTCTTCTGTCTCTTCCCTGGATTTGAAGTTAGACTCACGTTTGTTCTCTTCAAATTTCGGCCCACCAGGATCCGGAAGCCCATCAATGGCAGCAACTAGCCGTTTAGCAGTGCTAAAAATAGCTTCATTGTACTTCTCATCCGTAGCCAATACTGCATATACAATCAGATATTGGTAGTTTTGTACTTGTACCCCTTAAAAATAACTGATTACAACTACTCCTTATTGATGAAAACTTCAGATGATTGACGAGTTTTATAAATCTATATATATATATATATATATATATATATATATATTTAAGTGAATGATGGTAAATTAATGCCAGAACCAGACTATCCAAAGTGCCCATAATATGCGTGAATGTTTTTAGATCTAAACCTATCCCCTATAGTTAACTTGGGGACTTAAGAGTCTCTAAGAAAGAGGATTTCTACTGAAAGAAAGGTTAGACTTAGCGGGGTCATGAATTGTAAATTTGGGAATCTACACTTTTTGGGAATTTAGCATGATTGTATAACAAGAAGAATAATGATTTCTAAGCCAGAAACCTGTTGCCTAGCTTAAACAGAAATATACAGGTATCTCTTGCAAACTGTGGGTAGATAGGCCGTACGAGCACAAGCATAAACTAAATTGGATAGGCCTTACCAGCACAAGCATCAACTAAACTGATAAGGAGTAGCTGCTTTCTGTGATAGCCAAAATGGGATTTTTATATATTGATTTCCTAAAATGCAAACATATATATCCACTGTGCAAAAAACGTGAACATATAACAAGCTTCTATTAAAGGCAATTTAGAAATTATGCTGACAAATGATTCACATTTCCCCATATCTTAAAGAACCTCTTCAGGGTTGCTCGCTTATAGGACTTGAAAGGTTTAGGTTCAATTCCCGCTGCCAACACACCCTATTGGTTATATGTAAGTCCCTAATTGCTTCAAACTTCATCAACAGATGACAATCGGCAATCCGCTTTTGCCATATTTGTTAGTGAAAAAACTCCTAGCCAGTCTTCGAACTATTTTGAAACCATTAAGTGATATAGCATAAACAAGCAACTTAATGATACCTGGAAGGTTCTCTGAGACGGTGGCATCAAGGATATTTTCTCCAACGGCTTGGACAAAAGCTGGGCCACCGGTGACTGCTCCTTCTTTTTGACTCGTTACAAGAACCACAATACCCTTGTTGTTTCCCTCTTCTACAGAAGGATACCAACGCTCCAAAACTTGATCAGCATACTCAAAAGCATCAGCTTTGCTCTGCGACCACGTTATAAAATCATAATATTTAGCATTTCATTTTGCCATTTCATGCTCCAGTAGTTGCATGCAGCAGGGAACATCGAAAAGGGAGCATAAGCTAATGATTTTTCAATGTTAGAAACACATTGTCTATTCTTTCACATTCTTCTAACCTCACAAAAAAGCATATGAAAGCAAGAGCACTAGCATTAAAAACAGTTTACTTAAGCATAGTTGTGTAACTAACAGTGAGTTTTCGAACTGTAATAAAATTGATGCGGAAGTTCTTCCTCGATTCCAAATCCGACAGCAGCTGCTTCAAATCTGACCTTGTCACCCGACTAAGCACTCCTGCATCGTCAACCACATACGATTCTTTGGGTGGCCCCTCGTAAAGTACATCAAATTCAGATGCCAGTGCATTGCCACTGTGCAAGAGTGGGCTAAAGTTGAGTGCCAAGGAAATAGCTATAGCTGCTAGCCCCTGTTGAGCATGGGTCAACCAGCTTGTGCATGTAGGTAAGGATGGTTTAAGAGATAAAGGTTGGTTCTTTCTGAGACTGGAAATAATGGGTTTAGAGCAAAAAAGAGAATTTGACTTGGGTTGGAGAGAGGGAGACAAAAGGATTTTTGAGGATGAAGCTTTGATGTTGAAGAGTGGAGAGAGTGAGTGAGGAGGAAAAATGGTTCCCATGAGGGAGATGAGCAAGTCAGGACAGGAGTTTGGGATTAACAGAGAGGAAAGGATTCAAATGCAGAACGATTCTTCTTCTCTTCCACATCATTCTGTGTCCTCTCACCTCTGTTTGGTTCAGATTTTGGGTGGTCTAGATTGGTTGGCTGTGTTTGAAAGAGGATAACGTCTATTAGCCATATGGGTCTTTTAGTCCTTAGCACAAGAAATTTTCAATTTTCCCCTTGTGAACCTGATGCTATTTATTCATAAACCTATCTATCTATGTGATATATTATTTTCCTTCCCTGATTTTATTTTTCAAGGGCTTATATAAATATATGTATATACTTGTTGAAATGACTTCAAGTGCCCTCATGCTGTTGAATTCCAAAAGCTACTTTGCCTGAAAGCCACCCCTTTACTGTCCCATGATCCCCACATTATCTCCCTCCATTAATAACGGTCATGATAGTTGTCCCCATTCTCTTTCATGGCCATTCTTTTGTCCACTTTTCCCAATCCTGTAAACCCGGTCCAAAACCATAATCCCAGCACCCCCAAATCCTTCTCTTTCACCTCAAAACCCATAATTTCTGGCCCCAACCCCAGTTCCAAAAGGCACTTCATTCTCCAAACTTCTTTGCTCTGCATTAGCCTAATTCCTCAAGTCCCAGTTGCCCAATCTTCAGCTGAAGTGTTGCCGTCCAAACCGCTTCTTTCTAGCATTGAAAATACGAAATCGTGGTATCAGTTCTACGGCGATGGGTTTGCCATTCGAGTCCCACCAGAATTTCAGGATATCATGGAACCTGAGGTAAATTCTGTATTGTGTCTCTTTCAGTATTTAGAATTCAAGTTGTAGCATTTCTATAGGCGGGACTATTAGTTATCTTGAATTTTTTTTTTTTTTGTTAGTCACCTAATTAGTCTTTTGTGCCAAGTGACCTAATTAACCATTTGGGCCGGGTGGTGTGTTAGGCCTTTTGAACTTTTATAAAACTAATTCACGGTCGACAATTTAAAGTATAAAGATTTTTGCTATCTCTTAATTAGAGCGTATGCAAACTTGCATTCTATCCTGTGAATATGAGTCTGCTTATCAGTTCGACCAATTATCTCAATTTTTAATTATAATTTCTTATAATTTTCTCAAATAAATAATTTTTTAAATAAATTTAATCTTAATTAATTATATTTATTTGTCTAATCATATTTAATTGAAGGTAATTTAGAAAATGAAAAAAAGATTTAACTATTAAAATAACTATTTAGTAGTTTAACTCTTTTAATGATATGTCAACACATCATTAAATTATTACAGTGATCAAACTTAAATTTAAACTCTTTAAAAAATTGCAATTAAAAGTAAGGTCTTGCTAATCAATGCTCGAAAGACATTGTTTAAGAATCATTTAATATCCCTCAATAAGTGCTTTTAATTATGAAATAAAGAAAATATTAAATACTTTTTAAAATTTTAAGATATTAAATACTCTATTTTTGTCTATAATGCTTTCTATTTTAATTCTTTGCGCTAAAGGCACTCATTAAAGAACTTGTTAGCAAATTCCTTAAAAGTAATCAATATAGCTTTGAAACGTTATGAAATTTTCATTTGAGTGAGCTGGTATTCCATTGCTTGTTTGTAGGATTATAATGCTGGGCTGTCTCTTTATGGGGACAAGGCAAAGCCGAAGATTTTTGCAGCACGGTTTGCATCTCCCGATGGGTATTTTTATTACCAAACTCCCAACTCCCTATTTTCTTGCTATGCACCTACATATATTTAGAAGGAAACATGACTACATGAGCATCTTGTCTATATCATTAATTTCTTACCTATTAACCTGTGAAAGAGATTTAAATGAACGTTAAAACTCATGGAAAATTTGAAATTGGTTTTTGCTCTAGAAGAGCTGAACAGGATATATGTCTTGATAAAGCCAAACCCTTTTTGGTGCTGCATAATGAAATGTAGGCGTGTGCCATCAACCACAAAGGCAATTTTTTAATTGATTCGGCATTGCAGGTCATGATGGGACCCAATATAAGTATTTACAGTTATAAGGACCCAGTTACTATTACTGTTAAATGTAAGGGCTAAATTGAAAATTGTCAAGAACCATATCATCCTAAAAGCTTAAGCTGGCAGGTGGAGTCACATGAATAAAAAAATTTCTAACAAAGATTAAGTGAAACTATAAAGAGCAGCAAAGTATAACCAAGAATTTTCTATTATACTTATTATTGTTAATAACTTATTAACTATGTTTATTTTGGACTTCTCTTTGTTTATTTGGTTGAAACAGATCTGAGGTTCTGAGTGTTGTTACTCGGCCAACCAATCAACTTAGAATCACCTTCTTAGAGGTAATCAGACAGTCAAGGACATTATATTATATATGTATTCCCCCTCCATTATATGTCGGATAGGTTGCTTTATTTCTGGACAAGTGTCAATAAAATATTCAACTTGTGATAATACTGAATTTGCTGCATCATTTTTTTTTAATTATCACAACCAGTTATGATCAATCCTAGAAAAGAATATCTAAGAAACTTCATTTATTGACAAAAATTGAATAAGGTGGCTGGGTAGTTTACAACTACTGCCACTTGATTGCTTGCAAATTGAGATTCATGGTTTTTTGCATCATGATTTTCTTTCAAGTCATTTCTGCACGGGAAAAGAGGCTAGTGATGATGCTCTTTAATTTCCCTCTGTTTCATATCTCTTAAGTAAAGCTATCACTTGTGATTAATAGTTGCAGATAAGCGTGGCATTTGGCAAAATAAAAAGTGGGGTTGCTAGCTGTTGAGAAGGGGTATGTTAGGAAAATTCAAATTGAAAAAATTGAGTAACTTCTTGCCCTGCTATTTTCTTGGTTGCATGACATTACATGGGTTAACTGTAAGGCGCATAAAAAATTTCACAATGGTTGTGTGTTTAATAACAGATAAGCAAGGCATTTGGCAATTCGTACATCAGAAACCCTTTCCAAGTCAATGTGATATGTCTGCATCGACTTGGGCTCTAGATTTTGTATTGCATCTTTACTATCTTTCCCAAATTTTCACCATTTGGTTGCTTGCTGGTTTAATATTGAGGTAGCATTAGGGTCCTTCTTATTGCTAGCTTTTCCTTTTTTATTGGTTTTTAAGAACTTGGACTAGGATTTGGAACTTTTGCTCCTGCTGATAAATTTCTCACTTATCAAAAGTAAAGGATAGAGAAACTGATCCGATCCTTATAATTTATGGCAATTGAGAAGAAGACTATATTTAGTCAATATGGATTCACTTGACCTCTGCATATTAAACTTTCAGAAGCTCTCATAATGTCTTTCACTAAGGAGAACATGTATACAGTATATCAGCCATCAGATTTTTGTGAACTACATTATTACAAGTCACTGTAATTGAGATTTGATCCAGTCCTATTCTTGATTCTTGATGTAAACTCCTCAAGGAACTTACATATTCTTCATTGATTAGAGCAGGCTCAAGATATAACTGATTTAGGCTCCTTGAAGGACGCAGCAAAGTTTTTTGTTCCAGGTGCAATTTTGTTTAAGTTCTGTATGTTTTTGTGGGTTCTGCAAGAAGATAATTTTGTTCTAAACATCTTTACGGTATAGATTGTTATTTCCCTGAATTGAGTTACATAAATGATATGGTGCACTTTGTTGCCTTTCTGTTTACACCTAGTTATTGGTTTTGGTATCTGAGCCTGGCTACGATTTACTTGCAGGAGGGGCAACACTTTACTCTGCTCGAACAATAAAAATAAAGGAAGAGGATGGTTTTAGGTTGGTTCGTTTTCAAATGGACTAGAACTACATAGGTCAAAGGTTTTCCTTTTTGAGGACAAAATACATGAAAGCGAGTTTTTTAAAAAAAGAAACAGGATGTTTGAAAAAAGAAGCCATAAACAGCATTTAAAGATATACTTTCTCGTTTCTCCAGATTCTTCACTGGATACTTGGAAATGCTCGTCAAGAAAACTCTGCATGGCTGGATTAATCTTTTAAGCATTTTTATGTCATCTGAATGCGACCTTATTGAAGTGATTTCTCCACTTTGAGTTTTTATATTACATAAAATTTCAATGCAATATTGACTTTTCTAATTTCAGGAGTTACTATTTCTATGAATTTGGTAGAGATGAACAGCACATCGCATTGGTGGCAGGCGTCAGCAGTGGAAAGGTTTGTTATACAAGCATTTTACTGATATGACTACCCCTTTCAGATCAACCCAGGTATGCAGTACCAGGAAAGAATCATAGGTCACCAAGTTTAGCTAGTTGACTAAGTACCAATAAAGCAAATTTCTCATTAAATGCTGCGGGGATACATGCCAATCATTTCTATATTTTCACCAACCTAAATCACAGAAAAGTAAAATATCTGGTCCTTATATTCTACAGGCCATTATTGCTGGAGCAACTGCACCACGGTCCAAGTGGGACAGCGATGGTGTAAAACTTCGTTCTGCTGCCATATCACTGACAATTCTGTAGCCATATGCTGAATTTGATAACTGGGTACGTCGAGTCATAATTTTAATGCCTAAAATTCTTGTTGAATATATGATACATAAAATCACAAATGGCTGTGTAGGCCATTGATTTGATACAGTTTCTACGGCATGCGCAATCAATAGTTACTTTTCTTTTTTTTTTTTTTACTACTTTTTTTGCTGCCATGTGACTTAGAGGTCACAGGTTCGAGCCGTGGAATCAGCCTCTTGCACATGCAAGGTAAGGCTGCCTACATTAGATCCACTAAGTGGGTCCGGCCTCTTCCCTGGACCCCGCACATTGCGGGAGCTCTTGTAGCACCAGGTTGCCCTTTACTACTTTTAGTTGCTTGTGTAGTATTAGTCTTTCCAGTTTCCACATTGATGCTTTCTTTCTGCTTTGCAGCAGTTCTGTCTACTTGTGACCTGCATGATTCCTGTAATCTTGACACATGGCTCATTGCTCGTCCAGCTACAGGTGAAGGCTGAAAAGCAGTTAATAATGCATTGGATTTTAAATTAATATTCTGTTGGATGTCGTGAAGCTACTGCATCTCCTGTTTAAATATGGCTGAAATTTTGATCTAAGTATTGACATTTGATTGGATAAATTCATTTTATTATTTTTACTAGTCACTTATGTCTGATTCTGATTGTCTTGGTCTTCAATTGAGAAGTGCGCTAGGTTATTTCCCATTGCCAATTCTGTATCAAAGGCCATAGTTTTTACCCTTTTTTCCCCTTTCACTTGCACATGTATATCAAGCACAACATTGCATATGGAAGTGTATGAAAGTTGTGCCAGTGTGAGGCACTGAGGGCAGTGATCAGTAAACATCAATACACAGGGCTTAGTCAATGGACTACTTTTTAAGCTGTAATAATTGGTTACTCTGCATGAGCGAGTACTTTTTAAGGTGCCTTATCTCTTATTTTAATTTAACATATAGCGGCACCAAAGTAAAATTAAATGACTCCTTAATCCTTTCAAGACTCAAATAATGGATTCAAAGCAGAAATAACTTGCACGGAATTACAGATTTATGGTCTCTTTCACGATGTCATAATTTTATCCCTTTTGCGTCACGTTTGAAAATTTAAGAGGAAACCATCATCGTTGGCATAAGGCAAGATAGGTTGCTCAGCAATATCCTTCACTTATATGAATGACTATTGATGTTAATTAAGAAAAGGAAATACTAACGCCAAGTTACTTTACACCATTCTGAATGTTAGGTTTTTCATTATTTTATTTTTTTAACTAGGGAGACTCCTATTGGAATACAGGGGGAGATTGGAAAATGATGTGTGGGGGATCAAACCCTCTATCCAACAACAGCCCCCTCGTCTTAAAAACCCAAAGAGATATCATGTGAGCTAATGCTATGATTGGAAAAGGAAAAGGGGTGGAAAGGGGAGGGAAGGGATGGAGGGGGATACTTTTTCCCTTATTTAGATGTTTAAGTAAAAAAAATGAGCAATACTCATTTCTCCCTCATTTCTCCCTCATTTCTTCCTAATTTGAGAGGGAATAATTTTGGAACTTTGAAGAGGAAGAAGATGGAAGGAGGGGGAATGCTTCCCTCTCTTTTCCCTTCCTTCTCTCTCATTAAAAGTTATCTAAACAATGATAGGGTTATTTTTTCCTTTCCTTCTCCTCCCTTTTCCTTCCTTACCTACATCCAAACAATGCATAATAGTTACTAGTAAGTTTTTCTTAATATAAAGAAATAATTTAAAATAAAAATGCATGACTCGTAGTGTGTTGTCACGTTCAAGAGTCCCTGGGAACCTGTGAATATTTGCTATTGATTGAAATTTTGTTTGATAGTTGTTAAAGTTACTTATCATTTGATTAAAATTCTGTTTTTGATAGTTGTTAAAGATTTTTTTTGCTACTTAAAACTTTAGGTGAAAGTTATTTTATTCTAAAGTCAGAGTATGTTACAAGCTTCAGTGAAAACTTATAATGATATTTATAAATAACCTATCAATGAAAGATTACTAACAGAAATAAAATCCAAGATCTCTGCATCAAAGTAGTTGGATTCTATTATTTAAGTAGTTGGATTCTATTATTTAAGTCAGCTTTCATTGGCATATTTGTTAAAAATAAGAAATGAGATTATTTATATATATAAAAAATAAGGAATGAGATTATTTATATATAAAAAAAATTAAGAGTTATTTTGGGTAAGGTAAGCTTCTAAAAAATAATTTTTTAAAGATTTTTTTAGTAGATATTTTTTAAAAAAAAATTATTTTACATTTAGATGTAATGTTTGAAAAGTACTTTTAAGTAATAAAATGACTTTTAAATTTGTTTGGATAAAAAAAAACTGAACTTTTTTATAGCAAAATTATTGAAATGTAAGATATCTAAAATGAGAAAAATAGGGTTTGCAAAAGGAAAAAAAAAGGACATGAAATGTATTTTTTAATAAAAGCAAAAGATCTTTTTTTCCAAAAAATTATATTAAAAATACTTCTGCTTATCTTTTTTTTTTTAGAAGCTGATGACCATTAATTTTTAAAATAAGTGGTAATTTGATTTTTTTTTCTAACTTCTACTTTTAAAAAAAAATTACATTCAAACATACTTAAAAACTTATAAAAATACTTTTAAAAAAAATAAAAATACTTTTTTATATATGTAAAAAAAATATCCAAACACACTGTAAAGGTTAAAATATTTATTAAAAAAAGACTTATTAACCAAAATAAAGTGTTGTATTTGAGGGTAGTTAATTCAGTGTAATCCTAATCCTAATATTTAAAGAAAACATTGTAAATATTTTCATAACTGGTCCTTTCATCATGTAAATATTGTAACCCATGGGTATACTTGTCACGTCGTATACTTGACTTACGAGTTAGTTACATCCAACAATGTGGAAAAAACGAACAAGTATTTTGATTTACAGAAGCTAGTAAGTAAGAACTTGCGGTTCTAGCGAAAAACATGGAATGATGATGTACTTTACCACAGTAAGTATCCAAACCCATCCCAACTACCATTCTTCCCTCCATTTCGTCCTCAAATCAAATCCCAACGACTTTGTTTCCTCATTCTCATTCATTCTCCAAATATGGCTTTGCTTCAAGTTGAAGCCACCCCTACCCCTGGTTTGTTACTGTCACCACTCCATTTTTCATCTTCGTATCTCAGCACCAGCACCATTGTCGCTCTCTGCGTATTCTTCACACTCCTCTGCGCTTGCATCGTGATCGGTCATCTTCTCGAAGAGAACCGGTGGGCCAATGAGTCCATCACCGCCCTCCTTCTGGTACTCTATTCTTTCATTCTTCTACACGTAGAATTCTGTGCCGTTCAATCTTAATATATTATTTGTGTGAATTTTCTTGGCTTGGTTAAATAAATACAGGGGTTGTGTTCTGGAGTAGTGGTGTTGCTGGTGACCAAGTTCCACAGTACGAAGATTCTAATATTCAGTGAAGACTTGTTCTTCCTTTACTTGCTTCCTCCAATCATTTTCAATGCCGGGTAAGTATGATTATTTATCATCTATCTCTCGAATATTTCCGTATTAATTATGATATTTGATTTGTTTTGTATAATTTCAAATTGTATGTCAGTTTCCAAGTTAAGAAGAAACAGTTCTTCAAGAATTTCACAACCATACTGCTGTTTGGAGTCTTTGGAACCGTTATTTCATTCTGTCTCATATCACTTGGTAAGATCTGCATTCTCTTCAAACTTGCAAACCCTTGAGTTTCAAACTTTGTAATATCATTCTGAACCTTATGCCAAATGCCCATGAACCGTTGGTTTCATTGTCAATTTCTCAATCTATATAAATGGAATGAAAAGAATAAAGACTCAATATTGTTATTTCTTCAACTTCTCTAGGTGCCTTTCTGTTCATTAGGAGGATTGGTGTAGCTAACCTGGGCATAAAAGATTACCTAGGTGAGAAAGAAGTTTTTGTTTGAAGCAATCTCTCTCTCTCTTAATCTAATCATCATTGGTTCTTCTATTCTGATTGTTCATGCATCGTACATGTGAAGCCATTGGTGCCATATTGTCAGCAACTGACTCAGTTTGTACATTGCAGGTATATTATATATATTCTAACCTCAGCTCATACACATATTTCTATTTCAAAATTAATATATCATCATTTAATGCCTTCCTCTTCCTTTTGTGGTGAAGGTTCTCAGTCAAGATGAAACACCCTTCCTTTACAGCACTGTATTTGGGGAGGGAGTAGTAAATGATGCTACCTCTATTGTGCTTTTCAATTCGGTCCAGTCACTTGACTTCAGCAGAATCAATGCTATTACAGCCTTGAAATTGTTGGGGACCTTCCTTTACCTCTTCTTCACTAGTACTGCCCTCGGCATAGCAGTAAGTTTAACTTAAGCGGTTTTGCATGTGCTACTTATGGTTTTAGGGAGGAAAAACTGAGCTATGGTGAGAAATCCTAAGTAATGGATGTAAAGCAGTATCTTCAGAAAGTGCTTCTTATGGTTATATTGTATCCCTCCGAAGTCACATGTCTTTCACATACCAAATGAAATTCTTCATCTCATCATGTGCTAATATACAATCTGAACATAAAATTTGCTCCATGAAAGCATTGCACTATTTGATCTTAAGAATTACAATCCATTTTCTAACCCTATTGCCAACCAAATCTTAAATTACTAATTGTTGGGAATGTAGATGCAGTTCTAATCTGACTTGCTATATGATGAATTTTTCAGGTTGGCCTTTTAAGTGCTTATATTATTAAAAAACTTTACTTCGGAAGGTATGAACATGAGTTTCGCTTTCTTGTATAAGTTCATACCAATATACTTGACTGCTTAATCAATCAAATAGATATCTTCCTGAAGTTTTGATGCTTGTCCCTTTCAAGTTTCAATTGAAGTGGTAAAAAAATTTGGCCTTACTTTCTAAGTCTTGTAGAATTATATACTTTTTAAATGTTTTCAGATATGGAAGGAACTTGAAGTTCTGGTAAACTGGTTAACATTGGAATGTGAACAATTAACAAGTAAAAAGTTATGAAAAAATGAAAAACATTTAAGTTTCACAGGTTATGTCCTCTCTGTTTTAACTATTAATGTAAAAAAAAAAAAATTTAACATGCATCACTGGAATCTGGTCTCCATACTGGCATACTCCCATTCTGCTTTTAAAGAATACAACAATAAGTGTAAAGCAAGGGGTTTTACATTACTTGCAATACCAAAAGACAAGAGAAAACATACGGGCAAAAAGGGGCTGTTTGCTTTTATGAAAATGCCAAAAAAATACTGGCAACTTGAATTAGAATAATAAATATGACCTGTATGCCGGCTGGACGTTGTGCGACCTGACACAGTTCCTTTCATTTGCAGGCACTCTACAGATCGTGAAGTCGCACTCATGATGTTGATGGCATATTTGTCATACATGGTTGCTGAGGTACAAAACCACCATCTACAAAAATGCATTTTAATTCTTCAAAATAGCAAGTTTATGCTGCACAAAAATGCTTAATAGAGTAAGTAGTTATTTCCTAGTTCCAACCCTCCTGCTCAAAACGACATTCCATAGGGAGTGGACGAAAATAATTGAGTTAAGACAAGTAAGCCAAAAACAATGGAACAAGTTGATTTCAAAACACACAGTTTTCTGATATTAGAGGGTTATAAATCCCTCCAGAATGGAAACAAATCCTCATTAGCAGAGAGAATCATAAATGAAATTGTTCACTTCATAATTCTAAGCTATACATATTTGCGGAATTTGCAGCTTCTGAATCTCAGTGGAATTTTGACTATTTTCTTCTGTGGCATTGTTATGTCACACTACACATGGCACAACGTTACAGGAAGCTCAAGGATAACAACCAAGTAAGGAAATAATCTTTAACTCTCTTTTATCTGGGGCAGATTAATATTAATGTTAATCAATCAGTTAAGATGGGGATGCAATAACAATTACAGACGTAGTTGCTAAGTGTAGTAAAATCTTATCATTCAGTCGGGGCTTCTTTTCTCTTCTCTTTTTTCTGTATGCTATTGAACAATCTAAACTTCGTTTTGATACTTCTAGCAACTAAACTTGACATAATTTTGTATCGAAATTTTGTGTGTGTGAGTGGGGGGGGGGGGGGGGATTTAATTAAACACATAAAAGTACTTAAAATCTTAATTTATAAAATACTTTTCCACGATTTCAGGCACTCCTTTGCAACTATCTCTTTCATTGCTGAAACCTTTATATTTCTATATGTTGGCATGGATGCTTTAGACATTGACAAATGGAAAACCAGCAATGCCAGGTAATTAAAACATTCTAGAGCATAAGTTAATTAGCAGCCGATACATTGTTTTACACGGGATCAACATGGCTTTTGAATTAATTCTTTGATCTGCAGCACCATTGATCCAACTATATATTGAGCTCATAAAGTTCCCGCTGTTTTCATCGAGGAACACACAAACCAGTGGTTTACTATTCTATTCTTAATGTTAATTATTCTCTTAACACATTATCATGTTTTTGGAGCAGCGTAGGCACTTCAGTTGCTGTTAGTTCAACGTTGTTTGCATTAGTGTTGATTGGAAGAGCAGCTTTTGTATTCCCTATTGCAAACATTACAAATTGCATCAAGACAAGAGAGAGTACCAAAATTGAGTTTCGTTCGCAGGTGATAATTGCGGGCTTCTAACTCTTTTAAGTGTTGATATTGTCAGTTGATCTCATTGAATTTCTGCTTAACTGTTCAAAATGCCAGTTTATAATATGGTGGGCAGGCCTAATGAGAGGTGCAGTGACTATTGCCTTGTCTTACAACCAGGTAAGTAGATGGTATAAGTTAATTCCTTTTTGAAAATTCTGTTCTAAGGCAGGGGTTTTGCCTGTGCCGCTTTGAAATGCAGTTTGCAATATCCCAGATAACATCAGCTCAAGACTGTGCATTAATGATCACCTCTACTATAATCGTGGTCTTGTTCAGTACTGCGGTGAGTTTCATATTCTGTAAATGTAAATAATATGAATTGCATCATGATCACATAAATATTAATATGATAGCTTCCATTGCAAACAAACAAAAAATGCAAACAGGTTTTTGGTTCCATAACAAAGCCTCTGATTGAAGCAGTGAAGCTAAGGCATTCAAAACCAGCCGTTTCTGATTCCACTGATAATCCAGAAGATTTGAGATTACTATTCCTTGAAAACGGTAGTCCGAGTAACCAAGGCAACAATCAGCAATTTCGCAGGCAAAGTAGCCTAACTTTACTTATACGTCATCCCACTACAACGGTTCACTACTTTTGGAGAAAATTTGATGATAAATTCATGAGACCAGTATTTGGTGGAAGTGGTTTTGTTCTATTCGTTCCTGGTTCACCATCTGGTGAAGCAGAGGAGACTTCTTGAAACAATTTAGCTTCTCTTAACTTTTTCTTTCAATATTATCTTTAAATGGTAACAACACATGAGTGTAAATTGGAAGTTATTCTTGCAACATTATGATATATATAAGGATCGTTGGAGAATGCATTGGATTCTTTCTAACAGTTAAGAAATTATGGCGGAACACATTTCATAGGGAACTCTTTTGGTTGCCCTTTTTTTTAAGGGAGGAAGATTAAAAAATGTAATTGAAAGCCTTTCTTTTGCATTTTGTGTTTTTACCCTTTGGTCTGCGCTTCAAATATGATATTTAAGGTAGTTTTTATCTTCAAATATAACCTGTCATCTTTGGTGATGTTATGAAGAGAAGGGTGTATATTATAGAGTTAAGTGTAAAATGATAACTACAGATAAAAAAAATCAATGAAGCGGATTCCCACATATGAATGATTTGTTGTACATGCCATTTCATTATTTGGTACACGAAATTAATGTGAAATGAAATCAAAGCAGGCATTGTTTTATTTATGAGAAAAAAGTTGAAGTTATACAACTGGTTTTTGGATAATATACTTCATAAAAAACTTATAATTTTTCTTTGTGATATTTTGGATAATAGTTGTGTCTAATTGTATTATTATATTTATTTTTTATAAATTTCCACGTATTTGTGTTATTGATTTTTTAAATTTAATATAAATATTTATAATTAATTACAAGGCATAAAAAGTATTTTAGTGCAAGTTAGAAACAAAATTAAAATTTAAGTAGGTTAAATTTATCTTGAGTGAGTTGGCAGGGTTAAGTTAAGGAAGTGTATTTTTTTTTGTTGGTAAACTAAGGAAGTGTACTTTATTAGTTGAATTTGAACATTCTACCAACATGTAAATGAGTTAATTTTTTTAATTATATTAAGTAATGTAAGAGTGTTGATTAATAATATGTTTCAGATGAAGAAGTTTAAAGAAAAATGAAAGTGAAGAGTAATTTTTTTATTGTACTTAGAATGGGTTATAAAATATTCATTAGTTACTATTTATATTTAATAGACTTAAACATTTATTGAGTTAATAAATAATTGACAACTCATTTTGGATACCATAACAACTTCTTTTTTAAATTGAAAAAATTATAAAATATTTATAAAAATAAATATGTCTCATTTTAAAAAATAAAAAAAATATTTACTTAAGAGAAAAAAAATTAATAATTTTTTCTGTGCCAATATATTCTAAAAAAAGTTATATTTGTCATATATGTTAGAAATAAATTAATCTAAGAGTTTAATATTATCATCCAATCATATATTATTAAATCATTAAAAGAGTTTGACTATCACAATAATTATAAGTTTAGCTCTTTTAATACAACACATAATAAAATAATAATATAAAAAAAACTTTACACTCAGAGGTAATTAAAATTAAATTCTTAATTTAATGAGTTTAATTTTGATCTGTCAGTGTAAAAAAATTTTACACTGTCATCTAATCATATGCTGACACATCATTAAATGAATTAGATTTCTTAAGTAATTGTTGTAATAATCAAACCTTTTTAATGTTGTGTTAACACATGCTTGAATGATAATATAAAGTTTCTTTACACTTACATTGGATTAAAATTAAATCCTAATCTAATTCGATGATCGATTGATGAAATCATCATTAATTTTGCCAACAAATATGGGAATACACAAATCGATGTAGTGAAGCATGAAATAGAATTACGATTCAGTGCAGCAAAGATGATGTTTTAAGGATAGGGATTCCACAAAGAAAAGTAATAAATTAATAATCAATCATCAATCATATATCTAGGTGGTGAGTAGGTGTGATAATTATAAGTGATAACTGATAAGTCCCTGAAATAATGAAATCTGATCGAATCAGTCACAACATAACAATTCAATTTTAGCAACTAGCAGCTAGTCTTGTTGTGCAGTGCATTGTGCTGAATTCAGAGATGGCTGATAGTGAGCATGAAGTGGAGGTGGAGGTGATTCACTCATGGTCTGCTCCAAGATCCCTCAGTACTAGTCTCATGTATTCTTTTGCTCAGGTCTCACTTCACCTTCCTTTTTCTTACTTTTTCTGTTCTTTTTCTTTTTTTGTTTTAATTGAAGGTTGTTTGTTAGTCTGGTTCAACAAATGACTACATGTATCCTTGCTTTTTGACTTAGCGCTATCTATGTTCATTTCTTCATTTGTGGTTAACCTAGAGGGATGACGTAGAAGTGCTTGATGAGCCTCTCTATGCTAATTTCCTTGGAGTCACAGGTCTTGATAGACCCTACAGGGAGGAGCTACTATCCAAAATGGTTTGTATGTGACAAATCATGTGCCTCTATGATTTAGAGTCCAACAGCACATAAGCATTGCCATTTCTTTCTGATTCAGGTACATTGTATTCTTGTTTAAGGTGGAGCAGTTTATTCTGCTTCATAATTTTTAAATGGCATTTAATGAGCCTGCATGATTTTGTATTAAGTTGGTTTTATTATTATTTCCTTAAAACAATTAAGTTTCTTTTCATAATTTAAGTTTATACACATTGAATTATAAAATTGATTTGCAATTCTCCTCATTTTCCATTTATTCTAGTCGTTCCTAAATCCTTTTCTCTGTAGTATTATTCTCTTCCTATGCTTCACATTGAAGTGTTGGTGTTTTAATTGTAACAGGAATCTGATGGAAATAAGGTTGTTAAGGACATAATTTTTCGTCCAGGAAGGAAGAAGTTTAGATTCTTTAAGGTAAAGAATATAATGTAATCAGTGAAGAACTAAATTGTGATACAGAAGATGAGCAGTTTATAGCAAAATGTATATATTGAGGAACATCGTGACTATTTATTTTAATGACGGCAGATATCATATCATTGAGTTATTATGGAGGTGAAAAAAATTGATATTCTTTTCCTCTCATGCCAATTTTGTGATGAAATAGTTCTGTTGTAAGTCTAAGAAACTGACGTGATGGGTTTCAATTATAACAAAAGATCAACATCTTTTGCTGTAATGTTTACACAATGCTAGATATTTTGGCTGGCTTGGAATTGTTATTATATATACAAAAAAACTATCACAATAATTAATAATTACCTAGATCTTCTATAATAAGTCATCAAAGCCTTGTTTTTTGGTTCAATAAATCTGGTACTAGGACATAATATGTTTATTTTAGTGGATGGTTGACTAACATCTTGTCTACTTTTACTCAAATTATGAGAGTTCTTGTCTCCCTGTCTTTTGCTTCTATGTGAATTTGTTTGTCAAAAGAGAAAGCTCTTGAGAAAGAATCCAATGCTATGGTGACAAATAGTTTTAGATCTAACTTCATGATTTATCATTACTTCAATGTCTACAACATATATCAAAACAAAGGGTACTAGGTTTGACAGATTATCTAATGAAGAAAGGAAAGCACTTCATTCTGATAAGAAATCCTCTTGACATATTGGTAAGATGTCTTTCATTTCTGTCTTTCATTTATTACTCACTCCTCTCTAAATCAAAAATTCAGTCCAGCATATTGTTTCTCATATGCACATGCAGTCGTGGTCCAAACCATATGGATCTGTTTACATTAAAAATTGTTGGCTAGTGAAAAGCCCATGAACTTCATGTTTAAGTAATGCTTTGAAGGTTCTGCAAATATTCGTTTGAGCTGTTTCAGTAGTCTTATCTTGTGATATTCTGTTGTCTATTCCTCTGGTCAATAGCTGATGATTCTTCTATGCTACACCTGATCACGTGTCCAGCCATCCTTTGACAAGGTTATCCCTCCATCTTTCTTTGAGTTGGGTTTGGCAGAGCTGGTTTGTATACAGTGAACTTTGTGACATTGGAAACCTACCACTTGTTGTGGATGCTGCAGAACTTCAACAAGATCCCGAGGTATTTGAACTTTCTGAACATGCTTGATTCTTATAATAAAGCATGAAAATAAGGTCATGTTTGGTTTATTGGAATGAGATGAAAAGGAATGGGAATAGTCTAAAAGGTATATTTTCTTGTTACTATGGAAATGGAATGACCATTCCTATAAATGAGGGAATAGTCATTCCCTACAAAATGGAAGGAATCATGATTCTGTTCCATCCTTAGTTATCTCAATTACTATTTTGCCCTTTGTATTTATTTGAAATGACACAAATATCCTCTACCACCAGCACCACCACCCCATCGTCATCACCATCGCCACTGCTTCCGGCGTTGCTTCCATAGTCATAAGTGTCAGCAACAACCAAGCATACCAAACTCCCATTCTTTTGAAAGTCATTCCAGTGAATCAAATGTGACCTAATTTCATTACCCATTGTTTTAAAATTTTCTTATTTCAATATTCATATTGCTATTTAAATTTATTGTCAGTATATTGAGTTATACAAAAAAATTTATTACTACCATCATGATCAATGATTTTAAATAAATAACACCTTAATTGATTCAATTAATTGCTTTGCAATTTGAATATGATGGTTTAATCAATGATTTATTACTACTACTGCTCTACATTGGTGTCTAAATTGATTTAATGTCTATTGGTTGCTCTCTAGACCCTTGTTTGACTATGTAATCTTTTTCAGTTGTAATGTTAGACATGGAAGCTTTTCTGCTAAAAGACACATAACATATTTTAGATCAAAATACAATTAGAAAGCTCACATAAAAATTTAATGAAACTTTATCAAAGCAGCTCATCTTGTTCTTTCAACATGTTTTGGAAATAAAAAAATTTATGAATAAATTTCTGTTAAGTTTTATTTTTACATGTTTGCCATGATACAGCTAGTTACATATATGCAAACCTCAATTCTTTTTTTAATCTTGCATCAATATCATGATCTTGTTAATTTGCAGGCTACTCTACAGGGTCTTTGTGATGATTTGGAGATTCCTTTTCAACCTGCAATGCTCAAGTATGCAGAGTTTTCATTTTGCAAGCCCAGACCTTGTGCTGCTCTTTTTTCTGGTCTTTCTTTTTCAATGTTTTCTAGTTGTCATCTCTTGAGAATTGATCTTTTTTGAGACATTTAATAAACGAAAAAAAAATTTCAAAGCATTTATTAAGTTACAATTTGGTTTATATGAAAAAATGTTATGAATTGTTCTCCTGCAACTATTATTTTGCGTACATACATGACAAGTTGATAATTCATATTTTAAACTGGCCAGTTGGGAAGCAGGTCCAAAACCAATAGATGGCTTGTGGGCCCCTTAGTGGTATAAAAGTCTACGTAAATCTACTGGTTTTAAGCAAGCAAGGAAGTATCCTTAGGTATGCAGTTGTTTTGTGCTATGCTTCCAGTTTAGTTCCTGTTGCAAAGATTCTAGGCCATTATTTCATTTGAACTATCGATAGTATTTTTTCATGGTTTGCACCATGGTCCATTACTAGTATTGTTTGATCTCATAGCAATTGGATGCAAGCTTGGTATTTTTATGAACCCAAGCTAGTCCCATGTCTTCTTTCCATGTAAAAGATTAGATCCCATATGAAACTGAAGACAAGAAGGTTTTCTGATTGTATGATTGGTTGGGGGAAGATACTTTGACTGGAGTGGGGGATAAAAATCCTGGCTGAGTTTTTGTTGTATTCTTATTTCCTTTTCAGCCATTTCCCATTTCTCTCTATGATTTGTTGGAGCAAAGTCTACCCCTGTACAATATGCTTCGGCACCATGTGAAGAAGAAGTCATTCCTTTTGAGCCCTTCTTTACCTCCTCTTGATCTTCTAGTTCCTGCAAATGAGAAATTGTTTGCTTGGGCTGGTGATGAGATTGTGACACTTGAGAGTGCAAAGGTACTTAATTGTATGACACTTTAAGGTCTCCTGCCAGTAGATAAAAGCATCTGAATTATGTGATTGATGCACACATTCTCATGGTTTTTAATTGTTACCCTGTGATCTATCAGGTTTTTGTGTTTGATTCAGTTGTCCAAGGAGACTTGGTTTGGGAGGGTCTTTGAGTGTATAATGGAAAGATATTTGATGGGTCCACGGCAAGTGTACCAAATCGTCAAGTAATAAAAACAGTGAGAAATCAGATATCGTTCTCAAGGATTGGTTGTCAAATACCGAACAACGAGATTAACTACTATTTAAACTAAATTTTGGATCAAAGTGAGCTCTAGTAGCAAAATAAGATGAACATAAGAACTAATGCAATAACAATATTTTTGATATTTTCTATTAGGCAATTCAACAAACACTTGGTATGCAATATGAAAGATAATCAATTAATGAAAGGGTTGGGATCAAGTTTCATTTGATTTCACTTGCTGCATATCAATTGGAATTAACACAAGCTATTATTCCTATTTTGTTACCGAATTCTCTAAATTAATCAAATCCTAATTCCTTAGGCAATTGATCCTTTATTTTCAAATAAAATCTCTAATTCCTTAGGCGATTCAAAAAGGTAATAAGCATTAGAATTTAGAATTCAATCAGGTAACAAGCAAATTAATGACTATTTCTAGCCTAAAGATGAGCAAGGTTCATAATCTCATAGCACAATCATACATCAAATTTTCATTCAACATATAATCTTAAAATCATTCCAAATAGGGTTAATCCTTAGAAAGCATTAAGAAAAGAGATCATAAACTCAAAATAGAATAATAACTCATGTTAATTGAATCCAATATAAAAAACAATCAAGATCCATCAAAATCCACCTAATCCCAACAAATGAGAGTTTAGCTAGACATGGAAATTAATGAAGAAACTAAAGCTGTAAAGAAGAAAAGGGAAAACTCCATGAATAACAATGAAGGTGATCCAAGCTTTCACTCTTCTCCTCCTCCAAGCGCTTAGAGAGCTTCCAAATTAGGGTATATTTTGTGCCCAGCTACCGCCTCCCCGAAAAGCCTAAATAATTTTCTATTTAAATGCAGCAGCAACAAGTAAACTAAATACACTGAGCGCTTAAGCGCTCAGTTTTTCACTGATTAGTCGCGCAGCATGTTTGCCTCAGTGCTTGACTGATTAAGCGGTCAAATCTCATTGCTTAATCGCGCAACTCCACAAGCTTCTGTGCTTGGCCGATTAGGTGGTGAAAATTGGGCTATTAATCGCCCAGTGTCAGCAACTTCTTTTCAGAATTTTCTCCCCTCATTAAGCCTCCATTCTTTCACATGCATTTACCTAATGAACATAAATAAAAACAAGTAAAGAAAACAAAAATAAAAGAAATCAAAACTGGAATAAAATGAGAACAAAACTAAGTTAAAAAGTATAGGACAAGGATGAAAACCAGGATTATGAAATGGAAAAACATGAGTTTTTACAGTTTCATCAATATTTAAGCTTGAGGAACATCTAGATAGGTAGTGTTACAAAACTGAGAAATTGAAAAGTTGATGCCTGATGCTATGCACAACATGAAGAGCGATATCAGAAAATAGTGGGCAAGAATGGTACCAATCAGAGAGAGAGGGATAGAGCTCCAAGGTGACAGATACCGCCCTATTCTTGATGAAATCCGGAGCCAGAATTGGGAGAAATTTTGTGCTCCTTTGGATTTCATCAAGAATAGGGTGGTGTCTATCGCCTTGGAGCTCTATCCCTATCTCTCTGATGGTACCCTTTTTGCCCACTATTTTCTGATATCACTCTTCATGTTGTGGAGAGCGGAAGTCATCTGCATCGAAGGCACTGCTCCGACAACTAGATCCTGCTGTTTCCTTTCGTTTCTTATTTGGAGCTATGAGAATGATAATTTTCAGCAAAGAAGAAAGGTAACATATGAAACAGTGTCCAAATCATCCTAACAAAAGTACAATTTACTCACTAGTCACAGTAATGAATAACAATGTGGTTAAATCAACAAAGTGAGAAAACAAGATGGAAAGTGTGCATGATACCACATTATGACAGACATGATAGCCATAATACCACATCAAAACATTATGATAACAAAGAATATGTGATACCACAATAAAGAATAAACAGAATGATGGCAATGCAAAACTTCAATGTATTATTCAATTCAAAAGTAACACCACTCAACAAAAGCATACTCATCCAAAATAATCCACGCAAAATGAATCAGCAATCACCCTAGCCCTAGTAACACCACACATCAAGAATATTCAAAAACAAGCATGGTGTGTGTGGTAAACATATTATCAAATACATGGTGGGCATGGTCAACAATTCCAAAGGCAAGTCGATAGAACAATTTCATCACCAAACCACATTGTTAGCAAGACAAACCATCAAATCATAAGATTCATTTACCTAAAACCATTCAATACACAAGCCACCAAGTCAGCAAGGCAACCATGAAAAACAGAAAATTCAAAAACGCACAAAACACCTAAATATTCACTAATCTCAAGAGCTCAAAATCAGTGTTCAACGAGTTCTCAGAGAAATCCTAACCTTAGACAACTAGGAAATGAATAAATTACCTAATTGGAAGAGGATCAAGAGTTGGGTACGCACCAATCAAGAAATCCCCAAATTCGTGCCCTAGGTTACTAATGGGAGTTTGAAGAAGAATTGCACTCAAACTGAGAAGCTAGAGGTTGTGGTTGGGTGCGTTTTAGAGTTAGGAGTGAGGTTGGGTTGGTGTTTGGATGGTTTGAGATTGATTGGAGAGGGGTTGGAACGGAGGTGAGGGTGAGAGCAGCGTGGTTGAGAGGAAGAAATGAGGGAGAAAGGGGGGGAACCTTTTAAAACTGCGTGTCAGGGAGCGCGAGATTAAGCAGTGAAAACTGACCACTTAATCGCTTGGTGGTAGAGAACACATGCTAGGTTGAGCGATCAATGGTTATGTATCTGAAACCAATGCAACAAACATTGTATGTCGTCAACTTTTCCATAACTGTCAAAGGGTCTTTGTTCTCTATTTTGCTAATTATATGCTAGGGCTTGCTAGGTAGCAGGGAGGTGGTTCTTAGAGTCCAAGCTCTGGACTTTTGATTTATAAACAACTTTAAAAAGAAGAATAAAAGCTTAGCGTGGATAACTTTAAGCTGATGACCTATGATGTACAGATACTTTAAAATTAGTGACGTATCCGTATCGTACCCATATTCAATATTAATACTCGTATAATACTGCTGCATCCATATTTTTGTTATATCCCTATTTTTTTCTTTCTCCAAATACCTACAACCCTCAAGATACTACTACTTGGAAAATCAAGATATGGATTCAAGCCCCTTTTTCACTTGTTATCTCTCTTAAAACGTATTCTTACTCTTGCAATCTTCTCATCCTCAAAATTATAGTAAATTGGTGAGGAATTTTACCGATTTTAAAGTTTATTTTGTTTACATCTATAAATATAAATTTATTTTATTTCATATGCATTGCCGTACCCGTATTTTAATTTTTTAAAAAACGAACGCATTTTCGTATCGTATCGTATTGAATACTCATACCCGTATCTATACCCATGCAACATAGCTGATGACATATCTGTCAACTTAATGCGTAGCTTTAAGAATGTAAAATCATCTCCCATTATGATGTAACAGTACGGAAAATATGTTGTTGGTTCATCCTAAGGTTGCAGTCTAAGAGGGTGGCAGAATCCTGTTAGATCTCATTATTTGAGAAGGATCATTGGCTTTTCTTTTCGTATTTTTCTTTTTGCAGCAGGGGTCGCTAGCAACAGAGAATGGGAGACTGCATGTAATGATCTGGCACACTTCAACTAATATATTGCTCTACTTTGTGCAGTTCGTAGTTAAAAAGGGCCGTGTTTTGACACCTCATGCTGATTACTGTCTTCCTGGCATTACTCGAGCAACTGTAAGTTGTGTAAATTCACTGCTTTTTAAACCAATTTATTATATACATATATATATATATATACCATTACAGTTGGAAGCCCTGTTCTATTTCTCCAATATAATAGGAACAAAGGTGCTGGCGAAGTAAAATAATAGATTTTTTATATGGATGACTGAGACCTGGTTAAAATGTGAGGTTTTGGAAGGTAAAAGCGTTAAAGGAGATAAACAAATATGATGTAGATGAAAAGAAAATATTAGGTTTATAATTTCATTCAACACGTGCGAAAAAATTTCCCCTCCTTGGGATTCTAAATTATGCTCTTTATTGTATTCTGGCATTGATGGAACTCAGTTGTTTCACAATTGTAGGTAATGGATCTTGTGGTGAAGGAGCAGTTAATCTTAGAGGAGCGGAGAATCAGTCTATCAGAAGTGCATACCGCAGATGAGGTTCACCTATAATATCTACTATTTCAAATTTCTTCTAAAAGCTTTTCTAAATTTGAAAGAAAATTTCACTGAATGAATAATATTTGTGGCTGGCTAATGGAAATGACAAATGAGGGATATACAGCCAACTAAGTTATATTTTTTAAATATAAAAACATTATTGAGTTTCTTGTACCACACTGAGATATCATGGCACAATATTGCATTTATTGTGGGTCGAATTTCAATGAAAATTATTATTTATTAATACCATACTCCTGTTTTATTGACCTCATTAATTGCTTTCTGAACTTTATAGTCTGGCTCGGAATGCCTAGCAAAATTCAAGTTTGCTCCAATACGGGACTTCGTTGTTTTATTTCTATTGCTTGATTATACGAGGAATATAAATAAAATCTGAAACTTCTGCTCTTTGCACTGAATAGCCTTACTACTCTATTAAAAATTTCCCTCTCTCTCTCTCTCTCTCTCTCTCTCTCTCTCTCTCTCTCTCTCTCTCGGTTAAAGATTCAAATTTATGTTGAGTTATAACTAGAAGGCTTCCTTGCAGATATGGACAACAGGAACAATGGGAGAACTAAACCCAGTAAGTGCCTTATACCTTATCAATTAAATTTTGTCTGAATTATGTTATCTGACATGATAGATTACTGGGTTTGGGTTTTATGTGATCTTCAGCTTGGTGTGCATCTAGAATATTAATCGATTCTTTTCATAATCAATTGCACAAATGATTGTCAAACCTGAAAAGAATGTTCATTGATATATATTACCATGATGACGGCCAACTTTTGTTTCTAGTCAACTCCAGAATTTTGTTTCTAGTCAACCTCGAGAGCTTGAGCTCTCATTAGTGGAATTGAGGTTTAATTATTAATTAAAAAATGAAGGTATTAATATCAATGTGTATTTAATGGTGAGAAAGCTCAACCTCTTGAGAACTTGAGCTCTCCATAGGCGTACCTAAATGTAAATGCTTGACTTAACCTGTTAAACTGACCAACTAAGCATCTTAATTGATAAAGTGCTCAGCAAAAATCCTTGGCCTTTAATCGATATGCTCCTATAGAATGAGCAAGTCCCAATCCCTTTGGAACTTGACAAGCATGCCCATCAGTAATCCATCTGACTGCTTTGGATTCTTACCAATGCTATTAGGACCATGACACAGAAATTTGATATTCAACTAACTTGGCTTCTTCGCGCCCATTTAGTTGATAGTTATTAGCTCATATGATGAGCATAAAAAATTTTGGATACCACCTCCAGGTAGTGAAGGTTGATGGCCGCACAATTGGCAATGGAGAAGTAGGGCCGGTGACTAGAAGATTGCAGGCTGCTTATAAAAAGTTGACAGAACCATCTGGTGTACCTATACCGACCTACCTTGAGACTTGTAAGGTGCAGAATCTTTTTCTTGTGCTCTTAGCCTATGCATGCAACTTTTAGACTTTGCCACACCACACTTTTTGCTCTTAATTTTCATAATCCCAATTTTCTTTTAATTTCTTCCAGTCTGCAGTTGGAAGTAAGTGAAAATTGCTGGTATACCATTACTGAAAGCTACCAATCTTAGCATTTTTCTCTCATTGAAGAATAAAAATGATGTGTGGAAATAGAAGGCACCCTATCTTGGTGACATGCTTTGCGTGTTTATCTGGATCTTGTATCTTTATCTCTCTCTTTTTTTAATTTTGTATGTGAAAATAAATAATAATAGATTAAATGTTATATTTGATTTTCATCACAGCCTCTTTATTTTTTTTTCTATAAATGAAAATATATTCAGTCTTTTTATTTCTCAAAAACATCACTGGTCCAATAGAAGCAAGTCAAAATCCTTTGCCTTGGCCTGAAACAAACAGGTAGAGCTGTGCCAACCAGCTTATAACTCAATGGCCCACTCATTAAGGTTGCGGTGTGATGTGGATCGGAGTTCCCAAATGCTTGCAACCGCAGGTATGGATGTACATATTTTTCACTGTAGGGAAGGGAACCTATAAGTAAATGGTATTTGCGCACGGCTATTTATATACCTCTTTCACACTTTTTTGTTACTATTTATATTGATATTGATTTATTATAGTAACTATTGATTATTATATAAGTGAGAATTAATATTTAATGTGGGAGAAAGTGAATGGAGTTGTGGGGGAGACGTACGAATAGGGATGTCAATTTCTACCCGTACATGGGGATGGATCCTCGCGGGAACTGTCCCATTCGGGGCCCCGCGAGCGGGGAATTTTTCCTCGCGGGGATGGGGATTGGGGACAAAATTCCCCTGAAGGTAATTCGGGGATGGGGACGAGGATCATACCGCCCACCCCGAGTAGAATATATATATACCCCTTATTATGTGTACTATATATCATAAATACTAATAATATTTTAGTCTTTTCATATTTTTTATTTAATTTGAATATTGTGATTGTATTATTTCAGTTTGAACTTATTATGATTTAACTTTAAATTTAATAATTTAATTATATATATATATATATTAATTTTTTTATGAACTTTTAATATCCCCGTTGGGATCCGGAGGGATCCATGGGGATGGGGGAGGAATGCTCCCCGAAGCAGGGATTGAGGACGGGGACGGAGGGAAATTTGGGAGGCGGGGACCGGGACTGGGAGAGTACTCCCTGCCCCCGCCCCGCCCTATTGACATCCCTATGTACGAAAAGCATTACTCTATATAATATAGTATTTAAAAAGAAAATTTCTCATATTACTTATGCAGTTTTATTGGGCAAACCAATAAAGTAACTTTTTTATTTAGTTCAAAGACTCAAAACCCCAATAAAGTAAGAGAAAATAGTCAGTTTTATAAAAGTAATAATCAAGTTAGTTTTAAAAATTAATTAAGTATTTGATTATATTAATTAATAATTTATATATAATTAATTATGTATTAAGTATTAAAATAAAAATAAATTATTAATTAATTGTATATAAATTATTAATTAATATAATTAAATTTTTAATTAATTTATAAAACAATTTAAATGATCATTACGATTTATCTGAATATTTTAATCAGTTTCCCATAAAGTAACTGACTGATAAACAGCTGCAGCTAAAATTTTTTTTTTTTTCGTAAATGCAGCTCAAGGTTTTTACATCCGTTTAATAATGTTGTCAGTCACAAAAATTCAACTTTTGGCCCAATTGATTTTGGGCTAAAATAGTTTAACCTTTTTCTGAAAAGCCTTGTTTCTGCACCCGCGAGAAAGAATGCCTTTGGGCCAGCCCCACCCTGAGTACGTAAGAATTACAGTTAGCATGGCAAGTGTCACCCCACAGTACACTAACCAAAGTAATCAAACAGCTCTTTGACTCAGTCTGCTGTCGCCTTGCTCTTGCCCTATTTTGTTTTATATTATATTATTTGTATGCATGATTCTTCAAGTTTTATTAAATCCAAAAATAAAGGATACTTTTATTTCCTAATGTTGGGAAGCGCATGATGATATCAACTTATCAATTGTCACAATCTCAAAAGCAATTCAGCAGTGTCTCATGTGGACCAACATAGGGTATATTCACATTCACTTTGGTTCCTTTCCTTCAATTATTAGTGTCTTTCTCTTCTTTTATATCATTTCCTGTTCTGGGGTGATTGCCATTGTTTTTCTAGTGACTTTATATCTTTTTGCTTTATTCTATTTGATCAAAGAAAGGATGTCACCGTCTCCAGTCTCCCTACTATTTCTTTATAACTTCGCCTTCAACTTCAACTGCATGTTATACGCTGCGAGGACTATTCTTAGCATCTCTTTTTGTATATTTTCCATTTCGCTTAGAACTGCAATCCAAGCCCAATCTTCGTGTCTTGGTATAGGTGGCACTTAAGAACATTTTTGCTTCAACCTCTTCCTTTTTTCCAAACAAACTTTGAAATAATACAAGAGAGAGAGGGGATTGGAATCTATGAATGCCATGTTCCCCACAAGAGGATAAGAAGATAAAAACAAACAGGTGTAAGAGTTGGAATCTTCTAAAACACAACCCTGGAGCTTCTTCAACAACCAATGAATTATTATTATATTTTGCTCGGCCCTTATGAAATCTGACATTAAAAAATTGGGGGAGAGGGGCAGTTGAATCTGCAAAGGACATGAATAGAACAATCATGATCTTATCTTTTACCTTGCTTTGCCCATCACTAGTCTTCTTTTTTAAAAACTAAATTAAATAGGAAATATATTTTATTGCAAATTCATATTAACATTCACATATCACGGTAAGAAGGTATATTAACATAATAAAAATAATCTAGAATAAACTCTACAACTAATATGTCAGATTTTGAGCTGAGTCATGAGAAATTCCCCAGCATGGTCAATTAAGCTTTACTCGTTATCATCTTTCATTATTTTATTTTTAAAGTTAAAATGTGAAGGAATTAGGCCTCATGAGTGGCGGCTTCTCCTCAGACAACGGGGAGCTATGCCTTTTTCACAATCTTAAAATCTTCTTTTATTATTTTCACTATATATGTAATGATTTCGTTACAAATTTTAATATTTTTAAGACATTTCTATAATTATTAGTTTTTGACAAGTGAATTGCATGTGAAAGTTAATACTTATTTTTATGACATTTTTGTTTTAAAGTTGTAAATCATTTTTATATACATTAATTTATGTGAATTCAAGTGGAAGGAATGTCCTAATTTAGAGAACTTAGCTCTCTAGTCTCATAAGATCTTTCATCTTATTCTCAAATCAGTCAACTTATGAAATATTTAAGAATTTTATATATATATTTTTTTTTCATCTTTACCTAATAATATTCTCACACCCTTCAAGAACTAATCCCATTCATTTACTCGAAAATAAAACAACTTAATTATTTCTGTCATCACAATGATAAAGCCTGCCCCTTTTTTTTTACCCTTGTCTTGATAAACTACATTAATAGTTGAATGAATTCACAAAACAAAAAAAGAATTAATAGTTGAATGTAATGAAGGTGACCCGGATTAAAGAGGAAGATTCGACGCATAAAGCTAAAGTAGGATGTAAGCTATAGGGTTTGGGTTGGTTTGATTTTGGAAAAAAAAGTCATTGGATTAAACTAATTGATTTTTTTATATTGAGAATCAATTGATTTCTTTTTTAAATTAGAGAATCGAACCATTGCAATTGATTTGATTCAGTCCAATCAATTTTGATTAAATATTTTTTATTAAAAAAATTCATATACATCTTTATGTTTTTTTTGTAAACCAATTAAAAAAAAAAGTTTATATAGAATCCTAATAAAAATATCATTACATAATTATAAATAATAAATTAACTTAAAAATATTTATAAAAACAATAAGAGATTTAAATATAATTATTTATAAGTATGTAAATTATAAAATATATATAAATAACTATATTAGTTCAGTTTTATTTGATTTGATTTCATAAATGAAAATAAAAAATTAAACCAAACCAATTGATTTTTTATAAAAAGAAAATCAAATAAAATTAAAATTAATCGATTTTATTCAATTTTCAATTTTTTAATTTGATTTTTTCAATGTTGATCAATATAATTTGATTATGAACACACTATTAAGCTAACACAACATTATAGAGAGGGTTTTATATGATTTTTCTTTTTAGCAAAAATTGGGAGTTGGAGAATTCACTTTTCTGTAACTTTCTCTGCAAAATGGCAACTTTTGGCTACCTTTGTTGAGTTCTGGGAAATGGTACTACTAGTCTAAAAAAACACTAAATTTTTCTATCGGTATGTCCAAATTCTTACTAATAGATAGTTGAAGTCTTGAAGATCCTTATCAAATTAGAAAGTATTCTATGAATCTATGTCTGTTTTGGATTTGACCCAAGGAATAATTTTCACTCAACTAGATGGGGAAACAGAACAAGATTTTAAATTTGAGAAAACCACACAGAATGAGATCGTGTCTGAATGGCCACTACTTAAAAAGTCATACAGTCCACTACTCAAGCAATCATCATGCTAACTCAAATCTGCAATGCATACAAAAAGTTTGAGTACAGAAGAAAATAGATCAACGAAGGGAAAACTTTTTTACCGTGACAAGTTACTCTATTTGCTGACTCAAATCACTCAGTAACACTTCGCCAATGACAAATTAACCACAAAAAGGACTTTGCTTTTAACAATCGTTTAATTTACATCTGTACCTTTACTCTTTTCAGTCTGCTCTTGGAGATATAAGTTAACCCCACCACAGACCAACTTTCTTTTATTTATTTTTTACCTAGGGATTCGACTGCGAACATGGTACAACTTCATGGGGCCATTATTTTACCTTCAATGTGCTAATCATTTGCATTTTTTTTAACAGTTATAAAATAATTCTAGACGCAGAAAGAATTCCATCATATAATACTGTCACGTACACTAATGATATGATTGGTTCAAAGAAGAAGAGAAAAGGGGAGGGGTTTTAATAAAAGAGATGGAGAGAAGGAGAAGGCAGTTTAATTTTGTGTATATTTGGTTAGAAGAGACGAGAGATTTTAATAGAAGAAAAGTATAAATTTATCTTTTTATATAATGATAATATTTAATGTAACATTTAATTTAGAGATATTTTAGTTCATTTTTTAACATATATTCTCTCTCTTCTAAAAATTTGAACCAAATACATAAAATTTAAAATAATCTCTCTCCTTTCCTCCATTTCCCTTTAACCAAACACTATATAAGTGTATGAGTTTGGATGAGAAAAAAAAGATGATAATTTTTTATTTTTAAATTAAAAAAATTATAATATTTATAAAAATAAATAAGTAATGATATGATAATTTATCATTTTATTTTTCTTACTTTAAAAAAATTCTCCAATAAAAAGAAATATTTTACTTAAAATAAAAAATTATTCCTCTCCTTTTCCTCCAAATAGCCTAAGACACATGCATCTTTGGGTTCCTGGATTCAGTTTAGTAATCTTGATAATGATGATGATAAGATGGACCATTTTTTCTTTGTTATGTGTGAAACATAAAAGATGCATGCAGAGAAAGGTTAGCTCTTCTAAAGCTGAGTTCCACAGCCTTCCCCTGCAAATGCAATGAAATTCTACATACAGAGCAGATGGGTCTCCTTTGACCTTACGTTACAAGTTTACAACAGCTTTCCATCTTCAGAATATAATGCAAAACTTTGATTTATTATTTTCATTTAATCAAATTTTATAGAAACAACTTCTATTGTAATGCTTGAGTGAAATAATCAGAACAGAAGCTCTGATAATATCTGCAGTGCAGATTATATTTCTGATAATCTTGGAAAACATATAATCAATTAAAATTCATGGAGTCTTAAACCTCTTCCATTCCTTGCATTGGTATTCTGATGACATACAGGTCAGAGATGAATATAGAGTTGATGTCTTTCGTAATTCAGACACTGTCAAGAGACAATAATCAAGACCAATTTGGAGGGGTTGTTTTCTGGTCTAACTGTTCACAATTATAAATTATGACAATCAAATAAAAGAAAACAATATGGACTAATTAATATGTGACAATCGCCAAAGAATCTTTTGCTCCTTTTTTCATTCAATGTTATCTTGAGAAATTCTCAATTTGGGCTTGACAATTTGGCTTATTGTTGAGAACTTGATAGACATGACCTACCACTATCAAAGCAAGGTAGGCAGAATTGACCAGGAACTTAAATATGTCTCGAGCACAATATATCTGCGACCCCAGAAAAAAAAAAGAGAGACAGAGAGATCAAAAGGAGCTAGCAACAAAGACATATATAAGAAGGAATAAATCAAAAACTTCCTCCAAGGAGCCCACTTCAAGGCACTATTAGAAGATTAACAAAGGATGAACAGCCGTTGCAATAATTAGGTACACCTTGAAAGAGGAATAAAAGAGAGAAATATCCACCATGAATAAGGTCTTAAGGTTAAAAAACAAAATGGGGCAAATTTGTTCAAGGCCTGATCTTAATTCAACATTGCCTCTTGTAGAATCCTATCCAGCATTTGGTATACAGCTGCGGCTATCTCATCCACAGATCCCAGCTTGCAATCATCTTCTACCTGCAAGAAAATTTTCAATACACTCACTTTCAGCGCTTACAAAAAACATGGAGAAGAAAAGAACCTCAGGAACTGCTAAAAATGCCTGAAAACCAAGGCAAGAAAGACAAACCTTAACACTGAGAGAGTAGAGGACAATTTCACCAGTGGTAGTGACATTTAGGTGCAAGATTGTGAGACGCATGCTATGCAAACCAGAGACCATCTTCAACAGCTGCTTTGGCCGCTTCTTGGATCTTATTTTGAGATTTGCATGGCTTTCCACCATTGTCACTTCTATATCAGCAATGCCAGACTGAACCTCACCTACCTGCTCACCTATGGTCCCAGAATTATCGCAGCCACTAGCACTTGTTGAATACTGGGGAAAGGTGAAAAACTCAGAAAAAGGCATATTTGCACCGGCATCAGATTTCCCTTCTGTTTCTTTCTGAGCACCAAGAAATTGCATCCTCTGCTCAAGCTCTTTAACAAAGTTAATAGCACCTCCAATTATAGAAGCTTGATCACCCTGCATTCACCCATAAAACACAAACAAACCCAGTTCAGGAAACCAAAAAGTAGAAGATCCCTTTTTTGGCTTGGAGGAAGAAATAAGTAATGAAGTACCCTTTGGACATAAGAGTCTGGCATTAGAGACCGAAGAACAGAGAGATACTCATTCATCTGCTTTCTTCGATTGCGCTCCACAGCAATGTGAGTCATTCTCTGGTTCTCAATTTCTTCCTTATTCTTTCTGCTTTTGGCTCTGCGCCTCTTGGGACGAGCGGAGGTTGAGGTTGAGCTATCCACGTTTTGGGTGTTGATGGCATCAGTGGCCTCCGAGCATGTATTGGAGAGATGCAGTTCATTCAACTGAGGTAACATTGATGGAGGGGAGCATTTCCAATCTCCATAAGGATAATTCTCTGTTTGGTTCTCGAGAAAACTAATAGAGCCTTGCTCTTCTTCTTTTTCAAAGTTGAGGTCGTCATAGCCCCAGTTGCCTGCACCAGCCAACAAGTTGTAGTTGTACAAGTCTTTGCCTCCATAACCAAATGGGTCTTGTGATTGTGGATATACCACTGCTTTTAGTGCCATGGTTATCTCGCTATCTCTCTCTCCCTCAGGCAAACACATGCATACAATTTTGATATTGAGGCTTGAAGAGGAAGATGAAAAAAGGGAAAGGAAAAAAAAAGGCAAGTTGGGTCCTCTTTGGGAGGAGTATTTGGGCTTATAAAGGCTTTGAGGATGACACAAAATATGGATAGTGCTTTGCACGTGAAATAGAGTTGAAAGTAAATATTAGGTTTAGTTTAGGCAGACAAGAACATGAGAAGAAATTAACGGGAAAGTAAAAAAAAAAATTACACCTACTGACATTGCATCAAACTTAAAACTCTTAAAAAAAGAAAGTCCTTTACATGCATGTTAAGCATTGCTTAACTTTTCTTTTCTTTTTAATCATAAGGCATTATTTAGTACAGTTTGAGATGTTTGGTGTGTTCTTGTGTGTTTTTATAATAATAAAATGAGAATTTAAACTTAAAACTTTTTACAAATGATCTAAGATACTCTCAACTTTTAGTAATTTGGCATATTGTTATTCATATATAATAAGTACATAAAATGCCTCGATATTTTAAATGGGGATTTTATCGGCTATCTTTGGTATGTCTACATCATAAACATTAAACATGTGGATGTAAATTGCCTGAAGAATCTTAAGTCGAATCTCATGCTAACTTTAAAATATAAATATTCAAGATATCTAAAAATGCTAAATTTATCTGGTATACTCTAATTAAAAAAAGATATTTAATGTTACCAAGGGTCTAAGGGAGCTACCATCGACACTATTCGCAAAGCCCATTTACATGAAATTTATCAATATTGACTCCTGTGCGTATCTGTATTCGCTTTAGAGTCGAATGAAGAAAGGTTCTCATATGAAACCACATATTTAAGACATTCTCTTCTACATTTTAACAATAAGTAGCTTTTCAATAAAATAAAAGCCAAAGATCAAATATCATATAACAAAAATAGAGACGACGTAAGTTACAGATGAGTAGAGTTATATTATGTTGCTCAACCACACCAATTTAATATAAATGTTCATAATTCATAATTAAAAATATCATTACCTACATTAGACCTATTGTATGTCTTCATCGAAAACACATTTTATAATGAGCTCATTTCTTACAAACAAAATATATTATTAATGATAATTCACGATTAAAAAAAAATCAAACACACAGTACCAAGATACCAATAAACGAAGCTTAGCTAGGCAGCGGCTCCAAGTAATGCCTAGAAAGGACTTGAGAGAAATCTCTTAGACGTCTGAAAAATAATCTAGATAGATATATAGACTAATACAAGTGTTTTTGGGGCATCGATGGATATAGAATTTGGAGGAGGGGTACTTCGGAAGACCATATTATTTGGATCCAAACACGGGTACCAAATCGCTACCAGGAAACTAATGTAAGGTTTAATGCAGCGAAATACTAAACACACGACTATGGCATCTAAATTCAATTGATGTATTACACTTGCTAATCAAGTCATCATAATGAATTCTTCTCCCATCATTATTTGCTCTCATGCGTCATTTCATTTTGTCAACGAGATTTATATATATCATAATCATTGATAAGAAAATCAAGAATTGAAATTTGTATCAAATACAAACATTTAGATAATAAATTATGGATATGTAAGAATTCACTTTTTAAATTTTTTTTATCAATGGTTATAATTTTACACTTTATTCTTTAAAATGCATCCTTCACTTTATAAGATTTAAATAGTAAATTATATATATATATATATTTGAATTAATGCTATTTACGAAATTTTTAGAAGCACACTTGCATAACTATTAATATAACTATATTTGAGTTGATAGAATTGAATCGTTAAACTTGGATAAAGACCCTTGTGCAATTAATTATAAATAGTTGAACGTAAATTCATCTCAAGTGGTGTTATTTTTTGTTTTCTATTACAAATATAATTGTTGAAAATAATTATTGTACATAATTTTTTAGCCGATCCATTAAATTCAATTAAATGAGAGAAAGTGCAATAGCATGTGAATCAGCAACTAGGTTCACACTTTTCACTGATCACTGTGCTCTTACTTCTTATCATGTTGTGGTACAGGAAAAAGAAGCCTAATCCTTTTTTTTCTTTTGCGAACAAAAGAAGCCTAATCCTGATCCAAGGTGCAAAGTGATTGGGAATAAACATAAGAAAATGTTATATTTGCCCACAAGAAAATAATGAAAAGTGAGAAAAACGTTAAGCTTCCAATCCTTCGTTGCGCGTGTACATCAAAGACCGCATTGAACCTCTAGTTTATGGAGCGTGACCACATGCTCTCTTCCAACACCAACATTGTGATTTGTGAGGGAATTTCTAAGACAAAAAGAGAAAGGGCTTCGTCATTTGGTAATAACACGGTCGGGAAGTACGATCAAACACAGATGGAAAAAAGAGAAAAGAAATGAAGGCTGACACATTCAGAGATTCTTGCAAAGCTGAGAGAAAAGCTTGAGAACTTTTTCCAGATCAGTGAGAGAGAGCAGCACACTTCCATTGTCAGAAATTTGCAGAGAATCCATGTGCTTCAAAACAAACGTAAGCAACCAAAGCTTCCAAAATATGGGAGGGAAACATATCTTCTATTTCGAGACCCACTTAAATTTAGAGCTTCAGGCTTTTCTTTTTAAAATAAAAAAAAAAAAATTAACCTTCAACCCACAGCAAATTACTTCAGTTAAATTCCTTAACACTTAAACTTCGTTGATAGATAGTGGTGACTGTGCTGTTGCCTAAGCTTTGGAGTTAAAAGTGACTTTCAGTTTCAAAGTTCAAACTGAAAGTCCATGCCTTTACTGCTGCACCACTTTTTCAGCTAACCTTCTGAAAAGAGTTGAACTTAAAACCCACCCAGGTTAACCCGAAACATGCCAATACTGAAGCAATTAGTATATTTCGAAGTTAGAAAAAAAATAACGTGCCACCTCGCACTAGTTAATTAATATAGCGCATTATTAATTAATTAGCACTGTTATTGGCCAACCTATAGAACCATTAAAAGAAATGTTAGACCCAACTTGCACCGGATTGAATGATTCAAAAGTATTGTTACATAATAGATACGTTGAAAATGAAGTCTGCTAATTAACAATTAATCCCATTGGATTAACCCTTCTTTGTTTATTTTGTCTCATACAATGGCGATAGATTAATATACATTAATATTATATACGAGCATCTAGTCAGCCGTCGTCACAAATACATTGATCATGTGGTTAAGATGCTTCTAACAAGGGTACTGTAGCAACGAGAAATTACGCAACCCTGTCATCTTCTGTCATTTTAGTGGGGGCCACTTAATTTGTCTTAATTTAGTGTAGATTTATAAACTGTTGTTAATTAGTCTATATAATTAATAACCATTAGTAGACAGTACGTTGTGGCTTAGGAGCATCTATGTAATGTATACATAAGTGTGAGGTGTGAACTGTGAAGACGAATCTTTCTAAAAGTTTGAAATATAAATAATTTTTTTTAATTATGGTACCAATTTAAAAAAAAATTATATTTTAAAGCATATTAACTTAATTCTTTAAATTAATAAAATAATGTATAATAACCGTTTTATTAACCTATTATTTAAATTCTTAATAAAAAAGTAATTTTGTGTTAATTTTTTTACTAATTTTATTTTAAATCATTAATATTTTTTTCTCAAATTATTTCTAAGCTTTTTTTTTGCACTCATTAATCTCACACTACTGTTTGAACAATTCATAAAACTATCAAACAGTGATGTAAGTTTAATGAATGCCTAGAAAAAGAAGTCTAAAAATGATTTTAAGAATAAATATTAATAATTTAAGGTGAGATTAGTGAAAAAATTAACATGTGTACAAAAAATATTATTATATACTATTTTATTAATTTAATGAGTCATATTATTTTAAATAAAAAATTAATAAAAATATTATTATATATTATTTTATTAGTTCTTAATAAATTTAAAAGCACAAAAATAAAATTAAACTTGACTCGTAATTAAAAAAAATTAATTACATTTTAGCCAAAAATTTAGACAAAATAAAAAAGCTGAAAGTTGAAATCTTCTTTACTTTTGACTAGCGAGGTGATCTATATATATCATCTACTGCCAGTAGATAGATACAAAGAACTAACAATTATTTTGCAGCTAATTAACGCAGGCCGCAATATATACATTAATAAAGAACCATTTATTAATAGGACAAATAAATTCATATTTTATATGAAATTAAATTCATTTTTAAGCAAAAAAAGACAGAATCATTCTTCGGAATCTAATATACATCTAGCTAGCCGCTTTCCCACCTCAACTTTAAAATTTACAAATTAAGTATCTTAATTTTAATAGAAAAATATTTTGATAATATTTATCAATTGAAAAAAAAATGTTAGCCATATATGTAGTGTATTTTGTTCATGCTATAAATTATTTTCGAACATTAAATTGGTTATTTGTCTTTTCCTTTTTTATTAATAATTATTTTAATAAAGTTGAGGTCTTTAATTAATAATAATAATAAAATTTCAATTTCTTAATTAATTTATTATAAAAAATTAGGTATTCATGTTATAAATTGTTTTCATATATCAAGTTGGGTATTTTTGTCTTTTTAACATTTTTTAAGAAAAATATTTGTTAATAAAGTTGAAGTTCTTAATTAGCAATAATAAATGTTTAATCCCTTAATTGGTTTATTATTAAAAAAAATTAGGTATTCATGTTATTAATTCTTTACATATATATGTCAAGTTGAGTATTTAATTTTTGTCTTTTCAACATTTCAATAATGTTGAGGTCCTTAATTACTAATAATAAAAGTTCAATCTCTTAATTGATTTATTATATAAAAAAATCAGGTCCCCCAATAATATTTCACTATATATATGTGTGTGTGGTTTATGGTGAGAGAGAAGGACAAATATTGATCATTAAATTTTACATTGATTAGAATACATGACTTTTAAGTGATGTGACTTTTAAATAACTAATCTTGATCATCAATGTAAATTCATCGGTCAAAATTGGCTTCTCTCGAGCTCTTGTAACAAGATATTGTTTTCATTTAATATATATATATATATATATATATATATATATATATATATACTTTTTTACAATTAGTTGTTAATATTGGTCAGATGTTATACTTAGTTAAAATATAAATATTATATTTATATTTCAACCAAATAAGATATGTAGCTAAATATTGGCCACTAATTACTGTAAGTACCGATATCCTTATAAAAATAAAAGGTATCGAAAAAATCTTTATAATCTATATATTATTTCATATAGAGAGGTTTTTATGGTACATTTTCTTTTTTTTAACATCCTAAAATATAAATATTATATTTATATTTCAATTAAGTAGATAGTCACTAATTATTGAAAGTATCAATACTCTTATAAAAAAAAGTACCAAAGGAACCTCTCTCTCTCTCTCTCTCTCTCTCTCTCTCTCTATATATATATATATATATATATATATATATATATATATATATATATATATATATGACACATTGTCATTTATATCGTGTACAACATCCGCTTTAATTACTGTAACAGAATTAGTGGACTAATCTAGCTAGTTTGAATATTAGGTTTTTCTCTTTTTGGCCTATTTATGTATTCAAAGTCATACTTGTCGTTTTGCAGAAGGTGATCGATGAAGATTAAAAGTTTGTGTTTAAAACAAAAACTTTAATGGAGAAAGTGGCATTGCTGGAGTTGTAAGTTAATATTTACGAATATCAACCTTAATATTATTGGCGCCTTCAACCCACCTTTCAATATTATTATTCAATGAGTTAATTTTTCTGTATTATGCATTTATGCAAGAAGATATTGATGACAATCCAAAGCACAAATCCAATGAACACCGTAGAAGAAGAGGAATGGCAACCGAAGTACTTAACGCTAATATAGTCTAAATCAAATTACTTAGGTAGCGATGCTAGCTTGCTAGGGCAAAAAAATGGGTATGATTAGCGGTGTCATGAGCAAGCACCGTCCATTAGAAATTCAACACAAGATATGAGATATTGATTAGGTAAATCCACACTAAATTACAATCATTATTAATTAAAAGTGGATGTGGTTAGGGCTATGACAGATTATTTAGGTATTAGGCCGGTCGATCTCAGAGCCAAAGACTTGATTACACAAGTCAATGAAAAATTATGCATGGAAGCAATGGTACGAGGTGCTGGTCTATACACATATATAAACTTCATTGGACATGCATTAATTTCTTCAATTTAATCTTTAAATATTTCTTGGAGACAAACTTCGTTTACATTAGCAAGGTAACCAATTAGGTTTACATATATAGATATTCACGTCTTATCATGCATGTTGGCCAGATACTATGTTCTAATGCTGAAGTCTTGGTTTGGTTAACTAGCTAGGGTTCAATTGGGATATATATATATATAAGATGGATTAATTTTGAGTTCAAAAGCATACATGCCGCGTCTACGAGGGAGTCGGTAAGACTATCAAATTGTGGCTTCGTTAATTTAAGTCTCACTCTCAAGTCTCACCGTTGGGTTCACAATCACATAGATAGGGTTGATCGAAGACTGAAGAATTAATGAAAGGTTTGGAATTGGTTCATTGGTTGTATCTTGCTAAAGATATCGCAAAATTTGTCTGTATCGTGCTATACATATTTGGACGGAAACAAGAGCTTTAATTTCAAGGATTCAGATTTTGTTGTTGCCGAAGAACGACGAAACACGCACCCAGCTGGTCTACTCTGAGCTTTGTCCCTTATGAATGACATCCTATATATATTAAAATTACATGCATGGTCATCTATAAATTAACTAATCACATATTTAATCATCATCACTCCTATTTATCCTAATGTATAACAGCTCACCCTTATGTCATGGCTTATGAGATAATCATATTAATTAACGTTTTAAGCACTGTATATAATAAGAAATAAATATTCTGTATGCAGAGAAAAAAATTAGCATGTAGGATAAACCCATAACTAAACAGCTTGTATTATATTTGAGATCTATTATCTAAGATCGTTTTTTTTAATCAATTACTTAAACCAAACTTATGAAGTGTTCCAAGATTTTAGGATCTAGTCAGTACAATCTTGTCTTTGAGCAATTAGTGACCATTATTCTAACTCTAAATTAAGCTGTATTTTTCTATTGATATTTCCTAAACATTATCGGTTTCTAAATTCTAATAATTAATACACACAAGCACATCTCTCTCTCTCTCTCTCTCTGAAAAGTAAAATGTAAAAAAGAAGGCCATTATATTCTGATTATTCTCCCCTTTAAAAGCGGCCAGTAGCCTCGGTAATCATTAATCAATATATATGCTAGCAAGAAAATAAAATGAAGTGCAAGGATATGGAAGTGAGCAGGAAAGGATATAATTTGGTATAACTGATTAAAAAAGGGTCTGGGAGCACATGCCCCAACAGTTTTTTTTTTTTGTTATATTTAATTTAATTATTTTTATCCTATGCTTCATACTATCAACTAAAGTGAAAGATTGATTTGGTATTTAATTCATTACTTTTTGTTTTAAAATTCCAACTTACAAGCATATAAGAGATGAATGAATGATTGAATAATTATTTTATTATATATAGAGAGAGATAAATATTTGATAGCAATGATAATAAAAAAATTATTGGGTGTTTACAAAATATGAAATCACTTAGAAAATGATTGTAAGTTTATCTTTATTTTGTATTTAATTTTTAACACACTATCAAATATAAGAATTTTTTACATTATTATACAATCATGTGTTATTATATAATTAAAATTTGACTATCATAACAACTAAATTAAATATCAAACTCTTTTAATAATGTAATAACACATAATTTAATAATAGTATAAAATTATTTTACATATAAATCTAAAGTAAACATATTATTTTTAATTTTGCCCTCGCAACCAAAATTTTTTGGATCCGTCACTGGTTGAAAATGTTTTTTTTATATATAAAACTAGTGAATTACGAAGAGAATTAATACATATACAACTTAAGTACGGGCATTCTATTGTTATTACGTATGAATATCTATAGCGCAGCAAAAATTATTTAAGCAATGGGGGATATCGAATTAAGCGAATTCCCCTTTGTCCTATAGCTGGCTGTCAATATGAATGTAAAGAATAAAGTGCAGCGTGCCTTCGAAATAACAAGTTATTGAGAGAAGTTGTTGCTTTATTCTCACTTCACTAGCTAGCTACTGTGTCTGTGTGAACTGTGGAAGCAGAAAAGCATTTGATAGAATTGATAAGGGACAAAAAATTATCGCTTTTAATCCTTTCATCATGTGAAAGCACATCTTGTTGTGGGTCCTCATAATCAATGCTTTATTCCCTCATATCCAACCCTAAAATTTGGAGAGCGGATATATATATATAAATGAGATGAGTACTTTATTATAAGAGATGAGATTAATAAATTATTATTATTATTAAATTTTACATAAATAGTTAAAATTAAAAAATTAAGTTAAATACAATTTAATGATCATAATTTTTTTAATCTTTTACAATAAATACAATAAACTATATATATATATATGTGTGTGTCCATTAGCAAAATGAGTACATTATTAAGCAACATTCATACTACAGTGTCGCTCACAAAGAAAATCATGGGTTCTGCTCTGCCAATGAATCAGACCCACATAGGTCAATTTTAGAAGCCAATTCAGCAAGAAAATCAATCGCAAAAGGCAAACACTTTCTTCCACAAATGTATATCCTAATATACAGGAAAAATCAATTTCTATTTCGTCCAAAAAGCTTTGATCAAATTCTTGGACCGCCCACAATCGTTACCTACCTTCTTTATGTCACCATCCAAAATACCTTTGAATAATTATTATGATTCTCATAGTGACAAGTTCATTCACGTCCAATCAAATTCTTCTCAAGGCTTTTGGTATCTCCAGGTGATAGGAAGCTTTCTCCAGTTTTCTAAAACATAATTATACATAGTGGAATTGTCAATTTGTGTTAGACTATAATTAAGGTCGTTCATTATGCACATCGGTCACACTGTGAGCGCACGTTGCCACAAAACAAAAACACGGTTGGTATATTTGTTGGTTTTCACACTTGCCGCACCTAACATTATAAAGATTAAGTTATGTAAACTAGCTAGGGAACTATATGTGTTTAAAAGTTGATCAAAAGAGTGTGAAGATAACATAACTATAGAAGGGAACAAATTAAGACGATTCTTTATTGAACCCTCCCACGTAAGAGAGTTTCTCTTTTGTTTATCTTAATTTGCAGGAACGAATAAATAATATATAGCCATATGTTCCATATATGAGTGCCATCATATGATTTCTAGGAGAAGTAGAACTTTCCGATATACTGATATAAATATAGGTGAATCAAGGCAATCAAAACCCAAAAGTCTAAAATGCATGCATAAGCTTGCATGCGTGCGCATGCGCCGCACATATATATAACTTGTATCCTTTTCTTATATTATTTTTATACTATTATTTAGTTAACAAATTTTAATAATTGATTATTTATTAATTTTTGTTATTAATAAATAAATTTTTAATTAATTTAATATATTATTTGATTAATATATTATTATTTTATAAGTAATTAATTATTAAAATTTATTAATTAAATAATATATTATATTAACTAATAATTTATTTATTATTAATTAAATATAAAAATAATATAGTGTAAAAATGTAATTGTTGTATATATCTATATACAAGACAGTGGTAATGTTTGGCCTTATGCAGAACAAACATATCTTTGCTGATTTGCTATTGCTGTAGCCTGTTGGATTGGACATAAAGGACTTTGTGATCATGAATTGAAATAGCACATAGATGGATCCATCTTAAGCATACACTTGTCACCCGAGTGATGCACTGATGAAACTGCACCTTACTACATCAAACTACACAGTTCCCTTACCGATCGAGGAGGGTACTGCACCGCAGGGGCAGCCATCAAAACAACGGCTGCCGAGACAAAACCACTTTGCAAAAGTAGAAAGCGGTTTCGACTTTGGATCTGGAACAAACAAGACAAACAAACACGTTCACCCCTTCCCTTTGTGTTTGACATTGACATTGACAAGGATGTCTCAGAAAATTAATTTAAATGTAGCGGAGTTTACAGAAACTAGAAAAGCTACTATCAGTGCCAATGGCAATAATAGGTATATGATGGCCGTGATATTTCACCAAATTAGATCTTAAAATAGATATATATACTACAAGAAAATTGTTTTTACGACAGTAATCATTTCAAAATATACATAATTATAAGTATTATTGTTAAAATTTTATCATAATTTATGACAAGTAATTGTAAAAATAAATTAATTGTCATAATAAAGTGTGCTACTTTGTGTTTTTGTTTCTGGATGTATATATAATGAGAAGAGTTATTTATTGTGAAAGTGAGAAAAGTAAATCTTAGTCATTAAATCATCTATATATAATCAAGATTAGATGTTACTTAAATATCACATGACTACTTAAAAAAGTTACATTATGCTTTAATCTTGACCATACATAGATAATTTAATGGTCAAGATTTACTCCTCTCACTTTTACAATAAACTACTATTCTAATTAGATATGCTCATTTGTTCCTGTATGCAGATGAATTTAAGTTATTACTAAAATGATGTGCATATTTTATGAGTAGTTAAGTTATATTTTTTAATAAATTAAATTACAAATTAAATATTATTCCATCGATAAACATGTATAAAAAAAATTCAATTTAATTATCTAGAAACAAAATTTCTTTTAGAAATTATTACAGAAAAATGCATTCATTTTATTAGAAGGAATACTATTATTTGAGTTAAATTTTGGTTCAGTGGATATATCGTTTTTCCTAATATTTTTAAATAATAATGTATCATATTATTATCATAAACTGTATTTTTAATAGATGGTATTACATTATTTATTAATAATCATATTAACAGTAAATTAAAATTAATTATTATTATTGGTTAGGTGACATATGGTAGTTAGAGATATATGATCTTAGGCTTTTGGGGGATTGGACTTCCCGATTTTCCTTTAGGAAGCCAGTACTAAATAAGTTGCTAATATCATTAACTGGGTAGCATGAAAAGGATTAAATTATGGGAGAATTAAAGTTAAGATGAATAATAAGGTATATTTAATTTTAATGAATAAAAAGCTTAAATTATTAAATAGAAACTTTCAAATTTTATTTAGGAAGAGATACTATTTGATTTTATTTAATTGACAAAAATACTAGTAATGAAAATCATTTTATAACATAATATGTGAATGATTATTTCTTTTTATTAAATAGTCAAGTATTTTTACAAAGTGACTAATAATAGTAAATAAAATTATAAATTTACAATAAGTTTGGAAAATAATATACGACTTCCTATTTCTTTTTATTGAATGATCAATTATTCTTACGGAGTGACTAATAATAATAAATAAAGTTATCAATTTACAATAAATTTAAAAGACAATAAGCAAATAACTATTTTCTTTTATTAAGTGGTTAAGTATACTCATGGAGTGATTAATAATAGTAAATAAAGTTCTAAATTTGTAAGAAGTTCGGAATGTAATATGTGAACGTCTATTTCTTTTTATTGAGTTATTAAATGTTTCTACGGAGTGACTAACAATAGAAAATAAAGTTAAATTTAGAATAAGTTTGGAAGACAATATATGAATGACTATTTCTTTTTATTGAGTGGTCAAATGTTCTCACAGAATGACTAACAATAGAAAATAAAGTTAGATTCAGAATAAGTTTGGAAGACAATATGCGAATGACTATTTCTTTTTATTGAGTGGTCAAATGTTCCAATGAAGCGACTAACAATAATAAATAAAATTTTAAATTTACAAGAAGCTTGAACGACTAGGTCAATTGTTCTCCTAGAGTGCCTAATAATTAAATAAAGTTTTAAAATTTATAATAAGTTTGGAAAACAATATGGAAATGATTATTTCTTTTTATTGAGTGGTTAAGTACTCTCGTAATTTGGTTTGTTCAACCAATACATCACAGAATCTAAGTTGAAAGACCAAATCAACAATCGCCAAACTATCACAATCCTGACCATCAACAATTCCTTCCTTTTTAACAAGTCCCAAGACGCCATTAAGACGATTAATCATCAGCACCCATGTTATCCTTGACTACTTCGATAAGAAAAAGCTCATAAGCGTTGATGGCAGCCACACCCAGTTAAACATCTTTGTATCTTACACATGCTAAGACAATAATCTTTGTATCTCCTTGACAATTTAAAAGAATGTTTATTGATGAAACTGCCTTATTTAAAGAAGCTGCAAAAAAGAAAATTCAAAATAAGAAAGAAGCACATGGATCTAGAGTGTTTACATGAGAATCTCACTCTTACTTTTTGTTACCGCTTGTGATGAAGAAATTGAAAGGAAACTACAACTATGCAAAACCCTAATATAATAGAGGAAGACGACAAAGGAATAAGTTGGACAATGCTATGTGAATTCTCTTCTAAATTCTAAAATGTCTTATCTTCTCATTTACAAGGGTATTTTTATCTTTTAAGTGAAATATGATAGTCTCTCTCCTTAAATAAAATTTGCATGATCATTATTAATAATTTAAATATTTTATGTCTCTTAAGATTAAATATATCTTATTAACAATCTTTAAGATTAATTCTCCTTAAATTATTATTTGATCTAGTTGATTGAGCCTGTTATTATTGTTGAATAAAAAATTTATATGCATTTAGCTAATAGTAAATTATCACATCAGTTTGTTTGAATTTGATCAATTATATTTAGATATATACAAACAGAAAATTCATTATACGGATAGAATTTACAAATATCTAGATATAATTAATCTCACTTGAATATTTTCTTCAATTTAAAATTAGTTTACCTGACATGTTTTATTATTTTAGTTTACACAAATTATGTTAATACACACACACACACACAAAATCTCTTGATCTTAAAAAACAAATATAATGATCTAATACTTCAACTTAAGATAAGTATCATTAATTAGAGATACCATATAAAATCTCTTAAACTAATATATATATATATATATATATATATATATATATATATATTCTATTATATATTCTCATAAAGACTAAGAAAAAAGTTAAAGAGAATATGTTGCACGAAATGTAACGATTCTGCCAACTGTCTGAGAAGTTTCCATTGAAACCTACAAAACTATTAGCAAACATTTTCATATCTAAATTACTATAAGTTATTTCAGTTTGTCTAGGCATCGTGCAATCAACAATCAATAGCTAAACATATTGGAACGACTCAATGGAGAAAAGTAACATGAAATGAAAAGAATGTTTCAAATATTTGACCTCCCAATTCATTTAATTTTCCTTTTAATACATTGTGAAAGCAAGTGAAAGGTGTAGGCAATAAGTAAGAAAAAAAATGAGAGAGAAATAAATTAAAAAAAACTAAATAAACCTAGAATATTCCGCATAATATATAATATAACCTCTAGAGCAGAACCCACAAACCAGAGCCATGTGCCAAACAGTTTCAATGCGAGCCCACACAGCTTGGATTTTCCATATTCATCATATCTGTTTCCCTACTCCTCATCCCGGCCCCAATTCTCTTTCCCCTCTCTTCTAGAAAAGTAGTATTTATACCAAGGTGCTACGAATTCAACCAAAATTATAACTGAATCGTCTCATTAATTATGTTTTTTTTAATAACTAGTACAACATAAAATGACAAGAAAGAATTGGAGCTAATTTTCTGTATCCTTTTTTATATTCTGTTATATGTCTTTTTAATTAAAAATTAACAACTCAATTAAAAATATTAATAATTAAGAGAGAATTTAGTGCTAATTAAGAATTTTTTTTTAACTTGCCAGCATTTAATTAGAATAACAAAACAATAAAATAGAAGATTTAAATTCAATATATAAGGCTTACTTCAAGAAATTAGATAAACGAGATTAATATAGAGAGAGGGGAAGGTTAAGCTAGTGTTAGTAATGAGCCATACAATAACAACAACAACAATAAAAAATTGAGTTAATTTTTCTTTTTTTAATTCACGTGAAACACCATCAAATAATAAGATCTTCGAAGAATCTTAATTATGATATGATTAAAAAATGTGAATTTTTTAAAGCAGCAAATTTTATAGGAACACGGTTATTTAAAATTTCAAATATCATTTACAAGGTATTTAATATTTAGCTATCTAGGCAGACTATACACTTTTTAGGATAAAGTTACTTCTAGATCGTGTACCAAAAAAGCTACATGTAGATCGTGTAGAAAAAGTATTGATGTGCTTTGTATTTAGATATAAATTTAAGTGTAGAAAAGAATATGAATTTTTTTTTTTGGGTGAATGTAGCTGTTGTGATAATTGTGCAATCAAGTAAGGCTGGGACAACTGAACAAGTTAGCTGATCTCAACTAGCAGTAAAACTAGCAAACAACTGTTATTTCTGACAGATTATTGATGCAAATGAGGAGAACATGCTCTTATTTTGTAGATTCTTAATTAACACTGTAGACTAAGTTAAGTGATAGTTAGACACTAAATTACTATAATAAGAAACTTAATTTGTACCATGAAATTGCTGGAAATTACTAAATTTCGTTAACATGACACAAGCCAGCGCCAGAAAAATAACAAATTCAAGTATATAAAAAAAACAATTAAACCCAAAATGGGTTCTTAAAACAAGAAAGTGAAACAAAACACATATAATTTAAAGAAAATGACTGTAAACAAAGTTGAAAATGTGAAAAACAAAAGTTACTTGAATGCTTGTTAAGTAGTTTGGTTGGATATAGTGTGGAGCTCCTCGTCTATACTGCAGCTTCAACTAATTATTGTTAGATATAAAGTTATTCATCAGCTTTCACCTAAACAACTTAAGTTTTTAGGAGAGTTGATCATTGACATAGTATCAAAGCTTCTATGGCTAAGTGTCGATCATTTCAATACTCCTTCTTTTAAAATAAAGCTGAATTTTAGCATAAAATAGAGTGAGCTTGTGCATTGTCCACATTTAGAGCCCTTTTGAACTCTTGCGTAAGGGGACGTGTTAAAGATATAAAATCAATCTTGTGTCTTCACCTAACAACTTAAGCTTTTAAAAGAATTGGTCTTTGGCATGATATTATAGCCTTTATGACCAAATGACCAAGTGATCAGCTCGATCATTGTCGCTCATATTCTTCAAAATAAAAAGTTGAATTTTAGTACAAAGTGTTTTCCACGCTTCAAACCCAAATGACTCTAAGTGAAGGGTGTGTTAGAGGTATAAAGTCATTCATAAATCTTCAATTAAATAGCTTAAATTTTTGAAATAGTTGATCACTAAGAATTATAATTAAGTCTTGTAGTCGGTTACCGACTAAGCCATGTGACAATCCTTCATTAGATTATTTCCAAAGATTGGCACCATGCCTTTCATCAACGTAGTAGTTGAGGAGATGAACTCACGTCATTGACGCAGTCAATTTTAATTCATGATAACCGTCTAGGTTTACATCTTAGTCGAGCTCAGCATTTTTCCAGTTAAGACTATTATTCGATTACTCATGATTGGCTAAGAACAACCGTTCTATTGGACTAACCTCACCAGACAGCCCTCTTTTAGTTGTTATGGTTAATTTTTTAATGTCAACACTAGCATTACTCTTTTCTTAATGATGATATCAATAAGAAATTAAATCTTTATAATCACTGCAAAAGGTAAATCAACGAACATTTTCTTAACGATGGATACTAAACTGACATTGAAATCCAGACACATTTTCTTTCAATAATTGCACATGTATATCAATATTAATTGCAGATCGCATATTTGACCAGAGCTTGGACTCCTTTCCCGAGTTTCGGGAGTTAATTAGAAGTTGCATGATCCGATGTGATAACAATTGAATTTAGTGCAAAATAAACCGCATTCAGATTGAACAAGAGCCCTTGCTAGTGTCTCTTTTAATTTAATAGTGTAAGAATCGGCTCCTCGCTCTAAAATGTTGCGAAAGGAAGGTCACCAGCTATAAAATTAATTTTAGTTTTCCGAATATATATGGGATGAAATGTGCTAAACCAACCCATATATATATATATCTCCAGCCCAACCAATTAACCAAAAATTATTTTTACTAGGTCCATGCTAATCTCCTTTATATTATTTTGATTTTATTTTTTGAAGGGATTTCTTTCGTCGTTGGGTATTCATTGTCAGATGTCCAATACTAAGTATTCGATGTTTTCAAAGAAATTAAGATTTGTATTGTATTAATGAACAATTTTTTAAATTGTATGTTTTATATTCAAATTCTATTAATAGCAAGTAGGATATAGGATTTGGAAAAAAGATAAGCACTTATCCAACCTAAAAAATTATTTACACTTAACCAAATAATACTATACCTATGATGAGTGAGTCAAGGAGCCTTAACTTTATATTTGCGTAGTGGATTCGAACTACATCAAGAAATGTTAAAAACGAATGAAAATTGTTGTATTGTTATATTTCAAATTCATTTTGGTTAAAATATACGTACGTACTTGTGCCAATTATGAACTTTGAAGGCTCCGTGCCTTTGTCTCTTTCCCGCTTCAAGGTCCTAAGAGCTCGTAGTTATGTGTTTGGGATATTCTTATCTGGGTGAAGTTTCAAAGAAAAGGAGTAAAACGGATTGGGTTCACTAATTACTATTTACAAATTTCTCATAATGATTATGATGATAATAATTGTTGCTTTGAACCTAAACAAAATTCCAAACTACATAGGGCTAAATAAAGAGAGGCCTAGGAAGCATTTTGCGATACTCGTGTCCATTTCTGATTTCTTCATCTTGCATGTTTTTTTTTGGGGCCCATAATGAAGTTGACGTTGCAAATATCTTTTTCTTTTACATCTCTCTCTGCGGTTCCCTCCAGTTGCATATTGTTCATTTAAGTGAAAGGGCAGATGTGATTGCATAGGGGTATAGCCAGATTTAATTGGTGCATAATATTTTGTGTCCTTTAATTAAAACCAGTCCTCACGCAGCAAGAGAACCAACAAATTAAAAGCCCAAGCTGAAAATGTTTGTGTCTGTGTTTTGTTGCTACTTCATAGTGTCTCTATTTGAATCAAGAAACATACAGGACTCAGTAGTTAAAACATAACTTGGACTCAGTAACAAGATCGCAAATTATCAGCACGCAGTAGTTAAAACATAACTTCGACTTTCTTCTACATTATCACTTTATCAGTAATTAAGTCGCAAAAGTCATGTACCATTTAGAACTCAACCTTCTCGGCTAAAAACCAATAAAAAGAAAAAAAAGAAACCAATTCATTGTTGTGGCCTTGGACTTGGTCGGGCTGAGCTCATGACCATCATGATGTTTCTTCGGATTGGCCTAGTTGCCAGGGAATTCAAACCGCAACCACATGTCCATGTGGCTCATAGGGCATAGGATGATCCATTCCTATGACTGATCCTTCTTGCTCACAAGGCCTAGATGCCTCTTTCGGCCATTTTTCTTTTGGGTCTAAAGTTGGGCCCATATCTGAATCAGACTCTTCCTCGTGATTTTTGGACTTCAGCAGACGTGTTTGGAAGCGTTTTTAAAAATAGTTTTTCTGTTTTTTAAAATAATAGAGCAAAAAATATATGTTTGGATCAATGTTTTTTATAATTATTTTTAAAAAATGTTTTTTAAAAAGTGTAACTCCCAAAACCAAAAACAAAGAACATCTATTAGGTATTTTGAAAAATAATTTGAAGAAAAATACGGAGAACACATAAGAAAAATTGTTTTCATTAATAGGAATTTTGTAAATAAGCTATCTCATTTTTTTAATCCCTAAAACAATATATCCAAATAAATTTTCTGTTCTTTTATTCTTAAAAAACTATTTTCTGTTCTTATTCCAAAAATAATTTTGTAAAACAAAAAAATAAGAATATTTCCAAACAGGCTACTAAGCTCACGGTCATTCCCTCAATAGGGTTTAATGTGTTCGGTAGTATCTCATTAATTTTGGCAATTCAACAATTCATATAAGCTAATGAGCCCAAAGCGCTCAGCCCAGTTCTAATTCGGGGCTACATATGCTCACGAGGCAAGATGAAGCACAACGTTAAGGGTATATTTGAGAGTTTTAAAGAGAATCGAATGAGGTACCTTATAATGGAATGGAATGAAAAAGAAGATAATTGAATGGAAACGTAGATATTACTCCATTGTTTGGTAATTTAATAAAGGAATGGAAGTGACTCCTTATACTATTTTTACAAAATTATGTCACTCCCTTCTAAACACCCTAATTTAGAGGGATAACAAAATTGAGGTTTTTAATGGCAACAAGGTGTTTTGGGTTCCTATATTACTACTCTCTTTCATCTTCTTTAATAACTTCTAAATACTCATTTTGTAAAATTTATTATGTCATTCTATTCTATTCTCTTACATGCCATCATTCCAAACATATCTTAAGGTAGGAGTTTTTGGGAGCATTCAATTCAAGTTTTAAAAAAATATTTTTAGAAATAATATGTTTATATACAGTATTTTCAAGAATATTATTATTTAAAATAATAATTATTACATTTAATTGATCAAAATTATTTTTAAAAATGATTCTAACCTCGACAACCAGGTAGTAGCCGAAGTCGTCAACCACTATTAATTGCCGATAACAACCATGGTGGCTCTGTGGTAACAAAGGATGATCTACTTCTGGTGACTAAATTCTGATAATTATTAATTATTATATCACACAAAGGAAGCTACGTACGTAGTGGTGGGCTTTGTTCTCTCCTTGGTTGATTAATAATTATTATATTACAAACATAAATATATTACATAAAGCAACACCAGAATTTAAGAAGCAATGGAATGGGAACTGGGAGCATAGTATTACTAGAATTAATCTCATAACTTAACTGTCCATTTTTATTATTATTAATGTCTCTCTTAATAGTCAAATTTTACTGGTTCCAAACAGAACGGATACGAAGTGTTTAGAAAAGAATAATAGATACACATATATATATATATATATATAAAAGTTTAGAGGAAGAGAGAAGTTAATTAACCCATTCTAGCTAACGTCAGGGCATATTGCAAGCTTTGGCTTTTTTATATTTACGTCAGGGCATATTGCAAGCTTTGGCTTTTTTATATAAATATACTTAAAAAAAATTATATACCATTTTATTATATTTCAGAAATTATGTATTAAAATATTTTTTTTTCTCATGTTAGGAAATCAGTTTGAAGGAAATTGACTTCTCAACATTGAAATTCAAATTTTTTTTAACATCCTGTTTTTAAACCGACTTCTTAACAGGTTTTAAATTAAAAAAAAAAAGCATGTTGAGAAGTCGGTTTGAGCCGACTTCTCAACATGAAAAAAAAAAATAAAGTATTTTGGTACATAATTTTTAAAATGTAGTAAAATGATAAATAAATTTTTTTTTAAATATATTGATATAAAAAAGCCGCAAGCTTTATACATATTTATATCTAGTATGTGCAACTACTAAGTCAAAACGAGACAATTTGATTTTATGCATTTCCATTTTACAATGACCAACAAATTTATTTAAAATGGAAACTCGAAATGAATAATTATAATGCGATGTGTAATTTAAAGGTCTTCTTAATTTGAAAATGTAGAATGAATTGGGGTGTGGGTGTCGTAAGGGCTAACTTCACCTCTATTTGTCGTCGCTTCTGGAAGGAAAAGCTGACAGAAGAAATAAGGATGGTCATGGTGAAACGTAGACCTTTTCAACTATATCATTAATTATTTCTATTGAGTGACCAAGGACTCACAAGGTTTGAATTTGAATACCAATTAGGAGGATAGATCATATTCAAAAGTCAATATAGGATATTCTATGTTCTCAACAATGAAATTAATATATCTTTCACTGACTATTTCAACATGGAATTGATATGAGATTAATTTCTAATACGTTTTGCAACTTGTTTGACCATCCACATTATAGGTAAAACAAGTTATCAGTGGAGCGTATAATTCACTGTCCAAAGCACAATTATTAAGGCCACGACCTTCACATATAATATAATGAACAAGATTGATGCACTGCTTTGTAGCTTTGGGATATATAGTTTTATCAATATAATACTAGTCCAGTGCCCATGGTATAAGATTAACCAAAAACAAGAATAGATGCGTAATGCCATGTGTAGTACATTATCTATACAGCAGAACAAGAGAAAGTAATTCCTCCTGTCCCGTTCTTTCCCTTCTCCCTCTTCTTTCCTATCCTTCACATCCCTTCCCACTTGCTTAAAAGCTTCCAAACATAACATGAGAAAGGAAAAAGTGAGGGATAGACAATGTGTCCAGTCAGACGACCAAATCAATAAATTAGAGTAAAAAAACTAACTCAAAGTAGTACAGTAGGCACACAAAAATTGCATACCTATAAAGTGTAGACAGCGTAATAACTTGTTATATATATCGTCAATAACTCTCCTTAGGTCAATGAACTTTGGTATGGGCTGAGCAGGGTTAGTCCAATTTTAAAGATTGAGCCTGGACCTATGAGATCCGTAAAGTACAAGATGTCCTATGGAATTTATCCTTTCTAAAATACAAACACAAAAAATGTAATGGTTTTTAAATTTTTAATAATTTATTATTTTAATTTTTTTTTAGTAAGGATCATCCTTTACATTTTAATTTTAAAGTATGTTATACACTTCTTAAATACATATATTTCTTGTAAAATAATTTAGACACAAGACTGATTGAGTGGCACATACGAGTCTAAGTGAGCACAATTAAAGAAAACAAGAAGAAAATCAAATTTGGTTACGGTTGTCTGTTTTGCTTGGTTTTTATGCCGCGAGTTAAACGCATACTTTCCTCGTGCGACCGCAGACAAACACACATATAATAAATAGGTGATGTGCCGAAGAAAGGACAACGTGCCGCCAGGCCTAACTCAATATTCTTATCGTTAATTAATGCTAATACTGACAACTACGGAAAACAACGAATTATCCATCCCATCTGCCTTATCTTCTTTTGCAACTTTTGTTTTGTTGTTGAATGTTGCAAGTTTGCTACCATTGGAGAGGCTGCTACCATTAAAGAGGCGGCAGAAGTTGAGGTATCGCGTGAACACTTTAGGGTTTGTTTGGTATGTATTTTAGAATAGAAAGGAAATGAAAGAGGGGTTAAGGATTGGCACAATCGCTCATTTGGTATCACTTTAATAGTATAAAAGAAAGGAGTTTGATAGTTGTATTTTTTGTGGGCTCCATACTTTTTATTGTCTGTCCTTAATTAATGGATTGGGAAGAAAAAAAACACCCCCCAACCTTTTCATTTTACGTGAGCCCTACATGATGTTAACTTCTCTATTTTTTATCTGTCTTTTTTGTTATTTGTTACTTGAGTTTGTGTATAATGATGGGACTATTATATTGTAAAAGGGAAATGAAGTAATTTAACATTTTTTCTTTGATGATACTAAACAAAAGAAGGGAAATATTTTTTTTTTTTCTTATTAGATGGTTCCAAACAAGGTTAGTGATAATTCCTCTACTTCTTCATTCATTTGTTTTATTTTTATTTTATTATATTCCATTATTTTACTTTCTTTCTATGATACCAAATAAAGCCTTAGGTAAAGCATTTCATGTATGATATCTATACCCAATAACAAGCGATTACATGTATGATTAAACTAACTAGTGTGTGAATCACATTAATTAAATAAGAAACATAACTACTCAATAATTTCCTACACACATCTCAAATTAAACAAGAAAAAGGAAATTTCCTTGTTATACGGGACCTTATAATCCATCAGTAGTGAGGAAGTCCATACAGGAAGGGTGAAATGAATTAGTAGAAACATTATTTTGGCAACTAATCGATTATGGATAAGTCCATAATTATTGCCTTTGATTTTTGTGTTCTATTTATTTTATTCTTTCTTGTACTTGTTATGGGGTTGTAGAAATGGTGCAATCAATATATATCACACCACACCACGCCAATCAGCAAAAAGCCTACTTTGGTGATCTATATATCCTCATATTGATTCCTGCTTAAGAACAAACCAGAAGGTCCAAAAGTTTGTGGGCATTGAGTTATTGTATTAAAATGAAATGATACACGAATATCAAATTAGGCTCACGTCTCTCCCCGGTCAACTAGATCGATTGTAATTTATTATATTGAATTAAAGTTTTAAATTATGATTATGGTCACATTTGCAGTCGCGTTGTTGTTGATGTTAACTGACACAGGCCAATGCAGTTTGCAATTGCGGTATGTTAGGATGTGCAGCGGTTGCTGCAACCTAAATGTTATAACTGTATAACTAGATTGGATATATCAGTTCAAGCTTTTAGAATTCATGTACACTAAGTCGCTAACAATAAATAATCATCTTCTTTTCTACTTATCTTTACTTCATCTTCTTATATATTCAAACTCTAGGATATTTTCTACGATTTTTTCCAAACTATAATGCATAAGCCATTAGAATTTTTTTAGTTATTAATTATCTTTAACAAAATATATAGACATAACTAGCTAGGGGATCCAACACTGAAAGATAAGATTGGGAAAACTTTTCTTTTTCTTTCACTTAACATAAAATATAATTTACCTTTTAAAAACACCTACTCAACTAAAGACACAAGCCAAATTTAGAATGCCACTTTTTTACAATTAGTGAGCATTGACCATTGTCTTCATAGGCTCTTAATGCTTAAACTTCAATTTGATTTGTATGCTATTTCAAGTTGAGTGTTATTATTCTCATATAATTTGTTATATAAAAATTACACTCTTTTGATTTATGTATAAGTAGATTCCTGCACAAAAGATTCATCATGAGTAAAAACTTATGCAAAAGAATAATGCTTTGTTTATTTTAGATTTTTGAAGTAATGAAATGGGTGTTTGAAAAAAGTAAAGAAATCTTCTTTTCTATAAAAGTGCTTGATGAAGTCAAAATTTCTCCCTTCGTGTTTTATAAAAGGTGAAACAAACACACTACAAGTCTTATTAAAAAAGTAATATAAATTGAAGATGATGTAAAAATATGTGAACGAATCATTTTCCTTTCAAGTTTTAACGTTAACAAATCACATAAAGATATAAAAAAATCACAAACTCTTAGAGAGAGAGAATACTTATATATTCTAACAATAATACTATTAACAATTTATCAACCGTTCATATGATTGAAATTTAATTCAAGGGCATATATTCTTATACTATGCTGGAATTGATATTATATTGTATTATGTGTTATGTTTTTCAAGGTTCTGAAAACCGAACCGGTGATTGAACCGGTCAGAGGACTGATTCAAGGTTCAATGGTTCAACCGTAGTTGAACCGTGGTCGAACCGGAGCATAATTAAATATATTTATATATATACAAATATATATTATATACTAATTAAACAAATTAAAAATTATAAAAAACAACACAAATAATAAAAAATAGTTTACAGTTTATTTTTTGAGAGTCCAAAGTATTCTCAGAATGATTATAACTTATTTTTGTTTAAAAAAATGTTAATTTCAGTTCAATGAGATATATAATTAATTATACATTCAGTTTATAAGCTTTTATACAATTTAAGTTTAAGTATTTTATATAAAATTCTTTTTAGATTGACTTATATTCAATTTTTAAATCAAAATGACATTATTTGAATTAGCAAAATTTATTAAAAAAAAAAAGAGGACCGGTTGGACCAGTCCGGGTCGACCGGTTCATCGATTTTTGACCGGTTCACCGGTTTTTGACCTGGCCGGTTTTTGGAGGTGGACCGGACCGGTGGGGTGACTGTTCCTGTCGAAGCCGATCGACCGGTCCGATTTTCAGACCACTGATGTTTTTAGTAAATTGGTGTAATACTATGAGAGCACGTAAGAATTTCAACTTAGAGAGAAGGTAATCAGCAGGCCACAATTTAGTCCGTTATATCTGAAACACTTAAGAAGTTCACAAATTTTTACAAGTCACCGGTGTAACTTTTAAATTTTAACATTCCTTATTATCTATCGTATGAGTTGTCTAATCTTATATAGAATGAAAGATTTGTTTTTTTATAATGAGGTTTGAACTCGTAAAGGGAGGCATTCACCCAAAGGATGACCACTGGGGCAGGGCCACAATGGCATAGAATGAAAGATATTAATTATCATTTTAAGAGAAAAATTTATTTAAAAATTATGTATATATAAAGTGAGAAGATTGACTTATTAAAAGTGAGATGAGTAAATTTTAATCTTTGTATCATGCATGCATGGTCAATCTTATAGCATAAAGTAATATAACTTTTTAAGTGAATATATGATTTTTAAGTAACTTTTAATTGTGATCATCTATCTAAGTTTAAATAGTCAAAATTGATTACTCTTACCTCTCTTAAAAAACATTATATTCCCACTTGATATGCCACATGTGTATTGTATCAACCCCTTGGGCCTAATATGATCAGAACCAACCCAAAGCTCTTTCATCTTTTCACTAGCCCAACTCATCTGACACATATATCTACACATGTGACTCGCCAGTTAAAAGAGCCTAGAATGTGAGGTAGGTGAGTCTCATCTAAATACGCACCACACAATTGCATAACAAAATGAAGCACCCCTTGCATGAGGTAATGGGGCCTACCCTCATATAACAAAATTCCTCTCCCATACTTGCCTTCCCTTTTTGGGCAATAACAACTAAAGTATATAAGACGAAGAAATTCATTTTTAGAAGCACGTTACTCATTCTTAGCCTAAATATTAGACATTTCTTACTCATTCATTACTTGAGTATCAGAGAACCTTCATAGGTATTTCCTATGAACCATACATCTTCTAACAAGCTCAAATCCTATTCTCTAATGTGACCTCAAGGAACCGACGTGAACATAATGAAAAGACAAAGACAGAAAGATGATAGAGTAACAAGGATGAGCTCAAGGCAATGGGGCCAAGCTCCAATTGTTCTTCGAATAAAACAGTATTTTTATGCTTTGGCTGTATGCATGACTATTTGCTAGCCACCAAAGACCAATGTCCTATATGACAAGGACTTTGAGCAATAAGCAGTTTCCTCATTTGTTCACATAAAAATCAAATTGGTTGGTCGACCAAAAAGATTGGGAAACAGAAAATAAAACATAGGTCTAAAGAAAAAAAAAATACACACACAATGAAATCATGTACTTCTAGAGAGGGATCAAATATATTTCATATTGTAATCTACTATTGACTATTGCGAGATTTGTATTACTCCAGATCGCCTTTTCTGGCAGGACTCTTTGTCTAAATGTATATATCTACTAGACTACTAGGTATTATTTGTTATTATATATTATGTAAGAAAAATGTTAAATCATCCTAAAACATTAAGATATGAGCTAACAATTTTTTTAATCATCTGTTTTGACCTTAACACGACATTTATTTTAACCATAATAAAATTAAATGATCGTAAATATCATGTGCACTTCTTCACTTTTTTTATTTCATCCCCTCTTTAATTTTAGGGTTGGTTTATGAACAATTTGTGGAGAATGAAAATGAAACAAAAAAAAAATTGGAAAGAATAAAATAAAAAGATAAAATATAATTTTATTTTTGATTTATTGTAATATAATAAAAATATAAAATTAAAAGGAAAGTAGGATTTTATTGTTTGATAACGACAAAATATTAAAAAATTATTAGCAATATAAATAAAATGGAAAATATTATTTCTTCATCTCATAATTAAGTGTTATATATATATAAATAAAAGTACATGCAAGTCTGAAATTGAAATTGGGACAAGGAAGATCAATGGACATAGGCTGATAGGCATCCCCAACGAAGTTGCCGTATTTTCTTTGGAAGCTTCCTTGACAATAAATTGGTCCACGTGGACGCGGTACACCATCTATGACCAATCTCTGACATCACTCAAGTTAAGACCGCAAGGTGTTAGGGGGGAGCCCACTCTCTGCCTTTGCGCACCACACCACACCACACCTTCCCATTCCCAATCAACATTCACAAAGCACAACACAACACACCCATTTATAATTTTATTATACTACTATATAAGCTGCCTCCTCACTCACGCTCTTCTTCTATTCTATGCCCCGCAATCTCCTTGAATTCATCGCTCGCAGTGGCTCCCCCTCGTTCCTTCACGCGAGTGATCAATTTCAGAAACAGATACGTACTACTTACAGACTAGGCAATGAACTTCCTCTCCCATAATCAGCGCAAGCCAATGATTATCAGTAGCCATCGCTTCTCAACCTCACGGACCTATGAAAATGGAATCATCCCTTTGTGCTTGCTCTTCCTCGTCCTTTCCTTCGGAATCCCCCTCGTCGGAGCACAAGGCGAAACCAATGGCCAAGCCGACCCGTATTACAACCGGTTCAGCCCCTCCATGGCCATCATAATCGTCATATTGATTGCAGCTCTTTTCCTCATGGGATTCTTCTCCATCTACATCCGCCACTGCGCTGACTCACCCTCCAACAGCGTTCGCAACCTCACCGGCGCCGCTAGCCGCTCCCGGAGGGCGGCGCGTGGCCTTGACCCGGAGGTGATCGAGACGTTCCCGACTCTAGAATACTCCGTGGTCAAGATTCACAAGATTGGAAAAGGTGCGCTCGAATGCGCCGTTTGCTTATGCGAGTTCGAGGAAACCGAAACGCTGCGTTTGATCCCCAAGTGTGACCACGTCTTCCACCCTGAGTGCATCGACGAGTGGTTGGCTTCCCACACTACCTGCCCGGTTTGCCGATCCAACCTCGTTCCCCAGCCCGGCGAGTCCGTGCATGGTGTTTCGCTGCTGAACATCGAGTCACAAGATATCGAGGCTCAGAACGACGCCGTCGAACCCGCTCCCGAAGAGCCGAATGCGAACGCTGCTCGAGACCAGCCGGAGCCGGAAGTGATGGACTTGAATCAGACGCTAAACCGAAACCGCACAAGAGGGTCTCGATCGAGCCGGACACGCAGGTTCCCGCGTTCTCACTCGACCGGACACTCACTGGTCCAACCGGGCGAAAATACCGAACGGTTCACTTTAAGATTGCCCGTGGAAGTGAGGAAACAGATACTACTAAACCCGGAACTGCATCGTGCGAGAAGCTTGGTTCTCTTGCCTAGAGAAGGTAGTTCACGGCGGGGCTATCGAACCGCCGGCTCCGGCGAGGGAAGTAGCAGAGGGAGGTTTTCAAGGCGACTGGACCGGGGATTTAAATCAGACCGGTGGGTTTTCACGATGGCGCCGCCGTTCTTAGTGAGGGCGTCATCGATAAGGTCACCGAGGGTGGCTAATAGCGCCGGTGAAGGCACCTCCGCTGACGCCGTCACGGCGCCGCCTGCTGAGAACACCACCCGCCCTCCGGTTTAACCTCCGCTTCTACCACACCCCACCTCAACATTTCATTGTATTTATTTTCTTTTTTCGGCCTCGATTTTGTTTTGTTTTTACACTCTAAAATTTGTAAAATGTGTATAATGTAACACATTTATTTTCATTTTTCAGTTGCAGATCAATATCTCGGATCATAATAAATTGATAATTTCATAATAATGAGCTATGTAGTTCAGTTCAGATTTTAGAAACAAACATGGGACGCGTAGAAAAGAGAAGAGAAATAAAACTGTCCTGTGCACGGAAATCTTTTAAATAAAAGTATAAAACACTAATATAGATGACGAGAAAAACGGCCAGTAAATAATATTATTTATAATTTTTTATCCACAATTTTCTTTTTACAGAACTCATCTGCACAAACAATTAATGTGACATCTTACTTAAATTTAATGTAATAAATCTTGTAGAAGAGTGTTCTGTTTTATTTTAGCATTTTTCAGACAACATGGGGGGTGGGCTTGAGAGTTTCGTGGCTGAGTCAGAGAATGACCGTGGAAGCTTCTTCTGAAAGGATGGCTTGTTTGACTTGGCCTCCCAGTGTCCTCCAATTTAGCCAGAAATTCATTCCTATCTACGTTTTCAATTGAATATCCAACTAGAACTCAAATAGGTTGTTGTGTTTTTGGTAAAAAGAGAAGACAACAAAACAAATTTGAAGTTTTGAACTACATGGTATCAGAGAGAAATTAATTTACAAATGAAATTTAAGTAAATTCTACTAAAAATGGTAATATTAATAATAAAAATGAGGTTAATTTTAAGGATTTAATTTCTTTTACTTTTTTGTTTGTTTCCTTTGAATCTACACCTTTTTAATTTTGTCAGTTTCATTCCAAAAATGTCGATAAAATAGTATCTCCCATTGTTAAAAAAATCTCCTATCCTTTAGAAACTCGACGCCACATTCTTTCTCTTTAACCTATATTTTTCTGTCCAGCTCTACTGTATGGCACGAAGCATTTCACTCATAATGCACACTGGATCAATCATAGCCTTTGAATGCCTAATTATGAGAAGTAAGTATTTAAGAAATTAGGATGATCATGTTGAATAAAAATTATATTTTTCTTGATTACTCTTCCCTCACACCAAGAACGTTGCATACATTTAACCATGATGTTTTTCCCAACGAAAATGCAAATTTTATTCTGTGAAATTATTGGCATTGCAAAAAGTTGTATAATTCAACAATATCCTGATTCTTCTCTTTCTTTTTAATCTTTTTTTTTCATATTTTTTTGAGTGACTCTTACTCGCTAAAGACTAAAGAGAGAACGTATCTGTGTTGGTTCTATGCTTTTTCTGTGACCCCAGGTATATGTGGGGCAAGGTTGGCGTGTTGATATAGAAATAGAAGAGAATCAGGTTCTTTGAGCGGTAGTTGGATTGTGAATGGGACAAGACGCTGCAAAAGAACAGAATCGGCGTTGGTGATGTGGTGTTTTTCTTAGCAAATGCCTTATTCGCCAATTCTCCACATCTGTGTGTATTCAGTATTCACTTCAACTTCATAGAAGCACCACCCGTCCATGTATGCTTTGCTTTGTGCTCTAAATTGAACTATATGCTATGCCACTTTCTTTCCTGAATGGTATTGGTAGGTCCTCTATTTTTCATCTGAAACTAAATAAACGCTATACAATATTCTATTTTGTGATTGTATTCCTTAAATTTTCATTCCAATTTAACTTTTCTTTTTTTATCACCTCATCGCTTTCATAAAACGCTAAAATTTTATAGCAGCTTCTTTTGGCGGTCATATAAAGCAACTCAATTTAAAATCCTTTTTCTTTTCCTCCTAATTTGAACTGACTTTAAAATTCTTAACCTTTCCTTAAATTAATTACGTTTAACACAAGGTCACTCACTCATTATTGGTGATGACGATCGAGCTTCATTTTGAGCATATATTTTATATTATTTCCGTTGCATTTGAAAGTTTCAGAATATTTCGGCCCCCACCTACCCCAAAGTGCTAAAACGTTCAACAAACTTGGTGATAAGTTTAACGACTATAAGCTGCCAAGCGAGACACTGCAACCTGCAAAACGAACTTCAAAGCCTCGTCAATTGCTTGGTAGATATCGGGAGGGCGACCAATGGTTCCTCCTCCTAATTGGCCTGGTTTCGCTGTCAACTTAACAATTATATCAATTATTGGCACAGCTACTATAAAACTAATAATCTTTGATTATTAACGATTCTCTTTGTTCCTGATTCTTACTTTCTTCTTGCATCATGTCAATGAACTTGTCTATCAAAAAGAAGCAAGCCATCACGGAGAGTCGAGGATGTAGTCCTTTTAATTCAAGTTTCCAACTACTTTCCGGCCTTTTCACTAGTATTCTTGAATAACATAAATCCATTCAAGTTTAACTTACCACATATCCATTGATGCACACAGAATTCCAATTAAATTGCGTTTCAATTATTGATTGCAGCCACCTACCCACCCACTAATATGCTCTGCATACATAGGAATAATTTGAACAGATCTGGAATATGTAACTTGGATCTACGATATTTTATTTTATTTTTTTGTTGACGTGGGGATCTATGATTTGTTTAAGTAAACCTTTTGCTCTTGCATTAAGAGGAAGGACCAACCATTTCATCAATACATTATCAAACTTATAACAAAAATAATTTTCTTTTTTCCCAAAGAGTTGTGAGAATTATCTTGCGAGCAACATGGGTTATATATATATATATATATATATATATATAATATTTCTTCTTTGTTTATGATAGATAGACTGAAATTGGGATGGGATCGAAAATCGTTTGTGCAAAGTATCAACTAATCAGATTTCTAAATGAATAATTATTAATAAAAATATCACGATTAAATTTTTATAAGTATATAAATAATAATTATGAATATATAAAAGAAAAACTACTCTTTCAAATTTTTATTTTTGAGTCATTATCATTCATATTTTAAAAAAACATTTATCCTTCTGTTGGACAGTTGGAGAACATTAGGGACCTTTGCCATGTGGGCTCCACTCGGTGTCCTCTAGGCTTTAACCATGTACGAAGGGAACGAAATGAAGATGCTATTTGTGGTGAATATATCAGCCCCCCGCCGGAGATACTTCTCCAGCTCAGCTACAGGCGAATAGCATGGATGTAGCTTTTCTACCTTTGCACAAAAAAAAAAAAGCATCCACCATAGACGGCGATCGAAGAAGAATCACAGGAACGTAAGGCATAAGATTGACTAGCATCATCCACTTTGATAGAGACCCGCACTAGCATTTCCCCAACGCAAGATATATATATATATATATAAATTCGTGCTTAATAAAATTATAAAACATAATTGAATCAGTGTAATTTTTTTTTTACATGGATGATGGATGAAAGTGAAAATCACTCAATAAATCTGTTTTTGTACTTGATAATAAGCGAAGATATGTCAAGTCTGAAAAAATAAATTAATACAAATATGGGTTTTTTGACAGTTAGAGAACTTGCTAGTGACATCGATATGAGCCACACTTAAATATAGTTCTGCGTAATTTAGTTTTAGTTTTTTTTTTCTCAAGTCATAACATGACGAATAATGTTATATACATAAAATTTTCTCATCACATTTTATTCAGTTTGTTAAGTAGCTAAATTTGAGTTTAATTTACCCTACCTAATTCGATTTTGATAGGGTTAGTTAGATTCAGAATTAACGACCTAAATTAAATTGTTGAAGTTTGTGTAAACACCACTTTTCTAACACGATCTTGAACATTTTAGATTTTTTTCAAGTAAAGAAATTGACAATGAAATTGCTTTTTTTTCCCTCTTGTTTAACACAAAAAAAAACGTTTAGGCTAGCCCATAAACTGGCCAAACGGGCCGGCTCGATCCAAATTGCATTAGTAAATCGGGCCGGTCCGAATTTTACCGGGCCATTCTCTACCTGTCGGGTTAGTTGGGCCTAGACCACAAAACTGGGCGGGCCGGGCACAATGTGACGGAGCTCTAGCAATCACCCACCGAATTGAAGAAAGAAGACCGAGTACATCTGTGTTTGACTCAGTGTGAGTAACTGCATCGACTCGTTCGTGCGCGCGGATTGAAGAGCATCTCACTCCTCAGGAGTCAGGAACGAAACCAGAGAAAGGAAGATGCAGAGGGAGGAAGAAGAGAAAAACAATGATCATAATAATGATAAGAAGAAGAAGAGCTCCGTAGTGATAAAAATACCGTCGTACGAAGAAGTTCTTGAAAGTTCGCAGGCGAGATCGGCTCCACCGTCTCTGTTCGTTCCCTCCCAAACATTTTCTGAAGCTTTTTCGTTCCTCAAATCCTCCGAGTTTTACTCACCCCCTCCCACAACCGCTCCTTCACTCTCAAGGTACACACACTCCTTCCTACGCCCTTCTGCTTTCGTTTCATTTACTTAATTTCTTTTAATCAATTAATTTTATGATTAGGGAAACTGGTCAATTGGATGGTCCATCTTCAGCGTCGACATCTGCTACTGCTGTTTCTGCAGCTTCATCATCATTACCGTCCTCGCAACTCACTCAAACTCGCAATGCAATCCTTGTGAGCCACAGACAGGTCACATCTTCATACGTTGCATTGCTTATTATTTTATAAAGCAACACTTTAGGTTTAGGATAAATAATAATAATAATGATTCGAATTGGATACATGGTATTGAAGCTAGTATTAATGGTAAAGCAATTTTTTGTTGAACCAATATCAATGCCATCTTTAGCACACACACACACATATATATATATATCTTAATCTGAAGTGATTTTTTTTTAAAATCTTTTGCAGAAGGGAAACCCCTTGCTTAAGCATATTAGGAACGTTAGATGGACATTTGCTGATGTTGTTTGTGACTACTTGCTTGGGCAAAGCTCCTGTGCTCTCTATCTCAGGTTGTTTTATCTCTTCTGCTTTTCTTGTTAAACTTACTTGTTATTCTGGTGAAGTTAGAGGTGGGACACAGGATGTGGTGGAGTTTGGTTATTACACTCATTAGTGCGTCTTGCTAGTTTGTGCAAACAGATAACTTGTTCAAGTGAAGTGAAGTGCTTTATATTATTTATGTAAGTTTCATTAATTAAAAAGTGGTTTACAAAAATATTGGGCCGCTTGTTGAATTTTCATATCAAATTTCATGGAACATAATGGATTGTCATCGTGCTTATAGAACTATTATTTATCTAGATTCCTTGTTGTCTGTGTGTGGTTATTTGGATATCTGAGAAGTCGTTATTGTTCGGTTAGATTGGGTTTAATATAGTTACGTTTATGCATCAACCTGACTTAAGTGGATGGTTTAATGCAGCCTTCGGTATCATCTGCTGCATCCAGACTACTTGTATTACAGAATAAGGGAGTTGCAGAAGAATTTCAAGCTTCGTGTGGTTTTATGCCACGTTGATGTGGTCAGGCACACTGCTATATACTTATTCAAACCTCTAGTAGCATCTATTTTAGTTTATATTTACCAATGATCTATCTGGAAATTTAATTATAGCTGATCTATTGTCTTCATGAAGTAAGTGGCATTTTCCTTAAATTTTTTTCTTATTGATTGCAGGAGGATGTAATGAAGCCTCTACTTGAAGTTACGAAAACAGCTTTGCTTCATGACTGTACCCTCCTATGTGGATGGAGGTGCAATTGACACTCTTTTTTCACTGCTTGTGAATTATGCATGCTGAAGATATCATTTTTTTCTCAACTCGTAGGAGTGTGAGAGTGCTGTTAATATCATATGGCTATTAAACCTCTTATTAAGGATGAAAGTTGTGTTTGCAACTTGATGAAGAATGTTAATGTGACTAGCTACTTCTTGGCTGTTTCTTTTCTTGTTTTAGGTGACTCAGTTATAGAATGTATATCTTGAAAGGAGAAAAGCTTCTTGTAGTTTCTTGGGGAACTTTTGTTTTTATTATTTTTTAAAGCAGATTTTGTGCCATTTAAAGGACTTTGGGATTACTGTAGTATGCATATGAATTTCAGTAGCTGTAGTAGCATCTGGCAAGATTCCTCATACCTGTCTAATTGATTTTATATCATTACATTCTACTGTTGTTATAGCTTGGAGGAATGTGGCCGTTACTTGGAGACCATAAAAGTCTATGAAAACAAGCCTGCAGACATTATTCAAGGCCAAATGGATACAGACTATCTATCACGGGTATATGCTTATGGTTTTAGGTCTATAAATTAATTTATTATGGTTTTATTACTTTCAAAAACAAAATTATACGGATGCAGTTCTTAAGTTGATTAAATTCTAAGCATGGTCATCAAATGTGCTGAAGCTATTTTACTTTCAACTGTAGCTAACACATGCCCTTACAACAGTTCGGCATGTTAACAAGACTGATGTAGTCACCCTTGGTACTACATTTGGGGTATGTATGTTGTTTTTTAGTACATACACATATATTGGTTGATTTTATTCACAAAAGCATTTTCGTCAAGCTGAATTCTTGTTTTTTCAGTCTCTATCTCACATTATGGGTGCATCCATGGAAGATCTAGCTCGTTGTCCTGGCATTGGAGAGCGCAAGGTATATTGCCAGTGCTGAAAGTGGGATGGGACAATGATTCGCACTTATTTTCTTGTGGCTGTGGTTGCATGATTTGGTGCCATAGCCCACAGTTGATAGTAACCAAAGAACCCTGAATATTTTGTTCTGTTATCAGGTCAAGCGCTTGTTTGACACTTTTCATGAGCCCTTCAAGCGTGTGGAATCCAGCCGGCAAGCTGTTCCAGAGACTGCTGTCCAGAACAAGCCAGCTAGTGCAGATACATCAGTCAGGAACAATGCTGAACCTTCCTCCTTGAATGAAGACAAGCAGAAGGACGTAGAAGATGTGAGCAAACGCAGGAAGAAAGAACCTGAATGGACTGTCAAATCTGCCCTTTCTGCAGCTTTTGCCAAATATTCTGACAGAGTTGGACAGAGGAGCAGCACTTCACAAGGGGAGGAGAAAGGAGAATCAATTGTTGTCAGAGAATCAGAAGCTGAAACATAAAATTACAGTGAAGTTTTTCACTGGTTGGTTAATAATTTTCCCTTGAGCATTATCATCTCGTGAGATTGAGGCTTGATTTATAATCTCTTTGGATCTAAAGCCAGCGTGGAACTCTTCTTTGGTCTAGAAGCAGTCTGGGCTCCTTTACATTGATGGTGGAACTTGATCTGCCCCTGCATAGATTTTAGGGTAGAGTTGGGGCTGTACAGGTTTAGAAGAGTATTAGTGCAGATCTAGACAGATTTCAGTATGGAATTCTGGAGTTTTAAATTTAACTACCATTTAACTTACAAGTTGTGACTCAAGTGGTAAGTAAATTTGAATTCTTCTATTGAGGGGCTTCTATAACGTTAGGAATTCAAGCCCATAGGACACCACTTGTGGGGAGGAATAACTTCAGTACCTTGAATGAAATTAGTTTTACACCCAAAGGGTGTGAAGTTACTTGGTCAAGGACCTAAAAACAAATTTAACTACCATTTACAATATAATAACTACACAATGTTTTCTTAGCTAAAGAAAGAAAGAAAATATTATAACCATGTTGAGGCACTTATGATCTATGGGTAACTAAGTCATTTGGGGTTTTTAGGGAAACAATATACTACATTGGTGTGGTTTAGAAATAATTTCTCATATTTGGAGTTGTTTTGGCAATGTTAGTTTTTTCTTTTAATGCCACATCGTGAACTAGCACAACTAGTAAAAATGCACCATGCGTCATTCGTACAGGAATAATATGTATTTAAAATAACTTTAAATACATATTTTGTTGTTTTTATTGGAATTCGAATACTACACCATTACGATGTAGTTTGATAAAACTATATTTAGCATAATATATATTTAAAGTTGATAACTGTGTAAAAATATACTTCATTGAACCCAAATCTTGTTAACTTTAGTTTGTTTAGTTCTAATTTTAGGTGTATTTAGATGACTTCCCATGCACTCTGAATGGAATCTATTTTGATACTTGTATTGCTAACACTTGCATTATTTTCATATGAGTTTTTGTGGGATCATGTGGTTTTATACTTGTATTCATTTTAATGCGATCCTTGTTACAGGAAACATCCCAATCTAACTTTTGGAAGGAGTTTTGAGCTGCAGTGGAAGAAGAAATATGATGGAGTGAAAAACTTAGTCATGCCGCGGCATGAATACATTCCACGCCGCGGCGTGGAAGCTTCGGCCACAAAAACCCTGCAGACCAGAAGCTCGAGCGCCGCGGCGTGAACTACTCGATGCCGCGGCGTTAACCATTCTATGCCGCGGCGTTAACTAATCGATGCCGCGGCGTGCGTCAACTTTCTGCACCTATATATATATTCTGTTTCTTTTTGTCACGGGGTGGGCAGAAAAAGGTAGTTTTAGGTCAGCAGCTGCACGAAATTAGCTTGTGAACAATCTTGGAGGAAGATTTCAATAGAGTTTGAATCATTCTTCTTGATCTTTCTCTTCTCTTTCATCTTCCTTTTGTGATATATTAGATTATGTCTAGCTAAATCCCTTTGTTAGGGTTAGATGTTACTTTTCAGAACTTGGTTGTAATTGGATTGGGTTTAATGCAAGTTCCTTCTTCTTATGAGTATTTAATTATACTCTTAATGCTTTTCTTGGCTTGATCAACCTTGGAATGTTTTGTTGTTTTGGTAAACAATTGGAAAATTGATGCTAATTCATGCTCATGGAATTAGATACCTAGTAATTCATGAATCTAGGAATAGATTTTGGAGTGCTAGTAATCTTTAAGTCTTAATTCTTAATGCAATTCTTCTTATTAATCCACCTAAGGAATTAGGGTTTAATATGGAGTTTTAGGCTCAATCTCTCTAAGGAATTAAGGTTTGGGTATTTAAAGACTTGATTGTCATAATTAAAGTTGGACTTGTATTAATAACCATTTCATAACAATTAAGGGATGATTGGTATAATCTAACATTGACAATTTACTCATTCACTAATCAACTTTCAGTTTAACCACCAAGTGTTTGATAAAAGTCCCCAAAGGAATTCACACCACCATTTTATTTATACTTAGTAAGGAATATTAAGACCTTTTCGACCAAATGAAAGTTTGAATAGTAGTCCAATTTGAGAAGTGATAATTGTCTACGATCCCAGTGAACGATATTCGGTCTTACCACCGTATTACTTGTTACGATTAGGTATACTTGCCAAATTTGTATCAAAAGTGATTTTAAATTCGTATTCTTGTATGGATGACATGTGCATTTTTACGAATTGCACTAGTCCACTTTGTGTAAATGCTAGGTGGCATAAAAAAATGGGGTGCCATTGTTGATGTAGTAAAAACAGCCTCAAAGTGGGTAATCATTTTAAAATCACACTAATGTGGTAAATTATTGATATTTAAATCAATTCAAATTAATTTTATTTTATTTGTAATTTACTTTAAACAGGTAATAATTTCACGGCATTGAGAGTTCTGGCTCGTCTTTCGTTTGTTCAAGTTGGTAATTAGGGCCATCAAAACGGGTATAACTCGCTGGGGGCAGCTCTCCGTTTACCCGCATAAATTATGCAAGTCAGACTTCAAAATTAGTGACCCATAAAAACGTAGGTAATTTTGGATCGACTCATTTAACCCGTGAGTTAAACGGGCCAACTCACGGGACCCGTAGGCTGCCAGCATAATTTTTTTTTAAAGTTTCAATTTGTTTGTACCTAAAAAAAATCAATTTAAAAACTTAAAAGTTAATTAAACACTATTTTCTTAAGTAAAAGTACAAAATATACGTATTATACAGGCTAGCATTGGTACAATTTACATATAAACACATTCGTCAAACTCCATAAGTTTATGTTATTTATTTGTTTGAATTTTCCTTTAACTCTTTAAATAAGATTTTGAAGTATTAAATACTATGTCTATGTAATGTAATATTTGATTTGAGATTATTAAATTTAAATTTTTTTATTAAATTTAAATTTATTTCAAAATTTACAAGTAAGAAAAAATAATTTCGCAAGTCGGTCCGTTTAGGCCCCTGAGTTGATGCAAGGTGAGTTGAGCTGCCTAATATGCTTCTGAGTTGATGCAAGGTGAGTTGGGCTGCCTAATATGCAACCCGTTTAAATACGAGTAATTTTAATCCGACCCGTTTAACACGCAACCTGTTACAAGCGGGTCTAAACCGCTCGGCCCGACTCATTTCACAGCCCTAGTGATAACTTTCATTTATCTTGATTATGAGGTTTGGTTTCCATGATCATTTTGCTGCATCTTTTTATCATGACAATACCCATTGATATGACCTGCAGGAATTTTGTTGTTCTTATATGCTTTTTGGGGAATCCCTTACATTCAGCCAGTAATATAGTGAGTCCAAACAGGTCAACATTATTCCATCATATCCTTCACGTGTAAGTTAGTCTTTCTCTTCATAGAAAAGTAAATTAGCTTTCAATATAGTTGTCCAATTACCTATGTGCTAATATCTAAAATTGAGCTTTGCCAGATAGAAAGAAGCTATACTCAATTGCTCTCCTACTTGTAAGTGAAAGCTTAATATTCTAGGTCGCTTTCCGTTGGCCAAATGTGATTCAGTTTGATTTGGAAGTTTGTTGCCACGTTTGTTTTCATGTGATGAGTTACGGGATTTAAGAACTGGACAGGGTACTAAACTCTCTGAAATGAATGGATATTAAGTTTCATCATATTACAGAAAAAATGTTCTACTCATATAAGCGACATAATTTTTAAAAAGTTCATATTCCTATTAATTCGGTACCATTCATCTTAGTAAGTCTATCACACCAAAGCCAAACTAGAAAAGTGTTGATATTCCATGGATAATAAAATGAAAAAAAATTAGAACATCTAAAACTAAGAAAATGTGTCTATGACTGAATCCAAACGGTTTTGTCCTTATTGGCCCTTTAGGCAGACTTGAATTGTCTTTCTGTTTTGCTTTTCTTTTCTCCATTATTGAAGGCAGTAGGGGCAACGGAATTCCGCTGTTCAAAGTTGCTAATTTGATGATGGGCTATCAAGTATGATATTGCATATATATATATATATATATATATATATATATATATATATATATATATGTTTGCCCTTATGTGTGTCCAATTACTATTTCGGTGTAAGAAAAAAAGCACTTGGTTCTAGTGTAGCTGCTTTCTGCTCTACTCAAACAGAACGTTGAGGAAACATAATGCACACCTAATGACTTGGACTTGGTGTTTGTTTCTGAAATCTTAGGGAACTAGATGAACTAATAGAAGACGGGTTCCTAACAAGTGGTATCAGTGATTGTACAACGTCTGTCATGAGCGGCCTGTAATCAGCTTCTGGCTGTATGCACATTGCTGCAATGGCAGCTATCTGTAAACCATAGTAGCAGAAAGCAAATGGTTAGTCGATGGGAATAATATGATATTAGTCCAAATCATCAAGTGACAATGACGAGTAACAATGACTAAACGAAACCAAGTTTGACCTGAATTAGATCCTTCTTTGAGTACTGTCCACGTAGAGCTGGGTCAACCATTTCCACCACTTTTTCTCTGTTTGTTAACCTTGGAAGAGCCTGATGAATAACAAAGCACATGTAAGTTACAAAACCTAATAGTATTACAAGGTGAACTCACATGTAATATTCTGGTAGAAACACCTAGATAGCATTTTTCTTCTTCTTTAAATTTAAACAAAATCGTTTTGAAAGGGAAATTGCAGAGTGCTATTTACTAACCCAAGAGACAAGCACATGTTCTCCAGGGGCCCGCTTAATATCAACTGGTACACGTCCTGTTAGCAGCTCGAGAAGAACCACCCCATAGCTGTAAACATCTGACTTTGTAGTAAGCTTGCCTGTGGAGGCATACCTACATTATGCCCAAATTCAAGGGATAAATTAAATCTATGCTATAAATTATGAAGCAAGTAAAAAAAAATCATGAATGGCCTGCAATAAGGAATTTATATCTGTCATAAAGAAACCCCTAATATTTAAAAAATTACAGCCTGCATGATAGGGACTTGACTGTGACCATGTGCATGGTTCTTTCTTTAACACTGTTAGTTATATGTACTGGTTCTGGGGGAAGATAAGGCAAGGTGCTTCACAATGACAGATGAGAAGGGGTACTCATATTACTCACTCTGGTGCCAGATATCCAGTGGTCCCCAACACACGGGTGGAAACCTGACCGTTCATCTTCTCTGATCCCATCTTTGCCAACCCAAAATCTGACACCTTGGCACGGAAATTTTGATCCAGTAGAACATTGTTACACTTGAAGTCACGGTGGATCACAGGTGAGATTGCATGTTCATGCAGGAACTCCAGGGCCTTGGCACAATCAAGGGCTATCCTCATCCGGGCCCACCAATCCAACAGTTGAGTTTGATTGTTGGGAGAGTGAAGATGGTGTTGGAGTGTACCATTGGGCATGTATTCAAATATCAATATCCTGTGCTGTTGGTCTGCACAATAGCCAAGTAACTCCACCAAATAAGGAGAGTGCAAGCGGCTTAGGAGATCGACCTGCAATAAATACCAAGGAAAAGAATAGAATAAAATGTCTTTTAGTCTTGAAACCCATGTGCAAGATTTGAATAAAGCTCATAATGAGTTGGCAAATGGGATGGACTACTAGAAAGATAAGGGGTTTGCATTCCAATTTTCATGGTCCCAGGTTTGATGGCAAAACGCCAGAGAATTCTTTTTAAATAACAGTTGACAGAAAATGTATTACTACCAGTATTTTACAGACCTAGGAATAAGTTATTAAAATTTTGATTAAATAGTGTCAAGAATTCAACAATTCGAGAACTTAAATTGTTAAGTGTAGTTTACTCGTTTTATGAAGGATTTTTTTTAATCTTTAACATTCTTTCACTGGTAAAAAAGTCTTTTAGGTTTGAAGATGCTAAAACTTGAAATGTTAGATATAGAAACTTAAAGAATAATTTATATCCCTAACAAATATCATTGCCGAGTCAAATGTAATGCCATAAACTAGTATTGGAGCAAGAGAGTATATTAAGGGAGTCATTTGATTGGTTGTGAAAGTCCTTTCTCACATTAAAATAACCTGTTCCTTACGACTTTCTTTTTGTTCTCAATTTTCTTAAGCAACCAACAGAAGTTTCAACTTAATAAAAAGACAAAACAACGTCTCTGAAAAAACTGTATCTAATATAAGGAAAAGGAGACAGAGAGAGAGCAAGTAACAACAAGAGATATTAAATCATTGCGTACCAGAAACAAAAAGAGATACTAAATCATTAAATGAAGCTCATTGACTCACCTCTGTTCTGAAGGCACGCTCCCCTTGCTTACCATCCCTGCGCAGCAACTTAATTGCTGCCAAAGTGCCATCACTTAGGACTCCTCTATACATCAAACCAAAGCCTCCATTACCAACCACATTTGCTTCGCTGAATCCGTCAGTGGCCACTTCTAGCTCCCTATATGTGAACACTTGGACCCCTCGAAATTTAGGTGTTGGTGTCCTGTTCAAGTTTCCCCCATGAAGACACCCTCCCTTCACATCTGCAATTAATGAATGTTTTCAGGCATAAACACCCTTATGGGGATTAGTTTCTGAATCTTAAAGCCTCACTCCTCACTCCTAGAAGACTGATAATCCATTTAAAGACGAACATTTTTTTTTTTGGTTACAAGAGACGAACAATTTTAAATCCTTCTAATAAATCATCTTAATAATCTTTTTAATTAATCAAAGAATAAATGCTTTTTGGGGTTTCAAAATATTAAATGTTTCTACTTTTTTATTTTATACTTGTTGTTTTAAGTAATTAAGAGAATGTTAAGACGACTTAGTAAGAGGATATAACATTACGCTTTGAAGACATGTTTGAATTAATATTAAAACAATTAATGATATAATAGGACAAATTCATGTGATGATCTGCATAAGCAGTTAATCCCTAGCTAGGAACCCATAAGTTTGCATATATAGTATCTGTTTGACCAATTAAGAAACTGTTTGCACTTAATCGATAACATGTGCTACAAGTTACCTGGGCTAGAATTAAACTTCACCGCTGTTGAAGCGATGAACCTGCTGCTTGTGTCATGAAGTACTCCTCTACTGTTATCTTTGCAAGTTCCATTCTTGCTGGAGGATTTTTGCCGACGGAGCATGAATACGACCAGAAAAATGGTAAATAGGACCGTAACTGAGGTGACCGCTATGATGATTATGAGAATGGTTTTGGAGGGGAAATGGCCATGGTTATGGTTTTCTGAATGTAAGTGGTGTTGTGTGTAAGTGTGGTTCTTTGTTGCCACCGTGGATGGCCCTGCAGCTGGTATAATAGTAGTATTAACTTCCATGAGTGACCACAGGGCAAACCAAGAAAGAAGAAATTAATGGCTTTCTGTTTGAGGTGGAAAAGAAGGTTGGGAAGGGAAGGTGGAGAAGTAAGATAGTGAGAGAGATGGGTTGTTATGGTAAACAATGGGGGTGCAAGTTAGTATTTGCTAGTTTTGAGTTTCGTTTCCTAGGAGGGCAGGTAATCCTCTCTCTCTCTCTCTCTCTCTCTCTCTCTCTCTCTCTCTCTCTCTCTCTCTCTCTCTCTCTCTCATGAATATTTAATCAAGTGGTTTTGGTGTACTTCAGTCGTCTCTTCTTTTGTTATTTTCTAAGGAATTGTCTCTTTCTTTGTATTAGAAAATATTGGAAGCTTTTGCACCATCTTTCGATCATGGTCTCCCTCTAATTATTCCCTAATTATAGACCATCTGCTTTGCTGAACCCAGATTGCATAGCATGTCTTTTTCTCATTCTTCTTTGGAAAAAGAAAACAAAAAACGATCGATAATTGTGCTTTTTGGCTGATGATTAAGTGTATGCTAGCTATTGCTGCTGGGAGGGGTCAACCACTTCGATCATCGGTGAGAGGGAAGTGAGGGGATGAACTAACTAGGCAACTGTGCCATCTAGCAAATAGCAAGTTGGCATTTTCAGCCGTCACCACTAATAATGATACTCCATGGCCACCAGCATAACTCAAAAGGGGAGAATATTCAATGTGTAAACATGTGCATTCTTGCTGATTGAGTAAATCATTTTCCATTATGTATCATTCTATTTGGTTTATTTATTACTCATTTGGTTCTGAACGCTAGCTGAAGAAGGGATAAAAACACTTGTTTTTATATACTGCAATTAACTCATCTAATTAAGAAACTTAAATAAGCCATTTTAACTAACTTTCTTCCCTTACTCGTTTTTATTTCAGCATGATATGACTCGATTGCATTAATAGTAATATCTCCTAGCTAGAAGGAAAATATGAGAACACACACGACAGTACATAATAGTTTTCACATGAATCAAATCGAAAAATAGAAAATTTGGCATTGATGTAATAATATTGCAAGCAGAAAAACACCCGTGCGTCTCTTTAAAGTTGAATGGATAATAGTGAAGATTGTGTTATTTAATTTTCTCATACCTAACAAATTTACAATTAATACATATATCAATAGCATGACCTAATTCATCTTATATTGAGTATCCCTTTCAGTGAAATATTTCATTTAAGTTAAACTAATTGTCCATAATGGTAAATTTTATGTTTTGATCTTAAGTTTAAAAATCAATCATTTCATATCACAAGTTACTTTATAAACCTTTTAAAAATTTAAAGAATAAGCAACGTAAAATTTTAAATTTTTAAAATATTACAACACATAACAGAACAGGAATTACTACCAACAACCAACAAGAAGAAGTCACAGATCCCTGTCTGTCACGGAAGATTGCCAATCATATGGCTCGAAATCACATGCCTTTCTATCGTCCAAAAAGTTAAGTCGTCATAAGACCACAAAAAGGAAACATTCTCTTTCGAAGTTCAAACCATTGCTAACGTAGTTATTATCCACCCTATGAGTTATGGGCTATGACTCGTTGGCACAAGCTATGCCTCACGATTGGGTCAGACAAGAAATTCGTCCAAAAAAGACTTTCGAATAGTATTTGCAACAAAGGCAAGTATCCCATTGGCACTTCCAGACCTACCACTTCACTTCACATAACTAATTGCTACTCCTAGCTACTTGGTTGCCCTTATCTTCGCTAAGCTATAGACAAGCATGTCAATCAAATAAATACCACCACTACATAAAATTATACCCACATCTACCATCGAAAGAAAGAAAGCATTGCTTGTAATAGTAGTATTCGAGTGAAGCAAAGATCACATTTTTGCAGGAGTCAAACTATAAATTGTCAAGGGACTTGAATATATATGGAGCAATATATAGCTTCACCCTAATGGTACGTGGAACTATAAATATTTCACCCAAAAGAATATAAATTCAATACTACTCGCATGCATAGATTTGGTGCTTTGTCTAAGGATTGGGGTTCAACTTCAATCCTGGTTAACTATAATTTAAGGTTTTAAAAAACATGATCCTAATTGGTAGGTAATCCAGAAATTGTAAGATTTTGGACTATACCCTGGTTAGAGATGATAGCAAGAGGGCCGTTTTTTCTTTTGTTTTTTTTGTCTTGTCCGTTTTACGTGTGTTTGAGTTTGGGTGTTCAAGTTAACAGGTTGTTTTAGGCGTTTTGCAAGTTGGTTGTTTCTTTGTTTATTCTTTCTATTTTATGGAGGCGTATGGTTCACCAAATATTTTCAGAATTTTTGCGAATGTTTTAGGATTCGTATTTAGTAAGTACATTGTAACCTTTCCATGTTTGATTCATGGTTAGAAAAAATAATTTCGACAAAGTAATATTCTCTTGTTTTGGCCCAAGAAAAAATTCTCATGTGGGTATTTTTTTTTTCGAGAATAGAATGTAAAAAGAGCTTTTTGTTCATCTGCAATCACTTATCCCTTCAACCTTATTATTACCCCATTACCATTGCGGCTGCCATTGCACCACCGTTAAATAGATATTCATGAACTTTTTAAAGTTAATTAGTGGCATATTTTGAAAAAATGCTTTTGGGTTTCAAGAATATTATCTTTAAACCAAACACATGAATAAAGAATAATCTATTTATGAGAATATACAAAATATTCTCAAAATGTATTTTTCACAAACCAAATACTTTTGAATTTTGACGACATTCTAAAGTGATTCCAAAAAGTTTATATATATATATATATATATATATATATATATATATTTCGCAAACCAAACGTTGATTTAATTCTATTTTACCCGAAAAGAAAAAATTATCACCCAAGGTAAATGGCTCAATGGTGAAGCTACTCGATTCTTGGCAATTGCTTCTCCGATTCTGCAACATTGAGTGTGGATAGAAGCCCAGATCAACGGATCCGTAAGTGCTGTGGCCTGGTTTGCACAAGCATCAAGACCCATTGTTGCTCGGGTGGGTGGGTGGTCCTTGCTCTGGGGTAGGCGTAGTAGTGTTTTTCTTTTTTAATTTATTTATTGAAACTTGTTGTAGGACTAGGTCAATCGAATGCAAAGATGCATTAACTAAACAGAATACGATTAAGACTTAAGAGGTGATAGTTACACGTATCTTTTCCTCTCATATATTTTACATATGATATGGAGATTATTTTAAGTGATATCAACTGACTTAGTAATTGATTGACAAATAAATAATTATTGAATTAACAAATGTGAGGTATGCGAGTTTAACATTATGTGCAAATATCATTACTCTTAAAATTTCTACTAAGGTTGGTTGAGTTGGCTGGGTGACATCAAACTTTTTTCTTAAAGTGATTTTTAAATATTATTGTAAATCCTCATGTAACATGTGTTAACCTTGGAAAAAAAACGTATTCTTCCCTAGTAAATCTATACCATGTGCATTTGCAGTCATAAAAATTCTTAATTAGATACAGCCTACAATAAACACTACGTTACTCTTCAAGTATCTAGGACATCCAGAGATACACAAAATAAACTATGGTCCATTGTATAGACATGCAACTGCATTTTACAAATAGCCTTTAGATGAATCCCATGATATTTGATCAATCATCAGGAAAACCAAGGAATCTGTTTGTAAGCTTGGCCATTGGTGTAGTGTCACCAGGAGAGTAAGGAAGGAGAGAATTTAAATCCATATCTGCTATAGTTTGATGGAGTGTTTGAGGACGAGCACAGTACAAATGTTTTTTGTCTCCAAGTTCTCTGCAAGCTAATTACTCTGATGATTGTCCATCAAATCTTCATTTACAAGCACAATTAAAGGTTTAACCCAGCCGTAACGTCTCAAATATGCCACTTGATCCATCATAGCTAGAGTCAAAGCAGTTACAATTACATTCCTCTAGCAACTGTAATGTCTTAATTAATTAGGGGGGAAATTTTCTCTAGCCCCAAATTGGAAATTTTATTGATCAGTAACTAATATCTCATAAATATACCTCAGAAAAAGACAACTTCAAAACAAATTTCTCTTGAATGCCCTTTCTCTTTTCTCTTTCCGAAGCTCACGGCTGCTCCGTGAAGCTTGTAATTAATTATGGTTTGTTTGTTTTAGATTCTTCTCACCCTTTGCGTTTTCAAGAAACATTTGAAGGAAATGATGATACTGAATAATGTATTAGTAATTGAAGGTATTGGATAACATGTTCACATGTATTATCATATAGGCTTAGTGCATGGAAAGCTAACAATTAATGTGTGGTCAACTCATGATGAAAGGCAATGGCAGGATGTAGGAGTTTTCGTACACATAGGAGTTAATGCAGAAAAGCCTAGGGGCAGCACTTTTAGCTGAATAGGAAGGAACATATCCAGTCACAATGTTATGAACAACTCAGCAATCATTTCCCCTTCATTTGGGGGGAGCAGGGGAAGGAAGGAACAAAACAAGTTCTATATAGATTCTTAAACCAGTAGGAATAATTTAATTGTGCTCAACTTCGAATTCCTAACTACAAATAATATGTCAATTCCATGCCATGAAAGTAAAGAATCCTATATTTTATTCCCTCGTTTTAATCATTATATGTTCCAATCTTTTCTGGAGAATTTTGCATCAGAAAATATTATCATTTTCTCACGTGAACATGATTGAAAAATCTTCCTCAACTCATCGCTTTCACCTAGTTGGCAGCTTGTGATGACAGTCGCCACTCATTTTCTCATTCTTGGTCCTTGCTCCCTTGAATTGGTGAGTCACACACATGCACCCAGCTACATTGAACCAATGGTTTTCTCATCCAAGTTTGTCTTAAAGGAAAAGGACATCAAATATAATCAAAGACCATTGGCACGACAGCTAAGACTCCCTAATGGATGGGAGAGTATAATACAGGCCATTGAGACCAGATAGCTGATAAATTATCGTTGTATGAGTGAAGAAGCATGCAAAAGACAAGCTGCAAAAGAGCAGACTTGCGTGATTGATGACAAGAGAAGCTGATCTAAGATGGTCTACAATGTTAGATGAAAAACTGAAGTATGGACAACAGTCAATGAACCATCTCTTTCAGCCTATGATAAATGGTTACTGATAAATAAGAATTAGAAATAAAGTCAAAAGAAAAGTATCTGCTAATTAAAGCAAAGGAAACTTTTTGATACTGTCTACAGAATGATTGTTGAAGTAATAAAATTGTTAATTCTATCCTTTTGAAAAAACTTTCAAACAATAGAAATTTTTCTACAATTTTCTCCATATATATATATCGACCAAGTTTAGGATGCTCTTAATTGATGCAATTTTCATAGCCCATGTTAGTACAATTTGATTTTTAAAATTTATAGAACATCAAGCTTGAGTATAACTATAAATGTAATAAAAAGGCTGTGTAAGATCAAATTGTGGGAAGTGCTCTCCTACTTGATAAACCTTATAGGTGATATAGCCATTGTGCATTGTTGTAGCTGCAATATGTGGCACAGATTTCTAACTAACATTTGAAGGCGGTATGTAAATGAACCGCAACTGCAAGCACTGTCAAGATTTTTGTTAAAAATATTTCCTCATGTTTAATCTCTCGATACCCTTTCACGAGTAGAACGTTCCATATTTTCATGACACATCATCTCTAGCTTATTCAAATGCGATGCTAGAATGATTTAAGAACTAGATTGTATGTCACCCAAAAAGGCCTACTAGCTAGAAAAGGAACAAATAAAACGGAAGTGAAAGACAATGCAGAGCTGCAAAGTGTTTGAAACCACCTTTGTGGAAACACAGGATCCACGCGACCCTTTTGAAAGAGAAGGTGGGTATATCCTTTTGTTACTAACTCTTGTTTAACTTAGTTAGAATCCACTGCTCTCACAAGAGCATCAAAACAAGTAGTCCCTACAACCGAAAACCACTCTTATTGTCTTATCACCACCACTGTCATCGTCTCCCATTTAGTTTGGTTGAACTTGAATCTTCTCCAAATCCAAAGAGCTGAGCTTGAAAATATATATAGTCATCAGACACAGCAATCCAAAGAGCAATTAACCGATTCAATTATCGGACTAAGTAACATACAAGGGATGTAAAATTGCATGAGACTTCGTTGCCAAATGTGTACATGCCCCTATAAATTAATAAGATGAAACAGGGAAACCCCAATAACACAATAGAAGACCAATGTGACAAAAATGTTAAGATAGCATACCTTAAATCTCCAAATCACGTGCCATATCTCTGAGTGAACTCATACCTTATGGTCTTCAGATACTCTACTAAGTTGGGTCATATATATCTGAATGAGAGCAACTTATGGCTGTTCTACGTTTAAAATATGGTAGAAGCTTATTCATGCAATTTAATGTAATTTTTACACAAATTATACTTGAATATAATCTGAACGGATCTTGAGAATTGTTTTTCACTTTTTCTCCTGTAGTATTGTGGTGATTGCAAATGTCACCAGGCATAATTTCAGTATCTAATAGTTTAATTTTTGTCTTTTGAGGCATAACATGTGAAGTATTATGAAATTTTGAATTGTGTATTTCATTAGGTTGTTGGCAGTTAAAATGAAGTTTGAATGAAAATCAAAGTGCGGGGAACAAATTAGTCTTCTTTTTTCTTTTCCTTTTCCTTTTCTCTTTTTTCCTCTCCTTTGTTGGCTGATGCTTTTATCTTTTGGCTTGTTTAGTCATTACCGACAACGCTCCTTTTTATTTATTTACTGCTTAGTTCCAGCCCCTTTTGGCTAAGGATAAATTTCTGTGGTTGTCTATTTTATGAGTTGAAGTTAGGACTTTAGTAGTTCTTCTTAACATTATATATGTTTCATTTCATTTTCCCCTCTATCTATCATCAGTAACATGCTGGTCTCCTCTCAGTTGTTAAGAATCCAGTCAACCTATGCTAACAGTGTCTCCACCTTCTCAGATAACTTCAGAAATAGAGATGCGCAGTGAAAGAGATACACGAGAATGTCTGATTTGAGGATGGTGGCTTTGACGGTGATGGTATTGGGGGGCGTGAATGTGATACATGGCAAATTGAACTAAGTCACATGGATGCTTTACCATTTCAAATGCTGATACTCCTGTCTTCGAGTCATTTGTCACTCTTCACTGATCTACTAGTAATATTGATGTAGTTGAATGGTCTCCAAGTTGGCCCTGTTGTCATTTGGTGTAGTCTCAGTTGCGGTTGTGCCTGCATGTTAAGTCTTTCTGTCATTTAAATTATTTTTGTAATAAAGACTTAAATAATGATAAAAATATATATTAAAGATGTCTAATGCAGGAGAGATTTCTATAATGTGACATTAAACAATGAAATAGCTGATTGTAATATATATACAAATTTAGACCGAAAAAAATTCTCTCATTTAACTATCCCTTAAAGAAGTTAATGTCATTATCCGTATAGGAATAACCTAGTCTACTATTGTTTTGGCTAGTTATTTTCGAGGAAATACAATATTCCAATAACTCTTTCACCGTTGTTAGTTGAACTAATGAGATAACACTCTTCATTTTAGTTATATATCTGGTAATGTCTTGAACAATCAGGGAATATTTGCTATTATGGAGGGAAGACAAAGGGAATACTTGTGAGCATGTAAAGGTTGGAAATGAAAAACATAGTATGATAAAACACACAATCAGACTTCAGATACATGTAATTCATTTTTTTTTATAAATTTCATTCCGGTATATTGGAACTTCTTTCTACCGTAGACAGTTACACAATTGTGAGAGTGTGATATATCATGGCCTTGATAATATTAGTGTTAAAGGAGGGGAAACGAGTGAATAATTGTTAGCATGACATATCATGACCTTGGTTAAGTACTATGTACAAACTTAGGATTATCTCTGTAGCACAAACAATTCATTTGGCTTAACGAAAACATCATCAAGGCCATTATGACAGAAATTGGTTTTAGTATCCAGATTTGAATTGCATGAACCACCTCTCTACGAAACAAATTTTACCCGTGTTGATTACTTGGTTTCTTTGTCCATTTTCTGAGCAGGGAGTGTGCAACAGCAATTGAGGCTTCAATCCGTTCCGGGTCCTGTTTATTTCCACCTCATCCAGGAGCTAATAGAAGATCAAGATATACTAAAGAATCAACAAATCTTTAATACCAAAAGAAAAAATATTCGACAAATCTTTAATTACACTGGATACTATACCAATCTACCTTATGGTATTTTCTTTTTTTAATCCTTATTTTGTCTTTTGTTTTGCTTTGAAATTTTTTAATGACTTCCTACATATATATGTTTCCGTTTGATTTATCAACTCCTTATTTTCCCTTACTCAAGTTTATTGTTGCTCTTTTCATGTTCTTGTTTATATGTGTCTTCTTTTTTTTTTTTTCCTGCTAAAAATGTTCTTTTACGCGTTTCCAACTTTCCTGTTTCATCTTGAGCTAATGATTGCACCAGTTTTCTACTTTTGCAAATATCAACAGGAATATCCTTTCATTTCATGCAGCTTGACTGCTGGAGTTTCAGATTTTCAATTTGTGTCCGATGTGCCCGACGAAACAAAGCGAGTTTCAGATTTCTGCTGCATGCCAGCAACTAGTTTTGCCGATAAAAATAATGTACAATACTGGCAAGTTCAAATTTTCCTTCCCTGGTAAAACTGAAACATTTATCTTTCTTTTATCACTTCTTCTGGAAAAAGAAATTTTGTATCGTTGTTGTTAAGAACATGCACAGGAATAGAGGTTGAACAACGAGATGTTACAGGAGGATATTTTCAAACCAATCAATCATGTTACGTTGTATCGTTGTTCGAGAAAGCAATGTAAAAACATCAGTCAAAATGGTCTCTGAAGGACCAAGGAGCATTAATATGATTTTCTTTTTCTTCTGCTTTTCTTTGTGTCTTGCTTTTCATATCTTACATGAAGTAAACTCTGTGCCTGTGTGTCTGGCCTTGCCCCCCCCCCCCCCCCCCCCACACACACACACACTCAGAAAAGAATAAAAAGCGAAAACAAAAGTGGGAAAAGAGAATATCAACCGCGACAAGCAAGTGTAAAACGACAGTATCTTGGGATGTTAATGTTATTATCATGTTAAAGTTGGATCCAACCCCGTCAGAATTTCGAATATTGAGGTAAAAAAAAAGGGTGGCAAAAGCCAAGTTTGTAGTCTCAATTGGTGTCTAAAGGCAACACGACTCAGTAACTATCCTGTCCTTCTCCTCAAGGATTTGAATCTTGTGGGGATTGTTGCATGAGTATAAATTATTAATTATAGTTGGAAAATTCTTTTAATTATTTTAAATAAATAACACTATATATTATATAATATATTACTTTAATAGTAGAATTTGTTTTTTGTCGTTGGATTCATCAAAAGTAAACCCAATGTTGCATTGCATTGCAGGATCAATTCTTCTGACTTGAAATTTCACTGAGTCTGTACTGTGCTCAGAGATTAGAAAACTAGCTAGAAACTAGAAAGTCATAACTTCAGCATGCGTACTGTCTAATGGGTCGGGTACGAATGTGGATCGACCCGTGAAGACCCCAATGGATTAGACTAGGATGTCTAGTATCTGGGTTCCACTTCCACAGGCACATATGCTGTCAGTGTCATTACCTTAGCAGTTAGCACTAGCAGGGCCAATAATTCAATTCAGCTTCAGCTTTGGCCCTCCACTGAGGCTTCCTCCCAATCTCATAAAAGCACTTGTGACTCTGAAGTGATTACCCAACAACTCAACTGTACCAACCTGGCCTTTCTGTTTGGGGTCCCAACCCCTTAATTTAGCTGGTCAAGTCCATAAACAAGTTTCTGCCTCCAGGGGCACACGTCCCTCCATGGAAGGTAGCTGATTTCTTCTGATAAGGACCTAACTTCAGTCCTCATGGCCACCACTGAACACCCGTCACTATCCTCTAATTGGATTAGATTAAACCCGTAAGTGCTGTTGTCTTAGTCTATATCAAACCTTGAATAATACCCTCTAAAGTGATCACTTTAAAATAAATATAAAAGGAGTGGCAATCAAACTTCTTGTGAAAATGATCACGTCTTAATCTGCTGTAGCAGTGCTTCAGTTGAGTGTTACTTGCACCATAATTGTTTCAACTTTCAAAGTTTGGTAATCCTTAATTTGAATAATGTACAATAGGATGTATAATGACGCGAGTACCTTGCCTTGCAGAGATACCATCTATCGAACTTAATACATGTTGCGTGAATTATTTAACACACCTTCTAGGCTTGGTGTCTAACAGAAGTCAGATTTTGCTCTGTACTACTTTCAAACTCCAGTATTTGTTAGTTACCCATATGCTATCACGTGAACTGTCTAGTCTATCGCCATTCGCCACCAACCAAATAAATATCTACTGTGAACTATGAAGAAATCAAACCAGCCGGCCGTAAGCTTCTAATTAGATTTTAGGTATGATTTGTTGGAATCCTTTGTGACATCGATTTTAGAGCATATCTTAAATAACTTTCATGTTCTTGGTATTATTCTAAATCCATTGTATTGTTAGATTCCAAGATTCTATCATTTCTCAAATACATGTCAAATATAATTATAGATAAATTGAAGAGTTGAGAAATATCATTCAACATCGATATAAAAGCTTAATTAGGTCACTTTCTGGATAGAAAATATTAATAGAAAAAAGGTTTTAGACAGAGTCACAGAAGCTTCAAACCAACGAATTATTTGGTTTAGATCGAAACATCTAAATACTAAATCCTTCTTGGCTATTTATTCAAAACTTTTTAATAATTGTTGAGTTTAATCATATTTATGTTCTATCATGTGATGAGCTTCCTTGTCCCTTTCCTTATTGTAGTTGTTATTAGGACTCAGTCTCGTCTAAGATAATTTGATTATATGAAAAAAAGATTAATAAAAACTTCAATAAAAAGAATTGATCATATGAAGGATTATTAGATAAATAAAAATAGAGGAAGACCTATAAAAACTATAAGCGAAACCATTAAAAAAAGACATTAACCTAAATAATATTTTTGAAAATATAATTTTTAACAAGACACAATGTCGTCATTTAATTCATGTAACCAACCTCACTTAGTGAAAAAATACTTTTGTTATTGTTCCTTATTAACACTACCAACTTGGGTATATACATGTTAAGGCAAACAAAAAATAAAATAAAATAAATAGGTGAAAAATTTGAAAAATGGAGTTTGGTGGGAGGGGCGAATATGGTGAACAAACACCAAGGAGGTGCCGCTAAAGGCCATTGACATAATTGATTCTTTAAAATGAGATTAATTATAGGGAATTATTTCGGTACCTATTTTTCTTTTTTCAGGGTATTGGTACACATGATAAGTTGTCAAGCATTCATCAGTTGTTATTTATATTTAATAGACTTTTAAACATTGATTGTAAAAATAATAGTCAATAAATAATTGACAACTCACCCTGAGTACCAAATCTATCGGAATACCATAACAACTCCCTTAATTACAAGAATCCTTCTTACTTCTTATTTTAATTTTTAATGCAACAAACTTTTCTTTAAGAATCATCAATTTATCATAAATATAATAAATCCTTCTTCCTTTAAGAGGGTTATTTAAAATATTTTAAAATCTAAACAAATGTAACCTACGGCACAATAAAAAAAAAATGTACAACTTGAAAAAGAGTTGTATGTCCATGTGAGTGGCAGCGCCCCTAATAAAGGATCAAGAGGCAAATAACCCTACTGATAGCTTTTGAGGTGCGAATCTTCTATTCCTTTCATACGAGTTGCCCACAAGATGTTCAAACAATGGAAAGAAGTTGCCCATTACCTGTTCGGCCATGAAAAGAAAACGAAGTACACTTCATATAAGATATGTATATTATAACACAACAACACAAACACTGAATGATTAGCATACACTAGTTGAATAGTGAAGTAAAAAAAGGAGAAATGGAAAGTGGACAAAGATTATATGAAACCAACCCTACATCCTACAAAAACAAAACCATTTAGATGAACTATGGATTTTTTCTTAAGGTGTTTCCCATGGTGGTGGGGTTCTTCTTTTGTCACCATACAGATTACACACATCTTTTACAGCAATTTTTTAAAATTTGAAAGGTTTTAAAAAAAGATGAAATGGGGGGACAGCAATTTTCCACGAGGTTGGGGCTTTTAATGAAGACAAACAATGATTTTGGCTGCAAAAGCAGGTCCAAACTCGCAGAAGATTATTGTTCAGTGTTCACCTGCTTTAAAAAATTGTGCATTATTTTGAGTCTAGTGATTGGCTGTATATGTCAGAGCCATTGGGATGGGTTTTGAGGGGTCATTGTGATCCTTGCTTTTACACACAAACCCAAATCTCCTCTTTAGATTTGGGAATGACTGTTTAAGCTTGACTGACAATTCTACGGGTCTATGTTGTCATGCTCCCGTTGTGAAAGTCCAACATGTTCTTATTATACAGTTTTATAACGGGATATTCATAGATAAACACTAACTAAAAATAATATATACATTAGTAAAGCTAATAATTTAATAATCATAACAACTTAGCCTTTATAATCATGCAAACTAAATAAAAATAAAAAGAAATATGACCAAAATGTTCACTTTGGTAAACAGTAACTATTATTTTGTTTATTTTAAAAATTAATTAAATAATTAATTATATTAATTAATAATTTACATACATTTAATTAAGAATTTATTTTTATTTTGATACTTGATACGCAATTAACTGTATATAAATTATTAGTTAATATAATTAAATACTTAATTAATTTTTAAAACAAACTAATAAAAAATTATTTTTTTTAAACTAACCCTATCGGTCATTTTTTCAAAACAAAACAACATTAATGAAATATGCCACAAACACAATAACATAATCTAAGTTTTACATGAAACTTAAATGAAAAATATTAGGTCATCAATTAAGAACTGGATTCAAATTACACATTATAACGTGATTAAGAGGGTTGTTAACGTAATCCAAGTTATCTCTTTGAAGAATTAAACTTCTCAAAGTAATCACTTGATGAGTTCCTATGTGCCCCAGCCAAATGAAGTTGACAGAGAGGATTCTGCCTTCACGCATGGGCACACAACTACACAAGTTATTGCATTTTATTTTTGTAATTATTTTTTCATTTTCTTGACCAATCTGTAATTATTTATCATTACAACAATTTATTAGAAGTCAGGAATTTTTTTTATGCTTCATTTTTTTTGGGGGGGGAATTAAAAGGGGTTTTTGATAAAAGGAAAACAACTTATTTTCTTATTTTTATAATTTTAAAAATATATGAATTTGTTTCTAGGCCCAAGGACATATGGCCTGGCCCAGAATTTGATGGGCTGAATAGCTTGGTTATTTAATTAAGCTAAAATCTGAAAAGTCAGTCATGTTGCCTTTTTATTTAAAAAAGAGAAAAAAGAATTTTATTAAAAATGTGAAAAAACGAAGAAGAAGATATTCCCTTCTGATTGTTTAGGTGCAGCAATGGCAGTGTTAAGCTGTCAATGAAACCACGTTCGAAGCTTCAAGTTTTTTTTATTTATATATAAACCATAAAACATAAAGCCAACTCATAGTCATAGAGAAGCTATCCTCAGTTCCTAGTTGTTTATTACCTTTCAGCTTTGGCAAACTCTCTCTCTCTCTCTCTGTAAAATGTGTCTGTACGTGTGAGTGTGCCTAAATAGTACGGAAATTTGAGCAAGGAAACAAAGCTACAAGAGATAAGAAGTGTCCACTGCCTACCAAACACCTTTGAACCCTCTAAAAAATCTCAAAACTCTACTACTGTTTATTCTCTACTTCTCCACTCACATATCTTTGTTCTGTGAACCTGCAAGGATGAGTAAACAAGACACGCTGAAAATTCAGGTATACACTTCTCACTATTTTTAAGTCTCGTGTTCATTAGTTAATTAATCTAGTTAAGACAATTCTGTTTCCTTTGCTTTTTTTTTTTTTTTGTTCCTGTAGTGGAGTTCTGAACTTATGCTAACTGATTTATTCTGGCCTCATTTCCCATGTAGAGTTGTATTCTCAAGGTCAATATCCACTGCGATGGCTGTGAACAGAAAGTAAAGAAACTGCTGCAGAAAATTGATGGTACATTCTTAGCATGCCTCTAGCTCCCACTCACTTCCCCCTCCCTTTTGCTTTTCTTTTTCTGTTTTTCAAATTCTCATTTGGTGTTAATTTGCTTCATATCTCAACTTTGCCATGTCACTTAACATACCTCACGTTTCTGTTTTCAAACTCTCCTTAATTAGATGTTCATTTGCTTAATATATATCATATATTCCAAGTTTCCAACTTTACTTTGTTATGAAGTTTGTTCCTATTTTCGTGGGCTAGATTTGATTTGATTTGATTGTTTACTTTTGTATTTTTGTTGTTAATCGTAATGATTTTTTGTTGTCCAGGGGTGTATTCAGTGAGTATAGATGCAGAGCAAGGAAAGGTGCTAGTGTCAGGCCATGTGGATCCAGCTAAACTCATAAAAAAACTGAAGAGCTCAGGGAAGCATGCTGAGCTGTGGGGTGGCCAGAGAGGCATGATGCACAATCAAAACTATCCCAATAATCCTCAGTTCAGGAACTTGCAAATTGATAATGGCAAAGGGGGAAAGGACAATAAGTCTCAGAATCAGAAGGGTCAGAAAGGGGGTGGTGGAGGTGGACAACCAGCACACTTCCAAAATATCAAAGGGGCAAAGGATTTCAAAGTACCTGCCAAAGATCAGAAATCTGTCAAGTTCAACTTACCAGAGGATGAATTTGATGCGAGTGATGATGGTTCTGATGAATTTGACGACTACGATGAGTTTGATGACGATTTTGATGATTGTGATGATGAGGATGAAGAGGAAGGGTATGATCATGGCCATGGGCATCCTATGCACAACAAGATGATGCCTATGATGGGGAATGGCCGTGGGCCACAAGGGCCTGCTGGAATGATGAATGGGCCTGCCAGGAACAACCATAAAGGGAATGGTGTTGGTGGTGGGGGTGGGAATTATGGGAGTGCCAAGAAAGGTGATATCATTGATCTGCCTATACAAATGAAGGGCAAAGGTGGAAACAACAATGAGGTTAAAAATGGCAATGGAGGAAAGAAAAGCAGTGGGGATGGAGGGAAAAACAACAAGGGGGGAAAGCAGAAGGGTGGAGGTGGGGGAGATAACGCTAATAAGAAAAAGAATGCCAAGGCCAAAAGTGGTGGTGGTTTGCTAGTTCGGTTTCTAGGCTTTGGAAAAAAGAGCAAGAAGGGAGGAGCAGCCGACACTACCAACAAGAACAAAAACAATGGGGGTGGTAATAACAAGGGCAAGGAAGGAAAGAAAGGTGGAGGAGGGAAATTGGATAAAATTGACTTTGATTTCCAAGATTTTGATATCCCTCGTCATGGTAAAAATGGCAAGGGTGGCAAAGTTAATAATAGTCATGGTGGTGGTAATGGTAATATGGGTCAGATGGGTCCAATGAGTCAGATGGGTCCACCAATGGGTCAGAGAGGTCCAATGGATCGTATGGGGTCAATGGGTCAGAGAGGTCCAATGGAATTAATGAGTAATATTCCGGCGGTGCAAGGACTACCGGCTACGGCGGCGATGAATGGTGGTTATTATCAAGGGATGCAGATGCAACCTACCCCTTATAACCTGCAGCAGCAGCAGCAGCAGCAGCAGTATATGGCTATGATGATGAACCAACAACAACATCAAGCAAATATGAACATGTACCCACCACAGATGATGTATGGGAGGCCACATCCGTCTATGAATTACATGCCGCCGCCGCCAATGCCGTCACACCCCATGGCGGATCCTATCACGCATGTTTTTAGTGATGAGAACACTGAGAGCTGCAGTATCATGTAAATTAGTAGTAACTAGTTTGTTTTCAGTTCTATTTTTGTAGTCTGTATGGGGGGGTTCATTAAATTTTGTGGTAGTATTAGAAAATGTGCAAGATTTAGGATCATATAATATCATATCATATGCTGTTTGTTTTATTTTGCTCCGTGTCCTGCGTTTATGAATAGGACATGCCACTGCAAGGCGACGACAGTCACATGGCCTTGCTGAAATTAAATGGAGTGATGTAAAATTCAATGCCCTAGATTCTGTGGGCTTTACTATTGACCAAATATGTGCTTTGCACACATGTTAGCCTGTTGTGACAATATTGAATACTTGAGTTTAAATTTCAACGGTTTGTCCTGTAAATAAGTTTTTTCACTTTTAATACACAAAATTCAATGCTCGAAATTTGTTTTAATATATCTATTCAAGTTATTGGTTCTATTGTCTCAAATTATAACTATGAATAGAATTTTTCTTTGTAAGTTAAGACTACTCTGTCCCATCCCTTAAAAAACGTAGGGTCCTTGCAGTGCGAAATCTATTAAAAAAACCAGTGCGTTATTCCAATAGCTGATAATTTGTAAAGCTTACATACCTCCTTACCTGTCAGGTGTCAACTAAACTTCTTAACCTTCTGTATGTCTCCATATGTCCGCAATGATTCTCCTCAAAGGCTATGGCATTGCAAGCCCATCAAATATTTTATATTTCTTTTTTAGCCAATTAGCCTTGAGCTACTACTACATGCCAACCACTTAAATAAAAAAAATTTTGAACAAAAGATTAGAAAAATAGAGGTTGCCTCTTTCTAATATCAAGACATGTCAAATGAGAATTTATAGTAATACTTAAAAATAACTTATTAATAAAAGATCCCCAACATAAATTAAACTCGTCGACCTTTTTCATCAATACTATTGCCATTTAAATCAACCATCATTTGAAATTTGGTAACCAATTAACAATTTTAATAGTATATACTATATACCATTACCTTTTAATCAAAGTTTTGTTTAGGATATCATGTATGGTACCAATGATTTCAGATGTGATTGATCACAAAGCATCTACTAGTGTAGAGTAGCAATGATATATGTAGCACGTAAAGTATTGGCTTTCGCGTTAAACCAAGAAAACAAAGGAAAAGAAAAAGAAAAGTGAAAGAAGAAAGAGAAAAGGAAAGCAAAGAAATGATAAGACAAGAAAACCGAAAGAGAATACAGAGTCTCGGTTTCAGATGGGACACACATCCAGTGTATTGGCTTTCTCTTCTGTAGTCACCATTCATTTTTTTTTAATTTATATTTTCAACCTTGATCAATTATAACAAATTATCGATCATCAAGAGCAATTACTTTACATAAAATAAACACAATATAATTAGTTTAAGGGTCCACCTCTAAATTTAACTTATTAAAACCTTTTGTTTTTGCTTTATCGTACATAAAGACATTTTTACTGCCACTTATTTGATTTTTCTTTTGTCGAAGTTTATTGGAGTTTTAAAAGTTGAGGGGAAAAAATTGCAAGCTCCATTTGAATTTGGATAGATGGGCCTGAACCTTTCAGGTTATGTGCCTCACAAGTTTTGTTGGATAGAGTAACTGGGCTTTTTGAACAATTACACGCTAAAAATATTAAGTGGGCTTAATGTTCTTGTCCTCTCAGAGCCCAAATAACAAAAACTAGGCCTCTATCCATTTTACAAATATCGCATAGTATTATAGAGAAATACTATCAGTAAATTATGTGGTTCTTCTTGTATAAAAATTAAAATTTTGTATTGTAAGTGATTTTTTTAAATTAATACAAGAATGTGACACTTTGTTATTTTTTAACAAGTATTTCAATATGTTGCTGATGTTTTAGGCTCTAATTATATTTATTCAATGGAACTTGGTATTTATACACCACTTTATATATATATATATAATTATACACAATTTCAATCTTTACACAGTAATGTGTGAGTCTTGAACTCGTCACATTTACTAAAAAATATGTAAGAGACAAGAGTGGAAGAATTACTTTTCTAATTAAATATATTCAATATTGGATCACTTTTTGGCCCAATGCGTAAGTTAAAAGAAAATCGAACAGTATGTTTCTAAACATTTACATGAACAGTATTTTTTCAAAGCCCATTAATTAAAAATATAAGAAAATTAAATTTTTTTATTACCATAATTAGGAGAAGGATGATGCAACAATGGAAAATCTAACTATTAGATTAATATTAATAAAAATAGAAAATTGTGCTGAAAACTTTTTGTTATTGAAAATAAAGCTTCAACCAATTGTTTTATATAGTAAGAAGAAAAATGAATTATTAGTTTTTGAGGCAGAAAAAAGGAATTAAAAGTGAACAATAATTTAACTTTAATTAATTTACTTTAAAAATTTGAGTTTTATATAATTCATCCAAAATTAAATATATAATTGTTTGGATTAAAAATTTAATATTTTTCCCATTCAGTGTTTCAAAGAACATTTTTGAAAGATACATGCCTTTTCGAAATTTGAAAGTAAATATAATGAGTGAAACAAAGAAGAAGATTGAGAAATAAAATAAGAAAATGCACATTCAAAAGTAAGCTTTTTGGCTTAGTTATTGTTGTTTTTTAAATTTATTATTTTAAAATATATTATTTATTTATTATTATTTTTGTTACATAATAAAATATTATTTTTTTACATAAATATGTCATAATGCATTTATATAAAATATATTAAATATGTTAACGCATGTCAAATACGTTAACATATTTTTATAAAAAAAATATTTTTTTACATAAATACGTTAATATATTTAACATATTCTACGTAAACATAATTTTTTTTTACGTGATAAAAATAATAATAAATAAATAATATATTTTAAAACAATAATATTTCAATAATAACTTTTAGAAACAATTGTCGTAATATCAAAAAGCCCCGAAAGTGAGATTGGTGTGTGAGTGTGACCTTGTCTGATCCACCGAGAGAGAAGGAAATCAAGCACGAATGTTATGTAACCTTTTTTTTCTCCTAATGTAACTAAACCCCAGACTAATTAATGTTATGTAACCTTTAAACCTTGTGTTGTGTTGTTGTGTGGTCACTAGTACTACTAGACCAGTATAACAGTGAGCCTCTACAACCGAAATCTTTTCATCGAACAGAGAGAGTGCATTCGAACATAAACCCCAAAATGCATTCTTTCGGTTATAGAGCCAACGCTTTGCTAACATTTTCCATAACCATTCTCGCCCTTATGTGCGCCATTGCTTCTCTCTCTGACAACCTCAACTCCCCCTCTCCCTTAGCGCAAGTTCAGGTTGTAATTTGTCTTTTACAGATCTGTGATTCACTGAATTTCCGTCATTTTTCGATTCCTTAACTGAATATTCATTTGATTGGTGTGTGTTTGTGTATGCGGATGTAGGTGTTGAACATTAACTGGTTTCAGAAACAGCCCAACGGGAATGACGAGGTAATTGTTGTTTTTTTATTTTATTTTTATGTTTAGTTGGGAATTCACTTCCATTTGTTTTTTTCCTCGTCAAAGGTCAATGGGTCTTCTAGGACTTCATTCATGTTCGCTTTCTGATTTAGGATTGGTTTTCGTTGGAGATAGAATAGATTATATATATATATATATATATATATAAAATGCAAGAATTTTGTACGGGCCAATATAACAAAATGATATTTAATTCAGTTTATTCTGCAATTAGTTTTTTGTTCATCGTCTTTGGGCATTTGATGGAGGACATAAGCATGGGAAGGCTTGGTTGCAAAAAAACACGGAAGAGCATGGGTAGATTGATAATCTCACATTTTTAACTTTTTTGGATCTTTGGCTGCAAGAATACATGTTAAAAACATCTTTGAGAACCTTTGGTGTCCATGTTAGTTTGATTAGTAAATTATTATGTCATATAGGCTTATAAAAGGTATGTATGAGGGAAAATATTGGAATCGAATGAAGGAGAAGGAGTAGATGTATTCCACAGATTGATGATGCTATTTGCCTATTCCAACTTCCAATACTATCAAGTGTACTTGTGAACAGTAATTCACAGATGCTGTTAGGATTGTTTAGGGCATTTAAGGTATCATAATTTGGATGTGATGGGGGACAGAATGGATCTGTAGAACGTTTTCAATATATTTATAATTGGAGAAATTTTCATAATAAGGTTGAAGAAAAGAAGATTTATAGTCCTGGCCTGGTCTTTCAGCATCATGCATAGGGTGGAATTACTTATGAAACGATGACAATAATAGAGCTTCACAGCAGTTGAATAGATTAATTTGTTTTAGGGATTGCATATTCATGTATGTAGTCTTTAAACTTATAAGGCTAAGACTGTTAGTAGGAGTTACCAAAGAATGTTACTGGTTGAATTTTTCCTCAATGCACTTTGTTAGATTTTAATCTAACCTAAATGAGCCGAACGTTATGGATTGCTAAAACATGCATACAAACATGGGATAGTGAAATTTGTTAATGCAACTAGTGGGACAGTGAAATGATTAATATTTATGACCACGATGAGGTCTTATAAAATTTCCAATTCTTAGGATACTTATACTCGACTAAGATTAAATAGTGGCCTAGCATGGCAAAATTCTTCATTACTTATGATATGCTATTTGCCTTGCAAAAGATCTAGCTCTTACCATATTATATACTATATACATGTGTCATGCGTATATTTCTCAGCATATGCTCTGAATTTCACACTGCATATGATCATATTGTTTCATTAACCACCTCATTGTGATGACTTTTTGTCTGATATTCAAATGTCATCTTAATTAGTAGTTCGATCTGTAGTGAAAAACATTTCTAATGTTGCAGGTCAGCATGACAATGAATATATCAGCAGATTTACAGTCTCTTTTCACGTGGAACACAAAACAGGTTCTTGACTTGAATTTGCATGATTTATTGTAATCAATATTGGTCTTTTGTGTCTTTATCCCCCTTTACTTCCTGAAAGTATGGATGCTCTTGGTAGAAACTCAAATGGGAGGATTGGATCGGGAAGAGTGAAACACTGAAAACTAATAATGTATTGAGATGTGATGCGTGTCTTAAAGTATTGTCAATTCTGTCTGCTCTTCCTTCGTTTCTGCCATCTTAACGCGTACCTTAACATAAATGTTTAAAGTGCTTTACCTACTGTTATATGATATATCTTGTTTCATTTCCCAAAAATTATATTTGTGCCATTCTTTGCATTTTTATGTTGTGTACGAAAAATATTTCTGTTGAAGCATCGGAACTGCTTAATATGATACTTGCATATAATGGACAGGATTCTGATTTCTGATCAGTTATTCTATAAATTATTAGGAAGCTAGAAGTTCAGGGTTGTCTTAATTTTGCCTTCTTTTATATGCTTGCAGGTTTTTGTATTTGTAGCTGCTGAGTATGAAACCTCTAAGAATTCCTTGAATCAGGTATGATTTAATGTGTTTGTTCTGTTTGCATCTTAACTTTAAAATGTATACATTTAAATTGTAAGTTTGTGAGGTCCTTCTCAAAAAGGACAGACAAAGGAAGCCATAGGCACTCAGATAGCTATGTTATTGCAAGTTATGTTGCATCTCTGCTTTCTTTTATACATCAAGCTTTGCTATATGTTATGTCATATATGTTGCTTAGGCTTTTGATATGCTATTTTATAGATATCGCTGTGGGATGGTATCATTCCTTCAAAAGATCATGCAAAATTTTGGATTCATACTTCAAACAAGTACCGCTTCATTGACCAGGTACACAACACTTCAAGGATGTTATGACTAGCATGAATTACTTCAATTTCTTTAGGCCTTAATTTTCCCATCCTTTTCATGTCCAGGGAAGCAATTTGCGTGGTAAAGAATTTAACTTGACTATGCACTGGCATGTTATGCCCAAAACTGGCAAAATGTTTGCTGACAAGATTGTCATGCCAGGGTACCGATTGCCGGAGGAATATAGATGAAGCGTTCTCGTGTTGTTAATGTATTGCTGTAACTTTAGCCTTTTCTATAACGGCTATAGAAGGTTAGCTTAAAAGCTACAGTGTGGAACAAAGATGTTTGGGAAAGTTAAAGTGAACAGCGTTTGAACACCTAAATATCAGAAAATTCTCCTTTGTTCTTCATTTGTCACGTGTTGGACTGAACATTTTTTTTCAAAAAAAAAATCTGTTATGCCCAAATGACATATTTAGCTATTGAAATTACTTTGGCTATTATTCCCCCAGAGAAGTTTGAAATTGTGACTTAATTTTCTGGTTGCTAAAATTGAAGGCTCTCTTCACATTGAAGAAAATTACAATATTTTTTAAAATCTTTAAATGCTTGGCAAATATATATATATATTAATTGACACTTAATTATGATTTGGTAAGTTATTAAAACTTGACTCCCAGTTATCGAGCTTATTTTTAAAATGACCTATAGGTGTGATTGTGAAGATGTTATTCATTTTAGTTTGTTAATTAAATATTAAACTAATTTAATTAATAATATAATTGTCATTAATTAATAAAATGATGTATTAAAATGTAAGCAAGTAGATTATTAGTTAATTATAAAAAATTATTAAATTATTGTAATACTTGATTAATTAATATATAATTTAAAATAAAAAACATATTTAATGATTAATTATGCTTATATTTTAAATTAAATTAGATTATTATTTGATTAAAAAAGTTATACGAACTAAAATAAAAAAAACTTGTTGGTGAGCGACATGGTTATGCTCCCCTTATTTTTTGGGCTAGCCAGTTTACACCACAGGTCAACGGTTCTATCTAACATTTTCTTAGCAGGCGATGGTTCTATCCATTCAACAATCTGAAGTTCTATTATATATGTAACAGTCTGCACATTGTTAATCATGTATTCAATTTGTTCATTTTTTTAAATAAGATTTTATCAACTACGCTAACAAATAACATTTTATTTAAGCACTTTTTTTAAAAAAGAACTCGGTCCGACCGGAATTGAGTTGGCTGTATTCGGGCTAATCATATTTTCAGACTGAATCTGAATTGATCCAACTCAAATTTTTATTGGGCCAATAATAATAATAAGGCTCAAACCCGTCACATTTTTGGGATCAAATGGGCTGGGACAACTACAAAGAACATGAGTCACCTTTTATTACCTAACCCACATTCATAAATAAAAAATCAGGATTTTGAAAATAATAATATTAAACTAAATTTCCCAAAATGTTTCAATTTTTATGTCGTGTGTGAATTAATTTGAGGCCATGCTCAAACAGTGGGTTGTCGATGCTCAAAAGTCAATAGTACTTGATGTGAATCAATTCCTCGTGTTTCTGTATAGAAAAGAAGATGGAAGAAATAGTGTAAGTAACTTATTGCTCTGTTTGCTGCTCAGAAATTAAGGTACCGATCCCTAATTTCTCGCACTTTCTGCTTCCCTTCCCCTATGGATTTGCTGTTTGGTCACTCAGAAAATGCAGACAAACCAAATCGATTTCGATTTCGAACAATAATAATTCTTAAAATGATCACTTCCGAAGCCATCAGTAAGCCAAACGTCGAATCGAACTAACTACATCCAATTTCATTCAGTTTATGAATTTCAATGCAATCTGTTGTTGTGCTTTCTTTGCCATGACTTTGTTGATGTGAAATTGAAACATTATACTTTCATTTTCAGTCATTCTTCAAACGAAGTAAATGCTGTGGTGCGTTGCTACATTTTAGTCCCAACAACACCTGAAGCAAAAATGCTCATGTTCTGCGACTAGGTTGACTCTTTATCTGTTAAAGGCAAAAGCACCTTACGTTAGTAAGCTTCGATAATTTGTTATATTGCAAGAGAGAAATGGGGAGCCAGATACCTAGAGGCAGTGGCGGTGACCCATCACTATCAGGGACAAATTGGACACCTGCAATGGAAAGCTATTTTATTGATCTATTGTTGGATCAGGTGCATAAGGGCAATAGGATGGGCTATACTTTCAACAACCAAGCTTGGAATGAAATGCTGGCCATGTTTAATGCTAACTTTGGATCTCCTTATGATATAAATGTCCTCAAAATTCGTTATACGTCTCTGTGGATGCAATTCAATGACATAAAGAATCTTCTTGATCAGAATGGGTTTTCTTGGGATGAAACTAGACAAATGGTGATTGCCAGTAATCAACTCTGGGATGCCTATATCAAGGTGCACCCTATATTCCCTCATGTTATATTCTTTAATTCTCTTCCCATGTAGCAAAATAAACTGACTGGTAGGCATGCAGGCACACCCTGATGCACAAGCCTACAGAAGTAAAGCACTGGCAAACATTAATGATTTGTGCTTAATATATGCACATAAAAGTGCAGATGGAAGATATAGCTTGTCAAGTCATGATGTGGACTTTGATGATGATGCTCAAGTCGTGAATACTGGTAGTGGTATGTTTCTATCCACTCTTATAGACTGCTGTGGTGATGATTATTTGTCATACTCATTGAAGAATGAAGATGCATATATATTATTCTTTTGGCTGGATAAATAAGGGAGACTCTTTTCTCTCGACCCCATCGTTTCAACTTACATAAGCCTTTATACAGCATAAAGATAATTTTTTTGATAAAATCCAGCATAAAGATCATAATCACTGATCTATATGAAAACAAAACAAAAAAATGTTATCCAGTACTGTTCAGTACCAAGTCTTGTTTATCCATACTCCATACTTTATTCACTTCCTAATTTATAACCATTTTGACATAATATGAATCCTCATATCCAGCCCTTATTTCTGACCTTTTCGTGGTCTTAGAGGCTTTTTCATTACTTTTTCCTGGTTGTTTTACCCCTAACTTGTTTTCCTTTGTTGGATACATGAAGAAGCATCGTGTAGCTTACACATATACTGATTTTGGACCGTGTGAATCTCTAACCACTAGCATTGTCCTGCTTTAAAAATGATCATAGTTGATCGTAAGATGAGCCAGATTTGACTTTTTATAATATGCTGTTTTTCCCCCTCTCCTCCTTCCTTGAAGGGTTGGGGAATTAATTATTAAGTCATTCCATTTCTCAGTAAGGCATTGAGGACTATTTACTTTGGATATTCGGTTGACTTTTGAGGAAATAAAAGCAAACCTAAGTGCAACTTTTTGTTGTTGGTTAAATTTATAATTCGAGAAAGTGTTGTCCACTCTGAACAGGTAATGACTGATTAGAACTTCAAATTGTAGGTATTGCAGCCAGCACTCCAGCCCCAGTTACCAGAGAATACCCAGATACTGATTGGAGTGTAACAATGGACTGTTATTTTGTGAAGCTTATGTTGGCCCAACTTAAAAATGGCAATATGATCCATAATACATTCAGCAAAAAAGCATGGAACTATATGCTTAAGTTGTTCAACAAAAAATTTGATGCCCAGTATGATATAACCTTCTTAAAGCACCGTTTCGATAAACTTGGGAATTACTATACTGATGTAAAAGATCTACTTGAATTAAAAGATTTGTCGTGGGATGAAAAGCACCAAAGGATAGTCGCCGATGATGATGTTTGGGACAATTACATCAAGGTATACTATTATGTCCATTATGACGATGGAATTCATTTTCTCAGATTTTACATTTAGTGTTTATGTAGGCACACCCCCATGTGAGTTCCTATAGGAACAAAACCTTGGTTAACTATCGAGACTTGGGGTTAATATATGGAAATGCTACTTGCAATGGGCATTGCAGTCACGTGCAGGAAGGTAAAAAGCATAAGGATTACTTCTTACAATTCTGGATCAGTGAATTTTATTTTCATTTCAATTCATAGGTACCGACCATTGATATTTGATAGCTTATAATTTTATTTTGGATTGTTTAGTTAATGTCAAACAGTAGATCCAATATTGAACACTTTTGGGCACATATTTGACCCATGAATAGGTAAAAAGTGAAAGTAGCAACAGTTTTTTTAGATCTCAATTCTTTGTCTAATACTAGAAATTGGATTTTCAGGTTTTGCTTTTCCCTTAATATGTCTGTAGGTAGATGCAGATATTGAAACCCATGAGAACTTTAGTCATCTTGCAATTTCTGAAACCAGAAAAATATTTTGATGGTGAATTCCTCTAATTAGGTTTTTTATATCTTTAGGCAGAGATAATGGGTATCGTTCCTCTGATGACGATGAATATGTGGGAGGAAATTGGACCTCACACATGGACTGTTATCTTGTTGACTTGCTACTAAATCAGGCACTTAAAGGGAATAAAACCAGTCATGATTTCACCTATGAGGCTTGGTGTGAGATTGTCACATTGTTCCATGCAAAATTTGGATCTCATTATACCAAAGATGCTCTAAAGAATCGATACAAATATTTGAAGAGGCAGTATAATGATTTAAGAGTTCTTATCAAGCAGCCTGGCTTTGCTTGGGATGAGAAGCAAGAAATGGTAACAGCTAAAGATGATGTATGGAACTCTTACACCAAGGTGAACTGCAATCTATATACGTTTGTTTTGTCTGTGATTCTCTTTTTCATGTATTATTATTATTATTATTATTTATGTGAGATAAATGCAGGTGCATCCTGATGCTTTGTCATATAGAAATAAATTTGTTCCAATCTATCACAAATTATGTGTGATATATGGCCAAGAAATTTCAGAGGGAAGATGCATTCATTCTGCTTGCAGCGTAGATCGTATTAGCAATGGCCCAATTTTAACAATGGGTAGGTCTCTTCTTTTCCCCTAAATTATATAGTGGTGGACATTCTGAATCATCTTCGAATGATGCGAGTAATTTACTTTTATTTCTGGTTTTGAAGGAGGTGATGAGGACATCCAAGACTGCGCAATGGGTGATTGCTCAAGGACAGATTGGACACCTTCCATGGACCGTTATCTCATTGACCTTATGCTAGAGGAAGTTCGCAGGGGGAACAAGATTGATTATGTTCTCAATAGTCAAGGATGGATAGATATGCTTATATTGTTCAAGGAAAGATTTGGTATGCAATTTGACAAAGATTACCTCAAGAATTGTTGTAAGGGTTTGGAAAAGCTATACCACGACTTGAGAAATCTTCTTGGACAGAGAGGGTTCTCATGGGATGAAACACAGCAAATGGTCAGTGCAGATGATGATGTTTGGGATGCTTATATTAAGGTGTGTTACGCTTCTTTTTTGTCTTACTTTTTGAGTTTCAATTCTTAGTGTCTAACCTTGGAATATGTAGGAGCACCCTGATGCAAATTCTTACAGAAACAATCGAAAGCCAAATTATAATGATCTATGCTTGATTTATGGAAATTCAGATACTGAGTTGGCATGTAACCTAGCTAATCAAAATGTTGGATGCAATGCTTACAGTAAGTTTCCATTTTGACAAGCTTATTGCCTTTATTTTTGTGGTCTTACACAGATACTTACTGTTTACTAAGGTTGTGTTTGGAATCAATTAAAAATTGAATTGATTTAATCAAATTTTATGTTTGGAACTCATTATAAAAAAATTAGATTTGAATTGATTTATTATGTTTGGAACTCATTAAAAAAGGAATTGATTTTATTTTATTATTTTACTTTTTTAACCTTATATCATTGTGAATGATATTGTTAGGTTAGTGAGGTAAAATAAAAAAGTTAGTTAAGGGTAAAATAGTCAATTTGAATAATTAAATTTAAAATCAAATTAAATCCACTCAAATCCAATCAAATTTAAGTGGATTTCTAAATACACACAACTTAAATCAAAAGGATTTCAAAATCAAATTCCTATTTTTTAACATTTCAAACACAAGATTTGATTTGCAAATCAAATCAAATCCCATTTTTTAACATTCCAAACACATTCTAAGTGATTATGATGTACTAATAGGATGATTTCTAGGGAGAGAGAGAGAGAGAGAGAGATGTCTTAGCCACTAATGGGATGTTTTCTACAGAGAGGATGTTTTAGAGTTGGAACTGCTTGATGGACCAGAGAGAGAGAGAGAGAGAGAGAGAGAACATTTCAAACACAAGATTTGATTTGAAAATCAAATCAAATCCCATTTTTTAACATTCCAAACATGCTCTAAGTGATTATGATGTACTAATAGGATGATTTCTACAGTGAGAGAGAGAGAGAGAGTTGGAACTGCTTGATGGACCAGCATACTCCCTTAATATTCAATATTTGTGATTTTATAAGGGTATAGATGAGAGAGAGAGAGAGAGAGAGAATGTTTTAGAGTTGGAACTGCTTGATTGACCAGCATTCTTCCTTAATATTCAATATTTGTGATTAACAGGGTCTTTCATTAAATGAGTAAACTTAAAGTATTTATAAGGGTATGGATAATACACTTTTCCTTCATGTTTATGCTGTTTATATATTTTTTGAAGGTGTCAAATTTCAAAATTCTCACTGGAGAAGTGACTGGACACCACCAATGGATCGGTATTTTGTGGACTTGATGTTAGAGGAAGTGCACAATGGAAGCATGGTGGATCATAAGTTTGACAAATTAGCCTGGAGAGATATGGTGGCAAAATTTAGTGCAGAATTTGGGTCCCAGTATGACAAAGATGTCTTGAAAAGTCGCTATATGATTTTGAGAAAGAGATTTAATGATATGAAGATTCTGCTTAACCAGAGTGGGTTTGCCTGGGATGAAATGCGGCAGATGATAACAGCTGATGAAAGATTGTGGGATGCTTATGTGAAGGTGCTTCTTCCTAGTGATTTTGTTTTGTTTTGTTTTTTTTGGTGTTTTGGATATTTTAATGCTGCCTATATCAGCTTTCCTATAATTTTGCAGGAGCACCCTGATGTGAAAGCATACCACAATAGAACTCTTCCAAATTTCAATGATTTGTTTTTGATATATAGAAATACCAACTGTGGCAGAAATCAAAACTATTCTGACTGCTCTAGGGATGCTAAGGATAATGACCTGAGTACTGGTATTTTCTTCGTCTTTTCATGTGTACTTTCTTTGTATATTTGTCTGTGTACTGTGTTTATATATTGGAAATTAGTGCTAAGTCCTAATAGATTATGTTTGATGGAAAAACTTGGTTTTTCTGGAAGCACATTTTGAAGCAATGCTGCTGATTTATTTGAAAGAGTACTTGGGAGTGAGTCATTTCTTTAACTGTTAGTAGATTGCATTATTTTTATTGGGGTGTTAAAATGTAGATTACCTTATGTAATTACTGCTTCTATTTATAGATGTTGGGGAGTACAACCAATCATCTGCTAATAAACCTATGAGGATAGCTTGGACAGTGAAAATAGACCGTTATCTGATTGGCCTTTTATTAAAGCAGTTGAATAGAGGGAATAAGATTGGTGATACATTCAGTAAGAGAGCTTGGTCCTGGATGACTTCATCATTCAATAAAGAGTTTGGACTACTTTGTGACAGAGATGCACTAGAAAATCGGTATTTTGGTCTCATGAGAGTCTACAAGGATGTCACGTATCTTCTTAATCAGAATGGCATTGCCTGGGATGAAATTCAGCACACGTCAAGAGCAAATGATGTTTGGGAGGCTTATTTTGAGGTGCATTTCCTTTTCATTGGTTATATATTGGGTGTTTCCTTTGGTTATTAATGGCAACATATACATAATTTGAGGAAGGGACTGCATTGACACATTGCCCTGACTTGACACAAATACCTGCTCCCCCTACCACTTCTTAAAGCCTGAGATGAATTATATTGACAATGCTCAACATATGTATCTTATGGTGATGATAGAAATGGCAGTCATGCATGAGATCCTTGTAACTCTTTATTGCAACATGTGTACGCTGTATTGGGTGTTAACAGGCCAACTTTGGGATGAACTAATTGATATGTTTTGATAGTTGTAAGGAGCTCTGATAAATAATGTTTGCTAGTTCTGATAAATGACATTTTGCAGGATTATCCAGATGCTGTTGCTTATGGAGAGACTATCCTAGACAATTATAGTGATTTGTGCTTACTTTTTGGGAATCTAAACCAGAATAGAATACCAAGCTGTGTGAGAATAAAGTTGAAGACCAGTAATAATAATTTTGGGATGGAGACTGACGAAATCATGGGAGACCTGCAATCTTCAGCTAGGGAATTTAAAATATCTGGTGGGAGAAAAAAGCGAAAATCTCAAGCTGTGTCGACTTCCTCAGATGCTAGAAAATTTCAAAAAACCTTACTAGACGAGATGCAAGAAGATTTAGATGAGAAAAAAGACAATTCAATAGAACGTATTGTTGCTGCACTTCAAACTGTACCAGACTTGGATGATGAGCTCTTTTTGGAGGCTTGTGTACTTCTTGAAGACGAAAGGAATGCTGGGATGTTTGTGGCAATGGATGCAACATCAAGGAGAAGGTGGTTGCTTAAAAAGCTTCACCAGTAATACTAATTTGATTGTTAGTGTACGCAGACACCTATACAGTCAAAATTTTGTATAGATAGTTTTGTTAATAAAACTAGATGTAGGTGTAAGGCCAACTTTCTGGGGGAAATTTCCTGCGCAATTTACGATTTACTCATTGAAATGATAAAATAAGATTAGACATGACAGAAGTGAAGAAGCACACGAATTTCTTAGATTAATTAAAATCTGGTCATTAGTAACCATTAAAAGCATTTTGTACTTTTTTGCTTACCCAAAAATAATAATAATGCATTTGGTACTGTAAAGAGAAAAGGTATTGTATATTAGAGCATGAAATTAATTAAAATCTTAAAAGAGTTTCTTAAATGTAAATGATTTGTTAGGAGTTGCTATGGTACTTTAATAGATTTAATACTAAGGTGAATTGTCAATCATTTATTAACTATTGATTTTACAATAAATGTTTAAAAGTTTATTAAATATAAATAATAAATAATAAATGTTTGATAACTCACCATTGACTACTGATACCTTAAAAAAAAAAAATGAATACCAAAATAATTTCTGATTTGTCACTAATTGGAGAAATAGCATGGTCTTCATTCTTTCCTCTTTCAAAACCTCGTTAGAAAATTGCACGTATGTTCAGAGCCTATATTGTGATAATTATATGCTTGTCTAAGTTCTTCATGCTAATTTCAATATGGCAATCAGCTTCCTAATCTTTACTGATCTATTCAGGTTCCATCAATTCTAATGAAGATGAACAGGTGTCCAAATTTTTTACTCAGTCTATGTTATGTGAGGTTCTTAGGATTAGGATCTGTCTAATATATTCTTTTGTACTTCCAGGGCATTTTGTTATTTGTTGGCCCCATAAAAAACAAAGACAGTCCAGTTTGGTCTACTGGTTGGCTTACCTTCCTTTACCTTAACCGCAACCATAAATATTGAACAATAACTTTTTTCGGAGGGAAAGTTTTATGCTATTATTCCCCCCTCTCTTGGTAATAGCACTTGGTACTTAACTAGGTTTACTTGTGGACTCTGTTCTTCCTCCAGCTACTTCTCAGTTTTTCCACAATATGCATTTCAGCTTTGTAACAATTTGAATTTATGTTTTGCATGTAATATTTTGGAATACCCTCAAAGCTGCTAACTAGATGTAGCCAATGTACCAACAGGGGTTGGTCCAAGTGGTAAGCGGCTTGGTTCCGCTTAAGCAGGTCTCGAGTTCGAGACCTGTGTATGCAGTAAACCCCTGTTGGGAGACTCACCCGCCATAGCCAGGTGTGCGACCCGGGTCGGATCCGGATGTAGTCGGAGCTAAGCTCCGGTGAACCGGATGGGCAACTGAAAAAAAAAGATGTAGTCAATGATCGTATTAAGCCACTATTTTTTATTTTATTTTTTTTGGTATTATATTAAGCCACTACTTAACAGGTCCCCTTAAACCAAATTCCTTGCTCAGTTGGTTTTAGTTCTTCACTCTAGAATAGAACTCATAAGCTTTCCACCAAATTGGTCAATAGATGAATAGTGAATAGTGATACACTAACCATTGCCAGCGAGGCTTGAATAATTATTTACCAATAAATAACTAACAAACCCCCGTTCACTCTGGCAATCTGCAAATAGATGAATAGTGAATAGTGATACACTAGCCCGGTTTGATGGTCTACTCTTTGTATTTTGTCCTTTGTCATTTTACAAAGTTAATCAGGGGTGAAAAAGAGGGATTTCATTTCCGTTAACATTACAATATTATGGCTATTTGGCCTATACGCCGCAAGCTACAGAGCTTTACTTGTTTGTTATCTGGAAAGGGCTTCCTTTGTTTTGGTCTTCTTGGCCTTTGGGAGTTGAAAAACATTACTCATAATCATAGCATTATTGACTTATTCATCGGTTCATTTTGCGTTACCTGTTTCAGTGAAGGACAATAAATTACCTTTAGAATAATGCCACTCACTCACATGCTTAAATTTCATTAAAAATAGATATTTTTTCATGGAGTATGAGTATCTTTAATAATTAATGACTAATATTTAATTATGTATTTTTAGTTAAAATATAAATATTATAATATAAATAAAATAATTATGTTTCAATTAATTGAGACAAGTAATTAAATATTAATTACTAATTATATAAAAGTACCAGTATTTTCATTAAAAAAGAAGAATATCAAGAAAAAAATCTCCTTTCAAAATGTTTTAAAAATAATTTGTAGTTAAAATTTTCTATACAAATTTATGACACACCCTAAGGATTTAATGATTTAAAAAAAAAGATAAATTTAATATATGTGAATAGTATTATGCTTTAACTTGATCATCACTTTATTTAAGCATCAATATCTATATAAGTTATTGGAATGAGAAATGTTAATTGTCACAAGATTTATGTTACTAAAAATGATACGAAAGAGTTGGTTTTATGGGATTTGTTATAAACTTGTTCTATAAATTACGTAACTGTTTTTATTTCGTTTCTCTTTTATGGAAGTTTTCGTAATCCATATTGCAAGGCTCTATTGGAAATTTGGAATACACAGATTTTCGTGATTTTGATGGATGGTCTTTTCTTTAAATATTCTCTTCAACCACTGTCATATGATTTAATTTTTATATTTTATATTATTTTTAACTAATATACAATTAAGTGTTATTTTATATTTTTATATGAGTACTGGTATCTAAGAATAAAATAAATACAAAAATAATCTTATATTTTTAATAAAATTACAAAGTGTTATCATACTTTTTAAATGTAGAATTAATTCTTGTTTAAACATTAACTTTATCTTAATTACAAAATATTTATAATAAAATTCAAAATTTATATTATACATAAAATCTGATTACACAAGATTAAGTGCGCAACTGTTATAACAACACTATTGTGAAAACTTAAATTAATTGTCAGATATATAAAGCATATATTTAATTTGAGTTAATGAAGTAATTAGCAAAATACGATTTTCTTACAGAATAAAAAACAAAAAAATTTGGGATTCTGTTGGCCCCAATAAGGAAAGAAAAGAAAAGAAAATTAAAAAACAAAGAGTTAGGTTCTGACAATATAAGTCAGAATCGATGACACTCAGCTTTTGCCTTTTTTCATACTTCCCTATCTTTTAGGTTCGTTCCAAAAAAACATCATTAGTCGCCACGAAAGCTCTGTTTTTCGTAAATATTTTTTTTTTCTCTGAAACCCTAAATATTTGTCCGCTATAAGATTTAGATCTTCCCCTGTACGGAAAAATTCCAAAAAAGCTTCTGGTTCTGGTGTTCGACCCAAGGCATAGATCTTTGAAATCAAAAACAATTTCTGATAATTTTTTCTTCCTCTTTTCATTTTTTTTCCCTCTTCAGGTTATTAATATTTGCAAAGCAGAGCATCATCTGTTACTGTTAGAGAAGGTAGCAACTCTTGCTCTACGAACTATGTAATTTTGTTTATGCATCTGCATTTGTCTAGCTATAGTGCAACGTCGTCTTCATGATTTTATCTACGATAAATTACATCACATAATTTCCTTTTTTTTTATTGGGCATCCATAATTCCATTAGCTTTTGCTCCTTTTTTTTCTGTTCTTTTCTTTTCTTTTTCTGTTTCTTTGATTAATTTTTTCATGGTGAATTTTCTCTACTGTGAAAAGAAGAATGCTCTTTAATCTTAATTATGAGAAAAGATGGAATAGAAAAGTTTCTCCTCCTTGTTAATATCAGGCATACCAATTTATCTTCCCTGCACACCGATTAAAGATCAGAATATACATCCCCAGGAATCGGTATATGAATACTTGTGGCCATGAAATAGAGTTATTGTCCCATGATGGATGTTATGTAGAGCCGGGTATTTCTGAACAGATTTACTTCTATATATGTAATCGAGTTGAGGCCAGTTTGTTTGTTTTAGCTTTTATGCAAATGCCCGTTGGCCATTGGTAGGTTGTCCTGGGATTTTTGGAGTGATATGAAGCTTCTTTGATGGAAAGACATTTTGGTATTTGGGGTGAGATTTGCTGATCAAATTTGATAGTTATTTTGCTTTATGCATACGTAGAAACGGAGATGCCTGTTTCTTTCTTCCCTAGAGCTCTTGTAATTTTTCCTAAAGAATCTGGATCGTGACACATGATTGGGAATCACAACATTTGAGGCCCGTTTGTGTTATTACATTTCTGGTTTTGTATAATTAGTGATTCCACCTTTGTGTTGTATATTGTTTTGGTCGCATGTGAAGTGTAGGCATTGATTTGTTTGATTTCACCTGGAACAGAATGGATCATCAAGGGCATAGCCAGAACCCATCTATGGGGGTTGTTGGTAGTGGAGCTCAACTGACGTATGGTTCTAACCCATACCAGCCAAACCAAATAACTGGGTCACCAGGGTTGGTTGTTACATCAGTTGGGACCATTCAGTCCAGTGGTCAACCAGCTGGAGCTCAGCTGGGACAACATCAACTTGCTTACCAGCATATTCATCAGCAACAACAGCAGCAACTTCAGCAACAGCTCCAAGCTTTTTGGGCTAATCAATACCAAGAAATTGAGAAGGTAAGTGATTTCAAGAACCACAGCCTTCCCTTGGCAAGGATCAAGAAAATTATGAAGGCTGATGAGGATGTTAGGATGATATCAGCTGAGGCACCAGTTATATTTGCAAGGGCATGTGAAATGTTCATATTAGAGTTAACCTTGCGTTCTTGGAATCACACTGAAGAGAACAAAAGGAGAACACTTCAAAAAAATGATATTGCAGCAGCAATCACAAGGACTGATATCTTTGATTTCTTGGTTGACATTGTGCCTCGGGAGGAATTGAAAGATGAAGTGCTTGCATCAATCCCAAGAGGAACAATGCCTGTTGCAGGGCCTGCTGATGCACTTCCTTATTGCTATATGCCACCTCAGCATGCACCACAAGTTGGAACTGCCGGTGTCATAATGGGTAAGCCTATGATGGACCCAAATATATATGCTCAGCAGTCTCATCCCTACATGGCACCACAAATGTGGCCACAGCCACCAGAGGAAGGACAGTCATCTCCAGATCATTAGCTGCTTATTATTGAAGTTTGATGGAAATTAAGGTGAACTTTAGGCGCTATCTCTCTTATTAATTAGTTGTATAGGGTTTGTGAGTTAAATTTTATGTTTGACTTCCGTACATTATTACAGTAAAATTTGATTCTGCAGTTCTTGAATTTCAATTTCCTTCTTTTTCTTGATGGAATTTAATATTTTCTGTTATGGAGATTCTTACTGTATTGCAAATATACAAATAACCAATTATGATTTATCAGTTATTAGCTCTAGATGCATGATTTATAATTGCTGATGGTACCGATCTCATAGACTATTATGATTTTGTTATAGTGATTCCAACCTGATTTTGGATTATCAGAATTATGGTAATTTTCTATGTTGGGTGGCAGTCTCTGGAATTTTAGTTGTGTTGTTATTAGTTGTCTTGTCTTGTGAGATTGAAAACACACTTTATGAACTTATGATTGAAACTTTCCTTCCCCCTCTCGTGTCCTTTAGCGGTGATGTGGATAGAGTATGGAACTCTTTAGTTTCATATTGAGATGCCTAGTTAGTAATGCAGTAAAGTAGACTAATTAGTATAATTTGAAATTTATTTTTTACCTAACAAGCGACAGCTGCCTTGAATCCTAGATACATTGTGTTTTCCCCTTCATTACTTTCTAATATACATGAATTCATCACTTTCTATTGAGTTTTTATCAGTTAGTCAAGAAATTTTATATTTATGTCACCCTTTCATCATTTTTCTTTTTGCTCTTTTATAAATGAGCTTTGGTATGTTTCAACCCAGCTTGTTTCATTTGACCAGCTAAAATTATCTTTATACTTTCACCTGTACAAATCGATCATAGCTCATTTTGTTTCTGATATTGCCTACCATTTCTGGCTTGCAGATTACTGGAGCATTAGTGATCAGAAAGTGTAGCTGATAGCTTACATGCAATGCAGACCTTAACATATGTAGATAATGTCCTAGTGAAAACCTCGGTTTGATTAAGCTGGACAAAATGGTGTTTTTCTTGGTTTAATTTCTCTTCTTCAGATGGTAATATTTACTTACAGGTGTATATTAGAATTTTTACTAGGAATTTAGCTTCTTTGTCAATGGAACATTTTATGCACTCAAAATTTACGCCTTCTTTTCATTCTCATCACGGGCTTCATTATAATAGCTGCGGTTTTATGTTTCCGGTTTCCTTTTGCGGGAACATTGTCAATCGTGTCGCATATTATTTGCATGCAAACTTGTGCCAGAGCACATGTCGACTACTTTTGTGATATGTGCACCCTATTTATGCTGCCAGACAAATCAAATCGTCTTCTACGCCACCGAAATAGGAGGGGGCGGGAAGGAAGTGCTACTCAGTTGCTAGAAGTAGGTTGTTTATGGGTAAGTACATGGAGAGATCAGCTTTGTAGAGGTTGAGTTTTTTTTATATTAAGATACACTTATGAGATTTATATCTTGATTTTTTTAAACAACAATTAAAATAATGAAATTAGTTGAAAAGTTAATTTGACCAATGAATGATCAATCTCTAGAGCTCTACCTCCATAAAATCATCCAGTATAATGTGATGAAAATGCTCATAAAATTTATTTTCATTGGGTGTATGAAGGGATTTTTAAGGTAGATGGCACTATTGTCTAAAGGCAAACAGCCAAATGATTTTCCTATAAGCCCCTGTTCGCTCCTTCTAGTTCTATTCTATTTTGTGAGGGGTATAAGTGTGGGCAATTTGAATTGGGTGGCTATTATGGATACCCTAGGAAAAATTAAAAATTGATCAATTTAATTCCTACGCTTCAATTCTTGTATAAGAAACTCACAAATGAGTCTTATTCATGAATCAATCCATATACAGGATTATAACTAAAAAAGTAATGTAAATAAAAACTGATGTGTAAACATTATTTTCAGAAAAGACATTATGAAGTAACTACTAGTATGCTCGTTACGTGTTAATCTATTTCTATAAATCGATATCCACTCCTTTTTTTGATGATGAAACGGGGTCAAGCGACCCAAAACACAGAGCAAACTATCTATTAAGAGTTCTGTCAAAGGCTACACCAGAACAATCTGAGAAAAGAACAAGCAAAAGGAAAGAGGGCAGCTGATAAAAGCATGAAACCCAAGGTCCAAAGAATGCCCCATGATTTGCCAAGGCATCAACACACCCATTTGCCTCTCGGAAAGTTTGGCACCAACGGACCTCACTTAAGCAATGCACTAGCCACTAGATGTCTTGGACAATATTAAAGCAGGAGTGAGTCACCTCACACATGTTCCACGACAACTCTTTTGGAGTCCCATTTCTTTAGGCATCTTAGTGCATGTTTGGATTGGAGTTTGGAACCTGAAACTATGGTTTGGACAAATGCAACAAGAGACAAATTTTTGCCCAAATCATGATTTGAGGAATTTTAAAGTTCAATTCAAACATGCTATTAATAAGCTTGGGGGCTGCCAGAAACTGCCGTCAGCAGCCAAGGTTCTTCACTCATCCACGGCACTGTAAGATGAAGGAATTGTTGTCTACTAAACTTACCTTCCAGCAAGCAAGCAGTAGCAGATATCCACTCGTTTAAATATGAAAAAAGCGGAAAACTCCGAATGTCAAAAATCAATTCTGGAACTCTCCGTTATACTATTCGAACAACCCCCAGCCAAACCAACTTCAACATTTTACCATTACGCAGTTGACCTCACGAGTCCTACACCAAAAAATGCTTTTAAGGAAGCTAACCCATTTTTTACGTTCGATGACCAGCTGGATGGCGCATTGAAAGTGAAAATGTAAACTAAATAAATTGGCAGGTTTCCACTTAAACAAGCACTGAAGAAGGAAAGAAAAAAAGAAAAAAGAGAAAAGCGCCCCCCACAGGAATAGTTGTCCCTCTCGTATCTAAGGACTTCAATGACACTGAAAAAGCGAAGGAGGTCATTCAACCAAGAGTAACTAATGATAATTGCGGATGATAGAATTGTGCAAGTATGTGGTTCTCACAAAGTAATGGTCAAGTCACCACCAAAAATGTAAAAGATACGTGCAAATGACCAAAAAAATTAAGAAAAGTTGTGCGTTTAAGTAGCTGGGTCAGTCAGCACAAGGATAAGCTCTATCAACCTGCGGACTTTAAATTGCTCCTCTCAAATGAATCCAATATATTTATCCGCAGAACACACTCTGCATATGTCCATAAAATGGATTAATTAATCATGCCATGGCCACTTCAACATGAAGGGAATGTCAGAGAGCATGTACGCCTGTGTATCATTAAATCTCAAAATAAAATAAAGATAGATACTATACACGATTTTGTCAGTCAAAACCACATCTTTTTGGCATTTTGCATAAATTTGGATCAATTTATAGTAACCTTCACTGGTGGAAGAAAAAGAGGGATCCCAATCAGATATAACTTTGCCATCATGTAAGTTTCCCTTTCATAACAATTCCTTCAAGAATCCCATCAGTGCCAAAGTTACCTGAAAATTGATGTGGATCAACAGGGCCAGGCAGCTGAAATGAGATGGAGAAATGGCCTGGCGGACAAAGATTGTGAGTTTGCATTTCAAACACCTGAGAGTACCTGGATACTGTCTTCTCCCCTGTTGTAGTTATTCCACGTATCAGTACTTTACCATCGGTGTCAACCTCACAGCTGAATTCCCCTGCAGTCATAAATTCAAGGCATATTAAGTATCTGTAGTGAGATATCTGAGGCATTAATGATTAAAAGAGTTGCTAGCCCACCAAAAAGGCAGTAAGCTTAGCAATGAATAATACATTTTTTATGGTCAAGTTGGGCATGCATAATTGGTCACCACAGTTAGAGCCATTGCCATACATCAAATTACAAACAATAGATACAATAGGCTTCAATTTCTTTTTCCTTTTCCTTTTTATTTTTCTTCTTCTTCTTTCCTAATTTTGTGGTGGAAGGGCGTGCCATAGGTAGAAAGATGAAATTAAATACCTGAAACATCTTCAACAGAGTTCTCATTTCAAGTCCTATGGCCACAGTATTATTTTTTTTTCCCTTTTCAGCTGGCATGGAACTTTAAATAATTTTATTTTATTAAATCACGCTCCTCATAATTTTCTAGCAGAGAAATTTACAACATAAACATGAAAGAGAAATTTCTGAAATGTAGTTATCTATCGCATAGAACCTTAGAACTAAATGAATGGCAATTATGTAAGAGATGAATCCTTGACATTTAATAAGAAACTTACTTTCATCCCTCTTCACCCCAGGGAGAGACACACGAAATAGGTATGAGTCTTCACACTCTCCAATGTCCATAAGTCCTATGATTGGTCCTACCTGCCCCATAGCTGCACTTCCAGTCAATGCAAATCCATTCTTGGTAGCAGCCACAATGTCAGACCATTCCTTTTTAGTTGGGTGAGAAGGAAGGAATAACATAGCTGGACCAACTTTATCAGGATCAGTCTCATCTTCAGGTGGCAATGGAGCCATGTAACTATACATCATATTTGTATCATTATATGGCACACTACTGAAAGGCGCCAGAACATGGACATGTTGCAGAGGATCCCGAAGCTCAGAAAAATCATCGCTGCTTCTTGCTTTTTGAGAACTACTGCAAGACTGGACGGTATGCATCTTTCCATTAGGCTCAGCCTTCCCCACTGCCAGAACATTACCATCAAGAGAAGTATGCAATCTTGCAGGATCTCTGTCCAGTTGGAAATCCTCCAGTCCACTTAGCCTCTTGAACCTTTCAATATCCTCTGGCTTGATGTAGAAGATTTCTGGGTTGTTAATAAATACAATGTTCTCAATGATTTTATATCGATTTTTGAACCGAGATTGAGGATGTAATTCAGGAGGAAACAAATCAGGAAACTGCGGGTAATTGGAAGAACCATCTTGTCCTTGGCCAGAAATACTGCCTTGAAAGAATCGGTGCAATAAGGGTAACTTGATGATAAGTGATTTATCAGCCTTCCTAAGTACATAGTAGTACACACGCTCTAATTCCACTATTTTCATGAAAGAACTAGTTAGTTGATCAGATGTGTATGGAGGAAGTCCCTCGGCTATTCTTTGCAATACTGACTTTTGGGAGCTCTCCCCTTTGATATCAGGCCCAAAGTAGCTACCCATAATGAAGTACAAGAGAAAACACTGATCATCATTAGGCATCCCACTTTTTAGGTTATGAGATCCTAATCCCACCATAGTTAGAGATTCGTTAGCCTGAGATGTGCCATCCATTGGAGCCAAAGACATATCACACAGAAAGCATGACTCTGCAAGAAAATATGACTGCTAGTAAGTAAGAAAAAAAAAACAAACCCAACTATGAGCTTTTGAAAGTCAACACTCAGAGCAAACATCAACTATAATATGAAAGCCACTAGTGCAAAATTTTGGGCTGGGGGTGAGGGTTGGCATAAACCTTTTAAGTTTTTATGTGATATTACTATGTAATTTTTCATTTATCACCACCAAAAGTAGACTTGCAATTTGTTCTAAACAATGAAATTGTAATGCAACAGAAAGAGATCCAAGCTATCGCTCATTGAGATGTCCCATCCAGACTATAAGAGTTTGTTTAGCGTGGTAAAAATTGACAGTACCTCTAAAATTTGCCAATGTCATTACAGGTCATTCATCATTTACATATGCTTCTTTATCTCTGTCTTCTTCAATACTCATACAATCCAGACCTTCACCACAGGCAATATGATGGTATTTGGCTATCTACACTACATGTGTTTAATTGTGTCATCAAGAAACCATTGATCCTTTATATAGTAATACCTTTCATATTCAAGGCACTCAAACTTCTCTAGATTGCCTAATCTACAAATTTAGAGATGAAACCTTCAATATCTTATGAACAAAGGAAACTGGATGCATTTGCTTTCTTAGAGAATAGGAAATGAAGTAAGGCTCCATGTTCAGCCCAGAGAACTAGAAAATCAATTTGCGATAAATTGACAAACACATCGCCATTAATAATAATAATAATAATAATAGTAAAATTTGTCTTGTCTATTTTTTTAAATAAAAATTCTTTAAAATGAGCATTTTCTTAAAATATAAAACTAAAAGAAAGAAAAATAAAATAAAATATTGAAAGAGAAAAAACTTAAAAGAAACAGAAATGCAATTATCATAATAGAAACTAAAAAATATAATTTAAAACAAAAGGCATGTCAAAACTCAAATGTAACATAGAACATCGAATAAAATAAAAGTAAAAAAAAGCAGCCAATTATTTTGGCTTCACGTGTGAAAAGGGAAGCTTCTTCACGTGAAGCTAAATAAGCTCAACAATACCAGATAATAAAGAAGCAAAACCGAATTAAAACAACATTAAAGCAAATTATCCTAATTCCTACCATTCATCCATTTTTTTTTTCTTTTTGTTCACGGTAAGCAAAATTAAGATATAAAGACAAACACAAAATTCAAACCAATACCGTAACAAGCCCTGCACTCTTGGTTTCAAATCATAAAACTTCAAATAGTACATTATTTTAAGACCACATTTCATCCGCACCCACAAGATTAAAACCACCAAATCCAAATCCATGTTTATCAGTAACCCCATCAACCACTGGACCTAAATCTACACCTCTATGAATCTCACATATCAATCATGTTCAAAACTATTTCATTGTCCACTAGATTACAAGCCCACAAATTCAATCCACTACGAAATAAGTCCAGCAATAGTAACAAAAAACACAAGAAATTAAAGATTAAATTACAACCCAAAATCCAATCTCAACACCCCACCATATTCATCAATAATCACAGAGATACAAGAAGCACTCAGATGAGTTTAGGAACTAACAGTAGACAGATTAATTCAGCGTTTATGATCATGAAAATCTAGAAAGGAACTAACCTTACACAAGGATAAAAAGGGATTTTGGCTTTTGAGAGTTACCTACAGCCACGGAACTTTGCTATTGATTGCTTAAGCGAAGTGGCCTCTTGGGTCAGAGATTAAAACCCTTCTTCAAATGACAGAGTTTGAAGGCGAGTCTTAAATGATTCAACGTGAGAAGGTATTCTCTGTCCTTTTTTCTCTCTTCTTCTCATCCAATTGTCACACTCCCCATGCCATGCATGCTGAGAATGAGACTAACCAATTCCCACCCCTTCCCCGAGAATCAAGTTGAGAATGCAACAGAAGCCAGGTGGATCTTTAGTCATTTGGGTAATGGGTCAGCATGGGTAGTGGGCTTTTGGTTAGGCTCAGTGGGTTAAGGTTCAATTGGGTTTGCATCAACGGTTTGTCTTTTTTAATTATTTTAGTTAGGAGGTTTTTTTCATTATTTTCTTGTAGAGATTAATATTTAGTTATGTGTTTTGCTTGATTAAATTTTTAATCAAATGAGACACATAAATATTAATTACTAATTACTAAGATACCGATATCTTCAAAAAAACAAAGGATTTCGATCTCCTTCTATTTATTATTTTTTTCTCTTGAAATAAAAAGTTATTATGTTCATGAGTTAACAAATTATTCTCTTGTGACACATTTTTTTAGAAGAACTATTTGTGCATATTTCTTGATTTATCTTCCTGTTCATTTTGTATTGTATGCTCTCATTGAGTCTATGTGACTCATCCTAATAATTTTTAACAGATTTGCAAGTAGTTAATTGAGGTCGTTTGAGATTTGTTCATCTTAATAGTTAGTTCCTAATTCCAGCCTTAGTTATATTTCTTTTGAAAAAAAGTTAACTTTTCATTAAAAAAATTGTAAAATTATTTTGAATTTATAATGTTTTTATAAAAATAATATGTCGTGAATTTTTCTTTATATTAGGTTTTTCAAGCCAATAGGGTTAGCCTGGGGCAGTTTGTGACAATTAGCGTAACCTCTTATTATGAAGTTCCAGATGTCAAGGCAAGGGACATAAATTTGGCAAAATACCAAGTCTGCGTATTTGATTTCCCCAAATTCTGAATCTACAAGAAGTCAATAAGCCTGCTCAAGGGGATTATACTTTTAATTATTGAGGTTGTGACCACATGCAACTTTTTCAACTCACCTGCATTTTGGTAATATTAACAGAGAGAGAATGGTACTTTGGTGTATCATCAACAATTATTGGGTTGATCACAATCCCAGATCTAAGCCTTGATATTAGAGGGTGTTTTAACAGATCACTTTGTGTAGTGCCCTCTAAAATAAACCAAGACTATATTACATGCACGGGAAACATAGATCTACGAGCTTTACTCCCATCATATCTCCAGCTCACTTGCACCGTCTCTATTAAGACTACCAATAGTTACCATCATCACTCCAAGGCAGCCCCATAGCACCCAAATGTCATTGAACATGTACCACCACCACAATTGTCATTGCAATGGCAATTCTTGCTTCACAAATCGATTCTGGTTTTACACTTCTCGAGACACGTTTGCACTTAATCTATGTTGTTAGAATAAATGTTTGAGAGGACATGTTTCTTCTAGGTTAGCATGGCCTACTGAAGTCAGGTATTCGTTTAGTTCAACTTCAATGTTTGAGAGCAGTTCTTGTTTCTTCGCCATTGTCAGAGCTACTTTGTATTGTTTGTTACATTAATATAGGGCAAAATACTGTCATCCATCGTGTAATAATCCACAATATAAAACAAGAATCAATGATCTTCATACTAATGTTTTTTCTTGTTGAATCAAAGAACATAGAATTTTGATGGTCAAACAGAATGAAGAAAGATCATGTCATGCATTCATTGTATAGTTGATCAGAATGCTTTCCGACCTTTTCTCCCATTTCTGTTTCTATTTCGTATTACAATTTGTGCAATTGGAGAACAAACCCTAAACCTCTCAACCCAAAATTTCACGTCCTCTTTCCCCAATCTAGTACTCATCAAAACAATCCCAAAGAAAAACCCTAAAAACCATTCCTTGATGGCTTTCTTTCCCCACCAAAACCGAATCAAAGAAATCCCAAGAAGGCAAAACAACAAAGCCCTCAAAAACAGGTCCAACTCTGAAATTCTCCACGACAAGAGACCCACAACACAGATCAAAACGAACACGAACCACACCAATTTCGTCCTCCTCTTCGTTTTCCCTCTCCAGCCACCAAAACCTCGCCCTACGAGACGGTTCAGATATTGTGAACGAACTCCATTCCAATCTCCGCGGGCGATTTCGGCGATGAGCAAATTGAACGGTTCCGGCAAGATCTCGAGATTCAATGCGATCATGGATGCAAGTTCAAGCATCTTTCGATTCGATGCTTGAGACCATCCTCGCCTGTTATTCTTCCTAGCGCATAGAATTGATGGCTGGGTCCCAGTTCGATGCGAAATGCTAAGCAGGGAGAGAAAATTCGGCAGCAAGATAGAATTGCGGAGAGAACAATTGAATTTGGTAATTGAGTTCAATGGAATGGAGTGATCTGAAAGGATGCATTGGGTTTTGAAGATGTAGGGTTTCAGCATTCTACTCTCTGCTGTGGCTCACAGAAGAAGAAGAATAATACCGAGAGGCAAATAAGGGAAGGAGTGAGTATAGTGAGGACCGAGGACCGAGCAGAGTGACCGTTAGAAAGGTAATTCCTTTTTCTAAAGCTTGGAAGTTTGAAACTTGAAATTCAAAGTGAGATTAGATAGGATGAGAGAAGTAAATTAGGACCGTTAGATCATATATGAATTTTCAAAATTAAAACATAAAGTTATATATTTGTAAATAGTTTAAGTAACTTCTAATCCGTATTCATTTATATAAGATTTAAGGATCAATTATATGAGGTTGTTATGAATATGATAATAGTGTATGGCTTTGATTTTTGCGAATCTATTTGGGTCCCTTTATCGCTATGCCTTCAACTGGAATTAGTTATCATCTTGAATCATGCGTGACAAGTGCTTGTGGAAAGGTTCTTACCGCAATTTTTCTTTGTTTTCTTTGTTGGTGTTGCCTATCACTCAATCATTAGTCAGTAGTTACTAGTTAGGATAAACTACTTATATCTTCCTTTATATTTCACTGGAAAAGAAAAAAACACACACACACGTTAGTAGAGACACACACTTACTTTTGTACCAAAAAAAGAGACACACTTACATTAATTATAATGCTAAATTTTTTATCTATACACTAAACTCATTATTTTATTTATAATTATTTATATATTTTTTTCTAAGTTTATCATTGTTAAAATATTAATTTAGAACAAAAACAAGTAATTATCTTATAAGAAAATGACAAAGGAAATATTTAAAATTAATCAAATTTAAACCATGCATTAATGTGTTCTAACTTATAACACATGAATGCATTAAAAAAAAGTTATAACTTATAAGCTTTCCTTTTTTTTTTTTTTTGCCAATGGTTGTGAGCTAATTTACTTTACTAGTTATTCTTTTCCTTCTTTTGTAAACACATTGAATAAACCCATTAAATGTATTATTCACGTCCTCAACTTCGATAGAGTTACCTATCATGTTGAGTAGTCATGGTAAATAATCATAGTCGTATTACTTGTATTATTCTGGGCCTTTCATCAATTTGTTGACTCTCAGTCTGAGTTTTAGGATACGCGAGACGTTTTTAATATGCTCCCTCCTCTTGTTTTTTTGTTGAATTTGTTGCCATCTAATGTAATTGCTTTGTCTTCTTCACAAACCTAAAAGCGAGAAAACATTTAGCAAACAACGGCAAAAAAAGAAAAAGAAAACATACAGGTTGCAAGAACAAGTTTCTTGACCATACAATCATGAGGCTAGAATCTGTTTTGGTTAGTAAGTAGGGACGTGTTACTTTTTTCTTGGTAGACTGGGACGTGTTACTTACTTTTATACAACATGGAAGCACCTATCTTAATTGATGAAGGAGACGCAGATGGAGAAGGGTGGTTTTGTATTTCTCAATAAGTGGACGAGATTATAATGTTGACTATCAGCTAGGGTCTTGCCTCTAATCTGTCTAGTCTCCATTACAGTGGGCAATGGTTATAGTGACAGGAGATGGTAAAAGGCAACAAACCCTCTTAAATGTCATAAATATTGCAAATCATACATGCACAATCAGGACAACCCTGAGCATTAGTATATCAAGGAAGAATGACACCATCTACTGATCCAAAAATAGGATACAATTTCTGTCTAAATAACCTCCATCACTGAAGCTCTTCAAGGAAAGATGAACAGGTTTCAGTTTCCAGGGCATGATAAGGCGATCATGGGAAGGAAAAGTATTGACTGTGAAAATCCCTTAGGTGGGACAGTATCTGGTGGAAAGCGTAGCCGATGTATCATTTTACCAGCCAATGTTCCTATAGTTGCTGATTTCTTAGAACGAAGAAACCAGAACTGGTAAACATCTCACCCCTCCCAACAAAACCAAAAACTATATGCTCATCAATTATTGCATCAGCATTCTCTTCATATGTTTCTTGTGGATAATAACTTGGAGCCTACTGGCTTTCTGCGTGTGATTTGTCCCATTTATTTGATGCAGGACTGCTCGGGCAAATTCCGCTATTGATTTGATCATACAAGTTGGTGATTCCAGCTTTCACTTGCACAAGGTGGACCAAATCACTTCTTTAATTCTCTGGAAAAATGACTGTACTTTTGCCATAATAAAGAGATCAAATACTATATGTCTTAGATAATGTGAAAAACGACTTGCAACACTCCTTGGAATCTGCATCACAAGTAGATTATTTATCAATAATTTCCCTCTAACTTTTACTTCCATATAGCTGAGACAGGAGGTCCCCCTTTTTTGGTTTTGGTATGAGCTGTTTAGTATCTGAAAATAAAGGAAAAGGCGTTCAAAGATCTTTGCAAGTGTCTCGATCTTAATTTCCTTTAGGTTTTCTCCATCTCTTTAAGGCAGTAAATGTGCCATATATATGTTACAATTAATATGTCACACACACAAGAAAAGAAAAAAACAGTCTCACTTGGCATCAAAGTTTACTAACTGCAAATCATGCTACTTTAATAAACTAAAAATAGTTATAATTAATATTCTTGAAATTTTAACTGCATATGATTTCGTTGATTTCCAGCTTGCTATGGTCTCAAGAAGCGAATATTTGAATAGGCTTGTCTTTCAGAGGGGAAGCAACAGAGAAAGTGCCGGTAATAGCCTCAACATCCAAATAAAAAATCTTCCAGGGGGTACTAAAACTTTCGAATTAGTTGTCAAATTCTGTTATGGATGGAAAATTGATGTAACCGCAGCCAACATTGCACCATTATATTGTGCTGCACATTTCTTGGAAATGACTGACGACCTTGAAGAAGGAAATCTCATTTCCAAGACAGAAGCTTTTCTGAGCTTTCTGATATTATCTTCATGGAAAGACACATTTCGAATACTTAAAAGCAGCGAATCCATTTCCCCTTGGGCCAAGGAGTTACAAATAGTGAAACGCTGCTCGGAAGCAATAGCTTGGAAGGCCTGCACAAATCCAAAATCATCTAGTTTCGATTGTGAATATGCAGAGCACTTGAATGACTCAGGACTTGAAAACAGACTTGATACTTGGAGGTGGTGGTTCGAAGATGTATCACTTCTTCGTATAGATCATTTTACTGAAGTGATTCAATCTATTAAAAGACGTGGAATAAAATCAGAGCTTGTAGGTTCTTGCATAGCACATTGGACGACAAAATTGTTTTCCCAAGTCACACTTGGACTTGACAAGGTGACTCCTAAACACATAACCTTCCAGTTGCAAAGAGTTTCAACTGAATGCTTGATTAGAATACTACCTACTGAAGAAAATTCTGTCACTTGCAATTTTTTGCTTCATCTACTAAAGGCAGGGATGATGTTGAAAATAAATCCCGAGTTGTTGAATGTGCTAGAAAGAAGAATAGCTTCAATCTTGGAGCAATGCCGTGTTCCAGATCTCTTGGTTAAAAATCAAAGAGATAATGATCCTTTGTATGATGGAGCTGTTGTTATTAGGGTATTACAATCTTATGTTTGCGGCATGTCAAGTAATCCTGCAGCAAAACTCCATACTGTTGGAAGGTTGGTGGACGGGTATCTCACACAAGTTGCAAGGGATGAGAATCTCACAGTGGAAAGTTTCCAATCACTTGTTGAAGCATTGCCACAAAGTGCTCGATACTGTGATGACAACCTTTATAGCGCGATTGACATGTACCTTAAGGTAATAGTAATACTACTTCATTTCTAAATCACTAGCTCAAGATCGATCTGTGTGGATATTTAGTTAACTTAATTAGTTGGACAGAAAAGTCCATCTTGTTTTGCATTCGTCCCTATGATTAGATGGTTGAAAACTGAGACTTAATCCAATTTTGCAGGCACATCCAAATTTGACAGAAGAAGATCGAACAAATGTATGTAGGGTCTTGGAATACCATAGATTATCACAAGAAGCACGCCAGCATGTGATGAAGAATGATAGGTTGCCGTTAGAATTGACAACACAATTTGTCCTTCTAGAACAAGTGAACATGGAAAGGTCAATGACAAGTAATGGATCAAATTACCGAAGGACAAATACTCAGACGATCATCAGAGTAAACAAAGATTTCGAAAAAAGACAGATAAATGCCCAGGAGATAAAGATGATGAGGAAAGATGTTGAAATGATCGAGTCACAAATCTTAGAACTACATACCTGTAAAATAAATCTCCAAAAGCAACTGAAGAGATGCATTCATTGAAAGAGTTTACTATGTAAAAGCACTTCATCATTATTTTGGCTCATAAGAAATGCTAGTTTCCTGCTTCATTTTTTTTTTCTTGATTAAAGGTTACCTGCTTCATGTTGAAACTGAATGGTTTAAAATAAAAATGTTGATTGACGCCTTGTCCTCCTTCAGTGAAACAGCTTCCACCCCACCCGTGAAAGAAACCATTTATGGGGTAATAAGACCTGAGTCAGGCTATGTCTGAAGCCAAAGTGTTTCTCAATCACAAATTCTAGCATTCAAGTTTTGGACAATAAGACTGAAACACGTCGTGAAATTGATAAAAGATAGGGTAATGATAAGTGGACAAAAGTTGTGTAGACATAAAGGCATTTTTTTTTTTTTGTGGGGTGTCATTCAATGTCATGTGGATTTGTACAGAAAATTGTTGATAAAGGTTTGCAGAAATCCAAAAAATAAATTTACTGTTCCATAATAGCTTGATAAAATATACAATTTTGAATTACTTGCCATGAGGAGAAAATTTATATTTTTCTACGATGCTTAAAATTGTAAGATCTCAGTAATTTCCGTTAGCAGTTGTCTAGGAGACTGTGAAAATAATATAATATAATAATAATTACACAAAAAAATTAATGTGATTTTAACAGTAAAAAAGCCTAAAACTATATGAGAATAGAAACGATTATAAATAATATTCAAAAACAAAAAAAGAGCTAGGTTTGTTGATATTGGAAAAATGATTTATAAAGTTAGCTTAATAAAAAAGTATTCTTATTTAATTTTTAAATAAAATTAAATAAATATTTAATTAACTTAACTTATAATTTATATAAAATTACTCAATAATTTATATACTTCCTACAAGGTCATTTTCCTTTGATATTTTGGGATACCTCGAAGCCAAGGCCCAAAGCATAAGGAAAATAGCTTTGGAGAGCACGACAAGATGGAGGACGAGGCAGCGATTCACCTTAGCAAGTCTCTATCGGACTCGGAGGACTCTGGTTGTTGTTGCCCAATCTGCTTGGCACCAATGGTTCAAGTTTCCTACCTCGATAAATGTTTTCGTACGCTCTGCCCCTATTTTGATTTTCATTGCTCTTTGCTAATGCTGAGGACATTGAAGGAAAATAAGGTTCAAGAAATTATTTTTCTTGATAACCCATGTACTTTTACACTCTCTCTCTTGCCGGATAATGATAATTTAAACCCGCATGCCATGCCAGGATTCTTAGATGGGATGGGAAAATTTTGACATTTTTGGTGGATTTTAATCCGAAATTTTACAAAGTGTTGCTTAGAGAGTATAGACCCTTTCGTGAATTAAAGGGAGAGCCAGTGTTCGGTGGAAATAATTTGATTGATAATTTGGAGTTGCACGCTCTAGTTTGTTTATATTTTTAACATATTTCTCTAGGTTCTGCTTGCAGTGTTGAGGTGTTGCTTAATGATTCCGGAAGGCAATTGGAAACTTCTTGTTTGAAAATCGCTATTGGGAATTAAATATCAAGAAAATATTCATTAGCATTAGTTAAGATTTAAGAAGGAATTAGAGGCAAATGTAGGGTTTGGAGCATTTGTTGCCATATGACTGGTGCTGCTATATAGGCTGGAAAGCTTGGCTCTGTTTCTCTGCTAGATTATAATCATTTTGCTTCACTGGTTTGATTAATTGTGATGCGTCATAGATATCAGGGTAACTAACTATTTGGAATGAAGAAGCTGCATGAAATCATGCTTTCTCATATATTATTCCTAGTAAGCTCATTCTTGTGTTACAGATAAGTTTTGCTTTGATTGCATTTTACGTTGGACCAAGGTAGTTGCTGGCAAGCACCATTCTCCACCTTCTTCTGTAAAATGTCCCCTTTGTAAGGTTTGGTTAACTTCATTATTTTTCATCTTCTGGAACACATCGAACATTTTTTGTTCTGTTTAGATTTCTTTAGCCATGGCCCATGAATATGGTGAAGTAGATGTCTCTTGCATATATATTTTTCCTACGATGAGCCCCTTTTAAAATAATTTCAGTCTAGGACTTTTAAGTGCTTTCAATTTACTGCACCCAAAATGTTTCTTATGAACGTCTAACAATGCAAAACAGTAAGGATGATAATTTGAATTATGAAGTCGAGTGGAGAAATGGTAGCAGAAGATATGGCATCAAGTTGTAGAAAATGGGCTACTGACTTTGTAATTTATGTCAAATATGCAGACAGCAAACTTTTCTATCATATATGGAGTTGATGGAAGCTGTTTTCAACGGCATTATGTAAATCAGGATTTTGGGGATAGGTTTGTCTCATTTAGTTTTCTTCAAGTTGAAATTTTTAGTAGAAATATCTTTATATGCTTTTCCCTTCTAATTGTGTGTGCAGTTTTGTCTTATCGAGAGAGCACAGATATAGATTACAATGCTATTACACCGAACAAGGTCTTATAACTCGTCATTTAACACATTTCTTGCTCAATAGCAGTCTGTCTGTCATTTGATTCATGTCAAATCTTAGTTATCGGTATTTCCTTTACTTTTAACTGTGTTTGAGCAGGTTTCTTAGACGACATATTCAATATATCACAGTATTGGAAATCTCACAAGTATTGTCAGCCAAACCGCTGGCTTCAAAATTGGTTAAGAAGGGAAATTCAAGCTCTTATCCAGGTTAGTGAGTTTATCAGATTAGTGGTTTGTTGGTTTCCTCTCAGGTAAGTTTAGTTTAAATTATTCTCTTCCTCTCTGATTCTCTCTTGCAACTGGAAAAATAGTCAGTAACATAATGTGCTTTATCTATTACAGTATATGGAATCACATTTTGTTGCTTTTCTTTAGTACAAGTCTACAACCAATGTATGTGACTAATTATAGATGAAGTTTCTGATTCTTTTTCTCATTAATTTTTCTTATTAGTTTTTGTTTTGTGAAGGAAGGAAAAAGGGGGAGGGGGTGCTGTAGTAGTTACTTAGTTGTGCACCTTGACAAGTAGTACGTATTATTGACTTATACCTCCTTTTGCTTAATCTGTAGGAGGAGGATGTTGACATCATTGTGCACCATATCCTTGGTGTGGTCAATGCGTCATTGACAAGGTAAGTTTCTTTATACATCTTAAATTGATTTTACTTGATTTGAGTGTGGAAAATCTGTGATGGTTACTGTTAATTCTCAAACTTCCAGTTCCAAGAGAGAACAAAAGTCCCACATAAATGCACCTGAAAAGAAACGGGAGGAGTTCAATATGTCAGTCTCTGAAGCAGCAAGGCCTTTTCTGGCAGCAAGAACCGACAGATTTGTATATGAGATTCAACTATTTCTTGCTTCAGGGTTGAATATTGAAGCTTACGATGCAGTTTACATACAACGATTAGGTTGGAGCTCACCTGGTGTAAACACTGAGGTTTCTCAAAGTGAATTAATTGATCGCACAACTGTGATTCCATACCTGTATATATTTGATGACGACTCTGATGGAAATGAGTAGATTCCTTTTTTTTCTCTCTCCCTTTTTTGCTGTAATTGTTGGATAATGGGATTGCTTTTCGAGTAGCATAAGAGAACTTTTTTCATATATCTGAGAGCGCTATTGAATATCAAAAGTCTGATTCTTTAAGCTCTTCGCTGGCTACATAACAACATTTGCCCACTTTCAGGCTTTCTCAGCAAAATAAATAAAAATAAAAGGCTTCTGCCCACTGTATTATTTGATTTAATGTATGATATGAAAGTGATCCAAGAGAGAGTTTCTACGTTCTAACTGTCTCCCTTCTCCAATACCAAACAAACATAAATTAAGAGAGAGAGGGGGGGAATATCTTAAGTAAGAGTTAAAAGAGGAGTAAAAATAAATGAAAGAGTACTGTGAAAGGGGGTGGGGGGAGAATTGCCTTGGTTAGTAAAAGTCAAAGTAAGGGACAAAAAGTTTAGAAGGATGTTGTTGCTGTTGCCTGTCTGTTATTTGGATTGACCAATCAAATTTTGATGTTAGCAGTGTCCTTAAGAAGAATTATAGTGGTAAAAGTAAAACTAAAAAATAGCTGTCAAATCTCTTCTGACATGAGATGCTATTACAATCGTTATATTATAATCCACAAAACGAGTGGAGAGCCGCTGCCGTTTTCTGTTACCATCATCGTCTCTGAGTAGTTGAAAACGTAAGATAGGAGCTTTTGTTCAGAGCGTAGCAGCTTTTAGCAACGCTGCAAACAGGCATGGCAACGGCCTCAGACTACGGAGCATTCATGGAGAAATTCCTTTTACCACCAAGTTCTTCACCTCATGGACTTCCTTTGAATTCACTTACCTTTGCAGTCAAAGACATGTAAGCTATGTTACTTTCTTTTCAGAACACAAGGTTCAAAATATCAAAATTCTTTTTTGCTGAGCTCAAAGTGAACTCATATATATTATCAAAAAAAAAAAAGAAAAAAAAAAGTGAACTCATATATAATTAACTAGTGGGTTTGAATACATGCATCTTGAACTTGAAGGATGTGTTTATGTGCATGTGTCAAACAGATTTGATGTGGAAGGGTATGTGACTGGCTTCGGGAATCCTGACTGGGCAAGGACTCATCCTGTGGCTACATCTACGGCTCCAACCGTTTTGGCTCTCCTAAGAGCAGGTGCCACTTGTGTCGGTAAAACTGTCATGGACGAAATGGCTTACAGGTTTGAGTTTTTTTGGTCATTTTTTGCACTCATTCTAAAGAACTATTGAGTTTTCTAGTACCTAAGCACTATTCTGTAATTTGTAGGAATCATTTTTTTTTCTCACCAAATGAAATTCAAAGTAAAAAGAATGACAATCTATAATCATTGTCACTAGTTTGTAAATTGTGACTTTGAAGTCTAATATCTGCGATTTGGAAATTTTATAACTTCCTTAACTTTTACTGAATCAGTAGATTATATGGAAAATATGATCCTGTGAGTATTTCTATCCTTGCTCATCTGGCATTTGCATATGTTGAACACCTTATTTCTGTTAATCATATAACTGAGCACTATGCTTTGGCAGTATAAACGGAGAGAATATACATTATGGCACACCCAGAAATCCTTTTGCGGCAGATCGGGTACCCGGAGGATCTTCTAGTGGCTCTGCTGTTGCAGTTGGCGCAAAGCTTGTGGATTTCTCCATAGGTGAGCTATTCCTCCATTCCATGAGTTATTTTGGGCACCATTTTGTTAAAAATTTGAAGTGAAAGGGTTTTTTTTTTTTTTTCTTGTATGATAGGAACTGACACAGGAGGAAGTATAAGGGTGCCTGCATCATACTGTGGGATTTTTGGGTTTCGTCCTTCTCATGGTGCTATCTCAAAATCGGGAGTTATTCCTATGGCACAAAGTTTTGATACTGTGGGTAAGAATCCACCAACTTGGTAGCTTTGTTGAGTCCCTATTTTTGGGTGGATGCATCATAACAGAGGGTAACAGAGAACGACATACACAAAAACACATTAATATTGAAAGGCTAACTATAATAGTACAGTTCATAATGACATTGGGATTAGATAATCTATGGGGGAACATACAAGCGAGTTAGTCTTTCAGTTTCTCTTCAACTTTACAATGCATGAGAGATTCTTTCTTCAAGCCAATCTATTGAAACTTGTATATAATTAAATGTATGCATTTTCGTTCATGGTTTTATTGTGCTTGCATTACTTGTTCTTGTTCAGAATCAAATATACATCTTCAAAACACAGTTTATGCATGAGAGAGGACTTGTTTTCTCTAGTTATCTGGTTAAAAAAATATTTATGATCTTCAACAACAAGGTGCAGCTTTCTCTGAACTTTTTTTCCAAATTTTAGGTCTGAATTTTCCATTTGCAGTCTTTTAGTGGTATGGTGTACTTTTAGTGGTCTTGAAATTATAGCTTCACAAGTTGTTGAGCTCTTCTCTTGGAGACTCATTTTCTGGTTCTCAATTTCACATCCAGGATGGTTTGCTAGGGATCCAATTATTTTGAGCAGAGTTGGACGTGTACTTCTACAATTGCCAGAAGTAGAACCTGTTAGACCTACTTCCATTATCATTGCAGAGGACTGTTTCCAGCTTTCAAGCATTCCATACGATCTAGTCACACGAGTTGTCATTAAAGCAGTAGAGAAGTTATATGGAGGTGAACAATTGATCAGATAGATCTGTTGTTATCAATCAGTGTAGCTATTTGTGGTTTATAAAACTCAAAAGATTTTAAAAATTAAATTCTAAATTATGAGGGTTTCTTTTCTTTCTTTTTTTCTATTTTCTTAATATAGTTATAAAGCTATCTGTGGATTCATCCTAAGAATGACGTTTGATATGTATTTGAAACCATTTGATTTTTACAGAGTGAGAAATTTCTTCTTGTATCCCCCGATGCAGGTGCTGTATTAAAGCATGAAATCCTTGGCGACTATGTGAAGGTCAATGTTCCAAGTTTGAAGCATTTCATGAGTAAAGAGAATACAGACCAAGTATATAACATTCCATCACTGGCAGCACTTTCAAGTGCCATGAGATTGCTTCAGAGGTGTAGCTCTTGTGTCAATCCCTGGCTTCCAGCAATGATGACTCTGATTTTCTAGTGTGTCGTGGACTGCCTTTAATTGAGATTTGAATCCTTGCTTTGTTTTTCTATTTGAAACGTAGGTATGAATTCAAGAATAACCATGGTGAATGGGTTACTGCAGTCAAACCTGATTTGGGTCCTGGAATATCAGAACGTGTATCAGAAGCCCTAAGGACAACAGAGGAGAACATAGATATCTGCCATTCTATAAAAGGGGAACTGCATGATGCTCTTACTACTCTTCTTGGGGTATTCTTTCTCTCTCACACAAACACACAGGGGCCTTGCAAGCAGCCATAGTGAGATATTTGGAATCCCCATAATAATATTGATAATTTTTTCCTCTGCTACTTGCTTGCTCAGGTGTCAAATGGTATTAATACTAACCATTGTAACTTCTGTTCATACAGAGTAGCTAGACTAGTAAGACTGCTTCTTGTTACCATGTCTGGAAACAATTTGGTGGCCATCTCATTTAGATTTCTGATGTGAACTTTATGCAAATTGGAAGTATCCAATTCTTTTTCATAAGCTCCTTTCTGTCAGTGTAACAGTTTCTGTGCGAAAATGTCAGGATTTTGGTGTTCTCATGATCCCCACAGTTCCAGGGCCTCCGCCGAAACTACAAACAAATACATCTGAATTAGAAATTTTTCGTGCAAGGGCTTTTAGCCTGCTGTCCATTGTTGGAGTATCTGGATTTTGCCAGGTTGTCTCTCTCTGTGTGTATGTGTGTTATGTGTGTTTGTGAAACACTTCAACTCTTATATTTTCCTTAGTCAATTAAACTTCAGAATGTTATAAGAATGTTGTTTCCTGACACTGCAGGTAAACATACCACTAGGGACGTATAATAACCTTCCTATATCAATTTCTCTGGTGGCCAGACATGGTGCAGATGGATTCTTGCTTCACCTTGTTGAGAGTCTTTATGACAGCATTAAAGAAGAGGAAGCAGCATTGCCGAGGGCATAAGTTACTTTAATCGGACTGCAAGGATGTCACTGTAAGTTATATGTCCTACCCAAATCGGGCCAAAGAAATTTATGGATGTTTATAGAGCTTCTGTGAGAAAGACATATTTTAGTCCCTCATTTTATGTGCATGTTCGAACAGTCAATGTTGTGAGTAAACAAGAAAGGCATGTTTGTGAAGCAGCAATCCATGATTGTTAGCACATGCAATGGAAAGTCATAGATAAACTCTATGCTTTCTATTTCTTTGCGTCTAGTCATTCATTTTCTTTTAGGTGATTTCCTTTCAGTTATATGCAATAATATGTTTCCCATCTTTTGCAGGTGTTATAAGTATGCATACTATGCCAAAGCAGGGAGAGGAAGCACAGCCTGAACCACAGAAAAATAAAATGGAATTGAAATTTTTATTACATCTGTGTAACAACAAAGGTCAAAGTTTGAAAGCACTTGATGAGGAGAACCATGATGAGTGAAGGGTGGGAACGAGGTCAAGTTTAGAAGTGTACGGGCATTCCATGCTTATGAAAGTGGGTAGAATAGTATAAAGAAAATTATTGCTTATGTGACTTCTCTTCTTCTTCCTTCCAAATATCGTAAGTACAATGAGTCATAAAGTCATACCATAGTGATTATGCATGCTTGGTTATGAAGACAAAAAGCCACACTGAAATTGATTGTACTTTGATACCATATCATGTTGCCAAGTGATCAGTGGTTGACGCATTAGATATTTGCCACTGTTCGTGTGCTTTGAGGCTATGTGGAGAATGCTTTCTTATTTATTCCAGCTCATCATAAGATGCTATACACGCTGCCCTAAAAAAATAATCCTGCTCACACGACCCATTTTTCACCATCTTATAGACTTATTAGTCTGTCTGTTCCGCTGTACCAAAAAAAAAGACTTGGTAGTCTGTGGTGCAAATTTCAGGATTTGTTGAACCCAATTTGATCAATTCTAGGTGCTTCCTGGTAATGGTAAAATACTTGACTATGCTCTCCATATCACCTTCACCCTTCCATCACTAAACAAGCCCCTCTCCCACCCCCTCCCAAAGGTTCGTACTTGAGTGAAATCAAATTTCTTTAGACACTTTCACTTCACATTTCACTTCCCTGATAATCATACGTAAAGGGGGAAAAAATTAGTTCTCAATAAAAAGAAAAGAAAAACAATCACACTGCTCCTTGCATTAGTGTTTTTCTTGTGTGTGGTGATATTGGGTATTTTTCTATAGAACGTTTATTCATGTAATTTACTCCATATAATAGGATAATGCTGGGTTATTGTTGCTGTTGGTTGTTGTTAGTGATGGTGGGCAAAACTTTTAAATTTAATTTATTATTCATTTAGGTTGTGACAGAGATAGAAAGGGTAACCCAAATTTGAGAAATTGAGGTGTGAAGTTTGAAAAGGGGAAAGTCAATTTCCTCAATGCCAGGCAATAAATTGTTATTTTATGAGTTTTGCAGTTGCAATCTGCCACCCCATTCCTAGAGATCTTTGTCCCTATATTACTTGCATCATTACAAGGTTGAGATTTTTATATGCAATTAGTTGAAGAACATTCTCTCATATCTTATCATTAAACACTTGGGTAACTTATTATTGCCTCTAATTTTAAATATTGAATTCATTTTTTGAAAATTTTAAAATATTAATTATAGTATTAACTATACATTAATTATGATTAATATGAAAAACTTAAATACATTAATTAAAGTTAAAAACAACAATAATTCACATTAAGTAATTTGTGTATTTTCTTTTGTATAAGAGAGTTTAGAGAAAGGCCCTTTTAAATCTGTCAATATTTTTACATTTGGTGTGAGACTAATTTTATTTAAGATATTAAAATTATTCTTTTTCATAAATGTTTTTATACAAAATTAAACTCTTAACATTATAGAAATCATTCAACAACTAAATTTAAATTTACTTACTAATTAAGTCACCCGTAAATTCAAGACATGATACAACTTACAAGCTCTCGAGAGTGCTTCAATCTATAAATCGAAGAATCTCTCTAATACATGGTGGGTCAATAGGAGGCCCTTGACTCTCAAGTCTCAACTTAAATATAAGACAGCCCAGGAGGAGTACACACGGGCCATTCACCCAATCGGAGATAAGCCCACTACAGTGTGAGCCTCCACTTTTCAACAGACAACCTTGTTGTTGGCAGTGGCGGATACGAATAGGCAGAGGAAGGATGAAAAGGAAAGGAACCCTGAAAAGTCAAAAGTCAAAAGAAAACAAGAGAAATAGATAGAATAAAATAGAGATAGAGAGAGTGAGAGAAAGAAAGGAAGAAAAAGAAATGGAGGTTAAAGCGAGAGCTCCAGGGAAGATTATAGTTTCAGGGGAACATGCTGTGGTTCATGGATCCACCGCTGTTGCCGCTTCTATTGATTTGTACACCTACGTTTCTCTCCGCTTCCCCACTCCTTCCCCCCAAGGTTCTTTTTTTCTCTCTCTCTCATGGATCCATCCATTTACATATTTCATTTTATAGATAGATAGATACATTGAAATTATTGACTGACTGGGTTCTCTTCTCATTCAATTTGTGATTTATATATTATATGATTCATAGACGATGAAGATACATTGAAACTTCAGCTCAAGGACCTTGCTTTAGAATTCTCCTGGCCAATTAGTAGCATTACACAAGCATTCCCTCCATCAAGTACACGTACTCCAATCTCTTCAACCCCTACCTCTTGCTCTGTCGACTCTGCCAAGTCTATTGCAGCTCTAGTTCAACAACTAAATATACCCGACGCCCATATTGGACTTGCTTCTGGAGTTTCCACCTTTCTCTGGTTATACTCTTCTATTCAAGGGTCTGAATCCTTTTTTCACTTTTACACACACTCTCTTTGCTTTCTTTCCCAATCCCTACGCTTGAAAATTATGACTTTTTCATTTCATTTTCACATAAAATAAAACTACTCATTCGCCCTCGTTTTTTTTATAGCCCACTATTTATTTATTCTTTCTGTCATTTTGATTCTGTTCTCTCTTTATGTAGATTTAAGCCTGCTACTGTGGTTGTCTCTTCTGATCTTCCTCTGGGTTCAGGCTTGGGTTCATCAGCAGCATTCTGTGTGGCACTGGCAGCTGCCTTGCTTGCTTTCACTGGTTCTGTTTGTTTGGATGTCAACCACCAAGGATGGCTCTTTTTTGGGGAGAAGGAACTTGAATTGGTAAATAAATGGGCTTTTGAAGGTGAGAAGATCATTCACGGAAAGCCCTCTGGAATTGACAACACAGTTAGCACATATGGTATGACATAGCTATGTTATAAAATAAATTCCATTGTCTTTTATTGATTTTTTATATTTGGATTTGGAACTCCTCTTTCTGCGTTTCCTTGTTATAAATGACTACAACTTCAACTTTTTGAATGCCCAGAATGAGTTGGAATATAATATGTGGATTTTCCTCTTCTCTTATAAGAGGATAAAATTAAAATGCTTCATGAGGTCATGAAAAGCTATGGAAACTAGCAGTTCTTCTGTTCTAGCGGGTCTGTTAATAGTCTCCGTGTCTCACGTACAATTAATTATAATTTATTAAGCACTAGAGGAATACCTTAAGATCATTACTCATTAGCTATTGGCTTGTATAAGTGAATTGAGAAATACAGTGTTAGGTGGGAGATGTATATTACACTTCTGCAAATTAGTTTGAAAAGTTCAATTATCATTTATTTGCTTCACAAATACTTTTTCTCATCAAGGTGTAGCTCTTGTCTCTTGTTCAAGGTGTAAGTTATTGCCTTTGATTGAGCTAGTGACTCAAAAATTACTATCACCAGGTAATATTATCAGCTTCCGGTCTGGTGACTTGACGCGTATGCAGTCAAATGTGTCACTTAAAATGCTCATTACTAATACCAAAGTAGGGAGAAACACAAAGGCATTGGTGGCTGGTGTTTCAGAGAGGATGCTAAGGCACCCGGATGCAATGGCTTTTGTGTTTAGTGCTGTTGATTCTATCAGCAAGGAATTGACTACCATTCTCCAGTCTCCTGCACCAGATGATCTCTCTATAACTGAGAAAGAAGAGAAGATAGAAGAGCTAATGGAAATGAATCAAGGTCTGCTCCAAAGTATGGGGGTCAGTCATGCCACAATAGAAACTGTTCTTCGAACAACATTGAAGTACAAGTTATCTTCCAAATTGACTGGAGCTGGTGGTGGGGGCTGTGTTCTGACACTGCTTCCAACCTGTATCCTTTTTACTTATTATCTTGTTTTCATTGTGCTTCTAATGTTTTCCATTCTATTTCTGGTTTTCTTATTGCTGGTTTCATTTATTTGATGAATTCCCTGTCCAGGAGGGTGTATCTTATATACGCATGGACAGACATGCATGCTGTTGTATATATACGCATGGAGACATTTATAAAACACATAAATATACATATACAAGCTCACAATCATGACAAGAACACCTGCTAGTGACAGTTAGGATTTATTTTCTGAAACATCTTGAATTTATTCTTAAATCTCAGTTTCTCATAATAATTATTCCTTGACACCCCTTTAATCAGTGCTATCAGGTACTATTGTCGACAAAGTGATTGCTGAACTGGAGTCATGCGGGTTCCAATGTTTCATTGCCGGAATTGGCGGGAAAGGTGTTGAAATTTGCTTTGGGGTGTCATCTTGATTTATTTATTTATTTATTTATTTCATTTTTTCGGGAGCAACATCAATAATCAAAGGATCTGATCTTCAAATAATAGCATGAAAATATATGCTTCTCTGTATCATCTTGTTCATTAACCTGTAGCCTATTTTCTTTCTTTCTTTCTATTTTTAATTAATTTTAAACATTTTCCCATTCAATCCTGAGCGGAAATTGGAGGATATAAAATCTAAGATTTGCATAAAGAACGTTGTTGTCAATAGGGACTGTGAGCGGGTGTATGAAAATGGATTATACTCCACCTATAAATGTTTGACATTTTCTTTACCAAGTAAATTTTTTTATTCCAAAGTTTTTACTTGTCTATTTTCAATTTTTCAATTCAGCCAATGAAAACAATAGAAGATTCTTAGCTTTGATGAGATATTATTTTCTTGGTCAACTTCCCCCCCCCCCCCCCCCCGGGGGGGTGAAAGTACTGTTATTTTATCGTGCTTCATGAGATGGAAAATAAATTAATTGATCGCTGTGTATGGTGGACTAGGCAACATTTTATCCCCTTTAGGTAATTACCACATCGATGACACGGCATACATCAAATTTTATTTTATTTTTTGGTCTAAGGTTGGTGTCTGAATTAATGTTGTGAGGATTTTTAGATCATGTGTGCAACTATGAAGATATTGGTATCTTTGCCTTCCCTCGTAGATATTGATATCATTCCACCACAGATTATGTCAAGATTGGCTTAAGGAGAAGGTAACGCGTACTTCTATAGCCAGACTTAATTTGATCTTAATACATATTCAAAAGCACATATTCCTCCTACAGAGGAGCAGAGTGGCATATTCACACACACCGTACTGAGCTTCTGCTCTTTTCCAATACGTAACAAAACCAACTTACAAATATATTATATATCGATCGACCCCCATGTATCACTTATTCTTCAACCATTCACAACGGTTCCACCTGAAGAAAAAAAAAATGTGTATGTTAGAAAACTTATACAACGTACACCTTTCTCTGGTTCTGGTGTAATATAGAACACAGAAGCATGTTAGTATTACCATTGGGGTGCAGGACTTGGCCAGTTATGTAAGAGGAGCATTGGTTGCAGGCAAGAAACACATAGGAGGGAGCAACCTCAATAGGCTGGCCAGCTCTCTTCATTGGCACCTGCCCACCAAATTGAGCAGTTTCTTCCTCCTTGAAAGAGGCAGGTATTAATGGAGTCCAGATGGGTCCAGGCGCCACCCCATTGACACGTATTCCCTTGCTCACCAGCTGAAGCGAGAGGCCCCTGGTAAAGGCCACAATCGCACCCTTGGTGGACGTGTAGTCCAGTAGTTTGGCGTTTCCCTTGTATGCATTCACTGATGTGGTGTTGATAATGCTGCTTCCTTCCTTCATGTGCTTGAGGGCATGCCTATATATATATCAAATTTATTTTCAAGCCTGTCAATGCCAAATAATGCATATATCTTTCTTCAGAAATATATTCAAATATTCCATTATCTTTACCTGGTCATGAAGAAATAGGAGAAGATATTAGTTCGAAACACTCTCTCAAGCCTTTGCTCGTCAATCTCCTCCACTGATCCACACTCGTGTTGCTCAGCTGCATTGTTGATCAGAATGTCAATACAGCCATACGCATTCACGATCTCATCCACTACTCTCTTGCAATTCTCATCGAAACCTAAGTCAGCTGGTATGGCCATTGGATCCTTTGCATCCGCAGTCTTGACCTTCTTGATCATTTCAAGCGTGTCCCTCGCGTCCTTGTCCTCGCGACCCTTCACATATGTGAAGGCCACAGTGGCACCCTCTAAGGTAAACAAGTTGCATACGGCTCGTCCAATCCCAGAGTCACCACCGGTGATTACTGCTATCTTTCCCTGAAAATTAACACAGAACAGAACAAATTAAATGAGAAAAAATTGAAATTTAATTTCTGTACAGTTGGAAGGGAGGGAGTCAAAAGCATCTCTTTTATAGTTTACAATAAAAACCAATTGATAGATGGGAAGACGGTGATATATAAATGCTTATATATACTTGAAGTTTATTTGATGGCTTGTAATCAGGGTTGGTGAATTGGGGTGCTGGATCCATGACATGCTCCTTCCCAGGCTGTGTCTGTTGTTTTTGTTTGGGAAATTTCTGTTCACCGGAAGCCATTCTTACAAACAAGCTTTTGGGAATAAAGGTGGGGATCTTCTGGGTTGCTGGAAATGTGGTTGGAAAATGAGTCTTCAACTTCAAGTGGCACTGAGTTTTGGAAGGAAAGCAAAATTAGGATATGCTAGTTTATGATCTTGATGAAGAACAAAGTGTGCGGGTAAACATATAGTACGTAGTGGGGCACTTGCATATGGCTGCACGTGTGATGGTGATTGCATCCCGATCAAGATGTTCTTTATATAGGATTTGAATATGACACGCGGTGAGGAATGGCAGAAAGACGTGTTGACGTGTCCGTATGGATCGCATGCAGTGGACACGTCTGTAGGAACGGGCACTCTGGATCAACGCAAGGTTTTGGTTTTGGGTTCGTCTTCCTAGTTCTTCTTTTTCTACGATTATTTTCCTTTAACCGAATCAAACACTTTATATGACATCGTATTTTAGGAGTATAGATACACAAGATAAGGTAGCTTTTAAATTAAACTACATCCCAAGAGTACAAAGACAAGCTCCATCTTGTATGATCTACGTAGGAAAGAGAAATAGACAAAGTTGCATTGGTGGTCTGTATCCATGCATGGCTTAAGATGAACTAGTCTGTAGGAATATGATCATATTCAAGAAAAAGCCTAAATTTGATCCATAAATTTGAAGATAAAACAAATAATTGAATTTAGTTTAACGAGAAAGGAAAAAAGAGAGAGATAACATTATACAACACAAGAAAAACTCATTATACCTTATGTGAACACCGTATTTTGTTTGAATCACATTTAAAAATTAAAAAATTAAAAAATTAAAAAAAATGTTTTTCTTATTCATCAATAAAAAACAAAGGAGTGAAGAAAATAAAAGAATGCATTTAAAAATTAAAAAATCAAAAATATTTTTTTTATTTATCAATAAAAAATAAAAGAGTGAAGAAAATAAAAGAATGCAGAGGTTCTATCTGAAATATAGCTAATAGTCTAAATAAAATAAAATAAAAAAAGAGAAAAGGAAAAGTAATAAAAGGTTCAAGTTGAAAAAAAGCTCAACATTCACTCTAAAACTACAATTCACTATTTTAAATACCTAAATAGAGGGGGAGAGAAGGGATATCAATAAAGAGAGGCAAAAAAAGATGCTAGGACAAGAAGAGAAGTATAAACAGAGACAAAGAAAAGAGAGTGATGGCTAGGGTAGAGAACGCAAAAGAGAATGATGATTAGGGTAGAGAACACAGAAAGAATAGGAGGCAACGTTTGAAAAAAAGAAAGCCAAGAAGCATGAGGAAGGGACGAGAATAGTTAGAGAGCAAAAAGGAAGAGAGAGATAAAGCATTGGGAAAAGAAGAGGAGAAAGGTGCCAACCTGAAGGAAAGGGAAAGCCCGCAAACTTTTCCCTTACCAACAGCAGTTCTTTCATTGCTCAGTCCAAGCAGCCTCGGGTAACACACAAATTTCCTTTTCTGGTATTCAATTATATATATAATGAATGTAATATTGCCAACGGCTTGACTGTGTTCAATTGACGCATGATTTTATTCACTTAGATCGTTGGAGTTGTTGTGAGTGACTGTTGTGGATTTTGCAAGATGCGTAATGTCCTATTTTAGTTGTAGTTTTTGTGCTCGATCATTTGTGTGCAATCCGTTTGTCGAAAAGTCATAAATCTCTTGTAGCAAGACTGCGCTTGTTCATGACTTTCACACTGCCTTTGTTGTTGATAGGTGAATTTACAAGTGGAGATATTGTGTATTGTTACTTGAATAAGGGGATATGTTTGGGAATAGAAGCGTGTTCTGTGGCCCAAAGGTGTTTGAGTGTGGAGATGGGTATAGGTTGATTTGTTTATGGGGATTAGTTCAGTATTTATTTCTTTTTTCAAGGTATCAGTATTCAGGATAAATTGTCAAGCATTTATTAGTTGTTATTTATATTTAATAGACTTTTAAGTATTTATTGTGAAACCAATAGTCATTGACAACTTATCCTGGGTACTAAACCTATCAGAATAACATAACATCTCCCTTTGTTTATATTTAAATAATGTTTGCCCATTATTATCTTGTGTCACGTTGAAGTAGATAGATTACCTTTTTTATGAACTTTGAATTCAGGGGAGACATTTCGTTGCTAGCATGATGTTTCTTTTAACTGATAAATGTAAAAGGAAAAAAAAAAACAAAAGATAATAAGACAAAATATATTAGATATAGAAAAAGTAAATAAGTATTTAAAACGGTAATGGTGGGCCATCTTTTGCCTAACCAAATTGATTCATCGAATTATCAATTGTGTCTGTTTTTATCTTATTTCAGCAATTTTAAATTACGTGGTTTATTCAGGTGAGATGTCTTTTTAAGAAAATTGGATATTAACCTTTTATCTTACCTTTTGGGTTGTATGCTTATTGACAAAATAAAGATAGATTAACATTGTGAGGGTTGAAGAATCAAGTATCTACTAATTTATTTTGGTATTTTAGGTTACTCTGTTACCTAATATCATAACTAATATTATTTAAAATTTAAATTTAAAATAAAATATATTAATATCTTTTTAGCCGACTTAAAGAGTTAAGTACTCATTTAACTCATTTGACTCAATTTAGGGTTGTTCTGTGGTCTAATATTATGACTAAGCCTATTTAGGACTTGTTTCCAAAATAAAATAAATTTAATTCACTTAGTGAGCTTGAAGAATTAAGTACTCACGTGACCCGATTTGGTGTTACTCTGTGACTTAGTGTCATGACCAATCCTATTTTTGAGTAATAAAAAATAAATAAATAAATTTAATTCACTTGGTGGGCTTGAGGAGTTAAGTACTTACTTGACCCAGTTTGAGGTTGCTCAGTAGCACCAATCCTATTTAGGAGTAATAAAAAAAATTAATTCACTTAGTGGGCTTGAGGAGTTAATTACTCACTTGACCCAGTTTAGGGTTACTCTATGACCTTGTGTCATATCCAATCTAGCTTAGGATTTAAGATAAAATTAAACTAAAATAAACCGACATTTATTCTATTTTTGCTTGTGTATGATTATTCTAATCTTAAAGGGGGTAAATTGATTTTTGATATGGTTATTAAATTTGCACAATTAGTTGTAGGTAATTGTTTTATGACAGACGTATCAGAAGTGCAGTGAGATTCAGTTTTTACCATTCTTTGTGCATAATCGACTCTCAAACCTTATTTGACTTTAAAGACCATTTTTATTCAAAATTTATTTTAAAAAAAGGTTTTATTAATCATTTTTTCTATTTAAATAAAAAATTGATGGCGTCTTTAATTTTTAATTAATTTTCGTGTCATCACATTGTTATCCCGTGAGTCTTTCCTTCAAATTTAACATATGGGTTTTGACCATATATTGCCAACAATATATATATCTCACCATTAAGTAATTTCCTAAAACTTACTTACAAATATATGCCAAAGAAATATAATTTACAGTTATTATTTAATATCGAATCTAGGTGGCATATCTTTCGTTTCGTGGCATATAGTTTTAAGTGATTATATCAGTGTGTTATTGAGTTTATAGAATTTTAAAACTAAAAATTGTTACAATTTTTTTAGTTTATATATAGCTCATGTGTCACTACTAATTAATATAAAAATATTGAGAATTTTCCCCGAAACTAAAGTCAGTAAAAATAAAATTGTTATGCAATTAGTTTAATTTGAAATAATATTTTCTTCGTCTCCTTTTAATTACAGTTAAAATAAAAGATTAAAGGAAAATATGTATACGTAAGAAATATTGAGAGATAATGCACTCATCAGGTCAACAAACATATTGTTTTGTTGGAAGGATTCAAATATGTTGTCTAAATATTTTGTCTCCTTAATTAAATAAAAATAATTTAGTAAAGAAAAAAATTTCTTTATGAATTGACAATAATTTCTTTCTTAATTATCAATTTTTTTATTAAGTTGTTAATATTTAATTTAAAAAATAAGAAAGAGATAAAAAAAAAATGGAGAACCACTTGTTGGAGATCTTGTTACTTTGCATCGAGGGCACGTGGAAGAACAAGCACTTGATACCTATCAGTACTTGGCCACCAATTTTTCTTTTCCTCCATCTCTTAGACTGTATTCTCTAGTCGTCAAGTTTAATTCATCAAAACGTTAAGTTGTGTCTTTAGGACTAGACTCACCATTCACCATTCACCATGTCCTCCTTCAAACTTGGCCTCTTCCTTCTCGCATCTGTCTTTGCTTTCCTTTTCCTTTCTTGTCCAGCGCATTGTAAAGGCAATAGTAATACTTTCTGTCTCTCTCACTCACTGTCTGATCTATTTTATTTTTCACAGTCTGTCTCTCCTGTTAATTTTTCCCAAAGAGTGAGAATTATTTCAGCTACTTTATGCATGAAAATATAACCAAACTGAATCAAAGTCATGGTTGAAAGGGTTATCCTTAATTAAAATATGCTTCATACAATATTTTCATTAATTTATACTATTAATTAATGATCATATATATTCTTCAATGCTTGCTTTCATCCGATGAGGAGGACAGTGTACTTAAGGGTATTAATAGCTACAGTCAGACGCGGAACTTCCCAGCTCTGAACCAGGTTGACAAGGCATCTTGCTTAGCTAATGAGGTAGCAGATGAACTAGAGGACATGCCCTGTGAAAATGTGACTCAATATTACCCAGCGCCTGGTCTTGGTGCGAACGTAAAAATCCCAAACTTGCAGAACCATGTAGACAAATGTGACATTGACATCAACAGCACCACAGATGGGGTCATTCTCCCCGTTTGTGTGGCCAAATTGGACCCCACTGTTGTGCTTTCTAATTACACTCATTCTGATCGCTACGCACAGTATCTCAACAATTCCAAGTACACAGGAATTGGGCTTGGTTCTGAGGATGACTGGATGGTTCTTGTTCTCACTACCAACACACCCACTGGAACTTTCTCTGCTCGCTAATGCTGCTTGGATGGAGTTGGAGTTCTTGCTGTGGGCTTTGCTTCTTGTGCTGATTCACTAGATAGAAGATTGAGCGCTTTACTTTCTTCTAAGCTTCATTTAGTAGACTTTAATTTCACTCCTCTTTTCTCATGGGTAAACATTATGTGCTTCTTTTTCCCCCCCTGTAATTGTAGTGTGAACTTGATTAGGAATTTACTTGTGTGTTCTTATTGGTCAAACTCTTCTACATTCTCGCACGACAATGACACAATCTGCTTGTAATGGGTGGTAGCATGGAACATATATCCAGTAATGACATAATCACCATTCACCCTCATAATTGATAAGATGGCCAGGTTTGCGAGCCCGGAATTGGTCCCAAACTTTGAGCTGTCTAATTACACCCAATATTGTTTCGCACAATTCTCGAATTCCACCAATTATTCTGGAGCATGAATTGGCAAGGAGGACCTTCCAAAAAATGACTGGCAATAATTAATTGAGAAGTTATTTTGATATTTTTACCCTACAAGAAATGAGACACGGGACAGAAAATATAGGCTCTATTTGGTTAAAAATAGTAGATAATGGATAAGCTAGTTGATAACGGATGAACTTATAGCGGATAATGGATAAGTTAGTTGATAGCGGATGAGCTTATAACAGATAAACTAATAAATTGAATTTGAAGTGTTCGATAAAATTAACGATTGAATTAACTGATAAATGTAAAATGACAAAAAAGAACATTTTTAATTATTACTTAAATTTTTTCCATCAATATTAAATAAGAAAAAATATTTATTAATTATTTATAGAATAAATTTATGTTAATTAAACTAATTATTAAGATATTTAGAAGTTAAAATTTTGAAATTTATATTTTAATAATCTAATTTATTTATTTACTTATTTATTTATTATCATTAAAATGTTTTTCATTGGTTAAAAATATTATTTTAAATTTTCTTCGCATTTAGGTTCTTTGACTTATAATCTCATATAAATTTATTAAGAAAAAGAAAACATAACAATCACAGATCCAAAACAAAAATTAATAGACGAGAAAGAAAGGAATATATGAAAGAAAAAAACTGAGAGATTCATGAAAACAAAGGTAGCGGTCGACGAACGGCAAAGGAACAAAGAGTCGCTCATGAACTACAGAAATCGTCAAACGTAAAAAGTGAGAATGTAGGGGTTAATATTTTTTTTTTAATTTTATTTAATAAATGATAGGGGAGGAATTTAATTAAAATAATGAGAGTAAAAACAAAAAAAAAATAATATGCTATAAATTATAAGTTCAAACGCTACTTCAAGTAGCGTCTGAAAAAACGTTATAAACTATTGAAAAAAACGTTATAAGCTACTGATTACTAAATAACTTTATTTTTTTAAATTTAATCAAATCTGTTATAAACTAACGGATTAGACTTACCAAACCAAACATATCCATAAATTGGCATGAGACTATTGCCTGGCCTTTGGTCATTACTAAAGAATTTCTCATCTTAGCACTCCTTGTGTTGTAGCATGTGTGCTCACAGCTAAGGGACTTCAAACGTTTACACTCTACACTATCTCTCCTCTTTTGTAGATTTTGGTCCGTGCAAGTGGATCAATAACATAAACTGAAATGTTTTGGCTTCAGTAGATATGGTAGTTGTTTATGATCTCGCAATTCTTGTCTCTATGGAAACAATCAGAAGTTAACATTATTATTTTGTAAGTTTGATCTTTTCAATATTACTATTATTATGTTTTCTTAAAATTCTGATTCTGATGTTGAGAACGGATTTAGATTTAGATTTGGATTTGGACCATCCGTAATTGTAAAATAGAAATAAAAAATGGGAAATAATATGAATTACAAATCCAAAAAATTCTGTGAAATATTTGTGTTATGTAAAAATGTATGGAAAATAAAATCAAACACTAAGTCACTAACACTAACTAATTCATGAAAAGGAAAACAGAAAAGCTATTTATTCTGTTCGGATGAAACGATAACTTTTCAAATTAACTGTGGCTATCTTCTCCGTTTCCTTGAAGCAAAAAGATTCATCGCGTGGAAGCCTCCCCTCTGCAGACAAGCAAGGTACCAATAAAGTGAGGAGTATCTCCCTCAGATGAGAAAGCAAAGGAAAGATAGAAGGATGGACACACCTTTGACATTGTTTATTAAAAAATAATAATTAAAAATTTATACTTTTTTTTTTGTATTAAAAAATTTATACTTTTATACTTACTATTATTGAAAGAGAATCTTATCACTTAGTATTTTTTATTTTTTGAACATATTCAATATTTTATTTTTACTATGGATTAAAGGAGATGATAAAGGATAAAGATAAATAATTAACAGATAGATAAATTATTTTTACCACAAGAAGTATATTATAAGTTTTGCTATTCATTATTATACCATTCTCCTTGTCAAGGTCTATTTTAGTTCCCTTTTTTTTTCGTAATAATTTTTTAAATCGTAGCTTTTACTGTTATTTCCTCCCCTGGGGTTATATATATATGTGGTGACGGTCTAGCACATGAGCACATTGTTCTGGTATTCATCTCTTTAGGGCATTGTCCGGTGCAATCCAACAAGAGGTACTGTTTTTGCCTCTTTTTGCACTCCATTTAACCATGGCCTCCTTCAAACTTGGCCTCTACCTTCTTGTATCTGTCTTTGCCTTCATCCGGCTTCCTAGTCCAGTGATCTGTGATGATGGTAATCTCTCTTTGCCTCTCTCCCACCCTATAGGGTCTATGCTTATTTAGAGTAATGTTACACACTTAAAAAAATTTAATTAGAATTTTGACAGAACTAGTTAAATTTAACTATAATTAATGAATTAGTCCCGTAAACTTAGCTCACTTAATAAGAGACATTTGATATTAATCTTAAGTGCAAGATTCGATCCCTAGTGAGTACATATCTCTTTTTCCTTCCTTTCTCTCCTCTTTGAAACTCCCTTTAAGAGTTACCCCTAGGCCCTAACTTAGTGGTAAGGCATATATTTACCTCAACAAAGTCAAGTACCAAAAGTGATAACAATTATTTCATATACTCAAATCAATAAACATGCCAAATTATTTTGTTAAAATTTCTGGCAACAAAATTATGACTGTCCAACATTTTTAGCTTATTTAATATTTGCCATATCTAGTTTCTTTAAGATGAAACTCGTTGCTAGTGACTCAAGTCACTCAACCAATCAAGTATAGTGAAATCACTTAGCATATATAAAATTATAAATATGAAGTCCTCAGCTTTGCTTTCTGGGACTTTCCCTGCAGACGAGGAGCCGGATCTAATTCATGATATCAACATCTACAGACAAACTCTGAACCTTCCTGTCCTCAAGGAACTTGACACAGCATCTTGCTTAGCTGATGAGATCGCAGATGACCTAGAGGACAAGCCCTGCGAAGAGTTTCGTGACTACTATCCTGTGCCCGGTAGCAACCCCAAACTCCCAAACTTCAGAAAGCATGTTGAGAAATGCAAGATCAACATCAACACCACAAGAGATGGGGTCATCATGCCTGTTTGTGTGCCCAATTTGGACCCCAATGCCGTGTTTTCCAATTATACTAAATCTAATCGCTACACAAAATATCTCAACAATTCCAAGTATACAGTAGTAGGGGTTGGTTCCAAGGAAGAAAGCTGGATGGTTCTTATTCTCAGCACCAACACATCTTCTGGAGATTTCTCTTCTGCAACTTCTCTGCTTGCTGAGGCTTGGAAGGGACACTACCTGGTGGTGGCATTCTTCAGTGCGCTTATTGTTCTTCTGGTCAACTAAATGGATTGCTCTCTCTTTCTGCTATGCTTCATTTGGTGGGATTTTTTTTTCCTTTAATTCATTTTTTTTTCTTTATTCTTGGGACAACTTTTTTTTTCTTTCTGTAAATTTGTGTAACTTGTGAATATGTACTGTAATTTTGTCAAGTTCTTGTTTCATCGTCATGTGATAATATCACAATCTACTTGTAATGGATCATGTATATAGCGATTTGAGTGTTGATATATTTGAAAATCGTCATGTGATAATATCACAATCTACTTGTAATGGATCATGTATATAGCGATTTGAGTGTTGATATATTTGAAAATTCGAAGCCCCTTATAGGTGATATTCATTTTACCCCTCAATTTTCAAAAGTATCAATTCACATCTTAAACTTTGCACACTTTGTAATGTGGACCTTCCGTCCTCCTCCTATCATCTTAGGTCTAAATTAGTAACGGAGCACCTTCGTGTGAGACTCTCATGCTAGATCAAGTCTCTTCTTTCTTTTTTTTTTAGCAACGTCTTTTTGTCTAGATTGAAGCTAGCCAGTTAGGGCCCAATTGTTGTGCCGGGCCTTGTTTACGAGAATTTGAGGTTTGAGCGAGATCCGAATTTCATCTACGCTAACTCCATTTTAAAAGTTTAAAATTCATATCTTATTGAGATTAGAGTAGATGAGATATATGAGAAGTGGATAAACTATAAACAAAAATAGATAATTTTTTTTAGGACATGTTTAGACGAGAGGAGTTTAAAATTAATTTATTATTTTTAAATTATAAAATTATAAAATTTTATTTAAAAAATAATGAATTATTAAAAGATTATATGATAATATCTCATTTTTTATTTTTTAAAAAATCAAATAAAGATAGTGTTAACATCAATTCTTTTCTCTCAAACTTCTTGTTTCAAACATACTTTTAATGGTGAATCCAGTTACTAGCTTCAACTTAGTCATTAACTCTGTTATCACATCTATAGTGGCAGTAAGTTTTTTCTTTTTAAAAAATAATATTAGAATTACATGTCGCTGCTTAATATCTATACTTCAAGTGGAATCAAATCATTACATGCCGCATTCGTTCTTCAACTAAAGTATTAGTTCATGAAGATATTGGTACCGAAAATCCTTTCTATCGCAAAAATTGAGTGGACTCGCCCAAAAAAAATGCTTTGAGTAGACATAGAGTACACTGACTGAAAAGAAAAATAATTAGCCAATTCATAAACACAAGTGGGATTATTTACGAGTCAAAAAATTCCCCCACAAAATATTAGAATTCAAAAAAAAATCGTGATTGTTGAATTATGTGTAATTGTCAAATGAATTATATATATAGTTGAATACTCAAAATTGATAGTTTTGAGACAAACAATATATATATATATTAAATTAAAAGGTTCAAGTTTATAATTTTATAAAATAAATATTCAAATTGATGTTGCAAATATATATGGGAAATTGATTTAGTATTTTAATTATTTTTAATATTAATTTTTTTATATCAAATTATTTATTTAATAATTTTTTTACATTAAATTAATTATTTTAAAAAAATAACTTAATATAAAAAATAATTAAAAAATCAAACTGATATATATCTATATCTTTTAAACGACCAAATTAAATATTTGGTCTAGTTATATTATTATCAATTCATTAATTTTTTTAATTTATGATTATCATCCATCATTCATTATGGTGGATGTGATAGCTGTAATACTAGTGGTGCCATTAGACGTCATAGTTGGCCATTGCATTTACAACTACAAACCCAAAAACGTTGTTGGCAATTGGCAAAGCCATAACCGAGAGAGAAAGTGTGTGTCGATGAGTTTCTGAGCTATGGCGGATAATCAAGCGGAGGAAGACGACGACGAGAGCTTCGGTGACTTCAAGTTCGCATCTTTTCCAAATCAACAATTCCCTTCAACCACCTCAAACTACATGAATGCCGACGACGACGTTTGGGGCGATTTCGTGAACCATTCCAACGAGATCAATGGCGGATTCGCCAACGGATTCTCCCATTCCAATTCGCGCTCCCAGATTTCAAAACCCTATGATCCATTTGGGGAGAAAAAAAGCTCCCACGTAAACGACAATAGCATCACCGTTCAGGTTGAGTTGGCGCCGAGCCCCAAAGAGTGGGCTAAGCCTCAGGGAGCTATTCCGCTTTCAATCTTTGGCGAGGAAGAGGAGAACGAGGAACCCACTCTGGGCCATCTTGGCCATGCTATTGCTCCCAGTGCCAACGAAAACGGTGGTTCTGTGAAAAGGGGATCGGATTCGAACGGGGCGATTGAGATCAATGATTTGATTTCGAATTTCTATAATCAACGCCCGCAGATGAGTTCTGAAAACGGATCAATTTCGATGTCGGGTGGGCATGGCCCGGATTTGAATTTTTCTGGAGCAAGCTCTAATGGCCACAGCAATGGACTAATAATAAACTCGAACGCTAGCAATTTGAATTCAGATTCAGAGGACGGAAATGACGAGGATGGATGGGAATTCAAATCTGCAGAATGGGAAACCGGATTCAAAAGCGAGAATATGAACAAGGTAATGGAGAAAATTCTCTGTGATTGCTTGGAAAATCAATGTCATGAATGGTTGAATTGAAGCTGCGAGAATTAAGAGAATGATGGAATAAATATAGTATTTATCACAAGTATGGTTGATGATCCTGGTTTCCTTAACTTCAAAAAATGTTAATGCATCTTTTTTATAGCTTGTTCAATAGAAATGAGCATTAGGAAAGATATGGTTTATTCGTATTTATATATTATAACTATTTTCAGTAGCTTCTCGTAGCAGGAGCAAGGGATTTTTGATTGATCAGCATTGAAAGGGAAAAAAATGGTACAAAAGAAATGCAAGTGGGTATTGTTCAATTGTTATACATGCTTAACTTTTGTGCTGGTGTCGTAAAATTTGTGTCTGCAAGTCAGTTGGCATCGCCCATCAGGGTCTGTCATTTAAAATACATGAAGAAGCTATGCTCTTGGCCTTGGGTGAGAGATTGATTTCATACATAAACACATGTGCTTAACTTGTCATTTAAATTATACAGACTTCTTTTTCTTGTAAAGAATTTCATTTGCCTGATCATCTGTATTCTATTTTGAAGGCTGAAGAGACAAAGCATGATAATGGTGGTGACATGTTGGATTCATCCACTGGGATTTCTGACAAAGCTGGTGAATGGCACCTGGGGTTTGAGTTCAGTCCAAGTTCTGCATTGCAAGATCATATTAGCCCACAACTAGGTCAGAAAAGTGAATCAAATGAAACCAAAACTGGGTTTACTATATTCAATCAAAATTTTGGGGAGTTACAGAATGCACATTCAGGGTCAGTAACAAATCAAAATTTGGTGAGTTGTTTTAACATAATTTCCTCATTTCATTTGACATTGTTCAGATTATCGAGGAATGTGCATTAACACACTCTGATTGTGGTATTAGGAAGCACCAAAGTTGGCTGACATATATCCCACTAGTGAAGTACTCAAATTTGATGGTGAAGCTCCCCATGGTTCTATTGATCCATCTCTTGCATCGGAATCCCATCAATCTGATGAATGGGGCTTTGGCTTTAATTTCAGTTCTAGTTCTCTGGGTGAAGACAGCCATATTTCAGAGTCACACTCCAAAACCAAAAGCAACCAGGATGATAACAACAAAAACAATGCTTCCCCAACCAATACAAAAGTTGATTCTGATGTCAATTTGTTTGAATCGAAGGATGCATTTACAGAAATCAGAACAAAACATGAGGTACTGAATCAATTTGATAGCATATTGTATATATCATGTGGTATTGTCGACGTTTAAAAAGAATATTCAATTTAAGCACTTAAGCTCTTAAACTATGGCTTTAGGGACTCTCCAAAAAATTACATTAGTTTGTTTTCACGGCACATTGTTTTGTCTAACATATTGTTCTTGTTACCATCCTTTCTATTTCCAGAAGTCCCAAATAAGCTCAGAGAATCGTAGAGAAGCCTTGCCTCTGTCAATTTTTGGTGATGAGATACCAGATACTGATCAACATTCTGTGTCTCAAGATTTTTCTCCCTATGCACCAACATCCTCAATGAGGAACAGCTTTAATAGCCCTGGTTCCAACTTATCTATCAATGACTTGATATGGAGTTTATATAGTCAAGCTGAAAACAAAAATTCTCCTAATGTGACACCAAAAGCAAGTGAAAATGGGATTCACGCCACCCCTGGAGTATTGGGCTCCAATTTGGTTACCGGTGATGATGATTTTGATGATGACTTCTGTGACTTTAAGGATGCTTCACCTGGAACCAGATTTGACCATGATTCTGCACAGAACACTTCTTTTAATCATGCACCACAAGTCAATGAAAACGGGTTGCAATCTTCTCCAACAGTTTTGAATTCTGATTTGATCAATGGTGATGATGGTTTTGAGGATGATTCATGGGAATTTAAGGATGCCATCTCTGGAATAAGAAGTCAAGATCAGGCATCTGCTATAGATTACAGAGATTTTTGCACGCAGTTATCAACAAAATTAGAGCCACTTGATTATGTAGATTTTTATTGCAAATTGAAGGATGAATTGTGCAATGCTGTCCTGTTCTATCTTCAGAATCTCAAGGTAGGTAACCTTTTGTGGTCTTTCTTAGATCGAAAATGCTAATAGTTAATGGTACTGAAATTATTCATAAACTAATATTCGTAGAAAGCTCAAAGTGTTGCTGCTCTTTCGGGTGAAGATGCAAAAGCAAAAACTCTTCAGGAGGAAATTCAGGTCAGTATTGAACTAGTGCATTATTATCTTTTTTCCTCTCTAATATTGTTGTTTTGGGTATGTATTTTTCCCTTACAATTGTAAGTCTACAACCTGGGGTAAGGGGATAGGGGAATAGGATTCTCTCCATGAGGGGAGATGGGAAAATCTCAGGGCAGTTGTGGCGGGATTTGAGCACAAGACCTAGCAGAACCCCAGGCCTAATGGCATGGTTGTGGTCATTGGTTCAAAGGCGCCAATCAAACATGATTGAGCCTTTAGTAATATATTATTGTGAAATTCGTTTTCTTCTGCTTGTTTACTTGTGTATGGCTATTATCTCCTTGTTATTAATTGCATACGTTAGTGATGTTTTCAGCCTTGTTCCTTTTTATTTATTCTATAGGAATTATCTGAGGTACTGCATCAGGATAATATCATCCCCAATGAATATCTCTCAGAAAATTATTCACCAAGAAACGTGTACTTCGGTGAACTTCTTGAAGTTTTGAAGGAACCTAAGTTCCAATCCCTTGAGTCAGAGTACCAGTTATCATCAAGGTTGTCAATGGTATGTCTATTTCTTGAAAATATCGAGTGTTGAATTTTTCAAGTTTTATTCTTTTGCATGTGCAAATAGAAATAGTATTGTGAACTATGGAAGGATTTTGACAGTTTTAAACAGACTAAGATTTCACAACTGATTCAGGTGCTTTTGTCAGTAGTGATATTTGTGTTAGTTTTCCTCGAGATTAATTTGATGGATAAGGGTTATATTTTCTTGTTTTATTTGATTGATAACCTTCTTTCTTACTGGACCATTTAGCTTGATGATTGTATTTGTATTTGAATAGGCTGAGAAGGATGTGAAATCTTCTATGGAACTTTTGAAAGATGCAGTATCAACATTAAGAATTCTCAATTTGGGATCAAGAGAAGAACAATCTAATTATCTTTCCTCATGGTCCAAAATAGCCTTTGTTTGTTCTCAAGAGCTGAAACATGGTGCTTATATTTGGAAGCAAGCAGTACAAAAGAATGTCCACGACCAAATATTATCTAACCCACAAGGTAAGCTATATGATTATATCATGCCTATTGAATGTGCTGCTGATGCAGACGAACTTATAGGGTCTGAAATAACCTCTCTTTTTCTGGGGTGGTGTGTTGACATAGGTGTTCGGTATATCCACGCACTTGGAGAAATTTATAGAGTGGCAGAAATTATTGGAGCTTCAGCCAAACTCCACAAGCCATGGATGTTATTAGGTTCCATAGATCCTACAAGTTTATTTTCCCTTTTGAACGAGTGTTATACCATATGGTCGGGTTCGGGACTTGAAGAAGCTCTTTTCAGTATATCAAATCAAAATAATTTTGAGCCAGATGGTATGTCAAGGGAATTAGTTGAATCCATTAAGTACATTCATGAGCTTGATGAGCATGCACTTCAGAGCTATGTCATCTCTGGAGAAGAAACTACTTGCCAGCTGTCAGCTTTACCTGCTGGTTTCATACCAGGTATGTGCGCAATAATCTTGGCTCTCTTTGAAACACAAGTGATAAAATTTGACTAGAAATTTATGTTTTTCACAGAATTTTTTTCTTCTAATTTGTGACAAAGTATTAAGGTGTCCAAATGGCCATTGTTAGCAATTAGGGAAAAATCCTTTTAAGTATGAAAAATTACCAATAAATGTTTTGTCAAGTATTGATGTTTAGGATATCTCTTCAACTTTGATCCTTTGGCCATTTGCCACATACAGCCCATTCAGTGAAATCTTTCATGCTGGCTAAACTGATATGATAGTAGTTGAGCAGTTGAACCCTCTCACGTATTCTCAGGTGATACTATAAAGGAGAGTGGATGTCCTAGAAGAGCCGACGTCCTCGGTGGATGCACTCTACCCGGCATGCCCGGCGGGCTCTCTCCTCAGCCCCCGGTTAGCCCTGGACAGGTAGCCCTTTCCGCAGAGGTCAGCGGACTGGTCTGATACCAATGATAGGATACTTAAGCCCAAGGAAGAACTACACCCCAAAAGCTAGCTATTAAGGTGGGAGAGTCCAAGGACTTAAATACCACTCCACACATTGATATTTAGTCAATGTGGGACTCTATCGACTTGCGGGACCAAACTTCTGAAACACACCTAATGTAACCAAAACGAATTGAAACAAAATAACGTGCATCTGCCGCAGGATCAATGTTGGGAAGAGTCTTTCTGCATTATGTACTAATAGTTGATATCTTTTTAACACCAATTTACATTTTCTTTAGTATCTGTCTGGATCAATAGCTACAGGCTATGCTTTCATTAAATGAAGTGGGAAAAGATGTGATATTTTTCATTTAAAAATGGAAAGTGGGAATTTCAGCTACACATCATCCTGTAAGATCTTGTAACTTTTTCCCACATGATTTTTGTGAATCAGGGTTAAAAATGTTGACATGGAATGGGAAGCACTACTTCGTCATGCTTGCAAACTTGTGGATCAATCTAATAAGTTCAGATCCTCCGAAGGAGTGATACCTGCAAATACAAGTATGTGACTCTTCCATCAGATTTTTCAGTGTCCTTGAAGTTTTTTTCTATTTAAATAAGAAAAATCAAAGTGAGAGATTGTGGCAGGATCCAGTTTTTTTTCCTGGGATGAGACCTCTGGAGCACTGGCAGCAGTTTTTCAACTAAAAGGAGATTGTGTATGGGTTGAAAATCTGTGATCTGACGTTTAAGGCCCGTATGGTTGCACGACTGCTTGGTCTGATCAGGCAAAGTCACCAATTAAGTTCATTCTTTCTTCAAAAGGTTACCATTCTTTCTGTGGAAGCTTTAGAACAATAGCCGGATGTTACAGGTGCTATATTTGTAAGTGTTAGATGTATTACTAGATGATAACGAAGAGCCATACTACATAGAGTAGAATTCTGGATACGGTTCAGTTATGCAGAGGGAATGATATTGCCTAGTTATCAAATGATGCTGGTGTTGTAAAATAACTGGGATTCCCTTAACAATATTACAGAGTAGTCTTTCGGCATGAAGTAAATTCATAAATAATTTGATTTAGATTTTTTTTGGCCATATTTGATTTAGATTTGAAAATATAGCAATATTCGTGTCCAGTACTTCGCATGCACTGACAACTCAGCTTCAAATTGAATGGCAACCGAAAAAAAAAAAACAAAGAATCAATCTGTTACTGCTCCTCATCAGTAGCCACAATCAGATCTTCTCCTTGTCCATGACAAAGAAAACACAAGAAGCTGTGCTGCATTTGAAGTGCACATAGAATTAGTAGTCAACGGTCAATGCAGAAAGTATTTGCCTATTTGGATATTGTTAAATTCCCTCTTTAGCTGTATATCCCAAAATAATTTGGCTTAATTAAGGTTTTTTCAGAACACATTGGATTTTCAACCGTAAGTCTTCAAGTTTTCAAAGTTTGTCAAGATGCAGATTCATCCGCAACCCCTGTACCACAGAAGTTGTCATACAACCACATTATGATGATAGGTCTCCTTTAGCCAAGAAAGCAATAGAACTGGTCAGAGGGTAATAAAACCCATGTTTGAAGTATAATATTCAACAAGAAATATGTGGAACCATAGCTCAAATGGGCCATGCCCCATTTGGTGTCTGAAGTCTAATTTAACGCATGCGATTGCGTAGTGAAAAACCATGAGCTCCTCGTAACATATCAATTATCAAACATAATTTCATGGTTTGCTGAAACAAATTCTATATTAATATAATGTAGGCAGGGGGAATATGTTGTCATTGCAAATGAAACCCCAAAATTAATAGGGTAAAATACATTTTACCCTTTTGAAGCATAGTCTTTTCTCAACTTACTTTTAGAATTTTTTTTTATCACTTAATTTCTGAAGTTTGATTTTAAGTGAAAATGTTACTTTTTTAATTAAATTAAATAAAACATATGGCACGAACATACCACGTGATCTTACCGTTACAAAAGCAAAAAAAAATCATTGATTAAACTTTCTAATTTTTTTTAATTACTTAACCCCTTAAATCTTGGTTTTAATTATTTGGAGGTTAACACCTTTTTAATTTAACTAAAAAGTAAAGTTTTCACTTTAAATCAAACTACGAAGAGGTTAAGAGGTAATAAAAAAAACTTCTAAAGGGTTAAGTTGAGAAAAAGCCATACTTAAAAAGGAGAAATGTATTTTACCCAAATTAATATTACGAGAGTAATATATAATGCGTGTTTGGATTAGCTGTGAAAAAAATATTATGTGAAAAATTAATTATGTGTATAATCGATTTTCAAGAAAATTGATTATGAAAAAATTAATTTATGTTTGGATATGTTAATTCATAATCGATTTTATGATAAAGAGTTTTGTTTGAATTGTATAAAAAAATCACTTTTATGTATTAAATTACCAAAAGATGTATGAAATGATTGAAAAATTTATTTGATTAAGGACAAATAGGTATTTATCTCTTAAAATTTTTGAAATAATTTGAAATCAAATAATTAAAAGCTTAAAATAACAGTTTTTTTTAAAAAGTTATTTTTAGTTATAAAAAATAATCGTAACTTATAGTCAATTTTACACACTTTAAACAAATAAGATAGATTTTAGATAAAATAATTTTTTTAAGACAAAATTTTTTAAAAAAAGATTAATCTTTTTTAAACATGCTCGTAACCTAGTATATGTGGCTATTCTATTTCTAAGTGCTCGTGAAACAATATATGGTAAGCTGCACCAGCCACCGGATATGGGCCGTTGCAAGTTGCAAATGGCATAAATAATATCAAGGATTTGGTAGCTGTCAAGGGCATAAACAATTTGGAAGTTTACAGAGCAAACTAGCATTAAATATATAGCAATCGAACTGAGAAGCCATAAAATCCTATTGATGAGTTAACAGATACGTCGTGCCAAACAAAATTTGAGGTTTTCATTGATTTTTTTTTAATAGTACTACATATTTCCAAATTGCTAGAAGGTCAAATAGTCCTTCGCACGGAGGTTTTAGTTTACTACCATGTTAGTAATCGAAATAGTTTAGGGCATGAAAAAAATGGAAGTTCAGGCAGCAAACTAGCGCTGCAAAAAATGTATAGAGAGCCATGAACTTTACCTCATTTGAAAATGGGTACCATAAATTTTTCAATTTGAAAGACTTTAAATTTTTAAAAACTTATAAATAAACTATTTTATATATAAATTAAACTAAAATCATTCATTATCTGAGTTAAACATATTGATTAATACACATGTAAATATTTAATTTGTTCATATTTTTTAAAGAGAAATTACAAAAAATTCTACACTTTATTTTTATTTTTTGTCTAAAAATATAAAAATATCAAATAATTTGAAAGAGATTAAATTAAAAGAAGAATTTTTTTTAAATCATATAGATAAATTAGATATTATAATGTGTATAAATAAATACTTACAAGTTATGTAATAAATGTTTTTTATTTAATTTATGTATGAAATAGTTTATTTATAAGTTTTGAAAAATTAAAAGATTTTTCATCTGAATTTAAAAATTTATGATAATTATTTCAAAACAAAATCAAATTTAAAAGTGTCTGTACATTTTTTCTTTTAATATATAGCAATGAAATTGACAAATCATATAATCCTATTAATGAGTTAATAAATACGTTGTGTCCAATAACATTGGAAAATTTCCATTAATGTTTTTATTAAGAAATCATAAAATCTTGTTAATGAGTTAATAAATACGTTGTGTGAAATGACAATGGAGAATTTTCATTGATTTTTTATTAAGAAACCATAAAATCCTATTGATGAGTTAATAGATACGTTGTGTCCAATAACATTAGAGAATCTCCATTAATTTTTTTTATTAAGAAACCATCAAAATCTTATTAATGAGTTAATAAATACTTTGTGTCAAATAAGATTTGAGAATTTTCATTGATTTTTTTAGTAGTAGTGGAAAAAAAAGAAAAAAAGAAAACTTGTTTTTAAATTGCAAAACCCTCTTTCCCGTTTGGTTCACTCTCATTCTGAGGCGCCGTTGCTGTTGGAGTTGGAGTGAGAGTGATGTTGGACATCAACCTATTCAGGGAAGAAAAGGGCCACAACCCCGAACTCATCCGCGAATCTCAACGCCGTCGTTTCGCCAGCGTCGACCAAGTGGACGAGGTCATCAATCTCGACAAAGAATGGCGAAAGCGTACTCTCTCTCTCTCTTCTCTCTTCCTTCACAATCTCTCTCAATCAATCAATCGCATCAATATTATTATGCTTTTCAGGTCAATTCGAGCTTGAGAATCTCCGCAAAGACGTTAACAAGATCAACAAGGAAGTCTCCAAACTCAAGCGTGTCCGTATTTTTCATTTCTCAAATTCTAAATTTTCCAGATCAATTTCTAGTTATGAACATCCAAACTTTCTTTAAAATTTTGTGTATAATTAAGCCAATTATTCATTATTGTTGTTGATGTTGTTGTGCGTGTTAGGCGGGTGAAGATGCCGCTAAGCTCATTAGTGAATCGGAAGAGACTAAGAGATTGATTGCGGAGAAAGAGGTTCAAGTTCGCGAAACACTACAACTGTTGAATTCTAAATTGGAAACTATTGGAAACCTCGTCCACGATTCCGTTCCAGTCAGTGATGATGAGGTTTGTGCTTGTCTTTTTTATTTTGGTTCATTTCGTTGCTCTTTTATTCTTGCTAATGATTTTTATCCTGAAATCGTGGGGTATTCTATATTTTAGGCCAACAATGCTGTGATTAGATCATGGGGGGAGAAAAGAGTGGAGCCTAAACTAAAGAATCATGTGGATCTAGTTGAGCTTCTTGGAATAGCAGATATAAAGAAAGGTATGAATTTATTCATCTAGTGTTCAAGTGATGATTTTTTTTTTTTGGCTTGGGAGCTGACTTTTAATAATTGCAATTTTTTGTTGTGATTTATTTACCATGTAGCATATGGGCATGTGATTCTGGTTCAGTATGTTGCCATACTTTTGTAATCATAAATGCTGCCATTTTTCACTGGACATTCTTTCTTTTCTTTATCCACTGCCTGAATCATTTGTATGAATTGCCTAGCTATTGCATTACATGTAGTACATGTTTAGTTTTTCCCACTATTTATCTCGATTAGTGACAATATTGTAATTTGTAATGACATTTTTCTTGTGGCTCGAAAAATTTAATATGGCAGAATACATGTTTCTTCCTAAAAAATGTTCCAAGTCATTGTTCGGCCTCCTTTTTCACTGTATTTGTCATCTACCTTCAGATGCCTTTATGTTAATCGCCAATCCAGTGCGTGAAATACTGTTTGTTGCATTTCAGCCATGCTAGCCTAGCCTTTCAATAGTACATGCATTTCTGGTCCTATTTTCTTTGAATGTATCCTAATCTTTAATGTCAAGTTGCTTGATACATAATAGGAGCTGATGTAGCTGGAGGTAGAGGTTTCTATCTCAAAGGAGATGGTGTTCGTCTTAATCAAGCTCTAATCAACTTTGGACTTGATTTTTTGGAGAAAAGGGAATATACTTTATTGCATACTCCTTTCTTCATGAGAAAAGATATAATGTCAAAGTGTGCTCAATTAGCCCAATTTGATGAGGAACTTTATAAGGTAAAACTCATAAGTTGATTCCATGATTTGTCTGTGTGTCCATCTACAGTTTGGTGGTGTCGAGACATATTAGTTCTGCCTCTATATATAACTTATATTCTTTGACTAAAGTAAATGAGATTAGTGCATGTCTGCTTTGCCGATTAGTATGCTTAATCTTTTAGTGCCAATAGCCTTATTGTAATGTGTGATTCAAAAGCTTTATCTTTTCCTCTGAGCATATCTGAGAGTTATTATGCAGGTAACTGGTGAAGGAGATGACAAATATCTGATTGCAACAGCAGAGCAGCCCCTTTGTGCTTATCATTTAGATGATTGGATCCACCCTTCCCAGCTACCCATAAGGTAACATGAATTTGGTGACACATATTAACATTGGAAGACTGGGTCGTCTTTAACTTTGAAACTATGCTTTTGGCAGATATGCTGGATATTCATCATGCTTTCGTAAGGAAGCTGGATCTCATGGTCGAGATACTCTAGGAATATTCCGAGTTCACCAATTTGAGAAAGTGGAGCAGTTTTGCATTACTAGCCCAAATGGCAATGATTCGTGGGACATGCATGAGGAAATGCTAAAGAACTCTGAGGATTTTTACAAAGCGGTATGATGGTGTCCGTCATGAAGCAGTTAGAATATGTTTAATACCATTCCTCTATATGAGTTCAAATTTCAAATAAATATATAATTTGAAAACGGTTACTGAATCCCAGGCTACTGTTAAACTGTTATAAGCATGTTTTTTCTTTGACATGCCAAACATGTCTAACCAGGGGAATGTTTAATGGGTGCACCTGTATGCTTGTGATTGTCTGCATAGGCCAAGTATTCATAGGTTGGCTTTATCTCTTTATATTTTTTCTGGATGCTATTGTATATAGTTTGGTGTATAGGTTGTTTCCTCACTAAAATGACCGCTTTCTTTATATAATTAAAATTTTATTTATTGCAGTTAAACATTCCATATCAAGTTGTTGCCATTGTATCTGGTGCTTTGAACGATGCTGCAGCAAAGAAGTATGATCTAGAAGCATGGTTTCCAGCATCTCAAGCTTATAGAGAGCTAGTATCCTGTTCAAACTGTACAGACTATCAGGCCAGAAGATTAGAAATTCGATATGGGCAGAAGAAGGTCAGTTAAGGCCAAATATCATTATAAACATAGATGGCTTTATTAACATTATTCAACAACTTATGAATGAAAGATTTCATTTCCTTTTTTTTCTAAAAGAAAAAGATCTTTGAGCCCTTGCCTCATAGATTTCAAAATCTATAGTAATTTGAATTTATGGAATCCATTCTATTGGTAATTTCTAAGTTCATACTTCCCAAGTATAATCTTTTATTGAAATTCTATTTAGGCCCTGTTTTTTTTCAAGTAATAAAAGTGCTTTTTTTAGAAGTTAAAGAGTTCAAGCTTTTAAAAAAAGCACTTCATGTGCTTTTTTGTTACACATGAAGTGCTTTTTTTAAAAGCTTGAACTCTTTAGCTTCTAAAAAAAACACTTTTATTACTTCAAAAAAACACTTCTACTCTTAAAAAAAGCTAATACAAACGGGCCCTTAGCTGACAAGTTTGATCTCTATTAAACATTTTGGGGATAATCAAAATTGATGATGGTTCTTACTTGTGGAAAGGGTAGCTAAGATATGCCGCAGTCAAACTTTGATAGATCAAATTGTGTTGTTGGGATTTTGCCATGAGCAATGTTTACTTTTGGCATTTACTGATTTCAACCCTATACACGAATGTACTTTCATAATTTTAACTGTTGGCCTTTGCGTCTTTTTTGCTGTTGCAGAGCAATGAGCAGATGAAGCAATATGTTCACTTGTTGAACTCTACTCTTACGGCTACTGAGAGGACCATTTGCTGCATACTAGAGAACAACCAGAAGGAGGATGGTGTAGAGATACCAGAAGTCCTCAGACCATTCATGGGCGGAAAGACTTTCCTACCTTTCAAGAATCAACCAGTTAATGAAGCCAAAGGGAAGAAATCGAAGGCCTAATTGCATTATTTTTAGTCTGAATGATATTTATGAAGAGTTAGTTCAAAATTGAAGGTTAGGTGACCCTTGTTATTCTCCACCATAACCTGCCTCCAACCCCCACCCTTTTTCCCTCTTCCCTTTTACCTAAATAGCAAATTATCCTGAGAAGCATGCACGATTTCGTGGAGAAGGGATACACTTGGAAATTTAAACTATATATCTTCAATGACTACTTTGTTTTAGTGTTGCAAGAGGTTTCTTTAATTGGCATATTCTGTTAACTCATTAATCTATAAACCTTGTACTTGCTTCACTGTTGCTTGAAAGGGGCGAAAACACGTAAAATCTGTAACATAAATGCCAGAACGTGTTTATTTGCCTTGCTTTCCTCCAAAAGTTAGGTTAAATTGAATAGAGTTTATTGTTTGCATCTACATACATCTTTTCTTTTTTCTTAAAAACATGTTTACGGGTGAATTTGTATCTGTACTGTGATATGGGTACAAGTTGTTCGTCGTAGTAGAATCCTATGAACGTGAATTGTCAAAGTTCAATATAAGTGTAACCCAAATGCAAGGGGATTCAGGATCATGGTGTAGGATTCTGAAGCATTGCTTTCTGTCTTGCAGGGCATTGAACCATGTTCAATTTAATCGAGCTGCGCATATACTGAGTTCTATTACGAAATTTATTGGAAAGAGGAATACTGTCTGGAAATTTGGGACTAGAATATTCAACCAAGTTTTGTAGTAGAGAGGGACTGAGAGAGTGAGAGGTATTACTTGGCAGCCAACCTTCTGGCTGGTTCTTCACATGGTCACTCACGATGATAGGTTTTGCACTATGGACCGCTGCATGCATCTCAATCTGTATTGTCTTACGGTCAAAGCAAATATTTTAAAAATAACTATTTTTTAAAAATCTTGTATGGATCCTTTTTTTCCATTAGATCTTGCATGGATTTACCCGTAGTAATTCAATATTTCTTTGTCGTCAACAACCACAAGGATATTATCCTATTGTTCACTGTACTTAGATCTTTGATATCAAGGGCATTTTGAACTTCCAATCACTTGTGAACTCTCTCCTCTGAACGACTGAATCCCATTTCATAAGAAACTTTGTATTGTTAGGGCGTTTAGCGATATAATATCAAATCTTGTTATATAATCTAATATCACACAGCCTTTCGGATGAAGAAGTGGGAGGGGGGATGTTGTTAGGCAATTTCTGCAAATGCACCGAATTGCTACAAGTAATATAATTGTGAGAAAAGAAGTATCGTTTTTATAGGGATTGTAATTATTTTATCAAAGCAAGCAAGTATCGTAAATATTTTGATCGGAAAATCTAAAGCTGTATTGGTATGTATGATTTCAAACAAGTATGAATAAATGTATTGTTAAATGAACAATTAACAATTGAATAAATGTTTTTTTTGGATTTTTAAAGAGAAGAATATTAATCATGAAAAATGAGTAGGGTTTGAATCTATTGTTTACCCTTTTAAGCTATTGAATAACTATCAAAACAAGCAATATTCATGCATTTGAGGTCTCAATCAACAAATTTAGACCAAGATTAATCCCTTGACTCAAAACCTCTTTAACCCAAATCACAACTCCTAATTCCTTAGGTAATTGTTGATTCAAATTAAGCATTAATGACAATGATTGCATGGAACACATAATCACAATAATATATTTTTATATTCAATCATAACCATGTTGACCCAACTCAGTTCCGGCATTACGAACATTTTTCCAATCAAACGAAATACCCAAATTCAAACAAATAGTGATCAAATATTGATTAGCATTAAGCAATGAGAAAAGTGCTCAAATACATGAAATTAACTTGTAAAAAAAGTATAAAACAGATCACATAAGAGTATCTACAATGTTCATCTACCCTTAACCTAAAAAATTTAGCTACTTATGATGGAAGAAGAATAAATCAGAAAAATCAAACTAATGGAGGAGGAAGAAGCCATTGATCCTTCAAAGTCTTGTTCCCAAGCTTAAATCATCAATGGAGATGGAAGTGAGATGAGTTCCCCAGAGTTCTTTGGCTTAGACCCACGAAAAATGATGAAATATAATCCAAAAATTCCCCCTGAGTGAGCCAAAACGCCTATTTAAAGTTCCTGCTGTAACTGTCATGGGCAAAGCTCATTTGACATTCATTTTGAGCATGTATAACAACCTATTTCGCGATAAAATAAAATAAAAAAAACAAAATGTGCTTTGCTGATGAACAGAGGTGCAAAGCGCATGCAACTTAGAATGAAAACTTCATAAATGCGCAAGGCTCCTATTGATTTGTGCAAAACACACATTGTCAGCTTTTTTCCACTTCTTGTCTTTATTTTTGCATTATATGATTCAAAACTCAATAAAAGTGTAAAAATTAATGAAATAAATCTATATACCTATATAATCATATATATTAACAACTTCTACTCCTATATCTATCCAATTGTGACTAAACTCTATACAAAGCTTACTTTTAAGCTTATAAATCTATATATGTTGTAGATTTATCAAATGTGGAGAATGAAGATTTCAAATTTTTTAATACATAAATCATAAGGAGGGTGGTGATTTTCAAGTGGCTTTTGATCAAAACTCAGTCAATTAAGGATAATTCTCATAGCGAATATACAAGTTAAAGAGAAAAGGTGGTGGAAGATTACTAAGAGGGAGACGCTTAATGGTCAATTATTACTAGAGCTGGGAAACAGTATCTAGTATTGCAATTTGCAAGCAAGTTATGTTCCTGCATATTACAGGGCCTAATTAGCCTTAATCCATGTAGTTGTGTCAACAATGTAAAACACAAGCCATCGTGGATAACTTCCATCACCAACACGCAGATTTTAAACATTTGCTATACATAATCCAATGGGTCAACCTCTAGACTAGGAAGCTTGAGCAACCTTCTGCTAAAGGATATGAAAATTGCTGCACATACTATGCTTTAGAAGTGTTTGATAGTGAAAGATATATATTAATGACAAATAAGTTACATATATGCTTTAGAACTTCAGATATAAAAATGTAATAACAGTGCAGTGCTTATACTCAAACTTGCATTGTGATCAAGAAAAACTAGTCACCATCCCATGCAGTAGTGTTTATATACAACACAGCTCTTATAAGGACATAGGATTCAATCGCTTGAAGAACTACCTACCTGTTGTGTAAGGGGTCAGGAAATGAGGATACTTCTCTATTAAATGTCGCGTAAGAGCCTCCATCTGTTTCATTGGTAAAGATTTTCCTCCAAAGTGGAGACTTGACTACATGTTCCACTTCTTTTCCATAACAAATACCCAGTATTTCGTGATTTAAACTATAAATGCTTAATAGTATGAGTAAAAGACACCCAACTTGAGTCCTTGAAATTGACATGACTTTTCCCACAATGTTCAATGACCATTACTATTCATCTTTTAGCTTCTCTGAGCCAAAGATGGAAAATAAATATCAAGATTTGGGACACCTCTTGATGTGTCTGCTTCTGCATATAACTATATATCAGTAGGTGTGTAGCACACTACAAAAAAGAGAAAGAGAAGGGAATTGAAGAGGTCTCCATAATAAAAGTGAGAAGGGGAAGGATTCAAGGGTGGAAATATTTATTACATTGTCACAAACTCAGGAAGATTAAGGCTCATTTAATATTTAGAGTTTTAAATATGGATAGTTGATTCTCTCACTTCCTCGCATAAAACATAGGTTTATTCATCATAAAGAAAGGATCCAGGGAACTGGAAGAAAACAAATGGTCAAGGTCATGTCACAGTTAATTAGTAATATTAGTTCCAATGTTGATCAAATCACAATTCATGTTTGACCATCTTTCAATACCACACATAGCTAATCTTCATGTAAATAAAACAGACGTATAATATATGGTAATTTCTTAAACCAGAACTTTGAGTTTGTGCATTGATGATGAACTATGTACACTATTGGATACCAAGTTACCAACCAACCCTTTATTTATTATAAGACAATTTTAACTCATGACTCTTAATAAATCCAAACTCAAACTAACCTTGTCCATCATAGAACCCCCAATTTCAGGATTCCTTTATTTGATTTTACTTTGCTCTTTTTCATCATTTAAAAGTCTAAAATAGTAAAATGCTAATGTCTTCACTCTCTATGAATGTATATTTCTAGGGCTATTAGGACTTCTTTTTACCCTTTTTCTTTGGTGTCTTCATATTTTACAATGCAAGTGCCTCACAAAACTAACCTATTTGCTTGTTGAAGAAGCAAGAGATTCAATAAAGGCCTCTTTTAGCTTATGCTTTATTGAGCTTAAGGTTTCAAGCAAAGTATTTTAATAAGGTTTGTTTCTTCCTTTGGACTAGCTTATGGCATCTTTACATTCTGTAGCCTTCTTTCTTTACTCCTAGGGTTGGGATTCGTCTTGTGTCTATCTTTGTTCGCGTAGTTGCATCAGATCTTTGTTATTACTTGTTGATCTTGTGACTTGTGACTTGTGGGAAAGACCTTCATTCCAATTAATTCATTACTCCATTTTGGTGGGTTCCTAATAGTATCCGCTTACCAAAGTTCTCTTGGGCAAAAGATTGTCTGTAGTCTGAAAACGTACTTGGCATTGTGCCAAAATAAAAAAGAAAAATTAATTTTGATTCATTGTCAATATAAAAAAATACATTGTCATTTAATTATATATTGTTAATTCATTAAAAAAGTTTGAATATCACAACAATTATTTAAAAAAATTAATTCTTTTAATTATTTGTCAACATATCATTAAATAATAAAAAAAACTTTAAACTAACATTAAATCAAATTTAAACTCAAATAAAAATATGTTAAAGATAAGGGTAATTACATTGATATCTTTTTAAGGTATACTTAAATGATAGAAATCGTTTTAGTGTTTAAATAATATAATTACAATTAGCATTTTTACAGTTTTATGTACGTTATAAAAATCTTCTGCAACATCAAATGTCATTATTTTTTATCTATAGTATAGATAAATTCTATCAATGTTTAGGTAATTTTGTTGATATTTAGGTGCAATTGTTGAACTTAAAAATTCTGTCAAATTTAGAGTTAAATAATCAAATGTGTCATACTATTTATATTTAAAAATACTTTAACAGTAGATTAAAAAAATTATGAAAAAAATGAATTTTAAGTGCAATTCATTTCTTTTAAATTCTTTGTAACTAAATATTTTTATGAATTAAAAATAAGAGAAAATATTATTGTTATTTAACCATGACTTGAAGGAGATTGTGAAAATAAATAAAAAAATTATATAGTAAAATTAACGATATTTAACCAAAAAAAACTTATATAATATAATAAACTACTTGACATCAATATGAAATTTCATCCAAGTCGCTTTTACTTGCACTTTAGCTTACTCCACTCTCATACTAGGTCTTAAAAGTCATCGATTGGTATTGACACGAAGCATTTATGTTATTTATTTTCTACCTAATTTCTGTATTTTTCAAGCCAAATTATGTTCGAGCAATGCTAAAGTCAACAAATTTTTAGACATAATTATATAGCCATGTCAAATGTTAAATTACATTGATAGTAAATTATATCTTACCTAGAACCCTAAAAAAAAAACAATTATTCGGGACACGTATTCTAATATTTTCTTTGACATTGTTAAAGAATTAACTTCACTTTTTTGCAATTATGCTATTGTTTAGACAAAAGTGGGACTATGTCAAACATATTATTGAGAGTTGAGACATGTGAATGTGAGTTTAACCTTTTTTGGGTAAAATTTTATTTCAATGAGTATATATATATATATATGCCTTGTAATGTTTAAGACAAATGCTTGTAGTTAAGCTACTCACCTCTACATTTCAAAAAATGAATGAATACATGACGATTTAATTTGATAATCGTATTTCTGCTACAAATTGTATAAATGAAAACCTAAACAGGCAAAAAGCTCTTTCTTTGTTACCTATATTTCATTAACGCTGATTGATGATAATATCAGTTTCCTTTCAAATGTATCATTCATTCAAATAGGCAAACACGGGTATACTTACGTTGTTTCATTATTTTCTTTGTTGAATGCAAATATATATATATATATATATCAAACCAAAGGATTCATTAAAAAATACAAGTTCATTTAATTTCAAGCAAAGCAAATTGAGTGTGGATATGGTATTGATATTAAAGAGAAAAAATAATTGGACTAACCTGCAAAATTGACAATGAGAGTTCCTGGATTTGGAGCTGCCTGCAACAAAAATAATTGAAGAAAAAATTGAGAATAAGATAAAAGTAAAGTAATGGATGATAAATGCATTGAAGATGATGACTCACAGGTACAGATCCTGAAACCTTTTGGTTATCAATCGAGGTATGCTTTTTGACATCATTTTCAATGTCTATTCTATCGTCATCTTTCTGTCTTGACCTTCATCCTTCACCCTTCACCCTTCACCTTTCACATTTGTGTTTCTAATTCTTTTTTTTTGCCTTTTTTCTTTTTTGGGTGTAATTGTGTTTTTAATTCTATTCTTGTTTATCTGGACTCTAAAGTTGAAACTATTATTCATTTCTTGTTAATGAATGCTGGCCAAGTTTAGCCCAATGAATAGACTAAGCTGGGCTAATTTTTTATAATATCAAAATAACAAACTTAAAAGTAAGGATTGAATCGGGTTGGTTTTGAAAAAAAATTCTTCTCTATTTGATTCAACCTCAACCTATACATGTACAAATAAGGTTACGTTAAGCATGTAAGTTAAAACATACAAAGAAAAAAAAAGATTTAACTAGTTAAAAAAATAACGTTGTTCCACTTTATTGTAACTTTTTTTTTTCCATAAGTGAAATAACATTGGTCCACATAAGTTTTTTTTCTTAAGTGGAATAATATATTTAAATATTTAAGTATAATGACATCGTTCCACTTAATTATGGAAAAACCAACTCGCTTGTCTTATGTGATCCTTCAACTTGTTGAAATGATTGCATAATAATTGTTGGAATTGAAGCACTTTCTATTTAAGAGCCACTCTTAATATACAAAGTTAAAATAATTAGTGTCTTACCCTTGACTTTGAGAACTATATTGATCAACCATTTATGAAATAACAAATATTCAACAATTAGGAATAAGTTAAAATGCTAGCATAATATTTGTCCTAACTTTCCGGTCCGAAACAAAATCAATTCAAAATTAGAGAAATAACATTTATCTAAAGCACAAATTCATAGGTAACCAGTATAAAAACTTATCTATATCTAACTTAAATATAAGACTAAAACATTAAATTTTAAAACCTAAGAGCTAAATAAATTAGTATAAGAAAACAATTTTAAAATTAAAAAGTGATGGGTTGGATTGAGAAATGTTCAACCCATTCACAACGAGTTGGGTGATTTTCAAATCCAACTAAACTCTTATACTTAAACTAACTTACAGTTGAATTGAGTCAATTTTTGAAAATTTGTAGATAAATTCGACCCACTAAAAACCCTACAATTAGTTACACACCCTTACAGGCATGACATTTGGATTTGGCAGGGAGAGAAAATGATTGATAAACTTCTACATAATGAAGCCATTTGCAGGGCAATAAATTTTGAGGGTGAACAATATAAGTTCTTCTAAACATCTCTCAATCTAATTTTAGCAAAATGCAATAATGTAAAATTTTCAACTTATGAAGAAAAGTTGTTTTCCTGCGTCGATTGTGTAATAGCGTTTTCTGTGGAAATCCAAACATGCTGAGAAAGTTGAAAAGATGCTTTTTTTTTTCACAACTTGACATATCCAAACTTGCGCTAGTCTAATATTTCACGATTTACAAATTTGAAAAACCAAACTAACGACTATTCACCCATTTGTTTATGAATTTGAAGCCTCTTTTAAAAGAGATCCTCAGACGGCCAAAAACTAGTTAAATAACCTCATTTAATGAGAAGTTATTGAAAGTAATCATTTAAGTAAGGAAAAATCATTTGAGGTAATCATTTAAAAAGGATGAACATTTGCTTGTTCCTTTAAAATTTGGGCATGTTATTTACGTCTTCATTAGTAATTTTTTAATAACCTATTATTATTATTATTATTATTATTATTTTATAAAAAAATGGAATTATGATATATATATATATAACGGTTATTAAAAATAAAATAAAATAATTAATGAGTTTGTACCTCAATTAACACAAGTATTAATATTTTAATATTATAATGTTGTGATGATACAAGAAATTTGATCCTCTACAAGACTACCTATTTGTTTTTGCATCTTCAATGTACCAAAAAAGAAATAAAATTAACATGTTTTTTATTTTTGTAGTTGAGTCGAGTTGAAGAAAAAAAAAACACATGGCTGATTCTGGACTTTTCCTTTCCATTATTACTATTACATAGTTGGCGTAGAAACGACTAAAAGTTTAAGCATATTTTATACGACAGTCGTTTAAAACCGAGTATTTTCCGCTGCACTGCTACAAATATTAACCGTGGAAGTAAACTGCACACTAGGACGCACTTTCTGTACCTTCTCTATTTCGTGCCCTGCCACGGCCAGCCACCAGCACGGCTAGCTAGGGTAGACCCCTAGAGCTAGGGTTTTTGCTGGTCCTTCTACCTTTCATTAGTCACTACCACAACAACTTTGTCTCTCTCTTCCCCTTCACCACCCAGGTTTTCTCTCCACGCCTTCACGCCAACGCAATCTCTTATCTCATCTCACTCTCAACCTTTTTTTGTCTCTCCATTTTCACAAGAATTTTCACTCTCTACTAACTCTATTGCCTTTCCATCCCTCAATACACTTTTCCATCTTTCACTGTGGCCATTGCATCAAATCATCGCTAACATTTTTCTGAACCCATAAAATTTTATAGATATATCAACAGTTTTTTTTATTAGGTTTTTGCTCGCAGTATCGATGGCCAAAGCTTCTTCTGGAACGGTGAACCCACATGGCCGCACCGGAGTTCGTATTGTTGTGGCTGGAGACCAGGGCACCGGAAAATCAAGCCTGATTATTACTGCCGCCGCAGATAATTTCCCGGCGAATGTGCCGCCGGTGTTGCCTCCTACGAGGTTGCCTGAAGATCTGTATCCGGATCGCGTTCCCATCACCATTATTGACACCTCTTCCCGGTATGAAACTTTAGCGTTTTGATCTTTGGGTTCATGTTACCTTCATAAGGAAATTCATACTGTTTTGAATTTGAATAATGAACGTTTCATTTGAGAGACACTAGTGGTTTCTCAAGTTAAGATTCACAGACCGCAAAACAGGGGCTTATCAGCTTGGGTTGCCTTGTTAAGTGGAATGTTCTAGTAGCAGTACTAGTTGTTGTTGTTGTGATTCTAGGTTCCTTCAAGTAAATCTACAACATCTTTTGGTGTTTTGGAGTTGATGTTTCGTTGTTTCATTTTGGAGCCAAGCATTGTCTTTACGTTAATTTTCTCCCTTTAAAAGCAGTTTGGTTGCTGAGCTGTTTGCTGATCAAGTTTATGGAATTATGTGATGTTGTTTTGACATTTTGTTTAGCTGCATAAGAAAATTAAAGAATTCACTTTGCAACCTCTTAGAAAAATGAGACTTTACGCTTATAGCTTGATTATTAATAGGGAAATATTTAATCTGAAATCTGAATGTCTTCGCCTCTTGTTCCAGAGAATTCTGCAAATTATTGTCATTACTATTATTATTATTATTATCATCATCATTATTATTATCATTATTGCAGTCCTGAGGATAGTGATAAAGTTGCTGAAGAATTGCAGCGGGCTGACACAGTTGTCCTCACTTATGCATGTGATCGGCCTGAGACACTTGAACATCTGAGCATATTTTGGCTTCCTCATCTTCGCAAATTAGAGGTTCTGATCCTATCTTATTTTTTCTGCCTCTCCAAGGGTTATGGGACTGGCATGACTATGTGCTCAATTGCAGCTCCATTGGTCTTTTTAAAAGTGGAGAGAAAAAAAGGAGAGAGAAAATAAATATTCCTCAAAGAATGGAAGAGGAAAACCAAAATAGATTAGTGTAAATTGTTAAGTTGGTTCTGCTTTTCTTTCTCATAAAAATATCTTCTATTCTTGTGCACATGCTTGCATGCATCTATGCTTTATACAGCTTAGTTATGTTCACTTAATGTATTTTTCTCTTAATTTTGAGTGTATATGTACATGATATAGATCTTTGAACTTAATGAACAGGTAAAAGTTCCAGTTATAGTGGTCGGTTGTAAGCTTGATTTGAGAGACGAAAATCAGCAGGTGAGCCTGGAACAGGTGATGTCACCAATAATGCAACAGTTCCGAGAGATTGAAACTTGCATTGAGTGTTCAGCATCTAGGCATATCCAGGTATCTTATATTCATACCATTGTAATCAAACTTCTTGTATAGGCAATTCGGCATCTTATTTTAAAGGTGCTGACCAATTATATCTGGATTTGTTTCATGCAATTGTAATTAAAATTTCTTTTTGAAGGTCCCTGAAGTTTTCTACTATGCACAAAAGGCTGTTCTTCATCCAACGGCTCCATTATTTGATCAGGAATCACAGACTCTAAAGCCTCGATGTGTGCGGGCCTTGAAGCGGATTTTTATCCTCTGTGACCATGACAGAGATGGTGCCCTTAGTGATGCTGAGCTGAATGATTTTCAGGTTGTATTTTTACCTTTTAATATTAAAATATTAAATATTGAAATTGAGGCCTGTCTATTATCTGAGTATTATAGTCTAGCATCCCAGAGCTTGATTATAAGCTTGTTTCTATTATGTTATGGTAAGGTAATTTTGCTTACGATTTGTGAAAAATCTGACAAAACTATCCCCAGGTTAAATGTTTCAATGCTCCTTTGCAACCATCTGAAATTGTGGGTGTTAAGAAGGTTGTGCAAGAAAAATTGTCCGAAGGTGTGAATGAACGTGGGCTTACTTTGACAGGATTCCTATTTCTTCATGCCCTTTTCATAGAAAAAGGGCGTCTTGAGACAACATGGACTGTGCTCAGGAAGTTTGGATATAATGATGATATCAAGCTTGCTGATGATCTAATTCCACCTTTGAAACGGGCTCCTGATCAGGTATTTCTTTTGAGATGAATTGTGATCGAGTTATTTAGTTTTCTTTTGGCCACAGTCCCCCATTCTTTCTAAGAAGAAGAATTTATTGAGAGATTGTGGTTTCAAATTCAAGTGAACCTGGTTATGTGCTCAACTTAATTATCCAAGTAGTTATAAAAAATGCAAGGAAGAAAACGGCGTTGCTTGGGCCTTGACTCCTCCTTCCCCCCTAAGAAGAATGTAATGACTGATGAGAGGTTGTGGGTTCAAAGTAAAGTTAACCTGTGCATGATTTCAACTTACTTATTGAAATTGTTAAATTAACGGAGGAAAAAACGAGAAGTTGCTTGTGCCTGTTGTGGGATATGTACAAACATATGCTTTTAATGATATATTATTGTCACTTGGGCTTGGTTTGATTCTGATTTCTATGTCCATAAGGGAGCCCTATATGTGCTTGTCTTCTGCATTAGATATTGAAGGTTTCTTTAAGTTGGGTGAACTAGGTGTTTAACGTTCAGCTGATCAGCTCTTTTGAATAACAAGGAAACAAATAATCACATGACATATCTGATTGAGAAAAAGAGGTATTGAATCATCTAAATGTTTCTATATAATTGAATCCAACTGTTGCTATTTAAGATTATTTATCCTAAATTTGCTTCATGCACTCCTGAATGGCCTGGTTTGGTTGGAGATCCCTTTGTTTTTTCCTACAACTACATCGTATGTGAAAGCTTTTGCCTTTTATTAAAGGTCCTATAGTAATGGCTTCATGTGTTTTGTGTATGACATACCTTTATATGTTATGCCTGTCTGAGTTCAATTTGTGGACCACTGGGAATTTTTATCTTGTCCTGATCAAGATTGGCTTTAATATCTGCAGAGTGTGGAGCTGACAAATGAAGCACTTGATTTTTTGAAGGGAATCTTCGATGCATTTGATGGTGATGGTGTATGTCATTAGCACACACGACCTTGAATATCTCTACTTTTTCATGCTGCCCATTATGTGTTTTCAAACGTCTTCTCAAATGACTTTACTGTGATGTAGGTTACAAATAGTAACTTGCCTAACTCTTCCTGAAATTTGTCCATATCTTTTTGTCCTTCCAGGATGGGATCTTGCGACCTCGTGAACTTGAAGAATTGTTTTCTACTGCCCCGGAAAGGTAGACTCTTTTCTTACATTTTGTGCCAGATAGATCATAGAGGTTCACTTTATTATCCACTATTCAGTGTTCTCTATTATGGAGATATTATTGACATCAATCTGCTTAGCTGAACGCCAATAGTCCTGCAATGGGCTTGGTCTAATAGTCTCCAAATATTCAAATCTTAACCTAAATTATATGAGTTATCAGTAGTGCAGCCATGATTGTTTTTTAAGCTTTCTAGTTTCTTCTTTTACGCCGTTGTCTCTATGTTGCACAAATAAGGTTATGAGTATCATATCCGATACTACACAAGAATATATCAATTGTTGAAAATTTTACAATATGGATATGGATACGACAAGGAATATCAAATAAAATATTTAAAAGATATAGTTATGTACAAAATACTACATAATACATAATCTTCTTAAATGCGATCATTGTCTTCACTCTTCGTTATTACAGTTAGTTACATCCCCAATACTTATTTCCACCCCATCCATTTGCATTGGTTTCTTTGATTGAATTGGTAATGGGGCAGTGTGATGTGAAGTATATCATATGTTGTGTTATTTTTCAAATGTATACATGTTATAAGGATCTGGTTTATACTTCTCATTTTGCTTCTTCAATAATTTTACAAACTCTAGCTATGGCATTTTTTTTTCTATGTATGCATTTCCCGAGTCCAAATGTCAATAAAGATTTGCTCATGTATTTGATATCTTATGGTTTTTTTATTGCAGTCCTTGGACTGGAACTCCATATGAGGATGCTGCAGAAAAGAATGCATTTGGAGGACTATCGCTTGATGCATTTTTGTCAGAGGTGCGTAAGTCTCTATTTTCTTCTCTATTTCCCCATCACTGCATTTTGCTAAATAATGTTTGTGGAAGAGTGGTGGGAGTCACTAAGGAGTTTTATATCTCAATTAATTATAAAACTGATTTGAGGGAATCAAGGTTGCTTAAATTTTATGTCCACCATTATTGCTATCTATTTCCTTAATTTAAGTATGTATGTATAATTGTATATCTAGTTTGCATGCCTTTTCTTGCACACTGCATTTTATCTCCATTGCCATTAATTATCATTTTTTTTTATATATATACATATATCTTTTATTTTTTCTGGACAGTGGGCACTTATGACACTTCTGAACCCAACTTATAGTGTGGAGAATCTGATATACATTGGTTACTCTGGTGATCCATCATCTGCTATCCGTGTGACTAGGAGGCGGCGTTTAGATCGCAAGAAGCAACACTCAGAAAGAAATGTTTTGCAGTGCTTTGTTTTTGGGCCTAGGAAGGCCGGAAAATCTGCATTATTGAATTCTTTTATTGGAAGGTGTTTTCATTTGATATGCTACTTTGAATCCTGGTAATGTAATTTTAGTTATTGAGTATCATATAACCTTATTGTTGTTGAATTAATAATGCAGGCCGTATTCTGATAGCTATAATCCAACCACTGAGGATCGTTATGCAGTAAATGTTGTTGATATTTCTATGGTAAATGATACTTGATTTACAATTTGCTTATTGTGCAATATTTCGTCTCCCTCTCTCTCAGTCGTGTATACATGTATGATACTTGATTTACAATAGCTGTTGCTTACTGTGCAATATTTTGTCTCCCTCTCTCTCTCTCTCTCTCTCTCTCTCTCTCTCTCAGTCGTGTATACATGTATGCTTAGACACACACTCATGCCAACACTCTGTCCCACACCCAGATAATGCACATGTACATTTGGTTAAAAAGAATTTGAATGGCTAATGAAGTGCAGTGAGAGTTCAGTTTTGTAGGCATAAATTATCCATATGAATTATTAGTTATTGTTCAATTTGTTTTTAATGGGTTTTTATGATTTTCTTGTGTGATTGAAGCAACAAAATTTTCACCATCTTACTTTATAAATGTGACACACTGTAAACATTGTAATAAGTATGGTTGCTGCTAGCATGTTATAGAGCTCTATGGTTTACCATTTGCAGAAAGATTGCAGAGGGTTTTGTTTTTTATTTAATAATTACATGAACTTAGGTTTTGAAACTATGATAACCTGATAATTTGTACTTCGTCTTTTATTAGTTGGTCATCACTTGTTCTGCTTGTTGATTTTTTTGTTGTCTCTATATCGATTTAAGTTAAACATAGCATATTTTCTGTGGGAATCACGGCTTTCTGCTCCTTTGTTCCATAATCATTCTTTCATTCAGCACATTTCTCCTCAATCCTTGGGCATGATGATAGTATTTTATTAGGGTCTTGTGGAATTTTCAGGCCTTTTTTAACTACTTATTTATTTTTACTTTTTGATACATATACTTTCATGTTAGAAATAGTTGATTGTAGTCATGTATTTTTTAGGGTGCAATGTCGATGAAATTATGGATTTATTTATCCTCGACTTGCATATTTGATCTGTCTTGCTCTTTCCTGCACTGGAGTCTTCTTTTGTTGTATTCATTTTATTTATCTTGGCATTTCTTCCTTCTCAAAGTATATATTTTATCATTTTGGTTGCAGGAAAACAAAAAATATCTTGTACTGAGAGAGATTCCTGAAGATGGAGTTAGAAAGCTGTTGTCCAATAAGGAGTCTTTAGCCTCATGTGACATAGCAGTTTTTGTTCATGACAGGTGACCACTGATATTAAAGATCATTATACTGTAGAAGTCATGGATAATCTGTTACATGACTATTATGAAAAATATTTAGGTCGTATTTGGTTCTGTTAGAAACAGTTTTATGTTTCTAAGGGCCCAAAATCAGATAAGAAACATGAAAGAAAATATTTTCTTTTAGAGAACACTCAACATCTATCTTATTTTTTTAATAGAGTAAATACTGAAATTGGTCCTCCAAAGATACACGGGACATTAGTTTGGTCCTTCAATCATTTTTGACGTCAAAATAGTCCTCCAATGTCATTTTTTTTTTACATCAAATTGGTCCTCCAATGTCATTTTTGACATCAAATTGGTCCCTCAAAAAGGACAAAAAATGACTGATTTGATGCCAAAAATAATTGAAGGATCAAATTGATGTCCCATGTATCTTTGAAGGACCAAATTGGGTATTTACTCTTTTCAATATTTGCATCAGTATAGGATAAGTCTCACTGTTAAATAACTCATTTAAAAGCAGTGTTTATAAACTCTGCCAGAAATTACCACTTGTTTCCTTGAATTCAAGTTTTGATTAATTTTGTGTAGTCTGTTTGGATATTTTTAACCTGTAAACAATATTCAATATCATAATTCATAAGCACTTTGGAAAAAATCAGTTGTGCATTTGGATGAGTTTGCTAAAGTGGCTTATAAGCTAACAGAAACAATTTCTGGCTTAATTTTATAAGCTAACATTTGTGACTTACAAACATAAGTTGAAAAACGACTTATACAATAAGATGTTTATGTCATTTCAAATTTCAGCAGTGTTTATTCAAAGTGCACCGATTAAATTGGCTACTCATCCACGGGTGTCTAAGTTAACTATCATTTCATGGCCATGTTGTGTGGACAACTCATATTACTTGAAAAAAATGTCAGTTGTATATAGCTAACCAGATATTCATTCTAGGTCTGATGAGTCCTCATGGAGGACATCGTCTGAACTCCTTGTAGAAATCACTGGTCATGGAGAGGATACTGGCTTTGAGGTGCCCTGCCTTATAGTTGCAGCTAAAGATGATCTGGATTCATTTCCAATGGCTATACAAGAATCAACTAGGGTATTTTCAAATGACTTATTTCTTTGCATGATCATGTACATAATTGAGTGTGCATATTGTTGTTCTTGTGACTTTGGTTTCTGCTTAACAGATGCATTTTAATTATTGGATGGTTGGGTTAGAAACCTATTTAATGTGGTGAATATGACTTGTTTTGAAATTATGATTTCATCCAAATTTTCTGAATAGCAACATATAGCAAGTAGTAGTCTGTGTATCTGTATAGTTTGACCTTATGATGAAATTTGATTAAGCAAATTTGAACCCAGTTTGATTTTCCTTGTTTCACTTTTTTAATATAGTAATGTTGTGACACTTTTTTGTACATTTACTAGGATGTTTATTTTATGTCATCTTTGAATGGCACAATTGAGAGTTTGGGGTTGGGAATCTCACTCCTACCCTATAGCCATTGTACCAAATGCTGTACACCCTGATGTTTGGTAACATTTTAAAGGTGATGATTACACGAGAAATGAAATGTACTTCAAAATTAAGTAGTATTAACAACCTTTTCCATTTGGAGTTTTTGGATTTTCGTTTCAAAATGTATATTAGAATTGGCTCAAGAAGACAAATAAGGCATTGCTTTAATTTGCCCATACTATTGAAGTATAAAACTGGTAGCATAAGATGTTTGATCCATCAATGTCTAGCCGATATGCTCTAAATTAAAATTAAAAATAAAAAAACTAATAAAGCCAACTTATCAATGAGATACCCATTCCAAAAAGAAGTTTGATTATTGGCTCATTGATATTACAAGATATATCTATGGTAACATGACAACTCACTTCATAGATTTTGTCTTTAATTGGTTTAATTGTGATTGCTTTGTTTAGCTTCATAGTTTTATAGTCTCCTCTCTTTTGTTACAACACTTTAATTTTCATGCACATTTTAAGTAGAGAAGCTGGTTTTAATAACTGTTCAATTAATCTGTTAGTTGCAGCTTGAAACTTGATATCTTTGGGGAGTTCATCTAGTGGCTTTGTTTGCACTTGGTCCAATTTTATTTGGACAATGATATTTGTCAGCCTTTTCTACTGACTTGCAAGCAAGAGTGAAGAGTGTACTTGTTAGGTACCAGAAAAAATAGCTAGAAAAGAGATGAAAATTCACTGTTTTAGTGAAGAGTGCCTGGATCTGGGAAATGATAAAAAGGAGAATACAGAGCAAGAAAGAAAGATAGCCTAGGCAGTTAGAGAGTGCTCAGTCTCTCCTCAAAGTCCCAGCCAATCCCAGCCTGCCCCACGCAATCATCACTCCTTAGCCTTATACCAGGGTAGTCAATAGTGGGCAGTGGGCATAGCGGCCGCTATAGCGGCGGAGCGGCGCGGAACAAGGCTCGACCGCCACAGAATGCCGGTAGTAGTGCGTTTTAGTGTCGCGGCAGATAGCGGCTGGATTGCGGCCAAATAGCGGCAGCTATTGTGAACAAGTTCAAATTTCTATTTTACCCCAACTGTAACGTCCTCCTTCCACAGTTTGAGGTTTTTTTTCCAGGTCTTTTCCCTCTGTCGCACACTAGGAGTAGATTTTAGGTTGCCCATCCCTCTTTCCCTCTTTCTTTTGCACACCAGTCCCACGTTGCTTCTCCCCTAGTTCAGCCGCACGTTGCACCCAGTTCGCACTGCTCACCCAGTTCGCACTTTGCAATGCTCACCTTGTTCTCACCTGCCCATTCTTCTTAGTTGCTGGTCTCTGTTGTGCACAGCATACTGTTGTCAGCCACCTTGCCCTCCTTGTGCTTCTGGTCTCCCTCTGTTTCTAGCCTTTCTTTTGCACTTTTGTTCCTTGTAGTCATGGCATCATCACAATCACAGTCCATGCAACGCAGTTCATCTTTTGTTCCTATTGTAAAGCCCACGGGTGATAATATTGTAAAGCCTATATATGAATAATAGGAAGAGTGTTACTTGTGAATGATGAATGTGTCCTTGAGTTGAGTACTGTGAGTTTGAGTATCAATTATGTATGTATTACAAATTTATGAGTTTTTTACATTGTATCCGCTATCTTCGGTGTAGCGGCCACTTCGCGATCGGCTATACCAGAATAGCATTTTTGGGGTTGGCCGCTACGTTCCGCGTTCCGCCATTGACTACCTTGCCTTATACCCATTACAACCGAATCACTCTTCCACTATCCTGTCTACTGCCAACTCAGCAGTTAGTTACATAGTGGATAGCCTTCCATTTTCTCTCTCTTGGCCACGATCCCCTACATTGCAACCCCCCTTCCTCCTCACGTACACTTTAGTTATTTTAGGGATCCTATCAACACTCCCCCCCTCAAGACACGCCTTGTCCTCAAGGTGGAAGTCAGGAAACTGATCCATGAGTGTACATGAAGTCTCCCAGTAGTTTTGAAGTCTGGCAGATTTCCACTTAATGAGAACGACTGTGTATCCATTTGAATTAGTTTGGACGGCAAGTGCTTCAGCTGGCTGTACTTTCAGTTCCCAATCCTCTGCTAAAAACAGAGTTAATGGCTGGCTGGTGACACCTGCAGAGATGGATTTCTTTAGCAAGGAAGCATGGAAAACTGGATGCACTTGGCTGCCCACGGGTAGCTGTAGCTTATAAGCAACTGGGCTGATTTTTTCCACAATTTCACAAGGTCCATAGTACCTAAGACTCAGTTTCTGATTCACCCTCTTAGCCAAAGTCTTCAATTTATAAGGTTGAATCTTCAGAAAAACTACATCTCCAACTTGATATTCTACCTCTCGTCTGTGTTTATTGGCCTGATTGTGAGGGCCTGAACCAAATGCTCTCTTAATTTGTCAGCATGTGATTTCTTTCTGCCATCAGCCTATTGACTTCTTCTACTGAAGACTGATTTACATCACCTCGAATTAGTGTAGGGGGATCTCTCCCGTACAATGCTTTAAAAGGGGTCATTTTGGTAGCAGAATTGTAGTTGGTACAATATCAAAATTCTGCCCAACTGAGCCATTTAGGCCATTGCTTAGGTTTAGTCCCAGTGAGACACCTTAGGTAAGTCTCCAAACATCGGTTAACCACCTCGGTCTGCCCATCAGATTGGGCGTGATAGGCGGAACTGAATTTCAATCTGGTACCAGCAAGTTTAAATAGTTCTGTCCAAAAAGTACTGATGAAAACCCTGTCCCGGTTAGAAACAATGGAAGAGGGACATCCATGGAGCCTGACTATGTATTTGATGAAAATCCCCGCAATATCTCGAGCAATGAAGGGATGTGCTACTGCTGTGAAGTGTGCATACTTCTTTAATCTGTCTACTACTACTAGAATAGTGTCCACCCCAAAAGCCTTTGGCAATCCTCCTATAAAGTATAAAGCCCATAGAAAGGTCTGACCAAGTGTGTTGGTATTGGAAGTTGTTGTAGTAGACCCATGGGACTTGAGGCCTGATATTTATTCCTCTGACAAACTTCACAACCATGCACATACTGCTGTATTCTTTTCTTCATCCCTTACCAGAATATCAGTCTAGAAATCCTTTTGTAGGTCCGGAAAAATCCTGAGTGTTCCCCCAAAGCCGAGTCATGAAATTCCTTAAGTATTAAAGGAACTTTGGGAGAATCCTTAGGAACCACCATTCGTCCTTTATAATATAATCTCTTCTTCTTAAATTGGAACCCTGGATGGGAGTCAGGTTGCCTCAGCAAGTCTTGAATAATCCCCCTCAATTTTTCATCAGCCTAGATTTCATCTTCCAAGCCATCCCATTCATAAAACTGAACTGAAGAGAGTGCTGAGTATTGTAGCTTCCTTGAAAGGGCATCGACTACCCTGTTTTCATTCCCTGGTTTGTATTTTTATCTCAAAATCAAACCCCAACAATTTGAAGCCCATTTCTGTTGTTCCTCCCCCATTATTCTCTGGTCAGCAAGAAACCTTGGGCTTTTCTGATCTGTATGCACCACAAAATGTCTCCCAAGCAAATAATGTCTCCATTTAACAGCTAGAACTATATCCATTAACTCCCTCTCACATACAGACTTGTTCTGAGCTCTGTCGGATAAGTGTAAGCAATCGGTTTCCCTTCTTGCATCAGTACTTCCCCTACTCCTGTACTAGAAGCATTAGTCTCAATAACGAAAGGTTTCTCAAAATTTGGGACTGCCAACACAGGTAAAGTAGTCATGGCTTCCTTAAGCTGATCAAAAGCACCCTGAGCCTCACTTCCCCATTTGAACAGTTGTTAGGTACCAGAAAAAATAGCTAGAACAGAGATGAAAATTCACTGTATTATTGCAGATTTCAGGCCTGTATCAAGGTGATAGCCTAGGCAGTTAGAGAGTGCCCAGTCTCTCCCAAAAGTCCCAGCCAATCCCAGCCTGCCCCATGCAATCATCACTCCTTAGCCTTATACCCATTACAACCGATACTACCTTCTCAGCAGTTAGTTACATAGTGGATAACCTTCCACTTTCTCTCTCTTGGTCACGATCCCCTACATTGCAACCCCTCTTCCTCCTCACGTACACTTTAGTTATTTTAGGGATCCTATCATTACTGTTAGCTGTTCCATTTAGTATTCATGTCTGCCAGTCCGTGTGAGTGATGGGGTGAGTGATGGGGCAGATAAATATAGTCCTGAGTGGTAGAACAGATTGTCAGCAAAATATTGTATTGTGATGTCATCCTTAGCATATGTAATTGTGACAAATGTGCATGATGCTGATAAATGTTCAAGCATCTGCTTTCTCCTGGATAAACTGCAATGACACTTTGGACACGTCATGGTGTTTTGTAGGTTAGTCAGGATATGGGAGTAGAGGCTCCTGTACCAATCAGTGTGAAGTTAGGGGATTTCAACAGTCTGTTCCGCCGAATTGTAACTGCTGCTGAGCACCCTCATTTAAGCATTCCAGAAACAGAAGCAGGGAGAAGCCGCAAGCAGTACCACAAGCTTATAAATCGTTCTCTTATGTTTGTTTCAGGTATGCCCATCTTCAGGTTGACTCATTCATTCACTACATTTTGTGTCTTAAGCTGTTTGATCTCATAATGCAGATAAAAACGAGCCTATAAACTTGTTTGAATTTTGGGTGATGTGATTATATATATATATATATATATTGATAGAAAAATATGTTCTGTATCTTTTGGTTGCTTAGTTGTTCGATTCTATTTTGAAGGTTTTCCATATGTTGTCTCATAACCATGAGGTGTTGTGCAACTGTGATCCATATTGGTCTTTCCATTAAGCTTGTTTCTACATTACTTTTTTTTTTTTTGCCTTTATCTGAACCTTGGTTTTCATTTTTCACCCCTTGAGTTGTTTTGCTTCATGTTCTTTTGATTTCTAGTTGGGTGGATGTTCCTTGGAATTTAGGGATTAGTTAGACAATGAATTATCAGCAAAATCAAATGGTAGCAAATGAATAAAAAAATGAGAGCTTCTAAGTCCATGCGTTAGAGGGCTGCCTTCTTGGGAGCCCTATATCCGGTACTTCAAAAGAGAGCTGAGCTGAAAGATAAGCTAACTGCATGAAACAGCTACCCTTGTGTGGGCTTCTCATATACTTGGATGTTCAATCTGCTACTCTTTCTGAGTATTGCATAAACTTTTGACCAATTTTGCTTTGGAGCTTCTAAGACTTTTTGTTTAAGTCTTGTATAGACTTACAAAAAAACATTAGAATAGGCTTCTTTAGGCCATTGATTTGACTGACAATGTCATTTTATTTTGAGTAAATACCCATTTTGATCCTACAAAAATACAAATGTCATCAGTTATGATTACATAAAAATGGTCATTCAATGTCAATTTTTGACATCAAATTGGTCATTTGATGCCTTTTTTCAACATTAAATTGGTGATTCAATGTTAATTTTTTCATCAAATTAGTCCCCTAAAGACCAATTTGATATCAAAAATTATTAGAGGACTAAACTGATGACACTTGTATTTTTGGAGAACCAAAATGAGTGTGTTTACTCTTTTATTTTATGCTTCTGCCATTTTTTTGTTTTGTTTCGGTGTTTACCTCATTATATTGCAGTTGGAGCTGCAGTGGCCGTAGTTGGGTTGGCTGCTTATCGGGTCTATTCTGCAAGGAAGAATGCGTCTGGTTAAAGACGAAGGTTTTGTGAATGGACCAATGTCTATCTATCCCTTGATCTGAATGCAACTTGTCCTGTCTAGCTCTGCCACCTTCAAATCCAAGTTGGCTTTATTTATGCCATCTGTTGTAGGGTTTGCAAATCGTCTTTTTCAAAATTTCACGATCTTTACTTTTTCTTTGTCAAGGTTACATTAAGTTAAGCATAAATTTTATATTCAAAATCGTATGTTGTTTCTTCTTTTTGCTAGTTAGGGGCTTCGTGAAGTAATAAACAAAATGAGTTATATTGTCAGGCCCATTTAATTACTGGAAAGAATGAAAGCATCCCCTCTGTATTGAAGATTACAAGATCCTTTACGCTTGCACGAAGTTGACATTAAAATCGCCAGAAATGATTATCTTAGTTTTTAAATGCGTCTTCTTTCATTCTCTTTCTTTTTCTTTAAATGTAGTGTGCTACGAAACCAGCTATTTTATGTGGGTTTTTTTCTTCCAATTATTTGTTCTGAGCTGAGAAACAGTGTTTTATTATTGAATGATGTGTTCCCAGAGATAAGATTAAGTACTAATTTTTTTTAATATGTAGGTATCACAAATTTTGCGTTTTATACATAATAATCATAGATTCAGTGTAATGAGGTGTACATGATATATTACTCTGCATTCTGCAAGTAATTTTGTCAAGTAATTCTCTTTAGCATTTTTTTAATTGAATTATTATTAAGGGGACGATGGGTATTGGATGGACCAGTAATTAAGCATGGCATGCATAACTACATTTATGTATTTGGTTTCTATTTGAGTGTAATTATGTGTGAAGTTTAGTAGTGTAATTTCTTTATAAATTTATTTATTTTTGGTAGAATAAATTTATTAATTTAATTATAAAATTTATATAAGGGATGAGGCTTTTAGCCTTCACATTATGGAGAGATTCTTGTGTATTGTGTAGATTAAGTCAATAAACTAATGACATCATTATTATATTTATACATTAATTAGTTACACGAGTTGTAAAAAAATAATAAAAATAATGATATGCCAATTATATTTCAACTAAGTGTACACAAGAATTTTTTCACCATGTGGCTTGCATCTCATATATAAGGCAGTAGTATAGGCATTTTGACAATAATCTCAAATGGTATACGCATAAAAAAAATGTGTAAGGTTGTTGGATTGTACGTGAATGTATGTAGAAAATTGTTATTGTGTGCACAAATCTATAAGTAAATTCAATGGTTTAACAAGTGGCTATTCTTTTGTCGTTTTAATGTGATGTTAGATGATATGTAAATGTCTGCAGAAAAATGTTAATGCATGCATAAATTTAGGGTGTTACAGATTAAAAAAACGATTTTAACTTTTAATAATTTAAATATTATTTTTTAGAGGTTTTTAAAAAAAATTGAAGTTATTTTGTGTTTGTTTATAATTATAAAAATTATTTTTTAAATAAGAGTAACTTTTTTCTCTTTTATCGCAAGAAATTTTTTTCAAAAGCTAATGATAGTAGCTTTTCATTTTATCTATAAAAATGATTTTTTAAATAAATGATTTTTTTAATAAGCTTAAATAAACACAATCAAAATTATTAAAAATAATATTTTACTCAAAAAAGTGATTTTTTCATCAAATAATTTGTAACAAATGAACTCTTAATGGTGTAGAAAAAATGATTTTTTTTGTTTCTTTAAGTTTTGTATATATATGTAGTGCTGTTTATGTAATAATAAGAGCAAAAATAAGAAAATGAATGTAAGCAATTCATTTCTTAGTCAAGTTGATAATGTCATTTAGTTCGAATGTCATCAAGTACAGAACAACGCCTTAATCAAGCAACTCCCGTTAATCATATTTCTGATTTTAGATTTTATACTATCGTGTAAAACACTGTACCCTGGACTTTTCAAAAATTTTGCTACATGTAGATTATTTAACCTACCACACATGGTTTGATTTTGTGTGTTAAAAAAGAGTTTCTTTTATCACTGAAAAAAAGAATATTTAAGTTTTTGTTTTTTTTTCTTCTTTTCGGAGTAGGGTCATTTTTTTTCCTTTCCGTGAAATTTATAGTGCTAGTGTGGTCTTCTGAGTTTTATTTTTGTTTGCCGTATATGGACAAAAACAATAAGGCTCAAATTTATAAAAAAGAAAGGCTCAAATTTGGTATCTTAATTGGCCTGTCTTTACGAGAGATATGAAGATATTGGATTGATCATGTTTGAAAATGATTCCCGAAAGTATCTCGTGCATCGATATTCACCGTCAGGATTGTTAGCGGGAGATTGGATTGTTAGGATTCAAGTTCAACATGCATGTCCAGAAGGGAATTTTGCAGCTGATTGGATGGCAGGTTACACTCAGCAATTTTGGGCCGGTATCATGCATGTATCTCGCTCATCCTTATTATATGACATGGGACAAGTTCCCTTAATTAACAGACTTCAGGGGTATCTTATATCTTAATTAGTTGATGCATTAGAATAGTTAGGCAAAATCAAAATATAAGATTAGTTGTTTTCCAGCCATTAATATTTATATTTATTACCTCATTAATTAATATTGAATTTATGTATGTACCATGTTAAAAATTCAACAACTTTTAGGTGGGTAAATTGACTAAATTCATAGCATAGGTCTTGTTCATCACTCACTTGGCATGGGACAATTTCCTCTCAGCAGTTGGCAGACACTTCAGGTTATCGTATCCATTGATTAGTTAGATGCAAAAGACCAGTCACTCAACAATATATCACAATAATATATTACTGTCAATGTCTATAAATTACTATCTAGTAGTGTTAATATTAATTAAATTGAACTTAATTATCATATATTTACAAATTATTTGAATAATTACTCCAGTCTCAATTTTCATTTGAATTCTATCCCCTCCTTTCAAAATAAAAATAATATTTCCAAGGCTTTGATAGCATTCATTTTTTTTTTAATTTGGTCTGGTAAAAGTTTAAAAAGATGTTTTATATCTGCCAAGTGCCAATTATGGCAACTAGATAGAATTGTAAAGGTGTAAAAGAAATATACTGTAAAAAGAGAGGTTCTGTGTCACATGGTATTATATTATGATTGGTTTTACATTGCACCAAGAATATACAAGAATTTCTCATTCAACAATTAATCTTGTCGTGAGCACAAGTGGATTCATCAGAGCGTGACAAAAGGGTGCTTCCAACGCGTCTTCATGCAAAGTTCCATTTAAAACCTGTTGAATATAAATATACCCCCTGCAAAACTTCTACAATTGCAAAACTTGGAACAAAATGGCTTCTAAGTCCTCCTCGCCTTCTCATTTGTCTTCAAAGCAAAAAACTTTTCTTATTCTCTTGCTTGTCTCTATAACTCTCCTGCTCTTTGTACTTTCGGTGAAGCCCAAAAGAGTCCCTTTTATCACCAGCATATTTCAGGTGGAGAAAAGCAAGCCTGCTTGGTTTGATGTCATAGAAAAAGGTATTGATAGCAAAGAGATTAAGGTAGGTCTGGTTAATATTGATCCAGGAGTGGATGGTAGTCTATACGAACAACTAGATGCACTACATCCACAAGTAGAGACTGTATCTGTTGATTTTGACCATGTTGATGAGAACTTGAAATGGAAGGACTTTTTTCCTGAGTGGATTGATGAAGATGAGAAATGGGGTCAACCAAAGTGCCGAGATATGCCCATGCCAACGTGGGAGGATTATCGAGATCTCAATGTGGTGGTGGCTAGAGTTCCATGTGGGAAGGGGGGGACAGGGATGGATGGGATTAGGGATGTGTTTAGGTTACAAGTTAATTTGGTGGTGGCTAATCTGGCGGTGGAGAGTGGGTGGGTGATGAAGTTGGAAGCTTATGAAACTGTGTATATTGTGTTTATTGGGTCTTGTGGTCCCATGGTAGATATTTTCAAATGTGATGACCTTTTGATGCATCAATTAGGCGAGTATTGGGTGTACAAGCCTGAATTGGGGAGCCTCAGGCAGAAAACGCTTATGCCTGTTGGTTCGTGCCAGATTGCGCCTGGTTATGCAGAAACAGGTATATATATATTCATTCCATTTAAGGAAGGTTATAATTTGTTAAAAAGGAATATTAACTACACGTACTAGCAAAATATTGGCCATTAAGGAATGTTATAATTTGCACTTGTCTTTCCAAATCTACACTTGCCTTTTGTTTGAATAGTCATTAGAAAATTACTTTTGGAGGGAATTCATTTTGAAAGAATGTTAAAACTATATAGTAACTATTTCGATTGTAGATTTTATTCTTATACCGGAAAAATTGTAAGGAGAAATGTTTAGGTACTTGCAGCATATTATTTTTTTTACTCTATGCCATTTAATGTTAGCCATGTTTGATGTTAGTTTTGTAGGTCATTTTTTATCTTTCACAAAGTTTCTATGACTAACATTACAGGGTAAGAAAAATGTCTGGCTCTATTGTAAGATTGAGAAAAATACAATCAAGTGAAACGACATCATATTTTTGTCTCTTTAAACTTATGCAATAATGAAATATGATTTGGTAAAAGAGATAAAGTACATGATTAAATAGGGCAGGTCAATGGCTTCTAGATTAACATAATTGTGTATTTCTCCTTTGAATTAGGCCTATGCAATTATGATAAAAGATTTAAATTATTTTCGATTATGATTTTTTTTTATACATTAAAAGTAGTATACGTACATTTTAATTAAGAAATTACTTAATTTTCAAACACTTACATTCATAGTGAATTGAGATCTTTTTCATGTTATTTATCAACATGTTGGAAATAGAAAGAAGTAGAATGAAAGGAATGGAGATCCTCTTCTATTCGAGAGAGGATTTTGTTTCCAAAGTTCTTTTTCTTCTCTTTCTAATTATCTCTTATGAATCCTACTTGTGAAGCTAACCACATATCGAAGAAAGGTAATAGCTTCTAATAGTAACATTTTAATGAAACTTGATGCAGAATAATCCCTCAGACAATACCTAACAAATATATATATATATACACACACATAAAGATCAAAACCCAACTTGACTTAAAATTGTAAAAATTGGTTTTTATTCAAGCATGGATCCAGATCATAATTTAAGTTATTTGTTATAAAACCAACAGATGAAGTAACATTTTGGTTATCACCGATGATTTGCAGGTAAAGAGGTATGGAGGGCCTATATGTCACAATCACAAGCGAAGTACAATTATACCACGCGCGTCCCAAGGTTAGCCTATGTGACAGTTCTCCACTCATCAGAAGCTTATGTTTGTGGTGCAATAACTCTAGCTCAAAGCATCCTTCGAACTGGGAACAGCCTCATTCAATATAACAACACCAGAGACTTACTCCTCCTTGCCGATAATTCAATTGGTCCCAATTCCATTAGAGGTCTAAAAGCTGCGGGTTGGAAGATCAAGCGCATTCAACGAATCTTCAACCCCTTTGCCAAAAGAGGTGCATATAACGAGTGGAACTATAGCAAGCTGCGAATATGGCAGCTCACCATGTATGACAAAATCATCTTCATAGATGCTGATCTTCTAGTCCTAAAGAACATCGATGATTTCTTCGCTTACCCTCAATTATCTGCTGCACCTAATGACTACACGCTGTTCAACTCCGGGTTGATGGTCATTGAGCCGTCCCTGTGCATGTTCGAGGAATTGATGAAGAAAAGTTTCAAGGTGCAATCATATAATGGAGGTGACCAAGGTTTAGTGAACGAGATCTTCACATGGTGGCATCGGTTGCCATCGAAGCTAAACTACCTGAAAATTTTTCAACAACGGCCAGGGAATGAGAAGCACGAGATTCCGGAGGACTTGTACACCATACATTACTTGGGTTTGAAGCCGTGGACTTGTTACAGAGATTATGATTGTAACTGGGACATGCAGGATCTCCATATTTTTGCGAGTGACTCAGCTCACCAGAGGTGGTGGCAGGTTTATGACACCATGCCGAAAGATTTGCAATCCTATTGTGGGCTTACACAGAAAATGGATGAAAGGATAATACAAAGGAGAAGAAGAGCAAGAAATGCTAGTTTGTCTGATGGCCATTGGAAGATTGAGGTTAAGGATCCTAGAAGGAAGCACTATGTAGATTAGAAATAGAATAGGGTACTGTAGGAGCCTGTAAGAAATATTTTAAAGTTTATTAGACACAAAACATTTATGAATTTTAGAGTAATGATTCTTGCTCATTATTTCTTCTCGTACCACTTTTTTAATATTATTTTTTTTACAGAGAGATTGAATTCGACAAACTGAATTTTATGTGAGTAAATTTTGAAATATGTACTTTATGATTTCTAAAACTAAATTGCAAAGAGGTTAAACTAACGTGAGAAATTATACCAAAAAAAATATAAAGGAGGAAGGAAAGAAAGAAAAATGATATGTTAGAATGTTTAAAGTCTTATAAATTAGAGGAGTTTAAAAAATTTATAAAATTAAATAAAGAAGAATTTTACGAAATCAAATGATAACCATTTATTTTCTTCCTCTCATTTTTTTAAAAAAAAGTCTAAAACAACAATTTTTTTATTCTTTATTTTTATAAAAGCAATAACCTTTCATTCTTTCTCTTCTCAGTCCATCCAAACATCCACGTCCTAGCTAGACGTATCAGAAGATTATCTCGAGATACACGGTCAATGACCAATAAGATATTGATGAAATTCATCGAACTTATGAGCTGGGTGGGGGAATAAAATAAAGAAGCACGAAGCAAAATAAGCAACACCGAATCCATCCAAATCCTCCCATTATTAATGGGCACACTGAAAGTAGGTGGATAACATGATTTAGGATATACTTAACTCCAATATCTTTACCTTTAAGCATAGTAATTAAACCGTTGATTTTTTTGTTTTTTTTTTTTTGTGTGCAAATTAGATATCCCCTTGTTTAGAAGGTGAGAAATTAATTTCACGAGGTACGGTTAAGTATGTGAAGTGAGAATTTTTCTCAAATGTGTTTCTTTCATACACATCATCCTAAAGATTAAACTCTAGACAAGATACTTAAAATCATCCTAAAGATTAAACTCTAGACAAGATACTTAAAATAATTAAACCCTTTTTACTCATATGATTATTTTTTAATATTACTAACTTTAGGCAACGAGAAGAAAAAAAAAACAACATAAGAGAATATTTAAAAGAACTAGATGTGATATTTTATATATAATTGTTAAAATAATAAAATATTTTTAAAGAAAGAAACGCATTGAAAAATAGTGTTATGAGTAGAAATTAAATTAATTACCATTCATGATAACTAGGTAAAAAGAAATTTATTTTCTCAATTTTCTTCTCTTTATTTCTCCTTACATAAGGAATTGATTTTAAAAAGGAATGATTCTTTCATGGTGCAATTTGTCTTCCTTCGTGGGATGTTTTCATATGCTTGTGTAATTTTCATTTTTATTTATGTTATTTTTTTTTATTTGGTTGAATATATATAACGTATTTATCTTGATTTTGCTCAATTGTGGTATTTTCGTTTGGTAAGTTTTGAAAAACTCAAGCCACATAATTTACTAAGTTAACTTTTTCATGAATTCTCTGAAAGCTTTAATTTTTAAGAATTCTCCGTTTGCAAGAAAATAAAAAGATACTTAAAATTTTAAGTTTAGCCAAGATATTGGACTAAGAAAAAATTGATGAATGACAATCAATGAATCAAGTTAATGACGGGCGAAATGAGTAACATAACCAATTGTCATTCATTAGTAATTTAGTAACATATTTTATCGATTTTCTAACACGATAATTCCTCTTTTTTTTTCAAAAAAATTCTAAAAAAGTTTAAGTTAATACAAGAAGATAGATGCAAAATAAATTGATTAATGACAAATAGTTAGACAAATTATACAACAAATTAATATTGTTAAAATTAGATTGGATAATGAACTAACAAGACTTCTAATGCAAGTTCAATCATTTAAATTAATTGGTCAAATTAGATAATATCATAAAAATAATATACATGTAATAATATACAATATAATTTTTTTTATAAAATTAAAAAATATTGAGTTTTTTTAATAATTTTTTTTAATAATCAATCGGTTCAACTGGATAAATTTGACAATTAACTAAATTTTGGCTAATTTAAAATAATTTAATCATAAATTTAATTATAAAATTAAATCATAATCATCTAAATGTATAATTCACGATCACACCACTTGAACAGTCGGATCGGATTCTAACAATACTGCATAAATCTAACCTTTTAACGTCACCTAACTCAGTAGTTACTCTTCAATTGCAAGTCCAACGTCTTAGTTTCGCCATACTTCAAGTTATTTCTTTCCTTTTAACCTAGCCATCAACATCAAGCTTATGAAGGCTTTAATGATGGGAGAATGACTCTTTAGTTCTTCTTGTAAAAGATAATATCAATTTGGTTCGTTTTGAAAATTAACCAAGTATTTAACTACATTAACCAATAATTTACATATGGTTAAATAATAAATTATCTTCATTTTGATACTTGATACGTGATTAACAGTATGTAAATTATTGATTAATGTAGTTAAATACTTAATTAATTTTTCAAGCCGAACCAAAGAATAATTACCTCTCACAAGCTGCCCTATTAAGTCATTTTCTCTTGAATGAAAGTCCGTGCGAATGTATTGGTTGAAGACTTTGAACTATGGAGCATTGACTTGAAAGACAATGCCGGAATGTAATGAAAGACTTCAAAGACTTTGTAATGAAATACAAAAGAAGTATTCTTCTTCGTTGGAAAATATGAAAGCATAACTTGAATGAAAATTTTAGTACCAGGATGAAAATAGGCATGGAACTTGGAATAAAAGAGACAGCAGTATCGTATACTGATCAGTATTTTATCACAAAAATAAAATTCAAATTAACATTAATGTCATAAAAAGGTTTTAATAAAAATATTTTATACCGATGGTAGATAACATTAAATACCATTAGGGGTAGAAGATTACAAAACAACTAAAGAATAAAAATCTAACTCGCTTAAGTTAGAAAGAGTAAATAACAAGTAAATTAAAACAATTTGTTTACCCTTTTTTTATTTTTAAAATATTAAATAATTATAATTATTATTTAATATTATTTATTTTAATTTCTTAAGAAGTACAGTGGTTATCAAATGTCATAACTTTTATCTATGTATAACTAAAAGAGGTAATTACGGCAGTGTAAAAATGTGGTGTTGGACAGCTGGGTAATTCTAGGCAGTACTGAGAAGTAGTGGAAGAGCGCAGTAACATGTATGGTCCTAGCGTGGGCAACACTGGCAAAGCATCGTGAGTTGCAAGGACAAACTCCACGTGCATTACATAACATTATTAAATCTTGTCTCGCTCTAGATCTCCTATGATATTCCTGTTTCTTGGGACTGGGAGTGGTGAATGCTACTCGCTCTATCTCTCTCTCTGGTAGTCTTGTGCTTACCTTACCGGCATAAATATCTATATCTCTCCCACTGAAAGTGAAAAAAACACACACACAAAGAGATGAGAACGCTGGTTGAAGTCTGGTAACCGTGTTTACTCTGTTTCCCAGTCCAAGCACCACATGACGATGACGCCGGTGGTGGCGGAGCCACAAGGGAAGACCACACTCGATTCGGGATGGCTCGCAGCTAGGTCCACTGAGGTCCAATTCACTGGGACTCAGCTCACCACCACTCACCCTCCCACTGGCCCCACCTCCCCATGGATGGAAGCTCTTGTCCCTGGAACGTAATCTCTCTCTCTCTCTCTCTCGTGAATGCATTAGCATTTGACATTGATCAATTCATTCACACACGGTGCGGCTGCATGCAATTTTTACTTTCTTTTTTATTCCTTGAGCTCTGCTTTCTTTTTTACATTTTTATTTATTTTTTCTTTATATAAGTTCCAATCTCGGATTCATTGCGTACCTTGTTATTTTGAGAAATTATTTATTTAGTGAATATCAAATTATCAATAGCTGGTGATTTTTGTCCTTTATTCACAGTGTTCTGGCAACCTTGGTGAAGAACAAAGTCGTGCCTGATCCTTTTTATGGACTGGAAAATCAGGCGATCATAGATATTGCTGATTCTGGAAGAGAGTATTACACATTCTGGTTCTTTACAACGTTTCAGTTTAAGCTGGTAGGAATTGTGCTTTCTGATATTATGCTATTTTAGATTTTGAAGTGGCATGATTTGATTTTAATTTCATAGTCAGATTGGACTTCAGTGTGTGGCCTTCCCCTTTTTCTTGCTTCTATATTTTAATATTGCTCATTTTATTGGTAAATTTTGTGGGAATAGGATGCTTTGAAGTCTATGAAATTGGTTTTCAACATAGGGACAAATATCTAATACCCAAATAAAAATCTTATTTTGAATAAAAGATGTGGTTTCTTGTTTGATAATTCTTTCTTTTGGGTTTGATGAACATTGCTAATTATTCGACCCTTTGCAGTCAAGCAATCAGCACTGTGATCTGAACTTCCGTGGAATCAATTACTCTGCCGATGTATATTTAAATGGGCACCAAATGATCCTCCCAAAAGGAATGTTTCGAAGGCATTCTCTTGATGTCACTGATATTCTTCATCCTGATGGTAGTAACCTGCTTGCTGTTCTTGTTCACCCTCCGGATCATCCTGGGAGAATTCCTCCTGTTGGGGGACAAGGCGGTGATCATGAGGTTAGAAATTAAATTCATAAATCTGATCCACTTACTTTATCCTTCTCAATTAATTAACTTTCATATTATGTGAAAACTTCAAATATGAAGTCAGTTGGTTGATGACTTCTGAAGTCAGTTAAGAGAGTGAGACACTGGGAGAGAGAGGAAGAGAGAGTGATGCTTGCAGAATACCTAAGTCATGCTCTTTTGTTCCTTTGTGTAGATAGGAAAGGATGTGGCCACACAATATGTTGAAGGTTGGGATTGGATGGCTCCAATAAGGTGACATTGCTATTAAGTGTAATGGTGTGTGGTAATTAACTTTCTGTTCCATGGATAATATATTTATATTTTCTTAATTCCTTGAACAAAAAATCTACCCTTCTTTCTCTTTTTTGTTTAACCAGTGTCAGGGTTATAGATATATCCTCATGTTAATGATCTCCTCATCATTCTAATATCATTAAAGAATCAATGAATTTGATATTTTTATGTGATTAAATAATTAGAATGTTTATTCATTGAGTACTAAGCATTTGTGGAAAATGTGGTTGGTTTGATTGAAATAGGATCCTGTGTACAAGAATAATTTTTTCCCTGTTTACCATTTGGAAAGCATCAAATGAAGTAGAGAAACAGTGCATGATAGCAAATTGTGTTTTGGTAACATGGAGACAATTTTGCTTTGTCATTATTTTCCCCTCAGATTGCATGTTGATGTAAAAGAGGCCATAATGTTTGGTCTGAAAAAGAAAAATAAGGCATCAAATAAGTATAAGCATACATTATGTATATCACATGGCACTTGTTTAGGATATTTGTTTAATTTTCCTTTGGTGTCTTCATGATGTCCTTCTATGCAGAAAAAAGGAAAAGAAAAAGAAACAAAATCTAGTGCATTTTGGGCCTTACTTGTTGACTGTCTGAGATTTGAAGAGAATGTGAACTATGAATAGGCAATATAAAGCAAAATTTATCTATAGCTAATGCAAGTGTTAAATTTGATTGCAGAGATAGGAATACTGGAATATGGGATGAGGTTTCCATTTCTATTACTGGGGTGAGTTGTATGAAATTCTTTAGTTCCTTCTGAAGTCTCTAGTATCTTTTTCGTGCACTTAAGGATTTTCCATTGAGACCAATTATCGAAGCCTTTGTTCCCTCGTCCTCATCCTTCTCTTTTCTATGCATTGTCTTTGCCCTTTACCCCAAAAGAAAAAAGTTTTTAGCTGTTCATTTATTCTTCTGTAATTCATGGTTAAATATGCTGTACTCCTCCAAATCCAACCATATGTCGCCTTCATGAGATATAATTTGGGAAGTCAAGAGATGTCTGGAAAATGAAACCAGCATGTTGCAGAGATATGAGCTAGACATCAGAATTGCTATTTAAATTTTTTGCTTTTCATGCAGTCCATACATTTTTATAAATCTGATCAAGCATTCTTTAGAGTTATTTTTTTGATAGTTGATGTTACTTCCAGCTGTTCTTTGGTGGGATGATTCCAGTGTCTGTGTTTGGTGCAGCCAGTAAAAATAATTGACCCCCACTTGGTGTCATCATTTTTTGACAATTATAAGAGAGCATATCTACATACCACAACTGAGTTGGAAAACAGGAGCTCCAAGGTTGCTGAGTGTTCTTTGAGTATCCAAGTGACAACGGAACTTGAGGGGAGCATTTACTTAGTAGAGCATTTTCAAACTCAAAATCTTTCAGTTCCTGCAAGCTCACGGGTGCAATATACATTTCCTGAGGTCAGCAACAGGATAGCATTCATTCTGCTTACGACAAAGTTTAGTCCACTGTCTGTATGCATCTGTCTATACCTTTAAAACATGTGAAGAACTTGATCATGAATTGAAGACATCTTTATCAACAAACTTAGTACTTTGAGGAAGTTTTTCCAATTTCATGCCCTATTGTCTTGGGGTGTTTATCATCTGTTTGTATTGTGCTTGGTTCTTGGACAACTTTTGTGCATGCTTGTCTGTATGACCTATGTCATGTCATATCTTTGTGCCGAATAGGCCACTTTTCTTTCTTTTTTCTTTTTTAAGTTGAACATGTGTGATCCTGGATTGAAAATCTTTTCTAGCCTCCTTCTACTACTGATCCAGTTAGCTTGCATACTCTGGGGTTTAAGTTTCAATGCTTCTGTTCAAGTGCTAATGATCTGAATTGGCAGCTTTTCTTCTACAAGCCCAATTTATGGTGGCCCAACGGAATGGGGAAGCAATCTTTGTACAATGTTGTTATTAACATTGATGTTAAAGGCTTTGGTGAGTCTGATTCATGGAGCCATTACTTCGGATTCCGCAAAATTGAGAGCCATATTGATGGTGCTACTGGTGGAAGGTATTGTTGTTTCTAATATTTCTTCAATTTTATAGTTTTCCACCTTTTTCTTAGTGGAATTAATTCAAGCTATAAAAACTGCTGCTGTATATGTTTTGCTACATGTATTTTATTTCATAGGTTGTTCAAAGTCAATGGAGAGCCAATTTTCATACGAGGGGGTAACTGGATATTGTCTGATGGGCTACTGCGACTTTCTAAGAAGCGGTATAATACAGATATCAAGTTTCATGCAGATATGAATTTTAACATGATTCGTTGCTGGGGTGGTGGACTGGCTGAAAGGCCAGAGTTTTATCATTATTGTGACTATTATGGCCTTCTGGTAAACTGTACCACACCCTTATTCTTGCTTATATATTCTGCTTATTATTCTTTTTCCTTTATTATATTTTTTAATGAGTTTATTGCATTAATGCTGCTCTTCTATGTGCACCTGTGGTTTGTTTGGGATCAGGATTCTCTCATGTTACTCACTTACATGAGAGAGTCATGTTATCAGAGAGAAAGACACAAAAGCAAAATTAATGGATCCTACACAAATAATGGTGGGTCCTACCATAATAAAATTTATGTTTTTCTCTCTCATAACATGACCCTATCCAAATTTGGTTTGTTTTGTGTTCCTTTTCATTTTGAGTACTTTTGTATGGATGTAGCAGTTTGTATTAAATTGAATGACTCCACTATCATTATTAAAAGCAGGTTTATGCTGTTCATCCTCTCTATTGAATCTTATTTGTTATTGGCTTATTTTTTTGGGTCTTATGTTGGGTAGGCTGGGATTTTCTTTTCATATCTTCTTTTTTAAAATCCTACTAATTTGTCTGAGTTTACCTGAGAGTGATTGTCATGAATGTTTAGTTTGCGTTATGAGATCAGCTGGTTACGATATTGGGATATCTAGAGCCTGTGTACAAATATCCACATGTGCTTTTATTTTCTTAAAAGCACTTATAAGTGCTGCGACAGCTAGACCAAATGATCACTGTATATTTAACTGGTTTAGAAGCTTATACAGCTTCACCATATCACCATTGGTCCCATTCAATATGTTAGGTTCTTTATGTTTATATTACATTAGTGGCAGTATTGGTTTTGAAAATTGGTCATACTACTGGTATGCATGTTTGATTCTGATTAGTTTACACTAAAAATAAGCTTTTCAGTCAAAATCTCTTTCTTTAACATTTTGTTTATAAGCTTTTCTGAAAGAAAAATAAGTTAATCAAAACACACACTAAATCTTGTAGGTATGGCAAGAGTTCTGGATTACTGGGGATGTTGATGGACGCGGTGTCCCAGTATCGAATCCAGATGGTCCGCAGGACCATGACCTTTTCTTGTTTTGTGCAAGAGACACGGTCAAGCTTCTAAGAAATCATCCAAGTCTTGCCCTCTGGGTGGGTGGAAATGAACAAATTCCACCAGATGATATAAATGCTGCTCTGAAAAATGATCTAAGGCTTCATCCTTATTTTGAACGTGTAGATGAAAATGGCAAACCTATAGGAGACTTGTCCCCATTGTTGGGGGATCCTAGCCAGTATCTTGACGGCACACGCATTTACATACAAGGATCATTATGGGATGGGTTTGCAGATGGGAACGGGAACTTCACTGATGGCCCTTATGAAATTCAAAATCCTGAAGATTTTTTCAAGGATAGTTTTTATGACTATGGATTCAATCCAGAGGTTGGCTCTGTAGGAATGCCAGTTGCAGCTACCATAAGAGCAACAATGCCTTCAGAAGGATGGCAGATACCATTGTTTAAGAAACTTCCTAATGGTTATGTAGAAGAAGTTCCAAATCCCATATGGGAATACCATAAATACATTCCTTATTCAAAACCAACCAAAGTTCATGATCAGATTCAACTTTATGGTTCTGCAAAAGATCTTGATGATTTTTGTTTGAAGGTAAGAGAAATCTTTATCCAGGTGGTCATTCATGATGCATTTTCCATCCTCCTATCTTTGTTGTTCTGTTGTTGAATTTTATGTTTTATTTTTATACTATAATCTTCTCAGGCTCAACTTGTTAACTACATACAATATAGAGCTCTTCTGGAGGGATGGAATTCTCGCATGTGGAGCAAATATACAGGTGTATTAATTTGGAAGACGCAAAACCCTTGGACTGGTCTGAGAGGTCAATTTTATGATCATCTACTCGACCAAACTGCAGGTTTCTATGGCTGTCGATGTGCTGCAGAGCCAATTCATATACAGCTTAATCTGTCTACATATTTTATAGAGGCAAGTGTCTAAATTAAAATTCTAGTTTTATGAGTTGGGAATTAAAATAGACACATCATTTTACATTATGAAATAATTTTTTGACTCGCTTCATAAAGTGAAAATTGAGATAGCAAGCCAAAGGCCCAAAAGTAACAAGTGTACTGAACTGGTGAAAATTGGAATAATTACATTTTTCTCTTTTATCAAATGGTCCAGTTATGAATAGAATACTTTATTAAAGATTTTGTATCATTTTGTATTCCTTCCTAAAACAGGTTGTTAATACTACATCAGAAGAACTGTCTAACATAGCTGTTGAAGCCTCAGTATGGGATCTCGAAGGAACATGTCCATACTACAGAGTTCATGAAAATTTCTCTTTGCTGCCAAAAACAGTAGCACCTATTGTTGAGATGAAGTATCCGAAGTCAAAAAATCCAAAGCCAGTCTACTTTCTTCTTCTCAAACTCTACAACGTGTCAGATTATAGAATTTTATCTAGAAACTTTTATTGGTTGCATCTTTCTGGTGGAGATTACAAGCTATTAGAGCCATATAGGAAGAAGAAAATGCCTCTCAAGATAGCATCCAAGGTTTTCATTGAAGGATCCGCTTATAAACTTCAAATGCATGTGCAAAACACATCTAAAAGACCAGACTCTAAAAGTTTAACATTTGAGCACGGTTCAACAGCTAGGCAAAGCGATGGTTGCTTTGGTACAGACTCACTGGAAACTGTAGATAGTGGGCCTGGAAACGAACATGAAATTGGTTGGTTTAAGAGGATACACAAATGTTTTGCTGGGAAAAGTGATGGCTTGAAGGTTTCTGAAATTAATGGGTATGATATAGGTGTTGCTTTCTTTCTTCATTTTTCTGTTCATGCTTCAAAGAGGGACCACAAGGAAGGGGAAGACACAAGAATTCTCCCGGTTCATTACTCAGATAACTATTTTTCACTGGTTCCAGGAGAAGCCATGTCTATTAAAATATCTTTTGAGGTCCCTCCAGGTGTCACTCCTCGAGTTACTCTGCATGGCTGGAATTACCATGAAGGAGAAACCATCCATGAAGCTCTATAGGGATATCACAGGCAACCTTGTGAACTGATCAACTCTTATGTATTTTACCTTTAATAAAGGCACCAGAATGACAGAATTTCATGATTTTATTATTGTTTTCCTATGCCTTCAAAAGCTAATATCCCCCTACAACATTGAAGATACATCTTTCCCATTTTATGTCAGGGATAAGGCCACGCTACTTTCATGTTTGTGGTGCTTTGTTTTGCAATCAGTGCAATAAAATGGAAGGGTGAGAGCGCGTGACATGGTATCTTAACCAGTAGATCTTAATTCTTAAACCATTAAGAAAGAAAGTTGGACTATTTTTAAACGTACCTTACGATTTTAATGGTTTGATCGTTGCTTAACTAAATGCATCTATTTTAATTTTTAAGGCATAACGTTTACATGAAATAATTGCTAGAATCAGTGGTGGGACTTGTGAATAGAACTTAAGAAGTCAGCTATCTGCCCTATCGACCTAAAGGTTTTTTCTTTTTAGTGAGAAAAAATTAAGTATGAAGGGGGGTTATCTTATTCCAAGGCTAAGATATGATACAAGCCTTAACAAAGGTTTATGATAATACTTATATATCATCTATTAAAAAGGGATTGCTAGAAACGGGAATCGAACCTCAGCTTTATAAATGAAATGTTTTAATCCTTATTCCTTACCATTCGATCCTTATTCTTCTAGCCAATTGTTTTTAAGATTTTCGGGAAACAAAAATGTCATTTTTATACAAAGTTGGGCTAACCACTGGCACAAGGTGAAATACATCATAATATGTATAAATGCATTATAGTATATGATACAAGCTGTAAGGTTTTTAAAAATTAATTTTGAAGAAGCAAACATATAAGGTGACATGAATGGGCACAGGATGCACTAATGATGAGAACCAGGATGAAAACATCATCATATAGCCTTCATGAACCGGTTTAGCGAAGAGAATATGCCTGCCGCTTTGTCAAGCAAACTTTGGCCTTGCTCTGACTTCTGTTCTTCATTATCAAATATAACCTGCCCCATAAAGGAAAGGGTACCGGTCAGGAGAGATTAACGTATTATCATATTGATTTTAGGGATATATGTATATAAACTATAAAGGCCAGTGACCCTATTTCTTTTCTTTCCTTAGGGTTGGTTTAGGGTGTTTTCATAATGGATTATTCACCAATAAATTTGTTGTTTTTCCTCTCATAATGTTTCTCCTTCTACTAAAAAAGACATCACCAAGAGGAATCAATAACTACCTCAACTATATACATAGAATGGTTGTATCTGTAGGATCTGGTAAGGTAGTCAAGAATTGAAGCTACTAACCTCAAGTTCTTCAGCATCAGGACGGCTTATGAATTCCTTGGCAAGCAAATATCTATTTGGCCTATCCTTGTCATCACTAAACACTTTCCACAATCTGAGTGTGATCAGCAAAACAGGAATCAAACAACAAACCACAAATGGATTGAATTTTACGATAAATATTTGGAGCAGGCTATTATGGTCAGCCAAAATCATTTACATATGGTCAACATTGTGAAATTTCGCCAATTTTTATCTTCAAGAAAAAATGTGCATGCTATCTCAAATCATGTCAAGATTGCACTCAACATCTAGAAACAAAGTGGACGTAATAATCCACTTTATACCCCAAAAGTGTTTTTTCTTATGGCAAGGTTTCAGAGGTCTAGGGTTGGTCTAGGCTTGAGTTAACAATGGATGCAAACAATATCAAAATTGGAAGCTACAGAGATCAAAACAGGGTGCAATATGCCCTGTAAATAATAATCCTTGTGGAAGGAAGAAAAAAAAGACCTTACCCTGGATAGCACCTAAAGATTGCACCAAATGGCATAGGTCGCATGAAATAGACAGTTGTAAAAGTGCTGTACAACAAATGATCAGAGTTTAGTAGTCTGATATGATCAGAATAATCCAATTCTTCCAAATAAACTACATCAAGAAAGCACATGAAAGGAACTTAACACATACAGTAAAATACTGACTTGAAGCGAATCTTAAAATTTATCTAATGCTAGCTACTCTGATTTTTAACTTAAAGGAGGGTAACAAATGTAAGACAGGGCCCAAACAAATGAAATATCACCATAAACATTTATCATGGTTTACAGCTGGAACAAATTGGGGTTGATAGACAGGCAGTGAGGCCAAAGACAATATCGAAGCAAAAACAACGGCTTCCAAGATTGCTAGAAAAGATACGATGACCAGTCATTACACAAAAGATATATCTCATACTTTAGGGGAAATAAGTTAAATCAGATGTCTTGGAAGAGATTTATCAGTTGACACAGCCAAAAAAAACAGAGAAATCCAACTCCAGTTGATATAGATATTATTTCTTACAGTCCGTTGAAGTTTAAGAAGTAAACCATTGAGCATATTTGAAGGAAATAGCTCGGAAATCATACCTTAGAAAGTAGCGCCTTAACTTCCGAACATTAACTCCAACCCCAACGTCCTCACTGATCAGGCGTGGATTCCACATGATAAGGGGCCTTGGCTGTCAATATATGGATAGTTTGTATGCAAAACATATAAATATATATATTAAACACAAATATACACGGCAATTTCTAAACTTAATGCAATGTGCTGAAATGGCATAGTCAAGTGGCTACCATGCAGTCTATGATGACTCTCTAGAATGACAAATATGAGAAGCAACATGAATTCTGACTCAGGTTGCACTTTTCTTGCACAATGAATCCCTTGTCATTTACTTTTTTTTCTCCCTCTATTCATATTAGAAATATAATTAGTTAGAGGTTAGTAGTTAGTTTGTTACTAGTTTGTTAGCCTATATAAAGGCTTGATGTAATCACTTTGTATACACTTCACTCATTTTAATCAATATCAATTTTTAATTTTCTCTCAATCTTTTCTTTATCTCTAATCATGTTTCTTAACATGGTATCAGAACTTCATGGTATCCACCATGAAGATTTCTTCCCCTTTCCATTGCATTGAGTTCCCGTGGAACTCTAAATTTTTCTCTCTCTCTGAATTCTCTCTCAATTCTTCCTTCTCTCTCTTTGCATTCAAATGAAACAGAGATCTTCAAACTCAAATTCTTGCGGTTCAGCAGAGATTAGTGATTTCTCTTATTTTCGATAACGATGGTTTGAGGTTCTCCACAGCAATTGAATTCTTCTCAGGATATTTTTCAAGGATCGCTTACTACAAGTTTTTGATTAAACGTGCACAATACGCTTCCATGGAGCCTACTGCAGGCCAGCCTGGCTTTGTCCGAAACGTTCTGGTACGGTTGCTTCTCTTTGGCGTTTTCATCATTGGTGTCCGGTTTGCTTACGTCATCACCATTGCTGAAGAAACCTGTACCGTGAGCAACTTCTGTTTCTTCTCCATGCCAGAGAATTTCAACTTCGTCGTCCCCGGCACCGACTATGGTTTACACTAGCAAGGATTGGATCAACGCTGTTCGTTTCTACTCGTCGGTGTTTCAGGATCTAATCGTCGCTAGTTATCTCTCGCTGGAATCGAAGTCGCTATGCACCTCACTCTCTCCGTCTCTCTACGACTCATAGGTAGCACTGTAGTGCTTACTTTTGGGATTTCTCATCGAAACGCAAGGGTGTTGTGAAGTTCCTTCGCTTTCCTCTTTCAAATAAGATTTGGTGGAGCATATGTAGACACGTGGCAGTAGTTCTTTGGTGAAATTATAGCATTGCTCTTCACAAATTTGCACTATGTGATTCTTGCTCTTGTGTGCCGTGGCTCCTCTGTGATTGGTGTTCTCAATTCCAATTCTCATTAGCTTAAATTGACTTTGTTGTACGCTTCTGTTTTTGGTAGTTAAGCCTGGTTAAGCATTGAAATCTTGTTTTGCTTCTGTCTTGAGTGGTTAAGCTTCTGCTCTTGATGGTTAAGCTTGATAGCTTCTGCCTTTGTTAGGTGGTTAAGCATATTTGCTTCTGTTAAGTGGTTAAGTCTTGAGTTGTGGCTTCTACTTAATGGTTAAGCGTTTACATTGTTAGCTTTAATCATTGTAGCTTCTACCTTATATAGTGGTTAAGCTTTGTTCATATCTTTTTCAGCCGATGTATTTCCGGCATTTTTCATTGTATTTTCCTTTGGTTTAATAAGGTTCTGTCTTGTTCATTTCAAGCTGGAAGTGTTGTGAACACCTTCCAGCTTGCGAGGGGCTATTAGAAATATAATTAGTTAGAGGTTAGTAGTTAGTTTGTTACTAGTTTGTTAGCCTATATAAAGGCTTGATGTAATCACTTTGTATACACTTCACTCATGTTAATCAACATCAATTTTCAATTTTCTCTCAATCTTTTCTTCATCTCTTCTCTGAATCATGTTTCTTAACAATTCATATCTGGGAAATTGATATTTGAACTACTTAGAATATAATGAATAGATTCAGACACACATATGAGAAGCTTTCACATTTTTCTTTCCCTTTTTAATGAGGAAAGGGGATCACGTTGTTCAGTAGATGGATGTTTAAATTTCAGATATCACAAGGACTGCTGACAAAAAACGAACACATTAAAGATAGATCAGGGGAGTTAAGGGACGTACTGGATCATTTGAGAGATTGGATGCAATTCTCTCTACATATTCTAACATCTGATAATCAGGAACAACCATAACCACAATCTCGTCGTCACTCTCTACAGGCTTCCGGTCACTTAAGCTGCATAAACAGAAAAGAAGAGCTGTACATGATATAACAGTAGTATGGCTACTTGGCTATTAATACAAAGAAAAATAAAATATCATGAATGGAATTGCAACAGCATGGCCATCAAGTTCTTAAGCGCAATGCAAAAGTAAGAATCCAATGGTTAAAAGTGTACTCCGCAACTATTTTGCTAGGATAAACAACAGAATAAATCAGAGTATTAATCAATGTGGTGGCAGTCACCTTGCAAATCTAAATAGAGCGTCTTTCCACCGATATTTTAGAAGAGCAGCTGCACCAGCATCTGGAAATATGGCTTTAACTCTCTAACAATCAAACTCATGGAACTTAGCAACCAAGTTTTCAACTTACAAAATAAACGCATTAATACACAGATCACATCGTAAAACCTTATTGAATTTATCATGAAGCAACATAGAGGTAACATGCAGGAAAGTCAGTATTTATAACATAAGCATCTATTTTGTGGACCCTTATGTCATGTGCAGGAAAGTCAGTAATTATAGCACGACCATCTCTTTTGTGGATCGTTATGTCAAATGAATTATGGAGGCTACTAGCATTTCTCTTTAATATGTTTGAGTTCTTTCTTGGCCCTTTTGATAACCAAGAACTAGAACAATTAATGACATTAGTCAAGTGACATATTAACTGCCTCCTGTGTTACAAAGGAGACCGTGGACTTGGTAGGAAACAGTGGAGAAACCACAAGGGTGGGTCATGGGTGTCAATAATGTACATTACATGCAAAAGAAAACAATTTAATTTACATGAACATAACAACAAAAGCAATCACGTCATGGAGAAATACATCTGTAGGTCTAAGATAGGGAATAGAAAAAGCATTTTGAATTCAGAAAATCCTTTATATATATATTTTTTGGTTTCCCAAGGTATCCTCATGTGAGACTACGGGAACTAATCTCTCGAGGACTGAGATTCATTTAAGGGTATCCCCACGTGCGACTGCGGGGACTAATCTCTCAAGGTACTGAAATTCATTTAAAGGGTTGACCTCTCCTAACATATGTTTTTCCATACACATAGGTCAGGAATCAAACCCCTGAAGGGCCCAAGTATCTATCACTTGTACCACACCATGTTGGTAAAAATCCTTTATATGTTGATGTGTTACAAGTTTATAACTCAAGTAATACATCCCACTAACCTGGCATTCTGTTTCTTCAATAAGTGTATCCAAAAAAATCCTTGATAATTCCCAGAGCTCCACCTGTGCGCCTTCATCATCTAAAAATTGCAGTTGGGGGATTAAAAGTTCAACCTATAAGAAGGTTAAAAAAAATTAGTGTGAGAAGCATGGGGCGCTAAGCAACCGAAAGAAAACAATTAATCACATTGACAAACCAGCAAGCTATGATGCACGGATTCAAGTACGGGTATCGGATACGACACCAGTACGACACAAGGATACGTCATTTTTAAAAAAATTAAGACACGGGTATGACAACATCTGACATAACATATATATCAAAACTGGAGAAAATAGTTAGGTCATTCCATGATTAAGGGAGAAAAGTGGAGAAAATACTTTTTATTTTCGGCATTAGTCACTACAAATACAATAGAAGATTATAATTTATCAAATTCTTATTATATCACACCTATATTGGCACAAAAATTCAAAAATAAAATATAAAAATTATAAGAAATAGGCTCCGGTAGTATATTTGGAGTATCCGGTATCGGATATTGGTATCCGATATGGGTACGTATCCGACACGGGTACGTAAGATATTTTGAAGCATCAATGCTTCCTAGCCAACAAGCCACCTATGAAACTGCATTCTGCAGAGCAATATTTTCTAACACCAAATTCAGTTACATGAGATGAAAAATAATGAAATTTTTAATTTTGATAGAAAAATAAAAATAACAGTCTTAAATAAAAAAGAAACAGTGTCTTTACTTTTGGTCACCTTAAACATGTTACATTTAGAAAGTAGTTGATCCAAACAAGGTTAAGATGGCTAGGCTCTTTAAAAAGAATGCAATACCATAGAAGGTCTTCAACACAATGGATTTAAGTAAAAAAAAAAACCTGAATTCACCCAAAATATCCACATAGACGCATGTACATACATTTGGTTCTATGAAACTACTCTTAGAGAGAAGATGTAGAGCAAGTATTCACCTAATAGCAACAAGCAGTAAAGAACTTGGAATTGTTTCACAAAGGGTCCTATTTTAAATTTCCACTAATATACATGATATTTGGAAGTAGGCCTGAGATGGTTTTACCCTTTGTGTGGAAAAAAAAAAACTAAAAGAGCATGGACAATGCATCCTATATTTAGGAATTAAGTTACTAATGAATTTCTGTCACATACTATGGCTCTCATCCCTCCTGAAGAGACAAATAAGGCAGTGGACTGACTTGATTGCCGCACTGCACCCTCCAAGTCTGGAGGCAAGCAACTGAAACAGAAAGCAAAAAGTTAACAGCTTTTTGATACCCATTGAAATTTACATCAAACTTCAAGGCTAACTAACGAGAATAGAAAGCATCATCGTACCAACTTCCTATTCCCACGTATCCAAAAAATATGGTGTCACTCAAACTGTTATAAGCTTTTATGAAATGATGTTTCAGTTTCTAGGACACACTTTAGACCAAAACAGCCTACATAAATGAAACTTGTATAATCCTGAAGAATAGATTGAGTACTATCCACTGTTCTCTGAGACTTACAATACATAAATTAGAAAAAGAAGATAATTTACAAAGCTCAAAGTGTAAACTAATACCTATCATCTTCCAACTCATCCTCAACAAAAGTTTCTGAATCTTCTAGTGAGGATGAAGGTTCTGGGTCTTGGAGACTATCTTGGGGAGGTTCACCTTGGAATTTATCAAACTTGGCACAAATTCTGGAGCTGGAGCTGGAGCTTGCAGTGTGAAGGGAAATTCCATTGTAGCCGCAAAGTAGAGGGTGAGAGAAAGATAAGGAAGAGTGAGTGGCTGAGGTGGAAACGAATATTGAAGTTGAAGGACGGTAGTAACAGTGGAACTGGAAGTTGCAGGTTATAGTGGAAGAACCCATTTATTTTGTTGCCTCTTTGTTACTCTGTTCCTATGCCAAAGGCCATGGACGATAAAATTTCCAAATTGCAACAACTTACAATTTCCTATCAACTGCTTTAATTTGCTGTTTGGCTTTTAAATTTTAATTTCTTCTATTCCCATGCCGGGGTTGTTCTTACTTATTGCGGTAGTATATTGTTAAAAAATATTTTATTAATAATTTACAAATTACAATTTATATATATATATATATATATAAATTGTAAATTTTTAAACGTATACGTAATATTTAAAATTACGTATTTTAAAATAATTTATAAAAATTTAGATTAAATAAGTAATTAATTCTTATAATTCTCTCACTCGTTGTAAATCAGTAAACTATTCACGAAAACAAAATATAATTATTCTTTTTATCAAAATCAAATGTAATAAAGTTTAGAAAAAATACTCATTTTTTCTTTTTATTTGTGTGTCGTTTTATGAAATTTATTTTGTAAGTTTTAATTTTTTTCTTTTATAACCTTATAAATAAATAAATTTAAAAATTAAACTGCAATTAAAAAATAATTTTAAGAACTAAATTACCTATTTATTTTACTTTTTTTTCTTTTTAGTACTTTTGCGGTTTGCGTTAACATCCACCATCGAGGCCCAGGCCCAATATCGAAATCGAAGTCCTAGACGCTCCAGCAAAATTTATAGCCGTTGCAATTTGGATCCCTGGCTGGTTCCCAATTCAAACTTGAATTGAAATCTCTATCAAAACAAAAACCCTATCCACAGTTCAACCAGTGCAACACCAAAGGCTCTCACTTTCTCTCTCTTATTGGCTCTCTCGCTCTAGGCCTAGCTCAGAAAGATTTTCGTGTTCGTCAGAAAATTCTCATATTTCTTCTCCGATTATCTCAGTTGCGGAAGCCATGGACGACGGTACTTACACACTCACACACTCTCTCTCTCTTTCCCTCATTTCCCTCAAGAATGTGTTTGCTTGTGCGATTTCTTGTGAATTCGATTATTCTTTGAGGAAATTCAACGAATTTCACGCTTCTTGTAGATCAAACTATTGAAATGCTCACGGAAAAGTTTCATCGATTTGTTCTTCACTGCAATTTGAAGCCATCCTCAACCGCTGACTCAGGTTCCCATTCTTTCTGGGTTCTTTTTTTCAAATTTTCATTGGAAAGAGAGAAAAAAAAGTCAAAATGCATTATTAATTGTTGGATAATTTGTTTAATTTCAGCGCAAAACATAGCCGATAAAGCTGGTGAAATAGGTTTGTCTTCTTGATCCCGCTTTGTGTGCTTTTTATGTCATCTCGTTTTGTTTTTCTTTTTTTTTTCTTGTCCTTCGATTCGATGTTTGTTTGCATTTCATTTCAAACACTGCGAGATTCTTTCTCTGCAACAGGTTTTCTTTCTTCTGTTCCATTGTCCTTTCTAAGTTCAAATCACTCTCACTTTTTCAAATATAATTATTATTCCCTGTGTTTGTACTTTGTCTCTGCTTTATCATTTGGCAATCTATAATGCTTTAGCTGCCCAGAAATGAAAAGCTTCTTCTCCTTCTTCTTCTTCCTTCATATCCCATGTTGTTCTCACCAACCCGGTTTATATTTTGCTTCTGCTACCTGCTTATTAATTTTGGGATATCATCAGATAATGTTTCAGCGCAAGTGAACGAGAACTCTGACTGCATGGATGAGAATAGTATGTCCAATGGAATACATGAAATTTCTCCTGATCAGGGTCATACACTTCCAATATTGAAGAAAATATTTGATTTGAGTACCAAAATTCAGGTAAGTTTTGAATGTTAGTTTATTGTTGTTTGATCAAACTAAAGAATGAAATCCATTCCAGCATTACTTCTGTTATGCAACTTGTGATTTGATTCAGCGAACAACATTTAATCCTATCTATCTTTTTTTCCCTTCTGGATTCTCAGTTTGTATTCTGTTTTTTCTTTTTACACGTATAGGGAACCTTTTCTATTAGTTTACCTGGTTCTTATGCTTCGTGCATCAGGATTTGAAGAATCAACATGTAGCCCTATCTGATCAAGTGAAACACACAAGTGACTCCTTTCCAGGCCTTGATGTTTTGAAGTCTGTTCAGCTTCTCAGTAAGGCTCTAATATAAACTTAAAATTGAATATGCTCTCCATCTCTTTTCATGATTTATAGGTTTTTGGTTTTTTGTCTGGTACTAGGTGCTGAATATGAACTCTTGAAAAGAAAGTACCTGGAGGAGTCCTCTGAGCGTAGGCGGCTTTACAACGAAGTAATTGAACTCAAGGGAAATATCAGAGTTTTCTGCAGATGCAGACCATTAAATGAAAGTGAAATTGCAAATGGATCTGCATCTGTTGTCAATTTTGATTCGTCTACTGATAATGAGCTTCAAGTCATTTGCTCTGATTCTTCCAAAAAGCAATTTAAATTTGATTATGTATTTAGACCCGAAGATAACCAAGGTACAAGAGAAATTAGAACTTTTGATTATGTTTAAGTGAAGAAATTTATTTTTCATTTTGGCAAATGATTAATCATGAGTGTATTATTTTATCATTCAGAGGCTGTTTTTGCACAAACAAGACCTATTGTTACATCAGTATTGGATGGGTTTAATGTCTGCATATTTGCATATGGTCAAACTGGAACTGGTAAGACATTTACAATGGAGGGAACACCAGAACATAGGGGAGTTAACTACAGAACCCTGGAGGAATTATTTCGGATATCTGAAGAGAGACATGGCATGGTGAAGTATGAATTGCTTGTTAGCATGTTGGAGGTTTACAATGAGAAGATAAGAGATCTCTTGGTGGAAACTTCTACCCAACCTACTAAGAAGTGAGTTTTCATTCTTCTTTATGTATACTCTATTTAGCATCATAGGTTTGAATTTTGTGATTTTAAACTAAACTGCCGTTTTCATATGATGTTCATAAAAATAAGATCTGAGGATGCCAGTAGGTACTGCTTTGCTGGATAAAGAGTCTGAGAAAAAAATAACCATGACAATATAGTTTCATGGTTCTAAATATGACCTTCTCCTTATGACTTTTATAGTTTTAACCATCTCTGCATTTGAACTTCTTTGGTTGTAGCATATCTGGATTTGCATATAGAAGTTAAACCCATTAACGTGTAGTCTCCAACTTTTCCTCCTTCTGTACCCACCTTAGCATGAAATTTTCATGTTTAAAATGTTTCTTATAAGTGATCTCACTGAAGAGGAGAACAAATTTTAAACTTTAGGTTGGAGATAAAGCAAACTGCAGATGGAACCCAAGAAGTCCCAGGACTTGTTGAAGCTCGTGTTTATGGAACAGAGGATGTCTGGGAAATGCTCAGAACTGGAAACCGAGTCAGATCTGTTGGATCCACCGGTGCTAATGAGCTTAGCAGCCGTTCTCATTGGTATATTTTGATTCTTACAGATAGACTCATTTCATGTTTGTACTTTATATTTTCTGAGTTCTTAAATATTGTTATTGAAATCATATAAATAGCAGAGATTTTCCTTGAATATAACATATTTGAAGTTGACACAGGCACATGCCTTGTATCAGTAAATGTAATAAAATTATCCCAATGAAACTATTGGTTAGGGTATAATTACTTGCACATTAATGATGATGATGAAGAGATGGGTTTTACATGCAGCTTGTTGCGAGTAACTGTTATGGGAGAGAATTTAATCAATGGCCAGAGAACAAGGAGTCACCTTTGGCTGGTAGACTTAGCTGGCAGTGAGCGTGTGGGGAAAACTGAAGCTGAAGGAGAAAGACTGAAGGAATCTCAATTCATAAATAAGTCTCTATCAGCACTTGGTGATGTTATTGCTGCCCTTGCGTCCAAATCAGCCCACGTCCCTTACAGGCAATTCTTTTTTCCTCTCTTATGCACATTCTTAGAGAATTATTCTTTTTTTTTTTTTTGGTACATAAAAGTTTTGGGGAAGGGGAGGTTGCCCCATTCCAAGTACAGAATGATTCTTTGTCTCATTAATATTTGTATTCTCTTGTTTGAGACAGGAACTCAAAGCTCACTCATATACTGCAGAGCTCTTTAGGTGAGGTTTCATTTCAGCATTATGATGCTCCTTTAAGAATGACTCGTATGTTTTGATTTACAGCTAAATTTGGTACTTTATAACTTAACTGATAATATTTCTTGGATCAAAAGCAAAGGGCCAATTGCAATTCAAAAAGATGTTTTTAAAAAGGTCTTCAGTGTGTGTGTGCATTTTTTTGTTTATTTGTAACGTTGATCTGGGATTCAAATGCAGGAGGAGATTGCAAAACCTTAATGTTTGTCCAGATAAGTCCAAGTGCAGCAGACTTTGGAGAGACTCTTTGTTCGCTGAATTTTGCCACCCGTGTCCGCGGAATTGAGATTGGCCCAGCTCGCAAGCAAGTAGACCTCACTGAGTTGTTCAAGTACAAGCAGATGGTATGCTAGAGTATAATTGTTCTTTTGACAAGAATAATCATAATTTTTAATTCCTGAAACTGGGAATTTTGTCATCAATAGGCAGAAAAGCTCAAACATGATGAGAAGGAAACTAAGAAATTACAGGATAACTTGCAAACCTTGCAACTAAGACTTGCTGCAAGAGAACACATATGCAGAAACCTTCAGGAAAAGGTATAATCTTCAGATATGTTCATGCAAGTAACTTAGAAAACATGTCAATTTTATACTTGTATCTTTTTTCCTCATAAGTGCTATTGTTAACTTAATATATTCATATCTTAAATATTACTCATCAACTCTAGTTTAATTTTGACAGGTACGGGACCTTGAGAACCAGGTAGTAGAGGAAAGAAAAACCAGACTAAAGCAAGAAAGTAGATCACTTGCTGCTGTTTCAGCTCAACCTTCAGGACTACCTTCAATAAAACAAGCAGCAGCCCATCAGAAAACCATAACAGATAAGAAGCCACCACTGAATCCTTCGAAACTGAGACTGCCACTGAGAAGAATTACCAATTTCTTGCCTCCACCATCTCCTCTACAATCAAAGAGATATACCACTTCCATGTATGGAAAGGAAAACACTGCCAGAAGGACCTCAATGACAACAAATACAGAAGGCTTGGCGAAACCAAGAAGCAGGGTATCCCTTGCTGTAAGACCACTACCACCTGCACCATCAACAACACAGGTCCTTCAGCCAAGGAGGCGGGTCTCCATTGCTACACTGCATCCTAACATGACAATTTCTGACATGACAACTCCACTCCGTACCTCAGCCTCTCGATTTACTAGTGGAAACAGCACAGGAGGACAGCAATCACTGATAAGGAGCCAAAGGAAAGCTCGGTATTCAAGTTTGTTCGCCCCATTGCCAGAATTGAGAACATCAGTTGAGACAACGCCAATTTCTATGAGGAGCAGCAGCAAGTTTAGGGGCAGTCCAACACAGGCAGATTCGCGTATGGCTAGGCATCCAACTGCCCTCGCACTGCAACGGAGACCTTTAGTCTGGAGTCCTCTCAAGCTGAGAGGCTTGAAAAATAACCGAAAGTCATCGCTCTTGCCATCTCGACCTTACACCGAAATGCAATGAACCTTGTTTTCTCAAACAATGGCAAATACTCATGTTTGGATCTAATTCTAATTTAATCCTTACAAGTGAATATAATCGATTTGAGTTTATGATAAATTTGTTTTGCGTTTGGTTTATAAATCAATTTAAATTCAGTTAAATTTCTATCATAATTTTGTATTAGTGTTCCTTTGATTTATTCAAAGTTCGAACACTTGTTCATGAGTTTCAATCAACATTCTGATGGAGTCGCGTGTTCTTTTCTCTCGTTAATACGTCTTAAATGTCAATTTCTATGCTTTTTTATTTATTTATTTTTAAATTAAAAAAAAACCCAGCAATATTCCAAATTTGAGATGCATAAAAACATGTTTGGAAAGCTCAAAGCCACAAACGCTGAAGCACTTACTACAGTTCTGCAAGTGTTGTCTCCCTTATACAAGCTCAACTTATTGTTCCTCGCAGTGCAATAATCACTATTTAGAATGCTTTGCCTTTGGGTGATGCTAAAAAATCTGAAATTAGAATGCCTAGTTTCTCGCAACAATGTGTATGAAGAGGTCATCAATGCATACGACATGGTGTGGGAAAAGGGAGTAATGGCAAAACGGCTAGATAATTCTGAAATTAAGTTGAAAAGTTGGTGTCACTTAAACTAAATGATAAATAAGTTTAATTTTGATCTACTGTTAGTGTAAAGAATTGATTAATTATATGATGTGAAATCATTAAAAGAGTTTGACTATCACCACGACTATTTAAAAAGTCTAACTCTTTTAATAATGTATCGATTAAATAACAGTATTAAAAAAAATTTAGGATTGAAATTAAATTTATGAAAAATCCATCCAACTTTGGAACAAGAGAACTATATACTGATATAATACTCTATTAATTATGTATGAATTAGTCAACCCCCGGGCCCCAAGGAACAGAGACAGATGAGGTAAAAACTAAAAAGCGTTTAAGTTGAAAACAGCCCATTGATTAATTATTATTTTCCTTTTGAAGACAAGGGTTCGATATAGCCGTTGCGTTCGCTTCCTGAGGATAGACTCGACCGTTGGAAAACAGAGGACCGTTACCCAGACTTCATGTTTCAACGTCCTGTGTTTGTTTGACTTCACACTTCGGTGCCAAACTCTGGAACAAAAAGGTTTGGGGTCCCTGTGTCTGTGTTAGAGAGAGAGAGAGAGAGAGAGAGAGAGAGGAAGAAAAGGGAAACTCGTATCCAATCTTTGGTTGGTGTCGGTGAGTGACAGTGGCTTGTGACTGAAATTTTGAGACCCACCTCGTGTTTTCCTCGGATATTCCAAAGATGGTTGCGAGAACCCCACCAAAGCATAAGAAAATGTTAGCTGCTCTCAATCCTGTTCTGATTAGAGAAACACTCAACAAGGTAATCTACGTTAGTAATTTTCCATAATGACATTTGATAAAAATTTCAAGTTTTGTGCGTTTCCCTGATGGTGAATTTTTCTGGGTCTTTGAAGGTGGATCGGTGCATGGCTCGGCTGCAGGAACTTCAGTACACTGTGGCTGGCGGAACCAAGGTGGTCTCAGGGGTGAGTCTCAGCCCTCGCAGCACCAGAGGTTATCTGAAAACTAGTCTCAGGTGCAAGCAAGAATCAGTCAGGTACACTTTGGTTAGGTTTAGATTCTAATTGAATTTGATAATGACTAAATTTAGCTTAAAATTTTTACTAGTTTTTATTTTTATGATTATGATTATTATTAAGAACTAGATTGCAAGTACTAAACTCAAATGGTTTCTGTGTTATTCCCATTTTGAAGGATCAAGAATGGTGCCCCAAGGACATCTCCCGTGGGGAAGTTTCCTTTCCCAGCAAATAAAAGAGGTCTTGTTCACTCTCTTACCCATGAAGCAGTTCTCTTGCAAAACCAAAGTCAATTTACTTCCAAACTAATCTTCACATGGACATGGACAATAGTTAATAATAATTGGCATCCCTTTTAGTTAATCTGATCTGCCCTTCCACTTGTAACCCTTATGCAGGTGAATGGAGGCAAATGTCATTGCCCGCAATGCTTGTAGGCGAAACTGTTGGAGAAATTTTACAGGCAAGTCAATTTGCCAGAGAAGTAGTTTCAGCAGTTGGTAGGAAAACTGCCACAGAGGACCCAAAAACTCCGGTGTCCCAACGTTCAAACCATATAGTACACCATGAAAACACAGAACTCAAGGCTAGAAGGAAGAAAGAGAAGCAAACCAAACTACAGTATGATTCCCCATTACTTCAACGGGCTCGTTCCAGAATCAATTTTAAGGTTTCTCCTCCAAAAGTTAGAGAATTTGATAAAGAAAATAACAGGTATTTGGCAAATAGGGTATCTCCAAGGAATAGGCCATGGGCTAGAAAGACTGTACTATTTCCCAACCCTTTGTTCCTGTCCACGCATTCTTCACAGCAGCAACAGTTTTGTAAGACGAGATCCCCTGTCATATCAAGAAATAGAGGAACACCACACAAGTTTTTGATCAAGTCTCCACCTTCAGCCTCCAAATTTCAGGTCAAGGTGAAAAGCCCACCTTCAACCTCCAAATTTCAAGTAAAGATCAAAAGCCCACCAATTGTGTCTATTTCACCCACAAGACCTACAAGTTTGAGCAGGAGTTCTCCTAAGAGATCGGCTGCATCTAAATTCCGTCGATCTTTCTCTCCCTCAAGACTGGCAACTAGATTAGTTTCGCCATTAAAGAGCAAGAAAACTGTACAAAAAAGTGATGGGTTAGTAAGTGGACTGAAACAGCGCCCAGCATCATCAGTGCAATTCCCTGCTCGAAGAATTTAAGGACATATCTATCTACTTTGGTTTTATTCCGTCACGATGTCTAGTTATTCTTAATGTCCATACTTGTATTCTTTTGTTTTTCTTTTCTTGGTTGTGAGGACTTTTTTTCTTTATGTCCATAGCATTTTTTTTCCTATCCATTCAAGGAAATTCACACATTCAAATATTCAATGCCAACTATTCTTTCAAAAAAAAACTCTTCCTTTTTTTAAGTTGCAAGGGACTCACCTGTTCATTAAGACACATTTCCGGGATGTAGATGGTCATAATCAGCTTCAAATTTTATATTGAAAACAGCGACTCCCAAGGCCTATTTATAGCATGTTTGTTTTTAATTGTTTCTAATGCAGCACGGCATTGAAGGCAGCTTTTACAGGAAGCAGAATTTCTTCCCTTCCCACAAACGCCTAACAAGCCAAAACAGACAGGCCTTTAGTAGTTTCTGATTAACAGATCAATTCCTGAACCAGAGGTACAGACCCGTACTTTTTCACAGTATCACAAATCAAACCTGCAAGTATCATTGACCCGTACTCTTTCACAGTATCACAAATCAAACTGCAATTATCATTGAAAATTAATTACTAGAAGAAAAGAAAAACAAAGACAAGTGGCAACAGATTCATAGGCAATCTCGTCCCACACAATTCTGATTATTTCTATATTCATAATACAATTGAGCACAAACTTGAGACGGGCATCCAAAGGAAAGTAAAACTCTCAAGCAACACCTTTATAAAAATGCTTTACTTGGGAGAGCACTGAAGCTTCAGCTTCTTCTGGCTGACATTTAAAAACTTAACAGAGCACGTGAGATGTGTCAAATGGCAAAATGGCCAAATCCGGTATAATATAACTAACACCTCCAAACAAAACTGCAGCAACACCTGTGTTTCCAATCCCAGTAGCTACCAAGATCCATTCATGACGGCAGGATGAATGCTCCAAGCACATTATTTGCTGGGAGATGCAAATCTTGTCCGCTCTCTCTGCCGATGTAAAGCTCGATCCTTTGGTGATGATGTCTTTCCCCCCTTTCCAGCTTGGCGCATCATTTCTGCAAAGTTGCTCCAAGTCACATGTAGATAAATAAATTATAACAAATGCAAGCATATTACGTTTCATTTATCTAAATTACTTTACCATTATGCATGATAAACAAAGAAAACTCTAAAACTTGGAAGCCTCATCCGAAAGAGGGACAAAACAAAAAAGGAAAAGTCCTCTTAAAGAAAACAGTCAGACAATTACTACAAGAGACAAATTTATTACTACTGAAAAAAAAACAAATAAGTTAAAAACTTCTAACCTCGCTTTCTCTCAAGCTCCTGGTCGAGCTCCTCTTTCCACTTCCTCTGTCTCTCGGAAAAGCTTAAACTGCAAGTACAACATGTAGTATTTAAATATCTGTATATATCTGAAAATAAATGACGCTTAACACAAGCAAAGCAAAGAGTTAACCCAAACAAACCTTGGGCTACTTAACTCCTGCTGAGAGTCAACTAACAGTCCTTTCCGTTCATTAAGGGGACATGCTGGAATGTCCTGTGAACCATCATTGGCATTGCCAACATTTGATGAGGACTTGCCATTACTTCCAGGACTTCCAGCATTGTCAACTGCTTTAGATGGGGTGCTAACTGGAGTCCGACTCGGTGACCTACTTTTAGGAGGTAATTTCAAGTATTTTTGAGCAGTTTCATCACTTGTGCTATCAATCACATTGGGACAACAAGACGTATTTAAACTGTTGTAGAACTCTTCATATAAAGGTGTCTGCAGTTTTTTCAGTTCGAAAGCCTGCCATATAGTAATCATTATGACACAACAATTAGTGGACAAAAAGATTAATAAAAAGTTGATAGCAAAGGACTAACTTGATCCCAAAAGCAATACCTTCTCATCCAAAAAGGCTTTTATTTTTGACTCCGTGAGCTCATCATCTTCCTCAGACAGAGAAGGCACGCATGGAAAGGAAAAATCTTTTTGCCCCTCATTAAAAGCCCCAGAATGACCAGGTGGCATGTAACTTTCATCAGTGTCAAGACCAACTCCTCTGTGTTCCATGTCTGAACTCACATCAAATTTACTCCCCCAATCATCAGAGGGATCAGACATAGGATTGAAACTCTATATATATAAATAATTAGTTTCCAAAAAGTTTTTAATTTCATATGAAATATAACAAACAATAAGGACATAAATGCAATCACCTCAATATTTTCGGACATCAAAGATCTGTATTTGACATCACTCTGCGAGAACTCATCGTTGTCATCAATCTCACACATGTCATCCTCATTGCTCATTCCCCACAACTGTTTATTTCCCAAGTCCTGAGAATTTACAGTTGTGCAGCACAAGCTACATAAATTACAAACATTCGTTAAGCCAGATAAGATTAACATTTTACTAGAATTACAAATAATATGCTACTAAAAACAACCCCTTGACAGTTTATCCAGTGACGAACCTGCCAAATCTTACAAGTTCAAGAAATAATATCCCAATACTTACGTTGATTCGACATTTCGGGCACATGATGATGAAGAAGCTTCAAAATTTTCCTGTTGGAAGCAAAATATATTTTCCTTAAAAATTGGTATATAAAAAATACGAACAACTACATCTTAAATATCACCTGAACAATACATACCATGGCAGTACATGACAGAGGAATAGATTCCATATTTTCACCAGTAACAAAGGGATGCTGCACCCAATTACAAACTTGAAGTTAATCTTAGGGAGAACTGAATCATTTATTGCAAAATACTATGATATTAATAAAGTAGACTCTACTACAACTCTATAGTAGAACTCAAATGGCCACTTAAACTGTTACAGCTCTCATATGCAGAGTCAAAAGAGAAATGCAAATAGAATCACCTGCAGCAGTTCTGATGCTGATGGCCTCAAAAATGGTTCCCTGCAAAAGGATTATATGTAACAATTGTAATCTAATAATTAACAACACTTGAAAGGAAACTATAGTAGGCTTCTTCTCTCTCTCATTGAATATTTAAACTCCTTTTTTTTTGACAAATCAGTAGATATTATGGAAACATGCCAAGAGGGCTTTTTCTCCCAAGTCCCAAATCCTCCCCCCCCCCCCTCCCGACCTCAAAAATAAAACGCTCCATATATTTAACATGATCAAATTTTGACACTCCGAAACAGAATAAAACTAATTAGGACAGAAGAGAAGCCGGGGAAAAATAATTGTAACATACTTCTGCAAACATTTTAGCAGAAAATCTTTTCCTCCAATAGAGAGATGATCAGGGATTGGCGGATGAGACTTTGTCGTCCCTATATGGAAGAGAGCAGCAACCTGAAGGTCCATTCTTTTAGTAGATGTTCAGAGAGCACCTCAAACAGAATTTTACGCATCAGAATTTTGGATACCTCTTGGTACTGCTGGCTCCAAGGTGGCTTTCCAGTAGCCATCTCAATCACGGTACAGCCAACACTCCATATATCAGCAGAGCTGAAAAAAGACATCAACGTATGAAAACATCGTTTTTTAGTTTCAAAGGATACATCATTAAAAGAAGAAATTGTACACATACGTATAACAATTTAAGAAAAGAAAAAAAAGACGCAGTGTATAAGAAGTTCCTAATAAAATGTCTAAAAGGTAGAAACCTTGATCTTGAATTCATGCATAACACATAACTATCAGTCTATCACTACTATACACAGGAAAACTTAGTGGCATATAATAATAACACTGCTTCAAATTGCATATGCCCATAAATTTCACAAGCATAGTTCGCCTATGTGCCTTCCTGAAAATTCCAGCAGCTAACTTTTCTATGTACTGAACGAAGACAATGTTGTAGCTATTTAATTTTACATTTCAATTCAGTGTCATTTCAATTCACAAATCATATTGAAAACAAACTGAGGCCAATGCCAATTGAGCTACAAGCTCGTCGGCTATTTACAAGCATATTGAAAACAGAGCAGCATGTCATAAACTATGTGAAAGGGGCCAATGTCCTTACAAGCTATGCCCGGTCTGGAGAATAACTTCAGGAGCCATCCAATATGGAGTACCCTTCATAGACTTGGCACCGGAAATGGTAGCCTAGAGCAAAGCAATGCACCTCTTAGACCAATATGCAAATAGAAAAGCCTTCATAAGAACGGAATATATAATAGTAGAGAAACAGATAAGACGGAGAATACCAGCTCAACGACCTGCTTGGATGCCCCAAAATCTGCAAGTTTTATGCACCCTTTATTATCTACAAGGATATTTGCCCCCTGAAATTAATTTAAACTTAAAATCAGCCACTGGAAAAGAACCAAGCTGACATGCATATCAATGACATTATAAGAAACGCCACCTTAATGTCTCTGTGCATTATTCCATTCTTGTGCAAGTACTCAAGTCCGAGCAATAACTGTTTCGTATAGGTTCTTATGACCTGCTTAATGAATTAGTTACAATAATATGGCATATAGAATTACCAAGTACATTCATTCAAAAGCTAAAACTTACAGCCTCAGGGAAAGCTCCAAATTTCCCCAAGAGTGATGATATGGATCCACCAGGAACAAACTCCAGGAGAATATTTAAGGTGTCCTCCTCTCTAACTGTACCCAAATATCTCTATGGTCCAAAAAAGATATTCAATCAAAAGAGTATGGGTGGACTAATTGGCTTGTCAATGGCATTCAATAATAGAAGATCATACTCACAACGATGTTGGGATGTGAAAGATCTTTAAGAAGCTTAACTTCTTCCTCAAGCTCTTTTACGTGAGCCTGTTAATGGTATCCAAAATGTTATCCACTAACGCAAATGCCAATCAAACAACAGCATAAGAACGTCTGGTAATTCAATCAAGATCTCAAAGATATTCACTACCCGAATGAAGAAACACAGCATTTATATAATTTAGTGAAAAGGAAGTTGTTTTCTCATCACTTGAGGACAGTCCAAGGTTTGGAGCTCATAATCTTGATTTATTTTCCTAAGCCCTACCTCTACAAGTCTCGTGACAACCTTGAGAAAAAGATACTGTAGATATTATGAGTTTAATCATTTCCAAAAAATAAAAAATAAAAAAAGCAAAAAAATGCAATGCGTAGGTTGAGAACAATTTGCAACATGGAAAAAATAAAATCAAACATATATAAATAGTAACTTTCCTGCTTACCATAAGAATGACAAAAAATCAATTAACTTGCATTTAATTGTTTTAGTTGATGCAATCAGAAGTCCTTGCACACGGGCAAAAGCATGTAGAATTTAATCAAACAGAGTGATAATTTTCAAAATGCTAATCTAACAAACCTGTGCCTTCTCCTTGGAAGCACTACTTGCCGCAATCAGAACCTAGAAAGCCAGAGACGAAAACAAAATCAATGTCAAAGTCAATTCTGAAGATTCAAGCGAGAGAGAGAGAGAGAGCGCGCTATTTTCCAACAGTAGAACTTAAATTGAAATCTAAAGAACCAAAAAAAAAAAAAAAAACCAAAGAAAAAGAAAAAATTCCACTTCAAAATCAACAGAACGTGAAATCCGAAATTAACATGGAAGGCCAATGAAGAATGAAAAAAGGAATTGACCTGCTTTACTGCCAGAAGCTCTCCAGAATCAAGATTCATTCCCATGTAAACTTGGCCAAAGGCACCGCATCCGATCAACTCGCCCTTGCGCCATCGGATCATAGGCGCGGTGTCCTTGGGGATCGGTGGCAACGGAGAGGGTCTGGAGAAGACTCTGGAATTGCGAATGCAAGAATTGATCTTATGAACTAGGGTTCCTCCAAGTGCTGCGGCTTCGTCGTTCTCCGGCGAAGTGCGGAATACCAGTGATCGGCGAACTGATCCGAAAATGTCTTGCATTTGTGTCCGTCTTAATCTTTCACAGTGTGCGAGTGAGAGAAAGAGTGAGTTGTGTTAGCGTCGGCAAAACACAGGACGGGAGAGGAGGGAAAATGGGTCGGGGAGATCACTTTTCAAAAATTGCAACTTACGAATAAAATATGATGAACTTCGGGGTCCGTTTTGTTAATGTTCAGTTTTGTATGGTTGTACTTGTTATTATTATATTTGTTAATTGGAACATATCTCATGTTCCTTTCTGTAAAATGCAAATGCCATGTGCTCATCGTTCTTAACTATTCTTAGTTCTTACTTAACTTTCTAATTTAGTATTTGAAATTTCTAGAATTAGGATTTTTCTATGCAATTTTATAAAATTCATCATTAACAGAACATAATTTTCAAACTATTTATCGAAACGATATTGGTTCTGCCATGTTAATTTTCTTTTACTCTTCGTAATGTTACATAATTTATTATAAAATATAATTTTTATCAATTTAATTATTAAATTATGTAATATTATTATGATGATCATATATATTATATTTAAAATTAATCAGACATTCATATTATTTAATCTAATAATTAAATTTTATTTATATTTTTAAAAATATAATAACATTAAAATAAAATATTAATTAATTTTTAAATTTTATAAAATTTTATGAGATTATTTTTTATAAAAAATTTTAATTTAATAATTAGATTTTAAAACTTAACATTTACAAAAATTTATTTAATAAATAAATATGCTAATTACTTTACACGAAAAAATATTCTAATATTTTTTTAACATAATTCATGAAACAATATTATTATTATTATTATTATTATTTTATCGAATAAACACTCGAAATAATCTTTTAGGAAGTCTTCCTCCACCAGCACATATTTTTTTTTCTGGTGTAGACGGCATAGAGGTATATATATTATTTTTTAGTTTCATTCATTGATAAATATATGATTATTTATTATTCATAAAAATAATTATTAAAAAAAGTTACATACCCATTCACAATAAATAAATATTCTAATTAAATAAAATAATAATAATAATAATGTTTTTTTTTTAAAGGATGATAATAATAATGTTATATCCATGGACTACAGAACACATGGTAAATATAAGATGCAAGAAGATACCCGTACACAATCTACTCCAAATCCCAAGTCCCACCGCACCCATCAGTATCACAATCCGAATGGGTTGTTGCTGCGATGAAGACGAGGGCGACATCCTTAGGCATCTCATGAATTCTTCTTCCTCCGCGGAAACCCTAGCCTCTCCTAGTTCTTCCACTGTAATCTCACCCATGAATTCTCATTTCTCGGCACTATCCTCCACGGACATCCTCCAAATTATCTTCCAGAAGCTTCCTATTCCGGACCTCGCGCGGGCGAGTTGCGTGTGCCGAGTCTGGAATTCGGTGGCCTCCGAAAGGGATATTGTAACTAGAGCTTTCCTAGCCCCTTGGAAATTGAAGGCTGTCCTTGGAAATCCACTCTCTGGAAGCTTCTGGAGAGACAATAGTTTCGGAAAATTTGCCATCTCCCATCGGATTGTGCGTGGGGACAGCGTTGCCAGTCTCGCCGTCAAGTACGAGGTTCAGGTGGATCTCATGCTTTTTTATTCTCACGTTTTAATTTAAATCAATGTTTTTTAGTATAGTTTTGAGAAAGTGAAATGCATCAATTGTTTATTGTAATTCTAATTCATGACTGCAAGTGTTTTTTTTTCCTTTTCTTTTTGTATTTTTTGGGTTTTCATCTGTCACACAAGTTTGGAGCAGTTTAGATCTTGCATCTGTGAAGTGTGATCCAGTTATAGTTTTAGGAGAGGAAGAAGAAGAGTTGTTTCATCATTTATTTCAAAGCAATGAAAAGTGACTAATCAGTGCCAAATCGTGGTTGTATTTAATAGGGAGTATTATATAACTAAAATGCATTCAATTAATTAAGTGCTTGTCTTCCTACCTTTTCACTTCTTGATTGAAAAAGGGCAATGCCCATTTATAGATGAGTTTAGTATATTTTCAAAATGTCTCTTTTCTTTCGACCATTTTGTTGTGAGCACTGAGCTATATATCTTGTTTTGTTGTTTATGGTTTTTCCTGGTTAACGGCATAACAAAGAATTTGATAAATTGCATTGACCTTTTGATAGTATTTTTATGATTTGACAGGTAATGGACATAAAACGCCTGAACAATATGATGAGTGATCATGGCATATACTCAAGGGAAAGGTTATTAATCCCTATTAGTAGTCCTGATATTCTTATAAACAGAACATGCTTTATTGAGCTGGATGTCTATGCTAAAAGAGAAGTAGCAGTGTTGTATCCTGATGATGTGCCAGACAGAAGGACTACCTATTCATCAACCAGAATGTCCTCAGAAGAAAGCAAGAAAAGGGTAGTTGATTCCTTGAAGAGAAGCATGCAAGTTGATAATGAAACTGCTCAATACTACTGGTCTGTTTCAAATGGTGATCCACGTGCTGCTCTTGCTGAATTTTCTGAGGACCTTCGGTGGGATAGACAAGTAGGCCTTTCCTAGTCTCTGGAATCAACCCTTGTTTGGAATGGATAATAAACAATCAAGAGGTTGGGTGGCAGGCAAAAATGTGCTTTGATAGGTTTCCTCTTAAATCTACACATTTTCCTCTGATTGAATAAAGCTTGAGTTGTGAATTGACTATAATATTTGCTCTTCTCTATCGGAGATCTGAGAGTAAGTCACTTATTGCTGCGTGATAGATGTCAGCCACTAATGTGATGAGATGTGTTAAGAATTTGTGTAATTTGCAAGTCATAATTATAAGTATGTTTATACAAAGAAGACGAAGCATTATGTTTTCAAACTGCAATTGAAACTTCTGATCATTCTATGTTTAGTAAAATTAGTGCAGAAATGTTTCATTTTGTTCACAACTCATGAGCATCTTCGTCCTTACCATTACGGATCAGAATTTATGTCAGAGTAGACTGGTAAGGCAGATCAACGGATTCGAGGAGGATGCAGTATCTTGGTTTTTGACTTTTTGTTGAGTTTGTATATTTTCAGTGTTATGAAAATTGATAGCTGCACATGAAGAGATTGGATAAAATTTGAGCTTTTCAAAAAGCTTAAATGTGTGTTTGGATTAGTTTTTATAAATTTTGATTTTAAATGAATTTAATTTTATAAATTTGTCGTAGGCTTCAGTAAAATAATTTATGTTTGAAAATTTTTATTTAAAAAATAATTTTGACAGAATAAATGCTTTTTAAAATGTGTTATTACTAAAAAGGATATGAATTATTTTTTGAGTTAGATTGAAAATAAATTAATATTAAAAAAATTAATTATGAATAAATTAATAAGAAAATTATTTCTTTTAAAATATATGTTTGTTTGGGTATTAGAAATAGAATATTTTTAATTATACTTATAATAATATTTTTTTAAAATTATTAAGATTTATTTATTTAAATATTATTAAAATAATAATATAATATCAAATTATAAGAATATATCTTATTCGTAAACATACAAACAGGTTTTTTTCCCGTTTGAGTCTAAAGTTTATTCGAAGATGCCAAAGCACCATATTGGAGGCACTTTTTCACTAGAGTCTTTTGGGTTTGCTGATCGCCAAACCAAACATGCCCTGAGTAAGAGTGTCCAGTCACCATTGACTTCGTAGATAAGGTTGGGTGAGGAATCTATTTGTGTGAGTACTGTACCTGTATTCTTATTCTTCAATCTCCACGGGTATTCGGATTTTCTGATTTTCACATGTAGCTTCGTGTCCCTGCCTCTGGATTTGTTATTAAAATCAGAGTCATTTCTTAACACCAAAAGTGCGAATTAAGTATTTTTTAAAACGAAAATTTGATATTATATTCTTATCTCGTCTTTTGGGGATAGGTTATCATGAATTACTGCCTTTTGTAAGTATGTCTTATGCTGTCGGTCGCGAGAACCTTTGATTCGAGCATGGTGAATTGATGATACTGATACCTCATTTACTCCATTAGCAAAAAAGATGATTTCAAGTCAGAGCCACAAACTATTCTCGTTCTGCTGGCCGGTTACTACGTAATGTCAACGACATTAACATCATTTTTCAAGCAGCATAGAAGTAAGTTAAGTGTGAAATATTAAAACTCCAAAACTCCCATCTTCCTCAACCTCAATTGGTAGGTTTTGAGAGTTTTGGAGCTTCTCAAATTATTCATGCCATTGATTTGCATTTGTAACAGTGCAACGATGGAAGGTAACTTTTACTCTTCAGATTTAGATACTTTAGTTTCCAAGAAGAACCGGAAAAGAGATGGAATCTCAAGCAAGAGGGTGAGAGATGTGTGAGCAACAAGGGAAATGAGGAATTGCGGGGCCTAAACTTTAGTTGAAAAGTTACTTTAAATAATGAGTTAAATTAATAAGAAAAAATGACTGAAAAAATAAGTTTGGTGAAACTAATTATAACTTAGTTTGTTTTAAAAATTAATTAATTATTTTAATTAATAATTTATATATAATTAATTAATAATTTATTTTTATTTAAATACTAAATATATAATTAATTATATATAAATTATTAATTAAATCAATTAATTAATTAATTTATAAAATAAACCAAATTATTTTTACTATTCAACTGACTTTTTCATTCATTTTTCCAATTAATAAACACCTATTGAACTGGCAGCCAATACTGAGGTAAATGACTTTGCAGTAAACATCGGATATGTCCTTTACAAAAAGGACAGATTAAGCTATATATATAGTTGCGTATCAGCCAACCTAATTAATGGGTTTGTTAAATTGTTGCTGTGTGATTTAGGTGATGATGACCTTTTGTACTTCAAGTTCAACATAAAATTACGGTAACGTTAATTTAGAATACTTACATTTTTTAAATTTTAGGTTAAGACCTGTATTAAATTCAATCTCCATCCTCCATATACCTGTACTTGTCAATCTGACCATTTTTAGAATCTACAGGCTTGAGAATTTGAGATTTCCATAGTATCTTTGATCAAACTGTACAAATAAAGCTGATGCATGCATTCTTCAATATCACAATTTTCAATATTATTTTTCTTGAAGCTGATTTAAAGTTTTAAAAAAAATCTCTAATTTTATTTTAAAATATAAGTGGATTAAATAGGCTCATCAACCTTCAAGTTTCAAGGGTCAAGATAGGGCCTAAAAATATATATAAATTACATGCAAATGGATTAGGCCCCTTTTTATGTGCATGATTCGTAAGGTAGGGATATGTCTTGTTTTATACATTAACCTTAATAAACATTTCAGAAAATTTATTTCAACCATACTCTATTGTTAATGCTAAATAGTGTTTTTTATATTAACTTACACAAAAAGTAATACGAATCAATTAAATGAAAAGGAATTTATAATTAAAAGGTTCAACCTTCTTGGTGCTAATGAGTTAATATAATAATAAAAAAAGATACTATATGTGGGAGAAAGCGAGAGAGATGTGGGAGAAAGTGCTGTATATATAGTACATAATTTACCCCCCGCAAGATAAATAATAATCTGATTCGCACAGCATTAAGAAAAACTGGGAATTTAATTCCAGTATTAATTCCACTAGGTGAAGAATATATTGTTAAAGAGCGTGGAACATTGCAAAGTGCGATGACCAACTATATAAAATAAAAAGTACCATGAGAATATTGTAAAGACCAAAGAGCCAAGCCTGGGTTATCGTAAAGTGCGATCGAACATTAATACGTACTACGTAGATTAGAATACAGAAGTACCAAAAATTAAAGATGAGTTTACACAGTAACTTCCTAATGAGTTTACTTTTTATTTATTGTCAGCGTGAAAAAAAATTATATTGTCATCTAATAATATATTGTCAAATTATTAAAAGAGTTTAATTATCATAACTATTATCTAAAAGGTCTAATTATTTTAATAATGTATCAACATATAATTAAATAATAGTGTAAAAAAATTTTACACTGAAATTAAATAGAAATTAAATCCCTTCCTAATTCCACGGCTCCATACAATCTCAAGGCCAGTCCAGCAGTCCCTATAGCAAAGTGAAAGCAATCGCTTATTATAAAGAATAAATATTAATCATTGGATAATGTATTTGTGGTATGAATAAAAATATGAATTTAATTTTCTTTTACTGACAATATAAAAAATATATATTATTATTCAATTATATACTGACACATTATTAAAAGAGTTAAATTTTTTAGATAATTATTGTAATATTCAAAATCTTTTAATGATTTGGCAATACATGATTAGATGACAGTGTAAATAAAATTTTCATTAACAGTTGATCAAAATTAAACTCTTAAAATATAGACATTAAAGGAACGTTTAGTTCAAGTTTTAAAAAAATATTCTTAGAAATAGCATGTTCAGGAGTGATATTTTCAAAAATAATATTCCTAAGAATGATGATTATTTCTTTTGGTTGACTAAAAACATTCTCATAAATGACTCTAATTCCCAGTACTAGCAACAATACTAAAATCTCTTGTAACTGTTAACCTACGACGGCCATAAGAGTGATCGAAGTCATCGGTCATTGATAGTCATAGTCATTGGCAAGTGGTGACTGGATTTCCGTAACTAGCGCGATAGCTAAAGTAGTTGACCACTATCAACCGACTGCGGGGACAAGAGTAGTTAGATTCTGATGACCAATGTAATGGCCAAAGACACTGACGATCACAGACAATGACATAATGGTTGTTGGTTAATGATATAATTATAGAAGGGTATAAATTTTATATATTTTATATAGTAAAAACATTCTCATATCATAAAAATATTATTAACTCATCTCTTTTTTGGGAATGAAAGTGTGAAAATGTTAAGCAAAACTTATTTTTAAAAATTATTTTTAGATGAGAATATTTTTTCAAAATTTATATCAAATATTAGAATCTAACATTCTAATGTAAAAATTTTTAGAAATGCAAAAATAATTCACGAAACAAATACCCTATAAGAATTAATTTAATTATGAGAATTCAGCTAAAGTTTTAGATTTTTCTTTTGGGTGATATTTTATTAGTGGACATCAATTAATTGTATAGTATTTTGTCTTGATTGTGAAACAACTTATCAATTTCTTAAATTTTTAGTTATTAAAATACAAAACTATGGACCACAATGTGTGTTTTAATTGATAAATTAAGTTTTATGTAAACAGATTTTAACTATAATACAGAAATTTAAATCCCACTTAAAATATCTTATAATTAAGACAAAATTAATATTTAAATAAAAATTGGTCTTACACTTAAATAATTTGAAGACACTCCGTATTTTCTTTTTAAAAAAAAAGAAACACTTCCGACGATAAAGTAAAAGACTAAACTAATATGCAGTTTCAGTTGGCCCCAGATTTGCATTTTCCTTTTCTACAGATATTCACAGTTCACGCGCAGTAGACTGATGACTGAATGAGTAATATATTTGGAGGTATTTTTTAGTATAATTTTTTTGGTACGGAAGAGAAGAAAGGAAACAACAACTGTAGATAATACTTATGATATATATATATATATTTATATTTAAATAATTAATCTATATATAAATGTTATATAAATATAAGTGTTAAAGAAATATTTATAGTTGATACAACTCACAAGGCGTCACTCTTATGATAAGCAAGGTAACAAGGTTGAGTTAAGCGTTTAATGAGTTTTTATAATGTTAGATGTTTGAGATTACAATAAAATACTTATAATAGAAATAATTTTAATATTTTAAATAAAATTAATCTCACTTTTAATAAATATTAGGATACTCAATAGTAATTAATAATAATAAATGAGATTAACCTTGTCACTTTCAATAAACATAGTAATTAATAATAATAAATTATAAATGTGGAAACCATATTAGTAAAAAATTGCAAATTGGCAAATACCACTTAACCTTCGTCTAACTCAGGAACTGATCTTGTTTAGGAGTTGAAAGAGACAAGAACAATTAATGAAGTGGGAGAGAAAGAGGGCTAAGACTTAAGACAGGTTAATTAATGTAATTTCCACCGAAGATTCCACGTAGAATTGTATTAATTTCGAAGAAGAGAGAAAGAAAAAGATACGAAATGAAATAAAAGAAAAGAAATCCCCATTGGCTGAACAAGTGGCAGCTTCTTATTCGTGGATGAAATTAATATTTTGCATCACTTTGGTTATCTTTTTTCACATAAAAAAATCTCACCTTTTTTAACACAACGGATATTCTTTTGAATTAGTTTTTTTATATATAAATATTGATATTTTTAATAATTAGTAGTTAATATTTAATTATGAATTTAATTTAAATATAAATATAAATATATAAATAAAATAATTATATTTTAATTAAGTAAATATATAATTAAATATTAACTATTAATTATTAAAAAAAATATCATTAAATTTAAAAAAACTCGAAAAACCTCCAAAAAAAATAGTAACACATTATCATTATAATTATTTTAAAACATAAATTCATACAGAATTAATTAATTAAATATAAAAATAAATAATATTTTATTGACTTAGTCTAACCCAAGTCGTCGTGTATACTAAGTAGAAAAAATATCCTTCCCAGGGTCGGTTAATTTCTTCTCGTGTCTATAAAACGCTCAGAATATTGGGTTCCTTCTTCACAATTCACATCACAAGCATTTGACGGCGATTCCTTATTGTTACTTTGCCAAAGTGCCAAGGGAACTGTTTCTGCTGCTGCTTCTCAAAGAAAGAAGAAAGAAATGTTTCAGAACATCGTCAACGCTCTCACCGGAGACGACAACAACCGCCATCGTGTTAAAGGGACGGTGGTGTTGATGAAGAAGAATGTGTTGGACTTCAACGATTTCAGTGCCTCCTTTCTGGATCGTCTTCATGAGTTTTTGGGCAAAAGAGTTTCTCTTCAGTTGATAAGTGCTGTCAACGTCGACTCTGGTCAGTTCTTCAGCCCTTCTTTTCTTCCCTACTCTCTCTCTCTCTCTCTCTCTCTGTGATGGTTCGTGCTTTCTCTTTTAGTATACTGGTTGGTTTGTTTATGGGGCTTTTCATTGTAATAAACTTTTCTTTTTGATGTCGTCGTAACTTGTGGCCAAGAAAACAATAAAAATAGTAAATCCTGACCTCTAATTTAGTTAATCGTTTTTCTTGTTCTTGAAATCATATTGTCTAACCCTATCTAGTAAAAATATCTTGTGCTCATTTTTTCTTCCAATCCTTTTATCAAAAGATTGAAGGGCATCAGCAACCCAATTTGATAGGAAGAATAATTCATATAGTTGGCTTTCGTGAAAAAAATTAAGTAGGTGTTAAATTAATTTAATTAATAATTTACATATAATTATATGCATAAAAATAAAAATAAATTATTAATTAATTATATATAAATTATTAATTAAATATTTAATTAATTTTATAACTAAATATGAATACTTTTTTACCACATCAATATCTTGAGTAATTTTCCCATTCTAACATTCCAAGCCAAGCGATGAGTAACACTTACGATTTGGTGTTTTCATGCTCTGGTTAGGTGGCGTATGATCAGAATAATATATAAAACGATGATTTTGATTATAAATTAGTGATTAATATTTATTTATTTATATGTTGTGTTTATTTTAAATATAAATTAAGAAAAGAAATTATTTTATATTTTAAATAAATATGATATGTAATTAATTATTAATTATTAATTATTATAATATTTATACTTTTATAAAAATAAAAATTACATAAGGAAGCTCTTATATAAAATATTTTCTTTTCTTTTTTATTTTAAAAAAAATATTTTATTTTATTTTTTCAAGTTCAATAACATAAAACATCCAAGTCAAGACTCCTTGATTTTCAACTACCAGTCAACTCGTTAAAGTTTATAGTTTTCAGCCTATGATCTATTAAAAAAATTATCAAATGAATAATAATGAATCGATGATAACTACATATCATATAAATTATAGAGTCACATCAGTTCACACTTCACGCTAGCAGATTTAGCAAAATCCAAGTGTAACTATTTAAAAACAAACATTGAATTAATTGTATTCAGACCCTGGCAATTATCCTACAAATGTGAAATAGATGTGTTTACTTTTATTTTTTTGGTTTTACAAAGAATGGTAGTCCTTTTTTATCCTCAAAAAAAAAAAGTCTAGCCCTATTAGGAAAAAAAGAAGCCCATAACTATCCCAAAGGCTTATACATGTTGTCCAAATCATGATATGCTCTTTTGGGCCATGCCCAACTCGTCTTTGAACCGTTAATACGTTTTGCCCAAGAAGGAAATAGAAATTGAAGTATGGCATTGACCCAAGGAAACGTTTGTTAGGGGGGGAAAAAGCCGAGTGCAACATCAATGGGCCATGGCTCAACCAACACCAGTGCCTCGTTGTCACAGTCATAGAGGTTTCGCTTTACTATCAGTTAATTAGTGCTGTTAACGTTGTCCCTGGCTAGTTTGTTTTTTTTTCTTCATTTTCTTGCGATCGTCTCTCTAATTTATTATTTTAGGTAAGCTCCTCACTAATTTCTATCTGTATGAGTTTATGTTTGAATTTGACTTTTTTTTTTGGAATAATTAATTTTTTTAATTAAAAATTATTTTATCTAAAATTTATCCTATTTGATTAAAATATGTAAAATTGATTATAAGTTAAAATTATATTTTTATTAACTAAAAATAAATTTTTCTTAAAAAAAATTATTTTGAACTTTTAATTATTTGATTTTAGATTATTTTAAAAGCTTTGAGAGAGAAATATTTATTTACTCTCAACTAAATAATTTTTTCAATCATTTCATATAATTTTGTGGTAATTTAATATATAAAAGTGATTTTTTATACAATTCAAACAAAATTATTTTTCTTAAAAATGATTATGAATTAATATATCCAAACATAAATTAATTTGTTCATAATTAATTTTTTAAAAAATTGATTATACATATAATTAATTTTTAAGTTAATCTTTTTTTCACAGTTAATTTAAACACACACAAAATTTGGGGGTAAAAAGCTCTACAATAACTTATAAAAAAAATCATATAAATTTTATCTGAATCTTTTATTCATATTTTTAAGGAACATCAAACTGATGTACTCTGTTATATTCTATTATTATACTCAAATGGTTTTCCAAGTCATCACTCCATCTTTTGTGATGATGATTGTACTTTGGTGTCCTGGTTAGATTGCATATAATTAGATTTTTTTTTTTATTTTTCATTCTTTTAGTTCTATAATAACATAAAATCTCAAGTTAAGTCACGAGTCAAGACCAGTGCTTTCGTAAATGACTCTCAAGTCTCACGTCTCAACTACGAGTCAAATGGTTTTTTTTTTAATATATATTATTTATTTATTAAGATTAAATTTACATTGATTACTTACAAAGGAAACTTATTTGCGTGAAGTTTCAATAGCTATGACATCTGAACGATGTTAGTGTAATAAATAACAATTTTTAATGTTGTGTGTTAATATTTGTAGGGAATGGCTTGAAAGGGAAACTTGGGCAGCCTGCATATCTGGAAGACTGGATTACCACAATCACACCTTTGACAGCGGGAGAATCAGCATTCAGGGTTACATTTGATTGGGATGAGGAGATAGGAACACCAGGAGCCTTTTTAATAAGGAATAATCATCACAGTGAGTTCTACCTCAGAAGCCTAACACTTGAAAATGTTCCAGGCCAAGGTGTCCTTCACTTTGTCTGCAACTCTTGGGTATATCCTGCAGATAAATATGAAAATGATCGCATTTTCTTCTGCAACAAGGTATAACTCCAAACATACCAATGATATGCATGAACTTTAAGTAATATTAACTATATTTTCACATTTTGTTTTTTAGTTACTCCTACAAATGTGTCCGTAATTGTTGTAGTTCATCTGAGACTTGATGGAAGGAGCTTTTGAACTGTATGCTACAAGTTACATATGTTGTATTAATTGCAGACATACCTTCCAAGTGAAACACCGGCACCGCTACTTAAGTACAGAGAAGAAGAACTGGAGAATTTAAGAGGAGGTGGAAAGGGCCAGCTCCAAGAGTGGGACAGGGTCTATGATTATGCATACTACAATGATTTGGGAAATCCGGATAAGGGTCCACAACATGCTCGTCCACTTCTAGGAGGGTCTAGCAAATATCCCTACCCTCGTAGGGGAAGAACTGGTAGACCACCCGCAAAATCAGGTTAGGCTTTTATATTGGTTGTTTTGCTATTCATTCAAGTCTGCTTTGTTGGAATTTTGATAAAATAAATTTCAGTTCTTTTCTCTGTCCCTTTGGTGTGGCAAGGACATTTTATAACTTTCTAGAGTCAAGATAATGTTAAATTCCGTAGTTGAGACTTGAGAATGATGTTCAGTGTAATTCACGTGAGGTTTCGTCATTTTTATGTTAGTGGAACTTATAATGTGGCTTTCTAGAATCACTTTAAGTCATGGGTAGAAGACATATATATTACATGTTAGTATAGTTTTTGTTGCCATTTCCGAGTTATATTGTACGCTTCCCTTAATTATTGAGCCTATGTAGTGTTAATTAACAAGTCAAGATAGAGTAGTACAGCATGAACCACGTGGTTAATGTTTGACCTCTGTCATGTCTGGTATTCCCACATATGCCAATGTATCAGATTGACATAATGTCTTACACTTTTCTTTGTATAATCATGGGTCAGAGTCATAACCTATCACTCTTTGTATCTAGATGGGGCTTAATCAGGCTTATACTCTTCACATTTTATTGGTTTAATACACTCTATGGTTTTGCTGTCATGTCATTAAAACATGTTGTTTGGTTGGGGATAGATATTGGTTAACAAAGGAACGATGTAGCTATTTTGTACGTAGTGTAACCACTGTATTACAATGAAATTAACTCGCTTAGAATTTTTATGAGCTTTTATGCATCCCACAACCCTTGTTTGTGGAGCATAATCTAATAAGCTCATTTGTTGTAACTTTCAAATCTTTTATGTGATGCTGTTAATTTATTTTGTTGTTATCTTGGCAGATCCTAATTTAGAGAGTAGGCTGAATCTTGCGATGAGCTTAGACATCTATGTCCCGAGGGATGAAAGATTTGGTCACTTGAAAATGGCAGACTTTCTTGCCTATGCCCTGAAATCCATAGTTCAAGTTCTCAAACCTGAACTAGAATCTCTATTTGACAGCACCCCCAATGAGTTTGACAGCTTTGAAGATGTACTTAAACTATATGAAGGTGGGATTGAGGTGCCTGAGGGTATACTTAGGGATATTAGGGATAACATCCCTGCAGAGATGCTGAAGGAAATTTTCCGAACTGATGGCGAAAGGGTCCTCAAATTTCCCCTGCCTCAAGTGATTAAAGGTATTGTACATGACCCTTAGACAACTTACATGGACATGGGTAACTTAAGCATGTTATTCTGCATGCAAGAACATAGAAAATCATGCATTTTGTAAACCATTCCTATTGAATAGCAGCGTTCTTAATGATTTGGATTTTGGAGCAGAGGATAAGTCTGCATGGAGAACAGATGAAGAATTTGCAAGAGAGATGCTGGCTGGTGTAAACCCTGTCATAATTCGTTGTCTCCAAGTAAGCCTAAGTGATTCTAATTAATTTTGAACAATTGGATTAAGCTAAAGCATAGGATCTTTGTTATAAGTGTTAATTTAATTTTCCTAAACTCTTTAGCATCAATAGCCCAATGGAGAGTTGTCTATGATTATTTTCCCCTCACAATTTTCCCAAATAACTGCAGGAGTTCCCACCAGCAAGCAAGCTAGATCGTAAAGTCTATGGTGATCAAACCAGTACAATAGCCAAAGAACACATCGAAAGTAACCTGGATGGGCTCACTGTAGATGAGGTAATTTTCAAGATTGATAGGATGCTGTGTTTTCACAAAAAAAAAAAATTGTGTGAAGAATTTTGTGAAAGCTTTATAGTCAGAGTAAAAAAAAATTCCGTTTATCTGATGTTTTCATTCATGCTATTTATTTGTATTTGGTTGAATAGGCAATTAGACAAAGGAAGTTGTTCATATTAGATCACCATGATGCACTGATGCCATACTTGAGGAGGATAAACTCCACTTCTACAAAGACTTATGCCAGCAGGACAGTTCTTTTCTTGCAAAATAATGGGACTTTAAAGCCACTAGCTATTGAGTTGAGTTTGCCACATCCTGAGGGAGATCAATATGGCACCATTAGTAAAGTTTGCATGCCTGTGGAACAAGGTGTCGAAAATTCCATCTGGCAACTGGCTAAAGCTTATGTAGGGGTAATCGACTCGGGCTATCATCAGCTTATCAGCCACTGGTATAACTCCCTATCAAAGAAACCAAACACGAACTTAGTTTATCTGTTATTGAAATTAACTTTTGATATCTTATATGCGTCACAGGTTGCATACTCATGCAGCCATTGAGCCATTCATTATAGCTACAAATAGGCAGCTTAGTGTGCTTCACCCTATTCATAAGCTATTGCATCCTCATTTTCGTGACACCATGAATATAAATGCACTTGCACGGCAGATCCTCATCAATGCAGGTGGTGTTCTAGAGTCAACAGTTTTTCCATCCAAGTATTGTATGGAGTTTTCATCTGTGCTTTATAAGGACTGGATTTTCCCTGAGCAAGCACTGCCTGAAGATCTTGTCAAGAGGTAAACCATACAAGCAAAAGACCATTGTTAACTATCTATGGTTTTTTTTTTTCATTTATTTTTTTCTGAATATGGTTGAATTCATGAGAACATATAAATATATAATATTAACTTGTCCAAATTGAAAACATTAAGTATAACCAGACTAACTTGGACGATATCATATTAGAATAGTAGTGAGAGAAATTTGATGTTAATGAGCTGCTGCATCTTTGCTTCTTTCAGGGGACTGGCTGTTGAGGATTCAACTTCCCCATATGGCCTTCGGCTATTGGTTGAGGATTACCCTTATGCAGTTGATGGACTAGAGATTTGGTTTGCTATCAAGACATGGGTTCAGGACTACTGCTCCTTTTACTACAAGGCAGATGACTTGGTCAGGAATGACGCAGAACTCCAATCTTGGTGGAAGGAACTAAGGGAGGAGGGTCATGGTGACAAGAAAGATGAGCCTTGGTGGCCAAAGATGCAAACTCGTGAGGAGCTGATTGAAGCTTGCACTATTATTATATGGATTGCTTCAGCTCTCCATGCTGCAATCAACTTTGGACAATACTCATATGGAGGCTACCCCACAAACCGTCCATCTATAAGCCGGCGATTCATGCCAGTAAAAGGAACTCCAGAATATGAAGAACTTGTGGCAAATCCTGAGAAGGCTTTTCTGAAAACAATTACAGCACAGTTTCAGACTGTTCTGGGCATTTCACTTATAGAAATCTTATCCAGGCATTCTTCTGATGAGGTCTACCTTGGACAGAGAGACACTCCTTACTGGACGTCTGATGCAGAGCCATTGGAAGCCTTTGACAAGTTTGGAAAAAAACTATCAGAAATTGAAGAAAGGATCATGAGAATGAACAATGATGAGAAACTCAGAAACCGGGTTGGACCAGTTAAGATGCCGTACACCTTGCTTTATCCTACAAGTAAAGGTGGACTTACTGGCATGGGAATTCCCAACAGTGTCTCAATTTGAAGGGCTGTGTTGTCTTAACCTTTTTTTTTAATGGCCTTCGGGGCCTTAGCTACTTTGGATTCTGATTTTAGATTTGGGCAACAGTCTTTTGACTCTTCTCTTTTCATTATATAGTATGCAAATTTGCAGTTGATTATTGTGCCATTTGCTTAACCTTTATGAATTATGAGTTATTATTATGTGTTAGGGTATTCATAACTGAACCACATCAATTTAAATTGAAAAAAATCAAACCAAAAAATTAAAAATTAAAAAATTATTTAATTTTTGTTTGATTTGGTTTTTTTTATGAAAATCAATTAATTTTGTTTAATTTTTAATTTTTATTTATAAAATTAAATCAAACTAAACTGAATTTATATAATTATTTATATATATTTTAATTTATATACTTATAAATGATTAGATTTTAATTTTTTGTTGTTTCTATAAATGTTTAAGCCAATTTGTTATTTATAATTATTTAATGATGTTTTTATTAAGATTTTTATGCCAACTTTGGTTGGATTATAAGAAAAAAAATTGAGTTGTGTATGAATTTTTTAAAAAGAAAGTGTTTAGTAAAAAATTGATTAAAAATAAAATGAATCTTGTGATTGATTTGATTTAGTTTTTTAAGTATAAACAAATTAATCGATTCTCAATATTAAAAAATCAGTTAATTTGATTCAAGTGACTTTTTTAAAAAAAAATTAAACTAATCAAAACTGCCAACATCCTTAGTTTTATGTATATATATTACAATAGTCATAAAAGTAAATGTAAAATTTCTGATTTAATTGATCATATGACATTGTTTTATTATTTTTAAGGATAACAATTGGAATATTTAGTACTACCAATCTGAAAGTTTGCTTTTGATTTCAAAAGGAATATTGTTGAATAATCAAATCCATTGACTGGAAGAGTGCAATTTGCAATACCACTTAACCTTAGTCTAACTCAGGAACTGATCTTGTTTAGGAGTTGAAAGGGACAAGAACAATTGATGAAGTGGGAGAGAAAGAGGGTTAAGACAGGTTAATGTAATTTTTACCAAAGATTCCGCGTGGAATTGTATTAATTTCAAAGAAAGAGGGGGAAAATGGATAAGAAATGAAAGAAAAGGAATCCGCGTTGGCTAAACAAGTGACAGCTTCTTATTCGTGGATGAAATTAATATTTTTGCATCACTTTGGTTGTCTTTTTTCACATTAAAAAAAATCTCTATTTTTTTTAACACAACAAAGATTCATGTGTAAACATTTAGAGTTTATAATTTGTGTAGAATAAAAAGTAGGAGATTCTTCCAAGGTAGTTGAGCTAAGTAGTAGTGGTTTGTCACTTTTAGAGGCGAATCCCAAATTTGAATTCTACTAGAGTTACTACACTGAAAAATACCTATATCCAATGTGCTCTTCGGTTCAAGGCTGTTAAGTTTCTCCTTCACAGTTCTGTACCAAAAAAAATGTAAGAGATTATTTTAGTACCTTTTATTTTTGTAAAAGTATCAGTATTTTTAATAATTAATAATTAATATTTAGCCACATGTCTTATTTTATTGAAATATAAAATTAAAATATAAATAAATAAATATATTTTAACTAAGTGAAACATGTGATCAAATATTAACTACTAATTATGAAATGGTACCGGTATTCTTACAAAAAAGAATAATACCAAAAAAACCTTCCAAAAAGTAACACATTATCATTATAATTATTTAGAAACACAAATTCAAACAAATTTAATTAATTTAATATAAAATAATTAATATTTTTATAGACTTAGTCTAACACAAATTATGTATACTCATTAGAATAAATCATATATACTAATTAGAATAAATATGCACTAAACCAAGCTCCATTCAAAAGAAGGAAAGAAAAGATAATCCAAAAAAGCAATTACATGAGGGAGTTCATACAATACCAGATAAGTAGTAAGATTTGAAGCTTAAAATTAAGTACCCAATGCTTAATCATTTGGGTGTTCCCTTGGGACAGATACAAGTTTAATTTAATGGAACATTTATAAGAGTTAATCTTTCATTATATAATCATTAAGACATGAAAATTGGCTTGTATCTCAAAAAATTAAACTGACTTTAGTCATTTACTTTCCATTTGCTTTTATCGTTACTCTATTAATCTTAAAAACTTCAAAATTATATCATAATTGTTTGGATGATTTTAAATAAGGGAATGAGATGAGAGGGAAAAGAAAGGAGATGAAAGGAAAGGTCTGAGAATTAATTTATTTTGTTTAATGTTTAAGCGAGGGAAATGAGAGAGATTCTCCTCCTCCTTTTTTTAGAAGTTATATGTGAAGTTGGAGAAATTAACTCTCATTCCTCCTTATCTAATTTAAAATAAATCATCTATTTCCTCCGTACTCCTAATTTGAAAGGGGGAAATAGAACTTGACTCTTGTTTAAATGTTTTTAAGAGGAAATGGATGAGAAAGGAAGAGAAAGGTAGGGGATAGAGATGGAATTAATTCTTTTTATTTGAATGTTTGTAAATTACAATTAAAGTAAGAGGGATTAACTTTGTCTTTTTTATTTAAATAAACTCTTTCTTCCTCTTTACTCCCAATTTGACGATGAAGAATTTTAAAGGGAAAATGACTCTTTAAGTTGGATTAGTAAAAATGTATTTTCATTTGGTTCGTTGATAAAATTAACAAAGTATTTAACTAATTTAACTAATAATTTATATATAATTAACCAATAATTTATCTTTATTTTAATATTTGATATGTGATTAATATTTTTTTTCTTTTTCCCTCATTTCTCTTCACTAAAAATATTTTAAACAAAAGTAGGAGTCACTTTTCCCTTTTCTCCTCCTCCATTCTCAAAAAGTGTTTTTCCTCATTTCTTCTCTTTCAGCTTTATTAAAAATCTTTTAAATAAAAATGCGTGTTACCTTTTTCTTTCTTTCTTATTTCTTTTCTTTTTTTAATTCTTATCTAAACATAGGAAATAATACGATAATTTACTTAAAGATTTGTCAATCATCAAACAATTTTTTTTTTGAAAAAAATATAACTCAAAATCAAAAGGAATTTTATTTTATTTTTATAATCATATATATTCAAAATATCACTTCCTCTACCAACTTTGAATTAAAAAGTTTACAATTGCGCTATGAAATGAGCTCAGTCACCTTAAATATCTTGTCCCAGATTCGATTAATGGGGCGTTGTGTATGGAGAAAACGTAGTTGGGAAGGATCCCCACTCACACATATGACCGTACCTTATGAGATTAATTTTTTACATTTTGAACTAAAAAATATCTTATTTTACACACACACAAAAATTAAAAAAGAAAAATTACAATTGCGCCCACAAAAACAAAAGAGAAACATTCACAAACAGCAATGGCTTTGTTAACTATAATTTTTTATTCTTTTTCAAGTCTTGGTTTCTCTTTAATTTAATTAAAAACATGATAATTCTAACTTAAAATGACTCATCATTTAGCATATACGTTGAATGATATCTAGCATTCGAGTCTCTAATTACATATATAGAGATGTTCCATTATCATATTAAAATTCCTAATCTCACTCTAGAGGTTTTACTTTTATCCAATTAAGACATCATAGACAATAAATATGTAATACCATGTATATCCTCTAATTAATTATTTTAATGCAAGCACTTCAGCACAACCGTTGTAAAGGGTAATTTTCAAAATAAAGAAAGTCCATAATTAAAATTCTCACTTAAGCTAACGTGTAAAAGTTAAAGTTATTTGCTTTTTGAACCAATACTGTCTATCTATGTACAAAGAAAATTATTACTTCAATATATTAATATTGATGATAATAATAATAATAACAGTAACTTTGATTATTAACTATTATTTTAAAAAATATCTATGATGAAATAAATAAATAAAGCTAAAGTATAAGTAACTCTCTTCAAATTTAATTATTTGATAATTAATCCATTCAAATTGTCAGAATGTCAAAATCTTCATTCAGTTTTCTTATTCCCTTACTTTTTTCACATTTTTAACAGATAAAATATAATATTTGTCATATTTTGAAAATTTAAATGAATTAATTACTAAAATTAAAGTTATCAAGAACTATTTATCAAAAGATCAAAGTCGAAAAATATTATTTACATTTTAACATCTAAAAATATTACAACAATTTGTTTCCCTTTTTTTTGTTTTTAATTATTGACTTAAATTGAAGTAAGAAAAAAAATGAATATGATATGATTTGATGTTTCAAGTTTCCACGGGGTTGTAACAAAAAAAAAGTCTCTCCGGGGTTAAATTAACAATACCGAAAATCTTCGAGATTCTCTTCCAAAATTTCAAATATAATCATGTACAACGACAAGTTCAGATTCCCAATGTGGAGCACAACGTGGACCGTTGATACAATTGAGTCATACACGTGTAGGGTACGTGATAGGGTAATACAAACCCGTATTCCTGGTTGATGCGCACTGCTATAAGGAACACAGAAATCTCATTGGCTAGCCCACCTTTATATTCAAGTTTCGCGGCAACGCTTCTCTCTTTCTCATTCTCTTCCTCTTCTCTCTCTAAACCCTGTCACTTCTTTCTCTCTCCTTTTCTCTTTTGCTTCAGCGGGAATCGGATAAACCCTACAAACGGTGAGAGCCACAGAACCAATTGCACAGTCCGATCTGTGATTTAGGGTTTGAATTCGAAAAAGAAAACGAAAATTCACGTGATCTTTTGTTAATTGGAAGGAATTTGGCCTTTTGGTTGCCTCTTTATTGGTTTTCTTGATAATGTTGTTGTTTTTATTTGTAAATTCTTTTTTAATAAAGCTGTTTAGTGCTTGCTAGATGCTGTAATTTGTTTCTTATAGTGCATTTGAATCTGCGTTGTTTTTTTTCTGAGGTGCGCGGGGGTGAAAATTTTCTCTTGTATAACTGTAATTTATTTATTTGTTTTGGATTTATCCACTTTTTCTATCTAAATTAAAAGGGCAACAATAAGAACAACTATCAATGTGTTTTAACGTTTTGGTTATATACTTATTTAAAAAATGCCTGTTATGATGCAGTTGACCTTTTTATCGCTAATTGTTTGCATTCATATGGGTTCAGATAATTTTTTTATGTTTATCTTTCAGAAAGTTATATATCTCATCGGAAGAGCGAAAGCCATGCAAGGTAACTTTAATGATTGGACCTTATAATTTGTGGGGAAAAGTGGAATAAAGAAGGCTGAGAAACTTGCACTAACCTTAGCGTCAATGTTAATTAAATATTTCTCAAGAGAAATTTATTTGTTATGTTTCTATTATGCATTATTGATCAGTTCACTAGCTGAGTTTTAACTGAGCTAATATTGTTGATTGTTGTCTTTTTTCAGATAGGTAAAGGATTAATGGCGCCAACAAGGAAATCTAGAAGTGTGAATAAGCGGTTTTCAAGTTCAAAGGAAGTTTCTCCTGAGAAAGATGGAGTTAATTCAAATAAAAATAAGCAACGGGTATGTGTTGATTTGAGATCATTTCGATTTTGAGACTGGAAACAATAGGACAGAAGCAAATAAAATACAGCACTATGTCCTGCCTGGTAACATAACGTCTGAACAGCTGTTAAATGTAATAAAGTGGTAGTTCTTGGGTTTTACTTAAAGTATAATATTAGTGTTTGTAATGGTGAATTTCACTTTTTAAGAGTTCATGGCTTGTATAGTTGTATATATAACTTTAATTGATTCCTAACTGTCACGACTGGAAAACAAAATTAAGTGTTCACACTAACCATTACAGTATGTGCACTGAACACGAATATTATTTTGTCTCTTGTTTAAACATTGAATTTCTGAATCCTGTCTGATGGGCCCTTTGCACAGAAGAAAAAGTTGTCTGATAAATTGGGATCTCAATGGAGCAAGGAGGAACTAGAGCGATTTTATGAAGCATACAGGAAGTATGGGAAAGACTGGAAGAAGGTGTGCTTCTGTTCTGCTGTTATTTTCTCTCATCTTCCTGCTTGTTCAATTGGAAAATTGAGGGCAATTGTATTTGTTCTTTCTTCTTCCTATATCTCCATTGTCATTAGAGTTGTTGTTATTATTCTCCATTCTTATTGATTTATTTGGATCTCCAGGTGGTTGCTGTTGTACATAATAGATCCATTGAAATGGTGGAGGCTCTTTACAATATGAATCGGGTACATCAATACTACAGTAGCTTAGTCTATAGCTATATATGCCATGAGCCTTATTGTATGTATTCTACCTTTAATTTAAGAAATTAGGTATTGTTTTTGGGTTTATATGCTTCTTTCTCAGCTGATTTGGCGAAAACATAGATTACATTTTATAGAAACTGATTAATTGATGTTTGGTTTCTACCTATGGAAGCTCAGACTTTTGTTCTTCCTCCTCCTTTTCCCCATCCCCTCTACCTTTTGTTTTTTTAAATCTGGACATTATCGGATGTGAAGCCATGAACTGACTTTTTAATGTTGTGTAGTTCTTTTGTTTTAACATTTTAAGTGTCACTGAAACTAAAAGTTGTAATTTACAGGCATACCTATCTCTGCCAGAGGGGACAGCCTCTGTTGTTGGCCTCATAGCAATGATGACAGATCACTATAATGTGCTGGTAAGGTCATAGTTAAGTTAAAAGTTTGAGCTGAAGTTTTATGCTTCTTTAGGATTCTGCTTGTCTAATATTTATGTGACTGTTGTATCAAAGCCAATTTGCTTCCAATGTTTGCTCTGTAGTTGTTGTTTTCCATCTGTTTGGTGGTTTTTTTTTTCTGGACAAAAGCTGAAAACAGCTTTTGGTGTGAAAGCTCTTAGAAAAAGCAAAATATTTCAGCTTTCAGAAAGAAGGTCTGAAACTGTTCTATTGAAAAACTAAATTAAAAATCTGTTCTTGTTATTGGCCATGACCTACCTTCTTATAGTATAATATTTCCATCTCTTTTTTCTCAGCAACTATCATGACGTTACAATTTACAAATGATGTAATTCATGCTTACCTTTGGATTTGCATCTCTCTTTTTGGTTTTTTGAGACAAATTGATGTTTAGCAAAGTTGATTTCTTCTGAGTTTGGTTTCGATTTGCTATTTTTTTGCTCATGATTTGCTTTCTTGGCTTTGAGTATGTATTTCTGAATTGTAATTTTCCGGGCTGGAAATTGACAGGAAGGGAGTGATAGTGAAAGGGAGAGCAATGATGCACCAGGATCTCGAAAACCTTTGAAACGAAAGCGTGAAAAAGTTCAGCTTAGTGTTTCGAAAGATTCTGTCCAGTCTCAGTCGATTGCTTCCAATGATGGTTGCCTCTCTCTATTGAAGAAGAGACGCCTTGATGGTAAATTACCCTTTATAGTCCCACTTCCTCTCTTTGTTTTTCCCTTATGAAGGGAATCTTGCTTGCCTTTCCACCCATTGCTGCTTTTTTCTTTTTTGGATGACCAGAAGTTATATCTGTTCTAAATCCCTGTAACTGGAAAGTAATAGTTATGTAGAAAATGGAGGTTAAGCTGGCAAAGTTCACTCATATTACAGAAAAACTCCCATAAAGATTCTTAGGAAACATTTATTTAGGCGTTTGGACTTTATTATTGTACTGGTGGAATGCTAACCATGTCTAAATCAGAGGAGAGAAAGAAATTTATAAATTATGATTATGCAATATGTTAATTTATGTGTCTGTTGTCTTTAAGGCGTGTTTTTTTTTCAATTGGAATTACAGTGTATGTTAATTAGCATTGACCATGCAGGTAGGTAGAATACTTCCCTTCATCTTCATTAAACTCAAATACTGAAATCTGAGTAGCATTATTGATTATATTGAATTGTTGTTCTTGTTCATATGCCTGGTAATATATTTTCCTTAATATGTAACATTCTGCAGTAGATTGCAATGTTGATGGTTGTTCAATTAATCAGGTACCCATCCTCGTGCTGTTGGGAAAAGGACACCCCGTGTCCCTGTTTACTACTCTTATAAGAAAGATGATAGGGAAAATTATGTTTCGCCTAATAAGAGAAGACTGAAGTCAGCTGTTGATGCTAATGATGATGAAGTTGCACATGTCGCAGCTTTGGCATTAACTAAGGCTGCACAAAGTGGGGGCTCTCCCCAAGTTTCTCAAACACCATACAGAAGAGCAGAGCAGAAGTCCTCAACTGTTCAGAGCTGGGCAAGAATGGTATTTAACTGTTCACCTGCATTTTCTACCATTAGCTTATTTCTGTTGGCGATATTATTGCTTCAAGAGATGAGTTTGCATTCTGAATTTTGGTCAAGCGTCAACATTCAAATAGAAGCTCACGGCAAGCTTTGTGACAGGCTTGTGTTTGATACATTGTTGTTTTAAAAGTTTGAATTAATTATTTTCTAATTTGTCAACTAGCACCAAATGTCTGAGACAGCTCGTACCAAGTTTTGTGATGCTCCTATTGATGAAGAGTTATTGGAAGGTAGTATAGAAAGCAGGGGAGCTGAAAATGGAGAATATGCTAGAGATACTAGTACGGAAGGCATAGGCTATGTTGAAGTTCTTCAGAAGGGGAAATTTTTTTACAGAAAGAAAGAGAGAGTGGAAAATGTTGGAAAGCATCAGCTTGATGATGGTGGAGAAGCATGTAGCGGCACTGAAGAAGGACTTAGTTTTAGTTCTTTGAAGGAAAAGGTTGATACTGAGGTTACTAATGCAAAACTTGAGCAATTCTCTCTAAAAGGTCGGAGGAAAAGAAGCAAGAAACTTCTCTTTGGAGGTAATTCTGTCACTATATACATATCTATGCAAATTGTATTTGCAAATCATCTGTCTTTTAGTTCCTTTTCCTCCCTTAGCCTTGGGGCATGGTGAGTGGTTGGACTTCGGTAAAATTTATTTTTCCTTTTCTTCCGCATCTCTCTCTTTAGTGACAATATTTAATTTTTTTATCCAACAGAAGAAATCCCTGCCTTGGATGCTTTGCAAACTTTGGCTGATCTGTCTCTAATGATGCCGGCATCTACAATAGAATCTGGTAAAGAACAAGAGGCATTGATATATTTTATAGTGTAAGACACATGCACACACACACACAGAGCAATAGCCAAATTGGAAAACTTTCCAATTTTCAGCGTTTTCACATTCAACGTAATTTATTATACTCTCATTTACTTAGTTGAGATTGATTTGCCTCATTTTGCTCTACCTAATAAACCAACCTGCATGAGACAGAGAGCATTTGCGATAGTCCAGTACAAGAAGTGTCCGTTGTCCAATTTCTTCACATTGGCATATGATTAATTGCACTTTTAACCTCTTCATATTATTTGGGCTGAAATTTTCACACCCTTATTCAACTCAAATACCCAGAACTAGAATCTACTTCTTGCTGCTGCTTCTGTTCATGTTTGTTGCTGTAGTCATCATTGGGATTTTGCAAAATTTTCTTCTCTATCAGTCTAAACCAAATTCTTTTTATTCATTACTCTCTTCTTCTCCCTGCCCCATCTAGAATCATCTGTCAAGTTGAAGGAAGAAAGAACGACTGTTGATACAGATGACAATTCTGCTTTACCTGAAGCTACATCAACAAGCCATAACAGAGATAAAATTAAACTCCCAGCTTCGAAACAAAAGGTTGTTCATGTGGTCCCTGGAGTTGAGATTTTAACCTCCAGAAAATCTAAACTTGGAGAGGAGTCAGCAAATGATACTAATGCTCTCTCCGAATCAAAAGAGCAGGTTCCCTCCGCTGATAGAACATGGAAAAGAAAGCGGAAGTCTGTGGTTTCAAAGGTAAACTCACAGTTTATTCTTTAATGCTTTATCCAATGGATAATACATTACTAGGCAACAGTAAAGACAGACTTAATGATTGTACAAAAATTATATATATATATATGCTAGTCATCATGTTAATTACTAGTTTACTCATTGCCTCTACCAAATCAGAAGGTCACCAATTGCCAATTAGTGGTGCAACATCATAGGAATAGTGCTGATACTGACATGTTAAATTATTATCTTATAATTAGAGGTCCCACTCCCCTTGTCTTTTGTTTGATTACTAAGAGGCTAAAAAGCATGGACATTAACATGGACACGAAACACGTCATGGCAAGACAGTAAATTTTAGAGTGTCTAGGTGTTTTCTTGAATATCTCATCGTGTCTAACACTTTCTCCATATTAGACAGGGCTCCTTTTTCGAAGTATCTGTGCTTCATAGCTAAGAGGATAATTCCAGATAATTGTGAGTCATGGATTTTTAAATAGCAATCAGGGCATTCAAGCATGTCGTGCTGAACTTTTTTTCTTTTTGTTCTATTCTTTTAAATTGTTTTTATTTAGTAATGGTAGTATTGCCTTATAAATATCAGAATACTAATTAGAAAGGTCATTTGATTTTTCATGCTTATTATATTATATGGAACAATGTAATCTATTCATATTTAGCATCCCACCTCCAATTTGTCAATTCAATGATATTTGCAACTACTCAATCAGTAAAGGGAAACTTTTATTTTGGTTGCAGGTTGCAAATGCAAAGCTTGATTCTTATCCAAGCGATCCCTTGAACAGTGAGGTATGCAAGTTTATAAATTTTTATTATCCCAGGAATATATATATATATGCGTTTGTACGTGTGTGTATAAATCTGTGCGGAAGTGAATGCAAGTTTTATTGTTACTAGAATATTATTTTTCTCTTACGAATCATCTAAAAAAAAATATAGTTCCAGGGAGTTAAGTCTTCTATCTGATTTAAAGGCTTGCAATTGTTTAAATTGTAGTTAGATGTTATTCTGGTCCTATTTGGCAAGCTGGCTAGTCAGTTTTAGCTTGCCATCAAAATTTGGTTCATTTATTATTTTTGTGGGAGTATGAGTACTTATTTACTGCCCATATTTTAAGGGGCACAAGCACCTCAAGCCCCCTCCTCTTCACACACAATACACGAGGAAGGTTTCATATGTGATAAGTGGTTTATTATGAGAGATGATAGAGGGTCACTTTTAGTTACTGGGTTTTTTTTTTTGAGGGACCTTAAAACAAAGCCCCTTGAGTTGTCGCTTGATCAGATAAAAATTCACCTAAACTGTTATCCATATGTTATAAAGGGGCTTTGTATTTTATTTTGGGCTTGCCCGGACATGTAATAATAAACTTGGAAAGCCCTGCGACTAGACAAGGAATTTTCAAAGATATTATGTGGTGGAAGCGGAGGTATCATGCCCATAGCCCGAGGTCGCAGCCCACCACCTATATATATATATATATATATATATATATATCCCACCATATGGGGAGGGATCAACTTACACCGGTGTAAGACTTGATCACTCTTACACCACTTAATAACTTTTTATTGAATAATTTTCTTACAAAATCCACCGTTAGATTGAAAGATTATATCATATAGATCATTTGTGTCAAATTTTAAAAAAATTGAATATCAATAAGAATATAATCAAATAGTTCATATCTTCATATATTTCAATAGTTTATATTTACGTTAATTTTGATGTATATCAATGAGTCTCAAAACAATTTCGGATTAATGTAAAATTTTATAGGTATGATCTACATGATAAAATCTTTCAATCTAACGGTGGATTTTGTAAGAAAGTTATTCAATAAAAAGTTATTGAGTAGTGTAAGAGTGATCAAGTCTTACACCGGTGGGGAGGGATCAACTTACACCGGTGTAAGACTTGATCACTCTTACACTACTCAATAACTTTTTATTGAATAACTTTCTTACAAAATCCACCGTTAGATTGAAAGATTTTATCATGTAGATCATTTGTGTCAAATTTTAAAAAAATTGAATATCAATAAGAATATAATCAAATAGTTCATATCTTCATATATTTCAATAGTTTATATTTACGTTAATTTTGATGTATATCAATGAGTCTCAAAACAATTTCGGATTAATGTAAAATTTTATAGGTATGATCTATATGATATAATCTTTCAATCTAACGGTGGATTTTGTAAGAAAGTTATTCAATAAAAAGTTATTAAGTGGTGTAAGAGTGATCAAGTCTTACACCGGTGTAAGTTGATCCCTCCCCATATGGATCATGTAGATTGAAAGATTTTATCATGTAGATCATTTGTGTCAAATTTTAAAAAAATTGAATATCAATAAGAATATAATCAAATAGTTCATATCTTCATATATTTCAATAGTTTATATTTACGTTAATTTTGATGTATATCAATGAGTCTCAAAACAATTTCGGATTAATGTAAAATTTTATAGGTATGATCTACATGATAAAATCTTTCAATCTAACGGTGGATTTTGTAAGAAAGTTATTCAATAAAAAGTTATTGAGTAGTGTAAGAGTGATCAAGTCTTACACCGGTGTAAGTTGATCCCTCCCCTATTTATATATATATATATATATAATGTAACACTTATTACTCTTATACTATTTTTTTATAACTTTTTCACAAAAATCTATCATTAAATTGAAAATTTCTATATGTAAATCATACTTATAAAATTTCATATTAATTTGAATTTTTTTTTACTTATTAAAATACATCAAAATTAGTTTAATATAAACTATTAAAATATTTAAAAATATGTACTATTTAATTATATTTTTATTAATATTTAATTTTTTAAAATTTGACATAAATAATAAACATAATGAATAATTATAATTTAATAATTAAATTAATAAAAATTATACTTAATAAAAAATTATTAAATAATATAAATGAATTAAGTTTTACAATATAAGTTCATCCTTCTGCTACATGTATTGTAAAATTGTAAAATCAGTAATTACTTCGTAAAGTGATGTAAATCTCTGTCATAGAGTGTTTGGGTGTATTGAGATAAGGGTTTTGAGTGTTGAGCAATCTTCATTGATCACGATAAATCTTTTCTGTTGCGCCTGTGGGCCTAATAGTTTGATGTAGGTTGAACCACGTTAAATCTCTTTCTCTATTCTCTGCTTGCCCATCTGGTTACAACACCTTGCCATCATTGACGCCCTGGTTTGGCGCTTGGAACTGGACTTGCGAGTTTGGAATTGGAATCTGAGCTACTAATTGGGATGCCTTCTGAATTATAATTGGAGTTTGGAATTGGAATTATACCTATTAATTTTAATTATGTTTGTGATGCCTTTTAGAATTAGAAATGGTAATTCCATATTCCGATTCCGAGGAATTCAGAAACTCAACTGAAACCTAAAAATTGCCAGTTCCAAAACTTCGGAATTAAAGCCCTCTCCCCTACTTTCGTATTGTTCCAAAAAAAATTGGGACTATTATATTATAAAACATTATTATTGTATTTGTATTTTTGTATTTTTTATTTTTGTAATTAATTGTTTTTTATTAAAATAATATTTGTATTTTGAATATGTTTATTATTATATATATAAAATAATAATAGTATTTATTAAAATAATAACTTTTGTAATACATTTATATATATATTTTCGACCTTAACCATAATTTTTTTCTTATCTCCTATCATTGATCTGTCTGCAATAATTTTTGTATGGGCTTTCAAAATTTTGTAATTGAATTTTTATCTGTTTTAATGAAAGAAATTTAATTACTCAGTTTTTTATTTATGGAAATTTAAAATGTTTATGGAAAAAATTATTAAACAAGAACTTGCCTATATACTAACGTTTAAAAAAAAACAATTTTCATATAATTATATTGTATGATAAAATTATATTTTAAAAAATGTGACAATTATATTATAAAAAATATTATTGCATGTATTAAATATTAATTTTTTATTTGGTAACTAAATAATTTCTCATTAACAACAATTTTTTTAATGTAAAATTGTATAATTGTACGTAGTTTTTTGAAAATTTACATCATACATTTAAACAATTGAATTGGAATTGAAGTTAGAATTACAATTTCATGTCCTAATTCTTTGCACAACCAACCATAAAATTTAGGATTATGAATCAATTGGAATCAAAATTCTGTGTTTCAATAATGAAAAGCTAGATGCCAGTCCAGTTTATTTATTTATTTATTTCACATCATATAGTATATGTCAAATTGTCACGGAAATTAAGTTGCTTTATGTTTTCTTATCCTTAAAAGATGTTTGATAAGTATATAAAAATGTACTTATCAAAGATGTTGCACATGCCCTGTAGGCTGTAGATGAAGAGAACAAACCAGTGATTAAAGGAAAGCACACTGGTCAGATTTTCACCCTACCGAAACAATTGAAGTCAGTCAGATCATCAGAGAGTTCCCCGTTTAGTGATCAGAAAGATTTGACAGTTTCAACTGCAGAAGTTCCACTTTTGAGTGAAGTTAGTTTACCAATTAAACAAAGAAGTAGACGAAAGATGACTTTACAGAGAACATTCATGCCTAAAGAGAAGTCTTCTAAGAAAATATTGAAAAGTCAACCTAATAAGTACTCTACCCCCCTCCAAGACAGGGCATTATATCTAAAGGTAAAAGTTTTCACTTAATTTAAATTGATTCTGCTTTCTGAAGCTTGGAGGGGCTTTTGAGGTTTTTTTTTATAAATAATTTCCTTTGTAATTTGCAGGAAAAGCTTTTTGGTTGCTTGTCGTCTTATATGGTTCGCAGATGGTTTACTTTTGAATGGTTTTATAGTGCAATTGATTATCCATGGTTTTCCAAAAGGGAATTCATGGAGTACTTAAATCATGTTGGACTAGGGAATATCCCAAGGCTAACTCGTGTTGAGTGGAGTGTTATAAAAAGGTGTGAAATTCAGTTGTGGATACCATAATCTACTGCTAAACCTTGTGAACATTAAAGTATATAATAGGAAAGGTCCTATTTGACTTGCAATATTGCATTTACTTGTTTCTGCAGTTCCCTTGGCAAACCTCGCAGGTTTTCTGAACACTTTCTACATGAAGAAAGGCAAAAACTTGAGCAGTATCGGGAGTCAGTGAGGAAACATTACACTGAACTGAGGACTGGTATCAGGGATGGACTTCCAACTGATTTAGCTAGACCTTTATATGTTGGACAACGAGTAATTGCTCTTCACCCAAAAACGAGAGAGATTCATGATGGTAGCGTGCTTACAGTTGACCATGACAAGTGCAGGGTTCAATTTGACTGTCCTGAATTAGGTGTTGAATTTGTCATGGTAATATGATCTCTTATTACCATGCTGCTTTTAAATATTATAGCCATTCTTCATGAGATAGTTTCAAATCATGACCAAAATTTTCTACATCATTATATATAAACAATCTTTATATGCCGCATACTGTAATAAACAAATTAAGAATTTTTTTTCCCTCCCAATTGAAGAAAATTGGCTTGGTATTTGTGAAATGTATAAACAATCTTTATATGCCGCACTCTGCAAATAATCAATCTAAGACTTAGTTTTTTCCCTCTCAATTGAAGAAAATTAGCTTGATGTCCATGAAATCTGAAAATGGCTTTTACATTTTCTTCTTGTTTTTAATGAGTGGATTTTTTTTTCAGGACATTGATTGCATGCCTTTGAATCCATTGGACAATATGCCAGAAGCTCTGAGGAGGCAGATTGGTGCCAGGAAAGTCTCTTTCATGAGTAAAGAGCCACAGATTAATGGAAATCCAAGTTTTGGGGGATGCGCAACACATGCATTGCCTGTGGCAAAGGTACCCCCCTCTTCAAGTGGTTTAGTAAAACAGGGAAAAGTTAGATTGCTTATCAATAACAAGTATCAATGCACTAATATTAAGTCTCAGAATACTGTATTCTTAATAATATCATGTTGCAGTTCCTTCCCCCCCCCCCCCCCCGGGCCTCCCACCCTCCACCAAAACAACGATATTTTTGGTGCTTTTATTTTATATTCATTTATACCTGACATAATATTTTGGATTTAATTTCGATCCAAAGTGTAAAAGGTTTTTACACTATCATCTAATCATGTATTATCATATCATTAAATGAATTTGACTATAATAACTGCTTGAAAAGTCAAACTCTTTTAGTGATGTGCTAACATAAGAATTGATGATAGTGTACACTGACAGTGGATCAAGATTAAACTCTAATATTTTTCATTGTGAGTTAAATATTTTTATTTCCTTTTTGTCCTGACATAGTACAATAAGCTTGAACAGTTTATGGGGGAGCTCCATAGTTAGTATTTTAAATGATTGATATCAGTTTTCTTACTATGTTTTTGACTAATGGTCAAACCTCCACATATATTCCCATTGTTTCACTCCTCTATAATTAACTGGATGAATTTAATTACCCAATGCTTTTCTTGACTCTTTAAAATCAGCTAAAGTAATACCTTGAAGGTCTAGTTGTGGTTCTGTTGAATCCTCCATGCTTTTCACACAGGTTAGCAGTCCAGATTTCACTGCCACTGGTGAAATGTTGATGTTTGAAACATAGAGACATTATGTGTTCTAAAAATTATTAATTTTATTTCGATAAAATCTTACAGGGGGATGTTAACCATGATGTTGCCCAAGCAAAGGCTGCTACCATTGATAACCTCTGTGCACAACAACCAGTGTGTTCTCAACCATGTACAGTGACACATCATCAAGCTAAGGAAGCTGATATACGTGCCCTTTCTGAGCTAACCAGTGCTCTAGCTAAAAAGGTTTTTATGCTCATAAATCAATACTTTTTTTGTGCAGTTCTTTTGGAAACTGTTTTACTTTCTGTTTTCATGTACCCTATTCATTTAGGTGCTTTGTTAGTGCTTAGTTGGATTCATCCGTCTTTATATGTAAATTTACCTGGGTTATTGTTGATGGCCTTGCTGACTTTTTTGGGGGCGCTCTTACAGGATACATTGTTAATGGAGCTTAGAAATGCAAATAGTGACATGTTGGAAAACCAAAATGACATAGAATGCTTAAAAGATTCAGAGGCTTTCAAGAAGCATTACGCCATGGTACTTGTACAGCTAAAGGAAGCCAGTGAACAGGCATGTGGCTTCCGTGGATTATTATTTCATTCATTTCAACTCTCAGCCTTGAACTTGAAGTAACATTTGATTGGTTATGTCATTCTCAGGTTTCTAATGCTCTGCTTCACTTGAGGCAACGCAATACTTACACAGGAAACTCTCTGCCGCCATGGATGAAGCCCCAAGCAAGTTTCAATGTTCACGATGACCTTCCCAGTACGTTGGATAGTTCTCTAGCACAAGAGTTAGGGTCAACTGTCATTGAGATTATTAAAGGATCCAGGCTAAGAGCACAAGCAATGGTGGATGCTGCATTTCAGGTATGGGTGGCCTATGGGTCTTCTGCCCCCTCTGCTTTTGCAGTCATTCTGAACTACACACAAAATGATTTTTAACACTTTTTGTTATCTCTCCATACTTTTGGTAATACAAGAGCACTTTGTCTGTGTTTTTATGTCCTTGCAAATGTTCTTGATCCAATATTGCCTCATAAGTTCCAATCAATGATGTATTGTTGGTTTAGCCGCACTTAAAATGATGCAAGTCAGATGTAATGATTTTATGGTAGCTCTAGACTGTCGTGGAACACATTATACATTGGAACGGTGTTCAAGTATTGCCTCGAGCTCTAACCTTCTAAAAAAACTTGACACCTTTTGATGCTATAATTCAGGCATTGTCTTTGACAAAGGAAGGTGAAGATGCTTTCACGAGGATCGGGGAGGCATTGGATTCTATTGATTATCAGCAGTTGGCCTCCAACCCTAGGTTAACTGTGATCAGGTCCCAAGAGCAAGTGAATGGCAGTTTTGATAATCATAATCGGTCAATTTGCTGTGCATCAGAGCCTTTACTCAATGATGCATCAGGTCCAAAATTGTATCATGATTGGGACAAAGTTGATACTCAAATTCCTTCAGAGCTCATCACTTCATGTGTTGCTACATTAATCATGATACAGGTAATTAAGACACGTCACCCTCCTCCACGTGACTGTAAAAGTGAAAATGTGTTACTTGTCATAATCTCAAGTCTTACTCTTAACCATAGCCAAGTACTGGCCACAGAAATTTGGAACTGCACGTCTTATTGGTTGTGTTTTCATCTTGCCTTTCAACTTCAAGAGACGTTTATCATCGTGTTTTTTTGTTCCCCTCCCCCGTCTTGAGAATACAGCATACATTTGTTTGCACCCTTGGACTTATCTTGTTAAACAGAATTAAATTAATATTCTTTAACTTGCAGACTTGTACTGAACGGCAATACCCTCCAGCTGATGTGGCACAGATATTAGATTCTGCCGTTACCAGCCTGCATCCGTGCTGTCCTCGAAACCTTCCTATTTACAGAGAAATGCAAATGTGCATGGGAAGAATTAAAACCCAAATTTTAGCTCTCATCCCTACTTGACTTCTATCTTTTCCTTTAATCTCTTAGGTAGCTGGATATAGGATGCTGAACTATTAGTTCAGATCACAGAAGTTCCTCGCCCACTTTGTAATTCATGCCTTTTTTTGGTACAATAATTTATGTCTTCTATTTCAGGTCAACTTAGTCAAATGCTGATATTAGTGATCATGTAATTCATCACCGTGTCTATTATCTAAAATAAGTTTTCATTCAGCTTGAACAGCTGTATTTGATTCGGAATTCTGTGGATGAAAAACTGCATCATAATAAATTTTTCATAAAATCTAGGGTTGGATAGTAAGTATATCATGGGTATCATACTCGTGAAATTTTACATTAATGAAAGCTTGTTTTGCACTTCACTTGGAATTAATTAGTATACTTTTCAAACGAATAACCATATTAAGATCATACATTTATCGTTTAAATTTTCCAAGTATTTAATCAGAGCAAGAATTTTTGTACAAAAACTGGGCAGGCATGTACTTGGTGGTTTCTTATTAAACCAAATCAATGTCTATCAAAACTGGAACCAAACTAGGATGAGAACAGCAACAAAAGGAACAAGAAAAAATTGATTTCGTTAACACCAAGTTTCAAGATTAGTAGGTACGTGATGCATATGGTAAAGAGGAATTCATTATAATTCAAGTGTAGCAACATGAACTCGCAAGTAACGATGACTTTTCATCAGAAAAATCTTGAGTCATAATGAAATGAAAATACCATTTACTTACAACCAGCCAACGGAATGCCGCATGCGGCTAAATATTTACTCTATTACTAGTCTATTTTTTTCCCTCCTTGAGTTCATAAAGCACTGGACACAAACATTCCAGATGTGCCGGCACAAAGGAGAAAATGATGATTTCGTTATGATGTTTAAAGGAGAAAACTGAATCCTCAATTTACAGAATTTTCTCTCTTCGATTTCTATCCTAAAAAAGCAAGTGGGCCCACAGCCAAAGATGCCCAGCCAACCAAAGACTCTGAAAACTAAACAGATCACGATGGAAGGGGCTAGCTCAGAGATAACTAGTATTCATAGAACGAGTCCTTTCCAAAGCTACCACTGCAATTCCCTTCATGTAAGGTGGTGACCAACATATCCCAACTAGCCTAGCAAGAATCTGAACACGTCACTTAGGGAAATGATCCCTTCCACGCGCTTGCTGCCAGCCTCCACAATCACAAGTCGTCTAACCCCTGTAAAGAGAAGAAAATTGGTGACCAAAGAAAATGCCTTTTTGTTTTTTCTTTTTCTCCCTCCCTCCCCCTTCTTTTTTTCAAAGAAAAGGGCAGGAACTTGTTAGTAAAGAAGAAAATACCAGGATTAGCCAACCGCTCCATCACTTTGTGCAATGAATCAGACCTCAAACACGTATGGCATCTCTGCCCATTGTAAAGCCCATGAGGAGAATTTGCATCTTGTCCCAAAAGCAATGCCTACACCACAATGTGCAAATATGTAGATTCAGTTTTTGCTGGCAAATGAAACCAAACAAAATAATCTCAAAAGCCATCTGTTTACATAAAAAAAGTTTACTCCCTAACATTATTACTTATTAGTGACAAGAAGAAAAGCAACAGTGATAGGCCAGGTGCTTGCCCTCACACATTCAAAATTAAAAACGCACCCTTTTCTTTTACACATTATTCTTTACCTGTTATTTTTGGCATGTTTTGCATATTTAGTGCATACACATCAAGTCTAAACCTAAACTTCCCCGGTTTCCTTGTGCTATAAAATAGAAGTGTAAAATAAATACAAAATTTCTCATACCAACCCATGTAAATACATACTAATGCAAGAAAAAGGGGTAAATTACGTTTGGTTGCTTATCAGAATCCTGTAGATGGGTACTATCCACACTACTAGGATAAAAAAGCAGAGTTATTTTATATTTTATTTGTCTTTCACTTTCTTTGGGTTCAAGTTACCATAATAGACTAGGATTAGACTAATTCTATGGGCAGAGATTTTTTTTTTCAATTAGGGCTTCTATCTTGTATAAAGTGGTTTAATGGCGGATTGCAACAGAGATAGATCAGTTTTTTTTTTAATAATTTTTTTTACAAGTTTTGTTTTATCTTCCCTGGTTGTTAACCAGTAGAACAGTCCTCTTTTGGATCTCTTTTGCCCATTCTCTTCTCTCCCACTATCTCTTGAGCTACATATTTAATCCTAGGGCTTTTATCCTACATCACGTACATACAGACAAATGCTGGGTTCAAGTAATTTATAGCATATTATTCAGAAGCCAACCATATTTTGAAATTAGGGCTTCAACTTGGAGGTGATAGTGGTGCTACTAAGATTAATTTTGGCTCCCACAACTCTTTAAAAAAAGAAAGAACGAAAGAAATTGAAAAGCAACATATGTACATCAGCATCTTCTAGCTTGAGCTGCTATTATCAGCAGAAACAACAGCATGATAGCTGAGTAAATATTTACATCAGCAACAAGTGAAAAAAAATAATAATAAGATACTTGGGTAATTGGAGATCCAGACTCCATACCATGTAGACTTCAAAAGATCCTAATGGATCAAGGGAGACTCAATGCAAGATACGTCAAAAGAAAATATGAAATCAAAATGTTTGGAACCATATGCAATCAATAGTCCTCAGAATAAGTAAAAGAAAACACTTTACCCATCTATAAGAGCAGCAGCAGACTGAAGAACCCTGAGCTAATCAATATTCATGTTGACTCAGGTTCAAGTAACATTAGAAATGGCATTTTGCTATTATCTAGTTCAGGTTCAAACACCACAAAACAATGTATGCAACTGATGATTAAAAGGAAAAAAAATTAAATGAATAAGAGCATACATCTCACTGGAATATGCTAAGGAGCTAGTTGTAGTTGTAGAAGACTATAAAGGGTACGATGACCTTTGTGTATACACAGTTTGTAGCATCAAAACAGACACTACATCATTAGTTAGCTTTTTCAGTCACTATCTGTGTAATACTCTCCCCCTCTCTTAATACAACAGTTTAAATCTTCCTCTAATCAATACTATACTTCAGGATAAGTGACCAATACAACCAGATAATTGTAGAGAGAGAGAGAGAGAGAGAGATTACCTGATGGATACTAATTTCATCGAGAATTATCCCAGCATAAGCTTTATCTTTAACCAATGCAGTAATATCACTGAGAAGAAAATAACGAGCATATCATATATGCTCGAGGAACACCATCTCCCCTTCCAAGGAATAAATATGAGAATCACACACACACATGGACATAGAGGAGAAAGAGAGATTCTACCTTCTTGAATATATGTCAAGCAATGAATCATTTTCATCCACAATTGGTATTGAGCTAACTTCAGCTGCAAAGGGAAAGTAATCATAGGATAACAAAAGCTAAAATATAATTAATATGAAAATATTTTGCTTTTAACATGACTTCCACTACTATATAGTAAATCAAGAATTACAAAGTTTTCAGTTTCCATCGCAAGGGGGGAAATTATTTACCACATTAGTATTGGAGAAAGGACAAATTAATTTGGAAAATTCTTAGGTAGACATGGTGTACCACTTTGTTTCTACACTGGATCGAGAAAAAGATACAATTGATCTGACATTTTCAAATTTGAGTCCCACCACAGTATTTGTTAAACAAATTGCTTGTTTCTATAGGTTCAGTGCACAAATGAATAGTGCACCATGTGTACCAACAAAAGAATCTCTCCAATTTTTTGTTTTCTTTCTTAAGTGATACACATTTTTTATATACATAGAAGGCTTAGAAAGAATCCCTTTCGTGGAAAAAAAAAACTACAACTTACAGCAACAAACTTAAGTACTATTGGAACATTTGACAACTAACCAGAACAAACAACTTGACCACTACTTCGAAAGAAGAATGATCACCTTGAACCAACAGAGAGAGGGCAGCACCAAGAGAATCATTTGGCCTAAGCATTGCAAGTGGCTGTTTATATGATTCCCCAACTTTTGGTGCCCATGTACCCAAAGGTATTGAGCCAATCGGAAGTTGGAGAATGGGCAAGGAACCAGAGGAGTGCTTAAAATACCTGCATATACCTGAAACTTAAGTCCATACATTAGTTCCAAGCCATTTATGCATAACCAATAGAGCTAGAAGCTTACATTTTAGTATTCCTGATAGGGAAGCAAGATGTAGCAGCTGAGCAAATGAACCATCCTCTGAAGAATGGATAATGGGAACCGTTGCCACCTTGTTTTGCAAAATTTTCAAGGCAACATCTTTTAGACACTCGTGGGGCCCAGCCTGCAGATTAAAGATAAACATAGCATGAAATGCAATACAATCATAAAAGATAAACATACCCCAAAATCACAATCAGCAGGAAGTACAAGGCTAACAAGCAATGTCTTTAACACATAATGTTAAATCATCATCAACCATATGAATGCCAAAGGAATGACAGAAAATTGGGAGAAGGAATGAAGAAGAATCATGACCTAATTGATAGGACAAAACCACATGGAAAACTATTGCTGGGAATTCATCATTACAGACAAAGACATAAGGATGATGGCAGCCTAAAAGTTCAACTAAAAATAGGGGCTTCTTTTATTCAGAATACTGGAGGAGACAGAACGCCTCATAGGACCCATAGAAGACTCAAAAAGAACAAGAATAAGCTGCCTAAACATACATTAACAACTAATAGCCAGATTGGGTAAGCTTTATTTCAGGGAAAAGTACTTTTTCCGCAAGAAACAAGCACTTTAGATCAGCTAAAATCATTGGCTTCTGTAAAAAGCACTAAAAAAAGCTGTTTTCAGCTGTTTCTAAAAGCTGAAGTTTTTTAACTTTTCAAAATACTAAAATCACTTTTGGGATTTTGTAAAAAGCAGAGCTCATCCAAACGCACACTAAAACAACTTCCAACAAAGGCTCAAAACTTGAGAGAGAATGACTGCACAGCAATACTTAAATCTACTACAGCTAACAATAAAAGAATCCATTGCATGAGCCACCCCAACAAGAGAAGTTGCAAAAAAAGAATGACTGAAAGTAGTTGATACTGCAATGCAAAATAAAAAAGAAAGAAATTTCTCAGTCTAGACACTCGCAAAGAAAACACCTAGCATACTACTCCACAGTGCCATCTAAGAAAGAAATAGGGGTGTTCATAAGCCGGTTTGGTTTGAGGCTCAAACTCAAACTGAACCAACATTCACCAGTTCTAAAATATTATAAACCAAACCAAACCAGGGGAACTTATGGAACCAACCAAACTGAACCACAGTTCTTGGTTTGGTTTCGTTCTAACTTCCAACCCATGTTTCATTGCTTTTTTAAGTGTTTCAAATTTTAAATAAATAAAATCTAAAAGAATTCAAAATGTACTGCAGCACACATGTATATCTCTTTGGCACTTTTCATATAACTCTACTATATTTTAGAGATATATATCAATCCACAGTTATCAAATTCGCTCACCCCACCCCCCCCTCGAACCGTGATCTGGGACACATCCCAGATCGCAATGCTTTTTCATCCCAAAATGCAGTGGAGCGCGAACAGAAACAAGGCAATTGATGTTCCAGTAGTACAGTATAGAACATGTCCTGTTTGAGCTTTAAACTTGAATTTGGATTGATTTCTTCCTTGCATACGAACTAGGGGGAAGAGATGCTTCAGAAACAAAGGCTGACAATAGGGTATGAGCAGTTGATTCAGAAGAATGAAGAGTAAGAATCAAGATTCAAGAGCTCTGCAAACAAACTCAAGAAACAGCTCAGCTGCCAACTCATAAAAGAAAAACAGTTTAGTTATACAAGGGAATACAAAGAGTTTCTTTTCTTTACAAAGCCTATTATAGAATTTTAGAATTTTGAAACTCTATACAAGGGGCATACTGACTAGACCGACCCCCCATATACCACATATTTTGCTAAGTGGCATACCGCGCTCCTGGTAACTATGTATCAATCAAACCTGTGGTTTTAATGTGCATGTACTTCTAAAGTAAGATAATAGTTTGCTGCTTTTTGTTCACTTTTTTTTTCACGTTTGTGTGTGTGTGTGTGTGTTTGTATAAACACATTCAGTTTGGTTTGGTTCACTTTGTTCAGCTTGAATGCCACAGGCCATGAACTAAATCGTACCATTTTTTTTAGTAAATCAAACCAAAGGAACCCATGCATTTAAAAAAACTAAATTAAACCAGTGGTAAATACCTGTATCTAATTGTTTTTTCAACATATTAATATTTATCAATCATGTTGCAAAATCCTTTGCCAGATGCATTCCCAAATATGTGATCAGAGCTTACAGCCCTCTAACTTATCCAAAAAGATAACAATCCTACAAATAAATGAAATTGCGACAATAAATTCAATACATAATTGAAAATTTTGTCGCAACTGCTCAGGAGCACTTACATGAACAAAACGCCGAGGAAATGTTCGCCCATTACTATCAAGTGTTCTGCGTTGCTGTAATTTTCCCTCTTTCCACACTGCTATAGTATGAGTCTCAAGTTGTTCTTCAGTCAAATTTGATCCATGATTCCCCAGCTGAAATTACACATGTTAGGTAAGTCAGAATTTACAGAAACATGCACAATGCATTTCTCTATACGAGTAGGCTTTGAATCATAGATGTTCAAACAGAGTATTTAGGAGAAAATTGTGTGTATGTATGGGCTGCACGCTTGATCTCTTATTTGATTAAAATCAATCAAATGAGTAATCAAAGAGCTAATTAGGAGCTAATCAGTATCCTAATCACTAGCTAACAATCAGCAATAATCATAATTACACTTGACCATATATTCTAACATAAATGCTAATATTATAACACTCCCCCTCAAGCTGAAGCTTAGTTACTAAGCTCTCAGCTTGTTACATATAAACCCAGCCAAACCTAGAAAAACATACCCACAAACTGAGCAACCGATGCAGGAATAAGGCCAAAAAGTCCCAACACAAGAAAAACAGCAGCAAAACATGGTGAACACACGTCCAAACAGCAGCAGATCCAAAGACAGGATAAGCAGCGTCGGATACACGGCCAAATAGCCCGTTGGAGTGGTGGAACTGAGGCCTAAGGAGTGGACTAGACCAGAAAAGGGCTGGCAACTGTCTCTTTCTAAGTCACTGATGGAAAAGGTGGGAGTGGGATACGCACCCGCAAGGTGAGACATAACAGCTTCCATTGATCGGCGCGTGGAGGCTCATACAGCGGCAGGCTTCTGGTGGCAGGCCAATTGGAGGATGGAGAACCATCTAGGAGAGGCACGCGCTCCAATAACAGCTAGGAAGATACATATCTAGCACTGAGTAGCCGCAGGTCTGAGGGAAAACTTTCCAGTCAGGAAACAAAGCACACCATTTGAGAAGGAAAAAACACCACAGGATAAAGGCTCTGTGGGGACTGGGGAGAATAACACGGTGGGAGAAGGCGCTGCTGGAGAAATTAGGGTTTTCTTGGTCACCACAGCTGCAAATGGGACATAACAGCTGCGAGAACAGAGATCGGAAAGATCTAAGGGGGGTGAAAGTGCTGCTGGGACAAGGACACAGCAGAGTACCAAAAAAGGAGAATAAACGGACACAGCCACTGGAAACTAAAGCAGAGAGGACACCAAACAAAGGAGTTAATTGGGAACTCTGACAGGATCAAGTCACGGAGGATGGTTCCACTCCAATACCATGTTGAAACAGAGAGTATTTGGGAGAAAATTGTATGTATGGGCTGCACACTTTATCTCTTATTTATAGGTTGATCAAAATCAATCAATGGAGTAATCAAGGAGCTAATCAGTTACCTAATCTAGCTAACAATCAGCAATCATCGTAATTACAATTGACCATATATTCAAACATAAATGCTAATATTCTAACAATAGATACTGAAGGATAGCAATGAACAATCATGACAACATGCATGTTCATGAGCACAGATAAACCATATACATGTCTAAAATGGAAGAACTAGAAGATATTTTGCCTAAAAACCAAAGAATCAATGGGATTCTAGAAGGCACATATTTTCAAGGAACTTCCCCTAATAAATTTCTCTTTAAAATAATTTATGTAGGCCTAAATAATCTTACTTAAACCAGTTCCATATATGATAGATAATTAGCCTAAAATGATGATAATAGGATTCACAAATGAAGACAAAAATACATTTAAAATTTGCATCATTAATGCATGCCATAATTAATACATTTACTAAAAATCAGGATAAATCGAGTATTTTCATCTGCCTCATCATTTCTTCAAACTTCACATGGATTTGGGCCTCAATGAAGCTACTTCATATTACAAATTTTATTTTTCATCATTTTTGTACCAGTTCTTAAATTTTCAATGTTTATTTTATACCAGTTGTTAAGTAGCTTAAGATGTCAACCCAATAAATTAGTTTGTAGGGTGCAGAATATGACTTTTACCAAAAGCTGGCACAAGAGAGTTTCATAAACATTTTATTCCTCACAAACCTCTTTCAGTATTAGAATGAAGTCTATTGCACTAAGCACTCCAACAAACTGGCTCTTGCAAAAATCCCATAGAGGAGCCATAGATACTCCCTGAAAGCAGAGTAAGTTACAATATATACATATAAGGTAAAAATCAGCCATGCAGATAAACATACATTGCATGGACGTGGCTGTGTGCTCTGATATAAAGAGAAAGAAAAATACCCGTTCAGAATGGTGTAAAGAGGGGAAAAAACATACCTGTTCATAAAGAACATGGAATGCTTGCTTAACAGGTAAATTTATATCCAAGGCAATGACCTGCAATTATAATAAATCAAATCCAAAGCAAATGAGCTACACCAAATAACAGTCAAATTCATATTGAATGGCAACATAAAAAACGTTGAGGAGAGAAAAACATTCAAACCTTGCCTGACTCGGGAAGCAACTCGTAAGCAGTATGTGTAGACAAGAATATAGATATACGGTGGCGAGAGACCTCCAGATCAGACTCTGACATCCTTGGATTAGCCTCCTGGAAAAGTTCTCGAGTCAAGGTAGCTTCTTTTGTGTAGCAAAAGTTTCAAGACTAAAAGGATTATGGGATCAAATCTGACACCGTTTGATAAGGGGATATAGAATAAAAAGGAAGATCTTTTTTCTTCCAAAGCAAACAAAATTGTTTATAAGATTCAAGAATTTCCAGAAGGCAGTTTTCAAGATGACAGAAGTATACAAGTAGGACCACAAATGCATGCATGTATGCTCCCAGAAGAAAATGAAGCCCCACTTTGAGGATAATGATAATCATAACTGAAGTTATTGACCTATAACATAGTTTAGAATACTATCCAAGCACAAAAAAAATATGCGACAGTGTAATGGGAAAAAGATGGGGAGGGAGAAAAAACTTACCACGTGCCCAAAGACATCATTATCAACGTCCATGTGGGATCTAGCAGGTGTTTCAGCACTTAAGATGGCAGGCAAAATATCTGGTTCTCTCTCTAAATAAATAGTATTGACTACCCCATAGTTCCCACTTACAAATGGCTGCTGCTCATCGTGCCGCCACTCACCATCCACATTAAATTTGTACTGCACATAATTGGAAACGTTATTATCCCCATCAGCATGAATCAAATATCCTTTCCATATTATGTAATGTTTAGAAGTATTTTCAGTTTTTCCATAAAATATCAAATATTGTGCCAAACAGGTGGATTTTATTAAAAATGCCAACATTACATTAGTGACTGTGAAAGGCCAGAATGTAAAATACATCATAGATAAATTGAATAACAAATAAGCTACAAGAAGTTATCTATTTGCTGACGTAAGTATATCTTTCTATCGTTATAACGGAACGAACGTCTCGTCAAAAGTTCAACATAACGGAATCTATACATACCAAAAATGTGATATAAAGATCACTACAAAATTTGGGGAGTTGCTATGGTACCCTGATGGGTTTGGTACCCAGGGTGAGTTGTCAATTATTTATTAACTGTTGATTTCACAATAAATGTTAGAAAGTCTATTAAACATAAATAACAACTAATGAATGCTAAACAACTCACCCTGGGAACCGGTACCTAGGAAAAAAAGATAGGTACCGGAGTAATCTTCCAAAATTTGGCATAACTAACCAAAAATATCGTATTGAATATTTACTCATGTTTAAATCAAGATAGACTAACTCTCACCCATTTTTTTTTCTTTTTATGCCTTACAAGGGATTGAACCTATGACCCCTACCCAAATGCCACCCCGCCCTTACCACTTGAACTAACTAAGCCCAAGCAGCAACTCTCACCCGAAAATTAATAATCATGTTTTCTCGCATTTTTTCTTGGGTGGGGGGCAGGGGGGAGAAGTGGACAACCCAGACAAAATTTTACAATATAACTAGAAATTGCTCCTCCAAACCTAATAATAAATAAGGCTTTACTATATATGTGGGTTCTTCTTTTTTGTTCAATGAACTAAAGTAAGAAGAAAATTAGAGGCTTTCATTTTGAAGAACTGGAAAAAGATGCAAGTCAAAATGAGATGATGGAAATTTTTATTAGGGTGGCAGCTTGAGCAATATGACATTCTCCAGATTCATAAATAAAAAGTGTAGATAAAAGGTGGTGTAATCTGCCATCTATATTAAACTCAACACACAAACTTAAAGCATTACATTGTAACAACAAAACCATCTTCAGTCTAACCACCAATCTAGATGGCCATACTTTTTTTGAGAAAACATGCTTGCTTACATGACTTCCTTCATAGTCTGAATGATGCAAATTACCCAAATGTTTTCTCTTTTAAAATTTGTTGTAATTCTAGGATTTAGGTAAAGAAGATGAAAAAGGAAAAAGGAAGAAAGACGTCTAACTGAGAATATATGATCGATAGATGTAATGTAATACAAAACCGTAACATAATACTCCTATTTATACTAATAATTAGGTCAAGTATTAGTACTACTAGTACAAACCCAAGTCCACTAACAATAAGACTAATAACCCTAATATCTTGACACTTTCCCTCAAGCTTAAGCTTACTAAGCTTTAAGCTTGTTACAAGCAGCAAACCCACAAACAATAAGACAAATAATACAGCCCATCTCAACCACAGTTAGGCAATGCAACTAGTACTCTCCTGAATAACTAAACATTGGCAGATAGCTCCTAGAAGTGTACGACCTTTCTCTGCCCCCCTCAACCTTCTTTCAGTTTCTCCACAACACATATCCCAAGCAAACGAGACCGTTTCTAGAGTCTTCAACCTTTCTCATCAATGGCCCCCACAACCTCCTCCAAATTGATCTCCAAACACTGGGTCGATCTTATACCACCCAGTAATCCAAACAGGGACCTTATCTAGTGCTCAAAGTCTTCAATCTACAACTCCATTGACAAAAGAACAGAGAAACAACCAACACTAATCTCTAAATAGAATAGGCTACCATTAAACCGAAATGCAATTGAAGCACTCACAAGCAATATGAAAACAATACAATCAAAACTGAAGCAACCTTAATGGTGATCGATGGTTCAAAGCCAATGGTTCAAATCAGCTAGGATGAGTATAGGAGAGACGGTGATTGATGGATCCTTGTGCGGTAGTGGTACAAGTATGAAGAGCAAGTGACTTAGGTCGGGTGACGAGAGGTAACACATTGGTTGAGACGTGGCTCGGTCAGGTGAAAGCCGTAACATGCATAAAGTGATGTGGCTCTTGGAAGCAGACTTGGTGGAATGTGCTCTTGGTTAGACCGTGAAATACTCTGAAAAAGGCTCTACTCGAGGGCGAGTGAACCCATGTAGGGACTCACTTGAGAGGAAGAATGTTGGAAATTCAAGTGTGAGTCCCTACATCAATAGGCTCCCCCTCGAGTGGAAGTCTTTTCGAGTATTTACAATATTACCAACAAAGCCCAAGCCACTAGCAGCCAATGGGCCAACACAACATTACATATGGGGTTAACCATTGTCTAGAATACTCATCCCAGCCAAACCATCAGCTCTGATACCATGTTGTAATTCTAGGGTTTAGGTAAAGAAGATGAAAAAAGAAAAAAGATGGCTAACTGAGAAGATATGATTGATAGATGTAATGTAATACAAAACCCAAACCTAATACTTCTATTCATACTGATAATTAAGTCAAGTACTAGTATTACTAATACATGCCCAAGCCCACAAACAATAAGACTAATAACCCTAATATCTTAACAAAATTCAACCATTAACATTTACTTGTTCACTCCTCTTGATAACTCCAAGAGGGGACGAGACAACTCTTATGCCTCATATGAAGGCCATCAGCTATGCCAGTTTTTGACCCACAAATATGGATATTAAAGTGATACAAACTCCTAAAGAAAGATGAAAATCATCATGAAGTTCTTTACTTGCTTCTAACTATTCTAACATATCCAAATCTTAAATCACACAAAATGAAGTTTAAAGTAATTCATTTACAAGCACACTCCTCCTTTTTTCCTTTCTATTTCTTCTGGCAACTTGAGCAAACAAACTCAATGATCTCATCCCCTACTCTGATCTTGAAGGAGAAACAGTTACATTCGGACCTAATGGTCATTGACCACATATAAGTACATGATGTAAAAGTTTCAATCATAAGTAGTTTATTTCCTCAGGTTTGCCAAATACAAAGAGGCCAAACAACCTGATGATATCCTGGCGTTAAGCTGCAAATAACTTGAAATACTGTAGGGCATCCCTCCATCGGAGACATAAGTATAGGTTCTGACCATCTGTGCATATACAAGTTAGCATAATTAAATTAATTCCGGCATGTAAAAAAATTAAAAAAAAAAACCTAGAATAAATATAAAACTGAAAAAGAAAAAAAAAATCAAAGAGACGGTCACATGTATCATGTTCAACAACACATAACTAAGATCCAAGCATCAACTACTGTTGTAATAAATAATTCAATAATTAAAGCCCCTACCTAGTGAAAGAACCACTTAGAAACACCCTTCTTCCTCCATAAGGCCAGACAAACCGCTTCGGAATCAAAATGGGTCCTGCTACTCCACTGCTCCCATGTCCTGTATCGGCTACTGAACCAAACATTTCCCCCCGAAATTTAACACCCACAATCCAGAGCAACTCCCAAACTTGAACACCCTCTAAAAGCCACAAATCTCAACAATCAGAACAATTTATGACAAGTCTCAGCCACGGGGATCCTCCACAGCAGAGCAGAGGATCCCTCAAGACTCACACATGCAGTGTAGTGTACCTTCACAATCAACACCACAAATCCCACTCTCTAATCGCAATACCCGAAACTCACCCACTAAATCCAGAAGGACTGTTAATCAAACTTTCCGATCGATAATTCTCCACCTGAAATCAACGAATTACACTGCCGTCAAATAAGTAATCCAAAGTTCCACCATTGAGTGGATACAGTTTTCATTCACAGTCTCTAACCTGTTCACAAAAAATTTATGAGAATTTTACCGGAAGATTCGAAGTAGAAAGCCCTCAAATGGCTGAAAAATAATCTAGCAATCAGCGTCGCTGTGATGAATTTTTTTCAAGGAAATTTAGGTCAATAGCTGTTCCGAGAGAGAGAAAGAAAATTGAAAAAAAGGAGAAAAGTTGGAGAGCACGTTGCATTGTGGGTTCTACTGCGATTTCTGGGTAGAGAATCAAATGGAGGAAGAAGCCAACACAGGAAGAGAGCAAAACGAGATGGTGCATTAAAACAAATTAATAATAATTACATATGCCAGCCACCTTAAAACGGGGAGAGAATAAAGGAAGAAAGAGGGAAACACTGCGCAAAAAAACACACTGCGCAGTGAAAAACAAAACAAATAAAAACAAAAACAAAAAATGGGCACTTGCAATTTGCAAACCAAAATATATGAAAAAGTATATAAATATTCCCTTTATTGTATTGAGTTTAAATTCGATTCATTAAGCTTGTAAAGTATTTTTACGTAAACATTTAATGATGTGTTGCGTATATCATTAACAAAGTTTAATTTGTTAAGTAATTATTGTATTTAATGATGTGATAGTTATACATTTTTAATAAATTAACAATTCATAATTAATTAAATTGCTCGGGACGTGTAGCATTGTTCTATGACAAAATGGAGCCCACATGGAACCCGACTCCACATCTGTATTAATTTCTTTTTTGTTTTAAATAGAATAAAAATAAAGAAAAATATATTGTAAAGTGCTAGGCAGGAAGCTGGCTGTTTCCCTTCTTCTCTCTGTTTGAGAAATGCAATGGTTCAAAGAGGATGAAGACCAATGGTTATTGCAGACCCTATTGAAGTTGATGTTGTTACGGTTTCTGTTACACCCAATGAAGAAGATGGAGAAAAAGGAGAAGCAAATTCATCTACGCTTTTTGGGAGGTTACCCATGACGTTTGTCATTACAACATTAAAAAACAGAGATATTGCTGATTGAAGAAAAAGTTGATATCTTGGACACAAGAAAACACTCACTTGAGTGAATTAATACCCAAACCTGATAGTGGTGATTTTGAAGGATTGCTTCCAATTGCGATAGTTAGATCTGAAGATGAGCCTGGTCTTGAACCGATGTCATGACATATATAAGAAGTTCAACAGAGAAAAATGATAGAAGAGGAAGAAAAGAGGAAAGACGAGGAAGGAAAATCAATATTGCCTTGTCATCTGGGCTTTTTGAATATTCAATTAAGTTGGGCTAAATAAAATTTCTCATATAAATACTCTTATTATTATTTTTAGTTTAAATTTAATTCACTAAAAGTGTAAAATTTTGTATGCTATCGTTTAATGATATATTAGTATATTATTAAAAATGTTAAATTTCTTAAGCAGTTGTTGAATGATTCAGCATGTTTAATGATTTGGTAATACATGATTGAATGATATTACATTGATAGTAAATCAAATTAAATCTTATCATTTTTACTATAATATATTTTAAAATTTTAATTTGAATAAATATATTATAATAATTTTATGTTTTAAATTATTATTTAAAAATAATTAATTAATTAATGTAGGTATATTTAAATTATATTTAATAAGAAAACAAAAATGTTATCCTGAGAATAATTTTTTAAAAGTAAAATATAGTTTAGATTTAAGCATTCAAATATTACAAAGTGAACATTATAAATTAACTAGATTAACACACGTGATATGTAAAATTACATTATATATAATAAGTAATAACAAAAAATAATATGTCCGAAAATTATTATTCAAATAAAGTATGGTTAATGAGGTTTAAAATAATAATTTGTTTTACAAAATAAGATACAATATCATCAACCACATATTGGTAGTACTTTGAGATAGAAATTGGGAAATAAAACATTAATCAGAGCTCCCATAAGATTAATCATTGATTCATAAATTTTGAAACAATATTAATTAGATCTAGTAAAAATAAAAGAAAAAATGACAAAGAAACAATAAGAAATTGTGTTGCAAAATTTGAGATTAGAAAAATTCAATCTTTAATGATTGATTAAATGATATTTATAATAATATTAAATGATTCATGAAAATAATATTGATTAATTGATTTTTAAATATGACATTTTTTATGAAATACAATCATGTTAGAGATAAATAGTACAAATAAACAAATTAATATAAAATTTTAGCATAAAAGGAAATAATTAATATAAAAAATTGAAATACCATGCACCCCGTACAACAGTTCAATTGTAAATAGGATGATAATTTATTGATAAGACTTTATATTTTTAAATTATGGAATATATCTATTAATAAAATTTAATATTTAAGCTAATTAGGATAAATGTATAATTTTCAAATTATTTAGTAATAGTTTAAAAAGCTCTAAAGTCTAAGTAATTAAAAACAAAATAGGTTACAAAAAAAATTATAATAACAAGGTATTCTGAAATCATGAATATTATATTTAAATAGAAAAATTATTAAATAAAAAATAATCTACTAATATCGTAATTATAAATAATGATATGAATTTCATTTCTGAAATTGAAAAAAAAAAGTATACTAATAAATTATCCATAAAAAATTATAATAAATTAAATAAAAAATAAGATTATATGAATTTTAATTTTTAAAATAAAACATTAGTGTAATCTCAATTTAATTTTTATGATTTAGCGAATATTTCACCATTAATAATTTTAATTTTGAAAAGTAAGAAATAAATATACTATAAGTTAAATAAAATAAAATCAACTATAATTAAAATTTGAATTTGAGTTAAATGTTAATTTTATTATTCAAAATTATTATTTTTAATTATAATTAAAAAAAACTATGAAATTCAATTTATAATAGTAATTTAAGAGTCATTAAGAATGAGTTTACATGCTTAATTAAATACCTAAGAAGAAATAGTAATTTATGATTGACATATAAAATGGGCTAAAAAATTTGAAGAAACTTATTGTATGAATGACGCATGATATTTGTAAAGTTTGAATAAACTATCTTTTATAATAATATTATTATATAGATTTAATTTTGAGACTCTACTCAAACAAGCAATGAAGAGTTTCTTGTGATCTCATAAGAAAATAAATAATTCATGTGGGAGATCAAAGAAAACAAAATAACATTGTACCAATATTAGTTAACTTTTACTAAAGATGTACATGGATGACTTTGGAGACTACTTCTCCTTCAAACGTTAACGTGAGTTGGCTTAACTCATTTAAGAATTTTCGATAAGGTTTTGTACTTTTTAAGTATACAAGTTTGAATCCTTATTGGACAATAGTTTCGTTTTGACAGTCATCACTCTTATAGAGATCTCCTTAGAATTCATGAGCTATGAGTGAGTAACTTCTCTAAATGAGTATCCTAAAAGCAATTATCTTAGTGAACCTTTATTTATCTTTTGAGATCTCAAAAATGTTATTTACGCCCTAATTAATAGTATTGAAATAACTTATTTTTACTACTTTTTGTCATAAAAATATTCTACCTTTGACATTTAAAAAAAATATAAATGAAAATGAAAACAAAATATTAAAATTTGGGTTATTAAAGTGAGTGAATTCAATTCATTTAAGTTGACTCACCATTATTAGATACAAGTAAGTTATATGAGCTTGGATTGGGCATATGTCGACCTCATTTTTTTTTATGTTAGTTGATGGGTTAAATGGATTGACTCACAAAAAATTACAAAATCATAAAACTTTAATTAACAAATACTAAACTTATTTCTCAATTATCATAATTTTCATCAAAATATTACTTTAAATTCACAAGAATTAAAATTTTAACAAGCATAATTTCCAAAATTAGCCAACAAGGCTCATTACGGGTTGAGGAGAAAAGCAAACCAAGTTAGTTCACTGTTGATATAGGTTGATTTTTTAAAACCTAATCCACCATTTTGATAGATGGAAATGAATTGACTCGTAACCAATAACCCACGTTGAGAACTTCAATTGAAACTTATCAAACTTGAGACCAGATAATTTTAGATTTGGATCACCTCCTATAACAAAATCATCCTATTAGGGGAGACAAAGATAAAAACATATTTTCATAATTAAAATATAAATTATTATTCTTTCTTTCTTTCTTTATAAAATGGTCCTGTAGCACGAGATAATCCAGATTCGATAATTTTGCCTATACTTCATTCTATCTCATTAAATCCAAAATTAGTTCAAAACATATTATACACAAACTGATTTTGATGTAATCATTGTTTATTTAAATTATGAAGTTTATCTCTCTCTCTTATTGGACCGGTTTTCTTAATATTTTAATTTAAATACTTTGGTGCCAAAATATACAGATAGAAAACTGTTTTGAGAGTTTTCTTTATTAATAATAAATATAGAGATTATATATGAAATATTCTCAAATATTTACTCAATAATATTTGATACGATTCTCAATAAGTTTTCTTTAGTTTTTTAAATAATATTAAATTTTTAAACTATTTTTAACTTAAAAATAATTTAGATTAAAATCCATTTTCCAAAATTTGAATTATTATTATAATTATAGATACATAATTCTTTTGAAAAGCCAAACACTTAGATTGTGTTTAGTTTGTTTTTTGATTTTATTTTTAGTTAGATATATTTTTATTATGATTAGAAAAATGTCACCTTATTTTTATTTTGTTTCATATTTTTAAAATTTTGTGAAGAAAATAATGAAATTTTTTTTTATTTTCATTATTCTTTCACAAATTTTGAAAAATAAGAAACAAATTTTATTTTCATAATTTATTTTACAAAATTTTGAAAACAAGAAATAAAATAAAAATAATGTAATATTCTTGTAATTATAATAAAAATATATATAACTAAAAATATAAATAAGAAACAAACTAAATGGACTCTTAGTTTTAAAACTAATTTATTGTAAATCTTAAAGTTTAACAAATACCCCTTAACTTTACAGTTTACACCTTTTTAAAATTACATTTTCCCACTAAATGAAAGTATGTAACCCAAGTTTACTAACATTTTTGTTAACCTCCTGATGGAACAATGGAAAAGAAGATGGTTTCACGTCAAGAAACCATCAGTGGGTCGTTTCAGTTCTGATGGAATCTGGGTTATATGGTATGCTCACAACGCATGCTAGCCCATTGATTTTACTGCCAACCAAACGAACGTAAGAATCTCTTACGTTTGTTTTTCTGTTGTTACCAAGGAAAGGGAAGTGCAAACTAAAAGCATAATGGAATCTTATGGTGGGACCCCAAATTCGTAGCCAGTTAAGGGATTTTTCATTTTTAGGTGTGGCAAGTGGGGATGTGTATGAATTATGATGTGATGGGTCGGGTCTACTGAATAGACGGTGATCAAGTCCTTACCAAGTGGGGCCCATGGCATCCAAGGGCAGTGCGGGGAAGGCAGTGGCCTACAGGTGACCGTGATTCTCGGGCAGCTACCCCTCTAGAATTCATTATTGGTAGGGTTGGCAATAAAATTTGGTAAATTGGTAGAGTTAGGCTGACTCAAACTCATTTCGATGACGATATCTTTTGTTCAGTACCGATAAGAAAGCGAGTTCGTTTATTGGCTCATTTCGGCTCACTATGAGCTCATGCATTCAAGCTCGGTGAGCCAAGCTCAAAATCTATATTAACACACCATCATTTAACTTAAAACATTAAAATCAACCATAACAAAGAAAATGTATACTCCAACCAAACAACCACAATTGTCTTCAAACATAAATAAAAACAGTAGCCATAATTTTAGAGAATTATGACTAATAGATTCCTAACAAAGTTCAATTTACCGACCATTTCATTACTTACAAAAAACACTTATATAACATTCTCCAAAAAACTTATAATTATGTGCAGATATCTCACTCCATTTCTACAGTTTTATATTGCTCATTACTTACAAAAAAGACATAATATCTTTGATATAAAAAAAAACTTATAACTATGTGCTGAATGCAGATTTCTCATTCCATTCTCAAAGTTGAAACAACTTAAATAATTTAATAAATTTAAAATAAAAGTCAAATATTTATATATATTTATAAATATTATATTAAAAATGTTTGTTATATATATATATATATCGAGTTGGCTCACGAGCTTATGAGTCGAATATATGAAAGCTCAAGCTCGGCTCATTTACTAAACGAGTCAAAATTGTTAGCTCAAGCTTAGCTCATTAGCTCATGAGCCTAACTTATTGAGCTATTAATGAACCGAGCCGTCATTAACTCACGAGCCAGCTCGACTCATTACCAACCCTAATTGTTGGGTGCAGGTGATGACCGGTGAGTTCGATGACCATTGTTATAAAAATAAAACTGGATAAGCCAGGCGAACTCGTTCAACCGTGAATCGATACACTAGTCGATTCGATCAAGCTTTCAGAACCAGAGATTTGAGAACTGGTCTTAGAATCGGTTTCAAAATTTATTCATCATAATATGCACCAAATGTTAAAAGCAAGAATTGAACACAGGTATGGGAACTTGAGAAAGGCAACATCGAGCTTATTATCTAATATTTTTAGATTATATATTCTTATATTGAGTTCAATTGATTGTTGCTAATGGAATTATTATTAAATATTGAGATAAATAGCATTTATGAAAGAAATCACCAATAATTAATTCAAATCTATTGTCTTGTTATTTAATTAAAATTAGTTCAATCTCAAAGTAATTTTGTCAGTAATGTTTTATTATTTATTGTCAAAAGTAATTTTAATATTTTTACATAATTATCTAAAATTGTTTAATTTTAATATATTTACATACTTTATATTAATAGGATAATATTTTAATTTTAAATATAAAAAATATCAAATTATCATAATTTATGTTTATAAAAATAACAATATTAATATGAAAATAGTATGCTAATTATATTAATAAATTAATCATTAAATCGTGAATCAATTTCTTTATTAATTTAATGTTGATTCTGATTTTCAGAATCTTATTGGTGACATTAGAAGAACGTATTTGTATGTTTTTTTTTTCCTTGTTGCATTATTGATAACGTAAATTTTATTATTATTATTATTATTATTATTATTATGAGTAAAATGAAATATTAATCACTAAAAGTGAAATTGATTTGTAATTTAGTTCTTAATTAAAATTAAGTGTATAATTTAATTTTTAAATTATTCAAATATTTTTATATTATTTTTTCTATTTCAAATTTTAAAGATTAACATAAAACATGTTTGAATAATTTAAAAATTAAATCATACATTTAAATAAATTAATTACGCAAGGTACATTTTTATAAACTAATATGTCATTTATTATTATTATTATTGTTGTTGTTCATAATAAAAAAATATTATTATAAAAATTAAGTTTGTTCTTTTTAATAAAAATATTTTTTTAATTTTTTTTTTGGTAACAATTTTTTTTAAAGCAGATGATATCAAATAATCAAATTAAATATTTTTTATATTATTAATAGATTGAAATTCAATTCCTTTATATGTTGGACTTTGGACTTTGGAGTTATAAGACAGGGGGAAATTACATTTGTGACCTGGAATTTTGAATTTATTATGTTCAATAATTAATGGCCGAGGACTAAATAATTAAATTTATTATTTGAACCAGTAATTTTGTTATCATCATATAAAAAAAAAGTTTGACAATCATGTCATATGGTCCTCCCTCTCTCTCTCTCTCTCTCTCTCTCTTTCTCTCTATTTGTGGGCTTCGTAACCCTATTTTTGAAGTCATAATTTGGTCAGAAATTTTTTGTACTTTTCGCAAATGAATTTATTAATTTAGTCAGGTGATATATTTAAGTTATGGTTAATCAAATTAATATTTTTTAAGAATGATTCAACTTTTGAAGTGAAATAAAATAAATGTCCCTTTAAGTAATAATTTTTTAGATCCATAATTACATATAATATTATATATTATATATACATATATTTTATATTTTAGATGTATTACGCATATAATATTAAATTAAAGTTATTGGCTGGTTATTTTACAATTATATTGTTAAATTATTGTTTTTTTGTTATTTTTACATATTGTTGCCATTATATAATAATTTAAAGTATACTAAGTAATATACCAAAATAATATATATATATATACACACACACTAAGTTAATTGTAGTCAAACTTACAAAAATTGTGCTTTATCTTAAATGAACCATAAATACGTATACCACTTAAGTTAAGCAAAATTAATATTCTGCTAATGATTAAACATTACGAAAAGATTCATTCGCCATTATTGCATCTTACCAAATGTCATATGCCTAAGTAATGTCCTCTTCAGATCACTGTTATTTTTTTAAAAAGCAAAAGTGCATATAATGATACTATTTATGGTATTGCATTCATAATTATATAATTAAAAATAATAACATTTAAACTAAGACAGATTAGGAGTGAGTGACCAATAGGAGCAGTAATAACACACGATTATTAAATAATAGTGTAAACTCGATCTAACTGCTATACTAATACAATGATACATGTATGGTGACAAAATAAAAATCTTTTACCTATAAATCTTTTTACGTGATACACGGTTCACATATATGAAAAAAATAATTTACAATGAGTCCTTCATAAAATATTAAATTAATCATTTTTATATTACTTTTTTGAAAACAAAGTAAATTGTTACGAGATTCTATTTATTCGATGACTGGTCATTTTTGAAGGAATTTGTTTTATTTTAAAAAGTAAATTTTTATATTATTATTTAATTATACATTATAACATTATTATTAAATGAATATGATTATAATAGTAATTACTAGAAAAATTAAATATTTTTAATGATGTAACAAGATATAATTAAATGATATGTAGTTTTAAAATCAAGATATTCTCATGTCATTAAGTAATATGAGAGAATAATGTTAGAGAAATAAAAACACAAAAGTAAAATTAATAAACTTTACACAAATATTAATAGGTCCTACTATAATAAAATTTATATCTTTTTCTCTATAACATAATCATTTCATGTTATTAACTAATTTACATATATAATTTCATACTGATAGTAAATTAAGATTAAATTCTTATAAAAATTGATTTTTTTCCTTTATAACATGAGATTGAATTGTAATTTTATTGACTCTAATTATCTTTTATCACGTATTAATTATTACAATGACAAAAATATCTAAGCTTGTGGCAATACATACCCGATCCACAGATATCCACCCCACATGGGCAGGTTCTGATTTATGATATATCAATTTCAATTCTTAATTCAAACTTTAAAAATTATAATTCTAAGTACTAAGTTTTTTTATTTTTTAAATATTAAAAGATAAAAGTTAAAAACTATCAAATAATCATTGCTGTTCATACATTCAATATAATCTGGCAACATCGCCCTTAGCATGCTTCAACAACGTCGTCACAGGCAACGTTGTCTACCACGCTTCTGACGTGTTAGCCACCGACGACTTCTGATCACTGTCATTATCGTGTGTGCGAAGGCCAAATTGTCGCACTTCCTCCGATCACTAGCTGCAGCGGTCTGCAATCACCTTTGTCATCGTCCATGTCGACATTTAGTTTGGCATCCATTGCGACTGTTGTAATCCAACATCACAAGCTTTATTTATTTATTTTATAAATTTAAATTATTATTTATTAATTTAAATTCATTTATTACATTTTTATAAAATCTTAATAAATTATTCAAATAATAAAATTTTAGTTTAGTTTAGAATTATAATTCTAAAGTCACGATTTTTTAATTATCTCAAACATAAAAAATAAAATTTTTGTCAATTTAAATTCTAACAAAAATAAAAATTTTAAATTCTAATTCTAATTCTTTCATCCAAAATGACCCATAAATATTTTCATTTGAATGATAACGAATTGAAATCCAACTATCTTTAAGTATACAAATTATAAAAACTATATGCATAACTATATGAGTTCTACTTGATTTGGTTAAATTTGATTTTAAAAATGAAATTAAAAAGTCTAACCTGTCGATCAATTTTTATAAAACGAAAATCAAATAAAATAAAATTTTGTGTGTGTTTAGATTAAATTTTATAAACTTAATTTTGTAATCTTGATTTTAGTCATAAGTGAGTTTAAATGAATTGATTTATATTTAAAAATATTTATCTAACAATTAATTTTGTCATAATAAATGTTGTTCGGATAATGTTAAAATTTTTTTTTTGAATATGTAATTATTAAAAAGGATACAAAATATATTGAGTTAGAATCTTAATAAATTGACGTTAAAACTTAAAAAGATTGATGGTGAAATAATTTCTAAGTTAAATTTGTTTTAGTGTTGTAAAATAAAATTACTTGGAATATAATTACAATGATATTTTTATCATTACACAAATAAATAAAAATTCATTGCAAAAGCAACAACATTTTGCTTTCACATTTAAGATGTCGGAATCATGTTAACTAAAAATCTATTTTGGTCTCTCACATTTGATTTCATTATCAATTTTGTCTTTAAAATTTTAATTTTTTCAATTTAGTTCCTGACATTTATAAATTCACTTCAATTTAGTCTCTCCGTCTATGTGTCTGTTATTCACTAAATGAAAATGATGATATGTCACTATTAAGGGTAATGTGGCATCTTGATTTTGTCAGCATGACATTGAGTTAGTAGCTGACTGTATTCTTTCACTAAAAAAAAACGTTGTTAGTTAGCATTTAGCTTTCTATGGATGAAAATGATGTTATTTTTTGGTGAAATGATCCATTTAACTACTAATTTAGTGTCACGTTAGCAAAATAAGGATGCTACATTACCTTTAATGGTGACACATCATCATTTTCATTTAGTGGATAACAGATACACAGGCGGTTAAATCAAATTGAAGTGAATTTATAAATATCATGGACTAAATTGAAAAAATTAAAATGTCATGGATTAAATTGAAAACCAAAATATGGTTTTAGTTAATCATGTTTGCATTCAAACACAATTTTACTTTGTAGTTACCAAATATATTAGCATGGTATTTGAGACACATTTAAAGGGCAAACGTGATTTTGGCCTCTCCAAATGCCACCCCAAACATATTAATCCATTACTTGAATTTTTGATTTTTCAATTTAAATATGTTGTTATCATACTTTAAAGGTGTTCGTGGTTTGGATTAGTTTGATTTTAAGATATATTATCATTCGAATCAAACTAATTGATTTTTTTTCTAATTGAAAAACCAAACCAAATCAAACTATTGCAATCGGCTTGGTCAAATTGATTTTTAGCTAAACATTTTTTTTTTAAAAATTAATGTACAACTTGATTTTTTTCTTTCTATGGTCTAATTAAAAATAAGTTTGCATAAAAATATTAATAAAAGAATTATTAAATAATTATAAACAAAAAATTTACCATAAAAAAATTTATAAAAAAATAATAAAATCTAAATATAATTATTTATAAGTATGTAAATTATAAAAAATATATAAATAATTATATAAGTTTAGTTCGATTTAGTTTAAAAAAAAATTGATCAATTTTCATAAAATAAAAGTTAAGCAAAACTAAAATTAATTCGTTTTATTCAGTTTTTTATTTTTAATTTAATTTTTTTTGATTTAAATGGATTTGATTTAGTTATTAACACCCTTAATTATACCCCTACTAATTTCCATTATTTTATAAGTGCGGAGTATATCTTAGACAGTAATTATCCAAACAGCACTTTAGAAGAATAGGGTTTGCACTTTGCGCTGCACTGTTTCAGTTTGTCTTCATTTATTCGCACTCAGCTTTAGAGGCCTTTGTCGTGAATATATTATGAGGACTTGACTTGGGTTTAGCCTTGTGGTTCTGGGTGGCTAACAATGTCTACTCCATCAACCTCGTCATTGATTCTCCTCTCACTCTCTTATTGAGCTAGGTACTGTACCGTCTAATTCTCCGGATTTCCTGTTCTCCATTCAATATGATTTCGATTTTATCTTGCGTTTCTTTCATATTCTCTTATTCTGCATCATTTTGATTATAGACCCCCTTCCTTGTGATCCTTCTTCACAGTAGCTATCGACAGAATCGCCAACGATGGACGTTATAGTGCGACATTTTGTTCCTCTGTGTATGTGAAGTGCACACTAGTTGATTGGGTTCAGAAAACTGCAAGATTTTAGCAACATTAGGTCTCTGATATATTGTGATTACTGTTGTTCTGATTTTTGCCTGTGTTGTGCTTGTCAAAATACCATAAAGAGACTTCAATACTAACTATAATAATTCTTTTGTTTGATAATCCGAGTACTTTTCAGCACGAGCGCTGCTACCTACCTCCCTGGCTCCTAAACAAGTGCCACAGCGCAGTTCACAATCTGAATGACCATGGCTGATTTTCTGACCTCTACTCACAGAGCCAAGTGGATCTTCACTCCTCAACAGCTGGTGCTTGTTTCTTTTCTATCTTTGCTATTCATTTGTGTTTCTTGTTTGGTTCTAAGAAATTGTGTGGAAAGAAACCAAGAAGTCATGGATCATAATCACTTTGTTTCTTCCACTAACGAAGGCTGATTTATTTTTTTGCATAAATCTGTTTGGTTGCTTTAGAAGCAGAGAATTATTAATTTGTAAATTGTAAGCATAGCTGTTTTGAAAATTTTAATTCTTTAGAAGTTACAATTTACTGTTTTTGTGCTATTTGGAGCACAAGGGAGGCTTCAAGGAAATTATATTTTCTCTTATATTATGTGTACAACTGTTCATTATGGTTAAAGTATATCTGTTTCCGTTTTAGGTTGAAAAGTATAGAGCTGCTAATCAGAGAACCATACAAATTTTAGAGAAGGTATGCAGACTTTCCTAATTTACTACTAGTCAGTCCCCTCTTTTCCCCTGCCTTATAAATATCTGTGCACACAACAGGTGCCAAGCTTGGAGGCTTCCGGATAAGCAATGAAAAGATATAAAAGAGACTTTGATTAGTCCTTTATTTTTCTTTCAATGAACAAAAATACTCAATAGTAGATTTTGTGGGAATATTTAACAACAGAAATATGGATGACATGGAAAGTTACAAAGAAACATCACCAAAGCTATTCAATTTATGATTTAATAGTTGTTATACAGTTAAGTATAAACCTACAAGAAGGAAACAAAAGCAAATATGCACCTTGATAATTATAAAGAATAAAGATATCTTCAATGGTTTGTAAAGAACAGGATGGTTCTTTGGGATTATTCTTTCCCTATGCGTCTATCCAATAAGTTGAGGTAATGTTAATATACTAATATGAATATTGTTTTTCAATTATTAGTTCTTAACGTCTTAGCTTTAGAATTTATTGAATATATGAGAAAATTGGATTACTCTTCTATGATTATAGGAAATAATTCTAATGCCAAGTTGATATACGTTGTAGACTAGCTTCCTTGACATGTGGTTTTGCTAGATAAGACATAGGAGAGGCCATAAATATCACTTGTGTGGTTTAATTGTCTTGTTGCAGAATATTCAATTTAAACTAGAGTTTCATGAATTAATTTGCATTAGTATGCTTGTACCTCTCATAGTAGTCACAGCCAGGAAGCTGTAGTGGAATAGGATAATTTATACTGGTTTTTGCTTTTTGGAATGTTGTGATGCTGGGATATGGTGAATAAGATATAGATTTTGAGCATCTAACCTCGAATCTTAAACTGCCAAGGCACTAAAACACGCACGACAAAGCTATCAGTCTATCAGAGGTGTGCTTTGTAAATTGATGAGAGTTTCAAACAGAAAGCTTTAGGACCATAAACGTTTACGTTTTTGTTGTTGTATATTTTCTTACTGGAATGTTGGATGTTGTGGGGGATTGCTTTTCTTTTATTCCTTACAGAAATAATATTTCATGGTATCATTTGAAAGTTTATTGTTTGGTCGCTGATGAGTGATGACTATTAAATTTTTTGAAAAGTGTGGAGCAACCCTAGTGGAAGTAGATGTTGATGGGTCGTTGTCATATCCTGAACCCCAGATTACTGCAAAAGACAATGGTAAATGTTATTTCTGGAAATTTGACTCATTCTTTTCTCAACATTTAGATAACATTTTGTCTTTTAAATTTTTAACTGCTTTGAAAGTATTTCATTAGGTTCTTGTTCCCCTTGATTGTTTATGTGAATTTCTAACTGTTCACAAGGGTAGTATTTTATGTCAGCTGAAAAGCATTCACGGACAAAACCCCTAAGTATTGAAGAAGAACAATGTATAAGGGTATTTTATGAAAACAAGCTACAAGAAGTATGTAACAATTTCCACTTCCCTCATAAGATCCAGGTATGCAAGCTTCTTTCCATATCTTATAAATGTAAGCAGTCTGTGTTAATGAATTAGTTGTGTCAACATTGTATGTCTATAGTCAACCTTTTGAAATAGTTTATGATATGCAGGCAACGGCCCTCATCTATTTTAAAAGATTCTATCTGCAATGGTCGGTGATGGAACATCAACCAAAACATATAATGTAAGATTTGCTTTAGTCCATATGAAGACCTGTAGACTGAGGATGGACCACACTCATTTTGGCTATATTAAGTAGAAATTGGAACTCATCAGTCATCAAAGTATAGTGAATTCATACGTATTTTATTTGAAAATGTTGAAAGTTGGTTGGGATCATTGCGATGATGAACTGCTTGCAAGATGGATTAGTCATCACTGTTCTCTTTTTTGCATCTTCCTAATGGCACCTACACCTGATTACTTATTTTTTATGTTATCATTTGATTGATTATCTGTCTGACTCTCTTATACTTCATCAAAGTCAGTGTTGGATTTGTATTTTTTTATTTTTTGAAAGTTTTATTACTTGTCAGCTTCTCAATAACTCAGATTGAACTTTTGTTCAGGTTGACCTGCATATACGCTGCTTGTAAGATAGAAGAAAATCATGTATCAGCTGAGGAGCTTGGTAAGGGGATTTCACAGGATCATCAAATGATTCTCAATAATGAGATGATAGTTTATCAGGCATGGATATGCCTCATGTATCAATTTGATTTATGTCTTTTTTTTTTTGTTTTTATTCATCTATGACACGTAACCCTTGTTTTGCAGAGCTTGGAATTTGATCTTATTGTATATGCACCATATCGCTCAGTTGAAGGTTTTATAAATGATATGGAGGTTCGTCTGGTTGTTTATTATTTTTGCATCTCAAAATAAATCTCCAACTGTCTCTCTTTTTTTGGCTTAATTTTTATGACTTGTCTGCTATTAACATTGCATTGTTTTAATGTTTTTATTTTATGCTGAAAATTGCGACCATCGGCATTGACAGGAATTTTGCAATGCTGGTGATGACCACCTTCAAATGCTGAAGGTACTAGTCCCTATTGTCCAACATAATTGTTGTCTGGTTGAACACGTTGTATGGCCATGAGTAGATGATTTTTTTGGTTTATTATTATAATTTAATTTATTACTTTTGCGATTGTTTCTTCTATTCCCTTCTCTTTTGATGCAATATTTTTATCTGGTTAATTATTGTTCTTCCCTAGCTATGAAAAAACTTTATGCCTCCTCTTCACTCAGAAATGCTCACTGATTTCCATGATGTTTAAATAGCTTATTGTCTCATGATAATGTTCTCTTGATGTATAGACTTTGCAAGACACAGCAAGATTGGAAGTTGATAAAATGATGCTTACAGATGCACCACTTTTATTTCCTCCTGGGCAGGTATTCTCAAAATAGTCAGTAAAGTTTGATGCTCCCTTGTAGCATTGAGTGTTTTTTGTGACAAGCAGCAGCCAAAAAGATTCCGTGTGTTGCCTTATCTTTCTCAAGGATTCTAAAATAGAAAATTTGACCTTTTCTAATTAATGAAATTAATTTTATCAGCCAAAAGCAAATAATCCATGTCACAAGTCACAGCGTAGGCTATATTTTCTTTTTATCCTTAAAAGGGAGAAGTATGATTTAGGAAATCCTAGTGAACATATTTCTACTTAGGGAGCAAATTAGCCAAATTTCGGAAAGAATGGTTTACCAGTAATCACTTTTTGCACATTGGTTAACCTTTATTTCTGATTTCAGTTTGTTGTTTCTAAATTGTAAATATATTTGCTAGGATTTCCTAGATCATAAGAAAAACAAAAATCCTAGGCTATACTTTGTAATTGCTGATTTGCAAATTGCAACAAAACAGTTTCTAATCCATCTAATTTCAATCTTCTAGTTCAGCTTTGTTTTAAACCATTTTGCTTCAACATCTAACTACCTGTTTGTGTCTTATGATGCAGTTGGCTTTGGCTGCTTTGCGCAATTCAAATGCACTTCATAAAGTTATTGACTTTGATCGGTACTTATTGCTTCACATGTTTTTTGTGATAATTGAGTCTGCCCCCGGGCACACAACCCCCTTCCCCCTCTTTTTTTTTTTTTAAAAAGGTAGAAAAAGGTTGTGCTGGTTTTGTTGTTAGTTAATGCCATTTATGAACCTTCACCTAATAGTTGAAGCTTTTGAGAGAGTTGGTCCTTCACATAACATCAAAGTCTCTATGACCAAGTGGTCATGAGTTTCCTTGTCACCCTCATTCTTCTAAATAAAGTTAAATTTCAGTACAAGGTAGAGTAGGGCTGTGCATTGTCCCCCCTTTAATCCCAAAGGAATCTTGTGTGAGGGAGCATATTAGAGATATAAAGTCATTCATGAGCCTCCACCTAGCAGCTTAAGCTTTTGAGAGCGTTAGTCCTTGACACTTGTTATACTCTTGAAACAGAATGGTCTGTCTGGGGTGTGATCTTGTAGTATATTGTTTGACCAAAATTAATGTATCTGCATAGACGTTCACTCTTCCACTGGCACTTAATTGCAGTTATCTGAGCAGCATTTTTTCCCGTCAGAATTCCATGCATACTATGTCCGAGCTTTTTGAATCACTGAATGCAATTGATTCTTGGGTAATTGTTTCTCATTCTAATATTTGTTATTAAGCGGAATGACTGATGCGTAACTCCAAATTAACATTTTCTATTAGCTGGGAATGTGGTTGTCATCCATTTTACATTGACCAATGTGGCCTTGGCTATGTATGCAGGTTAGAAAATACAAATTTCCTTCAGAGAAGGAATTGAAGCATATCAACCGGAAACTGAAGTCTTGTTGGGGTCTTAGCTCTCATGAAGAGTACTTCCTTTACCCTTATGTAGAATTGCCTGTTGGCCCTTCCCATCCATCCCCCTCTCCCTAAAAAATGTTAGAGAAAGTTTCATGTTATATAATTATTTTGGATTGCTTTACAGGGGTAAGAAGCGGGAGAAGAAATCAAAGCACAAGTCCAAAAAGAGCTCAAATGAAGCACAAAACGTGCCATCTCTTGCCTAGCTTTATATTCCTTCAATTGAGCTACTCATCTTCTGAATTTTGAATGAGAATTTTTTTCCTGTTTAGACATGAAGGATGACGTATTGTCTTAAGGGAAAGGTAACATTTTTCTCACCCTAGATGCAAGAGCGTTAGTGACCGAGGAATATTTGGAAAACTCCTGCTGTAGGCTGACTAGTGAGTCTGATTCAGTCATCTTTGTTGCTCCACACTTCATGTCCCTCGATTGCCGTTTGTATAACTTTTATGCCCAAATGGACTTATTGCTTCATATAATATGGTGTTTTAAAATGCTTCAATATTTTGCAGTTGACACATTTCACTTCTAGAGATGATCAACAAATATTTATGTTTAAACAACAAATTCCTTCTCTTATGGTTCCTTTTATCTTCCAAATGACAATTTACGGCTTTTTGACCCTTTTATCCCTGATTTTAAAACTAATTACCAAAATACAATGTTTATTAAACTAATTATTCATATAATGTCGTTTTTGTCACGTTGAAATTTTTTATTTATTTTTACTTCCACGTGGGTCACTCTAATATAGTTGGTGTGATTCACTTGAATCGTGTCAATTTTGCTGGAGTGATTCACTTGTATCACGTCAACTATGTTGGAGTGACTCACGTGGCAATCTTGAAACAAATGATGAACCCTTAACACGTAAGGGCGATTTACTTCTTGAGCTATTGTGTCATGCTTGTCCAATGCAGACAAATGACGTGACCCTTACATGTTAAATGGTTTCACATGGGTCAAGCATCTTGTGTTGGTGTGATCTATTTCTTGAGCTACTGTGTTGGATTTAAATCTCATGGATGCTTCATCTTAGCTGTATTAGACGAGTATGAAACAGTAGCTCACGAAGTACTCCTTACGTGTTAGTTGTTAACCATTTGTTTTAGTGTTGTTACGTGGATCATGCCATCTGGGTTACTTTAACATGGTTGCTGTGATACAAATGGATCACTTCAATACAGTTGGCGTGATTAAAGTGGATTACGCCAACCGTGTTGGCGTGGCTCACGTGAAAGTAAAAAAAATCTAGCATGGCGAAAATGACAGTATATAAATAATTAATTTGAAAAACAAGGTATTTTGGTAATTAGTTTTAAAATCAAGTTAAAATACCAACAATTTACTAACAAACACAAAATGACATTCTAATCTTATTGTTTACCTCTACGTTCTTTTTTTTCCTTTAATGATGGATCTTCTAAAGTACAGGTGTATTTTAGAAAATACAATGCAAGTAATAATCATTTAAGAGTAAAACAAATGAGTTGGTTTTAACAAATCCACGTTTGTTATCTATGTGTTGTATTTTATCAAAATTTAAATCCTTGATTTTTTAATTACTGGTTATTAACATTGCATTTTACTGGTGCACTTTAGAGGATTTTATCTCTTTTAAAATGCGTTAATAAATCTTAAAACGTGCATTTTTCATTTTTATTTTTAAATGTATGTACTTATTTTAGTTATGTAAATATTTTATTAAATTTGGAAAAATTATATAAATGTTTCTTCTTATTTTAGAATTACGTGTGTATTTTTTTTATTAATATTAATAAAGTATAAATCCACCTTTGGACAAAAGCAACTCCCTTACACAATTTGAATATACCAATACAACTGTTCTAACGATTATATATGAATGCTATACGTAGATGATTGTAAATTATCTAAAGGCTTATGTTCTCTGTAACAATCACAAAATAAGCTCTTATTTCTTCATATCTAGCGGTCAACACATGCGTTAGTGCATTTTTTTATTAGTTAATTTTTATTTTTATATTACCTTTAATTAAATGTAAATATAATAAATTAAGATTTAATTTAAGTAAAAATATAAAATGATAATTAATAAGTAATATAAATAAATTTTTTGTTTATATATTTTATATTTTTATTGAAGTATTAAAATGAATACAACTCAAATAATTGGACAAAATTGGGCTGCCTAACTAGCAAGGCCATAGTTCCTCAAAATCCAATTTGAGTGATGTAAGTTTGGGATCTTGACAAAAATGGTGTTGAAATTCTCAACCAAAAAGCCGAAAAAATGGCACTTCATGTCACGGGAGATCATGGGACTGGATTGACTTGATGAACATTCTAACCTAATCCGAGCCAATCTATAAAATATGAGTTGAGTTGGTTTTAGTTTAATCAGAACCAATCAGACCTCAATTGGTTCGCGTATCAAATTTTGATTCTTCATCTAGATGAAATCATGAACAAATATCGTTTTGATTATTTTAATTTTTTTAAATATAAAACGAGGTTATTTTGGTAGAATTTTAAAAAAAATGTAAAATGTTAACCTCACCTGAACTAACCCAACCATGATCAAGGTGGGTTAATTTAGATTGACAAAAAAAAATTCTCTCAATTGATCCGATCCAACTGGCCTAAATTTGATCGTTTTGATTTTTATATTTTCCAAAAACCGACCCTACACGATCCGATTACCACCCTACTTCAAGCCTTGACAAAAAAAAGCCGAGTGAAAGTAGCAAACCAAAAATGGAGTTGAAAGGAAGCACCTTGACCACACTTCACACGCCCCACCAGCAGCTAGTGAGGCTTAAATGTATATACTCTACTTCTTCGTTGGACTCGAGCAGTGACAAATGACGACAATGGTCCAATTAGTTGGAAGAAAGCTTTGGAAGAAGCATGATCAGACATCATCATCTGCTGCAGAAGAACCCTCCTCTCTTAGATTTTCCTCAGGAAAGCTATATAACCTAACTGTTCCACGGATAAGACACAGAAGCCTTGCGAATAAACAATGGTTTGCGCCACCACACCAGCAAGTTCACCTTTTTTTTATGAATGATCCCCATTGTGGCTCATGAGGAAAGGAGGGCATGGACTGGAAAACGCATAGCTTAACTGCTGCAGAATTAATTCTTATTTGCTCTTAGTATCGGGTTATGACCTTATGCCTAAAAAAACAAAACAATGCCCAAAATTTCACTTCCTACAGTGGCAGACCAAAATGTTGGCGGTGGCACCTCCAGGCTTCAAAATGGCGTGCTTCACCAACACTAACGAAGGTACTTTCTCTTTGTACATACCTCTCTACTTCAAGTTCAAACCCTAAACTTGTTCTTCGTCTCCTTTCGAGGGGGAGTATCTTTGAGTCTTAAAATGCTTAGATGAGCCCAGTTTGTTCTTGCATAAAAGTTAAAACCCATTTTGATTCCAGAATGCACAAAAGCATCTACCACAGATAGAGATTAAGTTACAAAGGTCATAGTTTCTTGGAAACCCGAAAAGAGCTCTCAGAAAAGCTGTCGTTCCTCTCAGCCAGTGAAATTGAAACTGTTCCCTTTGTTTTTTTTTTGTTTTTTGTTTTTCTATTTTTTATTTCATAAGTTTAGTCATGGCAGTACCTTTGAGTTCACATTTTGTACAATTTCATCTATTTTATTTCACGGTTTCAATGCTAAATTATCCTGCGTGTATGTTTCTTTAATGAATATAAGATTTTAGGATCACAAAGAGTGAATCTATATAAAATCTTCTTGCACATCATTTTTTTTATATTATTTTTACACTTGGTTAATGATTAATAAATTTTTGGTTAATACAATATATTATTTGATTAATGAGTTTTGGTAACTAATCACTTATAAGTTAATAAAACTCATTAACTAAATAATATGTTGTATTAATTAAATATTTATTTATTATTAATTAAATATAAAAATAATGTAAAAAAAATAGTGTGAACGTATGTTTACCCATATAAAATCTCATTTCAGCACGTTATTTTGTGAAATTTGATGAAAACCATATGTGAAGAATGTATGAAAAATGGTCACCAAAAACTACGATGTGGGCTTGACTTTCCTAGGCAGGACTGGCTTTGACAAACGCAGTTATTCTTCCTCCGCCTCTCCCCTTATATAGCTTATACAGGCACAGGAGATTATTTCACTACCCATATATATATATATATATATTAAGGTTATAGTATTTAGGCACAAGAGATTATTTCACCACCCGTATATATATATATTTTAAAATTATAATATTTAAGGTAAGTTGTTCAACATTTAATAATTGTTATTTATATTTAAAAGATTTTTAAATATTTATTATAAAATTAACAATTAATAAATAATTAACAATTCACCTTAAATACTAAATCCATTAAAATACTATAACAACTTCTAAAATTAGGGAGTCTTGTAAAGTCCATTGGCTTAACTGAGCAACGCAATCAATAGTGGCTGAAGGGTTGCCAGTTTTGAACTCTTTGCTTCATTTTTGAATTATTTGATGCGTAAAATATTTCTCAGCTAATGTTATATGTTTTAAAGAATTTTAAAAATCTAATAAATAAGGGTCACTTTTTTCCTCCCTTTCCCTTTTATACCTCTCACCCAAACATATAGGCTAATTATGAGTTTAGAAACTTGAACTTAAATTCTCAAATATGTTGATTATAGATTTAAAAACTTGAATTAATAATTCTTCGTGGGATAGTAAGAGAATTAAGCAATTAAATTCAATATATACTAAGCTACTAGCTAGGAGTGGGGTAGTGATGAGGAGTTTGAATAATTAGTTTGTAATAGGTCATAAGTTTAAGTATTCATGCTGTCATTATTTGTTTGTCTAAGTTTCTTTGTGTTACACTTTGATCCTTACTATTCTGTTGCAGCTTACGGAACGATAAATTATTTGGTTATATTTGGATTTCGCTTTCATTCCTGGACTGGAATTCTTTAATTTTCGGTGGAAACTCATATTTATAAAAAAAAAATGCATTTTGTGTCTAATGGTTCCATGCCATCGCCAATTAAAAATTAGAATAGGAAGAATGCAAAATAATTATTTCTACAATTGACCATATCTTAACCTCAAATCTTAAACTATTAGATACACAAATCTATTTTACTTATATCATTCTCACTTAATCCATTTATTTTTAATATGGGACGCTTCACCCATATCCCGTTATGTGCACATCAGAGTATAACTTTTGAGGGAAGTTTAATAATTTGGGTGCTAAGCTTCTCTTTCTCTCTCTTTTTGCATTTATATTCAACTTCCTTTATTTGGAAATTATTATTTTTTCTTTTTGAAACTGACTGAAACTCGTTAAATGAGTAACATAGTTATTACTTATTACTGTTAACTTTAATTGGTTTTATGTGTTGGTTTGCAATCTGCAAATGAAAGGTTGCTCAAGTTTACTTATGCCAAGCCTCAAACACAATAGACAGATAGATCGATGTGAAGATTCCAGCAGAAAGATAATGATTACTGAGCAGTTATATGATACAAAATAAACACAAAGAACAATATTGGGGGTAAGTTATCCCCTCTACAAAATGCTCTTTAACTAATTCAAAAAATCATTATGCTAAACAAAAGCTTAAAGATATAGAAGTGAAATTTTTTATGAGATCGATCGCCAATTTAACTGAAGTAATTACTTATCCAAGAACTCTGATCATAAAACATATAACTGAACTTTAGTTAAACACTTGTTCTATCTGATTATGAGATCACACTGGTTTCTCTGAACTTATTGCTTAAAAAATGCCTAACTAGAAAGGCATGAATATAATGGATTTCAATTGGTGTGTGCTAATAGCTGAAAGACATATTTTTTTACTTCTCGACAATAATGATTATATATATGTTTGATTATTGTTCATAAAAAAAAACATGGAAAATCAACATGACAAGAGACCCACGTCAAGAATTCTTTTTCATAGATGGGAGAAGATCAAGAGAAGAGAAGGGACATCCTGAATTGTGCTTAACTGAATACCATTTTGGGGATAGATAAATATAAGCAGTTTGACAGATCATACGAGTAAACATATTGACCGCATATAGAATTATTACCCGTGCATTTGAGAAGCTCTCATCTTGAAATTTTGGTGTAAACTTATTAACATGTGCTAATGAAGTAATTATATGAAGATATAACTCAGACTGATATATCATGTGCTATAACAACCTAAATTTCAGAGTTCCAGCATGGAACAATGTACTACAACCACAGGCATTCACTAAATTCCATGGAATATTAAATCTGAAGGAGAATAGTGATCAATAACAAGAAGATTGCAGTCTAGGAAATGTGCTCCAGGGCAAATCGCTATTTGCATAGAATATGTACTCTAGTTTTGTGTTGAGGTTCTGCAACTTATATGGACGACAACCCATGATCCTTTGCCTACTGTCCTGAAAAAAAGGTAGATCTGACGCGGTTTGCCATAGTGGATGCTAATTGCCAGTCCCCACTCCCTCAAAAGGAATGCTATGAAGGCAGGTTATGAATCTCGATACCGCAATTTCATGGTCGGAGCCAACGGGAACAGTGTTCATTTGAAAGTGCTCAACTGCGTAAATCATCCATTATGCGCTTTATAGTCCGTTACAAATTTAACTTTAGATGTATGCAATTATTCTATCAAGAAATTAAACCATAACTTAGTGCTGCAATAAATGTAGGTATATATACCTAGTACTAAGAATTGTTGTTTTCAAAGTAATATGGTCAACATCATTGCATTGGTACTAGATGGTCCAAAAGTTTTCTGGTTTCTGGACCGTCATAATATTAATTCTAAACTGGCGTAAATACTTTGTTTTTGAGGTTTTATCACTCAGATGTAGTGTCAGCTTTAAATAATTAATATAGCGAACTCCCTCTAAGATGACTTCTACCCCTTACAGACGGGGAACATCTCTCAAATGGTGGGAGATTGATCTGTTCTGTACCAGATCTCAGAATTCATCTTTGCTAGTGTATGCATATATGTGTGTGTCAGAGAGAGAGAGAGAGAGAGAGAGAGAGATACGCCTATAAGGTAATAGTTGAGAAGTGGTCCCAAGAGCTTGAGGAATTCCCAGGATATCCATACTGAAACCCTAATTCTGACAGAAGTTCAAATTGAATAGAGCTTTGCTGTCAACTTTAATGGGACGATGCCCTAATAGTTCATTTGAAATATAGTAGAATGCAGGCATGCCTGAGATATGATTCGATTTTCACGGTTAATTATGCACATGTAAAGCAACGAGATAGTGGTCCCTGACTCTAGGGTTAGAAAACCAAAACCTAGTACATGTATATGCCAGTTTATTTTATAGTTTCCCTGTTATTGACTAAGAATTCACTTCTATTTTGGTTACCAAACGAACTGATAGTTATCTTCGGTTAAACCCGCATTGAGCCAAAGGCTATTATATATTAACAGCATGATGTAGAATTAGCTAGGAGAAGTTGCGAGAGGTCACAAGTATAATTGAACTCATCAACTTTTTCTTTCCATCTTAGGTGTATGTTTTAGCCTTTTAGGGGAGGGAAGGATTGGCCATGGGGAATTTGGGTAAGGACACTTTAAGAACTGCTGAACTTCTAAACTAATTATGTTAATTGGAACAGTGAAATATGATATATAGTCTTGACCGGTTCTGATAATTTCTGTATGTTCTGTATAAACAGTTAACGAATGATCTATATTAGTGACTAACTGAAGATAATAGGACAACAAATTAACGTCACTGCAACACGAAGGGAGGTTGTAATTCTGGAGCAAAAGATATGGATTAAAGGCACCACCGGATTAGGAAGCCAGCCAGTGCCAAAAATAACAGAAATGGCAAGAAAAAAAAGAACTAAAAGAGATGATAATTTCATTATGACTACCTGTCTTCTTCTTTTTTCAGTTCAAAACCTTGCAAGATTTGGACTATATATATAAGCTGAATCCAGAAACTAAATTCATTAATCCTATCATATCTTACTAAAATTTCCCTTTAGTATTGAAAATGAAAATTATGTTTTGCTAAGCGGATCATAAGAAATCTGCTGCTTCATAATCTTCCTTATAATCTAATGGCAAATTAACCCAGGATTTTACTTGGAAGTAAATACATATCTTCTGCAAAACTGGCCTAGCGCTTTTATCTTCTAGATATGCTCAGATCTATATTTTTTAATGAAGTACTGCTACTTATCATAGAAAATTAAGAGATACGTACTAGCTAGTTCTTAATACCCAAAATATACAACATTACAGAAGCTCAATACCCTAGCTATGTGAGATAGAAGGTAAAGTCCCCCTTATTTGAGCAGATATATAGTTGCAAATTACCTCACAATATCCAACAAAAATTAGAAATGTTCTTCCGGTGTTGTGCGTCATCACCTTGTTCGATCTTCAGAAAGACAGATACTATATTCATCCAGATAGATTTGCAGGAGAGTTTTCAGCCTTCTCAGTAACCCTACACTCTAGTGGAGCACGAATTTCAGTTTGCTTCTCATGTTGGCTGCTTGTTTTCGTTGCTGATCCTTCGTATTTTTCCGTGGCGCTATCAAGTTTGCTCTGATTCGCTTTCTCCCTTTCAGCCTGCCTGTGTTTATACAAGTACCTTCCTATGGCTTCAGCATAGTTATCAAACCCTAAGGCACTTAGAGCCCAACAGATGTCATCCCCATTAACGGTCTTGCGATTCTCCTTGTGACACTTGTCAGATGCCTCACCAGTCACAAAACTTATGAACTCTGTAGCACATTCTTGCATTAGTTGTTTGCCTTCTTTGGAGATCTTTGAACTAGGAGGAAGAATTTGCTTCATGATTCGACCCACATTTGCAATCGGCAACGATCTATCTTCCATTTCTAAGATCAGATAAAAAAAAAAACTATTTTCTTACATCTTGCTTTTGATTCATGGACAGACTTGTGTTTTAAATAGATTATCTGTTTATACATGTGCGTGTAAGTGAATGCAATGTTTTGTGAAACACGATATGAATGTCTCATGTAAGAATGCCGGTATGTTCATTGTAATATGTATGACATTGATTGTAGGGGGAAAATTAATAGATTTAGATCCTTTTTTTTTATATTAAAAAAATATGACAGTGTCATTTTATGAAAGAGAAATAATCAAACTATTTCTATGCAAGACTGATGGCCACTAGGTAATATGGTAGGTTCTTGTACAAAAAAAATTGTGTCTTTCTCTCTCAAAACATGGTACTATCATGTTCATAAGAAAAATTAATGAATTCAAATTCTAAATTATAATAGGAGAAAGAATTTGCTTCATGCATGATTTGACCACATTTGCAATCAACAACAATCTATATATCTTGCTCATTCTCCATTGCTAAAATAAAATAACAAACTATTTTTTTACATCTTGCTTTTGATTTATGGACAAACTTGTAGCATGTAAGAATACTGGTATGTTCCCTGTAATATGACACTAGGGGCAGCGCATCCTTGAAGTGAAAGGGAGGCCTTGGCCCCCTCATTTTTTTTTTAAAGAAATGTTAATTTCTAATGTAATTGTTTTTAAGATTTTTTTTTCTTAATTTGCCCCCATCGACATTAGTTTTTTTTTTTTTTCGCCCCGATTTTGTTTTGGTCTAGCTCCTGTATGACTCTTATTGGAGTGGGTAAATTAATAGTATTATTTATGGTTGGAGCATAATCTAATTATATAGTACAGTTTTTTAAGAAGTGGTAATTTGAGTTAAAAGCCTTAATTTCTTTTTATATACAAGTATAATATATATTATTCATAAATGAATAAAATGGAGAGATCATAATATGGTAGATTAGGTTTCAATTATATCTATCTCTCCCTTTTTCTCTTTCCACTAACATTAAAAAAAACATATGAATATGAATATGTATTGGTTTCACTGGTATATTATTATATAAGAGTCTCATATATAGATCTAGCAAAAAAAAAAATCAGAGAATAATTAATACCGAGTATTATGACATAATTCAATTAGAACCTGTAAAATGAGTAAAAATAACTGGTTTTAAGAATTTAGAAGATGTGAAAGAAAAATGATGATTTGTTAACAAAAACATGATGATCAAATGATAATGCATGAATTAATCGTATATATCTGTACTGCAGTTTTCCAGGGGAAATCGACTTAAATATCTGGAAGTCGGCCATCTGCTTTCTATTTTGGGTTGGAATAAAGCTGTGTTAGTGATTATAAATTATATGCAGTTTTGAAATTTTTCCAAGTTTTGGAATCAAAACGTAACATTGGTCCCCACTCCCCACTGCCATTCCACTTATATATCCATATAATATATATATAACACTCTAGTACCCTTTTTAAATTTATTTATTGAAGAATAATAATAATCTTCTTATCCGTACTACTCACATAAGTGGAGCACATTTGTGCGTTTTCATGTTCTGGGACAGATCCGACCTAAACGTACCTAAAAAGAAGTCTTTACATAAGCCATAGTGTTTTATCATAGCTCTTACTTTAGGTTAAACTATGTTCTTGACAATCTTTTGTGGTAATAGGATTTATTCTTTTACAAATTCGAATTCTTTAGGTTTTCTTTATCAAACTATAGAATTCTTTAACTTTCACATTAGATATTAACAAAACTTAATTGATGCTTAGATTCTTTACATTATGATATAGATATAAAAAGTCGATCACATCTCATCATCTTGATAGGAATACAATCTAATATGCTTGAATGCATAAAATGGAGCACTTATGCTTAGATAATTTGTGTTTTAAGTTTACAGTCTTATGCATGTTTATTATAGTAGTCCGTGATCTTAATATTTTTTTATTTACAAATTTTAAAGTGGGTTCCTCTTAATTATTTAAGGCTATACTAGGTTTGTATACTCGGTCTTAAATAATCTACGTTGATAAATTGAATAGTTAAATCTTTATAAACGGCCAATCAATTACTTGATTTAATTATTTCATATTTTTTAATAAATTCGTTAATGAAATAATTTAAGTTTTTAATAAGATATTTTACTTTCTAAATGCATAATTAATGCACTTTTGTATTATTTTTCAAGACTATATTAATAATGCTCTTATGAGCTCAGACCATGAGAAAGAAAAATAAGAGAGCAAAGGGAAACAAAATCAAAATAAGTATTTAGGTCTTCTCATTTTCTTCGAAAAGAAAATATTACAGTATCATTTTTTAGAGAAAAAAAAGGCAAGAGTAGGCCCTCACCATTTTTTGTATAGGGGTCTATAAATCCTGAATATAAATTATTTGCATTCATATTATCTTTCTAAAATTAATTTTCATTTTTTTTTAAAAATAAATATTATAATATGTAAGTCCTTTATTGATAATTAATAATGGAGAAATCTAACAAAAACTTGTGGGTTCTTTTTGCAAAACATCATATTGATTTTCTGCTTATGAACTAGCTATATATGAAGACAAAGTAACAATCTTATATATGAACGGAAGAAAGTTCTACCATAGGCCGAAGAGCATGCGAGCTCAAATTCGTGAGAAAGTACCACCTAGAACTAATGTGTGTTTAGATTAGTTGTGAAAAATTAATTATGAAAAAATTTATTTATGTTTAAATATGTTAATTTATAATCAATTTTATGATAAAAAGTTTTGATTGGATTGTATAAAAAAATCGTTTTTATATATTAAATTATCAAAAAATATATAAAATAATTGATTATTTGATTGAGGGTAAATAGGTATTTCTCTCTTAAAATTTTTAAAATAATCTGAAATCAAATAATTAAAAACTTAAAATAATAACTTTTTTTTTAAAATTTAATTATAGAAAAATAATCTTAACTTATAATCAATTTTACACATTTTAAACAAACAAGATAAATTTTATATAAAAACACTTTTTTTAAAAAAAAACTATTTTAAAAAAAAATTAATCTTTCTAGAACATGTTCCTAGGTTAAGATTTTACTTTTATTAATGTTTAATATTTACAATTATTTACTTTTTAAATTGCATTACACATTTTAGAGAAATCATATCAAAACTTTTAATATTTAAGGTCTTCACTATATTACAGTACAGACACTTTTCAACAAATAAACAGTTGGATATGCTTTAAGATGCTTGGATTAATCTTTTACTAACTCCATTGATCTATAATAATTGACGCATTTTGGTCAGTGATGCATTTTAGGTTGAAGTTCCCTTACTTTTCTATAAGCAAAAGTAGGCCCATTGCGAGCCTCTTTTCGGGGAAGAATTAGGAGCCTTGTTTAAAATGATCCTATAACCATAAGGCCGAAAGCAAGTCATTAACTTTGACAGAAACACAACAAGCCTTCTGGCAGTACTATTGGGCTCTGACTGGATTTTGTGTTTACCTTGTTCTAAGGCCCTTCATTTCTTTGCACAACAAAAACATCAGAAACGGGAAAAGCCCAATAGATAGAAACAGATCTGAGTTGAGCTCTTAGGGCTGTGGGGACACCATGACAAAAGGGTTATGAATGAATTTCAGAATTCAGATGGTGTATGGTGAAATGTCGTAAAGCAAAAAAACAAAAAACAAAACTTATCTTCAAATCCTCAAAAGACAAGTCCGTATAACTTGGGCACGAGGGGACGGGATACATGCAGAACATGAAGCCTTTGTATCTCGTAAAAAAGGAGAAATGGTCAAATGTCATGTATATATTTGGCCAGTAGCTCATCACTGAGTTGGATTTAAGCGAGCTGGATTAAAACAATCCATGTGTTTCCACGGGCTAGAATAATAATCTAAAGCTCATATTATTTATAATCAACAAACTCTTCTAATGTCCTTCAAAAAAAAAAAAAACAAACAAACTCTTCTAATAATTTAAGTTATTAGGTGAAAGTTTATTAATAGTTTATATCTCTAATATGTCTTCTCATGCAAGAGCTTTGTGAGCTCAAAGTATAGACAATGTATAGAGTCACTCTATCTTGTGCTAAAATTCAATTTTATTTAAAAGAATCAGAGCGGTATAAATCAAACTCCTGATTACTTGGTCATAGAGGTTCAAATATTATGTTAAGTACCAATTCTCTCAAAAGTTTGTGTAAAAACACATGAATGATTTTACAATTCACAAGTCTACTCTATTTTGAGTTGAAATTCAACTTTATTTTAGGAGAATTAGGGGCGGCATAGATCAAACTCCTGCCCAATTAGTTATAGAAGCTCTGATATTATGTCAAGAACCAATTCTCCTAATAACTTAAGCTGTTAAGTGACAATTCATGAATAATTTATATTTCTAACATCATGGTTAGCATAACATATTAAAGCTCTATTTAAATATTTAAAAAGATATAAAAAAGGAAGCGTACCACATCAATAAGTAAATATACTAGAGATTTTAATGGGTCTTTAATTTTAGTTTTTTATGGTCAAACAAAAATTTATTAGGGGTTGGCAATGAAAAATTTCGAGTAGTAGGTACTATGGAGCAAAAACCTATTTTATAGACTTTGAAAGACTCGATACTTGAAAGTGAAAATAAATTAGTAGTTTATTCTTCAAGATAGAAATAAAATGTTTAGATTTGATCTATTTTAAGTATAAATTTTTTTACATTATCATCTAATGATATGTTAGTATATTATTACATGAGTTAAACTTTTTAAATAATTGTTGTGATAATTAAATTTTTTTTAATAATTTTATAATATATGATTGAATGATAAGATAAATAATTTTTATATTGACAATATATTAAAATTAAATCTATATTTTAGACCATCCATTCAACTGATTCAATGGGACGAAGCTTTGCTAGTTAAACTTAAACTGTCCTCACTTTAACTTGGAACACACCATTAAACTTCTTTGAAAAGTTAATATCAGTTTTTTTTAAATGAAAATTTTCAAAACTAAAATATGTTTTGTTTTGCAAAAGAATTGTTTAGGTTCCATCTCATGTTATTTTTCCCTATAACTTTGGTAATCTACATGATATTCTGTAGTTATTTGATAATTCACTTTGTAGTATAAGCAATATATTAGAATATAAATCCCTGGATCCGATGATGATGTCGCTAAAGCTTTTTCATCTAGGCTGACTATGGAGTCAAGCCGTTGCATAAGCATAACCAGTAATCACTCCAAAACTTCAATATTACTCTTTATGACATAAATTTTATATTTCGATGAAATCTAAACCTCAATATGTTTGATGGGTCAAAAGCTTTCAGAAATTGGTTGGACGACCCAACTTAAATTTTTATTACATTTTTGCTGTGTTATTGGCTGTGCCTGCTCCCTCCAGTCACGTGCTAGATATTGGTTAACTTCAAAATATGACACCCACCATTTTATATTGTTATATAACTGTTTTTTTGCTATATTACACACAACAGTACTTATTGGCATATAACTTATTTTGCGAGTTTTGATTGAAAAACACAATACAAGATTAAGATCTTTTTAAATGCACTGAGCTGACTCGTCAAATATATTACTAACTCAAATAAAATAAGCCCTTCACTTCAAGTATCAATCTTTTAGACTTCGGATTTGGTCACATGACTTTTAATCACGTCAATGCAACTCGATTGTCATGAACTCGGCCGAGTCTCACTCGGCGTGTTTTAAAACTGAGCAAGTACTTTTATTTTCTTTGTTCCCTCTTCTCTCTCACTTCTTCCCTCATGCCCCGCGAATTCACCCTTGTGTCCAGCCATTGAAGCCCATCTTTCCCACCAGGTTCTCTCTCTTTCCCTTCTTCCTTTACGTCTTCACCTTGTGCTTTTGTTTTTTTTCTTACTTGCTTTTATGTGTTTGATGATGCTCAAGTTTGATAAGATATATATCATATATGTATGCAAATCAACTCAAAATATCAGTACCCATCTTCTTATATATGCTTCCCCTTTCGTGTTAGCATTTGACGTCTCCAACACTTCCACGGAGGTTAGCAACTGTTCATCTTTCTATGTCATCAATCATTATATTGTCCAAGTGTGTTTGTGTCCGTGCTGCTGCTGGATTATACAGTTTGTGTGTGTATATAATAATAACATAGTATACCAAGAAACACCCTTTAAATATTTTTGACTCCTTAATATTTCCATTAATTGTTAGCAGTGTATGGTTGTAATCATGTGGATGTGCTCAATCTTCGTGTCAATGTACTTGTTGTTTTCTGGTTTCCATGACTTCTTATACTTTTCCTCGGTTATACGTCTGAGTCTGCTATCTGCAAGCATCCTCGTTAACTTTGATTATGAACTTACATATAAGTGGATCTGGGGTTGGTTATCTTATAGTTGGTTGGCAATCAAAATTCTTCGCGTTGATGTCATTTTCCACAAAGGGTGTTTTTGTTTTTGCTAAGATATCGTATATATAGTGGTTGTTATATGGTATAATTATTCTGAAGCTGTGTCAACCAATGAATAATGCTGTATTCGAGAAGAAGTAGACAAATTGGTTTGGTTTTTTGGCAAAGAGAATTGATAGGGTTTTATGTGAGTGCTTTAGGTAGCCATTGTTCAGGATTTTGGTGCTTTATGCCTTTATCTTATTAGCAATGGTTGTAGTTTGAGTTGGGTTCTAATTAGCTTTAATTTGACGCAGATATTTTTTTCCCGAATAATTGGCCAATGGAGAATTCCTTCCACAAAAATTGCTCCTTTGTTACTTGTACTCAGTGGCCAAGCACAGATTGGATTCTAGGGGTGGGGTGGGGTGAAATGTATTATTTTTTTAATACTTGTATAGGATATGACTTTATACCTAATGAAAAATGGAAACTCTTGTTATTTAAAAGAATATATATTAAAAAGCACTAGCCATTCAATTTTTTTCACCTCACTAGTTTGAACTGCTTCAGCAAAGTGCAAACAACCTGATCTTTCGTACTGTCTTTTAAATCCACCAGTATGTTGTTAGAGATTTATGATTTTCTTAATACCCAAATGAGCAGTTAATAAAGTTTATGGGCAGTGTTTGATTTTTAGAGAATTTGATAGTGGTGACAAAATTGAAGGTGAAAGCAAGGAGAGATCTAATATTTTGTTAGATAGATAATATGCATATATAGGTTTGAAAAATTACGAAACAAAGGCAAAGATTAGCAAAAAAACTTCAAAACTTTAATACTAATGGGCCAATGGCTATCAAATCTGAATGTGTTCAATAAGTATGATGCTTTGCACAAGCGCTGGCCAGGAAAATATGAATGGCTGGTGAGTAACTAGTGGTACTCCCTGTACATTACTTGTATATCTAGTTGCAATTCATGTTTGAGGTTTGTTCTTGAGCATGCTATCTAATCTACATTTTCTTAATAATATTCTCAAGCGTTGATTGAGTTTATTAGCCTATGTTGCTTGGCAGATGGAGCCACTTCACCAGGATTATGATAATTTCATGGAGCATGGGCAGTCAATTCCTCCAAGTTCTCCTGATATAAGTGACATAGTTGGCGCCCCGCAGTTGAATCCTCGACATGGTCATGAATACCAGGTAGAAGTTCCTTCCATGATAACAGAATCAGAACGGCTTCAACTTCTAATGAATCCTGCTGATTCAGAAGTTGTGCATGATAACTCACATTCCTTTGTAATGGGTTTACCCATCCCAGTCATATGGGTACATAATGAAGTAGAGGATAGTGGACATGAAGGGTGGAGATATCTTGGAGACAATGATGATAGAGTCAATGTAATTGAACCTGCAGAAGCAGCTAATGTGAACAAGAACAGTATATCAGGCAATGGAAAAGAATTGAGACCAACCACTTTTCAATCTGTGATGGCAGGAGACAGCAAGTTAGGTCAACTGGGTAAAAGCAAAAATTATCTTATGGCCCCTGGCACATTGAGTAACTCCTGGAGTGATGCTGAGGAAAAAAGTTTTCTCCTTGGTTTGTTTATTTTTGGGAAGAATTTTATTCAGATAAAAAGATTTTTAGACAACAAAGGGATGGGGGAAATACTGTCATTCTACTATGGGAAGTTTTATAAGTCTGATGAATATCGTAGATGGTCAGACTGCAAGAAAATAAAAGGGAGAAAATGTATGACAGGACAGAAACTTTTTATTGGACGTAGGCAACATGAACTATTGTCTCGCTTGATTCCCCATGTCTCAGAACAATTTCAAGATACTTTGCTACAGGTATTCAACCATGTTATCTTTGAGAATCCCTTGTCTCCAGTGTGTTTAGTGAACTACAATGTGTATACTTTAGTTGCTTGATGATTAGCTTACCTTGTGTCTCTGCATTCTATGATGTCAACATTTCTTTCATTCTCCTGTGTCACGTCTCTGACTTAGTCTTTTCTAAGTTGCAAGGTGGATTTTTCTCCCCTGTAGTTTTAAATATAGCCTTCTTTAACTTCTTTCTTAGAGTTCTGTGATTTGTTTTTACGAATGAATAATAATTTTGTTAACGACAATCTGGTTCATGTGGTGGGTTATATATATATATATAATATTTAATGATTGTCTGTGCATTATTTGTGTATATTGACCATGTAGAATAGAAGCCATCAGCAATAAGGGTCTCCATATCATTTGGAAGGACCTAATTTATTCTGTTTATGAGCTTCAAGCAATGCTTAGAGTAATAGATTTTTTCTCATTGCTTGAACTTGGGACCCAAAAAGTGTAAAGATGATTTCTGCATTGTTTTTAGGACTTTGTAAACCTGTAAATGTGATGTCTCAATGGTAAGTCAAAGGTAAAAGGTATTGGGATTGTCAATTTTAACTTTCCAAATATGAATCACTTAATGTCCCAGTGTAAGTGTTGAATTAGCAAGGATAATATCATAAAAAAAAAGTGGCAGTTGGCAGTATAACATTTGTTAGGTAATAGATGTTTTCTTCTTTGCTCGAGTGGTAATCGGTAGTTGGATTGAAAGGGATATCACAGCACAATTCCACAACTTGATCAGGAAGCACGTAAGTTTTTAAGCTCATCATATGCATCGGGCATCTAATTGGTCCTTTTAATATGGGCTATTTTCTACTTAGCATTTTCCCAATCTGGTTAATCATATAAAGTGAACACTTTACTAATTTACCAAGTATTTTTATATATTTAATCTTACATGCTTTGTACCTCAGATACAATGGTTATTAAGGCGAAGTAGCTGATTGGATTATTAACCTACTATGCACCAAATGATTATTTGGACCTTTATGGTCAATGGACTTTTATTTGTTTATCATAATTCCAGTTTGTGTCATTTATATCCTTCAGTCCTGACTTTGCTTATGTCTATAATCAGGTTTCTAAGTCATATGTGGAGGGCAGAGCTTCTCTAGAAGAATACATCTCTTCTTTGAAGTCTACTGTTGGACTTGGTGTTCTTGTGGAAGCAGTAGGTATTGGTAAGGAGAAGGAAGACCTTACAAGCCTTGCTGTGGAACCTGGGAAGAACAACCGAGTGTTTTCAATACCATCTAGCAAAGCTTGGTCTTCTCTTGGACCCGGTGATATAATAAAACTCTTGACTGGAAGATTTCGACTGAGCAAAGCCAAAAGTAATGATCTCTTCTGGGAAGCTGTTTGGCCCCGCTTGCTGGCAAGAGGTTGGCACTCTGAGCAACCAAAGAATCAAGGCTATGTTAGATCCAAAGATTATCTGGTCTTTCTTATCCCTGGTGTTAACAAGTTTTCAAGGAGAAAACTTGTGAAAGGTGATCATTACTTTGGTTCTGTTAGTGATGTCTTGAGCAAAGTGGTAGCTGAACCAAATCTTCTTGAGCTTGAAGTTGAAGAAGCTAAAGCTGATAGCTGCAATGATGAAGAGCCAGAAAAGGGATTGAATGAGGATGATCAATCTGATTATCATCGCCATTGTTACCTCAAACCCCGAGCTTCTACTTACAATACAGACCATATGAAGTTCACAGTTATCGATACCAGTTTGCTGAATGGGGAAAAGTCATCTGATTTAAGGGAATTGAAATCTTTGCCTTATTGTAATTCAGTGGGTAAAATTGAGGTAGATGCTGCTGGTATAACATATAAAGGGGACAAACATATCAATAAAGAAAACCACAGCAAGAGTATGATTGACAGCATCAACCAAAAGTTGACAAAGTTCACAGTTGTTGATACCAGTTTGCTTTATGAAGGAAAATTATCGAAGGAGAGAGAACTGAGATATCTACCAGTTGAATTGGAAGATACTTCAAAGATGACTGGTCTTGCAAGAGAAAGTGATGAGAGCTCTTCTGATGACGATTCACCAAGTGAGACAGAAGCTACTATGCTCATAAATGGAAAAAAGAATATTAGTAATGCTGATTGCCAGAAAGGCACATCCGATAGAGATGCTACTAACCAAAAAGAAGCATATGATAACCCAGATAACAATGCAAACAAGATGGTAGAAAGCCGTCAAAATCAAAAGACCTGTTGTGTGTCCGATGGTAATCAACTAAAGAGGACCATAAAGCATCAATTCAGTCGGAGAGCAAGATCAGGTCATTCAAATCATGCAGTTCCTCCCATCAAACTACGGAGACTGTCTGCTTGTGCTAAGGTTGAGACGAGCCGCATCCTTGAGAATTCCACAGGAGGCTTGGGATCAGAAAAACTGGGGCTCCCTCAATCATCGAGCTTTCCAGATGCTAACAAGAATGCTAGTGATCCAGTCAGTCATCAGCAGAATGTAAGTTTAGTTGCTTCTTCGTCTGAAGGAAGTGTGGAAGAGAATAATGGACGAAGCATTCTTAATAGAATTTGTCTTGACAAAGGCATTTCTTCTGATAAAGTTGAGAAATATGAATCACTGCCAATGATAAACTTCAATGCACCCCAGGTTCCACCGAAGTCCGAAAATGGTGAAATGATGGCAATGGTGGAGGAAGAAGGGCAATGGCTAAAACCAAATGACCCATGTTTAATACCTGATACTCAGGAGGTAGTTGAGAAGCCACTAAGAAACTCTTGTGATGTTGGTTCTATGGAGCAGCAGCCTGATATAATTCCCAGGAGGCAGAGCACAAGAAACAGACCATTGACAGTTAGAGCGTTGGAATCTCTAGCAAATGAATTCTTGCATGTACAGAGGAGACAGAAAAGGAAAGACATCCAGACACTCAATGATCCAATCAGTACTTGCCGCAGGGCTCGTACCAGAGTCAAAACAATGTTGTATCGTCATAGTTCAGGTCATGGGACTGCAGTTTCACTAGAAGAAAAGCATTTGGATTGAGGAGTAGTGCTATGCAGCCAGAAAAAAATTTCCAGAATTTTGGCAGAATTCAGCTAGATTCAAGGGTGGTTGTTTGGAGATCAAGTATATAATCTTTTTAGAACTCAGAGAAAAGAGTTGAGTTGGTTAGGAAGTGTTTCGTAGTTTCTGCTGTTCCTGCTTGGAGTTGTCTTATTTTATTTGGCCTTTGCAATTCTTGTACTGAGACTAGATTGCTGAAACATGCATGACTCTCAATAAGAAGCATAAATGAATATCTTTTTACACCAATAAGTAAACAAATAAAGTATTTTTTTAATACATATGTTGGTCTTTTTACTATCAAAATATTATTACACTCAGTAATTTCTTAGCCATTAAATTTAATTATATTATTTTAAATTCAATCAAAAGGCATGTATGATTGGTTATTCACGTTATGTACTATATTTTTATTAAAATAATGTAAAGGTTTATCGTATTTTACAGTCGTAAAATTTAAAAAAAAACTGTGAATTTGTTTTTCGATTGTGTAAATGAATTATTTCATACATATTTATACATATGTCCGCGCGTTAAGATTCATTAGGCATTTGGTCCAAACCTACTTTTTGCAAGCAAGGTGTTTTTGGTACAACTTACAAGTCGGGGCCAAACGCCCAACGAGAAATTAAACAGGACAGAACCAGGGGGAAGATACAGCCATAGCATCCTCTACTAGGATCGTCATGTACCTCACAGTCACATGTGGTCGATTAAAAATATGTTGGCATACTGAAAAAATCATGGGCAAAATTTGCCATTCAGTTCGCCGAACTGACTTTTTCTGTAAGTACGAGGGATACGAACTTGCCAATCTCTGTTAACTCAAAAATGAACATGATTAATTAAACCGTAACAGAGGCGAGTGGATATTACTAACAATTACTCAATGTTTTCCCTAGATTAAAAGATAAGGAGAAAGGAAAAAACCCATGGAATGGTTATGTTTGATTTGCTGACGAAAGACCACTCATTAACACTGTAATGACAACTACGATTTTTTAGTCAAATATTTATATTACATCTTTTTACATTGTGTGGAAAAAAAAAATTGGGATGACCTGTTGCACCTTTTCTTTTGTTGTCAAAGGCCTGTTGCACCTTAAAACTTTGGATTGAGGGTTTATGGATCTAAGGCCCAAAGAAACAGAAAAGATTTATGGATGGAGTAGCACAGTTATTTTCTCTCTAGGCCTAATTATCCATGTCAGTTTTAGTAATGGTCCATATTTATTTTCTACAATGAAATCCAATTTTTTTTATGTAATCTATTATGCAGTATAAATCTACAACCTTGCATCTACATAAATAAATTGAGTCGCATTTTCCATTTTGACTTCCTTAGTTGGAAATTAATTAGGAATCCTGTGAAAAGAAAACAGGAAAAAAATTATGTTTAGAATCAATTAAAAATTAAATTAATTTAATTTAATTTTAAATTTTAATTTTATATTTAGAATTTATTATAAAAATATATATTTTAATTAATTTAAAAATTAATTTTTATGTTAAAAACTTATTAAAAAATAAATTGATTTGATTTGATTTTTTTTTAATCATTATATCATTTTGAATGATATTGTAGAAAATTAAAAATTAATAAGGGTAAAATAGTTAATATAAGTAATTAAATTTAGAAAAAATTATGCACATCTCACTTGAAGTTAATGTTTATTACATATAACACTTCTCTTGTCTGAGACGTCACATTAGCTTATCTTAATTTATGTGTTATTACATCGGTCTTCCCTTTAGTTAACGTCTGCTAAAGAGTAAATGGTTAATACATATATCCTTATACGAAATAATATTTTTGCCTCTATTAATAGTATTATAACTTATTATTAATTTTCTTGACAATTAGTATCTTTTTTCCCTAATTAAGTGCCTCTCATTATGTCACAAGTTACATAATTTTATAATAATATATTTATTAAATTTATTAAAAATATAAAATCAAGATAATTAATAAAATATCTACAAATTCTCTCTTCCTTAATTAAGTGCCTAATAAATCTCTATTTTATCTTACTTCTCACATTTTTATTAATTCTTAACATTATTTTTTTATTTCTAAATTTTATATTAAAAATATACAAAAGTGAAGATAATTAATAAAATGTTAACAAATCCTCTCACTTATTAAATACTAGTAATTTATATTATTTTCACTTTACACAAATATCAAACCCTTTTACTTTTATTTAGCCATAAAATGTTAAAGGCACTAAATGTTGTTACAACAAAAATAAGTTTTTTAAAATAAAAATAATAAAAAATTATTTAAGAACAACAATGTCTCAAAAAAGATTAAATATAGTTGGTAAACCGAGCTATGTGGGCAGTCTTTACCTATAATGCAGGGGTTCGAAACTCATTAAAAGTACTTTATAACTAAGGACAAGCCAACACCTAATGATTAGTCTCACACCCAAGCTAACTCCCTGAAAATAATAAATTACTGGAAGGTTTAAGATGAGAATTGCTAGTAAAAAAGTTTAAGAATATGAATGTTTGATTTATTACAATAAGCACAAGAGAAAGTTGTTTGTGATTAAAAGAATCTCATAATAAATAAATAAATTTTTGCTATAAGGTTTGAAAAATGGTTTGAAAATGAAAGAAAAAATAAGAGACAAGAAGACCAAAAAATAGGGAGCAAAAATAGGGAGCGAAAAAACAAAAAAAAATGCAAAACCCTCGAAGAATCTAAGCGATGGCTATAATTTGTGTTAAGGTAATTACCTTAATGACGAAGCCGATGTCATGATGGACAGCAAATCATGAATGCTGCAATGCACAAACGTGGTTGTGGCATCTCTACAGTATCCACACAAATGGATGAAATGGTTTCCCTTTTCGGCACGGTGCTAGCTATGAAGGAGGACGCAAACTCACTCTATGAGTTCTTTTTGACTTTCTCTCTGTTTGGAAACGATTTCTGAATCTGAGTTATGCGTGATGTAGTAGTGCAACAAAGAGTCCTAAGTGGTGTTTTATATAGCCCCTACACATATTTGACCTATGTCAGACTCATATGTGGGTCTATTCAATTGTGTTGGCTCATCTAGTCTTACTAAAGGTTCAATTAGCCCTATTTAAATTTATTTCAATCCATTCTATGTGTGTGATCCTGTAGGATCCTATTACGTTTACAGTAATATTAAAATATCATTTAATATCACAAATAGTGAGCGATATCTAACAATATATCACTGCTACTCAAGTAATAAGAATGTAAGTGATTTGACATAACCTAATCGTGACTAATGTTATCATGTAATCTAGTCTCTTTATCCTGATATCTTAATTGAACACAAGACATTTAACGTGTCACCCTTGTATAGTTCAATCATTGGTTCTTAATTGCTGAGCAGACTTATAAAGACAAATGAGATTAATATCTCATAGACTCATTTGACCACAACTATGCATTTTCAAATCGCATTTATCAAGAGGCCCAAAGATATCGCTCCCGTTATGTGGGAAGGACAAATCTTATTAACATCACTTATATCCCTCCGCATGACTTGTAACATGTCTAATAACCAACTTTATATATGATCACCTTGTTACAGGTGACGGTTGATGATATTCAAATATATAACTCCGTATGTAGGGAATTATAGTGACCTCAAATCAAATAACCATGTACATGTACATCATTGTCATTATGAGAATCACTTATGACACTCATGTAACGATCAATGTAGTGTTCTCATAGTGGATCAGTCCAGTACATCATTACTTTAATATGTACCCATGTGTAGACTTGATATCTCATATCCATGACCTATGAGACACGATCATCAACCTACGCACATACTAGTCTTAACATATCATTGTCGTCCTAATTGACAGTAATACTTAACTAAGAACATTTAATAATAGCGTTCTAATTTTAGCAAATAATATCTCACTATGAAGTCACATACTTGATATTTCATGGCATAAAACTTTTCATTTTAAGGACTTTATTATGTTAATTTAATATAAATAAATAAAACAATAAATGAAATGCCTCATATATTAAATAAACGTCATGATACAATGTAAAACTATAAAGATAATATATAACTGACCTCTAGGGCATACACCAACAAAGGGTAAACATGATATTTCATAAAAAAAATTATATATGGTTAACCTCAGAGGAAATGAGTATAATTTCACTATAAAGGTAAACGTGATATTTCATAAAATTTTTAAACATTATTAACTTCTGTTTGAATTAAGAGAGGCAAGTGTCACGTCTCAAATAAGAGGAGTATCGTGTATAATAAGTGTTAACCTTAGTAGATGTAGGTGTAATTTTTCCTTAAATCAAATCAAATCATAACAAAGCTTATCATATTTAATAGGATTTCTAAATTTAAATCATTAAAATTTATGAAATTTTTAAAATCAATTTTTTTTATTTTTTAACATTTCAAACACAAAATTTAATTTTCAAATTAAATAAAATATTTTTTTCTTTACCTTTCAAAACACTCAAAAATTCAATAAAAGACTAGCGAATATTTTGTTTTGGGGCAACCTTTTTGTTCAGACCAAAGACCTGATGTTTGGTTAAATGTTTGGTTCCAGTTTTCTATCATGCGTGCCAAAGTTTTTGTAGGACAAATTTGCATTTTGTTTGGTTTTCTTTTTATTATTTTAAATTACGTTTTTTCCATGAAATATTGATGCATTAGACTTATGGGATAACTTCTCCTTAGACCCATTTTCTTTGGTGTAACTGGGACTTCCGGATTTGTATGATTGCACCCTTATGATGTATTTGTCAGTGAGTGTGTGATTCTTTCGTTCTGCCAAACTTTCAAAATAATGATTTTGAGTTTTGGTGCAGATAGAGACGAGGCGAGTATCTTAATCCAGCCAAATGGTCATCGAAATCATCTAATTTTATTCAAAAATTATTCTAAGAAACAACAAACTCAAACCTTTCGAGGAAATTTCATATATGGGAAAAGTTTGGGACAAAGGAGCTTCTCTCCACTTCCCGCCCTTTTCTCTCACTTTCAAGTGAAGTGATGAACGACATTCATCATGGGCTCCACTGCGCAATTTCCTTTGGGCCCCATGTCCTATACTTACGGACCATCACGGGTCCGATATCATTCGAGGCTTTATGAATTACGGAAAGAAAAAAAAAATATTTGAACAAATTATACAGGTGTATATATAATGGATTTAATTTTAATTCACTGTTAGTGTAAAAAATTTTACATTGTTATTCAATTATGTATTAACATATCATTAAAAGTGTTAGACTTTTGAAGTAGTTGTTATAATAGTCAAACTCTTTTAATAAGTTAACAATACATAATTAGGTAATAGTGTAAAAAAATTTACACTGATAGTGAATAAAAATTAAACTCATATACAATTTAGATCATTCAAACAAATTATAATAAATTCAAAATATTATTTAATGATTTACATGAAAGTATGTGAAAAGTACATAAGTTTAAAAAATATATAAGTGTAAGTTTGTGCAAGTATTATTACTTTTATTGAATTCTCTTTACTCACACTATTATTAATTTATTACCCATACATTATTATGCTAGAAGAAACAAAGATAAATTTTTCTTACGCCAATAATGAATGGGGTTTGAAACTTTTCGTAAGTCATTTTTTCTCATAAATTTTTATTTAATTTTAAAGTATATTAATACTGATATAATGATTTTGAAGGATGTTAGTAGATAAGTTTATATCATTGAAAAAAAATTGAGGAGAACAAAATCTAGATGTATTATTATTAATTATTTATAGTTGATCACAATCGTAATTCTCATGTGTCATAATGATTACAGAAATCAAATTTTGGAATTAAAAAACAAAGACTTTTTAAAGAAATTGATGGATACAAAGTGAAGATGCAACCCTTTATAATTTCTCATTGAGTTATTTAGAAAACATGTGAATAAACTCAATAAAGTAAGGTTTTTTTATTTTTTAAAATTAAAGATGAAAAGTTGTCTTCCTATTTTATTTCTTAATATTAACTGTAGAGATTAATAATAAATATAATATTTTTTATGTTTTAAGGTGAGGGTTAAAGATTCAAACTACATAATAATTACGTAATGCTTGTAAGGGCTCTCGCACTAAAATTTAGAGGTGATTTTTACTTAAAACCTTCAAGTTAAACTATTTGATGTGTTCAATTATTGAGATATTTCCTTTTAAGAACAAAAGAACTCTTATTTATGATAAGTATTAAGTTAACAAAATGATAAATTTATGTCGACACAAAAGTTTAGGGTTCAATATTTGCTGATGATCCTTTATATTAATAAGTTATTTGTAAGTATCATTTTATGTTCTTATTAGGACTTGTGGTATGTCATGACCTTGAAATGAGGCAGCATCTCCCTTTCATAAAATTTTCTTTAAAAAATAGAAAACAAATTTGTAATTTTGATATAGCCCCACACAGAAGCTTTTTAAATTTGACACATAGACAAAATACATAATCATTTAGTATCACGAGAAATAGAAACTGAGGATTTAATTATTTGCTCAATTAGTATAAGAGATGTGATGCTATGTTCATAAACTTCAAGTTTGTTAGTAAAAGAAAACAAGAAATTATCTTGACTTGTATCTCTATCATTATTCAAATTCAAATAAATCAAATTTCGATACAAGTAACTAATTATAAGTATGGTTAATGATTTAAATCGTGTAGACCTTTTAAAGTCACTCAATTGTCCCAAATCATCTATTGGGAGGAGACAATAGAATCCAGGGTTCTGTTCAAAAGTATATCCCCTTTACTTATTTCATTCATTATTATTTTTACCACTTTTATAATTGAAGCATCAATGGAGGACAGGAAAGAAAAAGACTTTCGAATTTTGAAATAACAAGGAACAAAAGAAAGTGTAAAAGGCTAAAAGTTTAACCATCATTGCATATCCAACTCAACCAACTAGGGTTTCTTTTTATCATTATTTACCAAACGCCAACAAAAAGAACTACTAATCTCTATGAGGATCTTACCATGCCATTTTAAGTTTGATTATATATGCAAAAGAAAAGAAAAGAAAAACCCTGCAACAACATCTCCTTCCCCCCACCCCCCTATATACCAAAAGATAAGGAAAAAGAATGATTATCAAATATGTAAAAAGGAAAAAGAAAAAGTGTGAGCATGGAAAATGTTACTTTTAGCAGTTCAAACAAAGACGTATAGGCAGTTGCACATGATGAGGAGCACAGCATTGGGCAGGTTCATATCATTTGCAACGAAGTCGGTCCCATATGGGAATAAAAAAAGAGAGCCTCTCACAGGCCACAGCCAGTGAGTAGTGTTTTTAAGGGTTGTACCGCAAGCCCTAAATTGTGTGGACCTTATTAGGGTTTGGAAATTCATTGGCTCTTTGTCGGCAAATGCAGCATCTAAATGATAAAATCATTTCTTGATTTTTGTTTTTCCAGTCATATCGTACATGTTGATGTATAAGGTTATATCAAAAAGGAAGAAAAAGATGTACAACTTAATAATTATTATAAAACGGCTGTAAGCCATTCATGTGATTGATATATCACTTTTCTTTTCCTAATATGCATATAAGTCTCCATCTTACCTCTCCTTTAACTTAATTTAATTATTCTCTACTTGTCTCTTGAACTTTCACAAATGACACAGTAAACCAGTTGGTACCAATTTTCCTTCTAAAAGGGTGAATCCAGAGATCTAAAACACAGGAGTTGTGTATTTGCATGCTTAATATGGTTAACTTTTTATGGGGGGAGACAGAAAAATATCATAATTTAGGTCAAACGACACATAATGGTAACAGTAAGTTCAAGATTTTTCACATAAACAAGAGATTTACTGTATTTATCAGCAGAGAGAAAGAGAGAGAGAGAGCATATGGCACAATGTGTGCCTTTAAACATGAATAAAGTTTATTTACTTACCAAAAAGAGAAATCGCCAGTTTGCCCCACACACAAGTGATATAACCCAACGAATGTCCCACATGTGCTAAGTGCAACTTCCTAGTTATATTAAAATCTACATGAGTGAAACTTTTTCTTAAAATGATTGATGAGCTGAGGATCTTTCAGCCATAACACTAAGATTGCCTTTACAGAATTACAGTGGACGCAGGATAAGAGCGCATTATCCCCTGCACCCTCGATGCACGTGAAAAAAAACAGTGAGATCGCTATATTTTTCACTAAATGGTCGTATTTAATTTAAAGATAAAATAGCCATTTAAAAAATAACAGGATATTATTTAATCTTCTATTTAAATGGTCAGAATCTTATTACCCTTAGAAAGAATGAAAAATAGATGAAAATATATTACTGATTAATACAAACGAAAGAAGCAATCTCCTCAAAGGGAAACAAGAAAAAGAGAGAAAGCGAGAAAAAAAACAAAGTTGATGATTTATAGGTTTACATGTTGAATGCCCTTCTTTGTATCATTATATGAATTGTACATGAATCGGAAGTTTCGTTGTCGTCCTTCGAAATTGTATTATTGTTTGTATGTATAGGTTGAGTCTGTTATTCCATTTCTGCTTCTCTCGCACAGGTCAATAATCATCGATGATAACAAAGCCATGATTTGGAAATAATGACAAAGTATGCGAGCAATGAAACTACAAAAATGCCGTTAGTCGTTTGGTATATATAGAGAGAGAGCTTGACCCCCCAACTTTTAGAGCTTACTCATTTCTCATCATTCCATTGTCTCCTTCTCTCCCATTTGTTTATTTTTTTGCTTTACCTTATAATTAACTTGTCACTTGATACAATATGTGCAACAATAGGTTATTTCAATATTATATAAAGTGTGTTATATGCAAACGACAATAACGTCGGCTACAGGCTTATAAGTAAATATATTCTCTTATATACTATTGTTGCAAGTGGACGACATTAAAATTTTCAATATTAATCAACGGGACCTAATGTTCCAAGTTCATCAGAAAGTAGTGGGGACCAATGGACCCTGGCATGACTCAACTCTTACAGCAAAATATCCCCATCTTTGAGGAATAAAAATTCAGGATTTCTCTTTTTTAATAAGAGAAAAGTTTGTTTGGATAACCTGTGAGAGATCAAAGAAATAATAATTTTTCCTTAAAAAAAATTATGAGTACCATATTGTAGTAGACTGAAGTCAATCATTCGAATTTCAATTTATTAAATCTCTTTTTTTTTAGTAATTAAGAACAACCCCTTAAATATAATATATATCATTTTAAACTATACTCAGTATACTGTCTAATATAATACAAGTTGTTATATATTGTCTAATATAATACAAGTTGTTTTTTACTTGATATTCTAAAACAAGTTGTTGATTCATATTAATGGAAGAAGAGAAAAGAAAGAAGAGAATTGATAGAGACAAGTGAGTTGAATAGCTAATGGTTTCATTTTGTCAACATATCTCAAGGAAAATGTGGAAAACAATCCTTCACCTTTTTATTTATTGACAGAGATATTATGATCCACGTCTATGTTATATATATATACTCTTAATATTAACTCAAATTTAGAAATTAACAAATAGCTAGAAGAGAGGCGACCATGGAATTGGAGCCGTCTGATTGTCAGATGGAGGAAGACATACAATCTAATGTTTTTATATGTAGTTGAGAAAACTTAATTAGTTAGTTGCAAAAATAAAAATAAAAATAAAAATGAGAGTATATGCATATATGCACATGCAGCAATTATTTGATAGTTGTATGAGCAAAAGGGTGTAATCATGGGTTGTTGAGACAATGTTTAGAAGTTAAGAAACCAATGCTTAGACTAGCAAATCAAAGATTTTATGGGCATTATGGCCAACATCAATAGATCTGTACCTACGGACTTGTTGAAATTGATTTAGGATGTAATTAAACTAATTCTTAAATTAGTATTTTATATAAATTAAAAATTGAAATTAATGCCACAATATTTAAATTAATTAATACATAATTAATTAATCGAAATTAAAAAAGCCTTATTTATTATTAATTATATTTTTTACATTTTAAATAAAAGTTACAACTTATTAAAAGAAACTAAATGCTAAATTAAATTTTAACACACGTCTACTTCAACTTCATGTATTAAGTATCCATTCATATAAGCTTGGATCCATAATTACATGATGTGTCGTTTCAGTTTGAATAATCAAGACATGAAAATATCACTAATCATCAATTTGAAATCGCAGGAGACACGCAAAAGAAAAAAGGATGTAAAGGAGGGAGGACAGCACGTTAGATAGAATAGTCTCTTTCTTTCGATATTTCAAACTTGAAAGTTATATTTTTATCGTTGAATGAATTAGAATATATATTCAAATTTTAAATAACCTCAAAATTGTCATTTTCAAAAAGAGAAGTGCAGATAGACACAAAACCAGGAGCTAACTATCATGTACCCAAAAGGCGTACGTGATGATATATAACAGCAGACTTGTGGTTCCAGAGTCCCATCAATACATATTTACTTGACAGTGAAAAGTGAAAAACCATGCGAAGGGGAACGAAAAGATGGTATATAATATACTTCCAATGTTTCCTATACCCTAGGCAATATAAATGTGCAACGGACGTTTAAACGGGTAACTGGGTAAGAGTACATTGTAGTAAAATTCGATTATCACATTATCAATAAAATAAAATAAAAATCGATTATTACATCACACCAATGTATAACTTCTCGTAAACAAATGATTAATTTTTCATATTTTTCAAATCTGAATCACGATAATTATTATTATCACTAATCACTATTACATATTAAATTATATGTTCGAAAACGAAATATTCTTCCTCTGCTTTTTTTTACATGAGTCGACAATCCTTTATTTATATGATAGACTAAATAATCAAACAAAGATTGATAATAAATTAATATTACATTTTTTTCATATACAAATAAGTTTTATTACATCAAGATATATGTCAATTTTTTTAATGATACTTTTTATTATTTATTACCAGATAATTTTTAATTAATTCTGATAAAGATTTTGATAAGATTTCAAGAAGATATCAATAATTCAACCATGAAAGTTTTATATTTTAATTTTTTTTCACTCAAGTTAATTAAAAAGACTTAAAGAGAAAAATAAATATATTTTTACTTGTTATTTAATTATTGCACATTAAAAGAATGTATACATAAATAGAAAATTCTATAAAAACCTATTACAATATTAGGTCCGATAAAATTAGTATAAATAAAAAGAGGTTAGAAGATTAAAAGATAACAAAAAGTTACACTGAAGCAACACAAGAATAGAATAATAATATATTTATTATTTATTTTAATTATTTTAATTTTTAATTTAACTTTTGTATCATAATTATTTCGAGTGATTATATTATAAAAATTTATCAATTATATAAAAATTTAACTCTAAATTTGTGTAGAATTGATTTTGTAATTGCTGAATTGTACAAACACTTGAAAAAAAATGACAAAAATATGCTCAAATTTGCCAACCAAAAATGAAAAGATCAAACCAAAATATATAATATTCACTAAAGGTTACTATAATTAATTTTTGAATCTTATTTATCTTATTGTGAATCTTGACTTTCGCCTATCAATTAATATTATAGTTTTAAGCACATAGCCTTTTGTATATAATCAATTAGCTGATATGAAATATATATTATTGAATAACAACAGTGGCAAAAAAGAATCATATTAAAAATAATGAAAACGAGTTGACACATGACCCACATTTACGATCAAATAATGTAATTTACATAAGTTTCGTGAGATTTCTGATTGAAATCCATCACTTCAACTTTTGCATAAAGAATTAGTCCATAATTATTAAATTAAAAAAAAATAGAAAAGTATATTAAGGGACGCCACTGGTCATTATATTCGAAGCTACGCCAAATGACAAAAAGACCCTACCTTTTAAAGTAAATATGAAAATTGCCCCTGATTTGATGCCCTTTGGAAATTACCACAGGCACACGTGAACAGAAGAATTATTGTATTATTGTGGGGTCATTTTCGAGAATGACCCGATCAGAGTCCACCCGTGACGAGGTAAGGCTAAATTGGTAATTACATGCTCTAGGCGGCCCAGTCTTCCTCACAGTTGCAGTTTTGTTGTTTTGGTTAAAGAATAGGGGTATTTACGGAACAAAATTATTAGCTTTAAAATATCCCCAGAAACAGACAAAATCTAGCAATGTCAAATAAATTAAACTTTTAAAAGACTATCATAGTGAAATACCCATATTACCCTTCAATGGATAATAAGGAGTAAATTCAATTAACGGTTTTTTCATTAAAGAAGTTTTTTATGACATCGAAAACTAAAAAGTAAGATTCAATTTTTTTTGTGTTATTTTTATATTTTCAGTTCTATTTTTTAATTAAAATACTATTCATTTTATTATCACTTAATTAAAAAGGCATAATTTTTTAATTGATAATATTTTATTAAAGAGAGGGAAAAAATAGAAGACTGTTTAAATTCAAAAAGTAAGAATATTCGTTAATAATATTTGTCCCTTTATTTTTTATATTCAATTAACGATTTCGAAAGTAAAAAGAAAATGTCTTTTATGATATTGAATGTTTACAGTCTTGACCCATCTTCTAAATGCTCTGATAATATAATTTATAAGCATAAATTGGTCTTTCAATTATTCTCCTTGTATTATGAGGGTGCTACAAATAGCTTACTTATATACTCAGAAAAATAAGGGAAGGGCACTTTCTTAATATGAAACGATGCTAGGGGCATATGTAAACAACAGTGATTTTAAGAAGTATAATATATATTTTGGTACAACACAAATCCAAAGCCAGGTTCTTGTATTCTTGTGCCAGCAAGCACTCTCGTCTCCACACCATAAAAGGAGGAGAGTTTCCTGGTTTTTGTCTTCCTCTAGTTGCACAAATCCCATCTTTTCTGTTTCAATTTCCTCTTCCTTTTCTCCATAGTTTTTTCTGACGAAAATCTTTCTTTAGAGAGCAGCTGCAACAAACACTAGTTTGGAAAGAAAGAGAAATTAAGAAAAGGGAACATTTTCAATAGATTCTTCTCTTATCTTTGCCTACCTTCAATGTCAAACATCACAAGTTGTGATAGTGGGAGCTTCTCGACAGAGAATACCAGAGATGCAGTTAAACTGCAATCAGAGATACTTGGTCGGTTCCATAGTCCACATTCTCATACTTCAACAACAACAAACAATAGCAATGGTTCCAACACAAACTCACAACCACCTCCACCTGTTAAGAAGAAAAGGAGCCTACCTGGAAATCCAGGTAACTTTTCTAACAACCATCTCAGTTAATTTAATTCTTTTTTTTTGTTTTAATTCTAACAAACATCCCAGTTAATTTAATTATTTCTTTTCCACTTGATTCTTAGTTTTGTTTTTTCCTTTTCTTGCTTTGTGAGCGTTACTAGTTTAAGTAACGCATTCTGATTATTGGTTTTGCAAGATTTTCTTTTATTGAATTTAAGTAGATAATCAAATTAAAGTGGGAGTTGTAGATAAGACAATTCATGACCTGCATATGCTAATTCCTTGAATTTCATACAACAAAAATTCTGGTATATTTCATTTATTAAAAATTATTTCTTCACCTTTCTCATTGATTCTAAAAATGAAAATGATAAATAGTTTGCTTGTATATTTGCTCAAATGGTCTTTTAAAAAAATGATCTCCCACAAAATTAAGGCCCACATCAAATTTCTGGGTAATGGCATACTTAATTAATTGAAGTACAATTAACTAAGATATTATGAGCTCCATAAAATAGGAGATAAGACTTGATCTGGCAGCAGCCATGTGGAAGGTCCTTGTTGAATTTGTTCTCCTAATTCTTCTTCTTTCAAGCGGGGACAAGGATCTGGGGATGTTTTAAGCCGAAATTGGATAGCGAAAATGGTGAATTATTGGTGCGTAAGTAGTCGAAGAAGCTCAATTATTGCCTTTGCAGGGCTTTACAATCATTGCCGTTCACTGTTGACTTTGCCTGACTGCTAGTGCTAGTTCTCCTCCCTTTTCCTTTGTTTTTTGCTTCACAACTATTTCAGGTAAAGGACCGTATACTTTCGCAATAGAAATATCTCTTACTAGTCTCTCGTTCTTTATGTGCGTGTGCGAGTGTTCTTGATGTGTTTTTTTCCTTGTGTCTGTAAGTGGATGTGGCAAAATGAAAGGAGGTGGAAGAGAGAGAGAGAGAGAGAGAGAGATTTTGGATTTTATTGAAATTATATTCAATATTTTCTCTTTTTTCTTCTTCGCATGCATGTTTGTTGTGGGTAATCCTTGTGAACAAAGAATCCGATATCTCACACTTTTCTTCGTTATTTTCAATTACAGCTATATATCTTCACTTTTTCAGTTTTTGTTACTTTCTTCAGCCATATATATCCATTGAAGCAATTTGAAATAAAGATTTTCTGTTTTTTTTTGTGCAAATTAATAATTAATGGTCAAGAAGCTACTAGGAGATATACATAGTTTAATCTGTTTGGCACTCGCGCGTGTACAGATCCAAGTGCTGAAGTCATAGCTCTATCACCAACCACCCTCATGGCCACAAACCGGTTTGTATGTGAAATCTGCAACAAAGGGTTCCAAAGGGATCAAAACCTTCAATTGCACCGGCGAGGCCATAACCTGCCATGGAAGCTTAAACAGAGAACCAGCACAGAAGTTCGAAAGCGGGTTTATGTTTGCCCAGAACCCTCATGTGTCCACCACAACCCAGCTCGAGCACTAGGTGATCTTACCGGCATTAAAAAGCACTTCTGCAGAAAGCACGGCGAGAAGAAGTGGAAATGTGATAAGTGCTCAAAGAAATACGCCGTTCAATCTGACTGGAAAGCCCATTCAAAAATCTGTGGCACGAGGGAATACAAATGTGATTGTGGCACCATCTTTTCCAGGTTGATATATAAAATTTCATTGACGTAATATATATATATATATATGAAATTTGACTACTGAATACTCATTCATCATAATTTCGTACACACAAGTTGCATCATGCATGCATTAGCTATCCTTTACAAATAAAGTGTGCCATTTCGGCAGCTTAGGTAGAGGTCTTTCTTTGACCACACACACCCTTATTGAATTATATAATTAACTACTTTTACTCGAAGTTGTGACTTGTGATATAGTCACTCATTTTTAATCTCATTTAAATAAAAAAAAACAATCAAGGTTAATTTTTTTTTTTTTGGTACATCAATCTAGGTTAATTTTAACTGATATGAAACTTTCTCTTTTGTTTTAATGAATATCACATATATATATGGGCCCTTGATGAATCATTATAATAAGAAATTAGCACCCATATGCATAAAGAAAATATATAGAACCCAAGTCTTTCTGGTCTACACGGATAAGTCATTATATATATTTATATTTATTTGGCTCCGTCGAAGATTCAATGTCTCAGAGTCAGACACTAAAGATATTATTCTTTTTATTCCATAATAATAATACCCATGCATGGTGCTCTTGAGCAATTATAAATATATATATATATATATATATATATCTACTTGTCAATATATATATATATATATATATATATATATATATATTAGCTCTTACGTTCGCCATCTTGCCTCTCTTTTTCTCCCGTGTAATAGTATCCTTTTATGTTTCTATATTTTGAGATTACTACACATAAATAACTTACTGAATGCTTCATATATATTATCTGCAGAAGAGATAGCTTCATCACTCACAGAGCTTTCTGTGACGCACTGGCTGAGGAGAATAACAAAGCCAATGAAGGACAATTGTCAAATATGGGTTCAAACTTGCAGGGCCAACCACTCCCAAACCTCGTTTCCTCATTACCATTCAATACCAATCCCAACCCACAAATTGGTGGGACGTCCGAATTCAACCATTCCGATCACAAGCATCCATTATCCCTCCCTCACGAGCTCATGCCAATACCTGCAAAACCCTTCAACAATATGTCTGGAGCCGTATTCACGAGAAACCATTCATCCAGTTCTTCTCCCTCTCTCCAACTGAGTTCAAATTCACTAAACATCTTCCAGGAAAATGGGCTCCATTTAGCTGCAAGCTTACCGCACATGTCCGCCACGGCATTGCTGCAAAAAGCTGCCCAAATGGGTGCAACCGTGAGTAATAACAGTGCAATGACGGAAAAATGTTTTGTCACAAGCATGGCACCTCCATCATTTGGTGCGGTGCAACAACCACCAAATGGCCATTCCTTCGTGAACCAGCAGTACATGCACAATGGCCAACAGGATATTTCGTCTCAGTATAATTTCAATGCGAATGGGATGGCTGGTGATAGCGTTGGAATGAATGGCGTGGATATGTTTAATGCTATATTGGATCAAAGTAAGGCTTTATCGAAGATCATAGAGCAGAACAGTCGAAGCAATAGTGGACTTTTGCATAGTGGAGGTCCAACAAATGGTGGGTCGTCAACTAGTGCTATTAACATTGGTGGAACTAAAGGAAGCGGGGATGTAATGACTCTCGACTTGTTGGGGATAGGAGGAGGAGGAGGAGATGGGGTTGCCCATGGGAATTTCTATGGCGGTGCCCAACAGGCAGAAACGGCTGCAAGAGACGAGGTTTGGAGAAATTGGTCAACCAAGAACGCAGGCTTTGAATCATTTTCAGCAACAAGCAGCATTTGAAAAGACCACCTGGGCCCGGGGAGCGACGAAATAATGTATAACTTTTTTTGTGGGTGGAATTTTCAGCTGAGTTTGGTCGTTGATGTGCTTTTTTTTTCTTTAACTAATCCCCCTTTCGGCCATATATGGTACAGAAATCATGGAAGAAACCGAGAGTGTCTTTCTAAAGAGCAAGGCACATTAATATTGGTCAATTTTACCATGATAAGCCAGTGTAGACACCTTTGGTCCCATAAATATTTAGTGTTCAATATTATGTTAAAATGGCCAATCATTAAGAATTGCCTATTCAATATGTACACTTCGGATTTCATAACATTTCAATGCTTCCCTTTAGATATTGATGGTAGTAATTAACTTGTTGGCAAAATGAAAATGGTCTCAAATCAATGCACAAATCAAAATGACGTCCAAGGTAAATATACTGGCTCTTGATTACCAGGAGGAATGAGAACCACAAAAACCGGATAAGTGCTATCCCATTCCCATCCGCAGAGTCACAAACGGCCCACACACAAACACCCGCATGGATCACCAACCAGAATCCACCACTTCATTATTTCTCTTAGAATTGTATCCTGGAACCGGAAGGAAGGTACAAGATTTGAAGGCCTCTCTCCTCCCAGTCCCAGACACAGTGAAGTGATGAGATGACCTAAACGAAATGAAGTCACAAAGTAGGGACCAGTAGATGATATATATATAGCTAGCGCAAAACTTTCCATCGTATATAGCACCAGCTCGATTATCGATACACAAGTGCCCTTTTATTTAGAGAAAAGGACATAAAGTAGTAAAGTATGGCATTGCAAGCCAGGTTTGATGTATGGAACCGAATTCACATAGCACGATGTTCGGGCGATGGAGAAGAAAGTTTCAAATTCAAAGAGATAATGAGCGGAACAGGGCGGTCTCCAGCGGAGGAATTTGCACCATTCGCCACGAAATTTAAGCGGCGGCTTCTTGTGGGCGTTGGGTCAGCTTCACTTGTAGCAGTAGGTGCAAACTTTGGTGGAATCACCACTTTTCTTCTCGGTTTGTCGCCAGAGACTGGCCGCAATCTCAAGCTGGACGTGGTTTATCCCATCGGAGGCTACAGCCGTTGCATTGACACAAGGGAAGGATTTGGTAACTACAGTGATTATTTCCCATATTTTATATTATATATATTTCGGGGTTTAATTTTAATTCACTTAAATATTTTACTTTTACTTTGTTATATGAATTTAATCTTAATCCATGTAAAATTTTATCTGACACATTATTAAAAAAATTAGACTTTCAAGATAATTAAACTCTGACACATTATGATTTGATAATAGATGATTAGATAACAGTGTAAAAAAACTTTACATTGATAGTTGATCAAAATTAAACTCGTTATATTATTATTGAAAGAGTGTGAAATCTTATATATATTGTAAATTAAATTCTTATTTTTATAAGAATATTGAAAAATAAGGTTATTATTAATTAATTCCCATTGGATGATCAGAATTCATATACCCAGCAAATTGGGTTGGAGATCAGACGCTGCTATATCGAGCCGCTAAGAAAAGAGAAGCGGAACGATCATTGGATCTGCCTCCCCTCAATGGACGGCGCCGTTCTAATATCAGTGAGCCGGTTGTTGCATTTGGCCCCCCCGGCTCAAGTGGCGAACTCAATGTTAGTGTTATTGTCTCGCCTGTTCCTCAAGACTTCTCGTGAGTAACCTAACTTCCTTCAGACTTCAAATAATTACTAATTAGACTTTATTTGCAACCAAATGGCCCAGTATATAAGAATTATATATATACTTAAAAAGATAACTTTTCACTTTATCCTTTATAGTGGAATGTGCAGGGTCTATCTAAATCCCATACCATGACAAATAAGTGAAAATATTTGTAAAATAGTTTATCAATATTGAGATAAATAAGATGATGTTATCAGAAGCTCGTGAACCTTTTTCCTTTTGGGGGAGGGGGTGTCATTGTTTATGAGTTTATCTATAGACTTAGGTGATCTATTTTATATTTCTTAACTTTTTCCCAAGGATTGAAGCATTTGGAAGCCCAGAGGAGGTGGGTGAAGCTGTGATTCGGACCATAACGGGATCAGTGCAGCGCCCAGACGTAAACGGTACATTGATTAAATCAAGTTTGAGAGAGGATTCCATTAGAAATGCCAAATACTACGAACTGGAGTTCAAAGTTGAGAGTCCCTCATTTCGGCGACACAATGTTTTTGTCTGCTGCGCTCGTGGTGGTAGGCTGTTTACTTTAAATGCTCAGTCGCCTGAATCAGTCTGGCCAGAATTGAAGTCGGATTTCTATAGAATAGCTGATTCATTCAGCCTCACAGCTTAGTGATTTAATATGAAGCTTCAACGGGAGATAGTTCTTCCTTGAGGTCTAGCTCGTAACAGCTTTCCTGTTCCCAAAGCTATGTTTTTGAATTGCAAGGCTGCAGAGGCAATCCCCTAAACAGAAACAGTTTGTGCCTGTAGCCAGTTCTAAATCCAAGTATCTCAGCAGAAACAAGTTGGTATATATTACAGGTTTCTTTTTCATTTTTTGAAATAGAATACAGATTTGCAATCTCTCATTATATCACTCTAATGTCTGTAACTATTATACACATTAAATGGCCAACCCATAGAATATTGCTCAAATACAACTACTGTACATAACCCCTTTCCTGATTCAATGGCCAAACCGAATGGGAGTTCAAGCACAAGTAATCTGCCTTCGCTTAACCATCTTCTCGTAATTCTCAGAAACCATTGCAGTCAAATTAGGGTCTCCATATCCGATCTCTGCGCCAAGTCTGTGGCAGAAACACAGTTAAGCGGTTTCACTATTATAATTACCAGTAAGGATACGGAGATGTTGGGTCAATTATTTTTCAAAAAGAATCTAACAATAAGGAAACAAACGCAACATTTCTGTCTAATGTTGACCTTGCACAGAACCTAACAGGACAACTGATCAATTCCAAAACCCTTGTAGGACATGACTTAAAGCCACAGGATAAGGACATTTAGTCAAGTAAATGAATTTGTTTTCGATTTTAAAGATGGGATAAGGATGTTCTGAGAGGAAAAAAATGGAGAAGGAGCATAGGGGGAGAGAGAGAGTGAGAGAGAACTAATGCAATAACTAAGAGAAGTGTGAAATTTGCATACTTTGGGTCAAGTACAAGTTTTTGAACTTCTTTGATGGCTGAACTTGCTGCATAAAGAGATATCTTCCCAACCTGCATAAATGTCCAAGAGAAGACCAAGACCAACAGCTAGGGTCAACACAAAAATTTAATGAATCGCAAGCATTTTGAAAGGAGACTGCAAGGGATGGCAACGAACAAAAAGGGAACTTAATAATTAATTAAATGTACTCTTCTCTCTTCTGACCTCCAATACTTGAAGCTTTGCTTCATGCTCATTAGGTAGACAGCGGACTTCCTCTGCCAATCTTACGGCCTCCCCCAGGCTTTCCGGAGATAAGAAATCAAGGCCCAACTGGACAGTGGACTGAAATTTTCATAATACAGAGATGATCACATATACTACGACAAATTCAACAAGGGAGAATCCATTAAACAAAAGGATGTCCACTTTAATTCATCAAAGTAAATATTCTATGATAAATGTGATATCTCGGTTGTAATGAATCTAGGTTATTCTATTATAAAATATGGTTAGAAACCAAAGTAAATTAATATTTGTCCAAAAAGAACTGAAATATAATCTTATTAAAGCTTAAAAAATATTTTTAATAACTTCCTAAAAAGTTAGACTCCCTTTGCTGGGAAAAATACTTGTGTACTCTGAGAGTAATACTCTCAATTGTTTAAATCCAGTGTTATTAAATTGCCCCCATGGCGTGGAGAAATTCTTAGGTACACTTAGCGTAATACTCTAGACCAATAAAAGAGTGACATGTGAATAAAATAAAATGGGGATAAAATAAAAGAGTGGTGGGGCCCATTTATTTTATCCATATGTCACTCTTTTATTGGCCTAGAGTATTACTTTAGGTGTGCCTAAGAATTTCTCAATGGAGTGATGGGTTCTTCATGGCAGCTGCAATGGTCATGGCAGGATGGCGCCGCCAGAGCTGAAATGGGAGAGGGCTAAGATGCGGGTACCCCTGTTTAGGGGTATTTTGGAGTTTTTGGCAACTCTATCACTAGAAAAAATTGAAAGAAACCCTAGATTGAAGCAGAGTACAAAAGGAACATCACTCAAGCCGTCTTCTCTCTGTCTCCGGTGACTGCTGTCTCTGTTGATGGTTTCTCCAGTGACTTCTCTCTATTTCGTCTGTTATGGACTGACGGCCCACTCTGCTTCTCAGGTATGGCCGCGAAAACCTTCTCTTCATTTTGTGTCTGGTCACCCTTCTTCTTCCCCTTTGTCTCCAGTCTCTCTCTGCTCCGGCCACCCTTCTTCCCCTCTGTTTTTGTTTCATTCACGCTAAAAAGGAGACTTTCTTTAGTTCAGGTTCTGTAACCCACCCAGCCACTCACCCTTAATTCCTTAACCAACCCAGCCGTCGAGTACTCCAGCCATTGTATTTTTCTTCTTTCCATTTCAATTTGGGTTTTGAAACTGAGTGGGTTTTTAATTTTTGCTCCTTGCTTTACAATTTAGGTTTTTATTCTTTATATTATGCAGGTCTTGTAGTATATTTTACATTTTTTTAACATGGTCGCCATGCTTCCACAATGCCATCCGCCATAATTCTATGGACAATTTTTGGCTTGCTGCCATCTGTTATTGACAACAATGTTCAGATCTGATCTAAATTTTATTATATAATGTTTTAAATTTAATCTGATGTCATGAATTCTTATTTTGTGCCATGTGTTATGTTTTTAGTGGACTGGTGTAGTACATAAGAATTTCTCCTTTGTTAGTTAGTTAAGAGAGAATTCAGGGCTTTCAGAAAATTTAGAGTAAATTACATTGACCTCCCTGAGGTTTGCCCAAATCACATTTAACTTCCCTCTTGGTAGCAAGGCAGGTTGGTGTAATTTCTAAAACAGGAGGGTTGGCGAGTGTAATTTAGGAAAATCTTAGGGAGGTCAGTGTAATTGCTCTAAGAAATATTCCACTTCCTGACATGCCATGCCAAAACCTTAAACTGCCACCTAAATACCTAACATTGTAATAGAACTCCAAGCTCTTACCCGCGATTGTAAAGTTCTTCTAACTGACAGGTCAGCTTTGGGAAGGAGGACTCCAACCAAAAAACAACTATTCACAACTATTGAAGTAATCAAAGGACTTATATTCAATATACTTGATAGAGTATTAATAGAAGACTGCAGACCACGTCAACTATCATTCTACCAATTGCTTTCTAATAAGCTCAATTGGAAATGTGCAAATGAACTTAAGACATTTATAGATAGGAATGCTTGTGTCGTTCAAGTAGCATCTAAAATACATATGCAAAAATTGTCTCCCATATAATTCAAATTACACGAGTTTAGCTAGTATCAGCTCTAGAATATCACCTCAGTAATGCAGTTGCGAGATTAAATATATCATAAAAACTAAAAAGATAATATTAATAATGGTAGACACTTAATCAGATGAAAATTTCACCCTTTGAATGTGGTTCAAGTAAAAGATATAAAACAATGAAGGTCATCAAACAGAATATATGAAGTGAACTCACCTGAACATTCCTTGCTTGGAAAGGGCAACCAGCAGGAACAAATATAGCTTCCCCCAAATTCTGTTCAAATGACCATGGCTCCACTCCTATGTAGGAAGATATTAATCACATTTAAAAGGAAGAAGATAAATAAAAACAATTATTTTCAGAAATTTCTAGGCTACCCATAATTTAGCACATTAGTACTAAGTTTTCCATGATAAACAGTACACATGTGAACATCATTCTCAGATCCCTTCAATCAGGCCTTGTACAAGTGCTCACTATCGTTTTTCTTTTTCCGGCAAACTTATTTCCATTATTTTTCTGACTACCCTTTGAAGAACATAGTGAAGAATTATCTCAGTGCAAGATGCATCAACCCAGTGGTGGAACTAGGAATAGAAGAGTAAATACCCAATTTGGTCCTCCAAAGATACACAGGACATCAGTTTGGTCCTCCAATTATTTTTGACATCAAATTAGTCATTTTTAGTCCTTTTTGAGGGACCAATTTGATGTCAAAAATGACTTTGGAGGGCCAATTTGATGTAAAAAAAATGACATTGAAGGACTATTTTGATGTCAAAAATAATTGGAGAACCAAACTGATGTCCGTGTATCTTTAGAGGACCAGTTTGAATATTTACTCTAGAACTTTCAAGAGGGAAAATTAAAAAATAAAATAAAAATTGCAGGCATTCAAGAAAAATGTGAAATTTTAAAAGGGTCAAACTTATATTTTACTAAAAAAAATGACAAAATTGTAAATGAAACTAAAGGCTATGTGTGGAAGATTTAGAGAGAATGTGATGGAATCATTGTTTTAAAAACCGGTGACCGGGGATCAAATGTATCTACGGTTTGATTTCACCCAAAGAACTGTCCAGGATATTGAACTGCCAATACCGGATTGAACCGGTGAACCGTTTGAACTAGAGCTGGTACTTGAAAACCGGCCAGTTCTTCAAATTTTTTTACTTTTTACTTTTTTTGAAATTTTTATTACTTGTTCAGATTTTTTAATTATTTTTTCAGATGTTTTCATTAGTTTTTCAGGGGGTTTCACATCTATCTCCCAGAAGTCATAATTTTGACTTGTTTGTCGAATTTGGACACATTTTATATCAATTCCATATAACTTTTTGAGATCTATGATGGAAAATGACCGAATGCAGTTTGGCCATCCGATTTTAAAAAAAAAAATATTTTTGTAGTTATAAGTATTTTTAAAAGAAACAATAATAGTTTTTTTCCCCTTAAATAAGGATTAAACCCCAATTTTTTTTAAAAAAAATTACCTGTTACTCTCAAAATAAGACTATTTTGATTGAATACAATAATAAATATTATCACATGTAATTAATTTTTATTTTTATAATTCATGTTATTAGATTTACTTATATGTATATAAATAATTATGTATGTATTATAATTATAATTATTACGTTATCCGATTCGACCACCGTTTCAACCAGTTAAACCAATCAAACCATGACTCATAGGTCTCGTCAATTCGATCTCTAGTCCGGTTCTTAAAACATTGGATAGAATGGAGAAGCATGGATTAAATAGAAATGGAAGGGATGGAATGGGAAAGAGTTGCCTTCCCCATGCTTGGATGATTAATGAGGGAAGAAAAGGGAAGGTAAAAGGTTGTAAGCGTAAAATTTCAATATGTAAAACTCTAACAAACTTTTTTAAGTATCTGAATTTATAGGGTAAAATAGTAGATGACCAGTTTTTAAAATAAAAGCAAAGCTATTCCCTAATTTGGAATTGGAAGGGAGCAAAAAGTGAAAGTTTTATGCTATATTTGGATGCGTGTAAGGAGGGGGAAGGGAGGGGAAAAGTGACCTAAACCTTTGTTTGAAAAGATTTTTAAGGAGTGGAAAGGGGGATGTGTTCCCCCTCCTTCCCTGAGTTCCCCCTCAAGGCTCCAAAACACTTCTCCCACGAATTAGGGGGTAAGCAGAGGGAAAGGGTTTTGTTTTCAATTAAATAAAGGGAAGTAACTCTCATTCCCTTTAGTTTAACTTCAACTCCAAAACACGGGGAAGAGAATTCCACTTATTTCCTTACGTAAACATCCAAACAAGAGGAAGTAACTCCTCTTCCATCCCCTCCCTTCCCTTTCCTTCCTTCCCCCTCTTCCCCTTTGCTCAAAAACTACTGAATATAGCATTAGGGGAAAGAGGAACAGGCTCTCCTCACATTCGCTTCCCCTTCATAAATTTTTAACCTCCTAAACAGGGGAAATTACCCTCTCATTACTCCTCATCAAAACAAACCCTTAAGGGATTTTTATTTTGTCAACTTTGGGGGTGTGATGGAGCCTCCAAGGGCAAGGCCCTATGTAGTTCCACCTGTGTCAACCTAACCTACCACTTCCCTATCTAGCTCTTAACAATTCATAAAAAGAAATATACTATCTTACCAAATTCTTCCTTCAACTTTCTTTTATGGTGTCTGTCAAGAAAAATAGCTCCATCATATAGAGGCCATGTAACCTTGAAAGATTACCATCAGCAATACAAAATTGAAGCAAGTTAGTTATATTATACAGAGATAATAGAATCCAACAAACAAAACCATAAAAGAAGAGAAGAGGGGGGATGAAAGTTTGAAGGGAAAAAAAAAGCCTTACAAATTCATTTACTATATCATCTAGCTTCCCAAATTCCTTCCAATGCATTTTCAAATATTCAGTCACCTTTGGAATGTCCTGCCGACGAAAGACATCCCAAAGAACTCCAGGATCTGTTTTCTCAGAAACATCACCATTTTGTCTGAATGGAAGTTCACAATCGACCATATTCCCTTCAGCACTAGAATAAACTTCAAACCCTTGATCCATAATCGACTTATTCTGGTTTGAATCCAAATCCAGTCCATTATTTTCTGTACCAAGTGATGAATCAGGTGAACCCCCCTTTGAACATATTTGTGGATCCCCAGGTGATTCTTTCACCTCAGATTCCTTATAAGCTTTTTGTATCATTTCAATTTTAGTTCTCTGCCAGTCCTCCAGCTTCACTTCATTTGTATGGACCAAAAGGTACACCTGTTGAAACTCAGTAAATGTTAGTTTATTATTTGTTACTTTATTCATAGTCCACTTCTTTCCTTTTCTTTCTTCAAATAAATCAAAATTCCATAATTTCACTCCAGACAAGATAACAAAAATCAGAGATTTAAATTATTAAACACAAATCCACAGTACTTAGCAGAGTTTGGGTAAACAATGCAGCACATTATAAATTAAGTCACTAAGCACTTATTATCGACAACTTGCAAATATTTAGTAACAAATATCAACAACCTGCAACTATAATACGAGAAGTCAGGCCATAGTAAATACATAACAAAACATAAATTAACAATGAAGCATCAAATTTATATTCTTATCTTAAAAGACACTTGAAATTAGAATGCCAAAATTATAAAGTTGCACTCTAGGACCCTAGAGTATCAAAAAATTGTTGTAAAATATTATATTGTATCTACTCAAACTCAAAAGTCAAAACTGTAAAAGACAAAAATGATCATCTCTTTGGTCACTGAATATACCATGTCACGCATATTGAAGTGGAGATTGGTCACTGAATCACCTCTACCAAGTTCATCACTGATCCCATAAGATATATAAATTTTGGGTCCTACATCATTCTGCAAGGAGTAATGAGGCAATTTAGCTGCAACATTAAGAAGGCCCCACTTGGAGTGAATATACTGAAGTAAAGGCAGTTTGCTGATAAATTCAGGTCTTTGGTACAATAGAAATTCCTCAGATGCACTAGGTGAAGGCCAATCCTTCAACTTCAATATTTGTGGCCAACCATTTTCATGTATACTCCCCTCAGAGTATCCTTTCATGAACTGACCAAGCTCGATATCAATCTGCCAGTATAAAAATAATTAATGTAGAAAGTGGAGTAATTTAACAAAAATGATTAACCAATAAACACAATGCAATAAAAAAAAACAAATACAATCTCAATTGTCAAAAAGAGAAAAGCTATAGATATATGTGTACCTCAGACCCGTCTAAGCAATCTATGGCCTTAAACATTCTGTTTTCGTCTTTCATTTTCTCATCTGTTGTCTCTCGAATCCCTCTCCATATGACCATTGGATCCCAGCTTGAAATGGATGACCTATCAAATACTTGCTTAACAATAATGGGTTCACCAGTTTTCCAGTGCTTTCTAAAATTGCCAATCCCATCAGTTTTGAGATCTTCAGATGCTGGACAATAAAGATAATTATCATCACTGGCCTCTCTATGAGAATATTGGCAAAGTCTGAGAGCATTCAACCCAGTTTCTGGTGGACCATCAGCATCACTAATCCTGCAGCCACTAACCATTTCCTCTACATTTTTCACCAATTTTGCAACCCAGTTCATCTTGAAAATCCGGGTTAAATTTAATTGTGAATAACCACAGCCACCATACTCCTTAGGGGGGCATGGAATACTTCCGTTGTCATTGGATCTCCAATGAGGAAACTTACTTAATATGTTTCGATCAGAAGTTTTTGCTTGCTCTGCTTGGGGTTCTTTATTGTGATCTATAGTTGCTTCTCGAAGATCTCGACAGCAATTAAGGCACAAATCATATGAGCAAATTGGACAATGTCGATGATAATCAGTAATGGGTATCCTACAGAAATTGCTGCAAAGAAAACAAATCAAAATAAATAATGACCCTTATACTGTCTATGAATAAGGAATATACACATGATGCTTCTGCACCCGTTAAATCCACCAAGTATTAGAAAAGTATGCTAAATGCACCAGCACATCTGCTCATCTGCATTCAATTTTGTCCTGGGAAGATCTATTTCAGCACCTGGGGGAGAAACCATTATTTCAATGTTGTCAAATACTTGTTCACCAGAAAAGAAAAACAATATTGTCAGATACTAATAGCGGTACAAGGCTGCAAGAAGAACCAAAGAAACCTTAAAATGAGTCTTACCACGCAACTTCTTTTCAAGTTCAACTTCAAAACACTGTTCACGATGGATCTGTTTCACGACAGGAAGCACTGACGACAGCAGCAGGTGGAGATACTGTAACTTATCTAGAACAGGTATCTCACGTATCCGAACCTTAATCTCAACAAAACCAGAAATTTTACTAACTGGAAAAGGAATTGCATATGCTAAACTTTGAAGGCATGCTTCATCAAATGGTAACTATTAAAATACCTTTATTGAATTATCACTACGTAAGCAAACTTTGCAATTACATATACCACGACATGCAGGACATATCCTCTGAATTTCATCCAATGAAATGTCTGAGTACCTAAAAATAAGTAAACCATAACACTCGTAATCCAAATAAAGAAGAAATTACAACTGAAAGGGGGTATCTTCAATAAAATTCCATGCTCACCATGTGGATATACAGCTATCGCAGTATCCTCTCCTATCACATCTGAGGCACCAAATAACTCTGTCTCTGTCATTCCTCCGGCACTGATGGCAAGTTTGCCCACCAGTGTCTTCAGAAGAATCCGAACTTCCATCAGAATATTCCTGGCATGTAACCTTTCAATTCAGTATCAAGAAACATTAAAAAGGCAAAAGATTGGTAGTAATGCGAACAGGACTTGCTTGCCAGTTAACAGAACCCACCAGGAATATAATGGAATGAAACAAGAATCCCTAAAACATTGCTTAATTTTACAGGTGGTATGGCTTTCTATAAAAGGGAATAACAAAAATTGGTAAAAAAAACAACTCCTAGAAGAAGAAGAAGAAGAATTAGGTGCAAAATTTGCCTATAAAACTCACTGTTGTAGCATTAGCATCTAAGCTCCTTTGAGATCTTTTCCTCGATGAGTCCATGCCAGAAGCAGGTGGTGAATCATAAGACACCCAATTCTCTTCATACAGAGGGACATCATCTGGCGAATCATCATTGGGCTTTGGGGCATGAGCATGACGGGCAGAGGAACCCCTTTTAGTTGGTGTCTCACTGTCAGGTGTATAACGAAACTGATTTTTTGAGACTTTATCCAAGAACTTCTTTCCAGAGGCCGAATGCTGTTCCCCAACTTTGATGCTGGCAAGGGGCACATCAAAATCATCACTCTTGCTCTCCAAATAAATATCAGACTCACCCAGTGACTTCCTCTTGGCTTTCTTCAGGTTAGCTCTCATTGCAGAATTCGCTGCCCTCTTCTTTGCTTGGATATAGTGCTTCTCGCACACTGTTTTGTCAGGCATGGACATGGCAGTGCATCTCCACTGTTTTCCATCTGACCTTTTGCACCGCAAATCATCTGGAATCCCCACATTGTCCTCCCCATTCCCCGAGGTCGATCGCCCATGATCCATTTCAAGTCACGCACGCTCAACGATTAATCTGAGACTCAATTCCAACAAACAACCAAACCAATTGAAGTGAATTTGCATAAAACCAAGGCTACGAAAACCCTATTATTAGAAGAGGACCACGAACAAGATGACAACCGCGTAGTGCAAAAAGAATTTGAAGTTGCGGTGATGAGTTGAATCTACCTGTTACGGTGTACCATTCAAAATTGATGTTGCAGCTGTGGCGATATCCGAGTGCGCCGTCGTTTAGTGTGCTTCGAGTTCGAATTCAGAAACTTGGGTGTGAGTGTGACAAGAAAGCTCGGAGAGGTTGATGCGCCTGCAATAGGTACCATACCACTTCCCACTGCTAATTTAATGGGCGTTGTTTGAAAAAGATAAACAATTGAAACGGAGATAAGAATAAGAATGACGAGACAGGTCCATCGGTGGTGCCATAGGCCAGACCCAGCCCAAAAAATTGGGCCAACCCACCAATGTTGAATTTAGCCCCAGACATTTTTTCTCGTTTAGATTTTTATTTCTCATTATCTCAGGTGCAAGATGGCCATGAATAGACACTAAAACTTTTTACTTCGATGCTTTTGAAGCAAACCACTTTAGAAGCTCGGGCTTTGTTCCTTGTTGTTTATTTAGAAGTTTCTTCACCCCTTTTCATAATTCCTACCGAGTGTTAATCTAAATAGCTTTAGCATTTCATGCCAATCTCCGTGGTTTTGAAAGCATATCCCCTTCAGAGTTTAGGGTTTTGCTGCTTCTTGATTACTAGGGTCTTTTTTTATTACTTACGGGTAGCTTTACATAATTTTTATAACTCCACTTCATGCGTTGGATTTGAAAAAATGCAACATTTTTTATGCCAACTTCTCCTTGATAATTTTAAAGCAACTACCCTTCAGATTTTGGGTTAATCTTCCAATGATAAATAATAACTTGAGGTCATATGCCATATGAAGGGAACAATCATAATACTTTTACTATTTTGATGTACAATATTTGGAACCAAAATTACAAAACAAAATTGTGGAGCCTGTGATATTATAAGGCTTTGTAGGAAAAAGCAAATACATCGAATAGCCTTTATTTTTTGTTTTTATGTCCATCACTGCCAGTGCTATGGCTTGCACGAGTCTTCATAGCACCTTTGTGCGGTCTTCTTGATACCTGACAAAAATGTAATCCAAGCGTCATGTACAGAAATAGCATACAAAAGAGTAACAACACTCTTAACCATTGAATTTATCTTTAGATCTGTGCAAGATTACATTAACATTTTTTTTCTTTACACAAATCCATATAAAATTTAATGGCTCTACACAAAAGGTTGTGTTTTTTTATCTATACAACTTTTGTCAATTGAGCATTACCCTTAATCAAAACCATCAACAAATTTTAATGGGTAAAATACACATTACCCCTTGTAGTATAGGTCTTTCTCAACTTACTCCCTTAAACTATCTTTTTTGTCACTAAACCCTCTATAGTATGGTTCACGTTAAAAATGTTACTTTAGGAGTTAAATCAAATAGAAGCTAAAGTCTCTTTGAAGGTAATCACTTAAGAACTCTGTTTACTATTGGAAAACAGGAAGTCTTGGTGGTCAGGTTGTAGCGTTGGCAGAACGGGGTAAGTATATCAGGACTGTTAGTAATGATTGGGTTGAAATTGCTTAAAAGCAGGGATCAGCTCTTAAGATGTGGGGATTGATATTTGATGCATGGTGGAGGTTTCATGGATGATTAATGTGTATGCACAAATGATGCTCTGTTTTTGGGCTAAGAAAACAAGGATTGGAACACATATGACACTAAAAAAAAAGGGTTCTTTGTTTGTTTTACCAGATAAAGTAACTTTTTCAACGTGAACCAAACTAAAGGGGAGTTTAGTGACCAAAAAAAAAAAAACGATTTAATGGGGTAAGTTGAGAAAGGCTTACACTACAAGGAGGTAATGTGTATTTTACCCAATTTAAAAAGTAAATCGTTATAAGTTGTTGAGTAAGTTTTTCTCCCTTTGTTTTCCCCTCCTCTCCCTTGGCCCCCTTCTCTTATCCCCCCACCGATTAAGATTGAGAATTGGCATAAACTAGTAAGGAGGTAAAATTCATTATTAGAAGTAAGTTAACCATACCCCAGTAGAGATGGCCTTTAGAGGGTCTCCACCTTTTCTTAATTTTCTCTTGGATCCCCGGCGGCGATTATTATTTCCCATTGCATCCCTTGCAAGCTTGACCATTTCCCTCGCCTCTTTCGTTGTTTTGTCTAATAGGTAGTCAGGCACATCACGTAGGTGCGGAGGAGGGGCATTCTTGCTCAAAACTTTGTCATGTTTCAATAGATCTGCTCAAATACAATTCCAATCCTTAAAATTTAACTTCTTCAAACATAAAAAATGCAAAAATGAGTGCTAACAATACAATCAACCAATTACATTACCTAGGTCTCTTGGATTAGTTTCAAAGTGGGCCTTCAACCTAAAATAGAAAAACACAGGTGTGCAGGAACGGATTAGAAAGGGAATAAAATTTGAGATCGCAATTACAATTCTCAAGCATACCATATGCAATACCAGACACTCACTTTTCAGAGTTCAGAATTTCATTCCTCAAATCCTGGGCTCGTGATTCTCGGACAGCAATTTTAGTTACGCTCTTTGCAACATCCTGCAAGATAATGCCAATTATCATTATTATTTGCAAAAGCAACTATTTACCCCAAATATACTTGGGCATGCATTGCATATCCACCTAAAAACAGAGCAAATAACAGAGAGAAAGGGCAAAATATCCTCTATATAATCCTCTTTTAAAAGGAAAAAAAAAATCAGCTGAGAATATGTGCAAGATGCTTGTCAATATTCTCAAGTTTAACTCAAGACACAAATGACTTGATAATCACAAAAAATATGTTTCTCATTTTTTTGGTCACAAACTTCAAAAATAGACACATATAAGACAAAATAATTTCATTTTTAACATAATGCAGTCAGCTAAAACTAGAGGATTCTTAATCAGAAGTTAATACTGAAGAAAAAATATAGTAAGTCATTCAAAAAGGCTTTCATTGGTTGATGTGTTAATGAAATACTATGATAGTTTTGCTTCATGAGTAAAGGAAAGGATAAATTACCTCAGCCCTATACCGTAAAGATTCAACTGCATTCTTGGTAAGGAAGGGAAACTCAGCAATTGGGTTTGAGCCCTTGTTTTCATCATCCCTAACGAAATATCTTATTTCTTCTAAAGTATCCATCTCATCTGGAGAAACCTATGAAGACACAAAGGAATATTTAAATGACCCAGCATTATGTAGCTCGGTGCCACCTTGGACCTCACCAGTATATCCAATGGACCAAGATAGGTGCTAGAGAGCAAAATCTAATAACTAATTATATATTTTGGAATTTCCTCAGTGGAAAAGAGAGGCTTTGTTTGTCTGACAAACTCACCAGAGAGATAGAAGAACCAGAATTGTATGCTCTTCCTGTACGTCCAATTCGATGTACATATCCTGCAACACTTTGAGGCATTTCAAAGTTTATGACCTGTTCATCAACAAGAGAAACGATCATCTAAATGATATCAATGAACAGGGCATTCTCCCCATGAAACAAAGATATAAACCAGAAGATGAAATTTACCATAGCATACAACTCTTACTAAAATGACATATGCATAACAAATTCAAATAAGACAGACATATCACAGAGAGATATAAGACTTGCATACCGTGTATACATTTTTAAAGTCAATTCCCCTTACTACTCCAAATTCAGAATCTAATTTTAGCTTAACATGTTTTCTAGACTTCTGTGATCCACCATTACTTTCCTTAGTTGCTTCATCCTTCTCCTTTGACTGGCTGACATCAGTTGCAATTAGATAATCAAACAAGCCGGCATTGAATTCCTGATAAAAACAGGTTTATCAAAATCATGTGAGAAAATATAGATCCATAAATAAAAACGATAACGATTACGATAATAATAATAATAACAATAATAATTTTTAAAAAAATCCATTTTTGAAGAAAACATAAACTTCTCATGCTTCATTAGCAGGAAAATGCCATAGCATTGGATTAAGTAGAAAAACCTAACAGCTATCGTACCAAAAAAAAAGAAGTAATTGTATAATATTGCATACCTCAAGAATATGGAGACGAGAATTCTGTGGCAACTCAGCATTTAAAACAGCAGACTTGATCCCAAACTGGAAGCAGATAGGGAGGAAATAAGAGAGGAAGAGATGATGACAACAAAATAATCCCACTGCAAGTCTAAATGTTTAGACTGGAAGCAAAATTGAGTAAATGAAATTTTTTTAAATAAAAGACACGACCTTCTTCAGGATACTTGCAGGATATTCCAAAGTTGATTGAAAACTTAATCCAAAACATTTTGAGCAGACATATTGAAAGCATAAAAATTCAGAGTATAGAAAAAGGGTTTATTAATTATTATCCATTACACTGATACAGTATAAAAATCAATGCAAATAATATAAAAAAAATCAGATATCTGTGCTAACATTGATGTATGACATGTATGATTTAACATGAAAGATCAGGTGGATTTAATTTGCTGAATGCATAAAAAGAACTGTACATACCTTTTCCAGAAATAGTTTCAATCTGAAACTCATGTCTATTGTATTAGTAAATATCAGAACTTTCTTTTGGACTAACTCCAACTTCAACACAGAAAGGATGTAGAGCAACTTATCACTGGCAGGACATGAGATCTGAGACAAAATATTCAATGAAAAGAGTTAAAAGCCAATCGACTCCGCAGAAATAATGTTGAATCAGAAATCAACAGACACAGATGCAAGAAGTATATAAAAAAAAATGGAAACAAAACACTGCCTAAAATCAATTATGCAAAATTATAGCTTTCAAGCACCTTCTAGGGGGGAAACATACTAGATCCTTAAATAACCAAAATTATCAATATGCAAGATTTTAAACTGATAAAAAGCTTAGCATATTTTTTTGAGGATCGTTGAATCAAATGATATTTTTGTTTCAAACATAAAAACTCTTCTCCCTCTGAATCAAACTTTTCCTTGCCATAATGGTTCATTTCCTATTAGTATCAATGATACAAGACGGAACCTAAATGTAGAAATATAAGAAGGTGGTCCCCTTGTCCATAGAAAGAAATGAAACAATATTTTTACGGATACAATAAAGAATTAACTTAATCAGAATTAACTTCATAATATCAAGAAGACAAAGGTAGAAAAGGCTACAGAATGTCTTACCCAGAACTGCTGAACATTTTTAGGGATGACCTCATCCTTATGATTTCCCACTTCAGGCAAAGTCAAAATAAAGGGGTTGTGTAGAATCAACTTCTTTAGTTTGTCAACATCAGCACTGCAGAAGATGACAGTACATTAGAAACAAATCAATGTAATTGAAGAGTGCTTAAACAAATGGACATGATATAATGCACAATTAATTTTAAAATAATGTCATGGAATGGTCAATGGTCATACACAGTAAAACACTTGGCCAGTAAAACTGTACAGAGATCACATTTTGTTAATAGCAAGCATATAATCTTCAAAAGTGCAGGAAAGATCATTGGGCCTGTTTTCAGTTTCATATTATCTGATATAAAGAAACGACATGCAAGCACAAAAAAATAAATAAATAAATAAAAATTGAAGAATGAGAGATGTAACATTCCCATTATATCATAAAGCATTTGAGTACGACAAATATGATAAGTGGCAGAAGCACTACAAATAACACACCTTGATGTTGCAGACATAAGAAGACACTGGCAACTTCTGGGTACGTGAGGTGTAAAAGCTTTTATATCATTTTCATACCCATATGATAATAGAAGATCTGCCTGAAAGCATATGAATATCAATCAAGTTACCAGATACAAACAACGAGTGGAACAATCAAGGATTGTTCATCAGCTACTTGAATTAGCATTAATAAATTAAAAATTACCAACATTTGAAAATTGAAAATTGGGGAAAACCATTTAAACCAAATTATAGGGGGTATCAAGTTACATGTTCTTGACATTGTATTTCAGATTTGCAAAATGCAATTACAGTGTGAATATAATTCAACATGAAAAAAAGAAAATGATAGTTGTTTTAGAAATGGACAGCTAAGAATAAATGTAGATACTAAACAAGCAATATGCCATATCGGATTTCACCTCATCAAGAACTAGAGTTTCAAGTGAACCATTAATGGATGCCGCTTGAAGTATGCCGCTAGACAAGCACTTTGGTATGCAAGCAGGAGTGGAGATCAAAACATCAGGAGGTCCAGTCAGTGCTGCTCGCTGCAAACCCAATTTAGAGACAAAAGAGAGTTATCCACTAACAATTACAGATACTCATACTATAAAAAATAGGTAATAGAATTTCCATGTGTTTATTATCAGGTGCAGATATGAACTTGCACCCTAAAATAGTGATAACAATAAAAGAATAAAAGTAGGGCATAGCCAACCAAATCAGAATCTAGCATATTGCTAGTTAATTGCACAACTTTCAGTTGAACTCTGCATAACTCAAGGAGCGATAAGACCTCCGCATATACCTGAAATTATAGATAGAAAGAACAGGACATTAATTTAATTTATCTAACTCAAACAGGGGAAGAAAACGAGCAGAATAGAATTTGAAACAAGTTCTATAAAATAAAATAAAAAATTGAAACAAGTTAATGCACCTGTTGACACAGTTCACGAGTTGGGACAAGAATAAAAGCATTGGGTGCTAGCTTCTTCCTATCAACATTACCATTAAACAATTTCTGAAGCAACGGGAGAAGGTAAGCAAGTGTCTTCCCAGAACCTGTCTTTGCTCGAGCAACCACGTCCTTACCTTCCTGGAAACAATGTCCATGCAACAAATACAATCAACCAAAACCAAAAAACAACTAGTGAAGTAGTTTATGTGTGTGTAGCTCGCTAATGTGATCATTTTTCACATATTTATACATTTAGAAGGAGGCAAGTGAGGAGAGATAAGAAGAAAAGGCAAATTGAAGTCGAAGGAATCTCACCAAAATCAGTGGAACTGCGACGCGCTGAATTGGAGTGGGTTTCTCAATTCCCTTCTTGAGTAAGGCACGAACAAGACGAGCGTCTAACCCAAGCTCTTCGAAACTTTGGTCCTCCGCTTCTTCATATTCGTGTACAGTTTCTTTCGATGTATTTTCACTTGTTTCCGCCATCACAACCCCGCCTCTGCTTGCCGCTTTCACGGGCTACCTCTAATCGCGACTGAGAGGCGGAAGTGAGAAATAGAAAGGGGTCGGGTCAGGTAGGGTCAGATCACGTCTGGGGAGGGGAAACGCATCGTTTTAGCATCAGATGTTGGGTGCGGGCGGGGCGACCTCAAAGGAGTCATTTGGGTCGTGGCTCCGATTAAACCCGCATAAAACTTATTTAATAAATTTTATTATTATGGAGGTTTATTTGGTACCCTCTCTTTTTACGAGGGTATCGGTATTTCTTCACAAGTAATAATTAATATTTGATCATATGTCTCATTATATTTAAAATAAATATTATATTTATATTTTAATATTTATATTTTAACCAATTAAAACATGTGACTAAATGTTAACCACTAATTATCATAAGTACCAATACTTTTATAAAACAAAAAATATCCAAAGAATCTCTTATTATTATTAGTATTGTTTAAAATAAAATAAAATTAATTTAAATGAATACTTATTTAAATAAAATTTATTTATAAATTTTATTGTCATAAATATTATTTAAAAAAAGTTGAAAAGTGTTTAGATACATATTTTGATAAGTATTTATGCAGAAAATATGAATGTTCGGATACAAAATCTTAAAAGCACTTATAAATGTAAAAATTACTAGAAAGGACACCCATAAACGCTTATTAACAATAAGTACACTTTTTAACTTTGTATACATAATTTAATACTTACATGTAATTTGTGTGTAAAAAATGAATAAAAAAATATTTTAACTTATTCTGACATGTTAAGTCATGATTAATGACATGAAAACTTATATAATTTTTACTTTTTATTGTTTTTTTCTTTTACAATTTTTTTTGGGTAAAACATTGGGGCTAAAAGCCCAAACACTATTTTATAATTTTATTAATAAAGTTATAACTCCATCTTAATTATATTTTGATAAGTTTTTTCTTTAAATTTTAAATAAAGTTATATGTATATAAAATTGATATTTAATAGTGCCTTTATTACTTCTCATTCAAGGTAATTTTACATTTAATTTAATAATTAAGAATTAATAATGTTATTAAATACTCTTGAACTAATTTTACATATAGATATAAATAGATGGTAGATGTGAATCAGTTGTACCCATATTTGTAGAGCGTAAGTTATAACCTTTATTTGTTTACCATGTATGGTAATTTTTTTCCCAGTGTCAACTTTATATTACTTGAGGAAGACATGAGGTGTATTATAGAGTTCACCTTAGTCTAGTATATGATGCCTTTTATGGTATACTTTCGTGCATGATTACAATCTTTAATATAGCAAGTCAAAAATTCAAGGGTTTGCCTATGATAAAATAAAAAGTGAAATCTTTAAGTTAAATTAATTTATAAGTCTTTACACTATTTAAAAATTTTAATTAGATTTTTATATTTTAAAAGCTTATAATTGAGTCCTTATAATTTTTTAAAAAATTAATTAAGTTCATACCGTCAAAATATTTTTAGAAATTATTAACAGTAATCTAAATACAAATACCTAATTATAAATTTTTTAAACTAAAAGGACCTAAAAATTTTAATAGGGTCCTTATAGTTTTAAAATTCTATAATTAAGTTATTGAATACAGCTTACTATTAAATTATCATTATAAGTTTTTAATGGCTGAAACTCAATTAAAAAATTTTAAAATTATATGAACTAAATTACAAACTTTTAAAATATAATGACTTAATTAATTTTTTTCAAATAATATAAGAACTTATAAATTAATTTAACCAATCATAAAAATCTTTGATATATGATGCATCTAGGAGAGTTAAGGATTAATTAAAAAATTTACTACTAAATTGTCAATTTTAAGATTGTAACCAAACATATTAGCTATATCGCACAATACCCAATGTAAACTGTAAATAATAATGTGTAATTGGATATGTGATAATCGTTGGTGAAAAATAAAGAGTTTTGATTTTTATAAAATAAAAATATTTGTTGTATAACAAATGAATATGTGATAATCCATTTCTTTAATTTTCTCATTGGTAAGTATATTTATGCACTTTGCACTCTTAAGGATTTGGATCCTCTAAAGTAACAGGTACACTTTAAAGAATAAAATACGGAATGATAATCGTTTATGAAAAAATAAAATAGTAGATTCTCGCATGAGTATGATTTGTTTTACGGGTGCTTATATTTTATAAAATTTAAAACTGTTGATTTTTTAATTAACGATTATCATTCTACATTTTATTTTATAAAGTACAACTCTTATTTTAGATTATCCAAATTTATTATCTAAAATGCATTCCTTACTTTAAAGAACCATAATATGTGAATTTGTGTATAAATAATACGTGGTCAGACTTTTTACTCATGCTAGCTATAATTTAGGTTTAAATCCAAAATATATTCGTTGGTAAATAATATGTAATCTCATCATAAATTCTCACTTAAGTTGATTGTTTCTTTTGGCCTTGAACTAAGAACAAACTAGATATAGACTTGTGCATTGTGCGGGCAGGGATACAAAATTGTTTCAAATTTTGTTTAACTAAAGAGTCATTTTTAAAAAAACTACTTCCCAAATTGTTGATCTTGTGTAAAACCAAGAATTAAGTGCTCAACTGACACAAACGAATCCCTATATTATTTCCTGTAATCCCTAACTCTTTGAATCAATGTTTCCAAATCACGCCCCAACATTGAACCAACTGATTCCCCTAAGACCTAAGATAATTGAACATGAGTTAAACAATCATGTTCTTGGGCTACAGAATATATAATTATAGGTAATGGAAAAAACATCATATCCACTAATGAGTAGTAGTAAACTCAACCAGCCAATAAAATATAAGTGCTCATATTTTAAAAGTAACTATAAAGCTACAATCAATACCTATGTGTAATGTGTTTGTTTCATATCATTTACTTTGGGCATCTGCTCAAAACCATACATTAACATCTAATAGTGAATTCAGGGATTCAAATCAAATTATATGAGGCTATTAATATAAAGAAACCATAGCAAAGATTCACAATCAAACAAATATTGGATATGAATTGCAGTCAATAATTGTAACTCAGTAACATTTCCAACATCAAGACAATAAATAAGCCTTTTCTACCACAAACTAGAAGTAAACAATGTCAGGAATCATAATAGGTCATGTTGGATGAAAAATAGGGATAAAGGAGTTACTTTTTCTATGCAAAGTGGTACCATTAGTAGGATAAAAAATAGTTTTACATTTAACTTGTCCTCTTGATTTTTTGTTTTCAAGGAGAATGAGGCTTCATAAACTTTCTTATAGGACTATAGGAATATGGCACATTGCAGATTGGCCAAACCATGTTTGCCACATTATAGGATGGTGCCATGTCAATTTCACCTCAATCATCAATGTTGAGTCATTCGAAATAAATTATATTCCTATTACTTCCCTTCCAAGCTTCTATAGTGAAGCTTGCATTTTTATTATTTCCTTCTGTCCTACTTCACTTCTACAATAAAGTTTTGGACATAATACATTTTAAATTTAGGTCTCAACTCTTACAACTAGGGGGAACACATGGCCCCAAAAGGAGTTGTTCAAGAATAGAAATAAAACCAATAAATTAGCATACCTATCATCAATAAGGAAGTCAAACTATTGTCACAAGCTAAAGATATAACTGTAAACACCAAAGCATATCTAAATCAATTCATACTTGTTTGAGAATTGGTTAATCACCTTCGATTGCTGCTGAATGTACTTATTAGTAGTTCCATTTTCTTACCCATTTTATTTTTTGTTGTTTACTTTATTTAGGCTTCACAAAAACAATTAGCCTGCAACATGGTAGAGAAAGTTTCAATTGAAGATGTAATTAAATTACTCCTAGCTTCAAGAAAGCACAAAATGCATCCGCTCTAGACCACTTGTTCTCACCTTGTTGCCAAGTCTGGTGTTCCCCCTGAAGTCCTCGCCAAGCACCTCCCAATTAATGTTGTGGCCAAGATTGAAGAGCTTCATTTGAAATCCTCCATCACTCGTCACTCCTTAATGCCCTATCACTACCACCCGCATCACAACCACCACCATCACAATCTCGGTGTTGTTGTAGACCTTGAGGACCATAAGATCTGACGAATGAGGAGAGTCATCGACTCCTCCGATGTGGAACTTGTCAAGCTCATGGTAATGGGGGAAGGCCTAAATCTTGATGAAGCATTGGCCTTGCACTATGCAGCAGGGAAGTTGTGAAAGCCTTATTTGAGCTAGGTGCAACTGATGTTAACTACCTCGCAGGGCCTGCCTAAAAAACCTCGCTCCACATCGCCACCGAAATGGTGTCGCCGGACATTGTTTCTGGTTCTGGAAAATGTAGAGATTATGGTATTGTTTGTGCTTGAAATCAAAGGAATAAATCGTTTATCCATGATTGAGCAACAAGCTGAGGGTAATAGATGCCCATTTATTTGACTAATTAACAGGGCTACGAAACCGTTGATGTGTTATTAATGAGATTCAAGCCATTGGTGTTTAATGAGTAATCGAAACTAGAAGACTAAGCAGGAAAGAAAAGAAAGATAAGTTTCTCCAGGTGGCTGGTGGGAAAAGAAGATAAACTAATGTTGTTATATGCTGAGGTGATCAAGCAAAATAGTATAAAATGATCTTATGTGGCAGATTTATAAAACTCACTTGAGTTAATATGACATATTTATAGAGCTCACTTGAGTTAATGTGTCTTCTATACAACTTGTGAACTTGAAATTATATATTATAAAGAGTTTAATTTCTATCAACTGTCAGTGTAAAGTTTCTTTACACTATCATTCAATCATGTGTTGCCAAATCAGTAAAAAAGTTGACTATCACAACAACTTCTTAGAAAGTCTAATTATTTTAATGATTTGACAATACATGATTAGATGACAATGTAAAATTTTGTTTACACTAATAATGGATAGAAATTAAATTCTATTATAAATAGATATTTCCCATACTTAAACTCAATTAATTTTCTTCACCTAAAACAAACAAATAAACACTCAATTAATTTTCTTCACCAAAAACAAACTAGTGCAAAGGACAAATTATAGGACTACACTGACACTGTAATTATCAAAACCTTGGGGGATTATGCTAAATTTCGGCCAATATAGTGGATCTGTGACTGAAGAGTGCAGCTTAGCAGACAACTGAATATACAAAATAAAATAAAACACCACCTCCACGGCTCCACCCCCCCGGTTGTGTAATTAATGGTTGTAATCCCATTTTTTTGTTCTAAAATCTCAACTCTCAAGATCAAGACACCCATAGTTTCAGTGCCATCCCAATTCCCATCGTATGCTGGCATAGCTGTTTCGATCTGAAGAATTAGAAGAGAACGATGGCGATGGCGAGAGCAACCTCTGGTCTGCAATACCCAGAGCGCTTCTACGCCGCGGCCTCTTATGTCGGATTCGACGGATCCACCTCTCCAACCAAAGCCCTCACCTCCAAGTTCCCCAACTCCACCGCTCTTCTTCTCTATAGCTTGTATCAGCAGGTACGGTACCATCACCAATTCTCCTGTTTATATTTTCATTTCATTTCTGCATTCTCCATTGTGGATCCGAATCCGATGCATTGGATGCGGATTCGTGCCTTTCTGATTTGCCTTTTTGGTTCCGTATTGCACGTGTTACGTGCATTGCTTGCTCAGCTCTTTTCAGTTGTTGCTGCGGCTAGCTTATGCTAAGTCCAAATCCAATGTATATGAATATGGAATTGCCATATATATATATATATTTTGTACTTGCATTTCAGTGAGCTGAGAAGACGGATCCATCCCACCATTCTACCTTCAGCATATGGGTTTTTGTTGTTCGTCAGTTTTGCTGATATTTATTTGGAATTGACATAGGGATCTATCATAGAGTTTTACATATAAATTTATTATTGCCCAATTCATGCTTAATTTTTTATGTCAGGCTAGTATAGGACGTTGTAACATCCCAGAACCCAGTTCATGGAAAATTGTGGAGCATAGCAAATGGGCCAGGTTTGTGTGCTTTAAACATTCATGCTGCCTTTCACTTTCTGTATGCATTTATTTATGAGTAATTCTGATTTTACCATGCTTCTCCATGCCATATATATTATGCAAATATTTTTGTTTTGAATACTGCATTATTTTTTATCAATGTTATATTTAATATTATACTTGCAATTTGCACTATTGCATCCCTGCTCTCATTTTGTTGAGAATATTGTTGATGCAGCTGGAACCAGCTCGGAAACATGTCTTCCACAGAAGCCATGCGTCTTTTTGTGAAAATATTGGAGGTCATGCAAATAATTTTATTTCACCATTCTTCCTTGGTATAATGCAGAATGTTAGCTGATTACTTCCGTTATTCCTTTGCTGTGTAGGAAGAAGTTCCTGGTTGGTATTCAAGAGCATCTAACTCCATTGTAGAGCCTGTTATAGATGTGCAAATGAATGTGAGTATCACTAAGGCTATATATATTGCCGAGTCCTGTTCTTGCTATGGTGTTTTGTCCAACTGATATAAATAAGTTTCATCTATACTTTTGCCAGTGGCTGGCTATGAGCTTTACTCGTTATATTCATCTATCTATTTTATTCAGATTAACTTTAGAATAGAAGTACCGAGTGATCATAATCTGGTCTGTATTCATGACCAAATGAGTAAGATATCTGTTCTTTGGAAAATAAAATTTTTGAGATCCTGTATATATATGTCACATTGTGTTCTTGAAAACCTTTCACCCTCTAGGCATGCATCCAATTCTTAAGCAACTCAGAGTTTCATAATTTTTCCGCAAGTCATGTACTGGTTTCATGATATGGCATTTAGGATTTGATCCTTAGAATTAGATTAATGTAAGAGACATGTCATCTTGAAGTTACATCAAGAGAAGTACAATGAGAACATCTCCACTTTTGCTGCTACTGTCAACATTGTAATTTTTCCTTTCTTTTTTTTACCTGGTTTTTTTTTTTTTTTAATCCTCTTCCGTTCTGTCTTGCTTGTTGTACAGCACAATTCCAAAGTTGAACCAGTAGTCGAGAATGGAAACTCTTATCCTGAGACAAAGACTATATCCGCTGAATATGGAAGTCAAGATGTATCCGCTGAATATGGAAGTCAAGATGGAACACAGGATAAAGATGTTGTCATCGAAGGCTTTGGTTCAGTTGGAGTCTATGATCAATGGATTGCATCTCCAGTATCTGGCCAATGTCCAAAAGCCAGATATGAGGTATTGGCTCATTCAAAATATAAAAAGATAAAATTCATTCTTCTTTACTAGTTTTTTATTTTATGCTCTATTGATTTATTCTTTTTCCTGAGTTATGCGTGTTTGTATGTTCAGCATGGAGCTGCAGTCGTGCAAGATAAATTGTACATATATGGTGGAAACCACAATGGTCGTTACCTTAATGATCTTCATGTAAGCATATGTTCAATATATCTGTTGCATGAAGCTATGCATTTTGGCTAAGTAATAATATCTTGTGAGGTTGATTGAAACCGCCAATTTTGGCTAAATAATGGTATATCTTGTGGTTTTACAGCTACACTTTTCTTAATCTCCCTCTCGAGTTGACTAATCTATATGCTATTTACTTTGAATTACACGGAAACAAATACAGGTTCTAGATTTGAGAAGTTGGACTTGGTCGAAGATTGAAGCTAAGGCTGTAGTTGAGTCTACCGACTCATCATCCCCAGTAACGTTAACCCCTTGTGCTGGCCATTCTCTGGTTCGTATTGAAAATAGTTTCTTTCTCATTTGAACAACTCTACATAATCTTATCTGCTACATTCAATGTGTTTTTTGTTAGTTGCTAGTACTAATTCTGGAATATTTTGGATTCTGGTGATGAAAATTTTGTCACTATAGATTCCATGGGAAAATAAGCTTCTGTCAATTGCTGGGCATACAAAAGATCCTTCTGAAAGTATCCAAGGTATATAATAATAATGTTATTATGTCTTATCATTCTATTAGGGGTTGGCATCATATCTGTGCAAAACTTAGAACATGTAGAAATGGGAAATTCAGAAGTGTCATTTAGATAAATCATCGGAAGAGAAACTTGTACAGGAGGTTTACTCTTCGTTCAGAAAAAGTAAAAAGTATGATACTATTACTTTATTCATTCAGTCTATGTCCATTAATATGGTGTTCCCCCTCCCCCCTTTTGTGGCTTTTGTCCTACTCACTCTGTATTTTTTTTATATTTTTATTGTTGCTATCTTTTCTTTTGTTATTACAATTAAGCATCCATATTACTATTAAATATTCATTAATATTATGACAGTGAAAGTGTTTGATCTGCAAACTGCTACTTGGTCAAATCTGAAGACTTATGGAAAACCCCCGGTATGTATCTGTTACTCTTCCTTGTATGCTTATTCACCCAAAACTCTTAGAAACTTTTAAATTTTATATAGAAGCTTGTGACATGTTGGGTTTGCTTTCCTCTAACTGCCTAACAAGAAATGCATAAATTTTATGGTTTTTGAATATATGATACAGTAATGCTTTTAATGGCCTGTTAGTTCCCTTTTATCATGTATGCTTTCTAGGTATCACGTGGAGGCCAATCAGTTACCTTTGTTGGGACAAGCTTAGTAATTTTTGGTGGACAAGATGCAAAGAGAACTCTCTTGAATGATCTGCATATTCTTGACTTGGAAACCTTGACATGGGATGAAATTGATGCTGTGTAAGAAGTTTCCTGATCCTCTCTATCTCCCTGGTTTCTTATTTTACCTTCTTTTTTTTTTTGGGGGGGGGGGATTGTTGACGTTTTAATTAATAGGCGGGGGGAACGTTACTGGTTTTAGGGTGTGTAAAAAGAGAAAAATTGTCATAAAAACAAATTGAAGTATGTTTTGCAGTGTCTTCTTTGCTTATGCCAAAATCTGGTTTTTATACATGGTATATTATGTTACTCATTCTCATCAGTAGTGAATATGCTATATCTTGGTTTTCCCATTCCAATATAAAGAGAAAAGAATGAAAAAGGAAACATGTTAAGGTTTGATGCTAAAGAAGTCTTCAACTGGCAGTGGGGTTCCTCCTTCTCCAAGGTCTGATCATGCTGCTGCTGTGCATGCGGAGCAATACTTACTTATCTTTGGTGGGGGTTCACATGCAACTTGCTATAATGATTTACATGTTCTCGATTTGCAAACTGTAAGACCATTGCCTCTTCTATTAGGATGTGGACTGGAAAAATCATCTCCATCTAATCATCTATGTGAACTATGCAGATGGAATGGTCTCGACCAACACAACTGGGTGAAATACCAACACCACGTGCTGGACATGCTGGTGTGACAGTAGGGGAGAACTGGTTCATTGTTGGCGGGGGTGACAATAAGAGTGGTATGCCTTTTTGACACCTTCTCACCTAAATTCAAGATTTTCCATTTTGGGGAATGAATTTTTCCTCTACAAAATATTGCTTGATTCATGAACAAATAACTTTCTGAATTCTTGGAGCATACATGTCTATTCTATGGGTCAAACTAACCAAAGAAACTAGTTTTCTGCTGCTGCTGCTGCAAAGTTAATTGGTTCAGTGTGCTTCCAAAAATATATATAAGAAACTGATTATATTGTTTTAATTGTCAGTTTATAAAAATAAAAATCTTTTATGTATACTCATGCTGTCATGCATAGCCCAAGCTTCTAAAATGGTAGAAAAATAAAATTGAACCATTAATGGTTCAGTGCAGAACAATATTCAACTATTCAAGTTGATAATCAGCATTCCATTGACTGCCCAAGGTACTTGTGTTCAGGAAAATACCTTTTTTAGAGTAAAGATTATTGAACTTGCACCAACTTGTGTCAAATAAAGTTCATTGATACATAATATTCTTCAAAACCTGATTGAGTTCTTAATATGTATGAACCTCATATTAATAAGCCAAATGTGGCCTCTGTCCTGCATGTTTCTTCCTCTGTCACTTGCTTTATGAGTGAATGAAAGTGGTACTGCAATGTTTTTCTCAACTTCATCACTTAGATCTTGAGAAAGACCTAGAACCTGTAATAGGGTATAAACTTAGCCCTTGGTGGAGAATCAAATACAATCACAATAATGCAAAGGACGTAGAAGATCAATGAAGCCAAAAATGAGATGCACTAAATTGGTCCTTGTTTAGGTAATTGGCAGAGGATTACTTTTGAGGGGGAATGTAGTTTGAAAGAATTACTTTTGGAAGATTGAGTTTTATGTTTGCGAATGTTCACCTAAAAGTAATTTTGTAAGAATGAGTTTCATTTGGTTAGATTAAGTAAAATTACTTGAGTGTGAAATTACTAAGATAATATATAATGCATCGTTTTATGAATAAATATATTAACTTTAATGAGGACAAATCAATGAATTACACTGATAAGAAACTGGAAAATACTTCACAAAGATTTTATTGAAACTACTCACTGAAATCTCTCTCTTCTACTCTTATCAAGAAGATATCAGTATCAGAGGTAAGATCTGTATACAGCATAAAAGGGAAATTCTCACACTCACACAAACAGAAACAGAAAGCTAGAGATATTGCAGACACTTCAAGGGGTCTGCTTCCTCCCTACCCTCCTGCCACGTGTGCAGGTTGTTACACTGCAGATCCCCATGATGATTATCACTTACATTTCCCTCACTGCTATATGAGCTTCTAATCCCCTGCTACCCTTCCCATTCCTCCTAACATACACCCTAGTAATATGAGGGCGCCTAACATACACCCAAAATGCATTCTGGTAAAAAATGACAAAAATTTACTTCTGCCCAAAAGGCATTATAGCACCATATTGCATGTTGGCCTTTTAGCCAAACATCACTACCAATTCCCTAAGATGCATTCTGGAGGCCCCTACAGAATGCATTATCGAGACAGACTAGATAGTAAACCAAACAAACACTTATTCTATGAGATGACTTGCTTCTGGTTGCCTCTCCCCCAATTCTTTAATTTCTCTCTGGTTTTGGATATTTCCTCCATAGATGAAGGAGGTTAGTTGTCATTGTTTGCTGCCTTGATCCTTATAACAGATTTTTGGAGTTACAGTAACAGGTATAGATATATGACTTTAAAAAGGGGCAGTAAAAGTTATAAAGGACTTATCTATCATGCATTTGATTTTGAATTGATACAATAATAGAAGTGCTTAGTTATGGGAGATTTTTATGGATACTGGTTCATTGTAAAAGAAAGTTTACAAGGAAAAGCATTACTGTTTTATTGGGACCACTGTGAAGGGTAACTTCTGAATTCTGGTGTAGTTATTATATATCTATTTGGCTTCATTACGTGGGTTGTTGCAAGTTATTGGTGATTTTAGATTTCAGGACATTTCTGGTGCTGTCATGCGGTTTCTATTTATGCCTTATTTCAAGTTATATTCTATGATATTCTGCAGGGGTCTCAGAGACTGTTGCCTTGAATATGTCTACGCTGACTTGGTCAGTGGTAACTTCTGTTCAAGGGCGTGTTCCTGTTGCTAGTGAGGTACTTTAATTTTGGAGGGACCTTTTATCATGGAAGAATTCCAAATGACAAACTTCTGTTAACAATATTAAGTAACCATGAAGGAAAAATAACCTCTTGAAGTGGTCATTATGCATAATATATTGGCTTAAATAACCACACCAATTGGTTATTATTCCTTGATGGAAAATATTTTTATCAAGAGTTATGTTTTGGAATTCTCCCTTTTATTTTCTCTGTAAATTTTACAGGGTTGCATGTGCTATAAATTCTAACTAGAGTACTGATCCTTGTTAACTCCGTGCTGTCATCAGGGAAGATACCCAGAACTTTCAATTAGTTTTCTTTTGCCATCTGCTTAAGATAATTATAATGTTTCCCATTACAGGGCTTGAGTTTGGTTGTAAGCTCATATGATGGCGAAGATGTACTTGTATCTTTTGGAGGATACAATGGACGTTACAACAATGAGGTGAAGATTATCTAAAAAATTTAGGCCTTTTCTCTCTCTTTTGCTTTTGTTTTATCGTCTCCCTTCTCTGATGTAGTTTGCTGCATTCAGGTCTATGTCCTTAAACCAAGCCACAAATCAACTTTGCAATCAAAAATAATTGAAAATCCCATACCAGACAGTGTTTCTGCTATGCACAATGCCACAAAAGCTACCCGAGATGTGGAGTCTGAATTTGGAGCAGGCAATGAAGGGAAGATTAGGGAACTTGTCGTGGACAATGTTGATTCAACAGTATGTATTATTACAAAGCATGTTCGTTTTTTCTGTCCAGTTTTATGAAGCCCATTGTTCCTGCATTTAAAGTTGGTGCACTAAATATTTAAAAGCATTAGCCAATATAAAGGATATATGCTTGGTCGACACTGCTCAGAGGTTGCTTTAAGACTTTGGATTTTGTTTTGTTATTGAGTCTTATTGTGATGTCTGGGTCAAAATTATAAGTTTAGTATTTGTTGGACGGCATAGACCTTGGGTCCAAGTTCTGTTGGAAACTTTTTATACTTTGTAGTGATTTATTTTAGAAAAATTATCAGTTCATGGATCTTATCAAGCAAGATTGCTATCTTGGTTGCATGCCTTAGGCTCAAGCCCTAGATCTGAATCCTAGCCACATTCTCCTCCACTTTCAGTTTCTGTTCTGTTCTCTTCAATTAAAAGCCTTATAGAGTCTAGAGACCTCTTTTCTTGACTAGACTCAATTAAAGGTTTTTCTGTCTAAAGCTCTGATTGTTTATCAAATTTACTTTACAAGTACTGTTCACAGCACACATACTGCCCCCATTATGGACACTTATCATCCTAGTGCTTGCAAACAATCCCTACCCTAACTTACCTGCAATGAACCTTCAATCCACATAGTTTCTTTGCCTTAAACTCATCATAAAACCCTGACCCCAGCCTGCTAAATTTTAATTTGTTAGTTGTCCTATGTCACTTGTGACTATCATTGACTAACCACACATCTGGTCCATGTCATTGGGCCAGTTGGTAATAATTTCACTTATCGCTGATCTTAGGACTACAGCAAAAATAATAATGTAAAATTGTTTGGGAGCTCATAAGAAACTCCAAACCACACAGCTTCACAATACATGCATTTGTAGATACCTATTTCACTCCTCAAAAAATTGCAGATTCTGTCCGGACCTTTCAAATTATAGGCATAGATCACATCCTGCATTTGGTGCCATTTCATTTTAATTCCTGTCGGTCAACATTTTTATATTTTGGGTGTCATACAGAAATTCAAAGGTGATCTTATATCAGTCCAGAAAGCTGAGAAAGATGAATTGGAATCATCACTCAGCAAGGAGAAGGTGCACACTCTTCAACTTAAGCAAGAGCTGGCAGAAGCCGAAGCTCGTAACTCTGACCTTTGCAAGGTAACTACTTCAATAGTTGAAGTTCCTTTTTCATTTTTGAAATGGTTTAAGTAGACTACTATGGTGTCAGTACATATTGAATAGAGTGCGAGGGTAGAGTATTGGTAACTGATACTGGTAAAAATTCAAAGAATTTCTCCATGCTGTGACAACTCCCTTATTTATTTTGCAAAATTTCCCTTACTTTCTAATTTTCTGTGTGTGTGTGTGTTGGGGGAGGGGGGAGGGGGGAGATATGGTGAAACCAAAATGCTTCAAATAATATATTAACAAATATAAGCAGAATGAGATCTATAAACAAAACTTGAATATTATTCATTGTTCTATAATGCTATCAAATGTCCTCACTTTTATCGCACTGATAATGTAGGAGCTCCAATCAGTACGTGGTCAGCTTGCTGCTGAGCAGTCAAGGTGTTTCAAACTTGAGGTATGTGTTAATGCTTCCAAAAGCCCTCCCCTCTGGGTCTTTATAAGAAAGTGTTTTAAAACATTTTTTATCATGGCAATGAACAGTGAAGGCAGAGAATATGTAAAATGCATGCTCTGATCTCTCCAGTGGACACAACTCAAAATATGATGTATTGTTAGAGCAAGAGCCATCATGAAATCACTAAACTTATGTCGCCTAAATGTAAAAAGGAATGCCCCCCCCCCCTTCCCCCCCTTTTTCTCTTTTAGGCCTGGGTTGGGAGTGAGGAGTGATTTTGAAATTATAGTTAGTCGCATGGAGAGAATTGAGTCACCAGCAGGAAAGTAAGTGGTTAGTTGGATGAATTATCAGATATAGGCATTGGAATGAACTGATCCATATTCCATCATCACTGATGCGGTTGTTGTGTCCAAAATCCAAATCTTTGAATTGGATCTGGTGTTAGGTAGCTGATTGAAGAAAAGTTATTGGGAAAACATGGTGCACCATGTCATCCATTCACTAAGCTATTCAATATTCACAGAGTAACAAGTCATCCATGTGATCAAGAATCTGAATTTCAAAATTTTCCATTCTGTGCAAAAAGTGCTTGATTTTATAACTTCTAATCACACAATTAGGGGTTACTCTATGATCAGTTTTTGTGTATGGATGACTTGGTGAACCATGTCTGCCTGAGAATCTCTCACTGAAATCATTCTAGGCGGATCTCTCTTTGTTATGGATCTAGTTTGCCTATCTGAGGCTGCTTTAAAAAATTTCGTGTTTGTCTCCTTTTATTATGGATGTAAGAATTTGAATTTTTTTACTGACGAGAGTATTTGAGATCACAGGTGGAGGTTGCTGAATTGGGACAGAAGCTCCATACAATTGGGACATTACAGAAGGAACTTGAACTCCTCCAGCGGCAAAAAGCTGCATCTGAGCAGGCAGCCTTAAATGCAAAACAAAGGCAGAGTTCAGGTGGTGTGTGGGGTTGGCTTGCTGGTGGCCCCCCTAGCCAGAAAGCAGATGATGCATGAACCTTTACCATTAGCCTAACTGGATAGCGATGTTACATTTGGTTTCATTTAGCCAATTTTATTTCCAATGCATTTATTTTTTGTTTTGATTCAGTTCTTTTTTAGTGATGGAAATAAGATTTAGCTGCTGTTTGGCCAAAGGAAACCCTTTGGGGGTTCTTGCAGTAATACATATATATACTGTAATTTTAGTTGTGTAGGCTGTTAGCCAGTACAGTGCATGTTATTGAACAATCCCACCATTTTTGTTAATGATTGTATTCAAAGTGAATCCATGATCGAATGAAAGCATAGATATTCTTTTGTTTGGGAGAGCCACTATGTTACTAGAATTTTTTTTGTGCAATGTGATTAGAGTTTTTTTTTGGGGTACAAGTGATTAGAATTTTAATTTAGCCAATACTTTACAGTTAAGTGAAAGCTTTTGGAAATCTTTTGCGTGTAATGATTAATGGGAAAATGACCTTTAGGTGTAGTTTGTCCATAAAGGTGGACAGTTTAATTCTTCAAAAATTAACTAAGTATTCAACTAATTTAACTAATAATTTATATACAGTTAACCAATAATTTATCTTCATTTTTAATACTTGATACGTGATTAATCCTATATAAATTATCTTCATTTTTAAACTGTCCACTTTTATGGCTAAACTGCACCTAAGGGTCATTTTCCCATGATTAATTGGGAAAATTATTGATAGGTGTCTAATCTAACACTTGATTTATTTTTTTAAAATTTCTTTTTGAATGACATTTTCATAGTAAAATAAGAATTTAATTTTAATGTACTGTTAATGTAAAGTTTCTTTATACTGTCATCTAATCATGTGCTGATATATTATTAAAAAAAATTAGACTTTTAAGGTAGTTGCTTTGATAGTCAAACTTTTTTAATGATTTGGTAATACATGATTAAATGGCAGTGTAAAATTTTTTTACACTAACAGTAGATTAAAATTAAATTCATAATATAACTATAACTAAGAGCATAATTGTTTTATCATAAATATTTTTAAAATGTGGATAAAAATATTAATAGAACAATTACTCTTTGATATATATATTTTTATATTATAAAAGTAATGTTTTACATCAAGCATTAAAGTAGATGATGAAGAATAATTTACTTGTTTATCAAAGGAGTATCACACTTATTTTAGGCTCGAATTTTTTTTGGTTAATATTTTAAGCTCAATTGAATTATTATTTTATGAAATGAGATAAGCTGAACAAGAATGTCTCACTAAAAGTTTATTAATAAGAATTTTACTTTAAAACAAAGAAAAGTTTTTTTTTTCCTGATTGATAGAATCTTGCCTCCAAAAACAATGTTATGGATTATTAATTTGTATACTAAAAAGATTATTAACATTTTTCACTATTGTAAAATGCTTATAGCTGATTTTTTTTATACTCTTTTATATGCCATTGGAACCAATAAGAGTATAAGTCATTTATTGTCTTGATTATATGAAAATGTTTTATAAAAAATTATTAATTTTCTGTCTTTATTTAAGTATCTTTACACACTTTTTCGTTTGTAGTACACATGCCTAAACCCATGAAATTATAGAAATATCTCAATAGTTGAGTTCAAATTTGATTAAAAAAACATTTCGACAAAAATTTACAAATTTGATCATATCATTCTATATGAAATAAATAAGTTTAAGTTATTTTCATTTTTTCATTTTTTTTTATCAATGATTGTTTGGGATATTTAGTATGAGTTTAGATTAAATTTTGTAAACTTAATTTTGGTTGAATTTAATTTTATAAATTTGATTTTAGTAGGAAGTAAGTTTGAGTGAAGTTATTTATATTTAAAAAATTTTATTTGAAAACGAATTTTGTTAAATGAATGTTGTTTAGATAATATTGATAAAAATTACTTTTGAATGTGTAATTACCAAAAAAGATATGAGTTATTTTAAATTTGACTGTTAATAAATTAATGTTAAAAAGATTAATTATAAATAAATTAATTTGTAAAATAAATTTGTTAAAAATTTAAATTTATTTGAGATATTATAAAATAAAATTACTTTGAGTATAATTATAATAATATTTTAAAAAATTATTAGATCATATTTATTTAAATATTATTAAAATAATAATATAATTTAAATTTATAAAAATATTTATGTCAATACTCACAAACAAATTTTTTTCACCACAATAATAATAAAATATTACTTTAATCCAAACATAATTTAGGATAAAAATCACATTCATTTTCTTCTACCAAAATTTCATCAAAATAATAAAATATTTTAAAAATTCGTTTACACACAAACACACTACTAATTGTGAATTTGGAAAAGAAGAAAAAATAAAACAAAAATCACGATCCGGACGCTTCTTGACGTCCGAACGCATCTCTTATCCTCTCTATCTTCGTCTCTCTGTCTTAGGGTTTTAAATAAATGAATTAAGAAGCTCACACTTTCTCTCTTGCTGCCAAAATTTCCATCTCGCACGACGAGGCCATAGAGATGGTATGGTTTCTGTTCTTTCGCGAATTTTCCATTTCCCATTTGCTTCAATAAATATCAGCGATGATGAGCCACGATTCCAAGGTGCATGGTAGCGTTTCAGAAACTGGTGATGGAAATGGAATTCCCAATGATGAAGTTCGTGATTCTTCCTTCGAGCTTGGTTCCGTGAGTGAGGTTGATGCTCCGCTTTCGCGAAATGGGAAATCTGAGGAGCCAGTGGTTACTTCGACGGAAGAGTTTAGGGTTAGGGTTAGGGTTAGTTCGGAGGGTGAATATGGTGGACGCGTAGTTACTGATATGGATCGGTTTGACGATCCCAACAACGGACAAAACGAGCCATTTCCGGATCGAATAGATCGAAATCATGCTCAGCACGATCGAGAATCCGAGAAATTTTCTGGTTCTGATGGAAAATCTCTGTTATCGGAGTTTGATGATTATGTAGCTGCTGAGAGAAATGGCGGAGTGAGTGCTGGAGTTTCAAGGGATCTAGGGTTTGGTTTTGAAGTGGGTGATATGGTGTGGGGAAAGGTGAAATCTCACCCATGGTGGCCTGGGCACATATATAATGAAGCTTTTGCATCTCCTGCAGTGCGTCGTACCAAGAGGGAAGGCCATATATTGGTGGCTTTCTTCGGTGATAGCAGTTATGGGTGGTTTGAACCCGCGGAACTTATCCCCTTTGATGCTAATTTTGCTGACAAATCTCGGCAGTTAAATTCAAGAACTTTTTTGAAGGCCGTGGAAGAGGCAGTTGATGAAGCTAGCAGGAGATGTGGTCTTGGCTTGGCTTGTAGATGTAGGAACCCTAATAATTTTCGCCCCACCAATGTTCAAGGGTACTTTTCTGTTGATGTGCCGGACTATGAGCCAGGAGTCTATTCTAGTGGTCAGATCAGGAAGGCAAGAAATAGTTTTAAACCAAGTGAGATTCTTGCTTTCATTAAGCAAGTTGCCCTGGATCCTCATGGTGGTGATCACAGAAGCATTAGCTTTATTAAGAATAAGGCCTCTGTTTTTGCTTTTCGACGCGCTGTGTTTGAGCAATATGATGAGACTTATGCGCAGGCTTTTGGAGTGCAGCCATTGCGCCCTTCTCATCCTCAGGCTAATTCTCTCGATCAGCCTGTGAGGCAGCCTCCTAGAGGTATATGCCCTTCCCTATCTTCCATTTTTTTAATGCATAGTTTTATGACTAACTGTTGTTTCTGATGTTTTGCTTATTTTTTATTTTAGAAGTCTTTATCTACTAGACAGCTGATTCACTGATAGTTTGTGGGTTTTGGTTGTTTTGTTTCCTTGCATACTTTGAGATTGAGTGATAATGATGACATTGTCACCAATTTACATGGAAGTGATTTTGTTTGATGTTGAGGTTTGACAAGTTCTGGATTATTGTAGTTTTGGTGAAAGGTTGCAGAGATGGAAGTTTTACTGGACAATGAGCAATTATTAATCTTAAAATGTATCTTTCCAATGGTATAGTGCTGTCTAGTAGGAAAGGAAGCTATGTGCTACAAAATATAAATACAATGCTTCTGTTCTCCTTCTGTGAATCTTTTCATGTTTATTTGCCTGTGGAGACATGTCTCTATCAGCTTCTAATCCACAAGGACTGTATTGTATTTCGGTTGCATCTGCTTTGAGTTGCTTGTGTCACCGTTGATAATGAAATTGATGATTAAACCTTTGTAGATCTATAGCAGTAGAGTGATTAAGAATATGCAAGTTTTGGACATTATACCCGTCCTTAGATATTTAAGATAGACTCTGAATTGAAGATAAGATTGTTTGGACATTCTTTAATACCATAAAATGCGTTTTGGTTAAGTTTTGTTTGGTTGATATTGTGGAGATTAGAGGTCAACAATTTAATACGATAAACATTTTGAGTTATTCTGAATTTTTATGCTCAGTAGCTGATATGTTTGTTGCATAAGTCTGAGAAACATTTATAAAGACACCAAATTTAATCATATTTCCTCTAATTACCTGTATAAGCTTGCAATCTAAAACATATGACCATTATGGTTCTTGATGGGCATCAGCATAAGAAGACGATAATTGTTTCTCTTTTGATGAGCTATAATATTTTTCTGCTGAGTAACATTAGTTTTGTAAGAGTAAAATTTATGTTCAAAGTCAGGTGCCTTTCTGATAAAGTTGAAAGTTTGATATGATGTACAGCACATGTTTTTGTATTGGCTGGATCTGATAATTTATATGGTTTTATTTTAGTCTTTGAGGTATTTACTTATCTTTATATTCTATTTGGGAACATTGAGAGAGAATCTGGCTGTAAGTTAATCTTTTCATAAGGTTTCCCTTATATTAAATATCCCAATCTATTCTTAATCACTTCAATGTAAAACTTTTGAGTTTACAGAGCTTTGTTAATATAATGAAGTTTTCCTCTTATCTTTACAAAATGTTATATTACTTGAAAGGTGAAGCTTCCTATATAACTTTAGGATAACTAGGCCATTTTAATTTTTTAAGCCTGTCGATTTGTGATTATGTTGTAAGCTCATGTAACGTATCTCTTTTACTTATACAAGGATGTTAATTTGTGTGGAATGGATATCAGCTTCTTGCTGCCTGTCTAGCTATTCAAGTCTGTTTCATATGTGAATGCTTCCTTTTTTTCTGATGGTTTTTTGTTGTGTTCTCCAGCTCCTTTGAGTGGTCCACTTAGGATAGCAGAAACTTTGGGTGGTGGGAAGAACACTACAAAATCTGTTAAAGTTAAGGACAATTTCAAGAAGGATAAGTACCTTTTGAAGCGGAGAGATGAACCCAGTAACTCTTTCCAGTTAGCTTACAGGGAGGAGACACCTGATGCAGCGGGGCATTATGTATTTCAGAAGAGAGATCCAGCTGTGTCTGTGGCACCTCAGATTTTGGAGAAGCATGAAGACACGGGGTTTATTAGCCAGGATGGTGCAGCTTCGACTTTAAATGCCAAAGTTGCTGTAGTAGATCAGGTTCAACCAGATGGCGGTGGTCTTGCATCCCAATCAATTACCTTAGATACAAAGCCTTGTCTTGACAAGGGGAAAGAATCTTCTAAAGAAATGACCAAGAGCTTTGAACCGGATGATGTTGCTAGTAAAAGCATGGGTAGGCCAGATATGTCTGGGGAGATGGCATTGCCAAGCATAGTTGATGAGACATCTCAGCCTTCCCATCTGGAGAGCAAAACTTCTGTTGATGTTAGACATGATGGGAATGTAAAACTGCCAGGACTACGTGAAGATTTTCAGCGACCAGAGCAGGGATTTCTGACTATAGCTGATGGAGGGAATGACATTCATCAAGTTATGAGCGCTTCTAATGTTGTATATACTTCGCCAGTTAAAGTAAAGCATCACAAAATCAGTGCTGATGGTGTGGTGAAGAAGGTAAAAGTTCATAAGCGACCTGCAGATGACTTGAACTCTGAGACTTCCGCTATTGGGGAAAAAAAGAAGAAAAAAAAGAAAAAGGGTTTAAATTTACAACCTACCTCAGGCAATCTGGAGAAGCATTCTACTTCTGGAAAATCTGCACATCCGTCAGGAAAATTGATAGGAAAACCTGTCTCAATTGGATTGGCTCCTAGAGAGGATTTTCGTGCAGAACCAGTGCAGGTGGATGTTTTTTCCAGTAATTTGCTGCCCATGGATACCGTAGGAGAAGTTGATTTCGATTTGCCGCAACTTTTGGGTGATTTGCAAGCTCTTGCTTTGGATCCTTTTCATGGTGTTAAAAGAGAGATCCCTGCAGTTGTTCGGCAGTTCTTTTTGCGGTTCAGATCTCTTGTTTACCAGAAAAGTTTGTTTTTATCCCCACCAACAGAGAATGAAGCTCCTGAATTTCGTGTTACTAAATCCCATCCTAGTGTCCTGGCATCTGACAGTTCTGATGATCATGTCAGAGCTTCGCCACTTGTAAAGCCTGTAAAACACATTGTTCGGCCTGATGATCCAACAAAAGCCGGGCGGAAAAGGGCCCTCTCTGATCGTCAAGAAGAAATATCTGCAAAGAGGTTGAAGAAAATCAAGGATTTAAAGGCACTAGCTGCAGAGAAGAAGGCAGTCAGTCAGAAAACCTCTGAAGCCCGCCGAGGAGAGGGAAAAGAATCCATGGTCCAGGCTCCACCCAAGTTAGTGAAACCAGATTCGACCAGGAAAGTAGAGCGTCCAACTAAGCCACTTGAACCCACCATACTGGTGATCAAGTTTCCTCCCAAAACATCACTTCCATCTGTTGCAGAGCTGAAGGCAAGGTTTGCTCGTTTTGGGCCGATAGACCAATCAGGTCTCCGTGTGTTTTGGAAGTCCTCAACATGTCGTGTTGTTTTCTTGCATAAGGTTGATGCACAAGCTGCATATAAATATGCTGTAGCAAACCAATCCTTATTTGGCAATGTGGGTGTGAGGTGCTTCCTCCGGGAATTTGGGGATTCTGCATCTGAAGTCTCTGAAGCTGCCAAGGCTAGGGGAGACGACAGTGCCAATGAAACACCTCGGGTCAAGGATCTTGCAGTGGTTCAACGCCAGACATCAGTATCAGCGCAGCAACCTCTTCCACAGCCAATGATCCAGCTCAAATCCATCCTGAAGAAATCTACTGGTGATGAGTTAGGCCAGTTAACCGGCAATGGAGGTAGTAGTAAAGGAACCCCACGTGTAAAATTCATGTTAGGTGGGGAAGAAAGTAGTAAGGGAGAGCAATTAATGGTGGGTAATAGAAACAACTTCAACAATGCTAGTTTTGCTGATGGTGGTGCACCTTCTCCTGTTGCTATGGATTTTAATAGTAAGAATGTTCAAAAGGTCATTTCTCAACCACCGTTGCCTATTCTTCCTCTTCCTACTCAGTTTACGAAAATCCCACAACATAATTTGCATAATTCGGAAATGGCACCCAGAAATACTCCCAATTTTTTAAACACAAATGCATCAGCTACTGCAACCACAGTTGATATATCGCAGCAGATGATAAGCCTTTTGACAAGGTGCAGCGATGTTGTGACCAATTTGACGGGTTTATTAGGCTATGTACCCTACCATCCACTTTGACCAAAATGGCACTGTACTCAACAATACACCAAATCCTTTACAAGAAAAATGCGGGCGAGTTGGATTGTGGATGACATACTCGAGGAAATGCAAGAACCAAGAAATACAATCGTGGAAAAGGACGCGGAGGTCATATTGGGGCCCAGAGCTGTTCAAGAGGTTAATTTTGAGGTTTTTTGGGCTCCACAATGTAAATGTATTCTCATATTGATAGTGGATAGTGGCATCTTGTTAGCTGCCTATCCTTTTTCGTTTTCTTATTTATCTGCTTGAATCATTTTCGGGGGTGGGGAGGTTTGTTGATTTATCAACGCCCACAGCACATAGATGCTCACATGTACTTCTGTACCCCATCTTGTCTTTGTAAGTGTATCCCATTGCATGAGTACCTGAGAACGGCCTTTCCATGTTTTCGCTATTGCCGAGACCTTCACCTGGCAACCGCTAGCTACTATTTGGAGCCCTTGCCATTCATTCCCTGTGCTTTTGGGTCTTATTGCGTTGGTGTTGAGAATGACACATTGCAATCCAACCAATAGTGGCCAGCCATTGTGGTATGTGAGAGGTTCTTAGATAATAATACTTTTACATCACACTTCAAAGAGTGTCTTAACTATGTGGGTGATCATTATTAGTTGATGTATTTGATTTTTGTGTTAATCATAGTTAATATATAGTGATTAAAGACATGATTAGTGTGATCCTAAAAAATTAATTACAGTCGATAAAGTTAGTGACAATAATAAACACCAAACAATAATTTTCCTAAGCAAAATGTTTTTTTTTTTTAACTTCTCTTAATAACAATCGTTTACTTCCTTATCGATATTTTCCTTTAATTTTTTGGAGCTAAGTAATTAAGCATGTGCTGTTTGTTGATTAATTATGTTTTCACAACTAAATAAAAACTGATACTTACTGTTATAAATCAGTGAACCGTGAGATATTTGTTTTTATAACAATGATATTTGTACATTAAATTTTATTATTATTTTTATACTTGGTTATCAATGAATAAATTTTTAATTAATACAGTATATCATTTGGTTAATGGATTGTGATAATTAATTATTTACAAGCTGATAATTTATTAACTAAACGATATTTTGAATTAATTAAAAATTTGTACATCATTAATCATGTGTATAAGTAATCAATTACTAAAGCTTATTAATCAAATAATATCTTGTATTAATAAAAAATTTACTCATTACTCATCAAATATAAAAATAATATAAAAATAATATACAAATATCATTTTCCTTGTTTTTATGAACATTGAGGGGATGAAGCCCAAAACTCAGACACAAAACTAAGATATAGAAGCCCCCAACTAAATCAGCATGCAATAGCAAGCTCAGCTCGGGTGGAGGAGCTTTTATTTCATAATACCCTAGTTATTTTGAGAAACTCCAGTTAGCAATCCAAACCGCACGCGTTACCTTTGCCAAGGGTGTGAGTGAAGCCAAGATCGCAATCCTTTTGAACCCAACTTCAAATTCGACGGAACATGATATACACTTGATGTGAGTATTTGCTTCTAAAATAAGTGGGGAATGGGATAACGGTGAGCAGTTAAAATAATTTCAGGATAATATAAAAATCTAAACCTTCTTATCCATTATACCAAAAAAAAAAACTCTTATTGGTTATGTTCCGATAAGATTAACTCATAAATTTTCAACCAGTTGTAAAAATACTAACTAAAAATGCATCTACACCTCATCGGATAAGGCCATTTGCAGTGAACTAGTAATTTTGTGTGGCGCAATCTGCGAAACAGAAGTGCTATCCCAGTTCTCACGCATCGGAAACGCGCTGTTCGCATAATTAGATTTGTGCTACAGAAATGAAATAGAACAAGGGAAAGGCTTTCTTAACGACAATATCTTTTATGAAAATTTCATTACTTCTGGTTAAATGAAATATTTATAAATAAATATTTATTTTAAAAGTATCAGTCTAATCTATAAAAAAAATGATAATTAAAAACAAAATAATAAGTATTCCATATTGATTTTATGAAATAGGAGTAATTATGTTCCGCAAACCAAAAAAAATTCCCCAGCAGCAAATTAATCAGACTACTCTGTTATTCCGCGTTGGTAGTGTGCCAACATGCAAAAGTACCCAAAAAAGAGAAACGGCTTCTTCCCGTTCCTGTAGATGCCCCTCCATACTCGGTTATCGCATCAACCCAATTAAGCTTCGTTTTCATTTCTCTTACAACCCCTCAATCATCCCTTTCTTTCTAGTTTCTATTTCTATAATATATAAGCAGCAAAATTAAGTCCCTTTTCCACCATTTTCATCTATCAATTCAATTACGTTACGTACATGGAGATGGAGTTCCTTCCTTTAGAAGTGACCGTTCTCGAAGCCAATGGCTTGAAAAATGTCAACCTCGTATCCAAGATGGATGTCGACGCCGTTCTCAACATATCCAACGACTCAGGCTCTCAAAAGCACAAGACCGTGGTCCATAAAGACTGCGGTTCCAACCCCAGGTGGAACCAAACCTTCAAGTTCAACCTCGACGAAAACTCAGCCATGCAGGGTCGCCTTTTCCTCCACATTACCCTCAAATCAGACAAGAACTTCGGCAGCGACAAAGACATCGGAGAAATCCGTGTTCCCATCAAGGAATTGCTCGATGCCAACAATATTAGCAATGCCAAGGATGGGGCACGCGTCACCTATGACGTGAGATTGCCATCTGGGAAGCACAAAGGTTCATTGGAATTGTCTTACAAGTTTGGACAGAAATTCACAGCGACGATGAGCCACCGGGGAACCGATGATCTGGCCATGGCGTATCCGCAGGGATACCCATCTCCCTCAGCTGCTGGGTATCCGTACCAAGGTGCTTACCATCCCCCAGCTGGGTACAATGGGTACGGGTACCCTACCAATGCGTACCCGCCAGCTACTGGTGGCTATCCACCGTCATCGTCCAATGCGTATCCGTCACCTGCTACGAGTGGAGCCAATGGGTACACATACCCTGCACCATCCCAAGTTAACGCGTACCCAGTTCCGAATGGGTACTCTTCACCTTCGCCACATTGGTATGCAGCACCTGCTGCTGGATATCCGGCACACGCAGGAACACCTGCACCGGGGTATGGTTACCCTCCATACGCGGTACCGGTAGCGGCACAAGCGAGATACGGGTACGAGTATGCACAGCACGAAGAGAAGGCTAAAAAAAAGCAGAAGAAGAAGAAGAGCAAAAAGGGGAAACTTGGAGGAGGTTTAGGTGCTGCATTGGGAATGGGTGCGGGATTCCTTGGTGGCCTCTTATTAGGGGAAGCCGTGGATGCAGCGGAGGACGCTGGCGATGCCATAGAGGATGCTGTTGAGGATGCTACTCTTGGTGGGTTGGACGATTCTTTTGATTTCTAAGCTGTTACTATTTGAGTTGTTCCTTCTTTTCTTTTTCACTCTTAGGTGCTGGAATTTTCCATGTTCGTATGGAAATGGTGTTATGCAAAGTAAGCAAATATAATTACATTCAAGTGTTGAACTTAATTTCTTTAGCTATACTCAAATAATTAGAATTCTTTCTTCTAATTTTAAATGTCAATGAGCTCTCTTAATGTTTAATGTCATATTATAAAAAAATATCGTTGGATATTATTAATTTCAGTCTAGATATAGATAAGTTTTATCATTATTTTAACTGTTACACTTAAATTTTTTGTGTCAAATTTATACTTAAATAACTTAAAATGTTATAATATTTTTATTAAAAAAATAATAACTCTAAATGACTAATTTTATGCCACTTGAGCAATAGTTAAGGTGGACCAGTTTCAAATCCCCCTCTCCTCTAGCTCCCTAAAGATCAAATAAATGAATAATTTTATAAGAAAATTAAAAAAGAAAAATATTCCAAGTATAATTGATCTCATTTGAATTCCAGCTGCATCTAAATATTATTAAAAAAAAGCAAGAAAAAATATTCATATCATTTGACAGCAAGAGTGGTTTTCGTGATATGATAATAAATAATAAAAATAAAATTACAAAATTATTAAAGAATTTTTCGATATTTAATCATACCTCAAAGAGGTTATCAGAATTTGGGCATGCAAATTTTCTTTTTCATATGAATACTATTTCTCAACTGCTCATCATTGGTCATGTACCAAAAAAACTGTTCATCATTAGTCATATGTAAATGCCATCGATCTTATTATAGCGACAAACTAACACAATTAGTCTCGCATAATGTTGAATTAAAATTCAACACAGTTATGTTTTTCCTTTTCATTCATAAATAGTTCTTTTCAGTTGCATTTCTAAAATTCGAAATTGAGTTGGCATAAAAATATTGGGGTGAGAAAAAAATTATCTATTCATAAACGATTTTATCACAAGAACTTTTGTAACTCGGTCTGTATAAATTCGTTATACAAGGTTTCTCCAATTAATTGGATAAACAAAAAGCAAGAGCTTGTTTTACATTAGGATTATGACTCTATAATATCCTATATATACTTTAGTGATATCCTATATACCACGATGCTAGTCCTTATCAAAGGCATATGGCAATACGAATTAACTTTAATTAAAATTGTTTCAAGTCCTAATCATTTATCCCTGTTCGTTATTTGTCCCTAATCCTATGCCTCATCCATTATGTGTATCATTTGAATCTGTGATAGAGTTTATCTCTTTACTTTTTTTTTGATAATAGTTTATCTCTTAACTTTGTAGTTTATATATTCTGTACCATTTTCAACTCTTGCAAATTAATTAATTAATTAAGCTAGCATGGATTACCGGAGGTTCAACATCTACCTGAAGGAAGCCGATGGACTCAACTGCACAAAACTATTCTTCAGGAAGCCCGTATATGCCATGGTCTCCATCGTGGGTGGTTCGCCTTCAAAGCAACGAACTTCGGTGGGAAAACACAAAGGCAAGAACCCCACATGGGGTGCTCGTTCTTCAATGAGGTTTTACTTGGAAGACTCAAAGTTGCAACAGAACCATTTGGTTCTGATGATTCAACTTTGGTGCAAACGAATCCTGGGCGGCGACAAGGTCATTGGAGAAGTTTATGTCCCACTCAAAGAGCTCTACGACAATTCCGGTGACATGAATAGCACTAACTATGGCTGTCGTCAAGTTGTGACACCCTCTGGGAAGCGTCATGGTTTTCTATATTTTACGTATGAGTTTGGCGACACGATCAGAGCGGCAGTGAAGAAGGACAATGGTGCTATATCTTATCCTCTAATGCAGACACAGACCCGTGTAACCCCATCCGCACCAAGTTTGGATTATCTTGGTCTCAATGATTATTCGATATTGTTTCATCCTGTAACATCGTAATCAATATATCAGTATCTTCTACCAACATGGTGTGACACATGTGGTAGTTAGATACTTTGCCCCTCTAAGTATGTGGTTAGGGGTTAAATTTCTTACTCATGTGTATGAAAAAACATCTGTTGGGAGAAGTTAACTCTTTAAATAGATCTCAATACTTCAAAGAATTAGTTCTTGCAGTCTCTTACAGAATACTTGGGAAACCAAAAAATGAAATTATATATATATATATCAGTATCTTCTTCTTTTCTATTTGTTTGCACTAGTACTAGTTTTGTGTTTGTTTAGAGAAATGATGGTGCAATTAGCACCTAAATATACTTGAAGCATTCGTCTGCAACAAAAAAAAATCAGTTTTACTTTTTTTTAAAAAAAATAATTCCCATAAGCGCAAAATAAAGTAACTAGATTGCAGAACTGTTTTGGCATGAAATTTTGTTTTTAAGATGATTACATGCAGCATGGCCAATTAATTAAAAGAGATTTACTGTTTTTCTTTTAGTACTTGAGGATGGACTGAACCCGTACCGGGGAGGAGGAACACTAACTTTGCTAGGATGACCACTAGACCAAAGCCCTAATGGCCTTTAAAGAGAATTACAAATGACTATAAAACTAAGATTAATAAATGTGTAAGACTACATATTCTTGTGAAAAACATCAGTACCTTGGTGCCACTACAATGCAACTATAACACTGCTATTTTCTTTCAGACTACTTTTTTTTGGTTAAAATGTAATATTTTCTCATAACAATTAACTAGTTTTTGCTTTTTAACAATTTTGTTACTCCAAACAATAACTAAGGATCAAGAAGTGCCAGGAGGGGGTGCACCCAAATAGGAACTCTGTAACAAATACGGCATAACAAGAAAAGGAAACTGAGTGGTTTTAAAAGATTACATCAATTCTTGCCAAAGACTTTCTATAATGGTGATGAGTTCATGATCATTCCATTCTTCATTCTGGAAGGCCTTACTGTTTTTGTTTTTCCAAATGTACCACATTATATAGCTTCAAGTTCCATTCCTATTGGGCATATTGGTGTTCCTTCTAATGCTGGACCCGTGCATGGATATCCGTGGGTCACGGTGAAAGGGGACACATGAACCAAGTTGCAGCTGCCTTGGGGCTGCTGAGGAGTTGTAGATCGTTTTCCTCTTCATCCCCACACATGGAACAAGAGTTATCCATGCAGCCAGACTTGCTTTTAACTTAATTCTCTTTGGTAGTCAAGATATTATGGAAGGCTTTCCATAGAAATATTTTGATTTCTCGTGTTACTTTTGAGTCTCCACTCTCCACATATCTTTCTAAGCTAAATTAAATTATGATTTTTATATTAAATTTATACTTAAAAACTCTTTTCAACCTATTTAATCTATTAATGAAGATGCCTTGGGCAATGTTATAATTTATTTCAGTTTATAGGTTTGACAAGTTAACCCATATCACCTGACTTATAAATTGGTTCATTTGTTATGGATTGACTCGTTCTTGTCTTGTTGAAGTTGAGATCTATTGGGCCTTGATCCATTCCTTTTGTTTATTCTTTTATTTTTTTGTTATTTTTAGAAGAGTAATTAAATATTATAAATTGAATTTTATGAATGCATAAAGAGATTTCTTATTAATTTGTTGTAGTTTGTGTCTAAATTATTCCTTCAGCCTTAAAACTTAACATTACAAAAATAAAAATAAAAACCCCTCAACCACTATGGGCAATCTCAACGCTTAAAATAAATTAAATCATCCTTGTAGGCTTGTACATTCCTTCGACGAGGCTTGTCTTCAAAAACACCCTAACAAGTAAAACACAAATGACAAACCAACCTAGCTAGCTACTTCTCTGTCCGACAGAGAGCATCTATCTGAATTCTGGAACAAACCCCAATCCCAAACCTAAACCTAAACCTAAACCTTCCTTCAAATCTCTGTGATTCTACTTCAACTATTCGGCTATTCCATTCCATAGAATCAAAGACGTACACAACCTTAACGGCACGATACAATTCCTCTACTCTCACCCAAATGTCTCACACCCAACAAACCCTTATGCCCCTCGACTCCGAAACCGAAGATTCCTCCTATGAACCCCATGAAACACCCCCAACCCAAATACCCAATCCGCTCACAAACTCAGACCCGACCCGAATGCCGACCCTCCTCCATCTCTCCTTCAACCAGGACTCCGGTTGCTTCGCCGCCGGCACCGATCACGGCTTCCGCATCTACAACTGCGACCCCTTTCGCGAGATCTTCCGGCGAGATTTTGGTCTCGGCGGCGAAATTGGTTTGGTTCACATGCTTTTCCGGTGTAACATACTTGCCTTCGTGGGTGGCGGTGGCGGTGGCGGTGCTGAGCCCAGCAGGTACCCGGTCAATAAAGTGATGATTTGGGACGACCATCAGTCACGGTGCATCGGCGAGCTATCGTTTCGATCTGAGGTCAAAGGGGTTCGTCTCCGAAGGGACCGAATTGTGGTGGTTCTGGTGCACAAGATATTTGTCTACAATTTCGCCGATCTTAAAGTTTTGCATCAAATTGAGACAATTGCAAACCCTAAGGGTCTTTGTGAGGTCTCGCATGTTTCGGGGACAATGGTGTTGGTTTGTCCTGGGTTGCAGAAGGGTCAGGTAAGGGTGGAACATTATGCGTCAAAGAGGACTAAGTTTATAATGGCACACGATTCCAGAATTGCTTGCTTTGCCCTCACGCAAGATGGGCGCTTGCTTGCCACCGCTAGCAGCAAGGGAACTTTGGTCAGGGTTTTCAATACCTTGGATGGATCATTGCTCCAAGAGGTATATATATATATGTAGATGTTTAGCTGCTTCTTGTTTCTCTGCCCATTTTTTTATTTTTTTTATTTTTGAAGTAAATTGGATCACGTTGTTGCTGTAAAATGTGGTTGTTTGTTTTATGTAGATATTTCTAAGAATTTGTTTTGTCGGATGCATTGGTAGGATCAGGAAATAATGCTAGAAAATTAAGTTGGTTTGTCAGTCTAGTCTACTGATATGCATTTCCTTCTAATTATTTTTGTTTTGAAATGTTTTGTTAAGGGTTGTAACTTGTATTGAAGTGGCTTCTGCTTAGTTTTAACTATTTTGGGAGTTTGAATGTAAATTAGACGTAGGATGATGATTTCAGGTACGGAGAGGTGCAGACCGAGCAGAAATATACAGCCTTGCTTTCTCTGCTACTGCACAGTGGCTTGCTGTCTCAAGTGACAAGGGAACCGTTCATGTCTTCAACCTAAAGGTTGATTCAGGATTATTGGGACATGACAGATCAAATAGTACATCTGAATATAATCCTGCTAACCCATCAGCAGCTTCCTCTCTTTCATTTATTAAAGGTTTGTGCACTTGTCCACAGTGAGTTATTCATAATTCATGTTTGGAAATTAGGTGCCTTGTTCGGTAACAATAAAAGAACTAGGGGTGCATTTGTTGCTGTAACATTACAAAGTCTTATTTAGTCTGAAAATTAAGAATTTTCTAATAATAGGTTATTGCTCACAATCATCTTAATTCTGGCTGTTTTATAGGTGTGTTACCTAAGTATTTTAGCTCAGAGTGGTCAGTGGCTCAATTTCGCTTGCATGAAGGTTTGCAGTATGTTGTTGCCTTTGGCCATCAAAAGAACACAGTTGTAATACTTGGCATGGATGGCAGGTATTTCAGTAATGGATCATATTTGTTCCCTCCTTTGTCATTGCTCTTTTTTGTTTTGGGTGTTGCTTAGAGATATTAGACAGGCACAGGACTAGTTTGGTGGAAGTGTGATTTGAGAACTAAACTTTTAAAGTTTACTTTCTTCTATACATGTGCATTGCTTGCTAAAATTGACCAAGGCTTGATGACTTCATTCAGATTTTGTGCCAATGGTACAATTAACAGAAAAGTCGGATTGATTTTTAGAGTCATAAAGTGGACGATAGGTTATGCTTTTTGGGGAGAGGGGGTCGTGTTGTGAGGTTGGATATTTCTGTGTAATGACCAATGGATATTTTAGGTTCTGCTACTAAGCATTGCTTTAACTTAAAATTTTCCAATTATCCTTGCTCAGATGCTTCTTCAATATTGGCACCAGACCACTAGCTGCATGATTATATTGTTCTATTCTCTTATGTTTATAATTTTTTGTATGCTTATAATTGATGATATAACTGTTAAATGATGCCAGGTTTGGAACATTATATCCTAAAATAATTAGATAATGAGGGTCATTTACATTTTCAAATGATCAGCTTTTATCATATGAATATATCATCATAACATAAAAATTTTACTAGTTCTTTGTCTATGACGTTTTCTTTTCTTGTAAATTAAATTTTGATGCAATTGCTTATTTGATTGTTAATGCAGCTTCTATCGATGCCAGTTTGATTCTGCAACTGGCGGAGAGATGACACAACTTGAATATTATAATTTCCTAAAACCAGAAGAGACATTCTAGAATGGATGTATCGTGTATTTATATTCAGTGGCCCTTGCTGTGAATACCATTGTGAATTTTATGGTTACCCCCTTTATCTATAACGTATAGATTGTAAATACGAGTATATTTAAAGCCACTAATGTTATCCAACTGTTGGCATGTATATATCACTCCTTTTTATCAATTAAAATGAATTATCTGCAGCTTTCGCTCCAGATTCTTTACACTCGTGAAAAGGTAATTATGTCAACAATGTTAGCTGTGTGATATTTCTGCCGAATTTGTTTAGTAATGTTTTAGGTCTTTGCTTGGTTTTACTTTTTATTCATGGATCATTGATTGGTGTTGAAACTTGTAAGGGCTTGTGTTAAATTTCAAATATGCGCATGGTGACACGTCCATAAGGATAAAAAAGTGGGTCTCACTATTTCTAAGTTATGCAACGTCCTTCTTGCTTCCACGGTTGAAGTCACCAGTTTATCACTCTCTCTGTTTAACTAGTACTTGTACCTTGGGCACTCCAACTCTGTTCCCCATTATTTCAATTACCTACCATAATTTTGTATCTCCATGAGAATATATCAATATGCACTACTTATCATAATAAACAATAGAATGTGAGGTTGCTTTACAGAATTCAAATGTCACTTGAAAAGTGGTGGAGATTAGAGGAAATTTAGTTACAACAAAAGTAGAGGTATTCATTATGAACAACTTAAGTTTAAATATAAATCGAATTTATTCTGCCAAGTAAGTTTTCTCTCTTTCAAATTTGTATTCTCAACTATATATTCTTTCATTTTTACTCTCTGTCAACTAAATATTCTTTTATTTGTGATCACTAAAATTCATATTGCCAAACTATGGAAGTCCAAATCAACTGGCCATATCGAATGTTTATTGCACGCTACTGTGGAGGAAAGAACGCAACAATGGATGAAGTAGAAAAAGTCAGTCAGTGGGAACAAGTAAGTAACTTGTTCACATTAGACATATAAATTAGCCAACTATATTTACGTATCACCATAAAAAAAAAGGTGAATAATGGTTAAGAATATAAGCTTCTTAAAAAAGGATCAAATAACAAAATCTTAGAGATGGAAGATCTAATTCTTTTTAGGGGATTTAGTGCTAGGGGACTTGTCAGCTCAGCTGCTGCAGCGGTTTTTTTTAGGCAACAAAACTGAATTGATGTTTGGCAACACTCCCCCGTTGGCATTAGTGACTCCTTTGTAAGAGTTTCCCCAATTCCTCGTCATTTCTCACAGCCTGCAGCACGATCTATGTTATGTTGTGACAGGTTGGCTATCCGTGTGTTTGAATTTGAGATCAGTATGATTCTGATGAACCGAGCTAAGTTTGCGTAACTTTGGGATCTCAAGTGACTCAAAGACCAATTGACAAAACAGCTTAGAGTTGTGAAGCGCCGGCCTTATTTTTGGGGTAAATACTAAGTGCAGGATTATATTGCGCAAGTAAAGGAACAAGTCTACAACCAAATTTGAGGTATATTGATGCCAATATGTTTGGTACAATCACATTGTGACGACACAACATTTTCACCCCATTCAGAAGTCACTTTAATATTACTTATTTATTTCAGAATCAATTCTAAAAAGTGGAATTTATTAATTTTAAAAAAAATTCTACAAAATGTGGTTCTATTTTATATCACTCAAATAATAATAAAAAATCACAATAATTTTTTAATTAGTTTATAATTTAACTCAAATAAGCATTAAAAATCAAAGAAAATAGGCTGAAAAAAGTTTGCAACTAAGGCTACCCTAAGAGTTTAATGAACATCATTTTCTCAAATAAATTGGCATTGATATAAAATTTCATACATACACTAACGTCATGAAAATGATAGTATTTTTAAGAAATACAAAGAAAATCTACTGCACATGATGTAGTGGCCAAATCTGATGCAAGGATTGGACATTAAGAACAATCTCAAGTAACTCTTATCTATTGGTTGGCCTCCTTGCGTCCTGTTTTGACGTATCCAATAGGTGAACGTGGACTGCATCTGGGAAAGAGCTAATGATTTTAAACTGAATTCTCCTCAAATCAACAGCAAATTCCAATGCCTGATTCATGGTTGCTCGAGCACCCGCTAGTGCTTCTACAACCTCCGTATTTGTCAAGTAAGACGCGCATATTTGACTTAAAATTCGATCATGTCTTTCTTGGAATCTCACAACTCTTTCTTCTGCAACTTCCAACGCCTCGCTAATGATTTTTAATTTTTGTGCAGCAACTTGTGTTCTATGCCATCTCTTGAGGTTCGGCACGCAAAATAAGAGTGAGGTAGAGAAGCCTATTATGGCGAAAACGATGTTGCCAAAGTCCATGAGAGATGTGCATGGTTGAACTAATCCTAGAGGATATGAGTAAAACAATGCAGACCCTTATACTTTGCTTCAGTTTGGGGTTACGACATTACTTGAACGTGAATTAATTTTCTATTCTCTTTATTTTTCTCCCCTTTTTCTTCGTGATAAAACACTTCTGCCAAATTCTGGGAAAATATCCAAGTGCCCCTCACATTCTGCCAACTTTGAATCCGCTATCACCAATTTTACATGGTAGGTGTTAAACAAACAAGTATTCTTAAGTTTAAGGGAATAGGCCTAGTTGAGGTTTCTTACACTTTCGTTTATTTTTCCATAAAAATGTGTAACAACGAAATTACAGGCATAAAATGTACACTTTTTATATGTTTTCTTATTCATTTTATTTTAATATTTTCTGGTATTGCGATGAATGGTTCGTTGTGCTAGACTTATTGAATTCATGAAAATTTTACTTCTACAACCTCCAAACAAATTCAAACTCAAAACAACAAAGTGACAAGCAAACTCTAGCTAACATAACTCATTGCTCATTATTAAATCAATAACAAAAAATAGAATCATTTTAATGATTAATATATAATGTCAGCAAATGTAAATTACAACTTCGCAGACCAAAAATGTGAAACTGAATACATAACCCGTATCAAAAGCAGCGATAACATAAGTCGCCAGCTGCGCATCCGGGGAACCGAGGAGTGGGTACTGTGATACCCTACTAATACAATTATATATGTTGGCAGAATTTGTTTACATAATATTCTATGTGAACACAATTACATAATTAGAACTGTTCAACTAAGATTTTTTTTTAATTGAAATTATAGTTATGGTCTAAATAGATGAGTTTTGAAAAAAAAAAATTAAGACAAAAATTAAAATTAAAATTAAGTTAAGGGACAGAAACTAAAAAGTTTCTAATAATAAATATTATGCATAATTTCCTTTTTAAATTTCTATATTTTTGTACATTAATTAAAGGAATTATGCTCTCTCTCTCTCTCTCTCTCTCTCTCTCTCTCTCTCTCTCTCTCTCTCTCTCTCTATCTATATATATTAATTATTAAAAATCACTTTAAAATAATCTATAATAAATAATTGGAGAATTAACTTGCATTTATAGTTATGAAATTCAAACCAATTATTGATTTAAGATAAGTATTGACTTAGTGTATTACTGATTCAATCGATGAATTACTGGTCAAATCGTATAAATTTAAATGAATATATGAATATTTAATAAAAATAAAATAAATATAAAAATAAATATAAAAATTAAAGAAAATATAATTTAATTCCAAACAAAGAAATTCACAACATAAGTATTTAATTTCTACCACATAAAAGTTTTAAAAAGAAATTATACATAAAAATTCATTATAAGAAAATGTTCACTTTGTACCTTTGCTATAATTCTCATCTGCGTCTCACACCTATATTTTATTTTCATCCTAAATATTTTCAAAACTTTTCAAATACATCCCCAACCACTAATTAAAAAAAAATAAAATTGGACAATGTCATTTCATTAACATTTTTAACAATATTAGCAATTAAGACAAATGTGATAGAGTTTGAAGATATTTGAGACGAAAATAAAACAAAATATAATTGTAAGACAAATAAATTTTCAAGTAAATTTAAGAGACAAAAAATATATTTTTCTGTTAATTTTTGTCACACGGAGGCCAATCAGATCATCGGGGTGATGGTGTAGGAAATAAAAACCATACTGAACATGACTTTACAATTACACTGGCTAAAATTGAAATGAACATGGATGAATCCACTTCTAGACGCCAATGAGTAAATCGTACGTTTGAATAACTAGATAAGATGAACTTGACATATCACTTATGCTTTGAGAGTTTTGTTGCTAGTCTCCCCCGAGAGGTCCTCGGATCAGGTTGCACTTTATTAGCTTTTCTCTTTCGTTGCTTTTTGGGACTCTGCAGCATCCGTGGCTTTCTACTGAATTGCATTCTTTCCAGGCGCTGGCGACGGATCTCAGGATCTGCCCAACCTTTTCCCCATTCTGAGAATGAGGAATATGGTTTGTGAGTTTTCATTGCAAGCAACATATCTGCCTCAGGGTAAACGTAGAAAGCTTGCTCACTCATGGACTTCACAAATTCCATTCCCAATTCTGTTGGTTCAAGGTATTTTATCTGAACATGGGTCTGCAAGTGTATAGTAGTAGGCTTCAGATCAAACCAGTCAAATTACCAATGGACACTTACAGCACAGGACAGCATACATGTAGATAAGATAGCACATGCATGGTAAGACAGGCACACCATAGTTTTAGGAGAATGTTTGAAGAACATAGCAGCGGCACAGTTCCACTTGAATGCTGAATGCAGAAATATCTGACAAAGATTTCAATCCTTAAAATTCAAAACACCTTAAAAAGAAAAATTATACCTTGTCATCTCCCTCCCTGATGTATCCTTTAACTTCCAAAATTCGAGCAAGACCTCTCCACCATAATATATCAGTGGTTATAAATTTTTGAGACTGCATATGGCCATCATATGAAAACAATTAAAACTTGTTACATGAATTAGCGACAACGTGGAACATCCAACATAACACAGTGGGAGATGACAATTATATGTAGCTTAACCTGCTCCCTTATCTTTCTAACAAACATCGTAAGATTTGGCCTCTCTCCAACTCTTCTATCTTTGGTGTCAAAATGTATATCATCATCATATGAGAAATCCATGGAATAGCTACATGCCTGAAAAATCAACATCCATGTTGCATTAGTTTCTTTCCTCTTATGGAATTTCGAAAATACAATCTCTGGGCCATGTGCAAAAGTTCCACAAAACTTGAGCTCTTAAAGTTAAAACTAAAGTAGATCCAGAAACTCCACAAAACAATGCATTTGTTTAACTAATTTATCCAATTGAAACCTAATCCAGAGTGATAGAAACACACAAAATACACATGGAGGAGGCGAAGGTACATATGGCTGAAATATAATGTCTAAAATCCAGGAGTCAATATTATAATATAAATTCACATGTAAGACAGCACTAATTGCAAGTGTACTTGGTATAAAATTGAAATAATTGGACATACATAATGGGAAGCTATAGTTTGTAGTAAAACACACGCCTCCTCTATCAGATTCTGCTTTTGAGGTGGTCCATCAACACACACATCACATCTGCACGAAATGAGGTTCATCAAGAAAGTGACAATGTGAAGGCTTACATGCATGAGTAAATGACTCAAAAAACCTACCCCACTACCAGCAAATACAACCACAGCATAAGTAGACCAGGACATCCCTTGATTACAAAAGCACGTAAATATGCTGATGCAGTAAAAAAGGTACCTCAATACCAGATATTGGTTTGAATTTGAAATACATACAGGATCTTAAGCTTATCCTATTTTATAACAAGTTTTCACTTCAATGGATGCTGAAACATAATAAAATGGGGACGCACTGAGGCCAAACTTTACATACAAGAGACACTTCTGATGACTGAAATCCTCTCCGAAGTACTCCACAAGTGTCTTTGCTCGACAACATGAAGTATTCATTCCATATCTGCAAATATACATTAAGATTCCGTACTAAACTCAAATAAAATAGGGAAAAAAGCTACATAAAGATGTATTCATCAATGCAAACCTGAAACAATCAGACAACATGATATATGCTTGTTTCATCTGATCTTCACTTCTACGACTTGGCAAAAGTGATGGCATTCTTGCTAGGTTTGCATATAGAACTGGTTGTGAAATGGAAGCAAAAAAGAAAATTTAATGGTTTTGATACAATATATAAGTGGAGCAAAAGAATCATAAACAATAAGCAACCTACTAATTATGTGAATCAAGGGAGTAACATGAGTTTAAAATCCAACAGAAAAGAACAAAGGAAAAGTGCATGACAAGGTAAAAATTATATTCTAGTATAATTAAACTTACTGCAATCAGCTAATTTCCCATCTCGACCAGCCCGACCAGCTTCTTGGTAATAGGCTTCCAAACTCTGATCAAATTACATAATCAATTATTTGAGATATCTCAAAAAAAAAAAAGACAATTCAGGAAGTGAAAGCATCAAACATGGAATGCACAAGAAAATACAGAATTACAGATAAACTCCAATTAATAATTAATTATGTTAGGAAGAATGCATTAAAAAAACAAATACCTGCGGCCAACCATAGTGGATGATTCTTCTGACATTTGATTTGTCAATCCCCATTCCAAACGCAATTGTTGCAACAACAACCTGAAAATGATAAAACACAAATGTATACCTGTCATTTGAGAAACCTTTTTATGGTTCGGGAATGAAGGAAAGAATTGAAATTATGTAGTAAACTCACGCAACAGAGGGATGAACAAGGGAAAAAAACAATTCAGAGCCACGTCTTAATATCAACAAACTTTTAAGAAATTTGACTCTTGATTTTTTTTTTGGTTCATAATATGAGAACTTCAGCAATAATAACAGAATAATTACAAAGAAACAGCCATGCTTAGATGTATAACAGGCAGAGCAGGGTTTCAAACAGCCAAAGTTGCAAAAATAATATAAAAAAAGGACTAAACAAACATAGAAATAAACAAGAGATTCTGTATGAAAACAAGTCTGAAACTCTTAAAACCATCAATATCAGATAAAAAGAGTAGAAGAGAATTACTCAGTTCCCTTTTAATGATAGAGTTCCATACAGTTGATCCTGGTTTTTCATAATGAGAGTTATGTGAATAGCACACCACAGATATACGAAGTGCGTGTTTGGATTAGCTGTGAAAAAAAGATTATGTGAAAAATCGATTATGTGTATAATTGATTTTCAAGAAAATCAATTATGAGAAAAATAATTTATGTTTGGATATGTTAATTCATTATCGATTTTATGATAAGGAATTTTGTTTGGATTGTATAAAAAAATTGCTTTTATGTATTAAATTACCAAAAGATGTATGAAATGATTGAAAAAGTTATTTAATTGAGGGCAAATAGGCATTTATCTTTTAAAACTTTTGAAATAATCTGAAATCAAATAATTAAAAGCTTAAAATAACAGCTTTTTTTAAAAAGTTGTTTTTAGTTTTAGAAAAATAATCTTAACTTATAATCAATTTTACACATTTTAAACAAAAAAGATAGATTTTAGATAAAACAACTTTTTATTAAAAAAAAAAATTGTTTTGAGAAAGAATTAATCTTTCCTAAATATGCTCGAAGTTGCAAGGAATAATACGTGTAATTTAAATTTCTGAATCCAACTTTGGCACATCGCATTTTACTATTAAATGATGACACGTCATAACTGGCCACCTTAATTCAAATATAAAATAGTGGTCCCTCTTTTAAACAAAAAAAAAAAGGTAGTTGGGTTGAAAAATATTGAAGTCAGACATCTATAATATTCTGTTCAGGCTCCAGATCCATACCTCTATAGTATTTTCATGAAACTCTTTGTGAACACTTCTGAGATGCGATTTGGGCAGCTGGAGAAAGAAATTGAGCTCATAAATCAGTTTAATACCTAACAAGAAACAAATTCAAAAGGTGACAGGAGAATGCGCATAAAAAATTTCTTAGAGAATTGTGCAAAAGTAACTACCAAGCTTGGTTCAATGAAATCCACAGTAGAGCATGGCAGAATAGTTTAAAAGTAAATCAGAAAGAAGAATAACATGGAAAATGTAAATTATTCTGTTTCCTATAGAAGACATCCATTGGAAAATATGTACTTCATGGAGTCTTAGACATGAAGATTCTCCTGTCAATTGACATGATCAACCTAATAAATTTTAACTTGTTACACTTTTAAATGTTCATCTAATTAAACAAGATTGAGAGTAACATATAACCCATACCGCTGCATTATAAGCAGCAGCCTTCACGCCAAACTTGCATAGATACTTTGCAATGCTCAGTGTTTCTTTTCTGGTGGGTACATATATGATTGCTGGTCCTTGTTCCAAGGGCTCTTTAAGAATTCTAAGTCTTCCTTCTGGTTTCTTAGGTGGATCAATAATCTCAGATAACTCCCATTCCTTGGAAGGAGGTTGTACACAAAACTCACCACAGGTAACTGCATTTACAGAAGTGATTAATACATAAAATTGATAATCAGAAATGTTCAATGAGATTGAATTTTTTCACTATTAGCACTGAAATTGTTTTCAGTTTCTACCCTAATTATGACCAATAATGTTTAGGTCGGAAATAGCAGAAATATTAGTACCATCCCAATCATCCACACTTTGAAAGACATCAATGTCATTTTCCAAGAAGTCAACTGACAATTCTTTTCCCTTTATAAAATCGTCTGTGTTTCCTGAGCGCATTACATTAATATCTCTGTCAGCATAATCATCTTGGTTGTCATCCACATCATAAGGAGAAACACTGTCTGTATCAGAGATTCTACTAGCATCAGAACTATTGGAAACATCATTCGATTCCTTTGAGATGAAAGCTTTTTTATTTTCATCAGTCTTTTGCTTTCTACCATATAGTTTAATCAATTCATTAAAATCTTTCTCATAAGATGCCGATGATGTTCCACTATGCTTTACCTGTATGAGGCCACAGTGAATCTTAAGTGTTATATAGTAACAACAAGATGGTACAGTCAGAGATAAGTATACATGGTATAGTCAACAAACTCACCATAAAACGTAAATTAGATCGAAAAAATGACGTAAGCACGACATTTGTTTCTTCTGACATGCATAGTGACTTTAAAATGTCTTCTCGAACTCGGTTTGTAGCTGTAGCTGTCAAGGCCATCAGAGGTATATCAAACTTCAGGGATTTTAGCTTGCTAGTACTGAAATTTTCCCTCAGCGCAGACAGTTGGCTGAAACAAGAGTAAGTAGACATTTTAAAAAAATTGACATGCCTGTTAAAATCCCAATCACAAAAAACAGGTCATACTTATGACAGCAGAATAGAGACATTTAAAGAAATTGTGAAGTATGCACTAAATAAAGAACAAAAGTGATGTGTGATGATCAATGGAATGAACCCACAATTGATCTTATTTTTTTTAATATACAAACCACAAGCTATGATAATTTGAGATGTTCTATGCACACAAATTGATCCAGTTTATTTCCAATAGTTATAAACAACGAGGAACAGAAGGGATAAAACAGACCTGTAGTCTGGACGGAAATCATGACCCCATTTAGAGACACAATGTACCTCATCAATTGCGAATAAAGCAATACCACGAGTTTCTGCAAGCTTCTGCAGTTGTTTAATCAATCTACATAGGATTGTATTGTAGTTCCCAAACATAAGAAGAAGAATAAAAAGACTAAGAAGATGAAGACTTGTAAGACACAATGAGCTTCAAGGCCCCTAACCATACCTTAGGACTGTCTCTGGGCAAACATATATTATGCTATACATGCCTGTCATTGCTTTCTGTTCAATAGTATTGTCAGGTTGCCCAGACCCAAGAAAGCAAGCACTGACTCCATGTCTTTCTAGCTTTAAGCATTGATCATGCATCAGGCTTATTAAGGGTGAAATCACAACCACCACCTTCCCAGTTAACAATGCAGGAATCTGAAAGCACAGAGATTTCCCTGCCAAAATGTAATTATGAATATATGCACAATAGCAACATAGCATGCACAACACAAGTAAAGCTAAAGAGTGAAACCAGATCCAGTTGCAGCCAGGACAAGACAGTCTTTATGAGCGACCCAGGCAGTGAGGGCTTCCTTTTGAAAACTTTTCAAGGATGAAAAACCAAAATGCTTTTGCAAGAGATTGCTAACTTTCTGCTCCCAATCAGATGCAATATCCAAATCTTCCAACATCACACTGGGAGTGGGATGAACTCCCATTTCAGAGAAAGGCTCCTTATGCTCTTCCACAATGCCTTGCACGTCAACAACTACATTATTGTTCTTCTTACTCTCTGTGGATTGGAAATGGTCGAGTATCCTCGGCTGTCGAACTTGACTGAAATAACGGGACGAGGGAAAAGCTCTTTTTTTGAGAGCCTTCCCATTGTTCGCATGAAATTTGGAGCTATGGGTAGTGGATGCTTCACAGTCTCTGCTATTTCTAACAGCACTATTCAAGATATAATCCACAACGCTGGTAGTAGATGGACCCACTATTTTTATGGCTTCTACAATATTGGAATACTCAAACCCCATTTCAAGCATTTCAGCAATGACTTGGTCCGAAGATATGTTGTTGCCACCCATAGCATTCCTTCGTTAAAAAACTTGTGAACCAAAAAATCAGAGAGACACACCTAGAAACATGTAAATTAGAAATAAGAAAGATCCCCTTTTGAATGGAGAGAATGAATCTAATTGTACGATTCACGCAAACAACAGAGAAGAAATTTATGAGAAAGTAATGCTTCGAACGAATTAAGGTGACATGACATTACCTGATGATGAACTATCTTCTGATTCCGAACCGCGCCAAATCTTTTTGAGTAGCGCAAACATTACAAGGAGGGTTTTTGCAAAGAGCTATCAGAAGAACCGCCTCTAAACGACGCCGTCCCATAAACAAAAGTACAGCCCACAAGTAGAGTAACGTAGATTCTCTCTTGTCGTTGTCGTTTGGAGGATATGGGGCTATATTTTATTTTTGGGTAAATTATAGTCAATATCTGAAGTTAACTTTATGGCGTAATATCTTTCTTATTTTGTATTTATTTTTTGCATGTAAACATTATTTTCATTCACAGCAAACATATAAAAATAATTTACACTTAACTTCATAGTAAAATACATAGTGTCAAACTTGGTTTTATAAATATAATTATTTGTTAGAAGTTCAAATTTAATTAACCTGAAAAATTTTCCTCAATTTTAAAGTCTTATTTGAGCTTTTTATTTGAACTTTACTACAAAGCCCAAGGTTCTATAGCATGGAGCATCACTGAAGTTTTAAACAGGAGTGGATCTCATTTTATGAGTGAAGTCCACCCGAATGAAATTTATCATTTGATTTGTATTTAGGCTGCTTTCAAGATAAAAATCTTTGAGCCTTTTAACTTTTTTTGAAATTATTTATGTGATGGGATGGGGCTAATATACTCTTAATTTTCTATTTATACTCCATACTAAATATTTAAATTGTTATTTTCAAGTTCTCCTAAATTAAATGTTAATGAACAAATAGGAATGTAATAATTAATTAAAATATGCTTATGTGTCTACAATTATGTAGCCATAATTAATTGGCATGTTTAATTGCTTTTGGACTAAGGAGTAGTCTCTTCAATTTGTTGTATGGAAGATAAATTTACATATATGATATGTATAAAATCAATAAGTCTCAAGAGAAATATTAAGTAATGTAGGTGGTTAACTTAATGGTTAAAGAGGTGTACTTTTTATATTGATTATTCAGTTTAAACATTGGGCTAGTAATTAGAAGAATTAATTATTGTAAATACAATTGACCAATATAAAAGTGCGCCATTAAGATCCTCCTTCTAAAAAATTTAATCTCAATTTACATAAAAGTTAATTTAAAAATACCCTTATATAGAACTGAAAAAAAAAATTGTATCAAAAGAGATATAAAGTCTTGAAGTTACCTTCATGCCTGTGTTTTTATTTTTAATATTACACGCTAATGAAAAACTCAAAACACAAATAAATGTCAATTTTTTTTTGTTACACTGAAAGTTTAAAGAGGAGAGAAAAAATAACATTACTGATTACAAGAGAGAAGTCTAAAAAACAAGAACATAACATAAAAACGTAACTTGAATTCTTTCATTCTGTGCATACATTAAAAAAAAAAAAAAAGTACTCTGCCAGTTACATAGGTGTATGAAAACAAAGAATAGAGTAAAAAGAAGAAGAACAAAAATAATGCCGTTCTTACTCTACACAGTTCGGGTAAACTAGATTACATACTACTTCAACTTCCTTCAATTTCTCATCAAAGTCATCTTTCTCTACGTTTGGGTTGTTATCTAACCACTCAAGAGCTTCCTTCACTATATTCTCTATCTTCTCCTCATCATCTGAATCTATTTTATCTTGGAGCTTGTCTTTGGCATTGACAGTGGCAGTGCTCTTCATATTATAAATGTAGGACCCCAACTTGTCTTGGGCCTTTCGGCTTCTCTGTAATCTTTGTGTCATCTTCCAAAATTCCTCAGCATCCTTGGCCATCTTTTCAATATCTTCATGGGTCAGAGGCCCATTATCGATGATAGTGAGTGATTCCGATGTCTTTGATGCCTTGTCCTCTGCTTTCACACGTAGGAATCCATTGCCATCAATTTCAAAGGTAACCTCAATTTGAGGCACTCCCCTGCAAGCAATGTCAAACCAATGGTAAGAAACTGCAAATTCTTCTATATATAGCCAATATCTTAGCTTATTTTCTTATTAGAGTTACCTTGGGGCAGGTGCAATGCCCGACAGGTTAAACCTCCCAATTTCACGACAATCCTTTGTTAGTGTTCTTTCACCTTGATAAACCTGAAAAAATTTCAATATAAGAATTGTAGTCACACACAGCTCAAATAACCAAAATAAAGGACCAAATATGGAGATTTCTTCATATTCTTTCTACAAAAGACAATTTGAGGAAACGTCATATGCATTGATAATGCATGTTCAATGTGCTCCACGGGCTGTGAAAGTTAATTGTATTTATTTGATTCATGAGCTCAGGCGGCTGGTTTGTGGTTCATTTTCCCCTCCATAATCAGATCCAGTGATATTGAAGCGGAAAATGTTCTAGAATGATGAAATAAGATGGTAGGAATCTTTCCTGTAGGGTGGAGTGGAGCTTGCTGTTTGGATGTTGTGAGGAACTCGGAAAAATAGGAATGAAAAGGTATTTCACAAATTCTAAATGGCCTAGTCACTCCTCTATTTCAAAGATTATACAAGATTAGGAGTTTATGTGTCGTGATTAGTGTAATTTTGGGGTTTTAATGTTAAATTATTTGTGGATCAGCATAATTTTTTTATTAGTTTATAATAGAATGAGATTAATCAATGATACCAAATATTATTGAATTGTTATGTGATTTATGGTATATTTAGTGGATTATTACAGTGGGCGGGCCATGTGTTTGAGTTGTCCATGATGGGTAGGACTACCCATGGATCACTACACAAGAAGAAGTCCATATTCTCATCCTTTTAGATCAAGTGTTGTTATCTCATCCTAACATACTTCGGCTTTTATAGTAAACAACCAAAAGGCACAAGAGAATAATAATCTCTTTCTGTTCTTCACATTCTATTGACTTATTTATCCTTCAATGTTTTCAAGTATACATTATGTTGTACTCTTCTATAGTTACATGCTATGAATTGAATTGAGAATGAATTATGCTGTTTGATTTGCTAATATATATTTTTCAGCATTTAATCCCTGCTTTTCATGTTCCACTGGCTTAGACCATCTTCAAATAAAATTATGTCTTTTGGTAAAAATAAAAAATAAAAATCAATCACACACAGCCATGGCAGTAAACTATGCAATAGAAAAGATCATGTGTTTTTTTATCTTACCTTGATCGACACTGTGGTTTGCTGGTCTTGGTAAGTGGTGAAAATCTGAGACTTCTTAGTTGGATAAAAGGTGCTCCTTGGTATCAATTTTGTCATGACACCACTAATTGTCTCGATCCCCAAACTTGAAGGAGTTACTTCAGGACCAATCCCTGCCAAAGATAAAGCAGGTGTAAGTCTTACTCTTACAAGACAAACTCCAACCAATTACCAAAGAAATAGCAAGTTTATAAGGTAATAATTAAGTTGGTTCAGTACCTCTGAAATCTTCCCAGAATTCACAGCTGAGTTTTCCACCTTGGATAGCAGCGCCATATGCAACAGCTTCATCAGGATTGATACCCTTGTTTAGTTCTTTTCCATCAAATAAGTCCATCAAGAGTTGTTGCACCTTCGGAATTCGGGTGCTTCCACCAACTAAAACAATCTCATTGATATCTGTCTTCTTCAACCCTGTATCTTCTATGGCTCTTTTCACCGCCCCCATGGTCTTGTTGAACAAATCCACGTTCAACTCCTCAAATACAGTTCTTGTCAATGCCTCTGAGAAGTCAATACCGTAAAAAAGAGACTCGATTTCAACTCGGATTTGGTGCTGGCTACTCAAAGCTCTCTTAGCTCTTTCACATTCCCTTCGGAGTTTCCCCAGTATCCTGTCATCCTTGCTTATGTCTTTATTGTACTTCTTCTCTATCAACTTGATAAAATAGTCCATAATTCGTTGGTCGAAGTCCTCTCCTCCCAAATGGGTGTCTCCAATAGTAGCAAGAACCTCAAACACACCCTGATCCACAGCCAAGATGCTGACATCAAATGTACCACCACCACGAGCATAGACCAAGATGATCTTCTCTCCTTCTTTCTTGTATGGTCCGTAGGCTGTAGCAGCGGCTTTTGGCTCGTCGATTATCCTAACCACATCGAGTCCAGCGATGGCACCCGCATCCTTAGTAGCCTGCCTTTGCGCATTATTGAAATAAGCTGTAATAAGCAGCGAAAAGAAGCAAATCAGACCACAAATTCAAATGTAGTTCCAAGAATCCAAAAACCCCATCTCTTGTTAATTCTAATATATAACTAAGAAGCAAGCAACAATTCTATTTTTTGGGAGTAATTGGAAACAAATAAAATAATTAAGTACCTGGAACAGTGACCACGGCATAATTGATCTCCTTCCCCAAATAAGCTTCTGCCGTTTCCTTCATTTTACTCAATACCATAGCACTTATCTCCTCAGGTCTAAACACCACGCTTTCACCTTTAACTTTCACCTGTACATAAGGCTTTCCATCTTTACTCACAACGTTGTAAGGTAACAACTTTATGACTCTCTGGACCTCTGGATCATCAAACCTAACAACGAAACCAAATCAAACCCAGTTCAGCCAGCCATGAATTATTTCTCCTCAAAGTTCAAAATTTTCAACCAAAAAAAAAAAAAAACAAGACTTACTTCCTTCCAATTAGCCGCTTAACATCAAAGACGGTGCCTTCTGGGTTGAGAGCTGCTTGATTCTTTGCGGCCTCACCGACCAGTGGGTGAGCACCGTTGAAGGAGACCCATGAGGCGGTGATTCTGTTGCCTTGCTCGTTGGCTATAATCTCAACTTGCCCGTTTCTCATCACACCCACACAAGAGTAGGTAGTCCCAAGATCAATACCAATCACCTCAGTATCCACTGCAACTGAAAATCCAAACAAATTAAAATTAACAATGCCACCCACTCCCACTAGTGTCAATCATATCAATGACGATAAACCTCACACAGTTTTATAATTAAATCTTACCCGAAACTAGAGAAAGTAACAAAAGCGATAACACTAGAGCTAGAGCTTTGAGTTTCCCCATTGCAGCCACGGGTTTCGCTCGCTCTTGAAATTGAAGGATAAAGCAAAATGTATCTGCAGGAGCTCCTTATATAGGTTCCCCCCTCGGGTGATTGAGTAATCTGTCCACTAAAATCGTGCCATGTCAGTGTTTTACTGCTTTTTAAAAATTTCCTTTCTATCGTTACAGTTGTGTTGTGGTTATCCAATACCTATTAGAAAGAGGCATTGCCTAATGTCATTCGAATGAGGAATAGTATTTTTTTTTCTTTTTGGTATGATTAGGATTTTTTTTTTTTGTAATTAGTATGATTATTGATTAGGATTTGTAGTATGATTGGAAGTGACCAAGGTTATTCACTATTTTTTTATGGCTTTACTTTTATCTTTTAATGAATGAATTGTGATTTTAAAAAAAATTAGAAATTCAGTGTAAAATTTTACTTACGTGGACACGTTCAATTAATAAATCTTTTCCCATTCCTGACGGGAAAAGTCGTCCTTAGTTTACAATTCAAAATTTAAATGCTCTCCTTATCAACTAGGCGAATTAAAATTTTAATTTACCAAGCCAAAAAAAAAAAAAGTTAGTGTGGAAAGAAAAGACTTTTAAAATTTTCAATACCTCATAATTTCCAGAAACTGTTCACAGCAGCACACAACATGGGAATGCAAAACCGATCAAAATTTACCTATATCATGACATGACTATGAGTATATTACTAAATAGTAAATACGGTGTTATTTACATAAAACAATGGTGTAAACTGTAAAGAGTCGTCCACTGCCACTCAAAAAGGTCTTAATCATTCCTCGAGAATAGGAGAAAAGTCTAAAGTCCAAATATTCCAAAACTCCATAAAAATCAAAATAAAGTTACACTCAGGTTGTTTGAAAATTTCAATTCCTATGAACATACACACGAGACACTCATCTATCTGAACGGAGCAAGAGGGCTATGGCTGCGGGAAGCTTTAGACCTTCTAAGCTCTTTACACACGTTATCTAACATGCCCAGAAAGTCTCTTACAATCACAAAGATCCGAAGTGGGTTGGCGTCTTCTTTGCTCACATCCCCATGAAAATACTCCGTAAATTCTTTGACACGGGCTAGGACTCTATCTTCATCTCCTTGCAAGTCCTTTAAGTTTCTATCTGCATAATTTAGGAAGGACTTGATCGAATTGACAAAGTTCTCGCTTTTTTCATCCTTATGCAAATCCTTGTGTACTAGATGTTGCAGCTTAGCCATTCCATCTGATAGGTTTGACACAGAGCTTGCAAGAACATCCAAGTCAATAGTAGCTGTCTTCTTTACATTGTATAATTCAGTGCTCAGACCAGAAACTAGTTCTAGTCCCATTCTTCTGTAATCTTCTTCCTTCTCTTCCTCTGTTCTGTTTTTACTTTTCTGGCTGATTTTCCCCATAATGCTATCTGAAACTCTAATTCCTTCTGACCGAACAATCTCCTGAACAACAAAATGGAGCAAGGTAGTTTTCCCATCAGTTCCCTTAACATCGGCAAGCTTAAGAAGGGCATCGAGCTTAAATGCCAAGGCACCTCCCCTGATTGTTCCAACGTTCATGCGGTTGCCTGTTTTGAGCACAGCTTCGAGTAATTTCAAGAAGAGCCTGCTTGATCTTAGTTCCTTGCACGCCTCCTGGTGGGACAAAAGACAATGTTAGAACTCAAAAGGCTCACTTGTTATCAACATGTTGCTTCCAACGGGACAAAGGTCTTAAATTTTTGTTTTATGGCTACCTCTAGCATTGAAAAAGAGTTCCTGAGGTGAACAACTTCATCTTCAAAAGTCTCTCTGTAAAGCATGCCTTCTACTCGTTGAAAGGAAAATGGCACGCTAAGCAATGCCCTCACAAACTTTTCGGCGGACCCCAATTCATTGATGTCTCCTTTATAACTGGAGAGCTTAGCCTCTTCTTCCTTGGTGGGTACCATTTTCACGAGAGCCTCTAGTTGTTGCAAAGACAAGCCCTTTCCTGGTTTTTTTTAACGATTTAATAAGATCTTAGATATAGCAACATTAATTCGATCATTGATTGTCTTCAGCATGTGGTGTAAATGCACATGCATGCTGTGATGGTATATATCAAAGTCGGTGTGCGAGTTTACTTAATAATCAGAACAGAAATGATTATTACATTATTAATTTTGAGTGCGAGATACTTTATCTCACAGTATGGGACAATTGTTATATCATTTTCTATTATTTCCTCCGCATTTCTGACAAATGCGCTTTGGAGTTTGGAACATGTAAACAAGAATTTTCCCTCGTAAAGGGGCCCTTCTTTAGAGGCAAATGTTTATAATTCAGGAGTTTTACCTTGTATTAGGGCGTCGCATACTTGCTCAGCTGTCGCATTTAGAGCTTTTGAGAGTATTGTTATGTTCTGCAGCCGTTTTGGCTCAAGTACATGCTTGCTTGGAGACGGGGTTTTGCTCTTTGTTTCGTCATTCTTCACTGAATTTTGCAAATTGTAGCCAAAAAGTGACTCGATCATTTCCTCATCCAACCTGATTAAAATTCATAATGTGCTTAAACTGAAAAAAAAATATATAGATTGGTATTATAAATGAAGATGAACTTACTCGAATGAGCTTGATCGTAGCTTATCCCATACCATTGTGCGATTTGGGGCAGCTCTTACTTTGTCCCAGTGAAGTGGTTTGAGTTTTGGCAGCGGGGCTCCATCTTTTCCGAGTGGTGTAAATTGAGGGAGTTGAGATGGTGGAGGAGGTGGGGTTTTGGCACTGTTATTATGTCCTTTCAGAAATGGAGGAGGTGGGGGAATGCTGGGAGGAGATTTTGTAGGGTTAGGTTGAGGTGGAGAAGGCAACTCTTTTTCTGTACTTTGATTTGATCCTGAAAAAGTATCTGAATTTCTGGGAGATGATAAGTTATGAGATGTCAATGAACGTGTAGAGTGAGAGGAAATTCTAGATGAAGAAGTAAGAGAATGCAAAGAAAACAGGGGCATTTGCAGGGGCAGAGGTGGCGGTGGAGGGGGTGGAGGGGGCGTGGAGGTTTTTGGACATTGGAAAGAAGTCTCAATCTCTTGCTCTTCCTGTTTTGGACTATATGGTGATTGGTGAGATTGTATCTTTGAAATTGAATTCTGTGGAGACCGTGGAAATTGGTTTGCTAATGAACTTGAATTTTTAGGGGACACAGACAAAGTGTCACTCAGGCTACCGGCTGAAGCATTGGAAAGTCTGATATTTGAATGTGAATCAACAAGGGAATGGAAACTTTCATTATCTGATGAATGGAATTCTTCAGGGATAATTTTATCCCTTGAAGAAGAGTTGCTGCCATCAGATTCAGATTCATATTTAGCTGATTCCACATCCTCGTGATCGTGAACAGATAGAATTTCCTTCGTGGGAGGACTCCTAGCATTATCATATTCTGAACTAATCTCACAAGTTTTTTTCAAGTCGCAAGCGTGTTGCTCTATATCCTCGTCTAAAGAATTAAGATAAACCAGATCTAGCCCAGAGTTTAAACTCACCTTGCTTGATGATTTTTGATTAGTACCTCCAGTTCCTTTGTTCTTGCTAGAGAGCGGCATTGTCCTTTTTGGTTTCTTTGTGTGATTTCTGAATTTGCTGCAGACCCAGATTATCCCACAAGCACAAATTAATGTAGCAATTCCCACAGATACAAGAACAGCTACTAGTATTCTTTTAGCTCTGCCTCTATCTTCACGTTGAATTTTGTTAAGTGGCGGATGCCAATGAGAGTGATGTCGTTGATGATGGGAATGAGGATGGACGTGCAGTACCGGAGAAGGAGCTGGAGCCTCAGCTTCAATGTTGGGTGAGGGGGAAGGTGATGGGGAGACAAACTCAGAATCGCCATTGGATGGATGTCTGGTGTGGAAACTCCTTAGTCCAAGCAAAGCTCTGAACTTTTCCACTATCAAAGCTTGCTTCTCTTCATTCTCATCCACTCCTGAGATTTTCTTAATCTGGTTTTCATTCTCTTGTTCACTCTCCTCCATGAAATACATCTCTGGTAGGCCATGGACGTGGAAGCTTCGCGCTGCATTCAACAGAGCATCCACAGTCAGAATGTGGGTTCTTTGTAATGATAGGAGCATCAAGAGGTTGATGATGAAGATCATGCTAAGAACCTCATAACCACAACCCATTTTCTTCCAACTAAAAGTCATCAAGACATCAATGCAGCTTTCCTCTTATAAAAGCTGCTTTCCCTTTTGTTCCATTAGTTTTTCAAGGGAAAAAATTGTCTTTGGGGGGTGCTGGTAATGTGTGAGGAAGATCCAGAACAGTGTCTTTAATGCTACTCCAAGGAACCCCTGAACCTGGCAGTTGCAGTTGTACTGGCCCTTCTTTACTTCCCTGTTCATACACTCTTATCTCTTATCACAATAATCAATTCTATCCCATAAGACACTGTTAATGCATAACACTGTTTGGGAAAATCTTCCCCTCCTTCGACTTTACTTAATTCTTTTGTCTTATATGCTTTTCTAAGCTGTTTTGTCAGAAAAGAAAAGTTAGTGGGTTGTTCTCCCGCTCGAGGTGATCAAAACACTCTTAAGATTTTCTTCCTTTTAGTGTTAAGTTCAGGATTCAAAAGCTCAGTGTCTGAGGATTGAGTCATGATCTTTGAAGTTGGATAAAAACTTTTTAGAAGCTAAAAGTCATCTAATCGAAACAATGTAAAAGTGGATAGTGGGTCCCGTTTTGTTGGGCTTGCCTAACTCTCTATGGGTGATTCCATAAGATTTCTCCAACCCAATTATAAAGAAGAGAGATGGCAAGGTGGGGGACAAGTAGTCCCGCAGCTTCGAGAAATTGGTAAATTAAGTTTATTTTAAATAGATGAATTTTTAATTTATTTATTTTGTGTAATGAAATTTTAATAAATTTTATGTAAGATTTATTACACGAAAGCAAATATAAACTGTCAAATTCATCTAATTAAGACATATATTAAAGGCTAACTGGCCAAGAGCAAGATGTTGATTGTTTAGTAATGAGAAACTGGAAAGACTATCAGTCTCCAAGAACCTTTTTATTATTATTATTGATTATTCACGTTCAACCGCGTATTTTTTATTGTCTTCTGGTTCAAAATATGGTATCCACGATTTGGGTACAGGCTCTTAGATTTTTTTTTGGGGATTCTTTCGGTAATTATTTAGTCACGTATTTAAAATATAAATAAAATAATTATATTTAAAATAAATAAGATATATATTTAAATATTGATTATTAATTATAAAAAATACTATATTCTTATAAAAAAATAAAAAAAAATCTCCTTATATTTATATATATATATATATATATATGTAGAAGTAAAAAAAAAAACTACGAGATTGGCCTCCTTTTCGTTCTCCTCACATTACCACACGAGACGCTCACACGCAATAAAGACTGAGACAGAAAGAGGAAGAAAGTGGTAAGGTCAAATTAACAATTAACATTAACAATAGTATACATATCTAACCAGGACTATGAAGGTCTTGACAGCTGCTTGCAAAACCTGCTATGTGTCGTATTCCCAATTTTTGTTGCTATTGCTTTCAAGAAGGCAAATCAACTGTGTCAATGTCTAAACTAATGTCATTTGGAGACAGAAAGTGTTTTTTTTAATAAAAAAATTAAAATATTATTTTACTCTCTCAAATTTAATTTTTAAATTTGATTCAATTATCAATTTTGTTTTTTATATTTTAATTTTTCTAATTTAATTTCTTACATTTATAAAGTTACTTTAATTTAGTTTATTTGTCTGTATCTTTATTATTTACTGAATGAAAATGATGATATATCACTGTTAAAGGTAATGTGACACTCTTATTTTGCCAACATAATATTGAGTTAATAACTAACTGAATTATTTCATCAAAAATTAGCGTAATTTTCATCTACGAAAAGTTAAATGCCAATTAATAATTTTTTTTGTGAACAGTCAGCTACTAACTCAGTGTTATGCTAGCAAAATAAGGATGACACATTACTTTTAACGGTGACACATCATCATTTTCATTCAGTGAATAACAAACACACAGACGGAGGGTCCAAATTGAAGTGAGTTTATAAATGGCAGTGACAAAATTGAAAAAATTAAAATGTAACAAATTTGATAATTGAATCAAATGTAAAAGTCCAAAATAAGGTTTTCGTCTTAAAAAAAACTCATATATATGAAAAGAGCAAACTAGCAATTTAGTCCCTGAATTTATTTTTACATATAAGTTAGTCCTTATAATTTTAAAATACACAATAAGTTAATACTTCTGTTATCTTTCCTTTCCAAATTAAACAGTAATATGTAATATGGCATGTTGTTCAAAATAGGACAAGGGTCTGATCAGTCATAACCAATTGGTTTAGTTAGTAAGGATAGAAAAATGTAGTGATCGATAATAACTGATCGGTTAAGGGTAAGCTCAGTCAATTGAGTTGATGGGAAACATGTTAAAGGGATTTGTTAGTTAGTGAATTGAGGGGTAATGGGTTAAGAGCAAAGTCTGCTCGGTCGATTAGAAGATCTGAATGATATGTTGAGGGGGTCTGGTTTCATATTTCTCACATAAATGACATCGTTAGAAGGGTTAGGCATGTGGAATAACCTGTCATGTGACATTTAACGATACACATAAGCACTTAATACGTCACATCACGTGTTACAGCTTTATTTTTGAATGATAAATAACAGAAAGACAAAGTTGTTATGTATTTTAAAATTTTAAAGACTAATTTACAGATAAAAATAAATTTATGGACTAAATTATAAGTATAAATTATTTTCAAAAATTAAATTACTAGTTTACTTTGTTTAGAAATAATGATAGTGTCACAATCTTTTCGTATGAGTACTTATTTTTTTGTCTAATTGAAATTTATCTGAGATTATAAATAAAAAAACATAACGTTTTTATTTTGTTTTATTTTATTTTAAAGTGTTTGGGGCGTGTTACTGCTCTCTAGCATTACTCTATGTACTGATCGAACTGTAGCACCAGGCACCATACTATTGTCACAAGACCATCGAATTAGCATTGCTTAAAACAAACTCTTGACCAAAAAAGAATCTTGGGAAGTTAAAATAACAACCGCTTTGGTTAAAATCCAATTCAACTCGTGACAATTCATAAGTCGAACTAAAAGTGTTATATTTCTTAAGAACTTTTCACAACAATCTCACACGGCACGATTTTTTTATACGATTGTGAAACAAAAAATTTCCTTTAGCTATTATGCCAGAGAAGGAACTGAAGGAGGAATCAGGACCCATGATGCGGTGAAGCTTCAAATGATTTATAATTGAAGGCCAGCAATAAAGAATATCGTATGTGTAGGCACAAGGGTATCTGGGACAAGAAACAAGGAGACGAAGCAAGAGAAAAGAAGAATCCAATGCAAAATTTTGTCAGAAATCGGAAATGAATTACAAGGGGAGGTAGTAAATTACTTCTGCTTTAGCACGCACTATGTTTGCCGATCCTTGTGTCCGTAAACTGGCTCCTTTGCTTCGTCGTCGTCTTCTTATTATATTGTTCTGTATTTAATTATTTATCCTCCACTTCTAATTTTCATTCCCGTGTTTCCTGGATAATATAGGTCATGGTGTCTTCAAAAATATCACTTAAATCTAATATTTTGCCACCAACATCAATCTTATTGTTATGTCCCGTAGACATAAAGACTCAAATATTTACCCAAAAAAAGAGAGACTTAATGTGGTATTTAAACAGCTATGAGGATTTCTCTTTTAATAGATTGATTTTTTAGAATTGACTCTTCTCATAAGTTTAAATCATAATAATTTATGCACTTTTGAAAGTCTTTGATAACTTAGAGACTAAATGTGGTACTTAAATTATGATATTCTCCATCTTTTTATGTTAGTCTTTTGAGATGAAATTTTCTCGTGGCCTTCAGTGATAACACTTATAGTTTAATATTTGGTATAACAATTTATTTATTTTTTTTGGATAATTGAAATGATTAATGTTATATATATTCAAAAATATTTTACAAAACTTAGCCAAAAATATGTCAAGATTTAAGGGTACTTGTTATATAAGTTAAAATGATGAGAACTATTTATCTATCAAAAAATTAATAATAATGTCAACTCATTTTGTCAAAAAAATGTGATAATTTTTTTTAACTATCTAGTAGTTTCCAATTAATTGATATTTGAAAAGGAGCTTGAAAGGTTGGGGATTCTCGAGAATGGATTAGACCTAATTTTTCATTACTTTTAAGTTTGTCAAGATTTAAAGATAGTTATTACATAAATCAAAATAACGAGAATTATTTATTTATTAAAAAATTAATAATAATGTAAACTCATTTTATCAAAATACCTCATTTTTTTTTTAACTGTCTAGTAGTTCCCAATTGAAAGTTACAATTAATTGATATTTGAAAAGGTGCTTGAAGGTAGGGGATCATGAAAATGGATTGGGCCTACTAGTTTTTTCATGACTTTCAGGCGGGCTTTGCCTACATACGCACTCAATAATCAATAAAGGATATGAATGGGCCTTGAAAAAAGGCAATAGCGCAATACAACAACGGGATAATTTAGTACAATAAGAATAGAGCTACACGGCGTGGATCATACCGGACATAAGTAGATTATTTCTAAAAACTTCAAGAATGAGATTTATATTTAACAAGAAAAAAAACATTGGCTTTTGACTATTTGATCCGCCAAACGAAAAGTTAGATCTACCAAAAAAATATGAATACATTGGAGACCAAAAGACAAAAAAGAAAATAAGTAAACAAACCAAAAATAAAGGAGATATCAAGGCTACCACCAAGAAGACAAGCGACAACCCCAGATGGGGCCGAAAGTAAATGATCAGAAAAAATGGCCGTAGCGAAAACACGGACTCTAGGAGGGGCAGGGGGGAGGTGAGAAAGCCTTCATAGTTCATAGTTCATAGTTCATAGTACCCAAGAGACAGTGAAGTGACAATAAGTGCTTAGCACTGAGGCTTTAGTTTTTGTTTCCCCTAGTAAATAAAGTGTTTAGTTACATTTAATATTTTTAAATGTTTTAAAATGCTTTGTTTGTTAAAGATTAGGGGCCAAAAAAATAAAGAAATATCCAAAGGAAAGCAGCGGCACTACCACCGTCATTGACAATCCTGTGTGAGACAGAATATAAGAAGTGGGAAATATTTAGTGGGAGGCCGATGGAGTGCATAAGGGAAAGAGGAAAGCAATTAAGTGGAAGAATTTTGAAAATCTTGAAATGATAAACACGAGTATGAGTAAGAGAGTGCAATGTTATGCAATGAATTTTACTTTGAATTACATACTTTACTAATTAATTTGGAAGAATTTTAATGTAATGGTATTTGATAAATTACACGTAAATTATGTTTTGAGAAAACTCACAAGCCCAGTCTTAATATAACTTCACTTTTAAAATAGTCTTAAATTTTGTACATACTTTCTATTTAATTACTTTTACGCCAAATTAATTTCAACACAAACTAATTTCTAAATATATAGAAGATCCACAAGTATGTGAATCATGTACAATAATAAAAATTTGGTGAGGATTTTTTATATAAAAGTATTATATTATCTATTATTAAAAAGAGTTCATTCAAGCATTACTAATATCATGTGTCACTCATAAAATAAGTTTTTTTTTCTCAAAATATTTTACCCTATCATATATGTCAATCATAAATGAGTCTTTCTTTTACATATCTAATTTATTTCAAAATATGCATGTCAACTCCTACATATTCACTAAACCATAAAAAAACAGATAAAGATTATGCTAATGTGTTATTTTAAAAATCAAAATTCATATCTTACTTTCCATTTAATTGATTAGCACATTTTTTTATGAATAATTTATTAGTATATTTATTTTAATTTCAAAAAATGAAATTCAAATCATTACTTGCAAATACTTTTTTAGTTAATATTTTTTATTACAATTAATTTTATATTTTAATAGAATCTTCGTTATTTTGAACTACTTTATTATTATTATTAGTTTTTCATTATAAATTATTTATTTTTTAATTACTTAGAATTTAGAGTTATTTAAAATATTATTAAATAATGAAAAAAATATAATTATCCTAATTACCTAAAATATTAAATTTTAATAATATATTAATGTCATAAATTAAAAATATAAATTCAGTTGTTTATCAATAAATTATAATACTATTCACAATTAAATCGTTACATGAGATTTCAAAATTTTATATTAATTGTTTCCTTTTATGATATATTTTTTTAAAAAATTATTATTATTTTTCGTTGACATTATTGTCTTTAATAAATAAAATATCATAATTACAAATTAATGAATATCAATTTCATGAATCACTTCTATCATTATGAATGTCAATAAATTAATCATCAAATATTGAATTTTCTTAATTTCAATATTTTCAACACAATTAACTTAATAATTTAAATAAATAAAAATTTATGAGAAAATAATAATTATTTATGACACAATTTCTTATTATTTCTTTGATTATTTTCTTTTATCTTTACTAAATTCAATTAATATTTGTCAAATTTTATGAATCAATGATAAATCTTATGATGACTTTAATTATTAGATACAAGAGAATTTATTATCATGATAGTCTTTTCATTTTTTTATAATTTATTTACTAATAAACATCTCAATCTACAGTCAATATATAGTTGAAGATATTGTATCTTAATTTATCAAATAAATTATTAATTTAAACTTAATCAACCATTATTTCTTTGAAAATTTATTTGTAGACATTATTTTTTATTATTACTGATTATATAATATTTTCATATTATCTCTTGAGCCACACGAGTATTAATTTAATATAAATATAAAGTGACGTGATCAATAACTTGATAATTTAGTGATATGGTTTATTTAAGAATCACATATCTAATTTAATCATTAGGAATTCACAATACTCACATGTAATTCTTTAGAGAAAAAAATATCATATCCAATTCATTTTTTTATCTCTATATTAATTCTTAAAGCCTCTCCTACAATAAAAATATATTATAAAGTATTTATAAGAATTATTTTCGTTCCTAAAGTATGTAACTTTTTACTCTTATGATCCATATATATTTGATAGAATTATTATTAAAAAAACTAACATTTAGTAATATTTTAAAATGAAAATAAAATAAATACATAATGATCATTCAATTAAAATTTACAAAAAAATAATAACTTTAAACTTAATAATCACTATATATGGTTGTTTATTCATTACTTATTATAAATATCATCTGTCATTCTTTATAATTTTCCCTATATATTTTTTGTGGATGAAGAAAAATACGAATGTGCATGATCGCACATCTCATAAGAAATGAGGGAGAAAAAATCACCATGCTGTCGAATTTATTTTGTACGGGTGCACAGTCTTAAGTCATAAAGGCGTGTATGTTCGCATTTGATTTTTTAGCTAAAGAGTAGAAGAAGCTTCTAATGTAGATAACAGCTGTTCTCCTCTTTTATCTTTATTTTATATATATTTATTAACATAGTTATTTTGTGGTGAATTGTACAACAAAATCTGTCTACTCATGTAGTAAAGTATAAATTTATTTTTATAATATAATTATTAAAAATAAATGCTATATTACATCTTATATATTTTTAGAATTAATATAACAAAGCACTACTAATTTAACCATGATACATGACTACTAATAAAGAAGTGTATTATTAGGAAGTGTTAGACTCAGACTTTTTATTTATAATAATCATAACTTAGGATAAAGTTTAGAGTATACTCATTGATAAAAAAAATTATAATTTTAATATAAATCTTCAATATCTTAAAATCCATTTCCTTGTCTCGTGTAACATGTATGATGCACCCCGTCGTTTTGCTTTTGACCGGTTTAACGCGTTTTTGCGCCGTCTCTATCTTCCATCTGTGATCCGTCGTTTTCATAATACTCTAAATCCTTAAATCTAAAACCTTCCACGAGAGTCAGTGGAAAGTGGAAACTTCGGTATTGTCCCTTGGCTAGTGAGATCCAGCGTCCATCATCAAAGATCATATACACCTCTGCAAATTTTGTTTCAGTGCGGCACACAACACCGGCGCCTTCTATTTTCTTTCATCTTCCATTGTATTTGGACAGCATCCATCAATTATAGAACCCCAAGTGCAGTATTCATCTTTTGCACCCACTTTGACATGTTCCTTCAGCGTTCTATTCTATGTTTGGGAGAAGATTGACTCACAAATAGGAAGCTATTTTTATGATAAATTTTTGAGTAAATAGTTTATATAAATATTTTTTAGAGTAATTATCACAAATATTATTTAAAATAAATTAAATAATATTTTGATAAATACTTTAAAGTATTTTTTATAAATTTTTTGAAATAAATATTAAATATTTTAAGAATATATTATAAATTGTGTTAATTTTTTAAAATTAATTTTGTTAAAAATTATTATAAAAATAATTATAAGGGGTTTATAAACTTATCTAAATAAAATAAAATATTTATAAACACTTATTATAATAAATTAATTTAAAAATTATATATAACTCTATTCAAAGAAATCTTATTCTATACATATTAAAAAGCTACAAATGTTGAATATTGAAATGTGCATGGAAAATTTTGTAAAAGAAAAGAAAAAATACAAAAATGACATTTTGAAATTTTGTTTTTTTTTTATTTTAAGAATAAAAATAATGTGATATTTTTAATTTTAAAAAAATATCAATTATAAAAAAAATCAAACACTTCACATTTTGAAGTTTTTTTTTATAAATTTTATTATAAATAAAAAATACCAACTAAAAATAAAACAAAATCAAACACTTCTGTTATATTTCTTTCCTACTCAACAAGAAAGTCAAAACAATCTCTGACTTTTTCTCAATCTCGGTCAGCGACAATATGTTAGGTGCAGTTCTGTCTCACGTGAACCAAAGTAAAATAAAAACTACTAACTAATGAATCAAAATATTCTGCAATTAGTTGGAGACAATGCCAATTGGTGGACTTTATCAAACAACTTTTTCCTCTTAGATATATAGGTTTTGTAAGGCATTACTTAGGTATCAAAAAAAAATTTTAATATTAATATTTAAGATAAATTTTTAAGTATTTTGTTACTTATATTTAAAAAATATTTAAATATTTATTATAAAATTAATAATTATAAATAATTAATAAGTATTAGAATCCATAACAAGCCTCCTATTTCTAATCTAATATAATTAGTCATTGGGACTGTAAATTTAGATAGTCTAGGGATTCCATTATAGTTATATTGAAGTTGACTTCAAACCATTTTCCATAGACCACTCAAGTTCTATTTGTACGAAATGTTTAAAAACTTAAGTGTGTGAATGGCGAAACCTTATATGTCTTTCCAATACGTTTTCACATAATTAGTGCAGGAAGTGATTATATATTGTGTCTCATTTTCCGATTTCATTGAATTAATGGAGTACTAAACTAATCAATCTCTTTTTTGTTGCTTGGGAAACTTTTTTGCATTCCTTATGCCTTTTACTTCTCACTATTTCTTGTTGACAGAACAGTGTTTTCTGTTCTTTAACTCTTGAGAACAGTTTCTGTGGTATGTTTCCAGCATTTCTTTAGTATCGATTTGATTTCTAAAACTTTAATAAAACATAAATTTTTACTTGTTTTGATTATTACAAAGAATATGTTTAATTTGGAATCTTAACATTTAAGGATTTATACATAAGTTTTATCGCTGAGTATGAAATATCTATAGAAAAATATTTTTCAAAACGACACAAATCTTGAAGGGCGTGATTAATGTTTAATTTAGATAATTCTTTTCTCATTTCACCAATGAGGCCACAGGAAATTTTGTGAATAGCATGAACTATTTATAGTTTCATATGTTTGAGTAGTTATTATTATTATTATTATTATTATTATTATTAAACATCATAGTAATAATGAATCGTGGTCCATAATAGTTAGCGAACATATTCGCTATGATTAATATTATCTTTGGTCCCTGCACATGGCAAATAAGACACTGAATCTTTAAATGCTTCATCATGTCAGAAATGTATGTATAACACAGGGATTACAGGTAGTCTCAGTCCACACAGTAACGGTTTCCCTCTAACATTCAAAGTCCAAAGATTCCACTACCGAGGAGCGGAACTAAACTAGGCTGAAATCTATAGTTAATTTGGGTAGCCATCTTTACACACAAATAATAATAATAATAAAATTGAAAGAGTCCAAAGCTCCCCTTAACTTACACTACGCGATGCCCCTGGCACTGCCTGATCAAATGTATGAAATATTAATTCAAACTCATGTTAATTATAATTAAATTATAACCATGATTATTATTAAAAGTGTTTTAACTTTTAAGGCTAGGTCAATGTATTTTATGTCATTGATACAGCCGCATAAATACAAGGATATAATTAGGGTTTTTACCGCGAGAAATATAATTGATGTACTAAAAAGTTTGCAAGGAAAAAGCGACAAAATATAAGAAATACATATACGTGCGTTATCAGCTATGACCCTCTCAGTCAGCTTACAGTTATTATCAATTACATCGGGGCGTACTTAGTGACTTGACCAAAGCAACATGGATGAATTTCATTGACAGTGTGTTAGCGTTTGATGGGAGATCATCTTCTTTAAAATAAAAGGATTAATGATTATTTTGAATTTTTCTACAAAAAAAATGTATAATTTGTCTTTATTAATTGAAGAAATATTAAACTAAATAAGAATGCAATTATTGTTATTTTATCCTTTTTAACCCTCTAATTATTGGGGGATATATTTTAAAAAATGATTAAAATTCTACTTTGGTCCCTTACATTTGATTCAATTATCAATTTTATCCCTGACATTTTAATTTTTTCAATTTAGTTACTGACATTTATAAACTCACTTCAATTTAGTCCCTTCACTTGTGTGTTTGTTATTCACTGAATAAAAATGGTGATGTGTTACCATTAAAGGTAATGTGACATCCTTATTTTGCAAGCATGACAATGAGTTAATAGCTGATTGAATTCTTTCACAAAAAAATGACTTTATTAGTTGGCATTTACCTTTTTATGAATAAAAATGACGTCATTTTTTTGGTGAAATAATTCAGTTAGTTACTAACTCAATGTTACACTGACAAAATAAGGATGTCACATTACCTTTAACGGTGACACATTATCATTTTCATTCAGTAAATAATAGAGACACAGATGAAGAGACCAAATTGAAGTGAGTTTATATTTGATATGGACTAAATTAAAAAAATTAAAATATTAAAGACAAAATTAATAATTAAATCAAATGTAAAAAATCAAAATAGAGTTTTAGTCTTAAAAAATTATACTTGATCATAATTCTTCGGCACGTATATGTTGTTCGAAGTTAATTAATGTCCAATCTGATCCAATATCTGACCCACTATAATTATTTTATACCTTAAATGTATGAAGTTCAAATTTTATTATAAATATAATTATGAAAATAATTTCATTAAACAAGCGTGATATGGAAAAACATCCACGCCCAGCCCCTTGTTTTTCTTCTGATTTAGAAAATGTATATCTAGCTACTTGAATTTAAATATGTCAAATTGTCAGTGCCAATTCACTTTGAAAAGTTTGTGGCGAACATGTGTTTATGATGTTTGTTGAGGATATGGTTTGATCATATGATGTTTCTATTAGAACGATCATTATAATTTATATTTATGTTAACGTTATGGCTTTAGATTTAGTTGAATGCTGCCTATGAATTGCATGCTCGCTCTTGCTGGCATATAGTTCGATCATAAATGATTTTACGTAAATAATTTGAGTTTAATTTTAATTTATTGTAATTTAATTATGTATTGTTAAATTATTAAAAAAGTTTCATTATTACAAGTTTATAACAACTATATCAAAAGTCTAACTTATTTAATGACGTATCAGTACATAATTAGATGACAATATATATATTTTTTATACTGACAGTGAATTAAAATTAAATCCAAATAATTTTGTCCGAGTCACAACAATTAAATCATTATTATATGGATTTAATTTTAATCTATTGTCAGTGTAAAAGAAAATTACACTATCATCAAATCATATATTAACATACTATTAAAATAGTTAGACTTTCAAGGTAGTTGTTGTGATAATCGAACTCTCTTAATGACTTGATAATATATAATTAGATAACACTGTAATTCAATCATGTATTATCAAATTATTAAAAGAGTTTGACTATGATAATATAAGTCTAACTCTTTTAATAATATGCTAGTATATGATTGAAAGAATTAGACTTTTGAGATAATTGTTATTATAGTCAAACTTTTTTAATAATTTAATAATACTTAATTAAATGATAATATAAAAAAAAAACTTACAATGGGTTTAATTTTAAACTCATCATATTTCATCCATATAATTGTTCATTAATTATCACACTCTAAAAACTGAAAATGACATCTTATATTGTTTATGATCATTTAATCGGAGACGTCATACAGATCAAACAGACACGTCAGCTAGCATTTTTAAATCATCACGGTTTTTTATTGCACGTCCTTTTCTTTTTTGGTATACAAATTGTCTCCAAAAGATTTTAAAACCAATAATTAATGAATGTGATGACGTCAATTAAAGTTTTTTTATACGTGGCTAATATATCAAAGTTTATAAATGTACATGAAAAAGTATTAAAAAATAATATAAGTATAATATTATATAAAAATGTATATTTCAGTGTGTAAGCCACATTCATGACAAAAATCATTAAAATGTATTTTTTTGTATTATTGAATTTACCTTTAAAATTATTTAGGATAACATCAAATTTTCATACAAATTTACTTAATATCCAATACCTCTAAATATATACTAGTTATATATATATATATATATATATATATATATTAGAATTATACGTCTAATAGTTTTCTTACTAATATTGCAATTCCAACTACAATAGTATAATTAACTAATAGTTATTTAACTAGACACTAGTTCACAAAGTATCCTAGCTAGCCTTTAATTTTACTTATTTGTCATGTAACTTTGTATTTGTTGATTTGTTCCCGATTTTATTGGATTTTATTCATTTATTTATTTATATGTGCGTAAGACGGTTATAATTTTTTCAAAAATAAGATAGTCCTTAAAATGTAAACTATTAGGTTAGCATATATAGGTGAACTATTTTTTATATAATATATAATCATTAAATATTATTTAATTAAATTAAATCCAAATACATTTATGACTTTGTATTCTTATCAGTCTACTTAATAGTTATGTTAATAAAATAAATAATTTTTTAGCATTTTGTAAAAAAATGAATAAGAAATGCCTTTCTTATTAATTGTAAAAATAAAGATATAAATATCTCTATTATTAATACAGAGAAGATAGTTTTTCTTAGAGGTGTTAAAATGGCTGAATTTATGGGTCGGCCCCGAATAACTCGACAAAAGTGTGGGTTGGGTTAAAAAAATCTCAGTCCGAATTAACTTTGGGCCGACCCAGCCCAGCCCGAAAATAGGCCAGCCGATACAGGTTGGCTCTTTGGCCCAATTATGTAAAATATTATTATTTTTATTATATATTTAATTTTATTATTTTTTTATTCATATGACTACTTTTATTTAGATTTAAAAAAATTAAATTTAGTGAGTATATCTAAGCCTTTTTTTTTCTACTTGAAATATGATTTTAATTTGTGCTAGTTTTTTGAATTGATTAATTTATGGTTCAAGTAATACTTCATAGATATATCTTAAATCATTTATATCGAAAACAATGTAATAAATCTTCACTGTTTATGTTGATGACACTTAATATAATCTGTTATATTTGTATTTAATTTGCGTACATATTTTTGTGGACTTTAATTGATGTAGAAGTTTAATTTATTATTATAGATATAAAAAAGTAAAAAAAGAAATAAAAGAAATTCAGCTCATGGGCTCCCGCAACCCGCATGAGCTGTCCTGGACTGACTATTTATTAATCCATACTTATTATAAACCGATCTAAAATAAACTTGACCCAATATAGGCCGGCCCGAATTGATACCTCTACTTTTTCTTCTTAATTTTTATCTTCCGGAATTGATACCTCTAGTTTTTCTTCTTAATTTTTATCTTATTTTTATAAACTTCCAACCATTGTTTTAAAAACCGGTCCAACCGGACCGGTTCAACCGGTTGGACCGTGGACCGGAAGCTCCACCGGTTCTGGTTCAACCAAAGAACCGCCCGAGCGGTTAAACCGCAAAAATTATAAAAATAACCGGTTGAACCGGTTAAACCGGTAAAAAACCGGAAATAAAAAACCGGTTGGACCGGTCATCAACTTTTAAATTAAATTTTTATTAAAAAAGAAAGAAGAAAATGGTTCTTTTTTTAAGAAAAACTTAGGATTTAGCATTTTTAGAAGTTAGGTTGGGAGTTTCCACAATTTTAATCCTTCTTTTTTACAAAATAGGTGACAACACTACAAAGCGGTTTATGATTTTTATGATTAGTTATATATATATATAGTATATAGTATACCGGTTCAACCACCGGTTCAACCGATCAAACCGATCAAACCTTGAACCGCTCTCCTCTCCGGTTATCCGGTTCAACCGTTTTTTAAAACATTACTTCCAACTACGTACAGTTCTTCAAATACTATAAGAAATTCCTCAGTGCTTTTTTTAGCACAAAACTCCTCAGTGATAATTACATCTTAAACAATCAGTGGAAAATGGCCACACAATCAGTGGAAAAAATAAAGCCCACATCTTTGACTTCACTAGCTCTAAACATATATATGTTCTAGACATCTAGCCATCCAAGATACCAAGCAATAAACCAATAATTATGTCACTTTCGCAACTCTGGCCTACCCCAATATTTTGTTGTGAAAATTTAACTCCACACTTGAAAGTGGAGTTTGTTTTTTGTTTCCTTCTTTGTTTTTAGTTAAAATGAGAGCCAAATGTAATTTCTTCGCTGCTTCTTCTTCATTTAAAATAGTGTTATTTCTTCTGCAGATTGCAGTGTCGTTTGAACACAAGGAGAAGGCGAGAAGCCTTTGAATCCCAACCACTCTCCGTCTCCGTCAACTAAAGCGCCGAAAACCAGAACAAGATATCCACATGCGCCCCTTGATTCATCTCCCCCATTTTTGAGTTTGACTTGTCCTACCTCTCATGTACTTTTATTTATTTCAATTTTCAAACTTACCTAACCGGCCACGTACCCACTACCCTATCTCGTTCTCTGACTAACTATATATACATAGAAACTCTTTCTCCTTCCCTCTCCAATTTCTCAGCACAGCCTCGAGCCCTCCCACCTAAGCCTTCAATAATCAAAACACTTATTGTGTAAAAAACCAAAAATACCCATGTATAGTTTATAAATCATTGGGTTATAATTGTCAATCTCCCCACTAATACCATAGAATTTTCCATTTTCATGATCATAAGCAGGAATCTGGAGAGTAGATAGAAACTTAGCTTGGGGCCGGGCTGAACAGAAGAATAGCAATTACTAGTAATGGAGATTCAAGAAAACCAACAACAGGAGTTCTCATGGTCGGAGACAGAGAGCACGGGAAGCCGCAGCACTCGAGTGGGCTTCAGCGGGCCTCTGAGTGGCCCGTTAGTTTCCAATTCCAACAAAAGGAACAGCAGCAAGAAGAGCGGAAGATACAAGGACGACGACGACGAAATGTTCGTGGAGATAACGTTGGATGTCCGCGATGACTCCGTTTCGGTCCAAAACATTCGCGGCGGCGACTCCGAGACGGCGTTCCTGGCCAGCCGCCTTGAGAAGCGGCCGTCGTCGCTGTCGGCTCGGCTGAGGCAGGTGTCGCAGGAACTGAAGCGCATGACGTCCTCGAAGAGGTTCGACAGGGTCGATAGGAGCAAATCTGGTGCTGCTCGTGCCCTCCGAGGTCTCAAGTTCATGACCAAAAATGTTGGAACTGAAGGTTGGTCCGAGGTTGAGAAGCGCTTTGATGAGTTGGCCGTTGATGCAAAATTGCCCAAAACGCGCTTTAGCCAGTGCATAGGTATGTTAATGTTATGTATTCATTGCTTTGCATTGTTCTTTGCTGGATTTAGGTAGTATTGGTCCCTCCCTCCCTCAGTTTTTGGGCAAAAGCTTCTTTAGTGGGTTTGGCGACCATAATTGCATGATAAAAGTAGCTACTATCTAGTAATCAACGGAGTGTGTATGTACTTTGTTCTTGCTTTTTATGACCTAAAACTAAAAATTATTACAGAAATGGTTTACACTAGTTATGCTACAGTGATTAAGAAAACCTTTCCTGAAACTAATGTTGTTGGTGAATTTTGGGCTGAAATGGCAACTAGGAATGCACGAGTCCAGGGAGTTTGCCGGTGAATTATTTGATGCATTAGCTCGTCGTCGAGGCATAACTTCAGCTTTCATAACCAAGGATGAGTTGCGTGAATTTTGGGAACAAATTACGGATCAGAGCTTTGATTCAAGGCTTCAGACCTTTTTTGACATGTAAGACTTCATTTCATTTTTATTTACTAAGGAATTTTTTTTTTATCTTTGTACAAAAAATATTTCTTCTGGCATATCCTAATTAAATATTTTTTGTACAAAGACCAAAAAAAATATTTTCTTATTTGGACTAAACAATACATAATGTATGGTAGTGTCAAATAAGGTGCTCAGTTTTCTAAAGACCGTAGAAAGATCCTAGAGACCGTGTTGACTTTGCTTAGCAATTATTTTTCCCCACAAGACGTAGAACAGGCAACGCCGCATTTGGTGAAATTTGCATGTGAAACCATGCGTCATAATAATATTATTGATTTTATAAAATATTATATCACTTAAAACGAAAGGTACCATGGTCAAATAAAAATAAAAAAAACACTAATCTATTCATGGATTGACAAATCAACGGTTAGTTGAGTTGAATAAAGAAAATATATACGGAATTAGCTGCTATATTTGAAGAACATTACGTATGCACATCTAAGTCAAAATAGGAGAATAATTTTAAGCCAAATGTCAAAAATATTGAATCTTGATTAGGTCTACATGCACTTTTGGTTACTTGTTCCTAACTTAATAAACCTAACTCATGCCAGGGTGGACAAGAATGCCGATGGACGAATTACCGAAGAAGAAGTTAAAGAGGTAAGAGTTTATTATGATATAAAGAGAAAATAAAATGTCCCAATTAAGATTCTAATTTGTAATATGCTAGATTGCTTATTTACAATAAACTTGTGGAGGTGTGAACATTGTTGCATGATTCATTTTGCAGATTATCGCCTTAAGCGCTTCCGCTAATAAGCTGTCAAAAATACAAGAACGTGCGGAGGAATATGCTGCCCTTATCATAGAGGAGCTGGATCCGGACAACCTTGGATTCATTGAGGTTTATATTCGATCTATATATAAATAATAAATTGATAACAAAGTTGATCAGTTAGAAATTGGCGCTTATGAGTGGTTCGATGGTGGTGTTTATATATTTTTGTTTGGTCATAGTTTTTATATTCCTATGCTCGGTAGGTGTGCTGCATTCTTGGCCGTTGGGGTGCTTTTTCTTTTGCTGAAATATTTTGTCCATCAAATTGAGGACTCGTCTTTTCGGCCGGTTGAGAACCTCCAGCTGAATGCAGCCCATTTTTATCATACCGACCCCAAAAGGCTAAAACAGGCAATTAAAAATTAGCCCCTCAGGCAATATATAAAAATAAAAAGCAATTAAAAAATAGCCCTCAATGAGAAATGGGCCTGAGGCCTCGTTAAAAACTGGCCCAGGCTAAGAAAATATATTGTGTGCAATTTTATTTTTGATATATGAAAGAATTATTACTATAACTTGAACCTATATTTCTTCTCTAAATTTTGGTTCACATCAATTATATCAGATAATCCCATGTGAATTAACAGCCTAATATTTTGAGTTAGTAAAGCATAAATTATAAATTTATTTGTTTCAAGTAGATTATTTTTTTACTACATTAGAATTAGTTGCGCGCGTTGACTTAAATCTAATTTTTTACTAAAGTTTTTAATCAACTACTTAAGTTTTCAAAATAGATATATTGATTAATACATGAGAGTATTTACAATCGTAGTTATAAACTTAAGCATTTTTTAGTGAAAGCCCAATTATTATGAATTATGAAATGATCCCTAACGTAAATGTATGTGTGGCTTCATGCAGCTGTACAACTTGGAAATGCTTCTTTTGCAAGCCCCAGCACAATCAACTCACATAACCACGGATAGCAGGGTGCTGAGCCAAATGCTGAGTCAGAAGCTAGTCCCTACCAAAGAGTATAACCCCATCAAGCGGGGCTTCCGAGCGCTGGCATACTTCGTTGAGGACAATTGGAAACGGCTTTGGGTCATAGCCCTGTGGCTTTCCATTTGCGCAGCACTTTTCACTTGGAAGTTCATCCAGTACAAGCACCGTGCCGTGTTCCACGTCATGGGCTATTGTGTCACAACAGCTAAGGGCGCCGCTGAGACGCTCAAGTTCAACATGGCCTTGGTCTTATTGCCTGTCTGCAGAAACACCATCACTTGGCTCAGGAGCAGGACCAAGTTAGGGGTGGCGGTTCCCTTTGATGACAACATCAACTTTCACAAGGTACCTAGGATCCAAAAAGTAAATTAATCCAATAGTTTCACTTTTGGATTTAATTTACTATTGGATTAATTTACTCTCATTATAATTTTTTTTTACACTGTCATTTAATTATGTGATGACACATTATTAAAATAGTTAAACTTTTTAGATAGTGGTTGTAATAGTCAAACTCTTTTAATGATTTGACAATACATAATTAAATAACAGTGTAAAAAAACTTCACATTATATAAATTAAACTCTTCACTTTTTCCTTTAATTAAATTGCGCTTCTAACTTGAATATTTTGGGCCTCCATCTATTGGTTTAGGTGATAGCTTTCGGCATTGCGATTGGGGTTGGGTTGCATGCGATTTCACATCTGACGTGCGACTTCCCAAGGTTATTACACGCCACGGACGCAGAATATGAGCCCATGAAACCATTTTTTGGGCATAAGAGGCCCGACAATTATTGGTGGTTCGTGAAAGGGACCGAGGGTTGGACCGGGGTGGTCATGGTGGTGCTTATGGCTATAGCATTCACTTTGGCTCAACCTTGGTTCCGTCGGAACAGGCTAAACCTCCCCAAAGCCCTCAAGAAGCTAACTGGTTTCAACGCGTTTTGGTACTCCCACCACCTCTTCGTCATCGTCTATGTGCTTTTCATCATTCACGGATACTTCCTATACCTCTCCAAGAAATGGTACAAGAGAACGGTATGCGCTCTCACTCAAAAAAAGCACGTTCCCCATTCCCCTTTTGTTTTGCATGGAATTTTTCTTCATTTTATTGATTGCTGAATTTGGTTACACAAAATTTTACCGGCACAGACGTGGATGTATCTCGCCGTTCCGATGATAGTGTACGCATGCGAACGGCTACTTCGTGCTTTTAGGTCTGGCAACAAATCTGTGAGGATTCTGAAGGTACATTTTCAAGGATTTCCCCTTCCTCTTTGTTTTAACTTCAATTTTGTCACTAATGGAGTTACGAATCAATTTTTTATATAACGTCCTTCTTAAAATCCAGGTTGCAGTATACCCAGGAAATGTACTGGCATTGCATGTGTCTAAACCACAAGGATTTAAGTACACTAGTGGCCAGTATATTTACGTTAACTGTTCAGATGTCTCCCCATTTCAATGGTATGCACCTAATTTAAGTTCAAAGTTCTTGTTCTTAATTATTGCTGTTATTATTATTCAAGTGTTCATACGAAGAGGGTGACGAGGGCAAAGTTAAGTTGATTTTGTGGTACTGCTATCTGTAGGCATCCCTTCTCTATTACATCAGCTCCGGGAGATGACTACGTAAGCGTTCACATTCGGACTTTGGGTGACTGGACATCACAGCTGAAAGCTGTTTTCGCCAAGGTGAATTTTGCACGAGATAACAATATGTTTTCTTTATTTGTTAATGTTATAAACTGTACATTTACTCAAATGGTGTTCATGACATAAAACGCTTACTACTTCATCACGTGACTGATGCAGGCATGTCAGCCAGCAAGTGATGACCAAAGTGGTCTTCTACGAGCTGATATGTTACAAGGCAACAACATACCAAGGTAAACCGTCTTTAATTTCTTTTTAAGGATATAATTGCAAAGGGCTAAGTGGTCGAGAACAACAGCCCACGATTTCATTATTAAAATTCCAAAATGGCTTCGTTCTGATCCTAATGAAACTGAATTAAATTGCAGGATGCCAAGGCTCTTGATTGATGGGCCTTATGGAGCTCCAGCCCAAGACTACAAAAACTATGAAGTCCTCCTTCTCGTGGGCCTAGGAATTGGCGCCACCCCCTTGATTAGCATACTCAAAGACGTGCTAAACAACATTAAGCAACAGCAAGACATAGAAGAAGGAATGGTAGAAAGTGGAGTTAAGAACAACAAGAGAAAACCTTTTGCCACCAAGCGAGCCTATTTCTACTGGGTTACTCGTGAGCAAGGCTCCTTTGAATGGTTTAAAGGTGTGATGAATGAGGTTGCAGAGAATGACAAGGAAGGAGTAATTGAGCTTCATAACTATTGCACAAGTGTGTATGAAGAAGGAGATGCTCGATCGGCTTTGATCACAATGCTTCAGTCTCTCCACCATGCTAAAAATGGCGTGGATATTGTTTCAGGGACCAGGGTCAAGACACATTTTGCTAGACCGAATTGGCGTAATGTCTTTAAACATACGGCCCTCAAACACCCTGGCAAAAGAGTTGGTAAGTATTGATTTTGCTCTTATTTTAATTGCTAAAATTTATACTATTAGATCTTGCGTAGCTCATTTCCAGTTGTAATGTACTCTTTTCAGGTGTTTTTTACTGTGGGGCGCACGGATTGGTTGGGGAACTAAGAAGGCTTTCACTGGACTTTTCAAGGAAAACCAACACTAAGTTTGATTTTCACAAAGAAAACTTTTAGATTCTTTTCCCATAGTTCTGTTTCTTTTTTCTTTTTTCAACTGTAATATATATAGTTATATATAGTTGATTCATTTTTTGTTGTAGAGGTAGATAGCTTGCTGCATTTGATACATGGAATTGTATACATGTATCAAAAAATTGTAATCACTTTCATGTAATATGAGGTCGTGATGTTGTATGCTTTCATACAAATCAAATTAAATGATTATTGCAATATATATATATATAACAAGCTTCTTAGTTTATTCAAGTTAACAGAACATATTTGGCAGAAAGAAAAATAAAAAGATTAACAGTACATATAGCTACAAGCAGGGAAATTAAAACTCGGGCGATTATCCTATCTTTTCGGTTCGGTTACATTAACTAATGGACCAATGCTACTTAATTAGTTAATTTACTGTATACAATCATCATAAATTCTTAGGTGCTTTTACAGTAAGAGATTTCTTTTGCTCTATACCATTAAATGTGCATCACTTCAAATATAATATTAAATATGTAGTTAATGTATACCGAAAAATTCTTAGATGTTTCAGAGAAAAGAAATTTCTCTTATTCTATATAATTGAATGTGTATCACACAACTACTTTAACTATAATATTAAAAATATAATTAAAGTGGAAGATACTAATGCTCTAAAATGGTACACATAATTAGAATGATACACATTTTCGTACTCCCGAAATATTTAAGAATTTCTGATTGTAAACAACCTCAGTCATACATCGGCCGAAGCTTTTAACCAAATAGGCAAATGCTGACCACTCAAGGAGTGGTAGACACGTGATTACTTCTTTTAATAAACTCGTACGATGATATTTGCTCGTTGAAAATGCTATAATGTAAATGATAATGCAAACCTTTTTTTTTATTGTTGTTCAATGGGTATTACTAGTCTGTGATTACTAAGGGCGTCCAAATGACAGTGTTTCGGTTTGAATATCTCGACAATAAATGAGGGTTGTGCTGAAGAAATTTTAGTTCGAATCATGTGTGTCGGGCTGGCCTAAAAATAGATAGGTGCAATGCAAGCTAACGCGCAATGAGTTGGCCACTCTGTTGGTTTAAGAGTGTGAAATATTTTACTTGTAGTATCTATTTAATCTTATTATTATTTATTTATATTTTTATTTGATTAATTTTTTTTAATATTAAAAAAAATCAAATTTGGTAAATAATTTTTTTATATATAATGTTTACTTATTATAATTTTTTAAATTAACTAATTTATGATTTAAGAGATGCTTCATAAATATATGTTAAATAGTTTAAGTCAACAAAAGTATAATAAATTTTTACTACTTATATTGCTGACTCTTAATATAATTATGTTATACTTATATATAATTTTGTTTGAAACTCTAACTTTCTATTGCCTAATTTTACAACAAGTGAATTAGTCTATGTACAACCCACCAGTAAAAAAAATAAAAATAAGAACTAGTCTACCTACATAGCTTTTGTAAGATTAGATTAACATAAAAGTTTAATTTATTAATAATTTATTATTATATTTACACAAAAGATAAAAAAATAAATAAGAAAAATTAAAGTGAAGAACATGTGAGCTAGCCCGCAATACCCATAAGACCCGTAAGATTGAGTTGGCAATTTATTAACTACACTAAAATCAGCCTAGCTCCATCCTAAATTAACCTAACCTGACCCAAATAACCTAAATGGGCTAGCCTATTCAAAATGACACTTTTATGGAGTGTTTGATTTATGGATTATTTTTTTATTCTTGAAAATCTTTATATGAGAATGTTAAATTCACATGTTTGATACAAGTTTTAAAAAAAATTCTTACAAAAAAATAATTCCTAGAAATGATTTTTATCCAACATTCTTACATTTTTATTCCCATGAAGGAAGGTGAGTTTGTAACATTCTCATGACATGAGAATATTTTTGTCATGTGAAATGTTCAAAATACTTATCATTCTATCGTCATGTCATTAATCAACAATCGCCACGTCATTGTCGGTAACACTAGTCATCAGTATCTAATCATCGCAAGCCGCCGACGTTGACTAACAATGACTGATGACTTTGGTTATTGCACCGGTCACTAAAATTTGATGACTTCAGTCACCACCTTAGTCATTATAATCCAGTCACCCCTACTATCACCAGAGGTTGACGATTGTATGTGACTTTAGCTACTGTCTTCGACGGTTGAAGTCATTTTTAAAAAATATTTTAATTAACCAAACATAATAATTAACATTTTAAAAAATAATATTTTTACAAATATCATTCTTAAATATATTATTCTTAAAAATATTATTTTAAACCTTAAACCAAAAGCATTAGTGACTACCACCTTTGCAGTATGCCCCATCATACTATGACAATGTTTCGCCAGAATCAGAATAATAAGAAAAATAATAATTTTATAACAACTAGTGATATTTACACGTTATTATTATATTATTTTTACATCACTTTTAATACTTATATATAATTAGTTACAATACCGTGTGGTGAAAATTGTGTAAAAAATGTGACGCAGCGTAAAAGTCAATTAATATAATAACTGCTATGTTTTTTAAAAATTAACATAAAATAAATACTACTATTGTAAACTTTTCAATTAGCTAGCTAATAACTTAACATGGAAGGGTGTGAAGTGTGAACCTTGCTTTCCAACCAAAAACCCATGCTTTCCCATAAGTATAGAGCAAAATCCCATCTGTCTGGAAAGTTATGTTAATTGCAACCTCTCATCTATAAAGTGGTAGAAAAAAAGTGAGGGAAAAAAAAAATGTGGCATTCTTTTTCTTTATATAATAGCCCACAAGCTCGTGTTGCCTTTTGCACATTTTATTGGTACCTATAGATATCACATAACTTCCCGGGTTAATGTAGTAAATACAAAACCGTAACATACTTCGAGATCGAGGGTAGTTCAATAATAATCAAGAACAATGCTATTTGTTACGAAACTATTTCCATGAAAATTATTATGAAGGATTAATAACCAATCATCTCAAAGTAAAGATAAAGGAATGATAAAAATAGTGCTTGCCACGTTGATTCGTATGGGATTTCGTTAAACAAACATTCGTGATGTTTAGTATTTTCCAATAAGTAATAAGTATGAAGCAAGTATTTGACTCCCAAGTCAGGTCTTGAAATTAAAAAGAAAACGGATTAAACGATTTGATCACGTTTAAGTTAATAAAATCGGATAATTCAAACAAATTAAACGATAAAATATGTTAAAATTCCATGATTGAACAAAAAAAATTACTCCTATTTATAGTCAGCCTGATAGCCACCTGCAGATTGTAATAACATGCTAAAACTGGTGAGTGTCTACTAAAAATTTGGACGTGAAGGAATGGACCGAAGATTTAGACCTGGTTACGTCGGCCCAATACAACCGTATACCTGAATGTTGATTACAACGATATATTCTCGAAATTCTTTAAAGTATAACCTGTCAAACCATGAGTTGTTTTTTTGAAACAAATTGCACGCATTCACCCTGCTTTATGAATTTATGTTATCAAAGAACTACAAAAAGAAAGAAAAATCCTCGTTCAAAAGCACCGGCCACTGATCGGCAAAAGAAGAAAAAAGGAAAAGCCGCATCAAATGCTAAATTGATAGGTGTCCACTACTCCACTATATGACATTATGACTTTACAAATTGAATTCGTATTAAATTAAATGACTAATATTCAAGTACCTCTGCCACTACACCGAGAGTATGAGACCAAGCCCTTCTGTCCCCACAATATTTTTCCTCTCTCTCGTTCACAAGGTCCTTCTTTTCATGAAAGCCTTCACTTTTTTTCCCCTTTTAAATTATAAATTATTTGCCAATGTCTTAAAGCCTTACTTCTTTGCTTTTTAAGCATTCCCATCAGTTTCAGAGTACCCTTCCACTCTCTTCTCTTTCTCTGGAACATAACTCTAGCTTTGGTCTTTGAAGTTCAAATGGCCGCAACAGAAACAAAAGCGGAAGCTAAAGAAGTAGAAGAACATTTAGAACCTCTCGTATGCAAGGTAAGACATTGTTCAATCGTTTGCACTCATTTATCTGTTTAACAATTCTTGAGTTCTCCAACAGGTTCTGAACTTCTTACGCTTCTGTCTCCCAGACCTGTGTGTTGAAAGTCTCCATTCACTGCGAAGGCTGCAAAAGGAAAGTCAAAAGAGTTCTGCAGAGCATAGATGGTAATGATCTTCAAAATCAAACATTTTTTTTTTTAATTTGATTTCATTTGTATTTTGCTCTTTTTCATTTTTGTCTTCACAACTCCATCTGGCCATCTGGGTGCTCGTCATGTAATTTCATTCAAATCTTACTCTCATTGAAATTCTCGTCACTTACGTCTCAATTATTCTTAAAAGGTTCTCAACCATTCAATAGGTGTTCTGTTTGTGTTCATTGGCACCAAACTTTATTCTGGCCTCTCTTCTGGTGTTTACCTTCATTTCTGATCACATTTATCTGAGTATCACAGTTCTCCAGAATTCCTTATTTCTACATCAGCTCAAATCTATTTGATGAAGGTTTTTGTTTGTGATATAAAATCAACCACTTCATCTAACAGCTTTAAGTTTTTTTTTTGGGATAGTTAGTTTATGACATGATATTAAAATCTTTGATGAAGTAGCTAAGAGTTTGATCCTTATTGCTCAATTCTTCTAAATAAATTTAAATTTTAACTCAAGTTAAGATAGGTCTATACATTGTAAACGTTTCGGCCTAAGGAGATTTTGGATAGTTGGCTCATGACACTTGTTACCCACAAAATCCAATCTTGTCTTTAACGTTGTCCTTAAATTCCTCTGTAATTCAGGTGTTTATAACATAAACATTGATTTGAGGCAACAAAAAGTCGTAGTAACGGGCAACGTAGACAGCCAGACTTTGATTAAGAAATTGACTAAGACAGGGAAACATGCGGAGTTGTGGCCTGAAAAAGCTGAATCGAAAAAGAAAAAGAAAGGAAAATCAGAGAACAAAGAGAAACAGAGCGACCCAGAAAGCAGTGAAGAAAGCAACCAAAGCGGTGAGAACGATAAAGAAACTGTTAAAGTTGTAGTTCAAGACACATCCAAAAACGTTGAGGGTGGCAACAACGTTAACAAAGTCAGTGAAGGAAGTGCAACCGGTAAAAGCGGTGTACAGTTCCAAGAACCAAAGCAGGAGGTGAGGCAAACTGTGATGTTGCCGGCCAGTACCCAGCCACCGGTGGCCGAGAAAAAGGTTAGCATCGCTGTGCAAGTTCATCATGAAAACGAAGTAGCAGGGAATGAGAAAATTGTAAGTGGTGGTGGCAGTGGCAGTGGAGGCAAGAAGAAGAAAAAGAAGGGGAAAGGGAATAACAACAACGGCAACGGGGGTGCTACTGCCACTGTTGTTGAACACGCTGCTGATGCGCCAGCTACGGCTGGTTCGGCTAACCAGGCACACGGTCAAGGCCATGCACACGGCCATGGCCATGGACCAGGTCCAGGTCCAGCTCCAATTTCAAGTCCAGCCAATGAGAGTCCTCCACGACATCACATCTACCATCAGTACCCATCACATTACAATGCACCTCCTCCTCCTCCTGTTTATGCTGTGAACTATCACACAGCATATCCAAGCAGCAGCAGCTACGGTGCAGCGTATTATACCTCCCCACAACCGTATTCATACGCCCATGTTGTACATCCAGGGACCGAAATGGATCATCCACCGTATCCGTACGAATCAGTATCGTATACATCACAGCCGTCTGACTCATTCGAGCTCTTTAGCGATGAAAATCCTAATGGGTGCTCAGTCATGTGATAGGCATTGTATTGTGCGCAATGATTCCATTGAAGGGCATTTTGGACTTTACGCATACAACTTGTATGAGCATGGGGTAATTTTGTAATGTTAGTAGATATGGAAGAAGCATTCAAGGCTAAAAAAAAGTAGAGTAAAGTGGAGTTAGGAAAAAAGCTATTGCTTGTTTTGAACAGATATATAAAGTTGGGTAGAATAATGGGGCTCTCCGGTTTTTGTTCAGTGGTTGTCCTTTGCTTAGCTTTAACTTCTTGCTTTGTATCATATACTAGTACAATATGCTGATTTAGAAACTTATCGGCCTTCAGATGCTACCCCACATTCTCCATATCACTTTGCTATTGTGGTTTATTAGATGCAGGGGCCAGATGCTTCTTAGGTGTGAAGTAGAAGGTTATTGGTTATAGGTGTTTGAGGTGGGCCAAATGGAACAAATACGGAAATAGGAGTTGAGGTACGTGTTACAAGATAAGCGGTTCAAAAGATTGAAATAATAAAACTTGACCATTTTTAAATTACAGGATAAGGCAAGTTGAAACGTGTCATAGCTTGGAAGATTCGTTTAGTTCGTTCTATCCCCATCTGAGTTTTAATCATTCCTCCTATGGTTGGTAACTTGGTTGTATGGAGTTGGAGGGCCCTTAAAATCTACCTCCTGACGACTGTCTTGTGAGTTGTGAGGTGGATTTTACATTTTTAAAGAAGAATGAAAACTACTATCTCGGTTTGTTGTCTCCTTGTGAAAAGGACTCAAATCTGAGCTTTCACATTTCGTTAAAAATTAACATTTTGCCTCTTTGGACAAGTTTCCTTTTCAAAAGAATTAGTAGTTGTTTTGCTTTTCACCTTTCTGTCTTTGCTACTGATCTGCTAGTTAGCCATCTTCACCTGCCCTCGAGTGTAACTAATGAAGGCTTACCGCTTTCTTTGAAAAGCAATCATCTGTTGGTGTGTGAATACACATCACATCTTCTTTTTCTTTGTATAATTACTTCATTTAACTTTCTTTGTTCTCAATTCTCATCTTGTGAGGAGGCAGCTAGACTCCACTTTGATATTAAAAGCAACTCTTTCTTTAAGGAAAAATCTTCTTTTCCTCTTTGGGGTGTAGGGGTGGTTGCACTTTGCACTTCGTTTAGGCAAATGAAGTTATTTCTTTTGGCGAAACGATCAGGAAAATTAAAGTAAAAGATTGTAACAAAGAATAAAATAAAATTATTTTTTTAAAAAAGATTATTTCGGCTTTCAATTGTACTTCAATTTTTATGCATATTTTTCAATTGAGCAGTTATACACATTCTCACCCAGACTCTCGCAAAGCAGTACCCAATACAATGCCCATGTCCCTCCCAAGCGTGTTGGGACGAACACCACCTCTTTTTGGAGGTGTATTTGTTGTGGATTCAACTTTTTGAGGAATTTTTTAATCAGAATTAGATTAAAATTATTCAAACCATTAATATCTTCTTTAAAGCTCTGGAAAGCTCTTTTTGGCTTTGATTCTCCTGTGAACTAGAAGCTTATTAGACATTTCCAGATTGTTTTCAGCCAAAGAGAATTTTCACCAATTTATTCTTATTCTTTCATGAGAGGAGACCATAGAATTCAGTTTTACAAGGCAGTCTTAGAGAAAATTTTAAAATTTCCTTTACTATTCCAAGTTATTGTGATGAAGGCTATTAAATTGCGCTTCGGATGTCCAATCGATTGAGCAGCATTTCCTTATTTAAGTTTTGTATATGTTTGGAATAATAATTTTATGAATTAATTTGATTTATAAATGAATAGGAGATCACATGTTGAAGAAATAAAAAAAGGTGTTTACCAATCTCTCAGGCTGAACTGGGCTCACAGCATCATAATCCTCGATGTCTATGGGAGAAAGTGAGAAACTGTCCCCTAGCCCCCATACATTGCACCACAAAGGCGGGAGCAGGTTGATGACATTAGAGAGAGGGAACCTGATTCCTTTGGGCGAAAAGATTCATGAAGACTCGTAACATCAGTTAAAGCTTAAAAACATTTTAATGGTAGCATTCAGTCAATCAGGCTCCCCTCTCTATATATCCCATCCTATTTGCATATTCCCTCTTATCTATCATTATCAGTTCTCGGGAACCTGATTCCTTCTATTCTATCCAATATCCAACCCACCTTCTTATCTAAGCGTCACATCGTAGCTCCATTCACACATTGAAACCTTATTACTAGTTAAATCGTTGGCTTCAAGCGTTAATGTTAACGTAAGATTAATTCTTTTTTAAAATAATTTTCTTTTAAAAAATTATTTTATCTAAAATTTATTTTGTTTGTTTAAAGAGTGTAAAATTGATTATAAGTTAGATTATTTTTCTATAATTAAAAATAATTTTTTTTATTTTAAATTTTAAATTATTTGATTTCAGATTATTTCAAAAGTTTTAAGAGAGAAATACATATTTTTCCTCCATTAAATAATTTTTTCAATCATTTTATATATATTTTAGTAATTTCATATATAAAAGTAATTTTTTTTATACAATCAAAACAAAACTTTTTATCATAAAATTGATTATAAATTAATATGTCCAAACATAAATTAATTTTTTTATAATCAATTTATTTAAAAATTAATTATACACATAATTAATTTTCCATAACTAATCTAAACACACGTTTAACTTTTTAATAGAGGTGTTAAAAACGGGTTTTAGTTCTTAGACAAGCCCATTTACTCTAGAAATGCGCTGGACTACGCTATTATTTCAGTGGCTCCTCTGACAACAGAGTTTTTTATCCTGATCCCCTAATCCATGAGTGGATGATTTCAGCTTGGGCCGGACCACTTTTCCAGCACCAATATCCCTACTGCATTTCACAACTTACCAATACCAATACAGGGCGATTTAGCTGTTCCCGCATTCATTATGCTCCTCAACACCCCCCCCCCCCTCTCTCTTCCTTCATAAACGGAGTTGGGACTAATTCCCCATTAGTCCATTACATAGCCCATGTCCTAATTAGCATTTAGCACCATAATAATAACAACAACAAAAATAATAATAATAATAATTATAACTAATGCGAGAGTTTTGATCAAATTATAAACCTTATATTTAATAATTTTGTTACAATATAAATATGTTTTTCCAAAATTATATCAATTATTATGATAAATAAGATATTTAAATAATATTGAAATTATTCATACTTATAATTTTGTATCAAACAATAAGAGCCTAATATAAAAATTTCTTAAATATATTATATATTTGCTGATAAAACCCAATATTAAAGCAAATCCTAAATGTAATACCAACCAACCAAAGATTTTAAACATAATATAGCTCTTTCACACAATTCTCATTAGACCAATTTTGCAATTTCTAAGTTGACATGTAACCTCCAAAAGAACAAGTGAGAATAACACGTCCATAATTAAATATTACTTCGATTAATGGATTGGATGTCTATTATTATTATTATTATTATTTTAAGTTCTCCCTTCCCCCCAAGGCGCCAACCCTGAATAGGGGCGTTATCCTTGTATGTGCTTCTTATGTGCTCTCGTATCTGTATCGTGATTGCCATAGTCTGGATAGTAAGGTATGTTTAATCATGAACTTCAGGGTGGGTTTAGAGTACTGGGGTAAAGATGTACTGAAATCATGCATAATTTTGTTCCTCTTTCTTTTTATTTTCTCTTCAAGGGCAAAAATGTTCATAAATGCTGGAATTGATTTAAATCAGTTCTATTCTTTCAGTCAATCCATGCCCAACTGATTTGGTTGCTTTGAATCCAACTTGATTTGGGTTTTGGTTGAGTCAAGCAAATCAGATCTAACCTCTTAGCTGCAATGGTGAGAGTAAAATGTTGAATTTCAGGTTTCAATTTACCCAATATCATAGATAAAATTCAAAATCAAGCTAACCTAAAATATAGCATGTATGTCCAGAGATTAGGTAATAGGAGTACTTGAAAAGAATGAAAGCAATGTTTTAAGAACCGGACCGGAGATCGAACCGGCGAGACCTCCGGGTCATGGTTCCATTGGTCGAACCGGTTGAACCGGTGGTCGAACCGGATGACGTAATAATTATAATTATAATTATATAAATAATTATTTATATACATATTCAATTAAAATAACCTTATTTTGAGAGGTAATAAGAATTTAAGAAAAAAATTAAGGTTTAATCTTTATTTAAAAAAATAACTATAATTATTTCTTTTAAAAATATTAATTATTATGAAAATAATTATTAATTTTTTTTAAAAATCAATTGTCTAACTTCATTAGTTCATTTTCTATCGCATAGATCTTAAAAAGCTATGTGAAATTGATATAAAATGCATTTAAATCGGACGAATAAGTAAAAAGTTATGACTTTTAGAAGATAGATGTGAAAAAAGATCCTAAAAAACTAATTTAAAAATCTGAAAAAGTAATAAAAAATTCAAAAAAAGTAAAAAAAAAAAAAAAGATTGAACCGGCCGGTTTTCAAGAACCGGGTCCGGTTCATCCGGGTCGCCGGTTCAATCCGATTTTTCCCGGTTCAATCCGGTTCTTCCCGGTTCAATGGCCAAAACGGTTTTTAGGATGGACCGGACCGGCCAGACACGCGGGTCACGGTCGGATCGGCCAGTCCGGTCCGGTTTTTCAAACATTGAATGAAAGTGAAGCATCCATTGAAGGCTAAAAACAGAAATTACAAACCAATAAAGAATCTATGCGTGTGATAAAGAGAATAAGTTAAACATATTTCACATTAATTTTTTAGAGTATCCATGTCAATTTTAATAGGGCAACTATCTCAATAGGAGTCTCCCTTTGTGTCTATTGATAAATGAGTTAATCTTACCTATCATAAAAAAAATTCATACACAAGACCCAACACTATTAACGAGAAATGTTCAACATACCAATAAGTTAAATTATAATATTGATTATATAATTGGGCAAATAAAATTAAAAATAACAATATTTTTAAATTTTTTTAACATCTAATTAATTTGAGTTTTATAAAATACAATTTTAATTACGCAAGAACATATAATAATCTATCGTAAAATACACACCTTTTGGTAAGAAATATATATAGAAGTCTCTAAAGAGGCATGCCTTATGTTCCTACTTCATACGCTTCTTTATGATGTACTTTGGTAGAAGTGAAATGGGAAGGTGAAAATCTTCATTTTTATTTTTACCAAGCACACCTAATGATGACGGGGTTAAAGTAGAATGTGATCTATTATGATTCATGTCATGCTATGCACAACTGCAGCCAGCACAATTTTTTTTTTCAAATTCGAATTTAAATGAAAAAAATTAATCAAATTATGTGCTTTTGAGATCCGCATGCTGCAAAACAGCTCGAGCTTTCCCTAAGTTTTGAGATAGATAAAGGACTGGGAAAATTAATAAAAATAAGATTCTGACAGAATTGTCAGGTTAACGTTTTGTAGCGGAATAGTACTCAATTGGTAACTATAATACTAATAGTTAGTAACTAGTAATATATATATATATATATATATATATATATATGGTAATTCAGCTTTCCATCGACATGGTCGAAAAAGAAAGCTAAAAATTGATGCAACTCGGTCCGACCAAAAGCCATGATTTGAAGTTACTTCAGGAAATTAAAATATTATAAGCATCGTTATTAAAATCAAATTAAATAATAAATTAGTGAAACTTTTAATTTTAGTTTGATTATTTAAATTAATTTGATGAATTAGATATATCATAACAATAATTTACATGTAATAATATAAAATATATAAAAATATTATTTTAAAAAAAAATTTAATAATCAATCAATTTAACAAGATGAATAAAGTATTTAAACTAAATTTTAACTAATTTTAATTAATTTAAATTAATCTTATCATAAATTTAATTATGGTGCTGAATCACAATCATGATTATCCATTCCAATTCGGTTTTAATATATATATATATATATATATATATATAGATATATACTGGTAATTCAGCTTTCCATTGACATGGTCGAAAAAGAAAAGCTAGAAATTGATGCAACTCGGTCCAACCAAAAGCCATGATTTGAAGTTACTTCAGGAAATTAAAAATAAATAAATAAAGGAAACTTCAAACTTCAAAGTGAAAAAATGAAATACAGAAACAGATCTGGGAATAAAAAGAAAAAACTATTTTGCCATATCTTTCAACTTTCTGCTGCATCTTTTGCCAGCTAGTTTAGTTGACTATTCGGCGGCTAGAGGGCTTGGAGTCTTGGACCACACAACACATCCACCAACCAGAAGGAGAAGCAAGTAGCTACTAATTTATTTAAATATTTCAGAGCGAGGATTTCCCCCAAATTAGTTATGGGGAGTTCGAGTGAATTGGGCTCGTTCAACGGCATATGCCAAATTCCAGAAAATCTTAGATTCGACCCCTTTGCACCTGCCGTGGCCAATTGAAGATTTTTATTTTTGTATATCATAAATGTTTCTATACTTTTTTAATGTGAGACGAATTCTTTTTTAGCCATTAAACAATTGCATTCATTGGTCCTTTTTTCATAACGTCTCATAAAATTTCAACATTTAACCTTTTCTTTTAAATTGCTTCAAAAGTATGTTCCAACACCTGTTATAAGCCTTCGCCTGTGAGTGCGAGTGCGGGTAAGCTGAGATGCTGATTTTCCTTGGGCTTTAATTTAGCCGGTTCAAGGAGTTTGAGAGATTGGTATTACACTCCCCCAAACAATAATAAATTTATAATGCTAGAGAATTAATTTTTTAGGAGATTAAAAAATATACAAAATTGTTAAATTGTATGTAAAAACAAAAATTAAAACAGTTAAATAGGGCTAATTAGTTGTCAATGATATGCGAAATCGGAGCTAGATATATAAGATTTTAAGAAATTTTTAAATAAAAACCAGTTGGACAAAATATTTTGATATGACAACTAAATAATCGCTCAATAAAATAATTTCAATTAAATTACTGAATAAATATTTAATTGATTTATCTATATTTAAAAAATTTCAATTTTTTTTGTCTTTTCTTTTTCAAATGAATATTTTTAATTTTACTGTAGTGTTAAAAATTTAAGTACAAATTTTATTTTAAAAAAATATACAATCCTCTCATAAATTTTAAGATTTAACTTAGTTATATTTTAAAAAATAACTAATATAATAATATTTACTTTCAATTAGAGTCGGATCTAATAGGAACCTGGTCCCCCCAATTAATCAAAGATTTAATTAGCAGTGAATGAAATTTTTTGTCTAATACTGTTTAATTTTTTTTATTTTTACTTTGGTCCCTGAATTTTTTATATAATCAAAAAAATATGTTAGGTGGACTACTTTTTAATATATATACAAAAGAAAATAATGTGTATAGCAATTAAATTGCATGTGAATTTATATAAAAAAGTAATAATGCGACTTTATTTAAATTTAGAGGTTAATTTAACTATACATAAAGAAGTGTGATTTTTTATTTGTGTAAAGAATTATATATATATATATATATATATATATAATATTATTCCATAAACAAGTTTGTAACTCATAGATTCTAAAATTCTAACTATATGAATTTTTAAAATCCTAATCTAAAATAATTTTGGTCCTTTAAGCTCACTCTTATTTAGCATAACTAAAATTATAGGTTATAATTGACCATTCATTCTTTGAAAAATGCTAACCATATCATTTTAAATTGCAATATATATATATATATATATATATATATATATATCAATTTAGAGTCTAAAATGTACACATAAGCTTTGACCCCAATTTGGTCCATTGAAGTTATATAAATCCAGTGCAATTTTATGCATATTTAAGGTGTGTAAAATTTATTTTATTGTAAGAGTTTAATTTTAATTCACTGTTAGTGTAAATTTTTTTTACATTATCATCTAATTATGTATTATCATATCATTAGAAGAGTTTGATTATCACAACAACTACCTAAAAAGTTTAACTCTTAATTTGAATTGATTTAGTATTAATTGCCATAAAAAATTTAGTCTTTTATATATAAATTTTAAAACATGTGAATACAATAATAAGATAAACAATTTAATTATGAAAATAAAAGATAAGATAATTAGTATATTTGAAAGAATAAATAAGTAATCTTAAATTTTATTATAATTTATACATTCTATTTAAAAAATAAAACTAATAATATTTATAATTAATTTTAAACTTTTATTTATGTAATATTTATTTTTAACCTCACAACACTAATTTTCTAAATCCATCGTGCTTTCAATACTGCGGTATAGATAAGATGTTTTTACCTTCAAAAGTTACGTTATAACATTGATCCGCGGAAGGATGTGGTTGGTGTCCTGGTTCAGTGAATGAGTAACGATTAAAAAGAGAAAGGAATTATTACGGTATACTTTTTTTTTTTAAGGTATTGATATTTAAGATAAATTATTAAATATTTATTAATTTATTATTTATATTTAATATAAATTTTAAATATTTACTAAATAATGTATAATTAATAATTAATAATTTATTTTAAATATCGAATTCATCATGATCCTATTACAAAAATTGATTTAAAAGGGACGCAACGTTTGGCTGAAAAAAAATAGGGAAGAATAATTTGATTTTGTCAGAGAATGGGATTGTCGTTGTTGACAGCTGGTTTGGATTTTGGCAGGTGCAAACACCGTCTAGCGAGAGAGCAGATTTAATATATTGTGCAATGTGTGATTGATTGTATTTTGTAACGTTCCAAATCCAAACAACATATAGTAACGGTAAGCCAAAACAAATGGGAAAAAAATAATATAAAAATTGAAACCAAACAGGGAAAAAGAAAACGTGTTTTGGTTAACATTCTTATACCAGACTTGCCGTCCTCCCTCGACTCTTCTTTCTTTATATTATATCCTATTTATAAATTTTCTTCCCTCTCCTTTTTCCTTCTCTCCCTCTCTGGTCTCACCCTACAGTTGTGTGCAATCTCACATGATATGAAATTACAAGCCTGACGAGTTTACATTGTAAAACTACGAGATAGCCATCATTCATTTATTTATTTATAAATTTCACGAGTGAGAAATACTAAGCATGTGTTTGAATTAATATGAAAAAAAATTATATTAAAAATTAATTATGTATATAATTAATTATATAAAATTTAATTTATGTTTAGATATGTTAATTTATAATTAATTTAAGATAAATAGTTTTGTTTGTATTATATAAAAAAATTTATTTTATATATTAAATTATTAAAAAATATATGAAATGATTAAAAAGTTTATTTAGTTAAAGACAACTAAGTATTTTTCTCTTAAAATTTTTAAAATAATCTAAAATTAAATAATCAAAAGATCAAAATAAAAAAAATTTCTAAAAAAAATTATTTTTAATTAATGAAAAGATAAAACTAATTTATAATAAATTTTACACACTTTAAACAAATAAGATAAATTTTAAATAAAATAAATTTTATTTAAAATATACATGTTTTGGGACATGCTCTGATACTATTAGAGGTCTCCTAATCCTTAATTTTATTACTTGCGTAATTTTTACATTTATAATTCTATATTTGTATAAATAACTCTAGTGATACTCTTAGCACTTCTTATTGTACATTTGGGTATTCAACATTTAAAGAAATATATTCAACAATATTATTATCCTTAAAGAGAAATAAGAACGAGAAAGAAAAAGCATAGTAAAAGGAAAGAGTTGAACAATTAAACACAAATTCGTAATATTTGCATTTATAATAATATTTTTGTTATAACGGTATGGGGTTCAAAGGCTGCATCAATAATTATTTTTTCGGATTGGTCCAATATTCTTTTTTTTACATAGGGTATAATGAATTTATAAGAATTTAGTTTACCACAATCTCTCAATAAATTTGCACTTGAAATAACAATCTAAAAAAGTAAAGTTCTTTTTATCTATAACATCTATTTAATTATGTGTAACATTTTTTTACTCAATAAAGTCAACTAGCTAGCTTAATTTTATATCAGCCAATAAATCATACACGAGAAGACTGCAAATATAAGAAAATATATGAGAGATACACCTAATCTAAAACCTAATTCATTTTTTGACTTGACTTTTTTCTATCATCCACCTTCTCCTCAAGGTCACTCTTGTTTTTTCAATTCGTAGTTAGTTAATTTCTATCTCTCTCAGTAATTTTCTTTTAAAACACTTACATGTGAAACCTAGTTGTTATCCATCATTTGACTATAGTACGCACGTTTTTTAGTTTTGCACGCCTCGTTGCCAATGACCTTTCTTGTTGACATTCATTATAAGTAGACCTTTTTTAAGTCATATAGGTGAAGAGGAGGATAATTTATCACACGACAATTTCGAAACTAAAAATAGGACGTCAATGTAACACATACATCATATAGAAGAATATAATAGCCATTTTTCTGGGTTGTGCTAACTGCTAACTACTATGTAAAGTGGAAACCAGCTCAGGTAGACAGAGTCAACCTGTCTGAATACAATAATAGCCTTTCCTTATTTTATAAACGCAACAAAAGAAACAAAAATACTAGGCAATGCTCTCCAATCCTACTTCAACAGAAAAAATACAAATAATATTTCTTAATGATCGACACGTCCCTTCTTCTCCCCAACTCTATTCTCTCTTTGGTCCGTCAAGTACTATATGGAAAGGTATAATTGTCCAATTCGGCTAGAATTTCCATTTTCATTCTGATGTAAATAGTTTTCAGAGTTTATATTTTGTAATGTAGGGAGGAATATTTGTCAATACTTAATAGTAAATATATATATATATATATTTATGTCATTTTTGTTGAATTTTTAATTATAAATAGATTAACATAGACACATTTATTAAAGCTTTGATCAATTAAATGTCAAATAATGTGGATTATCTATTGATTTAACTCATTTTAATAACTATTGTTATTAGGGTTAATATAAGCACTTAAACATGTTATGGAATATGATAATGTGACTTTATATTTGGGTTTTTTCTTGATAAATATATTAATCAGTATTGTAAAATATAAGCTAGGCCCTGCTCTCGTAATATATATATATATATATATATATATATATATATATATATATATATAATGATTGTTCCTTTGAAACCATGCATAAGCTTCGAAGTGCAGGGAATGAGAGAAGTTCTATCTCCAAGATTCCATGGACTTCCTGGATCAATTTAGAAGAATTCAATAGGTAAACTATTAGGTTTGGTGTTCTAATATTCATATAATCTGTTATATGTTAAATTTTTTTTTAACAAATTTTACTAACTTGATGTTATAAAATTAATAAAACTCTTATTTATATGAATATTTATTCGATACCCTTAATAATTAATAGTTAATATTTAAATATGTGTCAAACTTAGATGAAATATAAATACAAGTATTTTTTTTTGCATGAGTTTTAATGTTTTTTAATATCACATAATCCTAATCTCTAATTTTAACTATAAAAATATCATCCACAATATATATATATATATATATGTGTGTGTGTGTGTGTGTATGTATGTATGTATAAAAAATGAGGAAATATAATTTTTTTTATCTCATCCAAAATATATATCATAATATTTAAAACAATTAAAATTTTATTATTTTTTCCTTAATAATAACATGATACTTTTTTTTAAATAGAACCTTCCTACATAGCTCGACTTCTATTGCTTGGATGTATTTAGAAAAATAGAAATTTTATTAATAATTAATGGTTAATATTTAATCATATATTTAACTTAAATGAAATGTAAATACAATTTATTTATTTTGTATGAGTTTTAATGTTTTTTAATATCACATAATCCTAATCTCCAATTTTAACTATAAAAAATACCATCCACAATTTTCTATACATATACATAGAAAGTGATGAAATACATTTTGTTATCTCATCCAAAATATATATCATGTATTTAAAACTAAATTAAAAAAGTATTAATTTTGATTTAATAATAGCATGATTTTTAATTTTAAAAAATAGAATCTTGCTTACATAGCCCAACTTTTATTGGCCCGATGTAACTCGAAAAATAGAAATATAAAGCTTGATGGTTGGGGTCAACAAAAGAAACCCCACATTTGTTTACTATCTAGGCATATATTATATTGAGATGAATATCTTGGTCATTGTAGCTTTTTTCTTAAAAATATTATATTTAAAAGTATTAAAAATTAGGATTAAGAAATATTATAAAATATAACAATTCATAGATAATATTTATATTTTAATTAAATAAGACATATAATTAAATATTAATTATTAACTAATTGAGATATTGATATTTTTATAAAAACAAACGACATCGAGAAAATATACTCTTATAAAATATAAAACATTTTGTTATAAATTTCTCTTTTATTAATTTAGTACGACAAATAAATTATTCTTTAAGTTAAAATCATCTCCTTATTTTTCTAAAATAAATAAAAACTAAAAAATGATTTTTTATTTCAAAATAAAACACCTACATATGTTTGGTTAGTTTTGAACTTAATTCTGTAAAATACGATTCAAAAACAATTTTAAAAAAATAAAAGAAATGTTTGAATATTTAGTTTTTAAAACTGTTTTAAAATGAACCCGTCTTCTAATCATAAAGCTGTCATGAGACAATTTTTTAAATACTTTCTAAAATAATACACTCAAAAATATTTTTAAACTCTTTTTTTTTTCAATTTTAAACACTTACATATCATTTTTAAAATTAATACAAAAAAAATACTCTTTTAGAAAATGTTATTAAGAAATAAGAAGTAAGAGGGTGCTTGTTCCAAATGGCACGTACGTAAATAAAAGGCATTCGAGTGTCGTTGTTTAACAGGGGAGGCTTTTAAACTGGCAACTGAGTCTGCCCTTCTCATTTCATTTGGAAGAAAAACAAATAGCAAAACCACGTAGGAACATAGTCACCCACAACAACATTCAACAATTTCTCCAACTGCAAAAGAAAGAAAGAAAGAAAGGGAACATTAATGGCAAACTCATCATCCTTAGCTTTCCTCGTGATTTGCGCCACCATATTGGTGGCGATAACTTTGTCGCCGACCGTCGTTGCCGGAGGGGACCACCACCTGGGAATGGGGTGGATACCCAGCAAGCCACCCTGCAAGGGCTCCATCGCGGAGTGCCTGGTGGAAGGACACGAGTTTGACTTGGACTCGGAGATCAACCGACGCATCTTAGCCACCAACCAGTACATCAGCTACGGCGCCTTACAGAGGAACACCGTCCCATGCTCTCGCCGCGGCGCCTCCTACTACAATTGCCGACCTGGGGCTCAGGCCAACCCTTACAGTCGTGGCTGCAGTGCCATTACAAGGTGCAGGAGCTAATTATTATTATTTTGTAATTTGAAATGGGTTTTATTGTTAATTTGTTATACACGAAGAATGATGGCAATCGGTTTGCGGGTCACTGTTGTGACAATTGATGAATATACTGTGTTATAATAGTATTGTTATTTGGATTTTGAAAGTTTCTGTAAAAAAAAATAGTCACTTTTTTTATTTTTTAACCCTTTGAAGGTAAGCTGCTTTTCACTTTCACCCTCCCCATTTTGTCCAGCTCTATGCTAGTCTGTCACCGAATCTGAGTGGGCGAGGACAGAGGCAGTGTCCGTGTATTGGTGGTGGGTATCAGCGACCCATTAATGATCTGGTTTTGGATTTTTGCAATCCCTTACTTTATTGGCCTTTGGATTTTACTATTTTAGGTAGAAGGGGTTTGTGAGTAATTTTAGCACGTAACTTAATTCCTAAAACAATTTTGCGTTTTTCTCTCTCAAAACCAGGTATATATAGGGGTTGGGACTTGGGAGATTGAAAATTCAATTGGCTTCCCTTCCTCGTTACCTTTTGTTAATGCTTTGCTTTACGCGCTAGCCTTAAAGCATAATGCTTTGCTTTCCATGCTAGCCTGAAGCATAAATAAAGTGTTGTTGGGTTTGAACTTTGAATATTACGAGGATATGAGATTTTGTTGGACCGAGGAGATTTTTGTTTCAAAATTTAAGTCATATATTGAAGGTAGGAGTTAAATAGTGAAGTGAGAAACAAAGCCGATAGGAAAAGAAAAAGAGGGAGGAATTTCTGGGTGAAATGTACGAATGAATAATCTTTTCCCAGCATGAAATGAGGTGTAAGTTTTGGCCTTTTGGGGGATTGCAAATTCGATTAGTTTTCGGTAACTTCTGTTAACGGTCTGCATTACATGCTATGCTAGTGCTAGGGTGAAACAAAAATAAGGTATTATGAGTTTGCATTTTGAAAAGTTCAGGTCCTCATCTCAAATAGAATTACTTATCTTCATTTCGTAGTATTTGACTATGCGTAATGTTTTCCTTTTTTGTTCTCTAAAGTAGAAAGAGAAGAAATCGAGCAACAAGATTACAAGAGAACTGATTGAAAGTGAATTAGTGAAGCAATAAATAGAGAAGGTATACACAAAAGAAAGCAAAACCAGAGAAAAATAGAATACACAAAAGAAAACCACAGTAAAAGAAAAAGTTGGAAGAGTAAATAGATAGATAGATGTACCCAATATATATATATATCTGTTAATGGAAAAGGCAAAGTTGCCGGCTGGAAGAGTTCTCATATTTATTAATTCCCCACCATTTTTATATTTTAGAGGTTGGGTTGTTAATGATGGGTTCCATCACATTCCTAGTTCTAAAATAGACCAAATTCAAGGTAAGAGTGGTCCCCTTAACAAACCATAGGTTTATACATAAAGGCCCCACAAATTATTTCGCTATCTTTTTAAAAAATGTCAAGCAGGTAGTGAGGTTTTGATTGGCTTTCTATTTAGTTGCTTTTATAACATCATCAAGAGGTGAGATTCTATCGGTCATGGAGATAGGGACCAAACTAAAGCCCTGAAATTGTTAATATGGAAGGCCAATAATTTGATAATTTTTATCACTGGCCTTACACAATCATATTGGCCTTTGGTCATCATATATTAATATAACCTCAACACTTTTTTGTAATTAGCAGTGTAATTCACTTTCTGGGATTCGCATGTTTGAAAGTTTAGGTGGAGGCTCAGTTGTGGGCAACAGTTTGTTTACGCTTAGAAAAAGAGAGTAATAATCAAATCCAAGTTGTTTACCCAAAAACGCTGTTATGAATTTCGTGTCCTGTGGGTATTCTATCGAATCGAATATATGCAATCCTTACTCGTCTGTGTGTTCAAAGGAACCAAGGATCTGTTTAAAAAAAACATAGGATCTTGGTGGGCAAAGTTACACTTGACTGTTTATTGTCTCACCATAAATGCATGAACTAATATTAATTGTTGCAGAAAAATCAAATAAAGTAACCACAAGGCCATGGACAGATTTTACTTGTGGAACATGATTTGAATCTTACTAGACGGATCTTGTGGCTAAGGCTAAGTTGACGTTGTTAGATATAAACCCCGATTAAATAACTGAGTCGAGGTTTATATTTAAGGGTCTATATCTAACAGAGGTTCAAGTGAGAATTAATCCTTTATCTAAAAGGTGTGAGACACCTTGTAATATTACATTAAAAAAAGAAAAAAAAAATACAGCCAACAACAACCACTCCATTTTAAGGCATCCATCTCCTTTTGGTGACTTGCACCCACCAGATAGAGACCTCCAAGAGGATGCAGACTTTCCTGAAATTAACACTTCCCTCACTATAACGATCAGAAAATACGTACCGGAAATGGCATTCCCAAAATGATCTATTTTACAAGAATAGTATTATTTGTACTCCTGTAAATATATATTACCTTTTATACAAGCATATTTGGTCACAGCACTCAATCTATACTTTATTTTTTAATTATAATTAGATCTTCCACACCATAAGAAATTGCATTTCCCAATTTACAACAGTCAACAGAGATGATAAACTCTCTTTGCTCGCCACTTCTTTTTATGATATATGGTAAATGTATTTTTGAGTTATCTTTTGTATGAATCGAGACTAAATTTCTCCAGATAATTTTATGAGAATTAATTTTCCTTAGTGTTGATCTAAGATTTAAATTTAAAAGAAAATGTTTGTTTGTGCACGTTTAAGTATGTGTAAAAACAATTAAAATGTGTTCAAAAGATATTGTAATTAAAGTTTAAGTAAATTCTAATCCTTACATGTATTTGTAGATGTGAAAATTGCACATCTCTTACATCATAAGCCGATTAGGAGATGTCATTTCCTGCTCATCTTGGGACAGAGAGAAAATGAGGGGGTGGGATTTGGAACGTAACAAATCGTGTTTCATTCTTCAAAAAAATTGTGTTCAGCGAAATTCTAGAGCCAGTGCATGTGTAACCGGACCAGGACACCCATGTCTCTAGTGGACTTTAGTCCACAGAATTTGCAAATAGGAGTAGCTAACTAGCTATGTATCAGAAGAATGTGTCTTGCACAATAAGGGCAGCCCAAATGGTTTATAAATTTTCCCTATTGTTTTTCTCGACTGAAAAAAGTCTACTTCTAAGGCGAAAGAAATAAATTGCAATAACCTTTTTAAGTTTTTTTTTTCTAAGACTAACAAACAAAAGAAATTCCCCTTTAACTTCAACGAAAAAAGAGTGAGAAGCAATCAAGGAGTTGGACTAATGATTAAGGAAGTACTTAATCTCACTGGCTACAAAGGAGAACCGGTCCATTCTTACAAATCAACTTGATATCTTCGACAAAGACCCATTATGGGTGCAACTAGAAACCAAACCCTTACAAAAGTGAACGACTTCCATGGAGTCTGATTTGTAGTATAACATTTATGAGTTATGAAGTCTCTGGTTGGATATTAAAAGAGTAGTTCAAGCAGGGAGCAGCCATAAGCTCAGCATTGATATTAGTTGCAACACTGATAAAGCCAGTGAAGCCTGTAACATGAATTCAAGGTTTATTTTCACGGTTGATGATATACTCCAACCCAACTTTCCCATTCACGAAACATAGATGTCTCGAGCCTTCACAATCCTTAGATTGCGTTATGATATCCCAATTAACTATGTCAGGTGTCACCCTCTAAAAGAGTGTGAGCCTCAGGCAAAATTCCTCACGTTTTCATCAATGTCATCACATTCACACGCAACCCTGACAGTTGAAACTGACTGAGCCAAAGTCACCCTACCCTCCAAGTGTTAGTAGAAGTTATCAAAACCAAAATTCTAACTTTTTTTGGGCCTCCAAGTCTTAATTGTTGCAATTGCGCCTGCTAATTTCTTGAGTCTGTCCGTTCAACAATATATATTTTGTATTTGTAACAATAATATATTAAGGAGGAATATAAATGTTTTTACTCACAAATATAGAAAAATAAATTGCTACATAAAGAGATTGGAATGAAGTTTTCTATAAAATTTTAAGGATTAAATGTGTATTTTAACATAACAATATTTAAATTTAATATTTAATAATTCTACAAATTAGAATATATATTTTTATCACTGGAGAGCAACATATGGATGAAAATTTTGGATGAAATAACTAAATTATAATAACTTGTAACCTGGGAACACTATATTCACTCATCTACTCCGAGTTGGGGTTGAAAGTTGAAGCCCAATTCGATTGTTGAGCCCCGGAATTAGCAGAAACATGGCTACATGTTTGCGGGTACCAATGGCCACTTCATCTTCTTCCTCGCAATCCCCTGGAAGGAGAAATATAAGGTGTTGTTGCTCTAAACAAAGTCAAAATTCCCATACCCCCTATCAACCCTCAAGACACCTTTCTTGCGAAGCTTGCTTCTGTTGCTGCCACCTCTCCGGAAACGTTGCTTAACCGTCCCGTGAACTCCGATACCCTTTTTTTTTTCCCGTCACCTTAATTAGTTCTTTAGCTGAGTATCTGCTCACAGCGTCTTCAAGGATTAAATTCTTTGGTTGCTGTAGACTAGTTCACGGCAGAGCACAAGAGTTTTTAATATTCCCAACTAAAGTGACTTCGGCTGAAATTTAAACTTACGTCTTACTTACCATCCAACCCTTAGTTGTCTGATACCCCTCCTTATTTGAACATTTTTTACTCCCCCAACCTACTCCCGCCCAAGTAATATATAAAGAGATTGGAAGATTTATAGGTTTATGTTCTTTTCTTTTTTTTTTTTTGTTTGGGGGGGGGGGGGTGGTAAATACTCTACTCTTTGTATTGCTACTTGTCATGCTTATCTGTTGGAGTAACACAATCGTCTGAATTAGGTGGAAAGGTCTGTTTCATACAACGAACACCCGCCCAGAAGTCCTCCACCTGACCTGCCTTCGTTGCTTCTCCGTGGTAGAGTTGTTTACATTGGCATGCCTGTAAGTGTTCAATTATGTTTCCACTTGCATGTGTCCTTACTGTTTTCTCATCTTTTTAAATTTTGTGAAAGTGAATTATCTCCAATATCAGGATCAATATTTTCAATTCCATGCTTTGTCGATTAATATTTACGAATATGTTTGTCTATAATATATTTCCAGTCTGGATTAGTATATGTGCAGTTATGCAGCATGTGTTCTTTCTCATGATATCACCTACAAGTTTCCATATTCTTGCATTTGATGCCAATTCTGCTTTTTATGATTATGACAAACAGTATTACTTTGCTGTTGCAATTTATACAACCTGAAATGACTGTTTTTACCTCTTAGTTGGTGCCAGCTGTCACAGAGCTTGTTGTTGCAGAGTTGATGTACCTGCAGTGGATGGATCCTAAAGAACCAATATATATTTACATAAATTCCACTGGGACTACTCGTGATGATGGTGAAACGGTAAGCTTTGAATTGGCTTCCAGTTGGCTGTTTATAATAATATGATATGTTTATACAGTATGAACATGTTCTTGAGTTGTTTAGATATCTTCGTTCTATAATTTAGAATAATCTATTGAGCTGCCAGCGTGCCTTCCCTCCTCTGTAAGTCTTACCCTCTCATGCATTTTTAAAATCTTGCATTCAGGTAGGGATGGAGACGGAAGGTTTTGCCATTTATGATGCATTGATGCAGTTAAAAAATGAGGTTTGTTTCTTTTAAAAAATGAGGTTTGTTTCTTTTCATTAAAAATAAACTTTGCATGATTATATATTTGTAGACTTGTTGTCTTTTATTGATGATGGTAGTAATATAATGAGACATAATTGTTGGGGTGCTGTATTGATGATTCGTGCTACTGGTAGCATGGTGGCAGTACCTTGTGCTTATAATTGCATTCATTTATTTAATGAAGCACAGTTCAAGTTTTTTTTAGCATGACGCCGTGACCTTGAATTTCTGATTATGACTTAATCTGAGTAACTTATATTCAAATAAGGCCGACGGATTATAAGTTAACTATTTGTTTTCTAAGAATTATGTTTTATCCTTCACCCGTGCCATGTTTTGCCTTTTTCTCTTCACTCATATTTGAATATATGTATTCCAACGTCTTTGCTTTTTGCTTCCTAAGCAAATACACACAGTGGCTGTTGGTGCTGCTATAGGTCAAGCCTGTGATGCCACTTGCCAAAGGTATGGTGTAGACCATTTGGTTAAGTTTTTCAGTTTGTGGTGTTGGTCCTTTAATCCTTAACATATGTGAAACTGTTCTGTTGATTACTGTTTCAGCCATGATTCAGCAGCCTCGTGTTCCATCATCAGGGTTGATGCTTGGGAGTGATGTTCTTATTCGTGCACAGGAGGTTATTAAAATTTGTTTTTGCCACATTGCATTTTTAAATCATTGGGAATGACAATCTTAGCTGGTGTTTTCTTTTCCCATGTTATTTTTGTCTGGTAATTCAATTGGCATGTAATACTGCCACACAAAATTGCTATCTTTATGGGACTAATTTTCTTATTGACAAGAGTTTCATGAGAACATTTTGTTCATGTTAAAGCTTTTATAGTCATTGCAATTAGAGCTCGAGAGTTTCACACTTCATTTTCACTCACATATTTCAAATACAAACTCTTGATGGAATTTCTTAGTTGCAGATTTCCCCCAAACATTAGGAAGCATTTTTTATCTCCCTTTCTCTCTTTTCAGACCTAGTTCCTATAATTAGCTGATAAATGTGAACCTCGATCGATGCCTTTGTTTTCCTCATTCCTCTCCCCTCCTCTTTATGCTCTTTTATTTTAAAACAATTTCTAATTACATCATTGAAACCTTTGTTTCTGTTCAAACTTTTTCCAGGTGATAATAAACAGGGACACTCTCGTTAAACTACTAGCCAAACACACTGGAAATGTGAGTACCATGCATAGGTACTGGATGTCGTATTTATTCAGGAAAGACGAGGCAGAGTCTAATGATTTTGTTATTTGACTTCTTTTCTAATTAGTAGTCAGAAGAGACAGTAGCTAATGTAATGAAGAGACCATTTTATATGGATTCAACAAGGGCTAAGGAATTTGGGGTCATTGATAGAGTAAGTGCTTATTTACACTGTATCATTAGGTTGCCTTCTACCGTCCATGCCCTTCTACATGAATGGCTGACCAAACCAATGTTGGAATACTATTCCCAGCTTCTTTGGCTTGGCCAGGAGAAGGTGATGGCTGATGTTGCTCCTCCAGATGAGTGGGACAAGGGTACTGGTATTAAAGTTGTAGATGGATTTTAGCTCCTCTTTTGTGGATATGTATCATGTCACTGTAAGTGAATTCGCTTTTTCCTCTTCACTTGTTATTGCAAAATGTAGAATCATTTGTTGCTTTTTTTGAGAGCTTGAAAATTGATTCAAGGAGATCAAGAAACAAGGAGATGATGTGTCCTTGTTAAGTTTCCTGAGCTCCTCTAGGAACCATTGTATTTGGCAAACCCAAAAACCAGTTCAGTATTGCTTGAATTAAAACTAGTTCTGTAAATATATAATTTTGAACTAGTTTTGTCTAAAATTTGTTTTTAAACTTGTTTAATAAATATTCATTGGTTTTTCTTGGTGAGCCTTTGTTTAATAGATAAAGTGAAAAAGAGAGAAAGGGGGAGAAAAATAAGAAAACTTTTGATTTGAAAAATAAACTGGCTAGTTTAAGGCTAATATTATGCTGAATTTATTTTGAAGTAGTTTTGACTTTAAAATTAAATAATTAGAACTAGGTTTTCAAATTTCAAGTGATTACCAAACATATGAGATTTTAAAACTGGCCCCATTGTATTTTGCTATTATGCTATATGATTTTTGGAGGTTGGCAAACTCCCTCTAATGTTTGCATTTTATTCAGTTTAGGCTTTATTAGATTAACTCATTTGCTATTTCTTGGAATAAGCAAATGAGTTATCATCATTTCTCATTTATAACTTTAATAGAGATCAAAACTTCAAACTATATGTGCTTCCTAGGATTTGTGTCCTGAATAACCATGCCCAGTTTGAAGATCCTTTTTCCTGGAAAACCCGTTTAAGTGAAAGAAAAAAAAACCTAGAAAATGGTTGAATTGGCCAAACTTGCTGATTGGCCCGTTTAATTTGTACATTTATTATTATTTTTTTAGCCTGTTTAACCACCAAAATTGACAGTTAGGGCTAGGCTACAAATATGGCATCTTTTGTGTTAAATGGCCTGGTCAGTTTAAAATCAGTCCATTTTGAGGCCTCTAGTGAAACAATGCTACTGCATGGGATGCATATCTAGACTTTTTCTTGATCATCAATGACACTACTTGGTATCCTTGTCTCCTTTGTAAATGATTCTCTCTAATGTAGGTTGCTCTGGCATGTTATTAGTATTTTTAAGAATCTTAAGATCCTTTGAGACAAAGTAATAACTCATTTTGGTGGCGTAGGATCTTATCTTAAGTTTCATTATGCTGCTTTGCTGGTCACATGTTTCAGGCCCTGTTACTATGGGCAGGTGTTTTTGATTGTCTACGGTTACTAGAAATGTTAAGAGCTATTCACAGGAAACTGAACTGCTAGCTAATACAGACCATTGCCAAATGGACGTTTTATTTGGAAAGCAGGGAGGAGCTGATGAACTCATCCACTCAGTGATTCGTTCTGATTATTGTAGCTGGTCATTGATAGTTTAACCGCTCAGAACATGTGGATTGTCGTTTTCTAGTACCCAATCTAACACGTTAAAAGAAAAACTGATTTATTCTCAGACCTAATAATTTTGTGATCTTTGTTTTAATGTATATGGAATGTTTCATTTGGTCACGCATGAAGAAGAATTAGAAAATTCTCGCAAATCACGTGTTGCTACGCCTTTCAAATTCAATTTAGTTTTAGTGTATCTTCATCTTCTGGCACGGTTTACTCTGTTTGAAATAATAAAAGCATTCCGTTGCCGGAAATCGAACCCGGGTCTCCTGAGTGAAAGCCAGATATCCTACTCGTTGGACGACAACGGATTTATGGAAATATGTCTCGTTTGAAGATATATAACAAGCAATAGATTTAGATTTAAAGTGAACAGCTTAATCTGTAATCTCATTTTTATACTCAACTGAATTCGTCAATCGTCCCAGATTTACTAATTTTCATCCCAACCCCTCTTTCAATTACCTATGAAATGGTAACCCTGTTAAATTAAAATTTTAATCATTAAAAAATTTCAACCATTTCAGTTTGATCGTCGGAGCTTGCTTAAGATTCCTATTTTGCCTTGCATAAAAACAGTCACATTAGGAAGGAATATGCTTAATTGATTAGATGAAAAGTAGGGAGCCGAAAATTTTAGAATAAAAAAATAAAAATCATTTACACTTATTTGCTTACTAAAAGAATTAGAAAGTAAAAAATAAAATATAATTCATTTTTACTTTAGACCATATTTTTGATTGGAAATCATTTTTATTTCGTTCTCTATTTTTCACCTTCACTTACTTCATGAAGCAAACCTTAATTCTTATATAGACTTGCAAGACTCCCTATATAGACTTCAAAAAAAATGTCAAGAAAATTACTATACAAGAGCAAGTTTTGACCGTGTAAATTCACAGGTCTTAAGTGTATACAACCCGGTCAAATTAATAAAACTTGGGCCAAGGATTTTCAAAATAAAATTTGGGTTGGGCCTGGTTGAGCCTTTGAAAACCTAAGTAGCTTTACTTGGGCCTTTAAATCAGTCGGATAGAGTAAATTATTTGGGTAGCCTTCTGAGGTTGTTGGACCTATACGGTTTTTCTTTTATAGACGAAGAAAATGGAAAGTGAAAACCATTGCTTTGCTTCTCAAACAAGTACGGTGAGAAAATCGACAAAAACTCAAGCACGCTTGGTTTCTCTCCGTTGAATCGAATCCATTAGCATTCGCTTCATCTTCATCGTCTCTCTGACTCACTCAGTTCTTTTGACAAAGCTGCGTAATTGATGGCGACCGCCATGGTTGAGGATACGAGCTTCGAAGATGATCAGCTGGCGTCGATGACCACCGACGACATCGTCAGAGCTTCTCGTCTACTTGACAACGAGATTCGCATCCTCAAGGTCTGATCTCTCTTTCTCATTCTCTTTTCCATTTTTTCTATGATTCTAGCTTATCCTGCTCCCGATTACAGTATATATAATATAGCTCTCTATGCATGCTGCTTCCTTCTTATTCGTTAGGGTTTACCTAGGTTTCACTTTCATTCAATTCATTGCGTCTCGCTGATTCCATATTATCACAATTTCTATTCTCAGCATAGGTTTACCTTTTTTGGATTTGTCTAGGTTTCGCATTGAGTTGGAATTTTAATATGTATATATATGCTTCTCTCGTTTTTTTTTTTTTTTGTAATTTCCTCTTTGATGATCGTAAAAGTTCGATTCTGTTAAGTTTTGGTTTTCACAGTTATGATTTTTGTTAAGTTTCTGATTTTGGTTGAATTGTTTTTATGGTTGAAGGAAGAATTGCAGAGAACGAATCTGGAATTGGAATCATACAAGGAGAAAATAAAAGAGAATCAGGAGAAGATTAAGCTCAATAAGCAGTTGCCCTACCTCGTTGGCAACATTGTTGAGGTGATTTACTGCTCCTAGTTGCTGTGCTTCAATATTATTTCTATTGAGTAGTGATTATATGTCAGTGAATTTCTGGTCCCCTCTATTGGTGTATACCATATCTCTTAGACATCTCTATTTTAGCTGTTCTTTTCTTTTTCTCACCTGCATCACTTATCACAAACTGCAAGACCAAACCATTGAGGGCATGTGGTCCTTTCTATTATATTGAATGCCAATGCCGCAAGAAACATGGTCACTCCTGGTATGTCAAAGTTGGTAGGGATAACTGGAAACTTGGAAAAACGGAGGTAGCATTATGTATAATGATATTGTTTGATCGTTGAATTTGTGTTAAGTAGTGGGTTAGAATTCAATTGGAAATTTTCAGACTTCAATATGCTCCTTTATTTTCCTTGTTAGTTCCTAAACCTTTATAATTTGTCTATAAACATTGATATCCCTTTTCACACGGGTAAATTAGGGGGAAATATCCAAAGTTGACAAGTTGAAATTTTTTATAGTTCATCAGTGTTCTTTTACCCCCCCCCCCTCTTTTAAGTTGGTATAGTATGGTTCATTAACTAGTCTGGGCTCTGTGCCCATAGTTTAAGTTGATTGGCCACTATGTCTACTCTGTGCAAAAGACAATGAATGCTTGAATTCCAAACTCTGAATAATCTGGATGGCAGAGGTTGTTTCTTCGCATAGATTCAACTTGGTTCCCCCCACCGCTACTGTTCTACATTCTTTTCAAATTTTGACATGATATTTTTTGCATCTAGATATTGGAAATGAACCCAGAAGATGAAGCTGAAGAAGATGGTGCCAATATTGATCTTGACTCACAAAGGAAGGGAAAATGTGTAGTGCTAAAGACATCTACTCGACAGGTGACATAGCCGATGATTTCATACTCTTTTTGAGGGAAATAGATGTTTTCATATTTCAACTTCTGCTGTTCCTATATCATTTTAAGATTGCTTCTTATTTGTAATATTGTTTTGCTTTTCTTTTGGGGGGCCCTAGTCAACATCAATGTATTCATAGTTAGGTAGTGAAGAAAAGCCCTTCATATAACTTACAGCAACCGTAAAATTAATTACATTTTCTTTTGACTGCAGACAATCTTTCTTCCTGTTGTTGGGCTCGTTGACCCAGACAAGTTAAAACCTGGTGATCTGGTTGGTGTTAATAAAGATAGTTACTTAATCTTGGATACCCTGCCTTCTGAGTATGACTCTCGAGTTAAGGCCATGGAAGTTGATGAAAAGCCAACAGAGGACTACAATGACATTGGTGGGTTAGAGAAGCAGGTGAGATTTAATTTTTGGCATAATTTATTGAAACACTTCTTTTTAGTTATGGTAAGGTAACATGATCTCTCTGATCAATAATTTGGTCTTTGTTAACAGATCCAAGAATTAGTTGAAGCCATTGTTTTGCCAATGACGCACAAAGAGCGGTTTCAGAAGTTAGGGGTTCGTCCACCAAAGGGAGTGCTCTTATATGGACCTCCAGGGACTGGGAAAACATTAATGGCCCGTGCTTGTGCAGCACAAACAAATGCCACTTTTCTGAAGTTGGCAGGCCCACAGCTGGTCCAGGTATGACAATCCGGTTCCAACTTTTTCCTTTTAAATTTATTTGTATAACAAATGATTTCATTTCATCATTGCTTGTTTGTTACAGTTTTTTCCCCTCTTTTTCTTGTAGGCTGGTTTGGATGAGCTTCTAAGAAAAGATTTTTTTTATCATCTTTTTTTAAAAGATCTTTTATAAAAAGTAAAACCTGCCTTATGTTTGGATGCAATATTTGAGAAGATCTTCTTTTATGTTTGAACAACTTTGCTGATTGAATAGTTAGTTTTTTTTTTACTTTGCTGATTTTTAAAAAATTAGGGCCATATTTTTCATTATTTGCCAACAATTTGCTTGTGATGTATGTTGACACTTGATGACTCTTGTTGATTGTATAAGAATTATTTATTTACTATACTACGTTTTCATGTTTGGGATACAAACATTCTTGGGTTGTAGTATCTGGTGTTTCCCTCTCTATCAAATCCATCTAAATAGTCAGAATTGTTTCCTCTATTAACATTTGCACTACTCCTTTAATGTTTGTATTCACGTTTCTGTACTGGGTTTGGATTAGAGTGATCTAACCTGGAAATTTGTACAGATGTTCATAGGAGATGGAGCAAAACTTGTCCGTGATGCCTTTCAGCTGGCAAAAGAGAAGTCACCATGCATTATATTTATAGATGAAATTGATGCAATTGGTACAAAGCGTTTTGATAGGTATGAGCAAGGAGGATTTTAGATCCAAATTTGCATTTGCCCTTCTTATTTCCTTTTTCGGGAGAGGGAGTGGTTCTTGGTTCAAGTATAGCAGTTCAGCAACCTTATGATGTATCTTGTGGCTGACTGCAGTGAAGTAAGTGGAGACAGGGAGGTGCAACGAACAATGTTAGAATTGCTTAATCAGCTTGATGGTTTTAGTAGTGATGACCGGATTAAGGTTTGTCTTCAATTATTATCTCTATGCCTCTTTTTTCTGATTGATGTGATAAAAAATAAGCTTCAAAGAGGTTTGCTGTCGTTGGGTTAAGCTTATTAGATTGTATCTTCTCAAAGGGCTAGTCTTATAACTTATTTGAATTTTGAAGTGTAACAACTAAAGTAGTGATTAACTAGATTTAGAAGTTGGTGCCACGTGTTGGATTTTTGTTCAGTTAGGATTTAGGCTATTGAAGTGTCATTTTCATTTATTCTTGTAAATTGCAGGTGATAGCAGCAACAAACCGTGCAGATATTCTTGACCCTGCCCTTATGCGTTCTGGTCGATTGGATCGTAAAATTGAGTTTCCACACCCAACTGAAGAAGCAAGAGCTCGAATTCTGCAGGTTCGGTGTCTTCGAACTTTTTCTGCTGATATTTTTTTGGGACAGAACATTTACTGATTACTCTCATTGATATTTTAGATCCATTCTCGGAAGATGAATGTTCACCCAGATGTCAACTTTGAAGAACTAGCTCGGTCCACAGATGACTTCAATGGAGCACAACTGAAGGCTGTCTGTGTTGAGGCTGGCATGTTGGCCCTTCGCCGTGATGCAACTGAGGTTTGTTTTCTCTCAGATATGAAACAACTTAAAATACTTGAACATCATGATTAATTTAATGAGACATTACTGGGTTGACATTTTTGTTTGGTGCTTTTTTTTTTTTTGTGCTAACATGCCTGCTTTTATTATAACACCAACATAATCCTGTGAAATATATACTCCAAATATAGTTTTTAGCTAGCCCTTGGTAGTTGTTTGAGCGATTAAGTATTTTATTGCAAAAAATGTTGCTCGTTGCTTTTGTGTTTTGCTGGTTCAACTCAATGCCATAGCTTAACACCAACTTATAATTTGTTGTATAAACCTTTGTCTGCTGATGCGAGAATAATCATTAAATCTATTTTGTCCAATTCCAGGTGAACCATGAGGATTTTAATGAAGGTATCATTCAAGTCCAAGCAAAGAAGAAGGCAAGCTTGAATTATTATGCATAACCTGGATTACGGAACACGTATTTATTTCAGTTCACAAAAATCTTTGAGACGTACTCAAGCCAATGGAAAACCTACTTTGACGTTTGACATTTGTTTGCTAGTGTCGATTTTTACTCTAATCATATGTAACCTATAGCGTGCCAACATCATCTTTTAAAAATATAATCCAGCCGTACATTTCTTAGTAGTAGTGATAGAAGTTTGATCTGCTTGATATTTTAAGCATAAGGAGAGAAGAAATAGCATCAATGAAGAACTTGGCGAACGTCGAGCCTTGGACTTGGACCTTTCAATTTCAACCCGCCATCGCATACTAGTGGCTTTCGGAGGCAATTGCTCGCAACGCCGATACCCTCAAGAAAACCTTGTAGATATCACGCTAGTGCAACCTCGGAAACGCTAGCATCTGATACCTATGACCCTATTGGACGTCACCAAATTCAATTATGGGTCGTGAATGTTTGTTTTTAAAAATACTTCATTGCCTAATTTGCTTACCAGTGGTGCTATATCATACAAAACCATTTCTACAAAAAAAAAAAAAAAAACTACGAGTAATGTGGCATGACGTGTATGTCTCTGATGAGTCTACAAGGTTTCGATTCACGGTCATGAGCTATGATGGTCTCTGGTCTAGGAAACTCATGGACTCTCTGTACTCTGGGAATCTAGCTATAAGAAAGACTCAACATCTCAGATGCAGGACTTCCTCCACGTCAAGAGTCCACTCATTCGTAGCTATTTTTATGAAATGGGCTTTGTACTAATTATCATTTTCCTTTGCTCACTTATTAACGTTTTTTTGTTGGTGGAACTATTATTCATCGCGTATAGATCAGTCCTTTTTGCTCAATCTATCATATTTTGCGTCTTCCACGCCCAATTTTCCACAATAGCTATTTTGCGTCTTCCACGCCCAATTTTCCACAATAGCATTATGTGAAAATAACCGAGAGTTGTGGCAAGGCAACCCCCAAATCAATCACAGGCCTAGCGTAATTTAAACAACTCTTTCTTTCAAAACAAAACCAAATGAAGGGGGCTAGAGAGCGAATAAAATAGAAAAGAGTTTGCCCACGAGCCTTTGCTATGCAGGTTGGGCATAGGGCATATATTGGTTAATGGAGAAGTGGGGCATCGATTCCCCCCAATGCCACTCCTCCCCTTTTCCTATCCCCCGTAGGCTCCCTACAGGAGTCCTCTTAAGGTCCCACTCCAGTGATAGAATCATCCTATGAACCGAAAAAAAAAATAGAAAAGAGTTTCATAGAAAGCGGTTGATTCACAAGCAGAAGATGATGATGGACTTGCAGCAGTGGAAGAAAAAATACAATAAAGTAATTAAAATATATAAGTTCATGTTTGAATTAATTTAATTTACAGTAAAAAAAATTAGTCAAATTTGATAAAAAGAAATTTGATAATTCTCCTTTGATAAATTTACTTAAAGCATGAATAAACTAATCCAAACAAGAGACATACTTTTAAGTAAATTTATCAAAAGAGAATTACCAAAAAAATATCAAAATAAATTATTTCTGAGCACGCAGCACGTAAAAAATATTTTCATCCGTTGAACATCACTCTACAACATAAGAATATAAATTTGGCAGAGAGAACACAATTGCACAAAGACATTGATAAAACATAAAACATAGAACACAAATTACTCAGTTAAATTATTACATAATATGTTCCTCTCATAACAATATTAAAGCATATGAAATGAAAAATCTCAAAACAACTTCCTCATAACATACTGAACTCATATTAGCTCGATATCCATCGACGACCAAAACCCAAAAACACAAGGACTAGATTAAGTACAGAGCATTTCAGCTCAAATATTAAAACTACAGCGCCTGCGATCTCGAAGCCTGTAACTATGTGCTCAGCACTTGACTTCCTTCAACCCATAGGCAAAGTAGATAAAAGTTGGATCAGTAGCACCTTCCTTGTAGTATGCAAACACCATGCAGCCATCATCGTGCATACTCTCCCCCACAAAACTGCCACATTGATGCTCAACCAGTGAGTATTATGTATCCACAAAGGAAGCGGCTAAATAGTTAAGGATTGACAAACAAGGATTTAAATCTTTTGTACCATTTTTCTGTCTATGTCATTGTCCCCAATTAAATGCTTATAACTCAAATAAAAAATTCTCTTTCTTAATTAGCAATAAATTATCTCTTAGTTGTCAATTTTTCTCATTGAGCTGTCCCCATTTAATTGGGGAGAAGGGAACAGAATAGGAAAATGAGAAAAAAGATTTAATTCCAACAAACATGTAGAATAAAATCAAAGAACCCGAAAGATAGTGAAGCACATACAATTGGAGGTCACTGAGCTTTGAGAGGAGGAACTTAGTTGCTCCCTCGATGTGCTTCTTAAACAACTCTTGCTTCTCTGGCTCTAACTTGGGTGTCAGCAACTTAATATATCTCTTCATATAAGTAACAAATTGCTTCTTATCAAAAGTTGGTTGCTCCTGAAAAAAGAAATATTTATATAGCAGAAGAATGATAACACGTGGTTAAAAAGAAATAAGAAATCTTTCTTACCTGAAGCCTAAAAGTGTCAACAATATCAACTACTTTGACAGCTTGATCATCAACACCCTCGTCCTCATCTCCACCTTCGGCAGAAGGGTTAGCACCAATATCTACATTGACTGCCCCTTGAATAACCCACTGCCAAAAGCCACATTATTACATAATAAAGTTTAGGCGCGTATAACTTTTTGGTGAGCCATATAAACTTATATTTGGGGACATGAAAAATAAAGCATGTAAAGAAACAGAGGATCCAAATTTTACAAATAATTACCAACCTTTCCTTCCACTTCCCACAGCATTCCATTCTCAATTTCCTTGTACGGAAATGAGTCAGAGAGAAGCTCATCACCTGAAAATTCATTAACAAATTGAAGTTCATAAGTGCAACCATTTGGAATTATCATTAGATCAACAGCATTTACTTACTTCTCGGCAATCAAAAGCAGTACTCTTAAATCTTAAGATCTAAGCTCTAAGTCTAAATGGCAACCGGATTAACAAAAAACATTAACCAAGTAAGGCCAGTCATCCTTAAGGATGAATACAACTAGTGTAGCACTTGTTTGACAAAATCAGAAAATTATACTTCTGTCACAAATCCAGCCTGTGTTATTTTGCGCAACCAATAATCCCAATGAAAATAGTGCTTGTGAGATGTGTCTCCAAAAATAAATGTTGAACTATTCTCTGTTCTGTATTCAATTTCAATTACTATAATCGAGTATCATGCAACCCAAATAAAGAAATTTAGGGCGGAATAATTGTTTTTGTTTTTATTTCCCAAGAAAACTGAGTAATATGGGATTAAAATCTAATCACTTTTCTTCTCTCGAATTTTAGAAAACTGCTAAACCGAGCCCGGGGGGGGGGGGGGGGAGGGAATACACTACATACACGAAAGAATTTAAACCAATATAATTATAATTCTGGATAACAATGGAAGTTCCAACTTCCAAGCTAAGGTTAGACCATTGAACAACAAGCATTCGCCCCAGAGAAACAGATCGAAAACTCTATCTTTGTTAAAAACCTTCAAACTTCTCTGCTTTTTGGGACAAAAACTCCATTATCTTAATCATCTTAGGGGAAAAAACACAATCTAAAGCTCGAAAAATCTTAGCCAGACAACGACATAACATAGCTTATCTGCTGCAAAAGATTTGTCTAAATAAAATGAATTATAATGAAAGTGGGTCCTATGATATACATCATGTGAGGACAAACATAAGACGAAACTCACTTCAGGGAACAACTTTTCAGCGTTCATCAAAGTAACAAGAACCGTATGTGATCCTAAACTACGCAAAACAGAGGAAAAAAAAATAAAGAACAAAAACAATTGGGTGGCAAAGGAAAAGAAAAACTAAAACTATTGAAGATGAAAGCTTTGCCTGTAAGAAGGTCCTGGTAGACAAGCATGATTACAGTTCTCCTCCTCCTTCTTATTCTTATTCTTCTTTGTATCTGAACAAAGAAATCTAATTCGAAAATTATAGCTAGCAGAGAAAGCTAAAGGTTCAAAGAGTTTGCGAGGGTGAGGGAGCTTCGGGAGAATAGTGGCGGTGAGCTTTTATAGAAGAAGAGTTAAGTGAATGGGATTCCAGATATTTAGAATTGCAAAAATATGTCCTCATTTTACTCCTAATCCAATACTAATTTTACTATTGTTACTTGTTATTATTGGAGGACAATGAATCCCAAACTAAGATAAATACGGTTAATTTTTTCAAAATAAAAGTTTAATTATTATCTAATTCTAATGAAGAATTGATTGAAGTTAGATAAACCATGCACTGTAAATCAGGAAAATAATATTGAACTATCCGAGTAGATAAAGGTAAAATTAAGGGATAAGAATGTACCAAAAAACAAATAAATTAAGGGATAAGATGTTGACATGAAATGAGTATGATTGGCTTCTTTTGGATTTTCAGTTTCAAAATAAAAAAATGATAGTAGATAATTGAGGTTTTAGATTTCTTTTTATCACAAAGTGATTATTATGATCTGCATTTATAATTATTTTTAAAATTTTCATCTACACTAACCATTTCTGATTGGGAAAACAAGTTTGGGTATAGAGGGAGAGCACAGGAGTTGTCCCAGTAGATTAGTGGCTAGTTAACTAGTTGAGAATGTCAGGGGCATGGAATATCCATCTTATGTGAGACATTTTTTTTTTCTATTTTCTTGTATGATATGACATGATTACGCAAGGCTTAGTGGGATAAGAATAAAGAATAAAGGTGAGACCAAAATGTTGACCTTGTGACCACCAATCAATTATTGAATGCCAAATTTACAAATTGGACCAAAACTCGGTGCCTTAGAAGTTAGAACTTATAAATAAAATGAAAAAAATTCTTAGGTAACCCTGCAAGTAATATTTTTATTAGTTCAAAATTTACTTAAATTTTATTATATAATATATATTTATTTAATTTAATGACATGCATTATTATAATGTGCCATATATTACGCATTTAGTAGACTGAAGTATTATTCTCAAAATACGTAAACATCTCTCACTAAAAAGGTCTAAAATTTGAAGGGATGAGTTGGCAACGACAAGTGGCGAGACGAATGGTCTCCTCAGGCAAGGGTAGAGCCAAGAATTTCTTGTTCGGGAGACCAACAAATTTTATTTTTGTGGGAACTAAACATAACATTATATAAAAAAATTCAAAGGATATCTAAAGCAAGTTTTGAGCCTTTTTGAGAGCTGTGGCACTTGCCTGTCCCCCTGCGACTCCCTTACTATCCTTTGGACTCTGAAAAGAAGAATCGACTCGATAAGGTGCGTTTTTGTGGCCCGTTTTGCTTGTTTGTGTTTTTATTTTATTATTATTATTTTAAATTAATTTATAATAAAACAATGTTTGATTAATTTTTTGTTTGTTTTTATAGTGTGAAATTATAATAATGATAAGATTGGAAATAAATTGTTTTTGAAATAATAAACTCACAAATATCTTTAAATTGTTATTGTTTCCTTCTTTTTAAAACACCCATCTTGATTTATTATTTTTATAAATTAAAACCAGGAAATGTTTTTCTTAATAATTTTTTATTTTAAAAATTCTTCTTGAAAACAGAAACTAAACAACCATATTTTGAGAAAACTCTCTTCTCTTTTCTATACTTTTAACAGGTTATTAAGATTGGCTGTAAACTATTATATCAGTTCCATTGAATATAAAATTTTATATTTAAAATATTTTTAACAAATTTTGAAAAATTTTCATACATTTTTATGTCAGTTTTTAAAATAGAAATAGGTATTTAATTAAGAATTGATGAAATAGTACAAAATTACTGTAACCATCGTGGGGTTAAGAATGAACAAAAAATATATCAGGCAGAAGAATTAAAACACAAAAATAAATAAAAAGGGAAAGTGAAAGATTATTGATGATGAACTCAGTTCAACAATAAAAAAATCAAGTTATTCAAACATTCAAGTTAACTTTTTTTAATGGTTTGCAAAATTACTATTAGAAATTAAATTTTATAATTTTTTTAATTATAATTATAAATAATAATTTTAAATAATCAAGTTAACGTCAATTCAAATTCAAATTTTAATTATATTTAATTTCATTTCATTTAACTATTGACAATAGTGTATTAATTTCCTACTTTTTAAAATCAAAATTATTAATGAAAAAATATTCACTCAACCATAAAATAAAATTTATATGTATATTTTTTTCAATTTCAAAAATGAAATTCATACCTCAAGTACGTTATTAGTATATTTTTTCAATTATAAATTTCATATTTAAATAAAATCTTATTGATTTTAGACTACTTTTATTATTATTATTATTATTATTATTATTATTATTATTATTATTTCTTTATAACCTATTTCTATTTAATTACTTAGAGTTTAGAGATATTTATAATATTATTAAATAATTGAAAAAAAACAATTTACCTAATTATATTATGCATGCAGATGTAAAATTAGTGTCTCTACAATTTTTTTTAAGGAAAATGCATGAAGTCAGCCACTAAAGCTATCAAACGGCCAATTCGCCTCGTAGAGGCTCGCTTGAAAGTTAAACAGAACAGGTAAAAATATATGTGCATTCAAATGAGTTATAAAATAGTCAATTTAATTAGTCTCGCATCAAACTCACAAGTAGGGGTGTTCGCGGTTTGGATTGGTTCGGTTTTGGGGGGAAAAGTCATCCGAACCAAACCAATCGGTTTTTCTATATTAAGAACCAATCGGTTTTTTTAAAATTGGAGAACCGAACCGAACCGAACCAATTATAATCGGTTTGGTTCGGTTCGGTCCAATCGGTTTTTCACTAAATATTTTTTTTAAAAAAAAAATTCATACACATCATCATTTTGTTCTTGTTATGGACCAATTAAAAAAAAGTTGGTATAAAATCCTAATAAAAATATCATTTCATAATTATAAACAATAAATAGGCCTAAAATATTTATAGAAACAACCAAAAATTTAAATATAATTATTTATAAGTATGTAAATTATAAAAAATATATAGATAATTATATGAATTCGGTTTGGTTTGGTTTGGTTCGGTTTCATAAATGAAAACCGAAAACCGAACCAAACCAATCGGTTTTCATAAAACAAAACCAAACAAAACCAAAATTAATCGGTTTTGTTCGGTTTTCGGTTTTTCGGTTCGGTTTTTTCGGTTTTGATCGGTTTGGTTCGGTTATGAACACCCCTACTCACAAGTCTAAACAGGTTAGTTTGCAAAATTTTATATTTTTTTTAAAAATAAAACTTAATAATCTCAAATCAAATATTACATTATATAAACATAATATTGCATACTTTCATCTCATTTAAAGGGAGAATCCAAACAAATAAATAACATATATTCATAACTCATACACATAGTCATAGAAACTAAATCTAAATGTCCAAAAATTCAAATCAAATAACAAAATGTCAAGACAATACACAATTAAAAGAGTTTCATTTCAAGTATTCAATTTTTAAAGTCTTAAGTTACCAAAATAATGTTTCAAAGTTTCAAACTAAAACTTTTTTTTAAAAAAAAGTTACGCTAATAGCCTATGAATAAACAGGGTTAACATGTTTAATTAACAAGTTAAAAGAGTCGATTCAAAACTATTTGCATTTTAATGGGTCAATAATTTTACAATCTAACTCACATAATTCATGCGAATAAATAGACTGAGTTGGCAAGTTAAACCCATTAACGGCCCTATCAAGCATCGACTCGATGTACAATCCCACCAAGGCACCAACTCAAAATGCACATTAAGCCTGCTGAGCAGATCATTTTTCGGATAATTGATCAATCAACCTTTCTACCCGAAACCAACTAAACAAGAGAAAAGAGACCAGCAAATTTTCATCTTCATTTTAATTCATTCTTCATGTATAAGGTTTGTGTTTATTCATTTTATTTTTGTCCCTTACTTTAGGTGCATATTATTCCCTGCTTAAAAAAAACACATCTCATATTACCCATAAGGCTCAAAATTCTAAAATATAGAACTATATTCATTAAGTCTTTCTTCCTAAACAAAATACTGTAACATGGTTGATCTTCATTACACCAACATCATTTGAAGTATATTTTCTTTGAAGGTATTCGGAGAGGGGACAGGGACGCAATGACCAACTTTAGATGCTTATATTATAGAGGTTTTACAGGTAGCATATTCTTTCATGATTAATCTCATTATTGTCCCAATTGGTTGTCGTAATGTTGTTAACTTGTTATAATACAATAACGTTTCTAACACGTTAATTTCTTCTTTTTTTCATTATAAAAATTTGGGAAAGATAAATTAGAAGAGGGTTTCTTCTTCTACCAACATGGTGTGGCACAAGTGGTAGATATTTGGACTCCTTGAGTATGTAGTTAGGGATTCAATTCTTAACCTATGTATATGGAAAACATCTGTTGGTATAGTTCAACCCCTTAAATGGATTTCTGTACCTCGAGAGATTAGTCCTCACAATCGCACACGGGGAATACCCTAAGAAACCAAAAAAAAAAAGAAGAGGGCATCATTTGGTTTCAAGTACATAGGCTTTGTTTGGTAAGTCAAATTCACTAGCTTATAGCGAATTTGACTAACGGATAACGAATTTAAAAAAATAGAGTTGTTGAGTAATAAATAGCTTATAACGTTTTTTAATAGCTTATAGCGTTTTTCCAAATAGTACTTGAAGTAATGTTTGAGCTTATAACTTATAGCGTATTTTTTTCTCGTTTTTACTCTCATTATTTTAATTAAATTCCTTCTATATTCTCTATTAAATAAAATAAAAAAATATTAATCCCTATATTATTTAGTATATTTTTTGTACGTACATATATATTTAAAAATTTATATACAATTATGTTGTTATGTATATTTTTATAATACATATATTTTTATAAAGCATGAAAAATTAAATGAAAAGAAAATTTAAAATAATATTTTCAACCAATAGAAAACATTTTAATGATAATGAATAAATAAGTAAATAAATAAATTAGATTATTAAAATATAAATTTTACAATTTTAACTTCTAAATATCTTAATAATTAGTTTAATTAACATAAATTTATTTTATAAATAATTAATAAATATTTTTTCATATTTAATACTGATGGAAAAAATTTAAGCATTAATTAAAAATGTCATTTTACATTATCAGTTAGTTCAATCGTTAATTTTACTAAACACTTTAAATTTAATTTGCTAGCTTATCCGCTATTAATTATCCTCTATAAACTCATCCACTATCAACTAGTTTATCCGTTATTCACTAACTTATCTACTATTTGTTACTTTTTACCAAACAAAGCCATAATCTTTATTTGGTCGTCTGCTATCCGTGTTAATAATTGGCAAATTAAATTGAAAAAAATGAAAAGCAATACGTTGTATTGCAAAACTTTTGGCGGACAAAACAAAACAAAACGGTGTAGCAATATTTTGAACTTGTATTGTGTTCATAGATCAATTCATTTTTTATTTTGGATTTAATTTTAATTTATTTTTAGTGTAAAAAAATTATACTGTCATTCAATAATATATTGATACATTATTAAAATTATTAAATTTAAAAAATAATTATTATGATATTCAAACTCTTTTAATAATTTGACAATATATTATTAAATAATAATAGATTAAAATTAAACTCTCTTATTTTTGTGATTCCATGGATGTTACTTATAATTCTAAAATAAGCAGATCTGATATAATAGTGGCACTTTGTTGTTCATAGTATAACATGTAATATTCAGTTTAAACAACGGAACAATATCTAGCATATTGTATATATGTATATATATATATAATATATTTATATTTATTTATAAAATGAGCAAAGATAGTCATGAAGTCTCATTTTGCTATTTCTTTTTTAAAACTGGGCAAGGACAGTCATGAAGCCTCTTTTTGTTTTGAATTAGAATTTAATTTTGATGTATGGTTAATGAAAAAGTTTACATTATTATTTAATTATGTATAGTCACATTATTAAAAGAATTTAACCTCTTAATTATTATCATATTCAAATTCTTTTAATCAATGTTGTTAAAATCAGACCAAATAATAAATCAAAAATTTTTTCAGTTTAAGTTCAACTAATTCTACCTTTTAGCCAAATCAGATGATGTCATAATTACATATTAAATATATATATATATATATATTATAACACACATTACCAATGATAAAATACATAATAAGGTTTTGAGATCTCAACTCTCAAGTCTCATATCACTCTTAATTGAGTAGTTAAGTAATTAAAAGATTAAAAAAAGAAAAAGATGACCGGTTCACATAAAATTGATGGTTTATTGGTTATGTCAAGTTTTAACTAGTTTTTATTAATTTAACACGGGAATCCAATTATGACAGTAAACCATAACTAAATAAAAGAATCATCTGAACAACATTACATTTAATGATAAGACAATTTATAATTAAACTACAATATACAAATTTATTATATTAACAATAAATCACTATTTGAAGTATCAAGAAATAAGATAATAAATCCACTATATGCATAAATAACAAGTCTTACGTGATGTAATGAATTAATTTATAACACCTACGTTTTTCTTATACGAATAACTTATTTAAAAAAGTTTAAAACGTAATCTTATGATAATTTTAAAAAAATAATGAAATAATATTTAGAATATTACTTTATGTTAAATGAAAATAATGTAAATATATTAATACAAATTTTAAATTATATATATATATCAAAGAATAACCTGATAAAAACTGAAATAAATATAACTAAATATTTTAATTGTAATATTTATTTATAGAAGAATCAAATGAAATGAACAATTTATTATAATTTTAAATAATTAAAATTGTTAAAATATCTATCATAATTTAATAAATTTTTTAAATATATATATAATATTAGATTTTAAAGAAATAATATATATTTAAAATTTATTTGGTACCCTTTATTTTATGAGAGTATCAAATAAATTAATTATTAACAAATACTAGTACCTATTACAAAAAGGAAGAATACCAAATAAACTTCTCGTACATAAAAACTGATTTTTCTAATAACAGTCTATGTGTCGATATAAACCAAACTTTTTGATTGGGAAGGAGAGTCAATAGGAGACATATCAACACCTTTATTACAATGTGTAAAAAAAAAAAAAAAAAGATAAAAGGGAAAGTGAAATACAAGGTCAACCAAAATAAAATCTAACCTGAGGTGAAGTCAGCAATGATCCAAGCCGTCGGTGGAGGTTCATTTGGACAGCGGTTGTTAGAGTCCTAACAATAATCCAACGATCCCAATTGACAAAGAGAGTTTTTTTCTTTCTTGTGCCTTGTGCTCAACAAAAGGACTTTAGATCTCATCTCATCTCATTTCAGATACACACACGTCCACTTTTTCGACTCCGTAGCTTTCTCTTCCGTGTCCGACGGTGTCCGTCGTAACTGAGTCTGAGACATACACACAGAAGAGAAGAGAAGAGAAGAGAATAGAAGACAAATAAATAAGAAGCGTTATTTTCATTGCTCCGATCTTAGGGTTTTGAAGGTTCCCCTTTGGAATGGGTCTTGGTAACAACGACGACGATAAGGTCGTTGATGACGGAGACGGAGCCAAGTCTTTCGGTTCAGTGTCTTGTTCGATTTGCCTTGAGGTCGTTGCTCCTAATGGGGATAGATCCTGGGCCAACCTTCAATGCGGTCATCAATTTCATCTCGGTAAGTTTATTTCTGCAAAATTATATTGTTTTTCTGTGTCAGAATGCATGGATTTTTTGCTTCGAATAGGTCTATGATGGAATCACAACAATACAATACAACTCTGCTCTTTGAATTCGTAGACCAATTTTGATTTTTCTGAATCGAATCGATTTGGACTAGAACAATTCAGATCTGAATTTTAGTTTCTACCGTTGATGTCAGGATTGATTGAGTAATGAAAATATAAACTAAGCAGGAGACTTTTTATGATGATATAATCAGTCATGGATAAAAGATAAGAAACGATATAATCATAATCATGAGAGGTATAATAAATTTTAAGTTGAACAGCCAATACGTGACATGAACCTTTCTCCTCTAGTACTAAGAATCATGATTCTGTTTTGTAAATATAAAATCAAGAAATTTGAGAGCCCAATGGATGGATAATTCTGGTTTTAAAAATGTACACTTTTAAACTTTGGAAGATGGATTTCAGGTGCTGTGTGAAAAAGCAGTTTTTAGAATTATACTGAACATCAAAGTTATGTAGAAGTTTGATTTAATAGTGGCGTTAATAAGAATAGACTCCATATAGTGCATATGAAACAAGCGTTTCTATGATAATGTCCTAATGATATTGGAAACAAATCACTGACAGTTATGTAAACAATATTACTGAATTAACCCCTTTCATATTAGATCAAAAAATATAATGCTCTTTTGCTGGAGGAGTATTTCAATAGGAGCTTATTTAGAAGAGCGTGATAGTTAATTGAGTCAGCACTCAGCAGTGGTAAATTCAATGTCTGGACACAGGTTCCTTTGTTGTTGTTTGTGTTTTATGAGTTTAATGCATCAAGGAAGCTGTTAGCTTTATAGAAAATTAGAAATAGAATCACTTTTGTTGTTATTGTTGGTATATATCTGGACAGATGCTTACTGTTTAAAGTATTGCTTAAAACTAAGATTCAAGAGATGTCATTGTCAATTTTGTTCACATTAGCATAAGATAAGTAAAAGGCTCTATGTGGTTCTATGGTTAAAAAAATCCAATACTGTGATGCTTTGAATATAATTTCATAATGCGAGATGTAAGATAAAATGCTGCTTCTTGTAATTTATTATGGTTTATTGATAAATTGATAAATTGATCTTCCAAATTTTCTTTTTCCCTTAATGTAAGCCTGGTGGTAAGGTTTCATACTTCCATCTGGTGGTGCTTGTCAAGGAATAAATTGTCCTAAAAGCTTCATGTATAAGCCTAATAATAGGTTTTATCTCAATCACCCTTCAGAAGAAAGCCCTTTGGGCTTGAATGGTGGGCAAAACACAGGCTGATCACTACCTTGTGCTGAAGTTCACACCCTACCTGGAAGTACTGCTTCTATGCTATGCATATCCTACTTCTAACAAAAACGAGTTCTACTTCTAACAAAAATTCAACATTGACTTATTTATGATTTAAGTGTTTGATGTTGTGTTTTATGGTTACTTTTAGTTAAACTTTGGATGATTATTGAGTTGTAAGTTATATTTTTATTGTGAGTTTAGTTTTTCATGTTCATTAGTGGTTTTATTTGCATATTTTTGTCATTATGAATTATATCGAAGATATTTAATATAATATGCGCTATTTTCAAAATAGCATGTGCTACACTATTTGCTGTAGCACTAAGAGCCTTTGCCGCAATTAGTGGGCTATTCAGTATTAATAAATATGTCTATTAAGTAAATGCTGTTTGTTATATTCATATGACAAGATAACAAGGCACATTCATTTATTTCTAGGGATGTAGCATGTAGTAGTCAATTCCCTGTTGAAGATGCCCGGTTTTGTAAAGAAAGTAAAGAAATTTTTTTTTGGGAAGTGGGATCAATATGTATGGTATAGGATTGAATGTGGTGGAATTTCATATCTCAGTGTCGAATGTTAGATCAACCCTAAACATGGAAGATCTCATTTCAAAGACCAAAGAATGGAATTTAAACAACAACTTTCTGAGATCACCTCATTCTTAGGGAAGGCTTTTTTTTTTGGGTGGTGGGGGAGGGGGCGTGATATAGAATTGGGAGAGTACATCGTGTTTTTTTCCTCTTTTCTTATCATTTTGTAAGGGGCAAAGGGAGCACTAAGGCTCATCTTCCCTCGTTTTTCTCATGGGGCTCAATAGTGTTCCAGTAATTGAAATATAGCTTTGACAGTGATTTTATGAATTTCTGCATGCAAGTGATTTCTTATGTGCAGTCTCTACAGAGTGCAGATAATAGTCCCTCAAATCCCATGATTCTTGTTAAACTTGCAGAAGCTACCTCTTTGGTAAAACCATAATGAGTGGCACTCAAAACTTGGTTACAGACTTATCATTAGGCCTAATTAAATGTTTACAATATATCTATTCTCCTTTTATTCAGTACTATTAAAGGCAATCTTATAAAGCATTGATAGTTCTCAACCAAAAATAAAAAAACATTGATAGACTGGTTTTGGTGAACTTGGCAATTTTTTGGGTACATCAAGGGATCGTCATTACGACTTGAACCTATGACCTTTACCCAAATCTCCTCCCACGCCTACCACCTAAGATACATATGGTGGTGGACATGTGGAAAGGGAAAGTGGAAAAATTGGGGGCCTATACTAGTGCTTTAATTTATAAACTTATATCATACTTGTTTTGTGGCAATACTGCTAGTTTTTACTATAATCAATTTCTAACTAGTTGATAGCTACATCCACATGGCATCATATTCTTATGCTTATTATTACTTTCTTTATATCATTCAGATTGCATTGGTTCAGCATTCAATATAAAAGGGGCAATGCAATGCCCTAATTGTCGGAAGATTGAGAAAGGTCAGTGGCTTTATGCTAATGGTTGTCGGTCATATCCAGAATTTAGCATGGATGATTGGACGCATGATGAGGACCTTTATGATCTTAGCTACTCTGAAATGGTAATAGTCCTGTTTTTGTTTGTGTTTTATTTTATGCTTGCAAAAGAAACTGCTAACATCCTTAGAATCATTTCTGCCATTTAGTTTTTTTTAATGTGTTATAAGCATGTGTTTGCGTTGTCTTATTTGGCAAACAGCCTTACATAAATACCACTGTTTATCAATTATGTACTTTTTTTTTTGGTGAACATAGGTACTTATATTTATATATATGTATGAGTGAGAAATTGCAAACATGTTCTTTGCTTGGCTTTATAAAGAAGGTTTTACCCAGAATTTTTTTTTGGGAGGGTGGTTAGCTATATGCTTTCTCCAGCAGTATTACTTACATTATAAAATTGTATGAAAATTATACACTAGTAGCAAAAGAAAAATGACTATCTAGATTTAAGAAAAATTGGAAGTTGCATACATTTTAGCTACTCAAAATAATATTTCACAATCATCTTTGACTTGCTCCAAAGTTTAACTCCCTCTATCGTTTGCCTTCATTCCTATACCTTTGTCAATCTGCAAGTCTTCCAAGTGTACTACCAATATCTGCTGGTGCATTTTCTCTTCATTGCCATTTATAGTGCATACATCTATATGAAATCCATTTTTTAATGTATAAGTAGTTGGAACTTTGAAGGTTGGCATTACCTCCTTTAATTGGAATTATTTCTTGTTTTTTTTCATTTGTATGTGGATAGATGCTGTTCTGCTTACCATTTTGACTACATTTTTTATTTCTAAATGGTTTCTGCAGTCCTTTGGAGTTCACTGGTGCCCTTTTGGTAACCTGACACGACTTCCTTCATCTTTCGAGTAAGCCTAGTTAACATACCAGAATGTGCATGCAAACTAATCTCTGTTTAAATACATAGACTTAGAACTGTCATTTGTCATATTCTTTTGTTCTTGGAAGTGTCTGGACTCCTGTTTGTATGCATTATGAGAAAACTTGCATAGGGATTTTTGGGAAGGCTGGTTCTAAAATACAATTGGTACTCTCAGTGGTATTGATACTGCCTGTGACTTTAATCACATTTGACTTTTATTAACCAAATTTGGTTTCATATTAGCCATATATTATAAGCGGTTTTGCAATAATAAGTGGTTAATTTCGGTATGGTTAATATGGAACCGAATTAGGTTAATTGAAGTCAAATGTGGATAAAGCTAATGATGGTATTAATACCATCTGAAGTCCAGATTATTTTTTAGAACCAGCCTTTGGGGAAATAAGAGAAAAATGTTAGATTTTGATAGACTAGTGGATATCTTGAGAAAAGCATTAAGATTTTGAAGGCAGTAGCATCAGTACAAATTTAAAAGTTGGTTTCTTAGTTGCTCTATAAAGTATTTGTTTCAATAAGACTTCTTTATTTCCAATTGATTCAAGCCAGAATTTGTCTTCTTCTGGTGTCTAAGCTATACCAGACTTGGGAATCATAAACATAATGGACCTGTCTAGTTTTAGCAGAAACTACCAAATTTCTGGGGAAGCAGCTTTTGAGTTTAACTTGTACTACTTCTAGATTCAACTAAAGAGAACTGGGGAAACCATTGTGACAGATGTGCCTTTTTCATCATGTTATCATTGATATTTGAAGTTCAAATCTTCTCAACTACTTTCTAGAATACACAGAGGCTGTCATTTGTGCTTTGCTACCACCCTAATCTCTGGGAATAATGCACTTTGAAGTACCCTTCCCCTGCCTCCTTTCTTTTTCTTCTTTGGTAATGTAATTTACTAATTTAGTATGAGTACCTTTGCCACCCCTAAAAGAGGCCCCAGCTGAAGTACACACTTTATTCTGTCAACTTTGGCTTGTTTGTCTGAAATTCTCAGCAATATTTCAGTGTTTCTTGTCATTGCAGTTGAAGTCAGTATGAAGGGCTGTTGTATACTTCTTGTTATTGAATTTAAGCTTGGTGTCACAGATTTGCTACATCATACTTCTTGTTAAACGATATGTCTGAAATTCTCAGCAATATTTCAGTTTGTTCCTTGCGATTGCAGTTGAAGCCAGCATGAAAGGCTGTTTCTTGTTATTGAGTTTAATCTTGGTGTCACCGTTTGCTTCGTCATACTTCTGATTTGTTAAATGATAAAATTTTCCTACCTTTACGATGTGCTATAATTAGATCTGTCAACATCGGTTGAACCCTTTGGTTTGGTTTACCCTGCCATGCTAAAGGGGGAATAGGGCTATATATTTTTTACCCTTTTGAAAGCTGGCCAAATTGACCACGCCTGCTTAACCTGCAGGTTGAGGCTGGTCGGGATGAGTTGACTGTAGGGTATCTGCCTTGTTCCTCCCCCACCCCTACCCCCAACCCAAAAAAAGAAAAAAAGAAAAATCAAGACACATGCAGGTCAATGTCCGGGTTGGCTGAACCTTACAGTTAGATTGTAAAAATTTGTTTGATGACTTATTTGTGTGTTTTTATAAACTTATAAATTATTTATTAATGAATAATGATATAACTTTTTAATGTTTCTTAAATTTTTAGGCATTTTGACCTATTTAACACCCAAACTTACCATTTGTTAACCTACCCCTGCTGACACTGCCTAATGGCCAACTAATGGTGAGTTGGGATGTATTACAGTTCTAGCTCAAATTAACCATGTATTCTCTTTTCTCTTTTCTTTTGTATTTTATTTTTCCTTTCTTTTCTGTTCGTATCATTCATCATGTAGACTATAGTTATACGAAGGAATAGAAAACCTTTACAAAATACTGGAGATAGGCCAAAGTTATATGATCTGAGATTTACCTCATCCAAATGCCTACAAACAACACTCTTCCCCCAAGGTAGAATACAAAAGATGAACAAACATCCCTTGGTATAAGGTATAACTTTTGTGGGTGTGGGTAGGTTTGAATCCCGATGCACCAAAAAAATGTTTAATGAGTATATCTTATCCTCCTTGCTTGTAATTCTTCTTTCCTTCTAACGAAATTTTATTTATTAAAAAATTATGTATGAATGGTGCTGGTTTTGGTTATTATATACTCTGCATTTGGCTGTTGCTAGTCATTACCAGCATATGATTTGTTTGGAGTGTTTTGTGGGCTTCAAGATTGATTTGATTTTATAACTCTTGTATATGGGGGACAAAATCGTGGTCGCCATTGGGCATATTGAAATGGAAGATTGGTTGTGGTTGTGACCATATTAGTATATAGTATGGAGGATTGGGGGAACAGAATTTTGCTGATACTGGTGTTTGTCAGTGTTATATACTGGCTTTGAAATTATTAGATCTGGCTTCGGTAACATAGAGGAAATGGTAAGATGTTTATCCAACTCATATTGTGTTCCTTATTTTTCCAGGGAAGGGGAATTTTCATCAACTGCATGTAAGATCCTTTTTCCTTATATCAGCTTCCTTATTTTTTTAATTGAAGCTTGCATTTGACTGAATATGTTATCTTTACTGGAATGATGAGATGCAGATCATGATATATTGGGACAACATGCTATATTTGCTGAACATACAGCTGTATCATCTGCTAGTCATCCTTGCCCTTATATAGCTTACTTTGGACCAATACATCCCTCCTCCTCCAACTCGGGTGGAACTGTTTCAGAAGCTTCTAACTTCAACCACTGGAATGGCTCATCTGTACCTAGTGACATGCCAACCTCGTACACATTTCCTGCTGTGGATCTTCATTATCACGGTTGGGAACACCATTCCCCTCCTTTCTCTACAGCCAGTAGCCGTCTAGTTGCTGCTGATCAGCCCTCAGTATCACCTGGTAGTCAAAGGCCAGCCAGGGGTGGTTCGGATATACCAAGATCAGGATCTTTTATGCATCCTTTCCTCGTTGGTCACAGGTATCACTTTAGAGTTGATGTACCTTAATAAAATACTTTTGTGGTTGCAAAAGTGAGTGTGTTGCTTGCTCAGTGTAACTTGATGTGAGCCAAACTGTATTATATACTCATTCAGTCTTATGGCGTTAAATACACAATGAATTTGGGTTATATACAACTAATAGAGAAAAATCTATGGAACTCAGCATCTTGGCTGTCTGGTGGAAATTTGCTCAGGTCATAAGATTGACATGTGATGCATTTAATTTCTGCAGTTCTGCTGCCAGAGCTGGGAGCTCAGTTGCTTCCTCAATGATCCCTCCTTATCCCGGCAGCAATGCTCGGGCCCGTGATAGGGTCCAGGCTCTTCAGGCGTACTATCAACCGCAGCAACCTCCTAATTCAACTACAATGCGGACACCTATTGCTTCTGGCACCCGCAGATCCAGCAGTCACAGCGGATCAGCTCAATTGGCACCGGTGGCCACATCACCAGACCAAAGTGGTGGCTTCTTTTTTTTCCCATCAGGTTCATCAGGACACAATTTTCAAGAAGAAAACCATCTACCAAGTCGCTTCCATGCTTGGGAAAGAGACCACTTGCCTTCATTGTCATTGAACCATGTTGATAGAGATTCAGGTTGGAGAGCATACCACCAGGCTGCCAGCAGGTCAGACCCAGGTATCAGGTCCAGTAGTTTTCGTTTAAGGCATGGATCAGAGAGAATGCCTTCACAAAATCGGTGATATACTTATGTCCTGTTCACTGTGAAGCAAACTACCATTACTATGGAAAATCAGAATTTATGTATGCTTTGAGAAATGTTACATAATGCTTTGGCCTTTGGATCTGTCATTTTTTGGCAGACTATGTACTCTGGCTGGCCTTGGAATTGATTTTTCTGGCAGCCAGTGGCAGTGTGATGGACATTTGCTTCCTCTAGTTTCTTAGCCTTGGAGGGCATAAAATAAGATGGTATTTAGTTGGGAAAATCAGGTTTTTTGAAGAAATACTGTGGCGTTGTCATTTCAAGTGATAAATCAAGTGGATGAGAGCAGCTGTGGTTGCACTTGTAGTGGGTCAACTATTTATGTTTGATAACGACGCGCATGCAAATGCTTTGCATTGAGAATTCGAGTATTTTTACCTCTACTCCGTGGCTAGAGTGATTGTAAACTGTTGTGCAAGAACTGGACCAGGGTATGGAACTCGCATGAGAACTACTATACCTTGGAGTATTTGTAGTTCAAGGCTGGTTTGAAAATAATCTTGTCATGTGGTTATCAATTATAAAATTAATTACGTAACCAACAAATAAAAACAAACCATATAACCTGCATGATTTTACTTATCTACATTCATCTCACTAGCTGACTTCATTTTCCATTTCTATCGAAGGTAGTGTAAATTCAGGTAGCCGTTAACTTTTGAATTTCTTTTTAGGCAAATCCATGCAATCCAAGCTATTCAGATTTCCTTAAAAAAAGTTCATACTTTCTGTAAGTTTTTAAAAAATTGAAATAAATTCTTGCTAATGTAATGTAAGTTTCAATTACTTTTCACAAATTACAAACAGTGGCACGTTACGTGCAAGCCATTTGCTCAGTTTTAATATTTTCTGTAACTTTCTGCCAAAATATGCAACCCCAATACGTTCTTAAAATCTTTACTACATAAATTCCACACTTTGTGTCTCTTTAAAAAAAAAAAAAAGTTCGAGCGCATCAAGTTTAAGTGACCCTAAAAAATAGTGAGTTACAAAGGACTAACAAATATTTTGTCCACTTATAATATTTTCTGTAAGTTAATTAGTGTTACATATTTGCAACCTCAACATATTCTTTAGAAGTTTAAAAAACGAATGCGATACTTCTCGAAAGTTTTGGTAATGACCAACGGTCTAAACTGGCCTAATATCTGTAGCTCACGAATTTTGATTGTTTACAATAAAAATATCATTAAATGAATTAATTTAAAGAAATGAATTTCCTAGAAGAATAATATACAAAAGACATTAATTTGCATGTGCTTAGTTAATAACCATAATATCTATATTAATAACAAGTTATTAGTTTAAAGAGAATTAAGTAAATATCTTAAGACAATATCTTCCCTTCGCTCTCCTGATTAAACTTGTGAGAAATGCCATATTTTAGACCATACCGCTACAACATAATACACCACAATAGAATTGTAAACTTGTACCCCAAAAAAAAAGTGCATACAATTTAGAGAGTTTCACATAATATCCATAATCAAAGAAATTGCTGTGATGTGTTACTCTTTAAAAGCTTCAGACTACGTGACACACGTGCTTATTTGGATTAGGTTTTTGTACTGCCAACAAAAATATTCTGCAACAAAATTTCTATGAATTAAAAATTTTAAAAACACTTGTATTAACATTTTTTAAAAAATGAAAATTCTAACAGTTCTAAAAATAAATTATACAAATAAATCATTTTCTAAATAACTTCTGTTATGCGCAAACACCTAGTCCCATAACAATTTTAAGGTACAAATCAAACATAAATACCTCCAAATGGCAATAACAAGCCTACCCAAAATCACAGGCGCTCAAAAGTATGGTAATTACCTATTCATAGGATCAAGCACCAAGCACTTACCATTAAGCCAAAAATTATAACTGTTAGTCAAAGTGTAACTTTTTCTACTTAGTCCATCAACAAAAATCACAATTTGATCTAACTTCAATCCCACCTAAGCCTTCTTAAGGCAAGATGCTAGCCTGCAACTAACAATCTCTTCTCAACACATGCCTCCAACAACCTGTGCCACCTGTGCCTTTCTAAGAATCCAACTCGTGACGTTAACTCTGATACTATTTGTTGGATTGAATGCATAACACTAGGTCAAAAACTATAATTGTTGGTTAAAGTATAACTTTTTCTACTTAACATCAATAGGAGCCACAATTTGATCTGACTCTTACTCCACCTAAGCCTTGCCAAGGCAGGATGGGCCTACAATCAACACTACCATACACCCATGCCAGAGCATAATGTAACATAGCTCAGCCATAGCGTTGAAAACGACTACTTAGCATCTACAGTTTATGCAGATCAATTCAGTTCTGGTTCGAATCATCCACTTTAAATGCACTAAGATTTGTTTCACGGTTTCACCAATCAAATTTAAAATTCAAATACAAAACTAGATGGAGCTACTGAGCTACATATGAATCTTAGGTGTCCTAATGTTTCACCTATCAAATTAAAAAACGGTACATTAAATGCATGCTCAAGAGCAGTCTCCAGAGTCAACAGTTCGGCTGCATTCAGATCTCACCTGTCAATCAAATGTATCATCAGAACATCAAGGAGCTTTTAAAAAATAGAAATGGGAAAATTTATAATCAACTACATAAATGATTAGGAGTTCGGGGACAATAACATACTGACGCCAAATGAAATTGTCACAGGCTCCTTGGACTTTGGCTAGGACTGCAACTCTTGCGCGGTGGAGGCTGCTCGGTACACAACAATACCATAAAATTATATTACAGAATGTGTACATGTTGACATAAACTATCCTTCACATTTAAACCCTTACAGTTTGTTTTCTCCTTGGTTATTGCTTGGAAGAAATGATATCAAAGGGAAAGGTCATGCAAATGTCAAGAAAAACTTGCAACCATTCATTTTTCACTCCATTAATCCCCTTTCTAAATAATCTAAAGTAATGCAAGTTAAATAACACTTACAGATGAATTTGGAGATCTGGATCTTGACCGGGATCTGCAAAAATTTTGAATGACCAAAACTCAATTCAATATCCAGAGTGATCCATGAAAAAGTTTGATCCACGAGCCCAATATTCCTCATTAAATTACCATAACCAAAAGGAAGAAATTAATCTACCACAAATCTTGCGCAGCATCCAAGTGGAAAAGCAAATGAACCCAGTATCACACGTCTATAGTCTCAACAATTGCTAAACAATCTATCGCCGGCAGCGCATGATACCTTGGACCAATTAAGGGGAAGATATAACCAACCCAATATAGCACAAAAAGAGAAATCCTAAAGAGAAGGATAAGATCGACCCCAGAACTTAGAGCACAGGTTATGTTGTAGTTTTTGAATTGTAAGACTGCCAATTTGCGATTGTTGGTACCAATAGCACTTAGTTCACGGTGATCCAGCTTTTAGATTGCAACTCATCCATCTACAGTCATCCAGTCTACAACAATGGCAGACCATGCTTTTAATCAATATATCATTACCGTTATCATTAGTCAGAGTATTAAGGTGTTCCACAGGTGCTCATCAATAAACAGTATTACCTCAGACCACAAAGTTGCAAGCGGTTGAGCACCACATGCCATCAAGATCCTAACATGCAGTCCCCAGGTCGCCGCAAAAGGCCACATCTAGAAAACAAAAGAGTCAGCCCTAATGATCATTGTATAATTAGTGGCCAAGCTGATGATCCACTTTACCAATGCCCCCTCCACCTTTCCACATATGAAGAATTGTGCTGACAAGACTACGGTAGAGCATCAGGTTTTATGAGAAGAACAAAGTGGATGGCATATAATAAAATGTTCACTTTCAGGCAATTAATTGGATATAAGGAAATGAGATGTCCTCTCCAACTAGCACAAAAAGGAAAAAGAGAAGGGCATTCAATTTGGGACAAAACAAAAGCAAAACATAAAAGCACAGTCCATCCACAAAAGAAACTGAATGTAATACCATATGGATCCAGACAACCTCATAGGTAATGAAAATTTAAGGCCTTTTTTAATTAAATGTGAAATAATGGGAAGATATTATATCCTTATAACACCAGAAGATGTTTCCAAGAGTTTACATTCCCATCTAGATATAACACGGTTGAAAAATCAACTGGCAGAAATCCTATCGAATAAGGAGAAATGCATTAGGAATTGAGCAATGGAATGGAAGACACTTATATACAGGCATGAAAAGTGAAAAGAAGCTTCCAAAAATGCTGAGACATGGCTGAAGCTCAAAAGTTAAAAAGAAGTAAAATACCTAGATATGAAATCAGCTAACTGTTATCGTAGTCGCCAGCTCATCTCAATAATTTTTCCGTCATCTGAAGTGGGTAGGAAATCGCCACACATGCCATTCTAGGGTAAGAAACTGATTACCTAGGCCCCATTTGGATAAACAGCTTAAATAAGTACTTATTCAAGTAGAGCTTATTAAATAAGCTCTATTATTATAAGTGCGGTCTAAAATAAGCAAAACAACATTTGTAGATACTTCAAGAAATGCTTATGCAAGAATGAAATTTTGACAATTCATTAAGGTTAGTTTAGTTGGAAATTATTATAAAAACAGCTACTGCCTAAGCTGTTTTTTAGCTTTCGCAAAGGCTTATTTTCATAAGCTTTAATTTATGGCTTATGAAAACAAGCTCAAAACAGCTTATATTGATTTCAAAAGCTGCTTTAATAAGCTCATCCAAAAATGACAAAAAAGTTTCATAAGTGCTTATTGTAATAGATAAGCCCAAATAAGCTGAAAATAAGCTCATCCAAATGAAGCCCTAATATCTATAACTTTCAGCTACTCCAAGAACAATCATCTAAGTGCGAACTTGAAGACCATATGAAATACTCTTTTTGCTTGTATAATTAAATAACTAATTTTGCATCTCTCCTTAATAGAGAATGGGGAGAGGGAACACTTGATGTCAAAGCTCAACTGTGGTTCTGCACTTCTGCCTGTCCAACGTTTTTTTTTAAAAAAAATACAGAAAAGATAGAGCTCTACACGGCTGAATGCCACAAGACAGATACATCATAGCCAAAAGCAGACATTCAGGGCTGGGCTAAAGGTTGGTGCAAGTTGATATATTTACATGAGCAAAGATGTACTCAAGCATGGCTCAACAATACAATACCACAAATACAATAATGAAAAAACAAAAGAAACTCTCAATTAACAAAAACTCAAATAGACAAATAAGAATACAATATTTTGGACAAAAAACTGCAAGCAGTAATAAATATCACAGAATTCACCGGAACCAATTTTATTATTCCTGGCGGAGCATGACAACCAGAGTATGTATAATATAGTCTCCTCTCTAATTATTTATTTATGTCTCAAGGGAATCATCATCCACTTGAACACGAAAAAGCCCCAGGAAAGGCAAAAAGTTATGCACCAATGAATTTTATACAAAATTATCTAGAATTTAATATTGATCCACCATAGGTGTAAAACATGTCCTACATTTTCAATGGACCATATGATACCCCCAATTTAAAAAGCTGTTAAAAACTTCCAAGTGAAATGCCTTTGTTACTCTAATGATGTGACACTCTTATTCACTAATAAGGTGAATCAAATTTAAACTTATCTATTATGTAGAAGCGTAAAAACCTTACAAACTCAAATCAGAAAGCACAAAACTGCACATATCAAGACTACGTAAAAACTGACCTTGAAAGAGATAATAAATGCCGGGAGTGTTTTGCTTTTGGAGACAAACTGCAAAAATGAACACTTAATCAATTCTTCAAAAATACAAAATATACATACCAAATCATACTTCATCAATGCAACCAAAGTGAACCTTCTGCTCCTGCCACTATAGCTATGACTTCGACTGCGGCTACGACTTCGTGACATATATGGACTGCGGCTGGGGCTTCTAGAATAGCTCCTCCTTGAATCACAACTAGGACTCCTAGAATAACTCTGTCGATCATATTCCCTCACCTGGACCAACCAGAGAGAGATGTGAAGGAAAGCAAGTACATAGATTGAAAGCATAGAGTAGCCAAATATAATCTCCACACACCCGTATGTATGCCCGAGAAAAGGCATTTCGGAATTCTGAGTCATCAAGTTTCCGGATCTGTAAGACAATACAAAGATTATTGAAGCAGAACAACAATACTAGTTAAAAACATAGCAATCATAAAAAAATCTAGCCCAAGAAGACCAGGCAAGTAAAATACAAAACCTTTTAATTGTTCGGTGGAGCAGGTTTAGAACACTTACAGCATATTTCATATCATCATAATTGGTATAATCCACTATCCCAGTCATGCCTGCATATAAATTATACCAAAGTTTAAGAATTATGTTGTCAAACTTTTAACATAAAAATCAGCTCAAAGAGTCTAAGAACACATGAAATTACAGGGAGTTGTAATGAAAAGACGATTGACATTATTTCCAATACTTACAGTCCCCTAAAGTAAGTCACGCCCCTACATCAATATCACATTTTGAAATTACCAAAAAATAATATATAACTACCAAAATAAGCACTTTAGTCTGGATTAATTGGTTCTTTAGACTATTTAGCCCTTAGTAGAGCCCATCCACACATCAATCTCAAGTCTCAACAACTTCTTGACAAACCCAATATATTAAATCCTTCTTAAGCATATCTCTCTATGACCCAAGATGCTAATATTCTTGCACAAACTGTCCCTGTATTTTTGAAAGCAAAATATCCTGACTCTTACTTATCAATTTTGCAAGGGCAATGCTGAGGGGCGCTTGAGTGCACAGGCGCTCACGCCTCTCAGCCCTTAGATTCGAGGAAGAAAAGATTTCCACATTCTCCGTGCAGTATTGTTTTTTCATTATCCTTGAATCTAAGGGCTGAGGGGAGCAATCAAAATAAAACTTGCGCTGAATTATATCTTACTCCACTTACCACCACGCTTACGGAAGACTTGAGAAAAACACACATCACCAGCTTTACGCATGTGATCCTGATCATTTAACACTCAGAATCAGCAAATATTGTGCACTAATTTTCAACCAATACAATGACTTCAACATAAAATGTCATTAATCCCCTGCAAGCGAAAAATGTGGCATATGTCAAATGGTCATAAGAAGAATGAACCAATCCATACTTTCAGGTCTTGCCATGAAGCTGAAGGAGGTAATCCAGTGACCAGAACTACAAAAAGAACAAAATAGGGTCAACTACAGGACAAAAAATTCTCTTTTCAGGTACAAATAGAAGAAAAAAAAAGAAATAAGAATAAACTACTATCTAAAGCTATAAAGTTAAAAAACTTATATCAGGAAACAATACAAACCACGATAGTCGGAACGCCTTGAAACTCCGCGGCTACCACTGCTACCACTATAACTACTGTAACGGTCTACTGATGATGAATATCCCCGCCCACCATGTGCAAGTTCTACCTACAGTAAAAAATATAGACCAAAAGTTCACAAGAACATTATATAGTGTCCCAAATAGACCAAAAAAACAAAAAGGAAGAAAGGAAAAATGTACTAACTCGTAATCGAAAACCATCAAAATTGTAACCATCTCGATAGCGAATTGCATCTTCAGCATCATGAGCATCCTCAAACTGCAATATATAATGTTCAATGTCTATAAGACATAACAAGGGACCGAAAAAACATGAGAGAAATACCCCTTCACGTCCTTACAACATGAAATCTAGACATACCTCCACAAAAGCATAACCCGGTGGTCTTGGAGGGATCTTCAAATCAATGTCAAGGATAGGACCAAACTGCAATCAGACAGTGAAGAAATCAATTAGTGAATAGATGCAATAAAATTCTAGATCTACTCTTTTACAGCCATATTTCAAAATAAATCGTGTGTGTGCATCCGCAGGCGTGTATGTATATATATTACCATGGAAGAAATGAAGGGGGAAAATGGTACTTGACAGAGAACAATAAGGATTGTTTACTACCTTTTGCTACCATAATTTTTTCTAAAGCATATTCTGCTAATCAAAACCATAACGTGTCCTAATGACAACCAAAACTTCATGAAGAGAATAAAATTTTCCAACCAAACAATCATCCAATGTTGCAAGGAAGGAATTGACCAAGTATTTTAGCTAGAAATGCATTAAATAAAACAATAAACATGATGACAACCCAAGTTTATATTTTTCAGCATAGAACCTAAAAGTCCATATAATGATAATAAATATAAGTACCTTGTAGAAAATATCCTCTACTTCTCTCAAGCGAATATCACCAGGAAGATTGCCAACATAAATTGTGCGACTTGACCGGCCACTCATTTTGTCCTAAAGCACAGTTGAAATTACACACTTACGCATTTTTCCATTACAAACAAAGCACATAAATTCCCATTCACTATACAAACTACTTAATTAATTTAGCTAAAAAATAGATAAAATAAACATAATTTGACAAAGTAATGCTCAGGAAAAACTACTAGAAAATCACATAATATTATAAATTAATAGAAATATATATATACATTGTTCATTGCACATAGCTGTCAATATACAACATAAAATTTGCGAGAATAATAAATAACAAAAACGCAATAAGAAAATCAAGAAACCCTAACAGGAGTTATAAGAAAAAGTGTAAATTCATAAGAGAAAAAAATGTCACTGAAGAAACAAATAATGAAAAAAATATTCCAAAAAAAATATTGAGAATAACGGGAGGGAATGGATAGAGAGGGGAAGAAGATGCATGCATACCTGTCACCTGAGATGAGAAGAAACTGAGAGAAGCGAAGATCGGGTACTTTGGAGGGAGTTCTTCTGGAAGCTGAGGTTGAGAGAGCGAGGGAGAAGATGACCACACTACGCGACTCTTTACATCGCAAGGCTGCGATTCTTTGGTTACACGTGCACGCTCTTCCACATTGCAAAACTACGACCTTCGTGCCTTGTTATGTTTGCATTGGTGATAAATAATATAGAATGACTACATATTATTTATGGAATGTTTAAAAAGAAGATGAAAATAAATTAAATTGAGAGATTTTATATCACTTTATTTTTTTTTTCCCTTAAAATTAATAAATAAAAGACAGTTATAAAATAAATTAATCCTTGTATTTTTGTATTTAAAAAAATAATATGAGAATAATAAATTTATAATTTTTATAATTTTATTTACTTTTACTAAAAAAATTAAATAAGATAGTAAAAAATTTCTTTTATTCTATCATTAATATACTCAAATAATAGTATAGAAATTTTCTTCTATATCATTTATTTTCATTATGTTTCATTATCTTCTATATCACTCTATTATATTAATTATGAAATTTTCAAACATACCTTAAGACTTTTCAATTAATTATAAAATTTTCATAAGACTTTTCAAAAGTAATAAATAATCAACTTAGTCTTTTAAAATATTTTTTTCTTATAGTTTAATTACTGAATTTATTTTTATATATGAGTTAGTCATTAAATTTATAAAACTCGTATCAATTTAGTCATTTTTTTATATCTAATTAACTAAGTTAAACCATAACTCTGACACAACATGTTAAATATCTATATATAACATTTAATGCTATATAGTAAGTTGCCTAACACTTTTCCGTAAGATACAAAGTCATTTTATTTTAGTAAGTAACTAAATAATTTGTATATGAAATAGTTATGATTTATTAAGCCAAAATGACGTCTTATTTTAGAGAAGAATGTTAAGTATCGTGTCATATGACACTTAACATGTCATGTCAAATATTACTATTTAGTTTATTCAATTTGAGATAATAAAATAACTAAATTAATAAATATTTTATAAATTTAAGGATAAATTCATATACAATAATAAATTTATAGATAAAAGTATAATGAGAGATATTTTTAACAAATAAGTTATTTACTTACTTTTTAAAAGTGTGTTAGGACTTGGGACTTGTTTGTTTTGAACTCCTCCAACGCAAACGGGCCTTTTGACAAATCCTACTTTTGTGCATTGCAAAGAGTGCGTTTCCCATTTGCGTTGTTGAAAATCTAAAACAAACACACGGTTCAGACTTCCAACTTACAAGTTCACTGGACAAAATCAACATATTGTGCCATTGGGGCCTTGCTCAAGTATTTGAACCACTTCGATGTATTTGAATCAATGAGGAGTTCACCTTTGGATGAAAGAGTATGGTCGAGGAGTAAAGGTGAAAGTAGGTTACGTGGTAGAAGAGAGGTTTACTTTGTTCTATTTTAGCCTAATCTATTTATTAAACAAGTCAAGCTTAAGTTTTTTAAATAGGTTTAGGTATTGAAAAAAGCCTATTTATTTATTACAATAACATATAATTAAATTTTTATAATACTTATATAATTTAATAGTTATATATTAATATAATTTATTTATTTTATACACAATACAATAAATTTGTTAAATGTTAGGTATATTTAAAATTTATAAAATTCGAGTTTGTTGGCTTATTCGAAAGCCTTTATGTAATATAAGCTTTTAAAATAGGTTTCATGCTAAGTCAGACTTTTAAGTTTTCATAAAAATGTCAGGTCAGACTAAAAAAAAACTTATAATAAGTAAAGAATCATATTAAGCCCAATGTTTTTTAAAATAAGTAAAGTTTATTCAAGGTATAATCTAGTCTACTTCCATCCCTAATGAGGAGGAAAACGATGAATAATCTATTTACATCCCTAATGAGGAGGAAAACAATGAATAATTTTTTATTTTAAGTAAATATTTTTATTATTTAAGAATTTTTTCAAATAAAAGAAATAGAACCAAATATATGAAGTAATTTTATAAATAATTTTTATTTATTTTTTAATTATTTTCTAATTATCTTAGTTTTTAAATGAAAATTTAACTTTTAAACTTTTCTATCTCAAACATAGGGACAAAGGATAATTTTTGATAGGGTTGTTAAACGGACTGGGCCGCTTCATTTAGGCTCGCCCGTGACAAGCTGTAAGTTAAATGAGTCAAGTTAAAATTGTTCATATTTAAATGGGTTGTAAATTAGCCGGTCCGACTCACATTGCATCAACTTGCGGGCCTAAACGGGCCAGCCCGCGAAATTTTTTCTTTTTTATTTGTAATTTTTTAAGTAAATTTAAATTTAATAAAAAAATTAAATTTAATAATATCAAATTAAATATTGCATTACATAGACATAGTATTGAATACTTTAATCTTATTTAAAGAGTTAAGGGAGAATTCTAACAAATAAATAACATAAACTTATGGAATTTGATAAATGTGTTTATATTTGGGTTGTGTCACTATTAGCATGTACAGTACGTACATTTTGTACTTTTACTTGAGAAAATAGTGTTTAATTAACTTTTAACTTTTTAAATTGTTTTGTTTGTACAAACATGTTGAAACTTAAAAAAAAAATTATTCAAGTGGCCGGCGGGCCCTACAGGTTGGCCTGTTTAACTCGATGGTTAAACGAGTTTATTCAAAATTATCCGCGTTTTTACATGTTACTAATTTTGAAGTCTAACTTAAATAATTTATGCAGGTCAATAAACTGATATGATAAGTTTGACCCATTTTGAGGGTTTTAATTCTTAAAGAGAAAATTAAGAAAGTAAATTATTGCATATTCTTGATTTGTTATCTAGATTATGTATTTTATAAAATTCTAAAATTTAGCTTAAGATATATTTAGATGATAGAGTTTAGAGAGAAAAAAATGAAAAAAATAATTTTTTTATTTTATGCAAATATTTATTTTATTTTATATTTTTAAAAAATAAAAAAAAAATAAAAAAATAAATTATCATATAACTTTCTGATCATTATTTATTTATTTTTATAAACATTATAGTATTCTTTAATAAATGAAAAATTACTTCTTTCTTTTATTCTTAAATTCTTCTGTCCAAACATATGTTTAGAAGATAAAAATAGTATTAATTTAAATTTAGAAATTGACCCATTTTATTAATTAAATTAAAATAATATATGTTTAGAATTTTTTTGAAAAATATATCATAAAAAGAAAAAATGATAGGTACTAATAAAAGATAAATTAATAATATTTTTAATTATTTAAAAAATATATATGTATTTAATGCTTTTATTTATTTAAAAAATATAAAACTGTTAAAAACTATCTAAAAATATTTCAGATATTATTTTTTATTCAAAAAGTATAATATTTAAAATAAATCAAATATTAAATATTAATTTCGATTTTTTCCTGTAAAATTAAAAAAATATTTCACTTCTGTAGAGGTCAAACGCCACCAAAGGTCCAAAAACGGCTTTTTTCGTTTCGCGAAGAGTGAATAGCCAATAGTAAAATAGAATAGAATAGAATGCTTTTCCTGTGTTTGATGTTTCCGTTGCCCGAAGCAGAAAATAAAGAGTGGTTTCGTGAATACAGTGGGCAACACCAAACAACAAACAACTTACGACTCTAATAAAGTCACGTGTCAGCATGTTCCACCGGCTTACGACTTCGTATTTGCTTCTTCTTTTTCTCACAAAAAATTCATTATATATAAACCAAAACCTTGAAGCCGCCTATGTGCCCATTTCATTCTTTCATTTGTTTTCCTCTGAAATATCGTTCCCTTTATCCTCAACCTCTTTCTTTCTTGCACGCTAAAATGGCGGATTCTAAGACCCAAGTTGAATCTCTAAGGAAATGGGTCGTCGAGCACAAGCTTCGTACTGTTGGTGAATTTCTCAAACCCCATCTTTTATAGTTGATATTGTTAGATTTTTTTTAAGCATCTTTTTCCCCCTCGTTTACGCGAGGGATTTTTTATATATTTTACCGTCAATTTGTATCAATCGCTTGATTGCAAAGTTTCTGATACGGTATTTTTATTTTATTTTTTGGGTCATTGGGTGTTTGATTTTGATTTTTTATTTTTGAAAGTTATCTAATTTGTTTCTGTTTTTGATCTTCTTGATTTTTGCGATGGATATTGGGATTAGGGTGTCTGTGGCTTAGTGGTATTGCGGGTTCATTTGGGTACAATTGGTCTCGACCCAACATGAAAACCAGTGTTAAGATCATTCACGCGAGGTAAGTTACAATTCCTGATCTTTTGATATACCGTTCTTCATTAGATGTACATTCTATGGATTTGTTATCCATAGAAATAGCCTGGTTTGATTCGTCAACAAATCTTAAGTGTAATGATGCAATCTATGTAACAATAATTATTTCTGCGAATAGTTTATGAACAAATTTCGTACTTGCAATGGTGTGCTATGTACGGCGAGAAGTGTATTGAGTATCAAAGAAAAAATATTTTCATTGGCGTGGACTTTTTTGGGGTTTTCAATTAATATATGGTTATGTTGTTCATCTTATGAGCCATGAGGTTGTCTGGTGTTAACTGTGAATTCTACGATTGGGTTAATGGTTTGTTCCATGACCTTATCCTTATGTGCCTCCATTTTTTAAACTTCCTTAAACAGTAAGCTACAATGTTTGTACATTTGAGCCATCTTGAAGATAAAGAAATTGTGTTTCAGATCAAGTTGTACTTTTTCTTTACCATTTGTGATTAAATTTAGCTTTGGAACAAGATTTATGTAACACCATATTTCCATGATATATTTGTGCTTGCAATCTACGTTACTTGAAATCTGTTATATCTATCATTTCCCTTATTTTCATTGTGATATAAATATATAATGCCAGTTTCACATTTTTCATGAAGTTAATAATGAAAATCAGCTAGAAGAATTGAAATGCAGCCCCTTGTATTTCTATTTCTCAAATGGCGATGGCAAAAGTCAATTATTGGTGTATAGGATATGGATTGTTATAGGAGGTTTTGATTGCCTGGAAACAATGCTGTAGTGTTTGGTGATTAATTCTTTTCTTTTCTGGGTTCTGGTTTAAGTTTTCTGTTTTCTTTTTCCTCCTGTCCTTCTGGTTGTATGAAGATACGCTTTTCAATTTTCAATTGCTCTACTGTCTCAAGAATATGGATTAGTCTTCTAACCTTTTATAAGTAATAAACATATATGTGCAGGTCTGTAAATATGAATAACTGCAGTGGTTTTACATGATTTCTTGTGGTTAAAACTTTTTTATTCCTATGGTGTGTGAAAACTTGCAGCACAATGTGTGCATGTTGTAAGGCTTATTGTTTTGAACTTTCTTTGGGACACCCTGCATAATTTTCAGCTTATGCTTTTTGCTAATTTTATTCCCCTCTTAATTTAATTTCAGGTTGCATGCGCAGGCTCTTACACTGGCAGCATTGGCCGGAGCTGCAGTCGTAGAATACTACGATCATAAGGCAGGAGCAAAGGCTTTGTAAGGAACTCTGGGCAATAAATATAATGTAACCAAGAGTCCCCTGAATTCTTTCTCCCCATCACATTTTTCTATGATGTTTGTGTGGGGTTGCCTTGTACAAGGGTATTTTAGTACTATGCATATCTGATTATCTGATAGCTTGGTATGTTATAAGTATGATCATTGCAAATTTTGCAATTAAATTTATATTGTGAACTATTCACTCATAAAATAAACTACTACACGGCAATTTTAGTTGCATGTGGCAGAGCGAATGCATGTTCTATCTTGTCAGAATGGATTAATTTTTAGTGCGAGTTGCTTCACCTACATATGTTGGCAATTTATATCGGTTCATAATGATTGTGGATACGAGATAAACCTTTATGTTGCAAGATTAGTACTATCTAAACTACGTCATAAATTTTGCATTATTGCATTGCATCGCTTATTCTGGTTTAGTGTGTGTTTGGATTAGCTGTGAAAAAAAAATTATGTGAAAAATCGATTATGTGTATAATCGATTTTCAAAAAAATTAATTATGAGAAAATTAATTTATGTTTGGATATGTTAATTCATAATCGATTTTATGATAAAAAGTTTTGTTTGAATTGTATAAAAAAAATTACTTTTATATAAAAAATTATCAAAAGATGTATGAAATGATTGAAAAAGTTATTTGATTGAGGCAAATATATATTTCTCTCTTAAAACTTTTGAAATAATCTGAAATCAAATAATTAAAAATTTAAAATAATAATTTTTTTAAAAAAGTTGTTTTTAGTTATAGAAAAATATTCTTAACTTATAATCAATTTTATACACTTTAAACAAATAAGATAGATTTTACATAAAACAAACTTTTTTTTTCACAAACATGCTTTTAGACAAAGATGTTCTGTTTTTGTTTTGTTTACAAAGAGGTCTAAGACCTGGTGGGGTGAGGGGAGGGGGGAAGGGTTACCCTAAAATGTAGGGAAACCAGTTGGGGGGATTTGACTCTAGGATCAAGTAGTTCTGAGTTTTGGTGTTACTTGAGTTAGAACTCTTAATGCTTAACTTAGGCTCGACGATGATGTTTTATTGGCTATCAAGCAATCTCTAGAGAGAGTTTGTGACACTTAAACTACGATTCTAAAACAGTTGTGATACATTTTATTTAACAATTTAAGATATGTATAGAAGGAGAAGGAAGTACGGAACTGAATGTAAATTTTATTCTTTTTGAGAATTTTATAAAAGAGAAAAAGAAAGAAAAGAGATATATGTTTTTCTAAAACATTCTTATTTACTTTTATAAAGATTTCAAAGTTCTCCAAGTAAGGATAGTTTTAATTATTTTAAACATTCATACGGATTGGAGGAAAATTAGTACTGAATATCACATTCTCTTAATTATGAAATGTTCATGAAAATAATAAATTAGGGTTTTTAAGAATCATATGAAAATTCTTCATTTTCGTATTCTTCTTTTATAAAATTTTCAAACAAGAAGAATATTTACAAAATGGAAGAAAATGGAATGGAGGATAATACGTCTTCTTTCATTTTGTTTAGATGTTTACGATTCTCTAAAGTAAGAAACTTTAAAATGATCACAAAAATGAACCATGGAAGTTTTTGGAAAATCACATTATAATCTTTAATTCGCTCTCATTTTTTAAAACTTTAAAATAAGAAGAAAGTTTATTTAAAAGTAGGGATGTTTAATAGGTTGGGCTAACCTGTAGATAGGGGTAAAATAGACTAGGCTAAGTTAGGCTTTACCTTAAATAGGCTTGACCAATTTTAGAAAATATTGGCCTTAACCTGACATGTTATCTATTATAGGTTTTTTTTTTTAACTTAGCCTGACCTTTCTATGAAAATATAACAGTCTGGTCTGGCCTAAAAATGTATTTAAAAGCTTATATTACATAAAGGTTTTCGAATAAATCAACATGTTTAAATTTTATAGGTTTCAAATATATATCATATTTAACAAAATTATTGTATTGTGTATAAAATAAAAAATTATATTAATATATAACTATTAAATCATATAAGTATTATAAAATTTCAATTATATGTTATTATAATAAATAAATAGGTTAACATGTTAGGCCTAATAAGATTTTTTTAAAAACTAGGCCTAGACTTATTTATCTAATAAGTTTTTAGAAAAACCTATTGATAAATAGGCTAAATTGATGAATTCATAAATAGGCTAAATTGATAAATTGATAAATTATTTAGCTAAATCGATAAATAAACTAAGCCAAAAATAAATTAGGTTGTAAGCTCTTGTTGAGTCCTCTACCTATTTCCATCCCTATCCACGGCTACGGCATACACAAATTGATATGGCCCACAAATATTATTTTTGATTGGATGTACGGGTTAGGTTGGACTAATTTTTTAATAGATACATTTCAGTTTCTTCTTACCTTATTATTCTTAATAGAAACGAAAATAAAATAATCTATTAAAAACATATCTATTGATAAGTTAAGATTACAAAACAAACTTTTGATAAGTCTCACTTGTAAATATCTAAACTCTCGACATGGAGAGATTAATGTTTTAAAAAGGTTATTAGTTGATAATAACAACTCGTTAGTAGAGGAATCAATCGATTAATAAACAAATATAGAAAGGCAAAAAATAAAATTACAAACATGCATTTAACTTCATAACTAACACATAATTTTTAAAAAGAATATGCACTCTTATGAAAGTGCAAAAGCAATAATAAAATAGCACTAAAATATTTATTTTGAAGAGGCACTAAAAGAACATTAATATTCAAAGCAATTTTTAATTGGCTTATAACCTTAATTATCATAAATATCAAATTGAAATTTAATTCCAAGAATATGAAAAAAACTGTAACACATGCTTACTAAGTAATTTCATATAAGAGACAATATTTATATTATTAAGATTTATCAAAGATAAATAGTTAACTAATTTTATTTCAATTTCTCCTTTTTTAGATACATATTATCTTACATTTGAAGACTATAATAGCAACACAAATTTAAAAAAATAAAAAATAAAATCCATACAGATTATAAATGAATTGAATAATTTGCATACAAATTTTAATTTAATTAAAGTTAGAATTCAATATACTTTAATTAAAAATATTTAAATATATTTAATTTTCAATCCAACTCTTTTAGCATCAATATTCAGAATGGCTTCGTAAAAACTAAATGTCATTTCTTAACAAATTTAGTTAGAGTCGCTTTTTTTTTTATAATATGGATAAACTAATGATTTTTTTTAATACATTAGTGATTAGAAAACAACGAATGAAATGCTTAATTAAAAAATTTGTATAGTAAATATGTTATTATAACGTTTTGGTGGGAGTTATCGAACTTGACATTATATTTTTTAGTAATTTTATTCATTTTATGTAACATGTGAAAAATAGGGCTATTGGTACTTCTAATTATATATTTATTGACATTCCCATTAATTACTTTTAATTTTAATTTTCTTAATTTCTATCAATTAAATAATTGTTTTATTTAATTCAAGTATTAATTAATTATATTTTTATTTGATTATTTACATTTAATTGAGGGTAATTTAATAAATAACAATTATAAATAGTCAATGGAGTGTAAATAGATAATTGAGAGTGCTAATATCATTACTCTATATGAAATAATTGATTATTTAATAATTATATTCAATTGTTATAAATAATTTGTCAAAATACAATAATATCTCATATTGTTAAAAATGTAACATATGTTGTACCAAAAAAAGTATAACATATGTCGTGATGCGGTCCTCTATTATTATTACATACTCATATAAAATTCATTTTGTTATAGTTTAATTTCAGCTTAAGTTTTTACTATAAGAAGATAGTAGAGATTCTAAAAAAAAAAATAAAAAAATCACACACACAAATAATATTTAATAATTATTACATTTATACATAATTAACCAATAAAATTTAACAATTATTAAGTTTCAATTTTATAAAGTTTATTTTTTTTATAAAGCGAGCAATTAAATTCTATACAAGTTGTCTAGTACCCATATAAAACACAGCCAAATCCATACCCTAGTTTCTTCCACCCTTCTCGTCTTTCTTCCCGGTACTCACCTCACCGCCGCACATTATCTTCACCTACTGGTGCTCTATTTCCGTGTCGTTAACGGTATTCTTTTCTCTCTGCTCTATGCCTGTGTCTGTCTGTTTTTTTCTTTTTTAATCATTTTCCCCTCTTTTTAATTGCTTGAGATTTTCGAAAAAAGCCCGGTTTGAGTAATATATACACAGGAAGTAGCAATGATAAACGCAACCTATTCATTAGATTTGAGATAATTTGAATCCCTGATGAATTTCACTTGGCTTTATTAATTTTCTGGGTAACCCCAGATTCTGAACATGATTATGATGCTATAAAAAATGTTTTTTTTTGGCTCATTCCTTTGCCATTTTGGGCGTGTGGATGCAGAGGCCCACAATAATAAAAAGAAAAATGAGTCGAGGAGGTGCAGCTGGCCCTAAGGGAAAGAAGAAGGGAGCGACATTTACCATTAACTGTGCGAAGCCAGTGGAGGACAAGATCATGGACATTGCGTCTCTGGAGAAGTTTCTTCAAGAGAGGATTAAGGTTGGTGGCAAGGCTGGTGCTCTTGGCGATACTGTCACTGTTACCCGTGACAAGAGCAACATCACTGTTACTTCTGACAGTAACTTCTCCAAGCGGTAATTCTTTTTTTTTCTCCTTCATTTATTGATAAATATATTTTAACTTTACATTGCTCATATGTTGTCAATTGTTTGTTTAATTTTCTTGGACGATGATGTATTTTCTTAACTAGGAATCGTTTGTGTAGGACAACTTTTGTAATTGAACTTTCGTTAAGTCAGTTGCAAAATTTGCATTTTAGTAATGGCAACCTTCTATCATTAGATTGTGAGTATACTCTCATTATTGTTTTTAATTAGACGGGTAATTCCATTTAGATATCGGTCTCAGGCTAGCTATACTTGTTTTTATGTTATGTTTTGAATCGTTGCTGAACTATATGGTGCTTTCATTGAATAATCTTCTGGTCTTTGTTTGGTTAGGATGATGAGTTGCACTTTTAGAGTCTCTTCCCTCTTGGTTCATTAGATTGTTGGTTTTTTTTCTTCTAAATGAGTTTTTTTTTTCAAGATTGCTAAATGTTAAGATCTTTCTAAGGATTTAATTTTGATCTATTGTTAGTGTAAAACATTTTTACATATCATCCAATCATGTATTTCCAAATCATTTAAAGAATTTGATCATCATAACAATGACCTAGGAGGTCAAGCTTTTTTAATGATGTGTCAACACATCATTACATGATAGTGTAAAAAAAAATTACACTAGATCAAATTTAAACTCTAGTTCTAATCATATATACAGCCATAGGATTAGAAAAATAGTCCAGTGGGGATGGCAAATAACCTTGGATTATGTTACATTTTTGTGGGTTTTCTTTTGTGTGTATGAATTGGATGCTCTTGAAAATGGAAGATGCTATTTGCCCAACGTTTGATTTCCTTCATCAAATTGCTTTGGCTGATTGTAATTGTTCATTATTTTAGTCTTGACTGCACTTTCTGTAGTATACTATCAATAAAAACAATGAGTTCAGTACAGTTTGTTTGTGTTTTTTATGGTTGCAAAATGAGTAACTGTATAGAATCTGTAGTAATAGATTGCTTTTATGGGATTGAGTCGATTGACTAGTGTGCGTCAATCCAAAATGGATGCACGCTGCATCAAGTTTCAAGTTTATTTGAGCCACATAAAGTGACAATGTAGAAAGGGAGTGGAAATGGGTAGCAGGTAAAATATCTCAAAACAACCGCTTAGTCAATCCCAAACAAGTTTATGAATTTGCCGATGTGCCCTTTCGTATTTGGCATTGATTGTTTTGGGTTGGTGGACCTTAAGTATAATTAAGGGTTGTGGAATTAATTGTGGTTAGATGAGAAAGAAGTGAAATATGGGGGATAACAAACAACAAAATGTTTTACAGTTTTGGGATGTGTTGAAGGTCGACAGAAGTTAAAGACATTTACATTTACAAAAGTCTAACATAAGTTGCAATAGTCTTAAATTAAGTTTACAATATATTTGAACAATGTTACATATGTCTTGGTCAAATCTACAACATATGCATATTTTTAGCCAAAATTTACAATAAATCTTAAGTTACAATAAATTTGATTAACATAAATATAGTTTTGATATGAGTTACAATAAAAGGGACACAAGTTACAATATTTGTAAATGAAATTTACAATGTATCTGTCTAAAGTTATAATATTTAAATAAATGCCACATTTTTAACATTTAAGTTATGCCAAATGATAAAACATAAAAAAAAAAATTATAGGGGAAAGTGCCAATTGTTCAACTAAATGCATCTATTATCCACTGAAAAAATATCATTATCACCAACAATTTTTTTTTTTTTTTTGTAATATTTTTATGGTAATATTTAACTGCTCCATTTTTATTCACAAAAAAACGAAATATATAAAATACTTGAAATAAGTCTTTAACCTCCGCCGACCTTCAACACATCCCAAAACTATAAAACACTTTTTTATTTTTTATCCTCCCTATTTCACTTCTTTCTCATCTAACCGCAATTAATTCCACAACCCTTAATTGTACCTAACATCCACCAACCCTAAACAATCAATGTCAAATATGGAAGGGTACATCTTCATAAACTTGTTTGGGATTGACTAAGGTTGTTTTGAAATCTTTTACCTTCTACTCATTTTCACTCCCTTTCCATGTCACTTTATGTGGCTTAGATCAATTTAAAACTTGACACCACGTGCGTCCATTTTGGATTGACACATGCTAGTCAATACCTGCTTTTATATATGAAGTACGCTAGCAATTTTGCACCGCCCTATCCTCAACTTTAGGATGCGGTGTTTTGGACATGATTTGAAATTACTGTCATTCATGTTGATTTTCATAAACTAAGGTCGACATGTTGTTTAACATCTCATCTGGTTCCAGGTACCTGAAGTACTTGACAAAGAAGTACTTGAAGAAACACAATGTACGGGACTGGCTCAGAGTGATTGCTTCTAACAAAGATCGAAGTGTTTATGAACTGAGGTACTTCAACATTGCTGAGAATGAAGGAGAGGAAGAAGATTAATCATGTGATCAGCTGATTTATTTGAGAACCTTGTTTACCCTTTTTCCTAGTGCTAGATTCCCTTTTGGCAAGTATTGCTTGAGATATGCTGCTTTGTTTACATTAGTTGCAATTTAGCAGTTTTGGTTATTTAAGAGTTGCGCAGCCATTTATGTTGGATTGGGAATAGAGTTCTGTTCACCTACTATACTGTCAAGTTCCACCTTTAATACAGTTACATTGCATTGTGTTGCTTTCCACGGATCACAAATGATACGTTTTCCCAGATCAGCTTAAATTCCTCCCCTTCCTCCAGTCCTCTACTATTTGTTTCCATTTCGTTTGGCACTTGAAGTAGGTTGATCATTTGATTGCTTCAAGACAGCAATTTAGTTTGCTAACGTAGACTGAAATGTGTGCAGTGCGCTTGGCAGGAGTAGAAATAGGGAGAATGGGAGGGATGGAAATTTCCCACCTATTATTAGGTTGTGTTCGAAAATTATGAAATACAGTTAATAATGGATGTAATCACCACTGTTACTATAAAGGTTGGCGTATAAATTTGTTTTACGCATTAATATAATAATAGTCAATGAATTTTGTTTAAGATTTACTGCATTTAACATGTTTAAAGCACTAATTCCATCCAACTAAATAAATTCAATCTATCTAAAATTTTCTCCGTCATTTCATTCTCTTTAACGTATTCGTACCCTTACTCTTTATACTTCTCTCAACAAAGCTTCTAACTTTCTATGCTTTCTCGTACTGCCTCTTTTGGGTTTACCGTAATGTTACGGTACCAAGAAATCATGTTTGGGTTATAGTCCTGTGGCCTGTACAAAATTTGGCTATTTAAGACTTTCTAAATTATGGCAGAACATCTAAGTTAGTTTTTCGGGGTTTTGAAGCGTGTTTTTCAAATCAAAAGCAATTCTGGGTTTTATAAAGTGAGAGTTGAATTGGCCAATAATTTTATAATTTAATGGCACCCAATTTTTTTTTTAATAACGGGTTTAATTTCCAACAAGCCCCTTTTTTTTACTCATTATTTTGGTACTCAATTTTTTTAAAATATCGGTACTGAAGGTAAATTGTTAAGCATTAATTAATTATTCATTAGTTATTTATATTTAATGAAATTTTAAACATTTATTATAAAATCAATGGAGTAGCTATGGTACCTTAATATGTTTGGTACTCAAGGTGAGTTATCAATCATTTATTGACTGTTGTTTTCACAATAAATGTTTAAAAGTTTATTAAATATAAATAACAACTAATGAATGTTTGACCATTCACCTTAAGTATTGATACCCTAAGAAAAATAAATACTGAAATAATTTTTAAAATCAATTAATAAATAATTAATAACTGATGTTTAATATCAAACTCATAATATGATAGCAACTCATTTGTTCCTTAAAGTGTTTTTAACTTCTTTGTAACTGAAACAGAAAAAGTTAGTCAAGGAACACTTGCGAAGTATAAGAGGGCTATTCATGTGTGTTCTATGGCTAGTTCCACAATCTCTGATTCCCGCGTGTATTGCTAATCTATGACTCCCTAGTTTCAATGCGACAGGTGCTCAAGCAGTGTCCCGAGTACTGCCATGCTTTCGTGAATTCTATACAGAGAAATGCTACTTCGCCCGTGCTACTCTTTTATATAATTACAAGATGTTGGGTGCTGCAGGACCCGGCCGATGCTAACAAGAAACTTGCGTAAGCTGCTTGTTCATGCCGTGAGGACCCACCAGGAACCTAGTCCGGATGGAATCATACAAATCATCCTCTCCCTTACCCTTGATATTTCCCTTTCCTTCTCCAACCATGTGACATAATCATAACTAGAACTTAGATATTTGTGCATTGCGTGTTCAAATGACACTATATTCTCATCACTTTCTTTCCTTCTCTCTCTCTCTCTCTTTCTCGTACCATTGCTTGCATTTTAAGGTTCTTCTGCATTCGCAGCACTGCCTTCCTTTCTTGTCTTCCTCTCAGACTTCAATTTCCAATAGTAGATAGCAAATAAGCTTCCTTACTAAAATGAGCCAGCAACAGCAACAGAGCAGGGTCCCTCATTTTGTATGGCAAACTTCCAGTTCCAGTGTAAACTTCCTTTTTGGACTGTCTCCATTATCCACGCGCTATCTCTTACCATTAACACAACTCCACTTCCATCCCATCCCGTCCAGGTTCAAAAGCCTGTCTGTTTGCCTAAGAAGTAAGAACTGACTCTGCAGTAGCGCGCTGGGAGCCTGAGACAAATGGAAGGATAAGTACTATTTGATTGCATCGTCTCGCTCGTCAGATTATTGGTCAAGCACTTTAAATGCTTGAGTCAAAACTCAAAAATGGAAATTTCATATCTTCCTGTAATCGCTTTGATTTTATCATCTTCCTCTTTCATATCAGAAACTCTTAAAAAACAAAAAAGATTTACTCACTGAAAAGTTGGAAGTTTGAAATGCACAATGGTAGTGACTAGTGACTAGTGAGAGATAGCTATTTAACTTATTTCTGTTAGTGCTACTGCTGATAATAGAAACTCCAAATGATTATCATACTTTCTATAAAAGGAGAGTCTTGTGACATCCAAACATGGCTATTTGACTAGTGAGGACTGCTCATTTGCAGTGATGTGTTTGTTCTTGAAGGCTGAGGCAATATAAGAATTCCACACAGTTGATCAGAAAAACCAATCTCATTATTATGTTTAAGAGATAATTAAATAGTCCTTATGTATTATGCCGTCATATTAGAGAGGATGGCGAGCACTAGGAAACCAGAAACAACTTAGTGATAGTCTGATTATACAGTGTTAACGCTAGGTGAACAGTTGGTCATCTTGGGAAGAAGGCAGCCGCTTGAAATTTGATGAGAACTTCACCGTTGTCTATAAATATATATGAGCTTATCTACTCATTGTTGTGACTTGTGAATATCACATTGCCATATCAGCTTATTAAACTGTTAAAAAAAATTACAAGTACATTGTCTAAGTTGATTTTTTCTTCGTTGTAACGGAGAAGCAGGGATGAAGGTAAAGTCCGAGAAATGGAAATAGCAGTGGCAAAAACAGCATTGCCAATGCAGAGCAGCTCGTGTCGTCCTCAGCTGCAGTGAAGTTAAGAGGCTGAAGTCCTCTCAGTCTGAAATGCAGATAGCCCTGTATGTCAAGTTGACCCTCTTGCTTCTGCTTCCAACCTGAAGTTGCCTGTAAATTCCATTTGACCCTGCAAAAGACGAATCACATTCACATGCAAAGCTCTGAAGGTAACGCACATGCCACATCTAACTTACAATTAAGTGAATGGCATGCATGCTACTCTCCACCTTCACTTATTGTTCTCTACAGAAAGACATGCGCACCAAAATTCAAATAAAGCTAGTATGAACAGGAAATAAGGTAGGAAAATCATGTTGGAGAAGGGGAGCACGTGCAAAATCAGATAAAATAGCTGAGCTAGATTGGAGTTGGAAGAGATGTTGCACGTGCCCTGCTTCTCCAACAGGAACAACCCACCAATCAAAAATTATAGTGGCAATGCTTTAGTTGAGAATGCATGTGAAGCTGGATGAGAAACTCATGCATTTATATACTGATGGTCAAGAGAGGGGCAGAAAGGAAGTGGCTGTGTGAGTGAAAGAGAATTTAAGAGATTCAGCCTTGAAGTGGGCATTCTTTTAAAGACCCATGTGAGCTAAAGAAGCAATCGACCCCTCCCATTTCAAGGCTCTTCCACCAAGAATTCTTAAGTGCGTGACATACTTACTCCAATGTTAATAATTTGTTTCTGGACAGTGTGATGCACGTTCTGGGTGGAAAGTGGGGGAACTGATGGCATGGTACTTTAGATTTGACCCTGAATTTGACAGGCAAGGCACAGTGAATCTTATTCCTACCGGTTGATCAACCGTTTGCTTGAATAAAGATGAACACATATCAAGCGTATGTATGGGTCAGTTTACACTTTCTGCCGCCAAAAATGGCAACCTATATAATTTTATGAGTAAGATAGCAAATTTTTATCAAATATCTATACAATTTAGACTACTTAAAAAAGAGAAGAAATTATGTACCAAAAAAAAAAAGAGAAGAAATTACACTAAATTTTTATGAGGTTAACGTTTATTACACATTATACCTCTTTTATTTAAAAAATGACATAGGTCTTCTTTAATTTATGTGTTGTTATTACACTGTCTTCCCCTATAGTTAACGCCCGTTTAAAGATAAACGATATGTCTTTATTTGAAATGATATTTTTGACTTTACTATTAAAATAATAAAAAAATTACATTCATCTCCTTTAAGGTTAGCACTTATTACATACGACATTGTTATTATTTGATACGTGACTTCTTATTATTTTTCTTTGTAATGAGCTATCAATTTTTCCACTTTAAGCTCTCATTATTTCATAGGTTGCATAATTTTATAATAATATATATTAATTAAATTTATTAAAAATATAAAATCAAGATAATTAATAAAATGTTTACAGATTCTCTCTTTCCTAATTAAGTGCTTAATAAATCTCTATTTTCTCACTTCTCACACTTTTATTAATTCTTAACACTATTTTTCTTATTTCCAAAATTTATATTAAAAATATGTAAAAATAAAGATAATTAATAAAAGGGCAACATATTCTTTTACTTATTAAGTGCTAATAAATCTCTATTATTTATCACTTTACAACAAATAAAATTTTCAAAATTAAAATTAATAAAATTTTGTTTAAGAACAACAATATCTCAATAAAGATTAAATATATTTAGCAAATTGAGTTATATTTTCATATGGGACAAACTTTACTTGCATTGCAGGGTTCAAAATTCATTAGAAATACTTTGTCGCTAAGGCCAAGCTAACTCCCTAAAAAAAGAAATTTATTGTAAAGTTTGATATAAGAATTGCTGGCAGGAAATCTTATGAATGTAAGTGTTTGATTTCTTACAAGAAGCATGAGATAAAATTGTTTAGGATTGAAAGAATTTCAAGAAATTTTTTTTTTATTGTTGTAAGGTTTAAAAAATGGTCTGAAAATGAAAGAGAAAAGAAGAGAATATATATATATATATGATAAACATGATATTTCATAAAAAATTTAAACATCATTAATTTCTCTTTGAATTAAGAAAGACCGGTATCACATCTTAAATAAGAAATGTATCGTATGTAATAAGCGTTAACTTTAGAGAAGGTGTGCAATTTTCCTATAAGAGTAAACTTGATATTTCATAAAAAATTTAAATGTCGTTAACTCCGTTTAAATTAAAGGAAATCAATGTCATATCTCAAATAAATAAAAAAAGTGTAATAAGTATAAACCTAAGAAAAAATAAATGTAACTTATCCTAAAAAAATTATTATGAAATTTGACTGAAATTTGAGTGAATCCTAAACTCAAAAAAGTCAAAACTGTAAAGAAATGTAACCTTAGAGCACTTCTTAATTTTAAGAATTTATTTTTGATATACTATTATTTAATTATAGGTGAACAAATTGTTATGTAAAAATAACTATAATAACAATTGTTTAAATTTTTTATCTCAATGTGAACACATTAGTACATATTACAATGGAACTAATTTTCAATGGCATGTCAAAAGTCAAACAACCATTCGATGACAAAGGATTGACGGCAATGACGGATTGGCCTGTGGAGAAGGCATTGGCAGCCGTAGGGGTAAAGGTGCAGTTTTTACACGTTGGGGATTATAGACTGATAGCGGTAAAGGCACGGATAGATGCAAGAAGCAGAAACAGTAAGGAATTGCCCTTTGGGGTTGCGTGTTGGAGACTAGATTTTGGTTTATGCGAGGAAAGGAAGGAAAGAATTTGGAACGAGGCAGGAAACACCTGAAGAAGTTTGTGTTGGTTTTTGAGCAGAACAGAGAGAGTCCCAACTCTCAAGGCTGATATGGTTTCCTATCTAGCCCATGCCTATTCTACGGCGAATTCCAAAATTCTTTTGATAATTTTCTGCATAAGAGAGGAAACAACCGACTATTCATTTTCTGTATTTTCAAATAAAAATATTGATTTGATTAAATCAAACTCTTTTAACTCAAATGGTGTGGCTACAAGGGGTTTATGAAAAATTGGTTGATCCATTTACTCTTATTTGAACAACTGCTTGTAGTGCGCAGTGTGAATTTATCTATTTACCTTTGGTTGAACTAGAAAGCCATTTACAATTTTGTTCACTTAAGTGGAAATTCTGGTTTAAACCTATGCCCAAAGTTCTTATATACTGAAAATATGGTTCATTATGCATGCTGGCTTAGATTCTCATTCTGATTATGGAGATATTCTCAAAGCATACTTGAAGATGCACTTCACAAACAAGTATGTGAGTGCTCAGGTGATCCCCTCACTGACTGCTACTGTAGCATCTTCGGCAAGCTCACAGGAAAGGCCTTGAGATCAAGTCTGGAATCTACTCAAGATGTAGCTGCTGCTGCTGCAAAGATTGGGAAAGTATTGGACTATTGGGTGAGCGCCTTCTGCTGAAGGATTTCTGTCCATTCGAAGAGAGAACAGAAATATCATGGTAAGGTTAAGGTGGTTATTGACCTCTAGTGGAAAGTGGTGTCAAGCTGCTGTAAATCAAGTGAAAGAAGCGAACGATTCTGATTATGAAAGTGAAGTAACAGTCTATATCTTACTATGATCAGTCTATATTCCTACGGCTTGAAATCTCGGACTGCAGCAAGAATATTAAATGTTTCCTTGTCCAAGGTGGTCATGAGATTGAAATGTTTGGCGAAAATTTTGGTTCCTGTCTGGTTAATTAACTTGACAAGTGAACCTAGAATTCTAATGTAGACTGTATCACATCTGCCCCAGTATCATGCTTGTAATTCTGTGGTGGTTAAATTTGCAGTGTTGTGGTCCTGTGGTTTGCTCAAATCTCAAATTAACTAATATCGGCGACTGCACAAACGTGGTATGAGTCAAGGTTCTGTCACACCAGCTGTGTCTTTCTGCTTAGAGTGGTGAGTTTGGGCTTGTGCTCATCTGCATGTAGGATAATATCAATAGTTTCTTACATGGATATACGAGTGGTAAGGATAATATCAATAGTTGCGGTGACTGGTAAGGATGTTGACCCTTGCGGTATTGTCCTGGTTCAAATTGTACTGCCCTGTTGTGTGTGTGCGCGCTTTTTGTTTTTTGTTTTTTTCTCTATCTGCTAGACTAGAAAACCCGTGTGATTATCCGTATATAATGATTGATGCAGATATTACATCCTTAGTTTGTTTGCGAAAAGCATAAAAAATGAGAACCCCTCAGACATTTCTTTTCTTATTATCTTCGTGATTATGAGTTGAAAGTCCTGCATAGAAGAGTAAATGGAAGTTTGCCAATTACCAGCAGCCTCTTTCCCTAGTGGTTAAATGTCTCTCTCTTGTCCGACGATCATGTCCAATGTCAATTTTCGAAGAGCAATAATGAAAGAAAAAAGACACGCGAGCAGAATGGATAAAGAAGAAGGAAGAAGGAAACAGATTTTTTTTGTTTTTTGTTTATAAAAAGAATACAAAAGAAAACAAAGGAAGAAAGCGATTGAATCAGTTGTCTCTATTTGACGTAGTCTATGCTAGTGTATGATGGATATTGTTTTATCAAACGCACGAGAGAAAAAAATAATGGGTAGTCTGTCTTTTTTTTTAATAAATACGTACAAACTTTTATAAGATATCTGTATAAACTGAATCATTAAAAAAAAAGTTACAATAAAATCATAATATTATTCAATGAACTACATGAAGTTTGTGAGTAATTTGTAAGCGTAATTAAGTTTCTACAAATATCTTACTTATCCTATAAAAGCACTGCGCTCATACTATACAGAAAAGTAAGGAGGTAAACTATTTTAAATAAAAATCACTTTATTGTTATTTGATATATAAAAAATACTTTAGCAAAAAAATATGAGCCAACAAAAATATGAGCATAAAAATGAGCATATTTTTACTTAATATGCAAGTAATAATTAGATTTAGACAACTTAAATAGAATCTCAGGTGAAAAATCGATTGCCTATATCATTAGATGGGAATACTTAGGGCTTATAAGACCATATTTTAATAGCAGATTCGCCTTATCCAAAATTGACATTAATTAATTTTTATTGGGTAAAAAATTGCTTCTGCAATTTGACCTCGATTCCATTTCCATCGCCATTAGATATTTATATTTGTGTTTGAATTTAGTCTTGATTCTCTACGACACTATAGATTGTCCAATTGGCATTAAGATTTACAAAAAAGTTAATCAATTTGCATACATTACTTAAATCTACGCAAATTTGTTTTTATTTATTTATTATATAATTTGTTTTGATTTTTAAAATTGTATTTAATTATATAAATAAGAGAAAATTATATACTATGTTATACATATAATATTAAAGTAATTGATTTTTCTTTAATTATATTTCTATTGCATTTTATCTTGTTATTCTTAATGTATTAAGTTAAGTTTAAACAAATAGAATTTAGAACTGTGTAAATGATAAAAAGAGTTTATAGTACTGTGATTTAAAACTAAATTAAATTTAAAAATCACCGTTTAGTTTAATTTAATTTGAGTTAATTAATATCTAAAACGAAAAAGAGAGTGAGTTCAAGTAATATAATCTTTTGTGAATCTCTCAAAAAAGGAACGCCTCATCTTTCCGATTTGGATAACAGTTAGGGGTATTTTCGAACTAATACCTTGTGAAAAATGACTTGTCACGTGATGTTTCCGTCCTCCCAAGCAATGTCACGTGTCGCCGTTCATCTTAGAATCCCCGAATTCTTGGGACCCACGTGTAAGCCGAACCTTATCTCTAGGAGAAACCAGATCCAAAAGCCACGTCGTACGCTCCCACTTTGATTGCAATCGACGGTGCAGATCTCTTTTGAAACCCATGACTTGTTAGACCCTTAACGCTTAACCTTCCATAAATATCACTCTCATGCAGGGAAAGGCATTCGCTTACTTTGTTCCAGAACCTACCTTGTAACGCCGGATCTGCTAAACTACGCCCCATCCTGCTTCCCATGGGCCTTCTCGATCACTTGTGGGATGACACCGTTGCCGGCCCTCCGCCGGAGAACGGCCTCGGCAAGCTCCGAAAGCACCACACCTTCACTTTCCGATCTAGCTCCGGCAAGGGTACGCTAACTTTTGCCCATCTTGAGCTGGCGCTGTACTTTAATTTGCCAAAATAGTGCTATAATAATAATTTACAGGCTATATATATATATATATATCCAATCAGTTGAAGTAATTTTATTATTATTATTATTTCTTGGAATGAAATATCTGGTAACGTTAGGCATTGCTGGCGTGTGATTTGGTTTTGGTTGGTCAGAATCAGAGGCGGGGAGCGTGAGATCCTACGGTGAGGATTCCCCGGAGGATGCGGTGAGAGTGACACGTAGTATCATGATTGTGAAACCACCCGGGTACCAGAGTCAGAGTGGATCACCTCCGGTTTCCCCCGCCGGTTCAACTCCTCCGGTGTCTCCGTTTTCGGGTAAGGTCGTTATTTATTTTCTACTCTCGATCTGTATCTATCTATATTATCAGTGAAGTGTGGAAGGAAGTTGTTATGGTAATTGAGTTTGGTATATGTGAGTTATATTACTGTTGGCTTTAAATTTTATAATAAATTATTAAATATAAATAATAATTAATGGAGGCTATCTTACTTAAATATTAGTGTTAAGAAAAAGATAGGATGAAAATAAACTCCAAAGGCTAATAACACCTTGGATTGGCTTTCCGAGACGAGAATCACTAGAGCTTCTACTCCTAGTTAGTGCCTTCCGGGATCCGGGAAAGTGGGAAATGGTGCAGTGCAATGAGAGTGAGTGAAGGGATTCTCTAGAATTGTGTATAGGGGTAATTTTGTCCTTTTAGGCGGCGTCTATCTTTTTAATTTTTAATTAATAACTAATGGATGATAATAAAGAACTAAACAAGTGTTGGGTGGGCTAGTTATGACGGGTGTTTTGTTTACTTTCAGCAAATAATAATAATAATAATAATTCAATATACAATTATGTGAGCATTATTCATTTCCAAATTGGTTTCAACTCAAGTGTAGTCAACTAGGGTAACTTCAGACTTCTTTTTTTGTAGAGGTTACGTTATATATAATTTGATGGCGGGCTTTAACAAAAGACATCCCCTGAACGGTTTAGAAAGTTTCCCTTCTTACTTAAAATCCAAAAGTAACCGGATAATTTGGTTAGAGTTTGAAATTTTAAGTGTAATAGTTGTATATGTATGCTGTCCGGGGTATGATATACTCATAAGTGATTTGCAGACGGATACAATATATTGAATCATATACTACCAATTGATTGTATCTTTATATATATGTTGAAACAAATCAAGACTCTTAACATATATAGATCGTCTTATTGCTCCTAACCAAAAGATAAGTCTCAATCTGGTTAACTCCTAATATGGTAGCAAACTGAAGCGGTTTAACATGACTTACACATCTGTTTTTTCACTCAGTTGTATTTATTTATAAGTAGATTTTATATATTCTCGATAGTGTAACTTGATTATTCTCTATATTATCCAAATCTATAAGAATATTAATAATATTGTTATGCAGTAAACAATAATAATAGCAATAATTATGTTGATGTGTGTAAAACTGTATATATATCTTTATAGGAGCTAGAGAGTCCTTTCGGTTTCGAAGAAGGTCGACATCAGATGCCTACGAGAAGACAGGCAAGAACAGATCAAGCCCTTCTTCTCCTTTCGATGTGTGAGAAATGAGCTTTCATTTTCTCGTCTCTGGTTGACTGAAGATGTTTCCCTTTGGCTTTCGCTGTATCCATTTTTTTTAATGTTTTGTGTGCATGTATATGAATGTGTTTATGAGTTGAGTTGAGGTGGTGCGATAGTTCATGTGAGGTAGCTGAGTGGTTTAGCATCTTAAGTCTTAATTAGGCGAGCTTCGTAATGGCTCGTAAGTTGTAATTAGTAAAGAAAGTTTAAGGGTAGTATAGGTGTATCTTATTATGTATGTGTATATAAAGCCTTTCCAACGTTTGTTAGTGTTTTTCTTTTCTCGCTGTATGTTGTCGCTTGCCTGAATATAACATCTTATTTCTTGTTAATTTCTTGTAATTTTGAGTCTCATTTCATGTTCTGTTACCGGTTTGAGTATGGGGATCGAGAATAGTGAGAGAGACAGGAGCTGGGCATCACAGATTCACGATGCTCCAATATGGAAATTAATTTTGTCTTCAAGGATGGCTTCCAAGGAAAGAACACTTCATAATGGGGCAGCTGGCCCACCGAAATTATTGAATATCTATATGAACATGCGAGTCTATTATTTTTCGATTCAACCGATAGACAAATCAAAAAGCCTATTTTTTCTTTTAAGAAAATGTATGCATTTATAACCACTAAATATAATTAAGTGTGGGTAATGAGTTGCGGCGACTCGTTAAATTTGTACCATATTAACTTATAAATGATGTCTTGGGTTGGATTTATGAGTTAAGTTGAGTTTAAAATGAATTGACTTGAAGTCACTAAGTCACGTAAAATTGACTTAACTCACTTATATATATATATATATATATATATATATATATATATATATATATATATATAAACATAGGAAGGTCGTAGTTTTGTTTTTGTTAAACACAAGTGAGAAAATATTATTTTGCTTAAGTTTTTTTTTTCTTTTGTTAATCTGAAGTGGAACTTGTCGTAATAAATACATAGGAAATTAAACTTTTTAATTTAGGGTTTATATTGTTAATTATGTAATTGATTTTTTAATAATATAGAAAATGACTAATATATCATTAACGACAATTAAAAAATGTTATGCTTGTGTTAATATGTGTATTTTAAAATTTGTTTTATAACTTATGTTATTTTGATTTTGACTTTAGTATGTTAGTTTTTTAGGATTCTAAATAATAAAAAATTATCATACTCATTAAAGAATCTTGAAATTTATGACTCTCAATAATAAATAAGCAGTAGAGGAATTTATTTTTATTTGTGATCAAGCTTTAATGACAACAATTGTTTTCCAAAGAATATGAGGGAAAATTTTAAAACTCACTTTTTATTCATTTGCCTTCTTTTTCTTTTTTTCTACATAGATGGTGAGAGAAGAATAAAATTTTATGAGCAGGAACATGACTATTGAGTTTTTATGTTAAAATATTTTTATTTTATTCTATTAACTTCTATCAGGATAATAATTATTTTTATTTTAAAATTTATCACTCCTTTTATCTAATAAGAATTTATTCCCTTAATTTAATTAATTAATTATTAAATTAATAAAGATAACTTAATGTCCAGCAAATGAGACACTTAAATCTTATATTTTTTTAAACTCAATTTCAACTTAACTCACATATGAGCGAGTCAGGTTCGTTCAAGTTGGTAAAAAAATTCTCCAAACCTAACTCACTCTAACCATTGCTTTTATGAGTAAGTTGGGTCTAAAAGTACCCTAACCTAACCTATGCCCGTTCTTAAATATAATTGTGTCTAAATTATTTTATTTGTACATAAATAAATAAATAAAGCAAATAAAAATATTTGTTTAAAAAATTTTAATGGGAAGTTTTTAAATTTTTTTGTTATGTTTTTATAATATTTTAAAGTGTAATTTTATTATAAATGATTATTACGGAGTATTTTAATAAAATCAATAATACATTTTTTATATTCCAAACATATCATACAAAATCAATAGAAGATATATAATAAACTTGGTTATATATAAAGATAAATGATTTTTTTACAAAAGTAAAACAGTTGTTCTATTAGTGTAATTTGCAAATGTTTGGTTTTATTAAACTCTTACATAAAAATAAATTTTCAGTCAATTTTTTAATATTTTAATTATAAAATTTCTGAACATAAAATAAATTAATTCAAATAGGCACTTAATATATATGTTTCAAACTTTTAATCAAATTTTCAAATTCCCCCCTTTTTTTTCTTTTACTGATAGTAATTACCATACAAATTTGAAATGTGGATTATATGTACTTATATCTTCCTTAAATTAATCAAATAGTTTAAAATGTTTGTCATTTTTTCTGTGTAAAAAATAAAATGAGTTTTTAAACAGTAAAGTCAAATTAAACTTATACTTAGAAAAAAATATTAAATTACAACCAATGAATAAGGTCTCGTAACTAGTAAATGATTAACTATTTATATAACAAAATTACTGTGTTTTGAATTAATTGTAAAAAAAAGATTATATTAGAAATTGATTATGTGTATAATTAATTTTAAAAAAAATCAATTATAAGAAAATTAATTTATGTTTAGATATGTTAATTTATAATCGAATTTAAGATGAATAATTTTGTTTAGATTGTATAAAAAATTGCTTTTATGTATTAAATTATTAAAATATATATCAAATGATTGAAAATGTTATTTGGTTGAGAGAAAATATATATTTCCTTCTTAAAGCTTTTGAAATAATCTGAAATCAAATAATCAAAAGTTTTAATTTAAAAAAAAAACAATTTTTAGTTAATAAAAAAAATCTTAACTTATAATCAATTTTATATATTTTAAATAAATAAGATAATTTTTATATAAAATAAATTTTAATTAAAAAAACTATTTTAAAAAAGAATTAATATTTTTTAAACATGCTCTTAAACACTTGCTTTTATTTTTTTTTAGTGGTCTAAGATTATAGGTTAATTTTACTATTCAATATTTAAAATAAAAAAGTCATATAAAAATTATATTGTCTCGTTAATTATAAAAGGTGAATGTTATGTTTAGTATATTTGACCAAATCAATTATCGTTATCTTTCATTTTTCACTATTAAAATTTAACAAGTATTAAATTCACTATTTTCATAACATCTTCTATTTCATTTTTGAGTAATTTTAGCACTAAATAAAAATTCTCCTATCACGAATCCAGATTTTGCTAGAGAATGCCTTAGAAAAGAAGCAATGATTTACACTATAACGAGATTTGCAGCGCTTTGTTTTGTTTTTTCGTTTTTTTCTTAAATGAATGGAAAATCAGACATCTACCAACACCCAATGTCCACTGCTGTTCTGTAATCCGTCAGTTAAAACTTAAAACAAATAAAAAGCAAAGAAAAAAAAAAGAAAGCAAGAAAATCAAATTTACCTGTTTCTTTCAGGCTGGCCTGTGGGCTCGCACGTGTGATATTGGTGGCCCAATTACTTTTAAGATAATTTTCTTAATCAAGGAACATAAACTGTCGGATCCAACTGCGCCGTGTTTGGGTGCAGTCATAAATCGAGGTGATCCTATGGTGGTTTTGCGGGTATGGTCGCAGTCCCAGCTCAGACCCAAGAACATGGAATATGGATTCCTGCTTTTGCTCTTCTTCTTCCATATTTTCGTTCCTTACTCCTCTGGTATTGATTTGCAAATTTTATCCTTTATCAGCGCTTGTCCTTCTATTTATTACTTGATTTTGATTAGATATGGGTGTTATTGTGTTAAGCTTAAGCAGGGACATAGAGAGAAAACTAAAATAAAAGGGTTTTTTTTTTTTTGGCTTTTGTGAAATACTTATATTTTGATTAGGTAGTAGTGTGAACTGTTTGATAGTTAAGGATCTGGGTAAGTCTTCCAATTTGTTCGATTTGATGGGTGCTCTGTGTTTCTTATATTCACGGTCTTGGATTCTACATATACTTAGCGTCTCTCGATTAGTATTAACTTGACACAGGCACCCAGTGGGTCATTCATCTTTCCTCTCATTTCCATGACCAAACGTTAATGTGGAGTTCTTTGCAAATTGCAGTTGTTCTTATGAAGAATTAAAGTACACTTACATGTGACTTTTTGTTCCATTCTAAGCTTATCATCCTTGACTCTGTATGTAACTAATTATATTACAATCGCCACACTGTACTAGGACTATCCATTATGTCAGTGGAGTACACTAAAGTGGGCAATCTTATTGGAACCAATGGATAGTTGCAGGTTTGTGGATGCTCCAAATTTTATATAACACAAGCTTACACCATCTCACTAGAAACCCCAAGTTTGTTGAGATAAACTGATTTGCCCAGGATTATACTATTACTGCTACATATATGTACTTACCCACATTATCTCTCTGTTTCTTCCTTCTCTCTCGGACACAGACATGGACAAATACAGTTTACCTGGACAAGATATCCTGATCACCATCCTTTTATAGTTAGATGGCCTTGAACAACTTTTTATCTAAGCATATTGCGGATCATAGTTGGCAGAAGATGTGTAGGTGCTAATGTTGCCTTATCAGATTTTACATGCTTGTGATACCTAGCCTAGATATAAAATTGGCCTCAAAGTGCCTACATCTGAATGATTTTTTCGCCTGTTTGATTTCATTTTGTTTTTTTTTTTGCACATGCAAAAATTAATATGCTATTTGGTTTTTCCTTCTAATTCAAATTTTATTCTATATTCTACGTTGCGTCATTAGTTTCATGGTGATTTATTTTGGTTCACCTTCTTTTACTAGTAATTATGTGTTTGATGGACATAGACAGGAGTGACTCTGTAGAAAATTTGGGGTTTTACTACACCTTCTGATAGTAGTGTTCATTAGCCATAGGCATTAGATTGTTGAAATTCAAATGCATAACAATCTGTTGGTTATACAATTGAACAAAATATCTACTCAAATGAGGTATCTAACAAATTGTTTTGGTAGGTCAATTGCTAAATCGTATTTTATCTTGCTTGTTATTGCTCCTTTGTTAAATGAATTTCTGGCAGAATAGTATTCATGTAGGCATACAGTTTTAAATTCTTTTCCTCTTTTCTGAATGCAGGTAAACCCAGCGGAGTGTGTGTTTCTCAAGGTGGTCGTTTTCCTCCCTTCAAATCAGAGGGTAACCCTCCTAAAAAGGGTCCTAAAGAATTAACCCTTTGCCGGGTTTTTCGCAAAAAGACTTGCTGTGACCTAACCCATACACATCCTGCACTGCTGTCTGTAAGGAAGCTTGCTTCTACAGGGGAAGCTAGCCAAGAGTGCTTGCACTTATGGGAACTATTGGAATGTTCCATATGTGATCCACACGTTGGTATTCAGTCCGGACCTCCTCTTATTTGTGCATCTTTCTGCGAGAGAATTTATGAGGCATGCTCAAATGCTTACTTCTCTATGGATGTGAAAACACAGGTATATGGGTGACTATGACTTTTTGGAAAATTTTGAAATAAGATCATGGAAATAAGTTTGGAATCCTTTATGTGCTGGTAATAAATGGGGTTTCCATAAATTAGTCATTTAGTTTACATTTTTCTTTTCTAGCATTCATTTGAGAAGTGGTTGTGCTTCACAGGCCAGGATTGGTTTGTTGTTAATAATTCGTAAGAGAATGTTGTTTAGAGTTCAAAATGTATATATTTGCTTTTTAATACCAGAACATGGAATTTTGAACTTGTCTCCTTATATCCATTTTTTTGATTGACTTGAACCCCCAGATTCTAGCACCTTGTGGAGTAAATGACTTTGTATGTGGTAGGGCTGCTGAATGGGTCTCCAATGGTACAGATCTTTGTCTTGCTGCAGGTTTTCGAGTGAAACCATCAGATAATTTACATATTGCCTCAGAAGAAACATATTGCTATGGTGATATAGCAAGTCTAGGTTCAGTTGCTGATTCATGGAAGGCTTCACAGTTTGAGTTGACCCAGAAACGTGACAGCTTGAGGATGTTTGATGATTTCCAGAAATGGACGAGGGAAATGCCATTCAGTGAAAGAGTTTCTTGGGCTATAGGAGGGATGGTTCTAACTGCAGGATTGGTGTTTATAAGGTCAGAATGCAATCCCTTTTCCTTCCTATTAATGAGTAGCTGTGTGTTTTTGTATGCCTTATCAGGTCAATCTTAGGCAAGTAAAAGACAACTTGTTAGAAATGTGGATTATTTGGAGTTGTTCTTTATGCTTTTCTTTTTGTTTTCTAAGTATCGTTTTAATCCCATTTTTTCTTTCTTTGCACATCTTGTCAAACTGGTTGTAGTTCCCCTTTCGCCCATGGCAGTACTGACTACCGAATTCAAAATACAATTGCATCTTTGGCAGAATCTTGGAATTTGTCATATATTTTGTTTGTAGCGTACATTCATTGAGAAATGATTCCTTTATCTTTATTGTTGGAATGTTATCTATCTTCCATTTACATCTATGTTATGATCATGCAGCAAAAGGAAAAGCCATAGCCAACGTCAGAAGCTAGCAGCTATAAAGCGAACTGCAAGGAGGCTGGAAGGCAGGATGGAGGAGCAACGGCCTTCTAGTGCTCAGAAAATAGGAAAAGAAATTACAGATGAGCGTTCCCTTGTATGTGAAGTTGTGAACATAATTAGTTGTGCTAATTTGTAGGGTGAATCTTGAGCTTCTTGTTATTATAATAAGTAAAATGAAGTCTTGCTTTATTTTGTATTTCTTTCTTTCTCCGTTCTTTCTTTTTTGTTGTAGTTTTATATAGAAGATTTTTTCCCTTCAAAATGATTTTTTTTAATTGTAAGTTGATTATGAAACAGTTTCGGCATGGTCTTCTGACTTTTCTCCTCAATTATGGTTTAGGAAAATTACAGCATAATTTGCATTCCCGTTAAACGATGGACGTCAGTCTGATCTGTAGTATTTAAATAGCACTACAATCACCAAATGTGTCCCCACACGTTTTGTGTGTGGAATTAATTCTATTTTGAGCATTGGCTTGGCCCTCACTATAAGTACTTTTGGTGGAATTTGAACTCATGTATTAGATTTAAAGTTCACGGTTTGCTTACATAAAACTCAACTTGTAAATTGAGTCCCACAATTTGTTGTCGTGTGCTACTTGGTCACGGAGGAGCTCTTTCATCGGCTGGATAGAAGCTTTCAGGTGTGTTTGGAGTCACGTTTAACTATTTCAAAATCATCTTTGTAGGCAAAATTTGTTCCGAACGTTGTGCCATCATGTTTGGTAGTTTTTAGATAAGAATTACGTTTTGAGTGTAAACGTGAAAGTCACGTTTTGAGTGTGTGATTTTAAAACTTCAAACGTGAAAATGTTTTGTTATTTTTATTATAAAAGAAAACCTGTTTGTACGTGTATTAAAGGAAATATTTTTGTAATTTAGTATCATATCATTATTTTAATAATATTTAAATAAATATAAAGTAATAATTTAAAATAATATTATTATAATTATATTTAAAGTAATTTTATTTTACAATAGAAGAATTTTTTGTGCCATCAATTTATTTATAATCACTTTTTAATACTAATTTAATAATAATTTAACTCAAAATAACTTATATCCTTTTTGGTAATTACATATTTAAAAGTAATTTTTTTTGTTTCTCAGTATATCTTTTGCGCGCGATTGTGGGGACTAATCTCTCGAAGTATTGAGATCCATTTAAGGAGTTGACCTCTCCTAACAAATATTTTTCCATACAGATGAGTCAAGAATCGAACCTCTGACCACATGCTTAAAGGGTCCAAGTATCTACCACTTGTGTCACACTATATTAGTTGTAAAAGTTATTTTTATTATCATTATCCAAACAATATTCAATTTAACAAAATCAACTTTTAGGTATAGTTTCTAAACATAAATCACTTCACTCAAATTTATTTTTAACTAAAATCAAGTTTACCCAAATTTAAGTTTACAGAATCTAAGTCAAAGTCATTCTTCACTACTTACAATTCGAACAAATTAAATTAATCTCTGATACGATGCTTCGGTGGACAAAAGCTGTTTGCTCTTGTCAACAAGAGGTTCGGCTAGATTCAATACTATTCTGGTGCTTATTTCCTATTTGTAAAGCTGTTTTTTTAAGACACACATACTAGTTACTGAAACACGACCTTAATTAATTGTAGTATTGCGCCTACTATATTTTAGCTACTAGTTATCTTACCCCTGACTTGTAGGGGTTATTTTAGAATTGATATCTATAATTATGAATTTGTTTATTTTGTTTTTTAAAAGGCTTATAATTAAAATATTTTAAAGAGAAATTTTATTAGAAATTTTTTTAAGAGTAAAATAAATTAATTTAAACATATTTCTTATAAGTGTAATAGACTAATAGAGAAACTTATATTCAAAATTTAATAGTTATATGACTTGATTTTATTTTGTTTTATTTGTAGTAATATTTGAGAGTACTTCTAGGTTTTTATATATAATTTAATACTTAGGTGTAAATGGAGTAAAAGAAATTTTTTAAAAATTTATATTGACATATTAAGTATTTTTTAATGACGTAAAATTCGATATAATTTTTTATTCTTTTTTTAAATTTTTTTTACAATTTTATTAATAAGAAATTCGGATTATTATTAACAAAAAAAAATTTATTCATAAAATATATAGTTAATAGTATAATTAATTGTTTTTCAAGCTAATATTATATTCCAAATAATAATAAATTAGAATTTGTATTAACAGAAATATTATTTATCCATAAAATAAATATTTAATAATATAATTAATTTATTCCCAAATCCATATTACATTTAAAAATTAATAGTACGATTAATTACTTGTTAAGATAATTTTACTAATATATATAAATTTATTAATTGAACCAACCTTTTCGCAAACAGTGTTAAAGATGGCAGAGCAGTAGTATTATGTGTTAACCAAAATAAATAAATTATGTTCTATTTTCTTTACTCTCATTTTTTCCATTCATTACTCTCTTAAACATACTTAGGACTAAGTATTGTCCTGTATTACCGCATAACCAAAACTTGTATTAAGGTTCATTCTTCTATGGAGAATGAAATGTTTAGCTATCTTTAACATGAAAAACAAAAACAAAAAAAAAGAAAAGAAGGGCGGTCAATAAAATAACCTATGAATTAAAAATCTATAAATATTGTAAAATTAACAATAATAATACTTACATATACTTTATCTTCATACATTTTTTATAGACTCTCATGTAAGTTATTAGATAACATATTTATCCTATTGTAACTCTTTTTTAGTGGTCCCCCAACCCCATGAGTCTACCTTAGAATCTGTGAAGAGTTTGTGAGAATAAAATCTGTACAAGTATGATATTACAAATTTAATTTTTATATCATATGTTATATTTGAATTGAATTAATGTATTATTCTGAAAGCACGTAACAAATTATCCTCACCCATAGGCCCATAGCCGAGGCCATAATTGGAATTAAAGTCCATATGTTGCAAACTGGGCCGTATGTAACACGTGAAGTGGGGAGGGCTTTCCTGTCCTTTGTTTCCGAATGTACCCAATCCAAATGCGGAATCATAAGCCCAGCCCAACTAGATCCGTGGGCACCAACTGTGAAAGCAAAGCAACTCAAAACCCTAGCTTCTTCCTTCAAGTGCCAGTGCCATCTTAAATTGCAGCAGTCGCAGCGTTCTTCCAGGCAGAGAGAGAGAGAGAGGAGCTCTTCCAAGACCAGACAGAAACTGCAATGGTTCTTTCACTTTTACTATATCTTTGTCTCACTGTTTCTCTGTATGTTGTCATTGTGATAATTTTTCATTTGCATATGACACACAGGGGATCGATATTAAGGCTGGAGGTAAGAGCAAAAAGACCAAAAGAACAGCACCCAAGTCCAATGATATCTACCTCAAGCTCTTGGTCAAGGTCCGTTTCACATTCCTTCTCTCTTCCCTATTTGGGTATAGACAAACAAATACATGCTTTTTTCTTTTAGTTGATGTTGATGGGTGTATTTTCACGACGATGATGATAAATGTGATCCCAGCTCATTATGAGACCTTCAACATTCGAAGGTCTGGGAATAGATTTTTCCACATTTGTCTGAGCCTGGAAACAACTTCCTTCATTCTTAGATCCATACAATCTTGTTAAATACTTTGGAACTACTGGCATTTCTTCTTTATTTAATTTTATCTCCATTTTGTTGACCCAAAAGTACACTTTAACTTTATACAACAATTTTATCCTTATAAAGGCGGAAAGGTTCCCAATGATGCTGTTTTTAACCATGCTAATGCTGATAACAGATGATTGATGCTTTCTGTTTATTATACTGAGGGAATTAGGTCTCTGTTTCATTCTTATGTTTCAAAATTTCAATGTACAAGTTTACGCAAGTTTTTGGTGATAACTTATATTAGTTTAAGAAACATTTGTTTTTATAGTTATTTTTTTTATCCCGTCTGTCTGTATAAATCTTTATTCCAATGTATGTTTACATGTTTTTTTTTCTGTTATATATGTGCATTGAATTATTCTGATTAGATGTGCTACATGATCAGCTTTATCGTTTCCTTGTGCGGAGAACTGGCAGCAATTTCAATGCTGTGATACTCAAGCGCTTGTTCATGAGCAAGGTTAACAAGCCTCCACTTTCTTTATCAAGGTTGATTAAGTATACCAAGGGGAAGGTTTGTCTTTTTCTATATCGGTCCTAGTAATTTTGTTATTGGATTTATTACAGTTTCCATTGATTTTATTTTGAAATTTATCTATGTAGGAAGATAAGATTGCTGTGGTAGTGGGGACTGTAACCGATGACATAAGAGCATATGAAGTTCCAGCCATAAAAGTTACAGCACTCAGGTTTACAGAGACAGCACGTGCCAGAATAGAGAAGGCTGGTGGTGAATGCTTGACATTTGATCAGTTGGCTCTTAGGGCCCCTCTGGGACAGAACACGGTATGTGTGGATTCCACTACGGGCCTTTTCATTTTCTGAATGATTTGCTTTATCCAAGTGTTGCATTTTTTGTCAAATGAATGAATCTCAGTTCTGGTCCTGGTTAGTGAACATGCTTTTGGTTGAAATTTTTAGATTGAGGAATTTGTTTCCTCTTTAGCACAGGAATCACATTAATAATGCTCCAGTCGTTTGTTTTAAATAATGTTTTCATGGTTTTATGGAATGCTTTGCTTAATATTAATTTTATTTGCTCCAAGTTATACTTTTGAATTATCTGGTTGCTGAAGATTTTAGTCTTCCCTCTGTCTCCATATCCCCTGTTGCATTAGCTGTATGTGTAAATATTCTGGTGTATATTTTGATAGATTGAGCTTGGGTATGCTGAAGTAATCAGTTTTTTGAACGTCAATTTTATTTATTAATTTCTTGGAAGCAGGTCCTTCTTAGGGGCCCAAAGAATGCTCGTGAAGCTGTGAAGCACTTTGGTCCTGCTCCTGGTGTGCCACACAGCCACACCAAGCCATATGTGCGATCTAAGGGAAGGAAGTTCGAGAAGGCTAGAGGAAGGAGGAACAGCAGAGGATTTAGGGTTTGATTTGCTAATAGTGCCTTATTTTTCTGCAGGTGTTATTCTGAAATTTAAATTTTCCCCATAATATCATAGTGTGAAGACATTTTTCATGTTATTCCTGTTTTGATAAGATTTTTCAGTATGGAGATTTTTGTTCTTGGCTCCCTTGCTTTTTCTTCTATGGAGTGTGTTGTGAAGCTTACTTTTAACTCAGTTTTGATGCTAGTAAATGGATAGTCATTATGTGATAAAGCTTGTGCGATAAGAATTTAGACATTGACCTCTCTTCGATTAGTAAATAATACGTATTCAGTGTACGTTGTTTGCTTGGCTGAATCTTTAATGAAATGAAATTAAACACTTACCTTTAGGCTGCTTTTGAAACTGTTTTCATTTTATTTTTTTTGGTAACAAACTGACTTCATTTTTGTTTATGACTACAATCAACCCGAAGTCTGAGTCATTAGTTCTCCAATTGAAGCTTGAAGATATACGCTTTTCGGTCATAGTAGAACTTTCAAATTGTTCAAACAGTCCATTTTTATTGATGTAATCTAGAATGGCCTGAAATGATTGTGCTATTAATAGGGTGGGTATTGGAAGGTGGCCTGGCAGGAGCTACTTCTTCGAATACTTTGCAAACCTAATTAAAATTGTTTCAATTCATCCACCGCCTTAATGGCCTATGACGTTGTACGACTGCGACAAAATTGAGATGGGATCACTAATCCATGCCACAAAAACAAAATAAAGAAATAGAACTTCGGTTTCGGCTTGAAATTTTGAGTTCAGGAAAACAAGGGTTGCAATCTGCATGCAACAATGAAATGAGAATATGTTTCCATAATGGCACAAACATGAGAACAAATTAAGCTTTAGAACAACAAGCTTGCTAACGTAATTTTAAATACTGCCAGTAGCATAGCCGTTAATCAAATTATTCAACTAAACTTCAGATGGAACAGCTCGACAATTAAGTTGCAGATCAGATCAGAACTTCTTAATAAAGTCGTAAATGTGATTGCTGACGTCCTCTGCTGCTTCTTGGTTGTTGAAGTGAGCTACACCTTCCTGCACAACCACCTCCTCCAAAGTTGGCACATCTTTCTTGAAACCACCGTTGTGGATATAGTCCTTTATCGCTGGGGTAGTGTATCCCATGTCTACCTCACCTATAATGAACTTCACCGATACATTGACGATTCCTACTCCAGTCCATGGTGCTGTGAGCTCCCAATTTCTGCAACGCATGGAAGATCCTATTAACCACTACTTCGTGAACTAGAACAATAATTTACCATGATTAACCCCAAGTTAAGTCTTAATAGGACCAATAGGACCTCCCTATATAAAAAATGTTTTGAAGTTGTATGTTACTTATAGAGAAGTGCCGTTAGGATTAGGATAAGAATTGTGAAAAGACCAACTCTCCTAAAATGTTAAAGATTACAGACCCAATTTGCCTTATAAAGAATGAGGACATTAGGGATGAAACTCTTCACCATTTCGTCATAGTATTTCTAATAATAATACCATATCAAAGACAAATTCTCATAAAAGATTAATTTGTTAGGTAGAGACCCAGAAATTATTTTTATATCTCTAATAAGAATATTAGATTAAGCTTTCTAGCTAGCAGGTTCTACATCAATATTATTTCTCCCGAAATTGTTTTTTTTTTTAATATAATTCACAGGCAGAAAAAGAGAACAGGAACTTACAAATTCAGATTTCTATAGTAGTTCAACCCTCCAGTGAGGCCTGTCTTCTCAAATTTAGTAACATAATAAGCAAGATCTTCTTCCGAGAGCCAGGAGGGCAAAGTCTCTGGAGTATCCGGATTAAATCCAGTTCCATACTCTCCTTTTGGAAAAATTGGGGGACTGGTTATGCGCGTTGTAAGGATGTTCTTAAACAGATAAGCAGTGCCAACTTGAGCCATCTCAGCTTCCATCTTGCCTGGTTCCTGTCAATTTTATTTAGGCACAAATGACAGTGGTCTCAAGCAGAGCATGATCAAATCTACAATTATAGTTCATTCGTACTATCCTCTAGAAACTAGCTACACCATATAACTCCACTCTCCACAATCAAAATATCATGATTAATGATCAGCCATTCACAATGTAAGAAGTTTTCACTAAAACCATAACACAGAAAAGGAAAAGGATTTATTACTTAGAATGGACTAGCAAATCCCAATAACAGTTTTGGTTGATCTACGAAGATTTTGACGACGTCACCTAATTTATTAGAAATATAATTAATTAGAAATTAGTAATTAGTTTGTTACTAGTTTGTTAGCCTATTGATGTAATCACTTTGTATGAATTTTGCTCATTTTCAATTAATATCATTTTTCAGTTTTCTCTCAATCCTCTCTTCCGCTCTCCTCTGAACTAAGTTTCCTAACATGGTATCAAAGCCATACCACCCACCTTGAATTTTCCGCTGCATTCTCTTTTCTTTTCTTAGTTTATTTTCTTTCCTTTTCAATTTCTCAAGAAAATTCACAAATTCTAGCAGTTTTTTTTTCCAGCATCTCTTCGCATCTTTGTTTCTTCTTCTTGTTTCACTTTCAGATCTGGTTTCTTTGCGTTTTCCAACTTTCATTTCATTTTGGAAGTGGAATTGAGTTTCTCGTTCTCATTGGAAGTGGATTATCTGTTTACCAGCTTCGTCCTTTGCTCTTCTCCAAATTTTTGTCGTAGATCGGTTGTATCAAAATCGGCAAGCTCTTTCTTCTTTCGTTCATGTGAGCTCTTTTGCTTTCTCTGCTTCATTTGTGCATCTTCTAGATTCTTGCATATACATTTCTCTCTCGGAATGCAAGGAGCTTCAGTTATGGCAATGGTGTCGTGCACGTGTGTTCTCGCATCTGCGTCTGTGGTGAGATCAGAGGGAGTTTCTTCCATGTTGTGTTGAAGCACGCAAGTGAGCGAGCGAGCAAGCGAAGATGAGAGAGATGGCGATGGCGGAGAAGAAAGATGAAGTTGCGATGAAAAAGATAACAATTGGAGTGTGCGTGATGGAAAAGAAGGTTTTCTCGACGCCTATGGGGCAGATTCTTGATAAGTTACAAGCATTTGGTGAATTTGAGGTCATTCATTTCGGGGACAAGGTCATCCTTGAAGAACCAATAGAGAGCTGGCCAGTATGTGCTTGTTTGATTGCTTTCCATTCCTCTGCTCACAAGGTGTTTGTGTTAAGTCCCCTATGCAGACTGATTCATTTTCTTGTGGTTTGCTGGAACTTCTACTGATTACCACATTTCATGGAATATTACAGATTGATTTAGCTTTTTTTTTTGTTTGTTTAGCCTAAATTGGCTTTGTTGTAAGCTTTTGTCCATGGTGGTTAAGTATTGATGTGAGCTTCTGCCATGAATAGTTAAGCATTGAAATCTTATTTTGCTTTTGTCTTGAGTGGTTAAGCTTTCAATATAACTTCTGCTTTTGATGGTTAAGCTTAGTAGCTTCTGCCTTTATGGTGGTTAAGCATTTCTTATTGGTTTTAGCTTCTGCCTTTGTTAGGTGGTTAAGCATGTTTGCTTCTGTTAAGTGGTTAAGCCTTGAGTTGTGGCTTCTGCTTAATGGTTAAGCGTTTACATTGTTGGCTTTAATCATTTCAATTTCTGCCTTGTAAGCTTTGTTCATGTCATTACTCGTATGTTTTTCAGTCGATGTATTTCTAGCATTTCTCATTGTATATTTCTCTTTTGATTGAATATACATTTGTATTTATCCCAAGTTGGAAGTGTTGTGAACACCTTCTAACTTGCAGGAGGCTATTAGAAATATAATTAGTTAGAAATTAATAGTTAGTTTGTTAGCCTATATAAAGGCTTGATGTAATCACTTTGTATGAATTTCTCATTTTCAATCAATATTATTTTTTAGTTTTCTCTTCTTCCCCTCTCCTCTTAACCATGTTTCCTAACATAATTAGACATAATGATGTAAGTCATGAAGTTTGGTTGGGTTTTCATTAGAGGTTATAGATTCAATTATTTAAAGGGGAAAAAAACAGAGAGAGAGTTTTTGAAACAGTACTACTAGTAAATGAAAAAAGGCAGATGCAAGATGTAGAAACATCTGTATTTTTGTATATGTGGTCAGACTTGCTATATAAGGTAAAGAACGCAATAACCTGAAATCTGCATATGTAGAAGTCATCTCCATATAAGGCACGAAAACCATCTAAGGGCTTCACTTGGGGGTGTCTTCCGAGAATTGGTCCGAAGGGAACACCGAGGCAAACATAGGCCTTGATCCTGTCTGGTCGGAACAAGCAGAGGTACCAACCGATGATGGATCCCCAATCATGGGCTACAAGGAACACTTTGTCCACACCCAGAGAGTCGATGAGTGCAACAATGTCACCCACAAGGTGAAAGCATGTGTAGCTGCTGATTGAAGCTGGGGCTTCGGTGTCACCGTAGCCTCGGAGATCAGGTGCCACGGCACGGTAACCGAGGGAGCTTAGAGCCATGATCTGATGGCGCCAGGAGTACCAGAGTTCAGGAAAGCCGTGCAAGAACAACACCACTGGGCCTTCCCCTTTCTCTGCTACATGCATTTTAATGCCATTCACTTCCACCGTTCTGTGCTCTATGCCCTCCATCTCTCTCTTTCTCTGTTTACTTTCTAGTTTCTGCAACCAAAATCTGGAATCCAAGAACCCAAAGATAAGGCTATTTTTTTTTTCTGGTAATTCAAAGGGGCAAAAGCCCAAAGAGAAGGCTGTTTTATGAAATGTTGTTAAGATGGAAACAAACAGTCAACCGTTGAAATTTTGGAATGATGTAATAAAAATAGTTTAATTTTGAAGAAAGTCTAAAAAAATCACTTAATCATGCATCCTGAACTTATTAAAAGAATTTGATTATTATAACAACTATTTTAAAATTTTAACACTTCTAATGATATGATAATACATAATTAGATGATAGTGTAAATTTTTTATATATTGATAATAGATTAAAATTAAATTCATAAAAATAATTCCCTCATAACAATATAAAATATTTATGAAATATTAAAAAAATTATAAAAAAAAATAATAATCGCCTAGTTCAATTGAATGAACTTAACGATTAAACTAGATTTTAATTGATTTTAAAAATAATTTGACCGTAAATTCAGTTATACAATTGAATTATAATTGTTTAAGTGTTCATATTCATATCATTCAAACTATCTGGTCCATCTAATTTTAACAATACGAACTTAATCTCCCAAAATCTTGAGGTGCCCATGTCTTCTTCTATGCAAATATCTATATTACTCCTTTTGGTTTATTTTAAGTGTCATTTTGAAAAAAAATATCAGATATGTTCTCACATATCAATAAACCATTAATTATTATTTTTTCAACTATGTCATTATACTCTAAAAGTAGTAAGGAATAGAGAGTATGATATGTTAAAGTAAAGTAATTAATTGCTGAAAATTTAAAAATAGTATAGTAAAAAAAATTCATAATTAAGACTTAATTTTGTATTTCTTAATTCATGTGCCTTGTATTAAAATGACACTTAAAATAGATTGAAGATAGTATATTATAAGGGATTTTTAATTTTGATATCCAACTTTATTTTTGCAAAAGATATTATTTATTTAACACAAATACAAAAAGAGATTAAATTATAAATATTCTTATTTAACTGTTATAATTATTTATAAGCATTTTTCAATTTCTCACTTTCATAATACTTCTTATCTTCTCATTATATAATTATAATTGATTTCAAATATTATTTATTTATTCATTTTTTATCTTAATTAAAAATTTTAAAAATATAAATTAACGAAATACTTGGTATCCATCAATAAGTTAGTAATATATAAACAGTCTACATATACGTAAATAAACAGAGTATTTACTGTGAGTCTGTGATAAACTCACTGTATCTATATTGTAATAAATCTTATATAAAATTCCAGACAATTATGAATGTGTTGAACGTGAATACAAAATTCATACAAGATTTTTCTGTAAAATCAACACTTCCCACCCCCACAATATTTACTTAGGGTGGACAGCAGGTCGGGTAAACTCACGAACCTGTATATTTTTACTTAACGTAATTTATAATTGACGGGTTGATTTTGGTTTATGGGTTAAATTGAGTTTAAAATAACCAAACTCATGAAGGTATGAATTGGATAGCGAGTTGGGACTCTTCCAACCTGTAAAACCCAACCCAACTCACTAAAGTTTTCTTTATATAATATTTTATGATATGTAATTATTTTTTATTGGAGCTTCGATAATCTTATATAAATTTATAATTTAAAAAAAAAATTTCTTGAGAATTTTTAAATTAAAATTATACTATATTTAGTATTAGAATATGAGTTTTGAATCATTTTCGTAATTCTTTGCAACCTACTATTATTGAGGCATTGATTTGTGGTCATAACTAATTAAGAACTATTGATAAACACATTGATTTACAAATTCAAATAAATTAAATTGAAAAGATTGAAATTGAAGTAGGTAGTATACTATATAGATTTTACTTAATTTGTTTAGGAAATTACTAATAATTTAATCATTAATGCTTACTAATGCTTTGTGATTCATTTATGTGTTAGATATGTCTCCTGCTAGAGATGAAGTTGTAGATCGTAATAATTGATCATTTTATATGTTTTATATTTAACTAGTTAAGATTCTAGTTCTTTTTAACTTATTCTTTTGTTGTTGGTTTCAATTTTTCTTTATTTTAACAATTGTGTTAATTGTGGTTAATGTTATAGTATTATTGACTTGCAGGAAATCAAATAGCAGATGAGGTGTTGATTATAATGTCATTGGTTAATTGTATTACATGTATCTTTATTGTTTATTTGTATTGATCGTAATTGTAATCCTAGAGTTATATGTACTTTGAAATTTATGTTTTATATTATATTATTTGAAAACTTATGTTATGTTATTCAAAATATATTTTAATTTCTATTTTAACAAGTTAATTTTTTTTGTTCAAGTTCAACCCACAGTAAACCTAACCCAACCCACATGTTGAATCCAACCTAACTCACATATTAATAAGTCAAATTGGTGTGGGTCTAAAGAAATTCTTTTTGAAACCTAACCCAACCAAACTCACTATTTTCATAAATGAATTGAGTCTAAAATTATCTCAAATTCAACTCATGATGAGCCTAATATTTACTGCGATAAACTCTCTCTAGGGTTGGGATCATTAATTTTTTAAGTGCACTAATGAAAGAATATAATTGTTTATGGCATGATTAAAGTTGGACACCATGGCTCACGTCAGTGTAGTGTAGTAAATAAATTACAAAATCCATTCAACGACTTTAGTCTGTGATAAATTATTTATTGTCGTACGCGTATTCAGGGCGGCGCCTCCTTGGCACTCATTTTTAAAATTTAATATGCATGTATATTACTGATATTTATATACATAACTTTCTCATAATCTTATAGTATTTGTTTGAATTACTAAGTAATAATTACACAATTTTTTTATAAAAAAAAAATCAAAATTTACTCAATCTTTTAATATTTTTATGCAATAATTATTTCCCATTCATATTTGATATACTACTTATTGTATCTTTTATTTTTTAGTTTAATTTTAATTTAGGTAATGCAAAAAAAAGCTACACCATTATTATAGTTATTATTTTTATTAGTATGATAACACATAATTAAATATAGGATAAAAAATTTACACTAAAAATAAACTAAAATTATATATATATATATATATATATATATATATATTATCTTTACTCGTGCTTTCGTGTTGACTGTTGAATAACATATAGATTGCTGATTCTCATGGCCTAAAATTAATATTCAATAAAAAAAAGGTGCAAAATAATAATAATTAAATTCTCAAATTAATTCCAAAAAATCAAAATACCAAGTAAACACATTCAATCCAAAAGTAAATTCATGAGGATAAGGATTTTTTTGTATCAGATATTTTTATGCTTATTCATTGAGTTTATAAAAATTTAACTTCGTACAATTTTCTGTTAAATATAAACTTATGACAATAAGATGAAAAACAACACATACTGTTAATAAGCTTGCTTACTATAAAAATTAAGTACATTAAATAAGAAGTATTGCTACCAAGCAAAGAGTGGTCCAATGAAAAAAAATGCGTACAAAATACAAATGATCTTATGCTTCATAAAAATAGGCTTCGGTAGTTGGGTTCCCCCTTAATCACCTCCCTTAAAAATCCTGTTATATCATGGATAAATTAATTTGCAGCTTCATCAACTTTTTGAGAAATTTTAAATGAAAAATATTAGATAATCTGTATTTTTTGACTAGATTTTTTTACAAAATAAGTTGACATTATTATTAACTCTTAAATATATGAGTAATCCTCAATGCTTTGACTTATCTAACAACCATATTATTAAATCTTTACAAAACTCTAGTTGAATTTTATCAAATTTTTCTGATTGTATAATATTACTCTTTTTAAATGTCTTTTATAGTTTTAAAAACAATAAATAGATAGTTATAAAATTATTTTTAATTAGGTTTTTATAAATAAGGGTGTCCTTTGATTCATGTTAACTAGCTGTTCCAACAAACTGACTCAAACTAATTTAAAAAATTTGATTTGAAATGAGTCATCAGGTTCAATCACGGCTGATTCAATTAAAACTAACCAAAATTAGTTCAGGTCCGAGATTTCATAACCTGATGACCCACTAATATGACCCAATGCCAAATCCCAAATGGGCGTTCCACAAGCCAAGAGAGAAGAGACTCAGTTCTCTCACTCATACTATCACACCATCCCCTCCCTTCAGATCGAGCCCTAGTCAAGCCAAGCCTTTTGCTCTCTCATCTTCAAACCCAGCCACCCCCGTTTATTGCTTCGAGTACTCTTGTGGATTGAAGATAATATTTGACCCAAAAAAGGGCTTTAGTGATAGGAAAGGAATGGTGTTTGGGAGATGAAAACAGAGTATGGAAGCAGAGATCATCTAGTCAGGAATTTGATCTTTAACATGCTCTTTCTCCATAATTAAGTTAAATTTCAAAGAGTTAAAAGTATGGTTGAGAAAAATTAATTCTTTTCTAAAATATTTTTTTTTCAATAAAAAGTTATTTTATTTAAAATCTATCTTATTTATTTAAAGTGTGTAAAATTCTTTATAAATTAAAATTATTTTTCTATAACTAAAAATAACTTTCTTTAAAAAACTGTTATTTTAAATTCTTAATTATTTAATTTCAGATTATTTTAAAAATTTTAAGAAATTAATAACTATTTATCTTCAATTAAATAACTTTTTCAATCATTTTATACATCTTTTAGTAATTTAATACATAAAAATAATTTTTATAAAATCCAAACAAAATTCTTTATCATAAAATTAATTATAAATTAATATATTCAAACATAAATTATTTTTCTTATAATTGATGTTCTTAAAAATTAATTATATACATAATTAAATTTTTACATAATTTTTTTGACAACTAATCCAAACACGCACTAAATAAGTTTATACATTATTCCCGTTTTAAGTACAAATTACTCTTAAATGAAAAGACATGTTACAATTATAAAATTATTTATGGACTCTGTACTTAAGCTTTAACAAAAATAAGAAAAACATTATCAGTAAAACACATAGATGAAGGAGAATGAGGGATTGTCGTCGCCCGCAAATGAAAGAAACCTTATTAGGACGCTTTTCAGATCCGAAATGACAGTACTACCCCAGATGTCTTTTCATTATACAGTGGGCTTGATGTGAAAAAGACAATTCTGTCCTACTAAATAATCTCCTACACTACAACTCATAATAGACCCCTCAAGGCCTCATGGAGATGAATTCCTTTCCAAAATTGGAGCGGGACTGGGAGTCCATATAATTACTCCTCAGGGAGATTTACATCAAAACTCAAAAGCCCCCATGGAAGTGAAGTACAAGTAGGAGAAAAACATGACCTTACTTCTGTTTTTAAAAATTAAAAAAACTAATATGTTTACAATATCTCACATTTCATATTATTGCAAAATGTCAAATTCATATACTTTTGCAAAGTGATCCAAAGACAAGAAAAATGGTTATAAAATGTATATAATTGTTAAATAATTTACAATGTATGCAAATGCATACAAATTTATATGCGCAATAAATTTTTTGACAACCAATTAATGTTAACAATTCAGTCATATATATATTCGCACAGACAAACAATACAAGAAAAAAACAAAAGACCGATTCACACATAACAGGTTGATTGAAAAATCTCAAGACACCATGGGCGGAATCTGCAGTGTAGAAAACTCGTCATCCTACAAAAGCTCATAGCTGATTCCATAAAAGAGGAACCCAATAATAGTGAACCATACATGTTGAACAAACTCAATTTGAGGCTTTCAATGGGAAGCACAGTTTTAATATTTGATACAATACAGAAACCAAGTATGCTTTTTTCTTTCTACTCCTCCCCCGGGCTAAGCCACTGAGACCAACCACCTAAGACGTTAAAGAAGACGCATAGCATAAATGTTATCTCCATGGTAGCCTACTTGGTGCTTATAATGGAAAAACAATTTAGGCACCCAAATAAACTCCGTTCTTCACTAACCAAATCCTGAGCTTCTCAATGCTAATCAAAACTAGCATTTAAAAAGTTCAGCAGTTCATTTCTCTTGCTTTCTGCCAACTTGTCTTCTTTTGTTTTTTCAAGTTTCAGAAGAATCTATAAAGAAACAAAAGAAGAAAGCAAATTCAAGATAGAAGTACCCATAACAAGACAAAAAAGAAGAAAAAGGATTAGCTAAGACTATTGAAGAAGACAGCAATACCTTCTTGCCAGATACAGCACTGCGACGGACACCGTCATCTTTGTCACGACCTAGAAACTGTATCAAGTACAAAAAAGACGGTAAAATAATGAACCACAGAAGCATGTAAGTGCATTGAGTTTCTGAGTCAGATTAACATAAAAACCTTGGAAAGCTGTACAGGGCTGTTGCTCCTCTCATCCTGCTGCTTCTATATAAGGCTCCCATTGCCAGGACAAACCCGACCAAGAAACAACATCCAAGCAAGCCAATCAAGCGTCCACCAACATGTCACAGACCCCAGCTCCAACAAAGAGCCAATTCATAAAATAGGAAGAAAGTATCATAAGCATCTCACACTGGAACGTACAAAACTTATACGCATTTGTTAAAAGGCCAGCAAGTTTGTAGAATAATCAATAATTGTTTTCCATTTTGACATTCATTTTTAGTTCAGAAATTATAGTGTTAACTAATGTTTTGAAGCTGGAGAAGATGCTAGAAGGGTGCAATGATATATACAAAAGCGTAAAGTTGACAATCTCAGTTTTGGATAAGAATCCTTGTAGCAAAACTCCAGCAATTAGCATTAAGCTTGTTGACTTAAGCTCAGTTTGTGAACATGCTATTGATTTAAATGAAATGAGGTCTCCTACATGGTAGATATTTCAATGGTACTACTTGAGTTAGAAACTTTAAAGACAAATACCAAACTATTCAGTAAACAAGCCTATAGAAGAGAATAAGACTAGATAAGAAATACCTCTTTTATTTTATGCTTCTTCCGTTTAAGGCGATGGCTTTTACTTCGATCCTTTTCCTTAGTCTGGAGGGAAAAAGGAGAAAGTGAGATAAATGGACAAGGTTGTAAACATGGAAAAATTGTAATTCCAACAAATCACCTTCTTTGGTCTGTCATTCTTTTTGAGCCTTTTCGAACAATGAGATGTATCATGCTCACTGTCAGAAGAACTCTCACTTCTGTATTAATTTAACAAAACAAACAATGGGTCATGAAATGAACCAAATTAATCCAATTCTCTCTAATTAAATTATTAATATGCAATTTAATTATACTGCAGAGCAACTACTCATGCAAACTGATTCAGTGTCTATATAAATATTAGGGAGAATATAGCTGTCTAAGGCACAAAAATGTAGCTCATTCTCACTTAAAAAAATTGGCGAGTACAGCATATAAAGGGGGCAGGGAAAAGATTATCTAGGCCAGGGAAATGCTGTTAAATAAAGTAAATGTCCCTCAAACACCCTACAGTACCTATTTTGGCAATTAACCTACTTAAACTTTCAACATAAGTCAAATAACCCTTCTATACATTAAGAAGTGAAACAGAGTAAGAAAAGTGGGTCAATTGAGTAGAGATTTTGGTTTAATTTTATTCAATAAGTGTGTTCTTACGCCAGTTTTGTGATTACAAGCGATTGTATTTTTCACTAAAGTTTCTAAAAGTTTCAAAGTTTGTGCAATTTTGGATGGAATGGATTATTTGCCATGTATTAAAAATTTGAGTGGGTTAATTGACAAAATTGAAACCACAGGTGGTTATGGGCAATAGTTGAAGGGGGTTAATTTCATTTCGGCCTAATATAAATAGCACTGTCCTTACTTCACTTCATTCACAAAGTTGAAGACAACATCTAATCAAATCTTGGCAAAATTTATGCAAATTGAAAACAAATGACCGAGTCAGATTCAGTGAACTTGAAACTTAGAAGAATGCTAGAAAGCCTGATTTTTTCCTTACATTTACTAATTCATAGCCAGGACCAAGACATCTATTGAAGGTATGTAATAAATTAGTCCTGAACCATAACGCCTTTTGAATTGTAGAAGATACATCACAGAAGTGATAAATAACATCAGATACATACACATACATCACAGAAGTGATAAATAGCATCGGATACATACACATACATCACAGAACCCCCTACCCTCAAGCTCAGAACAATAGCATGAAATCACAAATCTCACAAGCTGCCTGCTCTGCACAGCGTTTGATGAATGAAATAATGATGTAAGAATCTAAATTGAGAAAAAATTGGAAATGAAACTAGTATTTCACACAGTTTTCGCACAATACTAATATGAATCGGCTGTTATACGCATCCAAACATTGATTCTAAGTTGCTTGATAATATTCCGACATTGGAGTTAAGATAGAGACTATCTTCCCTAATTCCTAGAGGATATAATCAAAACTATCAATATGAATTGAGAGCTTCATAAATTCTATTAAATATTATCTCTCATTGAATCAAACCAACCATGTGCATAAAGTAAAATAAATTGGGAATGAATTTTGGAACCAAGTACACACCGACCTAATGGCTAAATAGAAACAAAACAAAACAAAAAATGAATAAAGCACTCCGTCAGTCAAATAGAATTTATCTGAATTTGGAATTGAAACCTGGAGGAATCTGAGAAGGAGGATGAAGAATGGGAATAGTGGGTGCGACGTCGTTTGGTGTGAGACTTGGTCTTCTTTCGGATCTTTAGGGATTCCTTATCTCGGTCTCGGCGACTACGGTGATGTCGCCTCCTACGACGGTGAGAAGAAGAGTCGCCCGATGAGTATGAGGAGAGAGATGAAGACGAAGATGAAGAAGCTGCCATCAGAGAGAGAGAGAGAGAGAGAGAATTGGGGGAAATCAGGCACTTGGGTAGGCAAGGAATAAGGTCCTTGATATTTGGAATTGGAAATAACTCCCTTCAATTTATTTTAAGTTTTAATATGTGACAAATAATCATTGTGATTTTAATTTTAAAATTAACACGTTTGAGTTTTTGATATATATAAGAAATAATCTCGTGATTCTAAATTATTTTTTTGATTACAAAATTAATCAATAAAGATTTTATTAAATTAAATTTAGAATTAGTTTTCAATTTCAATTTAATTCTATTATGTTTAATTGACAAATCTTTTTATTGAAAATCACAATATAATAATTATCATTTATTTATATTCCCCTCGTTAATTGTACAAATAATATATTAATCTATATTAAAATTATAATGAATTTGAATTCTTAAAGGTGGGAGGTGTGTTTTAGAGAATAGAGTGTATAATTGTAATTACTAATAAGAAAATAAAAAGAATGAATTATCACATATTCTTGATTTATTATGTATTTACTTGTATTTTATAAACTTATAATAATATATTAAAAGAATCACTTGCAATTCGGGGATAATAATTTGATAATTTTTTCTCTTTTAAAATTTAAAATAAAATTCAATTTTCCTTAAATATATATAATAAAAGTAGAATGTGTAGTTATTTCGAACTAATTTTATCCTTTATTTTTAATTATATTAAAATAAATTTCTTTTCTTTGTGACAAGTATAATAAAAATATTAAACTTTTTAAAAAATGAAAAAATTAAATACTAATAAGATTCTATAATAATAAGTAGATAGATATAATTTTAGGGCACCATATGAAGCAAGAAGAGTGATGTATTGTAAGAGTGATATGAGTAAATCTTAATCGTTGAATGAATTGTGTATAGTTAAGATTATAACATAAATTTATGTGACTTTTTAAAGTGATCATATGATCTTTTAATTAGCTTATAGTTTTAATTATTCATGTAAGATTTAATAGTCAAAATTAACTCATTTCACATTTCATAATAAGATAATACTCTCACATAATATAACTCATAATTTTAGAGTGTTGCTATTTCACACAAAAAAATGTTTTTAATAAAGACTACTAATGATGTGTAACTAGTTTTTTAACATCAATTTCTCTTTATGGAATTCAAAGCAATCAACATTAATATCTCTTATAGGCCTATACTCTCATATAATTGCTTCATGTCATTTGTAACAAATTTGGTAGAAGACGCGCTATTTATCATTTACCATTATTTTATAATTATAAGAGTCACAGTTTCAAGAGTTTCCCAAATTGAAACAAATTTGTTGTTTTATTATCTTTTAATCCTTCTCAAAATAGATATTCCCAAGATTTTAAATAGCTGTCACGGTCGCAGTCGCAGTAGCGTTGTGGATTTTGCGATTACGGGTGCTACGGATGCTGTAATGCGATTTGAGGCCGCTGCGACGTGAATTTTTCATATCATTGTATAAATTATAGTAAAATTATCTATATTATGCTTACAATGTAAATTAAAACCAACCTACATATAAATATATATGTATTTGTGAATTAGAAACAATTTTAAATATAAATTATATACTTAAAACATAAATATGGTAACATGTAGTTCAAATTAATTTTTAGAACTTATTAATTAATAATTAAAAATTTCAATTTAATTTCTAAAAATGTTCTTAAATTTTTCTTCCAAAAATTTATATCACAATTTTTATCTCTCCCCCTCAAATTTTAATTTTTGAAAAAGCTCTTCAATTTTTCCCTTACCTCTCTCAAAATTTTCCCTTTCCCTCACACACGGCACTTTTTCCCTTCCCCTCTCAACTTTTTCTCTTTCCTACCTCTCATCTTTTTGTCTTCCTTTCACGATTACCATTTTCTTCCTTACTTGCTCTCTTCCTCACAGCCTCACTTTCATTCATAGGTCACAAGACTCACAACAACCACACCCACAACCACCACTCACCTCTCACAGCCACCACCCATCACTGTGCACCCACCTCTCACTGCTACACGGTCCACACCACTGTACCCACAGCCCCTTACTCACAGCACCCATAGCCACCCATTCATAGCACTCATACACTAACACATACAAAGAGAAGAGATGGGTAGCTTGCTGTTGAGACTAAGATGCTAATTTAGTGGAGTTCAACTTAAAAACACAAATGTCCAGAACAGAGATGGCGGGTTAAGGTGGTATTGTGGCTGTGGGAGGTCGGCTGCGATTGGAAAAAGGGGAAAGGAACCCCATTGCGGCTGAAACATCATTCTGTCATGATCGTTGCGGCCACAATATCGTTTCGTTGCGGCCACAACGTCGTTTCGTTGCAGCTGTTTTCTGTGATTCAGAATCACCTCACGATTGTGGGATGATGCGGTCGCGGTGGCCTCCGCGACCGTTTTGTTTTGATCGCAACACTTATAGCGGAACGAGATTTTAAACCTTGAATATCCCATTTAGAATTTATTTTATTATCTTAGTTTATTAACAATTTATATCACATTTAAAATGTGTATATATATCCTTATGTTCAATTGTCTCACTCTGATTTTACCTCTTAGTAAATATATAGGTATACTTCTAAAAATTTATTTATATAATAAACTCTCACTGATTATTTTATTTGAAATTATTATTTGAAATCTTATGTTATATTGTTTTTACTAATTTGTAATAAAATAGAAAATACTTGTAAAATTTTCATTAAAATTAACCCAGCATTGCATGGGTTAATTATAAGTTAGTATTGTTAAAATGGACCAATCCATAAATGTATCCTTACTTTTTGATATGAAAAATAAACACTGAAATTAAATAGGAAATAAAATCATTAATTTGATAAGGAAAGCTAGATGTAATATGTAAAGAAATCAAATCTTTTATCATCTTTTCTTGTTTGATTTCTTATATTTTTAATTAAATGTTGACAATTCAATAAAAATAATTGATAACTATGAGAGAAGTTATTAACAATTAAAATAAAAATGTTTAAGTTGAGTTATTAACATACAATTAGACTTATGGAAAGGAGACAATAGTTATTGTCAATTAAGAGAGATATTGGAAGAAGAAGCCTAGTAACGTAACCAGTCACTTAACGATAAAATCGCCAAAAGAGGGATTTAAGTTACATCAATTGTGAATCTATCCATTCTGCAAGAACATAAGCATGATCATCTGCAGTTGGGGAAATATGGCAAAATGACAGTAGATACACCCACTTCGAACTAACCAATGAATATCAAAGACAGAGACGAACATCACAAGCATTAGTAATTACTAGTCTTTTCATATGCAAGCACGCACGCTTGCACCTCCCGAAAATGATTTCAATTAGTGCTTGAGGGAGGTCTCGCCAGAGGAGTAAGGAATTCTAGAAACCCTAATCCAGTCATCTCCATGAAAGAACTTGGATGGTAAGAAATTGCCTGCGGATTGTGATGTGAGGGTCTTGACCCCATGCCATTTTACGCGATTGGCTTTGTTTGAACCGGGGCCAGTGTTGTTGTATTCGGCATAGAAGCAAGTGTCCATCCCAGAAAGGCCCTGTGGTCCCTGCCATGGCATATACCCGTCGGGTTGGATCAAATCGTCAATGTAGGTGTCGATGAAGATGGTCCTTGAGTAACTCTTCCATGGACGGGCTAGGTAGGCTTTGTTCTTGAACCTCACTGCGTAGTACTCGGGGTCGGACACAATGGAGCCCCCTTGGATGACTAATCCTGATGGTTGGTGCCTCTCCTTCCTGCCTTGTGCAGTCACAATGCATTGCTGGTTTTCCAATGGCTTTCGGACCACGAAAGTGCAGTTCTGGAAAACGGCTACTGCATCACCAAAGACGAAGTCGATGGTACCTGAAATGGTGCAATCCCTGTAGAACTGACGCATGGCGTGGGCATAAAGTGTGTCCTGGTACCCATCCATTGAGCATCTGTAGAAGATGGACTTGTCTGCTTGGACCCTTATGGCTACTGCTTGATGCTTTTGGGGGCCAGCGGAGTTCTCAAACCCCATATTGACGGCAACAAAGTAGTCTCCTTGAACAGCTGCATGCATACATAAATATTGAAATCCATGGTCATTTCCAAGTAATTAATTAATACTATATTATTTTATTTATAAAAATTTCCTACAAATGGTTTTCATTTATATTTATATATATTTAAAGTGTATCTTTAATTTAATGGACGAGTGCTTAATGGTTGAACTTGGTACTACAACTTAGTCATCGATTTAAATTTTATTTATTGTGAGTTAGCTGAATGGAATTTATTGGAGGTGCAAATTAAGATTACCAACCCTCAAATGTTGGAAGGGAAAGGAGAAATTAGTAGCTAGTATAGTATTATTTAATTTAGCTCTATAAGCACGAAAGGATACGTACCAACAGTGGGGGTTCTGTAGGTGTTAATCCCATCTATGAAGTTTTTGTTGCCAGTGATCCGTGTCTTTTTGCCACCATCACCGACCATCACCACGTGGGTCATTTGCTTGGTAATTTCAACATACTCATTGTAAACACCCTCCTTGATGTAGATCACGAATGGCTTTTGGTTCTTATTGGGCACCAGCTTTAAAGCCTCATTGATGCTCTTGAACTTTCCGCTGCCATCTTGGGCTACAACCACATTAGGCCTGAGTTTGCGTGGACTTGCACGAAGGAGTCTACGAACACCAACACCATCATCAACCCAGGAGGGAAGCTCAAAGTCGTCGTGGCCAACAACTTGTTCATCCTCAGAATCCTGAAGGAGTCGACGCCCGGCTTTTGTGACACTCAAATCGGTGACAGTTTTTGCCAGTTCGGTGATGATGGCAAGGGCATTGCTGCTCATGTGCATGGTAGTCGTTAATACGTCCTGCATCTTCTTACCAGCGTCGCTGGTGGTGTTCTCGAACCCATCCAAGCAAGTATCTTGGTATGTGACTGCACCACTGAGCCAAACCTTTAAACTCGTGAGGATGTTGTCGAGATTGTTGAGATCAAACTTGCCCATTCTCTCAAGTGACCTCGTGAACTCCCCGATGGAAAGATCCATGAGTTGCTTGCAGGTGTCAAGTGCCATCTTGGCTCTGGGGTCCTTCTCAACCTCGTGCAAGAGATCGGTTTTCTTGAGTCCCTCACCGATTTTCCTAATGGTTATGTTGAAGGAAATTTTAATAAGTTCTCTTGCGTCCGTGGTGTTGCCAGCCTCCGCTCTCAGGCTTTCCTCGCATTCTTTCTTGTAATCGGTGGGATTGCAAAGGGTTTTGACAGCTTTTACCGTTGAAGCGACATGGCTCTTCTTGTTATCCTTTGGGTCATCATCGTTTGAACCATTCTGACTGATATTGACACTAACTGTGACGGCCACGACCATAGCCACCAGTAAGAAGGTAGAGACGCCAATGATGACGATTCTCCTCCTCTTCTGTGCATCTCCCTCAGACATTTTTAATTAAGCAGCTCCTGATGAACACCTTCATATGCAATACAATAGCGCAAGCAAATGAACAATAAATTCATAATTAGTAAACAAATAAATTAATGAAAGTAACTAAATAATAAATAAAAATAACATGTTAATTAACATTTTTTTTGGTTCCGTTCTATGTTCTTTCTAACTTGTGTATCGATTCCTGCACGTACTAAAGAAAAGAAGGAGCCGCAGAGAAGTGAAGGGAAAAGGGCTTGCTGAGGCGGTGGCAATCCTCCCTCAAGGCCCTCCGGAGTGTGCGTCTCTGTGATTGGCGTGCAAAATTTACTTATTTATATAGATGAAAGAATGATTTAAAAGTTGGTTATGTCTAATGTGAGGCTTGGATTCAAAAGCTAGCTAAGAGTTAGCTTTCTTTTCTAAAACAGATGAAACGCGGAAGCCACACAACATATAGCGAACCTTTCTGGTTTGTTTTTTTGGATTATGCTAATTAGACAGTGGAAGGCCTTATTTGACTTCTTCATCTCAATTACCCACATTTGTCCATGCCCCTTTACTTTTTTCCTTGTTCATGCGCAACTTCAGGTGGACACGGATTTAGCTAACTTCAGGTGGACACGGATTTAGCTTCTAATGCATTATTTTGTACTACGTCTACGCTAAAAAAGGCCTAACATGTGGCTCCTTATTGAGTGTGACACCATGTGCAGCGAATCAATTTAGCGCTGGGCACAAATTGCGAGGATTTCGTTTGTTAGCAATTGCTGCATGTAGTGTGGTCATTGTTGGATTGAGTTCAGCTAATAAGGTGATAGTTAGTCTAGTCTCTACCATTTACCAAAAGGGAGTTGCAAGGTAGACTTTTTTTTAAAAATTAATACAAATATTTAGGAAAATTATATATAATTTCTAATGACCTTATAAAATTTTTGTCTAAATTTTGTCACTGAATTTCAATATCCATAAATTTCGAGATGAATTAGGATTATTTCATGTTACTCATTAACATAAAAAGATCATGTTAGAGAAAGAAAGATACAAAAATAAAATTAATGAACTATACATAAATATTAGTAAGTCCTACCATGATAAAATCTAAATCCCTATACTCTTAATTTACTTATTATCATATGAAAATAATATTAGAAGTAGAAACCTTTGTTACGGTAATGGTCTTTCAATTGTCTTGTTGTACGCTTTAACTTTATTCATATATATATATATATATATATATAATTTTCAGATATAAAAATATTTCTAGCCTGAATTTTCTACCTGAGAAATAGAATATAGATAAGAAATCAATTAAGTTTTAAATATGACTATGCCAGAACCTAAGTCGCATTAAGAATTATTTTTAATTATACAGTAATAGGTATTTTTGGGTCAATTTTTATGTTAATTAAGATTAAGTTTTTCCCCAAACAGTCTTAAAGATGCACTCCTACATCGGCCCATGCATTAACAAGGTAAACAAAAAATTATTTAAAAAAAAAATACTTACAGAAATTATTTTTACAATAACTCTTGGCTATTGGGGAGGTTAGGGAGAAATAATCCATTTCTACATAAATTATTTTGTGTCCACATAACTAGGGGTGAAAATATGTTAGATAACCTACGGCCTAATTTATTTTGACATACTTTGATCTAACTTATTTATTAAATAAGTCAAGTTTAAGCTTTTCAAAAGATTTATATAGTTAAATAAATCAAGACCAATGCTTATGTGGCTAACATATTAGCCTATTTGTATATTATATATAAATATAATTAAAAATTTATAAAATTTATTTGTTATATATTAATATAATTTATTTATTTTATACATAATACAATAATTTTGTTAAAGACTAAATATATTTAAAACTTAAAAAATTTAAGTTTATTGACCTATTTAAAATTCTTTATGTAATATAAGTATTTAAATAGATTTTTAGGTTATGCTTTCACAAAAAAGAAGTCATGCCTAAAAGAAGTATATGATAAATATGATAAGTAATAGGTCATGATAAAGTTAAAATTTTATAAAATAGATTTGACCTATTTAAAATAAAATCTAACTTAACTTAGTCTATTTTTACCTCTAATGCTAACCTGTTATCCCCTAAACTTTCTATTACTGTTTTTTTTATAAGACTTGTTGCCACGCTCGGTTTCGTGTTTATTAACACGGCCTTATTAGACCGCAATCACACAACTTATTAAATAATAGACCTATCTTCAACTCATATAGTAAAGAAAGATTATAAATGAGTGGCACTAGGGAGCTTTGGAGGATTTCATACCGAATTGACTGAATATACACAATTTTAGTAAACTTCACTCGGTGCACATGCAAGTCCCACCGGGAGACTGTTTCTTATGTAGTCAATTCTATCATAAATCATTTAGGCTCTCCAACAGTTCTCATTATAAATTGGGAATTTTTATTCAATACTCGAGCTTCTAAACACTCGAGATCTATACTTTTATAATTAAAACTAAAACAAAAATTCCAATACAAAGCCATAGCTTGAGCGCATATGCGCTCGATGTTCATTAGCAAAACCCTTATAAATTTTTTAAAATAACACTTACATAAATTATTCATAGAATTATAGTAGAGAGATTCAAAAGTAAAACACACACACATTTTCAGTGAAATTATTGAAAGTAAATAAATGAGAGGAGGAAAAAAAAAACAAATACAAAAAAAAAACCAAAAAACAAAAACAGATAAACCTGAAGTGAATGTGCGGCACCAAAAAAAAATCATTATAACCCAACTTTTTTCTTTTAGGTACATTATAACCCAGCTTTGAAAGGCACTCCTGTGTTGGGCAACCATGTGTCACCGTGTATAAATTTGGACACCGTGAAATCATCTGCGTCCTTTGCGCTTATGAGATGGTACCCTTCCCATGTGACCCTATTGCTAGTATTTGATCCTGGCCCCCAGTTACCAAACTCGGCATAATACAGTGTGCTTAAAGCAAAATCCCCGGACCATTCGATCCAGCCCTTTGGATCAATTAGGCCATCCATGAAAGATTGCATATAAACTGTCCTTGAATACTCCTTCCAAGGCCGACCCAGATACGTCTTTATGTCATTATAATTGCTAGTGGCATCACCCAACTCGCTGGCTGCTATAATGCAACAGTTCTGTATGGAGATTCCAGTGCTTTGGTTAGGATCTGTTCGGCCTTGTGCTGTGATGGCATTGAATTGGCTTTGCATAGGAAGTCTTGGGTACATGTTACAGTCCTGAAATACTGCTGCTGCATTGCCAAATATGAAATCCACTGTGCCATAAATGTCACAGCTTTTGTAGAATTGTCTAAGAGAATGTGCGTACAGTGTGTCTTGGTAGCCTTCAAAACTACAATTGTAGAATGTGGACATGTCCGCCCCGTTTCTCACAGCAACCGCTTGATGCTTGCTGGACCCCGCAGTATTACGAAATGTTATGTTCATTGCAACAAACCCTTTTCCAACCACAGCTGCACAACAGTAATAGCAAGCAAATTAGTCTGAATCTGTTATAAGAAACACAGTCTCCTTAATTAAGTAGATAATATCGAATTGAAGGTCTCTTAGCCCCTGATTTTTCAAATACGTAAAAAATTAATATGATAGGATGTTGTTTGTAATTGTAATTTGTTGAGAAAATGGTAAGACTTCATAAAAATTAGACAAAAGGATGATTGACGAAGTGAGATTTTTTTGTTTTTTTGTTTTTTTTCGGTTTTCAGCCAGAAAACCAAAATTTGGTAATGAGCTGAGGCCTGAGCCAAGTGCTGAACTGAATGCATGCCTAGCTTAGCAGATAATATGTGACATGACATCGAATAACATGATCCAATGTTAACTTTCAACCTAGCGTACCAAAAGTTGCAGATTGAAAAGTGGTCCAACCATCAACCACGCTGCGATTGCCAGTGATCACAGTGCGGTTGATGCCATCACCAACGATCATTAGGTTCTGCTTGCTCTTAGCAATAGAGACGTACTCATTGTAAATCCCAGCAACAACATAAATTACATGGTACCCGTTGTTGGTGCCGGCATTGTTAGGTGCAGCAGCCACTGCATCATTAATGGTGGTGAAATCCCCAGACCCATCTGGGTTGACCACCACCTTTTGTGTCACCACTACATTGTCAATGCTTGTCTGCAGTAACTTTCTGTTCATAGTTGTCTCAACTGTCTTCCTCTCTGATGCTGATCTTCCTGTGGCATCGCTAACCCAACCGCGGATGAAAAGGGCCAGAGATATGCTATAAAGCTTGATCCCATCAGAAAGAGGACTCGATAAGCCACTGGTAATGCTCGGATAGGGAGTTACCTCATGAAAGCCATCCAAGCAAGTCTGTTGATTGGTTAAAATGGCACTAAGCAAGGTTTGCAAATCATAAGCTTGATAGCTAGTCACCGTGTTTCCGATGGCTTGGAGGACATTGGACAAGAAATCATTGTTCAGTTCAGCAAAATTCTGACAATCTTCAAGGGCACGTACTGGGGAATCAGGAATCATGGACTGGTCTCTAAGATAAGAAGAGACCAATTCAAGAATCATTTTTGTTATTGATAAGGATTGGTGAAGGAAGAAACGGCCTTTGTCATGTATGGATCCGGAATATTGAGGAGGCAGAGTAGCTGTGCAGAATGATGGATAGGGTGTAAGGTCGCATGTGCTATCTGGGGAGAATGAGAAAGCCGCAATAGAGGGAGAAGGGAAGAGGATGAAGAGGGAAACAAGGGTGTACAAGGTAGTCAATGTCTTCAAGTTTGTGGCCATGGCAATGGTTGATGGCTGTGGAGCTTTAGCTTAGGCTATTGCATATTTATATGCAGCTGCATCAAATTGTATTAAATTAACTACATCTGCAGGGTTCAAAATCTGGTTGATGGACCAACGGTGTCGTAGTTATTGCAGTAACGTAATGTATGAATGGACATAGTCACATAGTTATGGAATGGTTCTCATTAAATAAACCGTAACAGATGTTGTCTTCGATTTTGACAAAGGAAAACAAACCTGTGTCATTGATTACATACTGTCTTTTCTTTTTATGCGTCATCGTGCAATTTGTTGTTAACAGGTTTTAGATTAATTATTTTCTGTAGTGTCCCGCGAATAATGAAACAAATTAAAATGAGAAAAATTTCACTTCAAACTGGAGTTCTATGATCTATCACTCTGCATAACAGCTCCAATAGCTATACTACTTTCTAAAAGTAGCAATCACTTTGATGCTAAATCAATTTTTCCGCCCAAAGTGTTTTCCTCTAACAATTCCTTTTTAATGTGTTGTATGTGATAAAAAGATAAATTATTCTCTATAAAAAAAATTCTTATTTAAACTCTATATGAGTAGTCTAAACTATTATTCTTGTCTCGAAGTTTTCATTTTTTAATATTTTCTTTTCTGAATGGTCTTCATAAATATTTCAAGTACAAAACAGAAAGAAAATTTATATTTTATAAATATTTTTAAATATTGTGGTCGGAGGGTGTCCAAATTTATTGTTTTGTTTTTACTTTATTTACTAATATGATTATAAAAATAATTTAAAGTTCCTTTGAAAATTTTTAATCAAATTGAAATGATACAATAATAATTGTCTAAAATGTACCTTTTTTCTCCGGTTATATCTAACTTTCTATTCTCTTTTTTTTTCTCTCCCCCCCCTCTCTTCAGTGTTCAAGGAAGTTACATACATAATAGTATTATTTGATTTATATTAATATGATTGCGATGATAGATCTTGGTGTAGTCACAAACACCAAAGAAAGATATGAATCGTGAATTGTGAGACCACCAGTGAATATATTATTAAGTGGTCTTTCTCATTATAATTTGATTTCAGTCAACGAACAAAGGCAACCTATTTTTGTGGAAGCCTTGAGTTAGTGGAAGGCATGTTTACTTAAGTTCCAACATGCCTAGAAGTCATTCACTTTATGGATGACCTCGTCAGTTCCTTTGACAAAAGATCTAATTAATGGTAGATATTTAAATACATGTACATTTCATAAGCTTCACAATCACAAACTAGGGTCTACGAGTAAATCTTCAAAAAGAGAAGAGCGATTACTGATTATATTTATACTTTTCATTGGAGAGGATTTTTTTCCTGACCCTGAATGATAGACTGATAGTTCATTGTCATATAAGCATTTAGTATGCCCAACATAAATTTTATTCATTTCCTTTAACAATCATTTAAGAATTTTAACATTGTCAATTGAATAACATAAGTAGTACAAAACATATTTCCAATTGTGTAGGGGTTTAGCAGTTGTGGACTGATTATGTATCTGGACTTCATGTTTGGGGCCACCATCTATTGAGCCGGCTAGTTTCGTTTTGCTGATGAGCACGTTGGGCTAGCTAGAAGATAATATTAATAAAGCAAACAAATCATCTCGTCGCAAAAAGGAGGGGGAAAATTTACCAAAAAAGATGGAAAAAGAAAAAGTATTTCAAATCATCTAACTCGATCCCCAACACCACCTTCCCACCCCCAAATTACATAGTACGCTAAATAGAACTTCATTTCTATATATCTACCCACCAAAAAATAATCTATACATCCTCCATCAATAATAAAAGAAAATGGTAAATAATTCATATAAAAAAATGGAAATTAGTAATACTAATAACTCAGCAATGTTATTTGTTACGAACACAATTTGTGAAATAAAATACGAATGAGTAAGACTGAATTATTACTGTACTACATCACACTTTCTTCATATTTTTTTTTAAATTAAAAAAGAAAAGAAAAGAAAAAACCACTTAAATTCAAGCCACAATCATTCATAACCAGTTCGTGTCAAATACTTTCGTATTACTTAGCATTTTCCTAACTCAATTGGTCAAACCAGAGGTGAATTTGATGCCGGTTCTCGGCAACCATGAGCTGCCATCAATGAACCACACTCTGAACGGTAAAGTAATTGGCAGTAGCAACATCTTCAATTATATGATAACCGGGCAATTCCTATACTCACCGCATCACAATGTGTAGCCACCAGTATTTGACTAATTTAAGAAATTATTTATCAATTTGGTGTTATTTTTAAATTATATATTTAAATGGGGTTGTTTTTATTATGTTATATTTTTTTTACAACACTTGCGACAGGTGAATTAGTATAAGTGCTGCTTAAACGCCACTTGCTTAGACGCCCCTTTTTTTGTGCATTTTCATTGTTTATTTTTAAAATAATTTAGATGGGCTCAAACCCAGGTTTTAATGATGAATTTAATTTCAATTTACTGTCAGTGTAAAGTTTTTTTACACTGTCATCTAATCATGTGCTGATACATCATTAAAAGAGTTAGACTTTCTAAGTAGTTGTTGTGATAGTCAAATTGTTTTAATGATTTGGCAACATATGATTGGATGACAATGTAAAAAAACTTTACACTGACGGTGAATCAAAATTAAACTCTTTAGTTATATACATCAGCTTAACCACTAGACCAAATGACTTCTTAGATACATAATGTAAATTATATTATATATTAATTATTATTAAATGGTATTTGATCATTAAATGATATTAATTAATTATTAAATAACTACATTAATTCACATAATCATTTAATGTAGCCATATCCTTATATGTGAATTTTAATTTTAGATAATTATTTAATGTAACTATGTTGTTATATGTGAATTTCAAAAAATTCAGATAGGCATTTAATGGTTACAATGATATAATTGAATAATCATATATAATTTAATAATAATTAATATATATTATAAATTATAATATGAATCTAAAAAGTCATTTGATATATTGATTAAGAAGATGTATATCATTGAAACCTAAGTTTGAGTCCATCTAGGTCACTTTTAAAATAAATAAAAAAAATGTAAAAAAAATTAAAAACACAAAAGGCCTTTAACTGCTATTTTACAACGTAGTTAAAACATTCCCAAATTAATAAATAATTTAAAAATAATATCAAATTGATAAATAGTTCCCAACCCTACCCAAATTGATAAATAATTTAAAAATAATATCAAAATCAAATTAATAAATAATTTCCAAAATTACACTCACTTTATCAATTACCCCTCGAGGCTGGACTAGCCCACTCATGTATTTGATCATGTAAACTGTCCCAAGAGTACTGCTTCCATGGCCTCCCCAAATAAGTAGGTTGGGTGGCCAAAACATAGCTATCCTGGATCGAAAACCCAGTGCTCTGATGTGGGTTTTTCCTGCCTTGGGCTGTAATGGTCAGCTTCTGCAGGGGAAGTGAGACTCAGGTGTAGGGGTGTTCGCGGATTGGTATGGATCGATTTTGAGGGGTAAAACCATCCGAACTAAAACAATCGGTTTTTCCATACATGCAACCAATTAGTTTGGTTTAGATTTGAGAACCGAACCAAACCGAACCGATATCAATCGGTTTGGTTTGGATCGAATTTTCGGTTTTTGGCATTAAAAAAACAGATTCTATTATTCTCATTTATACAAAAAATAACATACTTACCCGTTTAAAACAAACAACATTCTATTTAAACAAAAACAAACAATCTTCTACTTTTATGATCAAACTTATAACGTAATAGTCAAATACAATTATCCAATAAACATCTAAAATTTCAAACTACAAAAGAAGCAAGTTATTCAACAACACATATCAGAAGCAAGTTAGCAATAGTGGAGCTAATCAGACTCAGCACCAGAATCCTCTTCATTAGGTTGTGGGGTTGAAACAAGTTCTAAATAATATAAATATAAAAACTAGTATTAATTAATGTATAAATTAATATAGAGAAACAAAACAGTAGAATAAAGTTAAATAAAATAAAAAAAACAAAGTTATCTTGCTCTAGCTTTTTAAATTCTTCCATAAGCTCTTCAATATCAGTTGACAATGGAATAGAGCAAAACCAATTTTGTGCACAAATTAAAGCTTCAACCGTCTTTGGAGTAAGAGAACTCCTATAATTATTAAGGACTCTTCCTCCAGTACTAAAAGCAGATTCTGAAGCAACTGTAGACACATGTATGACTAATACATCCCTAGCTATGTGACCAAGTGTAGGATATTTGGTGGAATTCACCTTCCACCAGTTCAAGATATCAAACTTATGAGTTGTTTTCTCCAAGGCCTCCATGAGATACAAATCCACCTCATTTTTATTCATGCTTTCACTAAGATTCATGTCCATCTCAAACTCCATGGCAAATGAAAGATTATCAGATGATGCAAAATCTGTTGTTTCCATCTCATGTGAGGATTGTGTAGTTTGTTGAGATTGACCTTGACCAACAAAAAACCTATAGCTATCAAACATCTTATTGAATGTCTCTTTTACTCTTCCACTCAAAAAATCAGCATCCTCCTTATCATAAAGCTTTTCAAAGCTCCACTCTACAAACCGAAGCTTATATCGAGGATCAAGCACCACCGCAATGAAAACCATCATGTTGATATTTTTAATGCTCCCCCAATACTTATCATGCTTAGCTTTCATTTTTTCAGCCATGCTCCCAAGTAATGGATCTTGACTACCAACCCAATTCTTAAAGGTATTCAATATCAAACAATACTCATGAAAATATTGAGAAGAAGTCACAAACAAAGTGCCCGAAACTTTCTTAGTGACATCATAAATTTTTTTTAGAAATTTAACAAAGCACTTTGCATTATCCCAATCATCATTCTTTGGGACACCACCTTGTATCAATACAAATTCTGCATCTCGCTCTCCCAATCTCTTAAATGCCTTTTGGAACTTTAATGCACTTTCAAGCATAAGGAAAGTAGAGTTCCATCTAGTAGGAACATCTAATTGCACCATACATTTCTCTTGAAGCCTAGCCTCCTTTACACAATTTTTAAACTTATCCATGCGGCCAGGTGAAGCACGAACATATCTAACAGCATTCCCAATTTTACCAATTGAAATATGCATGTCCTTCAATCCATCATTAACAACAAGATTTAAAATATGAGCACAACATCTAATATGCATATACTCTCCTTTCATTGCATGTGCATTCCAATCCTCCATTCTGCTTTTCAAGTTAGAGATAGCAAGGTCATTTGAGCTAGCATTGTCAACAGTTATAGTGAAAACTTTAGATATTCCCCAACCCAAAAGGCATTTCTCAATTTTTCTACCAATTGTTTCTCCCTTATGATTCTTGATTAGATAAAAATTCAGGATCCTCTTTTGTAATTTCCAATCTTGATCAATGTGCAGTAAGACAAAGATAATTCAGATTTTGCACAAAAGTCCAACAATCATTTGTTAGACAAACACTTTGATTTGAACGGCTAAATATATTTTTCATCTTATTTTTTTCATTCATATATAAATTCCAACAATCCCTAGCAACCGTAACCCGTCCAAGAATATTCAATTTTGGTTGCACAATACTCATGAAAAATCAAAATCCCTCTCCCTCAACAAACTTAAATGGCAACTCATCCACAATAATCATCTTAGCAAGAGTTTCTCTACATGCATCAACATCAAAAGCAACAGCAGCAAAACTACTACCAACCCCTTTCCCATATTCTTTTTTCAGTTGTTGGAGAGTAAGAATTCTTTGGCTAGGATCAAGTGACTCTTTAGGAAACTTTTTGCATTGAGTTAACAAATGATTTTTCAAATTAGTAGTGCCATTTCGGTGTGTATCACATGCATAAGTTGCCCCACACCAATTACATTTAGCTCTAGGATTTAATGAGTTAGGAGCAAGATCTTTTGTAAAATGATCCTATGTCCATGATCTAGGTCTACTAGGTTTTCTCTTACCTAGATCTTCTTCAACATTGTCCTTAGCAGAAGATTCTACACCTTTCCTCTTCTTATCAACCTTGGAAACTTTTGGATTGTTTGTAATAGCCGGCGGCTCACAAGTTTCAGATGAAGATCAGATAGATTCAGCATTTTCAACTATCATTCTCTCAAGATCTTGAGTATTTTCTCTCTGCATATATAAATTAGCACACACCTATTAGCACACTCAAATTAGCTCATTGTGACATGCTCACAAATTTAGTTTTTCCCATTGTTTTTAAGTTTAGTTTTGTGTGTTTTCATTTACCTCGTTGTTTAATCTTTTGTTTCATTTTCTTGCTTAGAAGCCTAATTTCTACTTTGTATCTTTTTAATTCTTAGGTATGGAATAAATGAGTTTAGCATGGGGAAGGAAATGAGCAAGAAGAAGGAGAATTCCTCTCTGGAAATCCACCGCTTGAGCGCCCAAATCCACCGCTCAAGCGGAAGAATCTAGCACTTAATGTTTGCCACTGCCAAGCCACCGCCTAGGCGGTGGAATCCAGCGCTTAAGCGCTCCAATTGCTGGCATAGTTGGTCTTCTTGAGACAGCCACCACCTAGGTGCCTAAATCCACAGCCTAGGCAGTGGAATCACAATGCGCATTCTCCTCTGCAATCCCACCGCTTGAGCGGTGAGATTCCACCGCTTAGGCGATAGGTCTAAAATTTGACGTAGTTGTTTCCTAATATAAATAGAAAAAGAAAAAAAATAGAGGAAGGGCATGACGGCTGGAAGAAAATAGAGACCTCAAGCATGGTGGAAGACGGCGGCAGTAGCAGTAGCAGAGGAAGGGTTCAATTGGGGAAGACGGCGGCAGCGGTAGCAGTAGAGGAATGGTTCGATTGGGGAAGATGGCGGCAACGGCAGAAGCAGAAGCAGCGGCAACGGCAACGGTGGCGGCAGTGACAACGGCAGCAGCTCTTTGAGGAAGAAGATGGCAGATAGAAGCAGCTCGTTGGGGGTTGATTTTTATTTTGATTTTTATTTGTGCCTTTGTGGTATCAGATTAGGTTTTACATTTTGGGATTGAAATTTGAGGGTAAAAGAGTAAATTGGGGATTAGTTTGAGGATATAAATGTAAATGTATGAATAAATTATTTAAAATATATATATATAATTTAAATCGGTTTTGTTTGGATCGGTTCGGTTTTGAAAACGGAAACCGAGGTTTGAATTGGATCGGTTTGGTTTGGATCGGTTCGGTTTTGAAAACGGAAACCGAAAATCGAAAATCGATCCAAACCGATCGGTTCCAGAAAAAAAAAAACCAGAAAAAACTAAAAAAATTCAGTTTTGTTCAATTTTCGATTTTTTGGTTCGGTTTATCAGTTTTGTTCGGTTTGGTTTGGATTTGAACACCCCTACTCAGGTGTATAGCTAGCAATTTTGCAGCACAGCAGCTCCATTGCCAAAAATGAAGTCTATGGTGCCATATATTTCGCATTCCCGGTAGAGCTGTCGCAATGAGTGGGTGTCAATTAAGGGTGTCTTGTTGATCTTCCACACTGCACCTATAGAAGGAAGATTTGTCTAAATCCTCACGCAGTACCACTAAATGATGATTTTCTAGTCCAGCCGTGGTATTCTTGGGACCGTTGCAGTCTTGCAGAGGATATCTAGACCGTTATCATCATTTTAGAATCATTTGCAAGTCATTTTAAAATTTGAAATGTGAACAGAGTATTCTATGCTCTTTACATGAGCGGCTCATCTTCATTCATGAGATAACTTATCTTCTTTGATAAACTCGTTACTCACCATATTTATACTTGTGCATTTTATTTTGTAAAGCGTAACTTCTACTTTAGAGAAGGTTATTATGCTCACCAAGCGTGTTTCATGCATGAGCTTAAGGTTTAAGAATATCAAACTTTCTAGGGAGTGGTCCAATCCAATGCATTAAACGAAGGGACTAACTGAGTTGCGTCTTGCTCTCATCCAGTTCTCATTATTAAATTCAACCTCTCCCTCAGTTGTTTACTAGAGAATCCACCACACACTCCTCGCTAATATGCAAATAGTTGATGAAGAATGTTTACGCCTTCACTGAGTTATGACGTAAGAGACATCTCTTGTATTCATACCCAGTTATCATTTGATAACATATTATGGATGTTTAGATTACCTTACTTTATATTAAAAAATAAGTTTATGTTAGTCATATCTCTTACCTTACTCTATACTTGACAAAGAATTCCTAGGTATTCCAAGAGTAAAATATATCTTATTTTGTGTCATTTAATGCTAGCTATATCAATTTTGTCACCCATTACTGTTTTTTTTTAAAATTATTTACGCAGACATCAACCATCCATATGGCTAAGATTTAATTTCTTTTCTAATGATGTGATAATATACTCTTAAATGAAGATGATTAGACTTGACCCTATATCAAAATTAAATTAAAAAAAGTATATAACAGCGTAGGAAAAGCAAATATTAAAAAAAAAATCTTAGCATCCTTTCAGACAATTAGAAAAATAGTGAAGATCATAAAACTGCAAATCTTGGGCGAATCCAAAACCCATCAGGTCATCAACTAATGAAACGAATGCAATGCTGATTGAAATCACATCACTACATTTGCCATTTCGATTTAATTACCATTTAAATGACCTGGTCATTGAATTGAAAAGACAATCTGAAGGTTCTCATACAAGTACCATTAAACTCTGTTGTATAAAGGATTCTATCAAATAGAGTTTAAAAAGAAAACAAAAGTAATCAACATCCACAATCATTGCACAAAGTCCATTGATGGATAATAAATATGTAAATAACATTGCACAATTTAGCCCATACAAAGAACCAGTCCTACAGGAAATCTTGGTTTCAGTCTATGAACGCATCCTATTACATTACCTATCATGTTTTATTAAGTTCCAACTTAATGAACCTCAGCTTGTTCCGAAATCCAACGATTCCCACCTGAAGGGTCGGAAAACATACAGAACTTCGGGTGAGCTTTTAAACAGAAGGGCCACACAGACACAGACTGCTGCTATGGCCACCATCGAGAGCATTGCAGGTTTGTATACCAAAGATCTGCCCACTGCAGTTCTACAAGACAATTTTTTATCACAAAGTTTGCAGTGCCCTTGGACACGTCTTACTTCAGCCTTTCCAATCTCAAAACTAGTGGACGATTCATTTTGTTTTTGGTTTGTATTGCACTCGGCCTGATTGCTGGGAATCTCAACCACCACATGAGCTGCTCCTTGTCTCTTGTTAATTTTCTTCTGCACTAAGTGAATGTATGTATAATGGCCACGTAAACGTGCATAATCCTCAGGTGTAGAGCCTGTGCTGTCACGAGCATTCTTCCATGCTTCAATTCCCATCTACATTAAAAACCCCATGTTAACATCAAAAACTAATGTAGCACTGATCTGAACACACGTGATGCTCCTGAGAAATGATTTTGATGCTGGAATAAATGTGTCCGAAGTAATCACCACTTTTTTTCTTTAATCTTTTCTTCCCATCTAACAGAAAGAGGGGAGGGGAAACCCAGTACTACATTAAACAAGTGAGGTCGGACAAGAGATTAGCAGTGACACGAGCAATTTGGTAGGTCAACTACGTCAAGCAGCCTTACAGATTGTTTGTCTCTGAATAACACGGATTACACCAAACCAAATGTGCAAATAATTCTACAAAAGGAGTAGGCAAGGGTGACAGGAATTCAAATAATTGTAACAGTTACAATGCAGGATTCGGATATGATGGCCCACAAAATGTGCAAGAATTAAATGCAGTGATGAAGGACCAAATAAAAGCTAGAAGAAAATTCCAACCTATTAAAAGAACTCTATTCTCACAGCAATGTAATTTAAGATAGCGGAAATTTTACCATGCAAGGATCATTAGTTAAAGCATCCAGTACATCCTCAGAACCATCTTTCCCAGCTGCTATGTGTAGTGGGGTCAAACCAGCGGGACCAACAACATCAGGTCTAAACAAGAAGCTCTGATTCTCTCCATCAACTGGTTTCTTGCCTTCAGGTCCTAGTTTATCAGAAATATTCTCAGGAACATATCTCAAAAGCAGCTCCACTAACTGCTTGCTATTTCTCCTTACAGCTTTGTGAAGGAGACCCATCTCTGAAAGTGCAAGATACAGGGAAGGGTGATCTCCAGTATTCACAGTTTCATCAAGTAGTAGGTTCAATAGTTTTTTCACTACTGCACACCAATCATGGTCCATAGAGAACTCCATGAGCCACTTGAACCGTTTTAAGGGAAAGAGATCCGCACTAGAGTTCAAGTGAACCATCCTAGATTTCAATTGGCTTCTGTGAAGAAGCCAACCCATTTCATGAATGAAATCTATGGCTTGACTTTTGGCTTTAATTTTTCCAGTCCCTTCAATATCAGGATCAGTTTCACTTAATTCTAGTAGAGGCTCAAGCACACAGATTTCTGAGCAAACATCCTCCTCCACAACTATAAAAGGGAAAAAGCTGCTGCTCAAACCCTGGTCCTCAATCTGGCAAATTTAAGAAAAGTAGAAAATATAAAGCTCAGCCACATAGCATTAGTAAGGATTGCTTATCTTCTGTTAAAAATAAGGCAAACTTGTAAATGGATGCATACAAATGTCGATAAGAATCAGTGACAACTTATGAATTAGGACAACGTTCATGCTCAACAGTAACCAGTGTGCATGAAAGTGTACCCATAAAACTAAAAAGCATAAAATAAGAAATAGACTGACAGCTGATCTTTGTTGTTTCACACGTCACTTAAAGAGTCATAATATAAATAAAATACAGTATCAAAGCACAGACATAAAAATCATCCTTCCTTTATCATCTTACATTTTATAACACCATCCTTTTTAACCACCAACATACTGCCCTTACTTCTTCAACTGACGTAAGTGTATGCAGCAACAAATTCCATCTAATTCAATCCTCTTCACTAATACTCTGATTAATGTAACACTATCAGTAATAATAACCAAGAAATCTGCAAGCGCAACAAGCCAACGACCAAGAAGGCAGATCAAACCACCAATATGAGATATATGATGCTGACTCCCTTGCCACCCAAATGAAGGCATGACATGTCCTTTCTCATACTCAAAATCACTGCCCAGAATGTTCTTTTGCTAAAAATAAGAAACTAAGTGGCTTTTAGTACCATCAAGATTACAGTTCAGACAATCAATTATATATGACACTGGCTTTTTCCCCACCCAAAAGAAGACATGCCATGTACTAGATTATACTTACGAATAAAATCTGAGAACAGAATGTATTGAGGTTCTGCTCTTTTGTTGAGGTTATAAAAATGTAAATAATAAAAAGTTGATAGGCTGTCAGTATTTTACATCTTGAAAATTTGAACTCTACTCTTCTTCACTTGACTAGGAATTGATGTTAGTGCAGCAGTATGTCACAATAATGCACTAACAGCAATGTTGCTCATATGTTAGTTCACAAATGATGTTAGTCTTTGTTCACCAGTGATGATGGTGCTTTTATTGAATGGTAGTAGTGGTCATATTGGTAATGGTTTATGGGCAATGGTAAAAACAGTGCCCAGAATGAGCAGACATTAAGTTAGAATCTTGAATTCTATGATAATTGCAAATTCAAGTTAATAGGATTAAAGGAAACTAGATTTTGATAAATTCTTTGGAATTCAAAATTCATGGTGTTAATCTACTATAATGCCTCTCACTTTCTGATTCTTTTAGCATTGAACTTTATTATTCTGTCCCCGATTAAAAGCACAAAGTAAAATAGACCAAGAAAAGACAAAATAGGGTAAAAGAGGAATTTGCTTATCCCCTTCATTGAATAACAAGTATCCTGTGCTCCTGATAAATACATTTTATATGCATAATTTCGTATTTCTCATTGGTCTTTTCTTATGAAATTATTGCATATATGAAGTGAAAATTGCATAATTCCTCATATATTGGTTATGTTGTTACAAATTAAGCAGAACACCCTAAAGACTATTCAAAGCAATTGTTAAACCAAAATATCATGAACTTAAATGTTTATATTAGTATAGTTTAAACAGAAGAGAAATGAAGACCTAAACTTAGTGAGTTTTGGGCTACATCAAATTCAGGACAAATCGAAAAATTCCTGCTAAAGCCTATACTCGGTTATTTGGTAATTTCTCAAGATCGAATCGTTGGATGCAGCTGAAATTTTGATATGTCATTCATGACATCATCCTCTATGACTTTCATACAAATGAAGATTTCCATATTAGCATCGGAAGTTGGTCAAAAATAGGCAACAAGTGGATGGTCGTCTTTATTGATGTAATTTGAGCAGTTTCAGCAAAACAGTCATATCTCAATATCCAACCGTTAGATCTGGTTGATTTTTTTATATGTTCTTCACGACTGCATGTACTACAACTTTCATGAAGTGAAGATTTCCAAATTACGTCGCGAGCAATGACGAATTTAGTGATCTTCAGAGGTGAAATTTCAGCTCATGAACGGCACAATTTGACAAAATTGTATTTGAATAGTTCTAGCCTTTGCCTATAAAAGAAATACATTTTCCACACTTAAGGACATTTCATATTCTGAGTTCTCTCATTTTAGTTAGAATTAGGGGTGAAACTTTCATATATTGAAAAATTTAACCTTGAAATTAAAGTATAAATCTCATAATTTATAAAAGCTTCACCCCTAACCCTAACTCTAACTAAAATGAGAGAACTCAGAATATGGAATGTCCTTAAGTGTGGCAAATGTCTTCCTTTTATAGGCAAAGGCTAGAACTATTCAAATACAACTTTGTCAAATTTTGTTGTTCATGAGCTGAAATTTCACCTCCGAAGATCACCAAATTCGTCATTGCTCGCAACATAATTTGGAAATCTTCACTTCATGAAAGTTGTAGCACATGCAGTCGTGAAGAACATATCAAAAATTTAACCAGATCTAACGGTTGGATCTTGAGATATGACCGTTTTGCTGAAACTGCTCAAATTACATCAATAATGACGGCCATCCACTTGTTGCCTATTTTTGACCAACTTCCGGTGCTAATCTGGAAATCTTCATTTGTATGAAAGTCATAGAGGATGATGTCATGAATGACATATCAAAATTTCAACTACATCCAACAGTTCGATCTTGAGAAATCACCAAATAACCGAGTATAGGTTTGGGCATGAATTTTTCGGTTTGTCCTGAATTTGATGTAGCCCAAAACTCACTAAGTTTAGGTCTTTATTTCTCTTCCGTTTGAACTATACTGATATAAACATTTAAGTTCATGATATTTTGGTTCAACAACTGCTTTGAATAGTCCTTCCGGTGTTTTGCTCAATCTGTAACAACATAACTAATATATGAGGAATTATGCAATTTTCACTTCATATATGCAATAATTTCATAAGAAAAGACTAATGAAAGGTACTAAATTATGCATATAAAATGTATTTATCAGCTCCCTACTTTTTTCTCATGATAATTTGTGAAAGGGAGGAAAAAGCACCTCGATAAATCCTCTTCCATTCATCACAGGGACAGAACATGAAAACTGGATGCGCTGAAGCTCATCAAGCTCCTTGGAGTATTGATCCATTGACTCATGAGCATCTTCACAGACCAGATATTTCCCTTCTAAAGCACACAATAACCTAAAAGAGTAGGTTTAAGGGTTATATAACATGCTAGACCAACTAAAAAATATAGATATTTAAACCAAATCATGAAACTTAAAAGAGTAGGTCCAAGACGCTTTCAAATTTTGTATTTAACTACCAATGTGCAAAGGATTTACATTTCACAGAGCAATAGAGATTACCGAGTGGCAGGGCCAATGAGGTTGACACCCTTAACAGAAAACTGAGCTCTCTTTGATGGTGGTACTGCAATTGGACTAACACTCAAAATCTTACTATAATTGTTACTTCTGAAAGGTAAGGATGTATCGATGACAACCTGACCTGCAGCACAAAAATTGCAGTAAGATACCTAGTCATATAAATAAATACTACTATTCTTGAATGATATAGTTACTTCATACACAAACCATAATAACAATGACGACAACATAGACGACATTAGAAGCCCATTAACATTACATCAATGCTCAATCCAGTCCATCAACTTAAGTTATATATGTGGCAAAGACATAAAGTGGATGTGGATACAAGTCCTTGACATAGACAGCTTGTCACAGAAAGGACTTCAAACTTTTAAACAGTCAATGTACTAAATTGGACAAAATAATAGTTGATGGACTTAATTGAATACTGAAATCCTGAAATCTTGACCCCTAACAAAAAAAGAAAAAAAAAACAACAACAACAACAACGGAGACGTAGTAAGAGACCATTGAAAATGAAGGCTATCTGATGCTGCACCCTGATGTGAACCCATCCAGTTCTCCAAAAAGTATCATCTGAGACATCCTGAAGCCTATTCAAACTGGAAGTCAGATCATAGCAAAGCTGCAAAAAAAGAACTAAGTTATGTAAGGTCAAGAGTGTCGCCTGATAACAGAAATAACCACCCAGACACACATGCTAATAGTTTTAGAAGGACAAAGCTTACTTCCTCCCACACAGCCTCATCCTGACGCAGATAAATGGTCAAAACGATACAACCAGGCCGTATGTAGCTCTCAATATCAGTAGGACTGTGAGATAACCAGTCAAGAATCTGGAAATCCAAACCCATAGTGTGATTAAATTTCAAAAGAAAGAAATGAAAAGCAGTTACTCTCGGCTTCTTTAAAAGGATTAAAGTACCTGTGCTCTAAGTACAAGAGGAAAATCATTTGGTTCTTTACCGAAGAGTTTAAAAACAATTCGATCTGTGCGACTCTGAAAGGTGGAAACCAAAAAAATTAACTGTTAAATGATGACAATCTCAAGATCTAATAAATTGAACAACAAAAAGGCATTGTTAAACATAGGCGAGAAAAAGGACAATAAATACAAACATTTATTGATTTATTATTTTTTGTGTTTTGCCACCAAAGATGAAGCACGTACCAAAATGCAATTCCATACATTAAAAGAAGGCATGAAGTAGGCAATTGTAAAACACAAAAATTTCAGCAAGCTAAACAAGCAGCATCACATTTGACACCTAAGGAAGGTCCAACATGGTCTTTCTCAGCATAAGTACCGGGTGCTCAACATCATCATATAACATACTCAAGTCAGGTGAATGCTTTCATATCAGACAAAAAGCCAAATCCAGACATGCTATTTGAACCAAGATTTGTGCAAGCATGTACCGTACAAAGAAGGAAAGTGTAGTTATGAAGTAGCATGAACACTTGAGAGAGTTATGAAGTAAGAACTAGAACAATCAAAATACTCATATCTAAAGTTTCTTCCTCAGGGGCCAATGGCCTTGTAGCCTAGTGGCACCTAGCTTCCTTAAGAAGCACAGGATGCTGCATTGAATCCTTTCAAATCTCATGCTTAGCCCACCTTTTGCCATCCTCTCACTAGGTCTTAAGACCTCCTTTCTAACAAAAGCTAAAGCTAAAAATAACTCCTCACTCCTCAGGGAATTCTTCCCTCCCCCCTCCATTCGTCAGATATTCCACAAAAATCATGCAAATAAGCCAATTAAAGGGCTTGAGCCATGATACTTCTTGGCTTCTTGCTGAGCATGATTAAATGAAGCAGTTAACTGCTTATAGTAATACCACCAAGCTGGCACGGCATGTTAAGACAGCACCAAAAAAGTCAAAGAACCAAAACCAAAAACACTAACTTAACACACAACAGAGCTTATGTGGTAATTTCTGCAAAACATCCTCAATTTCTATTGGAAGTCACATAATCTTAATCATAGGTACGAGTTGTTTACTTGCATGTGAGTGTAAGGACTGTATACAAAAGCACAAGTAGAATAGCCAATTCAAAATAATGCTGCAAGACAAACATACCTGAGCTTCTCCACTAGAACTAGAAGGGGACTGGGCAGATCCAGAATCTGAATTTCCACTTGTTTGAGGTGGACTTGACTGATGAGAATCTTGTTGTGTCCATGGGTAATCAAGAGAGCTAGTCCCAAGATTTGCCGAGACAGGCAATCTTTCTATGTCTTCCATGCCATCATCCGAGTCAATATATATGTCATTCAAATCAAAATTATTCATCTTGATCTGTCCAGCAGTACTGTCTCTGGCTTCTGAGTAAGCCGGAGGACTGTTTGAAATGCTGGGCTTTGTAGAAGACATGGTTTGTTGATCAGCAGCCCTAGCATCATGTGCAGGCGTCACTTGATGTTGCATTTTGGTCATAGATACTGTTTGATGTTGTCTTATAACAGTCGGAGAGCCTTGAGCACCATTGGAGAATAAAGTAGAAACCATCTCTGACTTCCCAGATGAATTCCCTTCTTTCAAGAAATTCTCTGGTTCCCTTAAAAGATTGGACAAGTTCTTGCCCCCTTGTTCACCATTCTGACTAGCAAGACTCCTTAGAAGATGAGCTAGCAGATCCTGATCTGTGGTCTGATCTGACCTGTCAGCTTTAGTTCATAAAAAACGTCATTATCCATCCCCAAAACCTCAGTCATAGAAGAAATACCAATCACTAATCAGAGAAACAGATATGAGAAGATTCTCAAAAAGCAAACACAATTAGATGTCATTAAAGATCCCAAGTGTCCTTCTCGCCATATGCTTCAATATATAAGTGCCTCATTGCTAACAAATAATTAGTCTCGTGAGCTCAAAACATTACACAAGATTGACACTTGTACACAAGTGAACTATTTTCAGATCCCTTAATCTAAAAATTGATTGCATGCCAATTGCTGAAACAGACTTATTCTCCAACAGAGGAGAACAAAAATTATTATAGAGCCTTGTAACTTCATCATTTTCAATATAACAGCCCACTGATATTGTAACCCCCAAATCCTCTTGTGGAGGCCAATCATTGATCTCTCAGGTCAGCTTAATAAAGAGAAGGACACAATTCATGTCAGTTTTAGAAAACTTCAAGAACAGGACGGATTTATCAAGTTCATTTTATATTGATTCCATCAAAGTTCCTCATATGTCTTACGCTTAATTGGCAATGCAATATACACGGACATCAGACTATTTGGGGGAAATACAACACAGTATCAAATGGCCACAATTTTTTTGACGAAGCAACTCATTACCACTAGGATTTTCCCTTGCACTCTGGAGGCATAGTGTATTTATTTAATCAGTCATGAAAATAATCAGGCTATTAACAAGGACTAAAACCTAAATGCATGGCAAATGAACAAAGTTACGTACCAATTGAGCAAAGCCCCAAATAATCACCAAGTAAAGGCAAAGAGATCAGAGAGATAACTTAGAATTATTTGCCAAAATTAAGAGAACTGAAAGGTAATCATGCTAGACCAACAATTAAAGCACTAAAAATTGATGACATATGCTAAAAGTAAAAGTTAGTCATGAGTAGCAAAAGTAAAAGCTTTAGGACCACTTTCCAAGGTGCCAGCAAGTTTATTTTAGAGTTTGAAATTCATTGACTAGGGATCCATTCTCAGGACTTTGTGAGAGTTTAACGACTAGACAGTGCATCCTATCTTTCTAGCAATGTGTTGATCTAGTTAGAAATGATTCTGTGTTAGAATCAAGACTAATAACTGGACCTACAGGTTTACCTTAAGTAATAAACCCCTCTCCCATAATCATCATGTCTGCCCAACATATCTTTGACAAAATACAGCTTTAATAAACCATATTTGCAACTGAACAAACTACATTCCTGCAGCTATTAACATAGCTGTTATGTATAGAAATGAACAGTTTAAACTCATATCATGCCTTTCATCATTTCAAACAAGAGAAACAAGCATCAATCAATGCCATATAAAATAATCAAGCAGATCTTACATGAAACCAACTCCTCTAAGCTCTAGTTACAAAGATAAAGATTAAAGAAATACTTACAATGCATATTTGAAAGTATCTTTAATAAACTTATCAACAGATAATTACTAGTCTGATCATTGTTTAGTGAACTTCCATTAGGAACAGCTTCATGATTTGTTTTCCTTCTTCGTTTATTATGGCCTGCCAAACGTCTTCGACAGCTTCTCTTTCCTTCATCAAACTCTTGAAGCATGTGAAACCTGTTGATGGGGTAAACGAAAGTCATGAAATAGAGCGATTTAAACTTTAATGATCGCAAAAAACAAATAAACAAATGCTTGCATAAAAGACTTCTAATGGTAGCATCATACCTGCTCAAGTTATCATAACATATGAATGAATTGAAGATTTAATTACTTATTAAAATGAAGCTATGGTGAATTCATAATATTTCACACTGCAAGATATTCTGTGGTATTCAGATATAATTTTCAATTTTCAGCGATCTGTTACAATCTGGTATCGTAATCATTTTCATATTTTTTTTCTTTTATATACATATGAAACAGATTTTGAACTGATTAACTACAGCGAAAATTGAAAGCAAAGCAACCAACCAAGAAGTGGAACATACCTACTACATTGTTGACAGAACCGCTGCATTGCATTTCCCACAAGCGCCCTACTGGCTTTTGAGTGCATCTCACAAACTTTATGACGTCTGTGATAATCTTTAGCTTTGCTCAGATCTGCACCGCAGTCCTCCACCTGACAAACAGCTCGATTTGAAGTACCTCCAGCAACTTTGCTTTTCTTCCCATTCATACCATCCCAGCTTGCAATCTCCCCATGCCCACCAAGCTTTAAGCTAAGGGTACCTGCTTCCTCATTCAAACTATCATCCTCCAACACAATAACTCTCCTTTTCTTCTCCCCTTCCTTGTTTCCCTTAATATTCCCAAGATCTACTTCCTCAGAGCAGGAAGAAGAACTGTTGGAGTTGGAGGAACCCCCAGGGATGGGGATCCCAGACCCAAGAGGGAACAATTGTCGTCCCACACCCTCTGGTGGCACTGGATTCAGCCTGCTAGCTATGAAAAGATCACCATCCCATCTCCAATCATTCAAATCCCATTCCGTGGACCTCTTCCCCACAGCCCTCATATCCGAGGAAGTACCCACACCATAAAAATGAAAAGCTTCTGTACCAAATCTAGCTTCCATGATCACAACCAAGTTGTCCCAATCTTAAATCCAAAAACTCCCAACACAAATAACTCGTGCTAAATTAAGTTAATAAGCCTCAGTTCTTCCCCAAGAGTCCATAAAGAGCACACCCACACAACCATGGTTCCAATTCAGGGCAACCCACATAGCCAAGAAGAAGAAACCAACTACTAGCAACTAACCAACAACCCTTTCCAATTTCCAAAGTCAACTACAGAAACCAAGCTGAACTGAAGCACCGAGAAAGAAAAAAGGTTACATAAAACAAAATAAATAAATAAACAAAGCAAAGGGAGAATCAAAATTCAACAACAAACTGATGATAAGGTGAAGCGGTGAGGTGTACGTGAGAGGATTGGTGTTGGAAGCAGAGCAGATCGACGGCGAGTGAATGTCGGAAAGTGCGCAAAGCAAATGGGCAACAGGTTCGGTGGACGGAAACGGCGTTGATGATGATGGTGATGGGAAAGGTGAATGTGAATGTGAATTTGATTGGGTTTTCTTTTCTTTGTGAGAAGGTATGGTATGAATGTATGATAATATGATAATATTCTATGGTACACTACACACACAATAAGCACACAAAAAAACAAATAAACAATAATAATAATTCGTAGGTGGTGGTGGGATTGGGAACAGTACGCCCCACCCCGAGAGTGGTGGGCCAGTTTGCACACACTGCGTGTCTCTCGCCCTTACGTTATGGGATGAGGAAAATTTAACGAAAGATGCCTTTGCTTTCCTAATCCTATTCTTGGTCCTGGGTGCAGATGCACATCATGGCATCATGCACTGCTATGCTATTCCTCTGTACCTAGGTTACTGTCCCTCCCCGCGTTTCGTTTCGTTAAGTAAACATCACTTTCTTCAACCTCTCTGTAACAGTTTTTCTTTAGATCACGATCACCACATGCCAACCCAAACCACGTGTGACCCCAACACAACACTCTTTTCTACTCATATTATTATTATCACCGTTCTTTTCATTATGTCATTATTATCAATCTTTCACATGTATTCATATTGTGAACGTCTCTGTGGATTACTCTTTAATTATGTAGAATAAAGTATTTATATTTATTCGATTTTGGGGGGAAATAATAGTATTAGTGTATTACTCAAATAATTAAGTAATCAAATATCGTCACTTATGTTTATAAAGTTGAAATGCCAACAAACGCAAATGTATTGGGTATCTTTTCCCCCCATGTTAAGACTTCTTTTCATGAATGTCGTAGGATGCAAAAGTTTTTCTTTTTCGTGAAAACAACTATTTTTGCCAAAAAGAGGGAAAGGTTTCCACCTTCAATCTAATATGACCCATTCTCTTACATAACTTTCTATTAAGTAGTTTGTTAAAGATAATATTTTATATTTCTTTCTTATAATAGAATCGCATTTTTCCTATCAGAATTGTTATTTGTCACAAATATATAATTACGAAACATAGATAAGAATGACGTGACAGTTACATAAACTATTTCTTAAACAGTTTCAATCACCAAAATATAACAAATAAAGAAAAGCAAATCATTTGACAAATTACATCATGTCAAGTTATTTGTTGGCTAAACATAGATACGAATGACGTGGGAGTTACATAACCCACTTCTCAAACAATTTCTCAGTCACCGAAATGTAAAAAATAAAGAAAAGCACTCATTTGACAAATTACAGCAAGCAAGTCAATTATTAAGTAATTTCGTAAAAACTATTTCGTATGAATTAGCATTTTTCCTTTTCCTATTTAACAAGTCAAAAGCTCTTTATATGAAAGAGGGTTATAGAGTAATTACATCAGACGACGTAAGCAGATTTAAGAATAAATTCTTTTCTTTGTGAACAAAATGTGGACATTTTGGATGGAGTTTAATTTTAATCTATTTTTAAAGTAAAATAAATTTACACTGTTATTTAATTATTTATTGTTAAATTATTAAAAGATTTTAATTATCACAACAATTATTTATAAAATTTAACTCTTCTAATGATATATTAGCACATAATTGAATGATAGTGTAAAAAAATCTTACACTGACGGTGAATTAAAATTAAATCATTTCAAAAAATCCCACGAGATATATACTAAACTATGCTTAAATGAGATATTGATTAATGCATTGGATGTCTCATGACGACAAATTACAATTCTAATGATTTTGATTTCATTGTTGATAAATCTAAGAGATACTCATAGCTAGCAAGCCAGATATCTCTCTTTTGTAGTTACCCTCTTTAGGTTTGTCTTTGTTTACTCTTCTTGTCTACTCTCAACTCCTTGTTAGGATTCTCAACTCCATTGATGATTAACTTTTGTTGAATGGTTCCAAAGATAATTAAGACAGTTATCTCCTTTTATGGGATCTAGTAACATAATATAAGAGTCTAGCTATAAAGGAAAGGAGTTTAATGAATGAGCCCCTATTAATAAGTCAGGTTGGAACGTTATGAAAGAGGGGTTAATATTCTCAGTTGAGTATCTTATGAATTCTTTCAACTCTTTCCCCTAGCATCACATACTTAGAAAGCTCTAAGAGGTTTTATTGATACTACGCTTGGCAAAGGTATATATATGTTGAAATACGGCCAAAGGGGATTCTTCAGTCTGGGAAGATAATTGATCAAACGAAAAAGTTTCGGACATCTAATTCGAAGGACTTGTCACCTGTTGAGAGACTAATTTTGAAGTGCCAGCATTGATTTTGATTTTTTGTTAGGAGTGTAGCACTCTGTCTTTTATGTTATTTGATAGTATTATTAACCTTTTCAAGGGCACCCATTTTAGCCTTTCCCCTTGTAATAAAGTTAGCCTCGTTTTGGGTCTATATAATATAAGTATGGTAACTTTAGTATGTTACCATCACATACTAACGTCTAAAAGTCCTAACTTCAGGTTATTCTCCTATCTATTGGAAGTATATTTGGAAAGCCTCTACTTTCCAAAAATTTGGTTTTCCATTTTGCTTTGCATGCATACCATTGTGCCAGCTAGGAGCTTTATGAAGGCAGAGGCCTTGATGTTTCCTCTATGGCTCTATCCATTACAACTGCTACCTAAGTGAGGATAAGGACCTATCCTAAACCACCTATTCTAAACTTACCCGTTGCTTTCTTTCTTTGGAATGACCTCTGCAAATCCCCCATATCGGGATACTTCTTTCTAGTTTCTAAGGGGATATCTTTACCTGACTACATATGAATCTTACAACTTCTACTTATTATTATTCTTTAAACACCCTGAACTTTATACAATGTTCTCTTTTGCTCGTGCCTTTCAGTCTTTGGCTTCATTGTAATATTCCCGTGAAAACAGTTCAGTTAAACATGCTACTATCTCACAAGCAGTAGATATATAGATTTGACTCTGCCCCTATTTCATGTCTCTTTATTGCTGATTGCAAGGAACTTCATGTCTATAGACACTTTCATATTAAATCAATAAACTAACTTATCTAGAAACTTTAAACTATCCAATGATAATTTTTTATCACTAACGGTTTGAATGAAATAATGGGTTATAGGAGCACATGAGCCCATGAAAGAGAGTTTTGCATATCTAGTGCTCTTTTCTAGTCTGTCCATAGACTACATACATCTAGCGAGTTCCTCTCACATGAAGCGAGCCCACAAATCCAACCAAAGCCGCGTAAATATTCTCCACTGTTCCCTTCAGCCATGAATACAGTATACTCAACGAGATCCTCATATTACTCCACACAATAAGTGGAGCACAGCGCAAGAAGCTAGCAGACAAACAAACACAACCTCTCCTTCGCTAAAGTCGCAAGCATGAGACAACGTAACGCAGACGCAGAGAAGAATTTAGAATTTTTGTTGTATCACTTTTTGTTTTGTCTTTTAAATTAACATTAACATATATACTAATTGTGAGAACAATCTCGCAACATGCATGAGTCTGTTTAGATCCCCTCCAAGCTGACAGCCTTTGTTTTATATTTAGTTTAATACGTACTTGAGCAGCAGCATCATTGCTAAGAACATGTGTACCAAAATGAGTCAGCAACTTAATTCGTGATTCGTGATTCGTGATTATTGATATAGCTCACGTTGCAATGTTGCATGACAACAGCAGACGGATTGATTCGATTCCTTGATTACCATCCACGAGCACTGCTTGTTCCTCTTGATGAATCCTAGACCTTTCAGCTCAATGCTTGTAGAATGTTAGGCCAATAATTGTTCACTTATAGAAGTGTGATGATTCGCAGGAACATGATTGATGGACAATATCTATAATATGAAAATTAAAAAAGATTTATGGATATATTCTCAAATTTGTCACATTAATTAGTATCAATTCTTGATTTTGTTTGGTCAACTTAAATGTCATCTATATGTGATCTTACAAAAGATAATACTTGTTAATTATGACTAAATGAGAATTTCATGTATCTGGAAAAAAAAGAATATTAGTTTTGATCCTATAATAGTCTTGCAATCCTAAACATCTGACCAAAAATTGAGTGGCTAGTGCAAGGAGGAAGAATATTCTGTGTTTATTACAAGGAAATTGCTCACACAGCTACCTGTTAGAAAAGAAAAGATCAGTGGGTACATAACTATTTTTTCAGCAGGGGCTGTGCTCCTTTGCTGAGAGCTTACCTAGTCCCTTCAGATTGACTTGCTCCATGCTCGACTGTTTAAGAGTATCTGAATATTCAATGTTCCAAACTTTCTGTTTTGAATTGTCAAGTTGGGCTAGTGAAGTATATTATCGTAATTATAAAGTAATATAAGAAAAAGGAAAATCGTGAAATAGACCGATTTTTAATTGGGTTCAGATTTAATCAAGAATCTCAATTAGTCTCATCATATTCAAATCTTGGCCACAAGAAAAAAAAAAGTGATTTATACTTTTTTATATGTAATATTCTTTGGCTTCTTCTTAATTTATAAAATAGATTAAGGGTCCGTTTATATTAACTTTTTTTAAAAGTAGAAATATTTTTTTCAAGTAATAAAAATACTTTTTTAAGAAATTAAAAAATTTAAGCTTTTAAAAAAAATACTTTATGTGTTTTTTTATTATACATAAAGTGTTTTTTTTTTAAAATTTGAACTCTTTAATTTTTTAAAAAAATACTTTTATTATTTCAAAAAATTACTTCCACTTTAAAAAAAATCTAATACAAACGCAAATAAAAAAAATTTAGTTGTGAGCTGAATATGATGAGACTAATTGAGCTTCTTGATTAACTAGTGGGTTTTACTTATTAAAAAAATATAATATCATTTTTTTAAATACATATTTTGTCAGAAACAACTTTCCCAAACGAAAAGCCCCACTTGCGTTTCTTTTTTACGAGCAATTTTAATATATTTCAAAAGTATTATTTTAAGTAATTTTTTTAATAGTTAAATTTAATTTAAATATTATTTTTATAATATTTTAAATTAAATTTAATAACATATATCATTATGTAATATCACGTATTACATTTTTAATAAAATAATGTCCTACATCGAGAAGTAACTAAGAAGTAAGAATCTTAGCCAGCGTCTGTCTTTGTCCCACACAAGTCAAGTCTGGCTAGCAACTCGCAAGCCAGGTCGGCAAAACACGTCAAAGGAGAGAAAAAGGGGCTGAATTAAAGTGTGGAGATAATAATAACTATTACACTCTCGTTTAATTATGTGTTGATAAATTATTAAAATAATTAAACTTTTTAAGTAATTATTATGATAATTAAACTCTTTTAATAATTTAATAATACATAATTAAATGATAATATAAACAAATTTTACATTAATACTAACAATAAATCAAAATTAAACTCATTATATATAGGATTTAATTTTTATTTATTGTTAGTATAAAGTTTTTTTATACTGTCATTCAATTACATGTTAACACATCATTAAAATAATTAGACTTTCTAGGTAATGGTTGTGATAATCAAACACTTTTAATGATTTGACAACACATAATTAAATTACAGTGTAAAAAAACTTTACACTGAATAAAAATTAAACTATTATATATATATATATATATATATATATATATAAAATCCATGTAATAGTGCAAATTGCAAAATCATAATAATTCCAATTCCAATTCAAAGCAAGTCAAGAACTTCTTCGACCGCTTTATCCTACGCACGCCTCTCTGCTTATCCTGCGCATATTTCGCCGTTTCCTGAGCCGAGATCTTCAACTACGCCTTCACACCCTTACTTCCCATCGCTGTCAGTTCTCAACTGCACAATTTCAATTTTGCTTTTTCATTTCAGGTACTCTTCGATCCATCACACTCTTGAATGTCAGTTACTTTTTCTTTCCTTAAAAAAAAAAACTGTTATTTTCATTTTCGTGATCTATTTTTGTTATGGATGAGCATTTTCTGGCAAAATCTGACTTCGACCTGTAATTATCGGTTCTGTTTTAGACTGATCTATGACTGCTGGCTTGGATTTTAGTAGCAGTTTGCTCTGATTGGCGGAAACTGATTCGATCCACTTTCATTTAGCTTAACTCGATTGATTTTCTAAACGAAGCGTTAAGTTTGCCCTAGTGGAAACACTGATATTATGCTGTAATATTTTCGTGCATCACTTGCCGTCGTTTGTTATTCATGGACGATGAGATGCAAATAATTTTACTAGAATAGATTTCACTTCAGTTTTATATTCGATAGCATTTGTAAGAGTTAGGTTGTTGCATGTTTTAGTTAATATGAATGAAATGAGTGGTAGCATCATGCCTGCTCAAGTTATCATATCATATGAATGAATTGAAGGTTTAATTACTTGTTTAAAATGAAGCTATGGTGAATTAAGAATATTGCACAATGCAACTGAACAGAAAACACACACAAACACACTATTTCCTTCCTTCTTTCTTTCTTTTGAATTGTTGAAAGTTGCCATTGTCGCCATGATGTATTTCTTTCTTGCAATGAACATCTACATGGAAGTACTAATGTTTCTTTTTTAAAAAAAAATTTCTATTTAGAATTTATATTCAAGCTTAAAAGTGAACTATTATTAGTATGATCTGATGGACTTATGAATTATATCAGTGGAAAGAATCATGAGTTGTTTCAACTGTTGCGAAGAGGATGACTTCCACAAGGCTACTGAAAGTGGAGGGCCATATGTGGTTAAAAATTCAGCAGGTAATTTGGCTCGTATTTGCTAGAGAAGTGCATCAGGGTATATATATATATATATATATATGTAGTTCACAACTGTAAAGCATTGATGCATCTTTGAGTGATATGTCCATCTCAATTGGATTGAATCACTAGTATGGGATCTAGTGTATTACGATACTTCTCTGTGTTAATTTGTTTGATGTAAGGATGTTATATGACCTGAAATGAATTTGATGAAAATATTGTGATGAATTCTATTGTGCAGGAAATGATGGAAATTATCATGCTTCTGAAACTGCAAAGCAGGGTGCTCAGACTGTTAAAATCCAGCCCATTGAAGTTCCTGCTATACCGGTGGATGAACTAAAAGAAGTTACAGATAACTTTGGGCAAGATTCTCTGATTGGAGAGGGATCCTATGGAAGAGTATATTATGGCGTTCTTAAAAGTGGGCAGGCTGCAGCAATCAAGAAGTTAGATGCCAGTAAACAGCCTGACGAGGAATTTTTAGCCCAGGTATGTGTGACAACAACCTTCGCTTACTATTTTTTTGTGAGGTCATTGAAGTTGTTATTTGTTAAGATCCCATAAGTCGGTTGATTTTTAAACTTTCAGGTTTCAATGGTATCAAGGCTGAAGCATGAAAATTTTGTTCAGTTGCTGGGTTATTGTGTTGATGGAAACTCCCGCGTTCTTGTTTATGAGTTTGCATCTAATGGGTCTCTCCATGATATTTTACATGGTATAAGATTTTGCCTTTCAATTTGTTGAATTAGAAAACTATTAACATCTATGAACATTAGTTGAACTCTTTTTCTTTCAATTTTAATTTTTTTTTGGTTACAAAGGAGGTCTGTGACCTGGTGTGGGAGAGGGATGTTAAGGCTAAAGTTCAGGCATAGCAGCCTGGCTGGGATTTGATCCCCGGTTCAAGCAGTTCCCAAAGGGGCTTGGTGCCACTTGAGCTAAGGCTCTTGGGCGTTGAGTTCTTTTTCTATATTTGAGGAAGTGAGAAGATTATGGATTTTAACATTAGTTTTCTTTTTTGTGCCATGACAGGCAACGGCACTACTTGAGAGATATATTAGTTTACTATATTTTTATTATATATTAATGTTCTCATCATTGTCATTTTACATACAGGAAGAAAAGGTGTTAAAGGAGCACAGCCTGGTCCTGTTTTGACATGGGCACAGAGAGTAAAAATTGCTGTTGGGGCTGCAAGAGGGCTTGAATACTTGCATGAGAAGGCTGATCCTCACATTATCCACCGGGACATCAAGTCAAGCAATGTACTGATCTTTGATGATGATGTTGCCAAAATTGCAGATTTTGATTTGTCAAATCAGGCTCCTGACATGGCTGCTCGTCTTCATTCCACTCGTGTGCTTGGAACCTTTGGTTATCATGCACCAGAGTAAGATATGAATATCAATTTTTCAGGTTACATATCGTATCACATGCCTTATTTTATCCCTATTGGGTATCATGGACCTCTTGATTTTGAGCATAGTTGCTGAAGAATTATTGGAAAAGCAATAGAAAATTTGCTTTTTTCCCTAGTTGACTAGACAAGCATTACCAATTCCCATACTTTTTTTGTGTTTCTTTGTCAAATTTAACTGTAAATCAATTTGGACAAATAAAACTATTCTTTTATATTTAGAGTCTAAGAAAGTATTTGTATTGACTGCTATACAATGATCTGTCTAATTTTGTGGATGCAGATATGCAATGACCGGACAATTGAATGCTAAGAGTGATGTATACAGCTTTGGTGTTGTCCTTCTGGAACTTTTGACTGGAAGGAAACCTGTTGATCATACACTACCACGTGGACAGCAGAGTCTAGTTACTTGGGTACTAATTTAAGCTATATCCCCCTCCCCCTCCCCAACCAAAAAAAAAAAAAAAAAAGAAACAAAATCCAAACCTCTTTATTGTGATATACTGTCCTCTTGTCAGGAAATTTAGAATATAGGCTAGGTAGCTGATGACAGCAATTGATGTGTTTCAGGCTACACCAAAACTCAGCGAGGATAAAGTCAGGCAGTGTGTTGATATGAGACTAGGGGGAGAATACCCACCCAAAGCTGTTGCTAAGGTGTTTACTGTGTTTTTAGTATATTTTTCTTCATATTTTTATTTTATTATGGCATTTTCCTTGCCAAGGTGGTGTGGATTGTTTGTGGAAGAGTTTTATAGCTTATAGTTCATTTGAAATATATTCTTATGAATTGGCAAACTACAAGAGGTAGGTGCAGAATTCTTATATTTTGGTTAGGTAGTAAATGCTATGCAAGAGACCAAAGTTTGAATCTTAAACTATTGTATCATTTCCTTTTGGGGGAATTTTTTTAATAAATTAATTAGTTGAGCAATTGGAAGACAATGGCTTTCTCTCTATAGTTTATGTTCTCAGTTTTAGTGTAAGTTAAGAGCCATTAACAGGTATTCATTGCATGAGAGGAAAATACACAAATACTATACTGTAGGAATAATATACACATTTTTGTGGGAATCTTTTTAGCAACCACAGGCACCCAGGTCAACTGCCCCTAGAGATCAACTATTTACATAATTAAGAACAATATTGATGTATAACAGCATGACACTTGGTTGATTACAGATGGCTGCTGTTGCTGCACTGTGCGTGCAATATGAAGCTGATTTCAGACCAAACATGAGCATTGTAGTCAAAGCTCTTCAACCTCTGTTGACTGCACGAACTGGACCTGCTGGAGAAACACCAAACTAATCTCTCTCTATATCTCTTTCTCTCTATATCTGTGAGTATGTGCACACGTGTGCATGCAAAATATAAGAAAGAGACTGCTTCAGAAGCTGGTGGTAAATTGCTCGAACATGGTTTCATATCCCATTGTTTACACTGCATTCATTTTGTTCATAATCCATGAGGTTCTTTGAGGTTTCCTTACTTCTCTATTCTTTTTAATGTTACTTGATTTCTCTATTATTATTCTTTCTATGTCCCTTTCTGCTGGGATGATTGCCAAATTGTTGGGAAAAACTGCGAAACTGAAATGAGTATACTCAGAGCAAAGAGCATGTCGTTGGAATATTTCTTTATTGAAAACAAAGTTAGAATTACTAAGGCCTGTTCTTGCTACATTAATTCTTTAATTTTTTATTAAAATGTTTATCAAGATGAGTGTTGTGCAATTACTCATAATTTCAATTCCAGTGTTTTGGAAATGAAAAAATTATTGTTTCCCAGTTCAATGTTGAGGGATATGGACTACTGCTTATGCTCAAATGATACTATGTTAGCTTGTTTGCTCGAAGCCAAAAAATTTGATGAATGATATTACACTGAGAGACTTGCGATGTAAAGAATTTTACTGGGACGGTTTTGCATCTACTTCTATTCTTGCATGGGTTGTGCCCTGAGCGCAGTGTGTTCGCCTATGGACTTTTATGGTGCTCTGATATTAGAGCCATAATTCCATTCTAATGACATAAAAATTAGGGAGAATTATGACTAAAGGACTTTTAATGAAAATAATCAAATTAGAAACATTAAGCAGTCGAGTATTAAGAAACCCTAAAACAATGAAATTGCTTCTTATATGGATTATCATCAATTTCATACCAAAATGTTCAGTATCAGATTCATCGCTTGCTTATAAAAGGAAGATATTCATTGCCGATGACGACTTTATGAATGATGTCAAATTCATTTATTGACTTCATGATCACTATCTTATTCATACTTCACCTTATTTTCTAAATCTCAAAAAGGAAAAAGACAATTAGACTGAAAATTCCATGCCAATGCAAATTCCATAACAAGTGACGGATTTGAATTTTTTAAAGTGCACCTTTTGTAAATAAGATGTAAATCCTCAAATAATTAAGGGATAAGAGGGAGAAATTTTGTTTAAAATGCATGGTGCACTTTTAGGTTATGCACATACATCATAAAAGTTTTTGCACAAAAAAATTTGCAAGTATCTTTTCCCTATCCTTAATTTCGTATTGAGTAAATCGTCGTATAATCCACAAGTGATTCTCGTCGTATAATCCACAAGTGATTCACTAATGTTAAATTAATGGTAACGAAGCGATTCAACCCCACCACAAATAATCCTGCGGTTTTGCAAGAACGGAGGACTGCTTGAAAGAATATCTGAGGACTGAAAAATGGTCCGTGCCTCAACTATTCTTGGCCATCACAATGCAAGTCAACCTTGTCTACCACGAACTCAATGTGAAGTTTTTCCTGAAAATGCCCATCAAGCTTATTATAGGAAGATTGTTTCTAGCATAATAAACTGTTATTTCAAGAAATAGCAGTGCCTTGATTAATCCACTCCTAAAATTCTGAAAGCAACGACAATTATGTACCACTCATTCATGTTAAGAATAATAGACTCTAATTCTAATCTAAGATGGAAAGAAGTTGAACTATCTATATAAACCCCACTCCTTATCATGGCTCTCTGCCGCATCCCAATCAATCATCATCCTCCCGCACAAAACACCAAGGGGAGGAACTCTATCATCTGTGCTCCGTCGTTGTTTCGTAGGAGAAAAAGATCTAAGAAAAAACCAAAATGAAAGGGAAAGTGCTTGTTTCTGTTGTTTCCCTCATACTCGTGGTGGGTGTTGCCATCGGCATTGTTGTTGTTGTTAACAATAATAAGGATACTGATCCTGAGCTAGCAGCTCATCAAAAGGCTGTGAAGGCCATGTGCCAGGGCACTGAGGACCAGAAGCTTTGCCATGACACTCTTAGCTCTGTGCAGACCTCCTATGCCTCAGACCCAAAGGCATACATAGGGGCCGCAGTGGAAGCAAGCACCAAAAGCGTCATCAAGGCCTTGAATATGAGTGACAGGCTCACGGTGGAGCATGGCAACAACCCAGGCATCAAGATGGCCCTTGATGACTGCAAGGACTTAATGCAATTCGCAATGGACAGCCTCGAGTCCTCGGCTAATTTGGTCCGTGACAACAACATCCAAGCAGTGCATGATCAATCCTCTGACTTCAGGAACTGGTTGAGTGCTGTTATCTCATACCAGCAGTCATGCATGGAAGGGTTTGACAATGACCAAGACGGTGAGAAAAAAGTAAAGGAACAGTTGCAACAACAAAGTTTGGACGACATGGGGAAGCTCACTGGCATGACCCTTGACATCGTCGCTGATTTGTCCAAGATCCTTGAGAACTTCGACTTGAAGTTGGATCTGAAACCTGCCTCTCGTCGTCTTCTCGAGGCGGAGGTCGACAGCGAAGGATTCCCCACCTGGTTCTCAGCTGCCGATCGCAAGCTCTTGGGTAAGATGCACAAGGGAGCTCCAATCACACCAAACGTAGTGGTCGCCAAGGACGGAAGTGGTCGATTTAGAACCATTAAGGAAGCTATTGCCTCGTACCCTAAGGGCTTCAGAGGCAGATACGTTATTTATGTTAAGGCTGGCGTCTATGACGAGTACATTACCGTTCCCAAACAGGCAGTAAATGTACTCATGTATGGTGATGGTCCTACAAGGACCATTGTCACTGGTCACAAAAACTTTGTAGATGGTGTGAAGACAATGCAAACTGCCTCCTTCGGTAAGTTTGAAGTGCTAAATAATTTCCCTCACACAATTACGTTATTATTATTATTTTTTGCTTCTTTAAAATCTCAAATTAATTATTTATGCTCTCGAGACTCAAGAGTATGTACCTTTAACGTACATTGATTCTGCATGCATGCAGCCAATGTTGCTAACGGATTCATTGCCAAGTCAATTGCATTCGAGAACACCGCTGGTCCTAGTAAACACCAAGCAGTGGCATTTCGAAACCAGGGAGATATGTCGGCTTTCTTTGATTGCGCCATGCATGGTTTCCAGGACACCTTGTACGTTCAAGCAAATCGTCAATTCTACCGTAACTGTGAAATCTCTGGTACTGTGGACTTCATCTTCGGTGCGTCTGCAACCTTGATCCAGAACTCTAGAATCATTGTGAGGAAGCCCGGTCCGAGTCAATTCAACACAGTGACCGCAGACGGCACAGCCCAAAGGAATATGGCCACCGGGATTGTGCTCCAGAATTGCGAGATCGTCCCAGAGAGGGCTCTCTTCCCTGTAAGGTTTCAATTCAAATCGTACTTGGGCAGGCCATGGAAGGCATATGCAAAAACAGTCGTTATGGAATCCAATTTGGGTGACTTTATTCAGCCAGAGGGATGGAGTGTTTGGAATGGGAACCAGTTCCTTGATACCTTGTATTATGCGGAGTACGCCAACACTGGACCTGGTGCCGCTCTCCAAAGAAGGGTCAGGTGGAAGGGTTACCATCCCAACATTAATGAGAATGTAGCTGCGCAGTTCACTGCTGGCCAATTCCTCAGAGCTGGACCCGCCGGAAGAGCTGAGGATTGGTTGAAGGCTACTGGTGTTCCTTTTGCCATTGGCTTCACCAAAGCTTGAAAGCCATGGCAGTATCTCAGTGTGAGGGTGATAACACAGACAAATCTTCACAGTTAGGGATTTCATTTCTAGCTAGTTGTATAATTTTATGTACACAAATCTGCGTAGTTGCATAGAATAACTAGCTTCTTTTTTAGCACAGATGGTTCTACTTTGAAGTTTTCACTTTGAAACTCAGGAGGAATCATCTTGTACAGGCGGTTTGGAAACATGAGAGAACTGTGCAGCAAATATTACACGAAATTTTTACAGGAATTCATTTCTGAAAAATGACTTGATACATATGTCTCATTGCAAAAAAAAAAAAAAAATCGTATCTTAAATGTAATTGATTAAAAATTTATACTTTGTTATTGATATTAATTAGGTTAATTAATTCCACCTTTATATTATAGGAGAGTTTAAATTTCTTATTTCATATAATGTATCTTATTTTTAAATAATGTATTAAGCCATACATATATGCACCTAGATGATAAAATTTTCGCACACAAAAAAAAAATGATAAATTTTCTTTCAACAATAATCAACGGCTTTATGGGCACGTGGCACCTTAAATTTTCTTAAGAAGTACCTAATGTAGCATTTAATTAAAAATTTTAATTACTTTTAGTACTCACACTTAACCCATTTTTTCATTATTTCAGCATATCTTAAAACTTCATTTTCGAAAAGAATTTATAGTTAAAGAACCTGCCAGACTTCTTTGTTCCATTGACCAAATTATTCTAGTTAATTCAAGTCAATAAATTTAATTTGTGGATTCTCAACATGATCCTATATTAAACGTAATTCTTCCAATAATTATTTTTCACAAAATTTGTAATAATTATGGTGGAGAAATTGTGATAATATGATATTTTTATTAGTTTTTAACTTCATTAAAATGAAGAAAAAATAAAATTATATTAAAACATTTAATATTTGAAATCTTGTTTACATATCATAATACTAATTTGAATTGATTTAGATGACAAAACTACCAAATTTAATATCCATTCATAGCGAGAGCGAACGTGATACAAATTATCCACAAATCACAATTCAATATTGTATTGTATAAACTGTGGACCATATCATATGATCCCCGAGTCGTCCAATACCTTCTAATTAATGTTACGGAGCCATTCAGACCCACCAAAAATAACCCCGTGGTTTTCCTAAAAAAACAGGACAGCTTGAAGTTGAAAGAATATCCGAGGACGTAGAAATGGTCTCCTCAAACTATTTTTGTACATCACAATGCAAGTCGATCAACCTCGTCTACAACCAACTCCATAGTCCATAAAACTGCAAAATGCCAATTAACCTTATTATAGAAAGAGGCGTTTCTAGCATAAAATAAACTGTTATTTCGAGCTGTCTTAACTCACTCCTAAAATTCAGAAACCAACGACAACTAGGTGCCCGCCATTCATGATAAGAACAACAAAGTACAAAACTTATTTTTGTTTTTGGTTGAATTTTATTTTAAGCATCTATAAAAACCCAGCTTCTAGCCATAAGTCCCTACGGGATCTCCATCGCCTTCCCCCGCAAACTCCAAGGGGAGGAAACCTATCTTCTTTCCTGCTATCCTTTCCGACTGTGTGCTCGGTCATCGTTCAGGCCAACTCATTGTTGGAGAAGAGAATATAAAAGAAAAATCCAAAATGAAAGGAAAAGTAATTCTCTCTACTGTTACCCTCATCCTTGTGGTGGGTGTCGCCATCGGTGTCGTTATTGTTAACAAGAAGAATAATGATCCTGAGCTTGTAGCTCATCAGAAGGCTGTGAAGACCATGTGCCAAAACACACAAAACCAAAATCTTTGTTATGAAACTCTAAGCACTGTGAAGGGCACCTCAGACCCAAGTGCATTCATAGCAGCCGCTGTGAAAGCAACCACCGACAGCGTCATCATGGCCTTGAATATGAGTGACAGGCTCGCAGTGGAGCATGGCAACAAAGACCAAGGCATCAAGATGGCCCTTGATGACTGCAAGGACTTGTTGCAATCTGCCATAGACAGCCTTGAGCTCTCGACTAACTTGGTACGTGACAACAACATCCAAGCAGTGCATGATCAATCCTCTGACTTCAGGAACTGGTTGAGTGCTGTTATCTCATACCAGCAAACGTGCTTGGACGGGTTTGACAATGACAAAGGCGGAGAGAAAACGGTAAAGGATGAGTTGAACTTGCAGAGTTTGGACCAAATAGAGCAGATCACAGGTGTGACCCTTGATATTGTCACTGATTTGTCCAAGATCCTAGAGCAATTCAACTTGAAGTTGGATCTGAAACCTTCCTCTCGTCGTCTTCTGGAGGTGGAGGTCGATAGCGAAGGACTCCCCACCTGGTTTTCCGCTGCCGATCGCAAGCTCTTGGGGAAGATCCACCACAGGAGATCTAGAAGAAGTACTCCAGTCGCAGCAAACGTAGTGGTTGCCCAGGATGGCAGTGGTCAATTTAGAACCATTAAGGAAGCTATTGACTCTTACCCCATAGGCTTCGGAGGCAGATACGTTATCTATGTGAAGGCTGGGATCTATAACGAGTACATTATCGTTCCTAAACATGCAGTAAATATTCTTATGTATGGTGATGGCCCTACAAGGACCATTGTCGCCGGTCGTAAAAACTTCGCTGAAGGTGTGAAAACAATGCAAACTGCCACCTTCGGTAAGATCCATCCCCCACACAATTGCTACTTTTTTTTTTTTTATTTTAAGATCGTTTACTTTAATTTATGGTCATTACTCAAGAGTAGCTTACCTATGACATTAACGTGTGCTTCTGCATGCATGCAGCCAATGTTGCAAATGGATTCATTGCCAAGTCAATGAGATTCGTGAACACAGCTGGTCCTAGTGGGCACCAAGCTGTGGCACTCCGAAACCAGGGAGATATGTCGGCTTTCTTTGATTGCCATATACATGGTTACCAGGACACCTTGTACGTTCAAACCAATCGTCAATTCTATCGCAACTGTGAAATCTCTGGTACTGTGGACTTCATCTTCGGTACGTCTTCAACTTTGATCCAGAACTCTAGAATCATTGTGAGGAAGCCCGACCCGAATCAATTTAACACAGTAACCGCAGACGGCACAACACAAAAGAATATGGCCACCGGGATTGTGCTCCAGAATTGCGAGATCCTCCCAGAGATTGCTTTATTCCCTGTAAGGTTTCAATTCAAATCGTACTTGGGCAGGCCATGGAAGGCTTTCTCAAGGACAGTCATTATGGAATCAACTTTGGGTGACTTTATTCACCCAGAGGGGTGGAGTGTTTGGAGTGGGAACCAATTCCTTGATACCTTGTACTATGCTGAGTACGCCAACACTGGACCTGGTGCCGCTGTTCAAGGTAGGGTCCGGTGGAAGGGTTACCATCCCAACATTACTAGGATCGAAGCTGCGCAGTTCACTGCTGGCCAATTCCTCAGAGCTGGACCCTCCGGCAGAGCTGAGGATTGGTTGAGAGCTACTGGCATTCCTTTCGCCATTGGCTTCACCAAAGCTTGAAATCTAGCCATTGGACTTGGATTACAATTACTTCAATGTGAGGGTGATAGGACTGACAAATTGTTATTCTTTTCTAGTTACACACAGCAGCAAAAACAGACATTAGTAAAATGTTTATGATGTGAAGTTTGCGGGGGATCGAGGCCTATCATTTCCTATACTTAATGAGGAGATGTACCACTACCGGCACTACTATTCAAAATATACAGAGATTAGTGAACTTCAGTTCCATGACCCCATCACTCTTTCCATTTCCTTTTTCTTAATTCTGTTTTCTTCGGCGGTTTTTAATTGCGGGGAAGGAAAGGAAAAGAAAAGGAGTAATTTTTTCTTCTTTTTTTTTTGATAATTTTTTTCTTGTTTTTTATAAGCGTTGGGGCACGTAACCCAGACTAAGAAGCACAAGCCCTCGGGAAACAAGTTCCCATTACATCACCCCTGGAAGGATAATTAAATTGATGTTTAAGGGAAACTAGGGAGTGATTGAGTGAATGTCCTTTCCCTTGTTTGGCCTTTGAAGTTTGAAGCGAAGAGAAGGAAAGGAAAGCATGGTACTTAACCTCTAACCATGCGAATCGTGATTTCGTTCAACAATCCTTTCTTTAGATTTCATAGGTCGTTATGATTAGAGTATAATATTAATAAAAAAATTAAATATAATGAGATTCTCAATATGCTCCTCACAACTTTTCTTTGTAAATTGGACCATTTAACTATTTTTAACAATTCAATTTCTTCACAAACTAGTTCCACATTAGCTTGTGTAAACTTTATTATTATTATTATTATTATTATTATTATTATTATTATTATTATTATTATTATATTGAATTTAATTTAGATAGATATTTAAAAACATTGTAATGCATTTCATTTCTTATAATGCATTTAATTATATACAATGAGGGATTTAGATAATTTTTAGAAAAGCTTATATTCACATATTCATATTTTTATATACTAAAAAATAACAATAATGTAAGTGAAAAATAAGAATAAAAATAAAAATCAAGTAATTTATAACTCTGATGTGCAACGTGTAAATTAGAAGAATATATTGTAGATTAATTTATATATTGACCACTCAAAATTTAAATAATTACATCATTAGCTGAATAACATTACACTAATAAATTAAGAAAGTACACAATACGCCGAAATTTCTAGGTTTCTCACCAAAAAAAGCTACAAGAGGAGCCTTTTAAACTAATTAATAAAAAGTTATAGTTCATGGTAATTCTTTTTTGTTACATGAGATATTCTAAGGACTTGAGAAAGGGGAGGGATAGAGGGATTTAAATCTTTTCTTCCTTGTCTCTCCAATTAAATGTTAACAACTTAGAAAAAAAGTATAACCAATTAAAAGAGAAAAATATATTTTTTGTTAAATTATCAACGTTTAATTGGGAGACAAAAAATGAAACAAAAAAATGTCACAGGATATTTGATTCCTGTATATATATAGAGAATGGGTGGATTAATCTCACAATATTAAGACTCTAATCTTAAAGAAAAAGACTAGTGCTATGCAAGCTATCAATTTATTATAACAATTCTCGGGCAGTTGTTAAAAGTGAAATGGCTGTTAATTAGGATACAATTATTTTATATGACTACATATCATCCTAATAAAATATAGTACTATGTATCCAATATCTAATATTCATTTATTATAAATAAAAAATAGTTATAGATTGCATGAAAGCTTGTCGTCTATTTAAAACCAGATTTGTATTTCTCATAAATAAATTATTATAATGATTTAGTTGATACTTGATATAGTCCGTGGTACTCTGGCAGATACAAATTTCTTGATATAACGAGAATTTAAAATTTAAATTTAAAATTCAAAACGATGCATGCTATCTTGTTTGATATCAGCATATATATATCCTAGATGTACAATCTCTAGGTGTTGTGTTGCATGCGACAACAAACCAATGAGGCAATGACCCAACCAAAAATAGGGACGCCCCGCAGAGGATAGAACACAAATTCTATATTTGGAATCATTAAAATGTAAAATTAATTTGATTTGATATAATAATCAAATTCAATTAAATTTAGCTATTCTTTTTTTTTTTTAGTTTTAGGGAGATTTTAGGCCCATTTATATAAATATACCTAAAAATAAAAATATATACCGTTTTACTACACATAAAGAATTATGTATCAAAATACTTTTTTTTAAGTTGGGAAGTCGGTTTTTCTCAAACCGACTTCCTAACTATGTTTTTTTTTTTTTAAAACCCGTTGGGAAGTCGGTTTGGGGAAACTGACTTCCCAACGGTGGAAATCAAATTTTTTTTATACTCTGTTGAGAAGTTGATTCCCCCTAAACCAACTTCTCAATAGGTTAATTTATTTTTTTTCATTTATAAACCCTAAACCACCTTATTATTTAACACGAAACCACCTCACCCTCCCTCACTCATACCACCCTTCCTCACTCACACCATTCTCATTCACCCGTTTAGAAATGCAAAAAAAAAAAAATTTAACCTGTTAAGAAGTTGGTTTGGAGGGAACTAACTTCTCAACAGGATATAAAAAAATTTGATTTCCACCATTGGGAAGTCGGTTTCCCCCAAACCGACTTCCCAACGGGTTTTTAAAAAAATATATAACATAGTCAAGAAGTCGGTTTGAGAAAAATCGACTTCCCAACCTGAAAAAAAAAGAATATTTTAGTATATAATTTTTCATGTGTGATAAAACGATATATATTTTTATTTTTAGGTATATTTATATAAAAAAGCCAAAACTTTATTAGATTAAAAGAAGAATGAAAAATAAGAATGTAAGTAGTCGAACTCCCACCACATGACAACAATTCTTAATAAGAAAATACCAGTTGAGCATAACTTTGTCAACAAGAGATTTTATTTATAAATCAAATTAATTCTTAAATTTTATAATTCAAAATTTAAAAACAGAACAAGAAATTTTTGGATGATAACAATCCATGCACCTATAGCTAATTTCACATTAAGTGTACAGGTATAGAAAATTTGACTCAAATAAACATACATGTAAGTGGGGCTACGTTGCTTGTGGGGCTATGGCTCCCAACATTTCTAGAATTTAAAAAATTGCCTTTGGTTTTTTGTTTTACTTTTAAGAAATATACATGTAAACTCTTCAAAACTTATTTTTTCACCCAACAAGTTTGTTCTAGTTCCGCCCCATATATATTATTTGTAATCGATGTTTTCATTATAATATAAATATATTATTAGAAAATTTGTAAACTGGAAAGAATTGAATGGTTTTGAAACTAGGGGCAACCAAAGTGGTCGATAACAAAGGCAAACTTACATAGCCAATGAGTGCTTGTCGATTTATAGTAGAACTCACAGAAGCCACGAATCAGGTTTCAGAGAAAAGGTCAATGTCCCTTAAAATTAAATCGTGAACCATCTATAGGAAACCAAGTTCTAGAAATGGTTCAACCAATCATCATCGCTCAGTACATTACCATCCCCGCAAACAGCAAGGAAGAAAAACGATTGTCCCTTTTCCTTTTTCTCTCCGATAGAATTCGACCTTTGTTCAAATCACGTACTCGTTGAGGGGAAGATAAAATATTTTTTTTGTAAAAAAAAAACCCCAAAAAGTATAAGAAAATGGAAAGAAAAGCACTTGTCTCTGCGGTTTCTCTTATTCTCGTGGTGGGTGTTGCCCTGGGCGTTGTTGCTCTTGTCCACTCCAACAAAAACGATGACAATGAGTTGAGCAAAAACGGTGACAATGATTTGAGCACCCACAACAGGGCTGTGAAGGCCGTATGCCAAAACTCCAATGACCAGAAGCTTTGCCATGACACTCTCAATCCTGTCCAGTCCTCAGACCCAAAGGATTACATCAAGACCGTGGTGCAAACCTCCATGGACAGCGTCATTAAAGCCTTCAACATGAGTGATAAGCTCACGGTGGAAAATGGAAAGAGCAGCCCTGGCATCAAGATGGCCCTTGAGGACTGCAAGGACTTGTTACAGTTCGCCATCGACGAACTGCAGGCCTCGAGTATTATAGTTCGTGACAACAACATTCACAACGTCAATGACCGTGCTGCGGACCTCAAGAATTGGTTAGGCGCTGTCATTGCCTACCAACAATCGTGCCTTGATGGCTTTGACACAGACGGTGAGAAGAAGATTCAGTCACAGTTGCAAACAGGTAGCTTGGACAATGTGGGGAAGCTTACTGCGTTGGCACTTGATGTTGTCTCTGGGATCTCCCAAGTACTCTCTGCCTTTAACTTGAATTTGAATGTGAAACCTTCCTCTCGTCGCCTTCTTGAGGTGGATCAAGATGGTTATCCAACTTGGATGTCCATTGCAGATCGCAAGCTCTTGGCGGATATCAAAAAGGGAGCTTCAATCGCACCCAATGCAGTTGTTGCAAAGGATGGCAGTGGCCAATATAAGACTGTTCTGGATGCTATTAACGCATACCCCAAGAAACACCAAGGCAGATACGTTATCTACGTTAAGGCTGGTATCTATGACGAGTACATTACGGTTGACAAGAAGAAGAAGAATATTCTCATGTACGGTGATGGCCCTACAAAGACCATTATCACTGGTCGTAAAAACTTCGTAGATGGTTGGAAGACAATGAGATCTGCTACCTTCTGTAAGATCTTCTCAATTGTTATAACCATTTTTTATTATATATACTTAAGATTTCATTAGAAAGAAAGTATCTAATTAACGAGTGCAGCTCAGGGCATCTACCTCAATTTCTAACCACCAATAATAATAATAATAGTTTAACCTAATTATTTTAATATGTTTCACCAATGTGCAGCCACCGTTGCAGAGGATTTCATTGCCAAGTCAATGGCATTCGAGAACACTGCCGGTCCTAGCAAACACCAAGCAGTGGCACTTCGCGTGCAAGGTGATCGCTCGGCTTTCTTCGACTGCGCTTTGCGTGGTTACCAAGACACCTTGTACGCCCACGCCCACCGTCAGTTCTACCGCAACTGTGAAATCTCTGGTACAGTGGACTTCATTTTTGGCTACTCCACCACTTTGATCCAGAGCTCCAAGATCATTGTGAGGAAGCCCGATCCAAATCAACAAAACATAGTGGTAGCTGATGGCACAGACCAAAAGAACATGCCCACCGGAGTAGTGCTTCAGAATTGTGAGATCATGCCAGAGGCGACCCTCATCCCTGACAGGTTGAAGGTGAAGTCGTACTTGGCCAGGCCATGGAAGGCATACTCAAGGGCAATCTTCATGGAAAATACTATTGGTGACTTCATTCAGCCAGATGGATATCTTCATTGGCAAGGCAATCAATTCCTTGACACCTGCTACTTCGCTGAGTATGCTAACACTGGAGCTGGTGCCAATGTTCAAAGAAGAGTCAAGTGGGGACGTGGGGTCCTTAGCAAGCCTGACGCTGCTCGATACACTGCTAACCAATGGCTCCAAGCTAACACATGGTTGCCGGCCACCGGCATACCTTTCGATCTTGGCTTCACTAGAGCTTGAAAGGCATATATATGCATGCGTGTTAGATTGTGTTTTGATCTATCTTTTAGGGAGAATAGAGAAGAAGAAACTAAGAAGTGTTTCTTATTAGTATATTAAAAATTGTGACAAACTCGCCAAACTATAAATTAAGTTCATGAATGAGTCCATTAGACAGAACCCAAAAGTAGTACAAATTAAATACTAGAAATTCGTAGGATCGCTGGAGATTCAAAGAATATGCATAGTAAAAATTAAGATGAGTTTAATTTCTATTCACTGTCAGTGTAAAAAAAATTTACACTGTCATCCAATTATGTGTTGTTAAATCATTAAAAGAGTTTGACTATCACAACCACTACTTAGAAAGTCTAACTATTTTAATGATGTGTCAACATATGATTGAATGACACTCACATTAAAATACCATGGAAGGCACGGGACTTGAATTAGGTGTGATTCCGAGCAAGACCCTAGTGTTATCGCCCTTCACTTCTCAAGTTTATTCAGGGTATAGTCTTTCCTTTATGTTTTAAGTTTACTTCGATTTTTATGCTATTATAATCACAGAATTCTGAGAACTGGAGCGAGAATACACTCAAACAGCTAGTGTAGATCACAAAGATCTTTATCAGAGTCAAAGATGCTATGACCAAAAGACGATGACAAAATAAAGTACATTGCTATGGTTCGTGGTTGTAATATAGATTTTAGCATGAAATTTAGTCACAGGTTTTTTTAAAAATTTTTTTTACCGAAGGGTGAATATAATTTATCAGTGAATGTGTATGTACAATATTTGTTGTTTCCTTAAATTTTCTGTATAATATTTCATAATTAATTTTGAGATCTATTTTTTAATAATTGAAAATTCTGAAATCAAATAAAATTCTATTTATCAACTTTAATTAATTATACCTGGATTGAATTAAATTGAAGCAAACAATAATAACCAAAATATCAACCTGAAAATATCTAAGCAATACATATATGTTTAATATACATATGTATAAAGAAATTATATGTCCTTTAATTATTTAATTGAAAATGTTGAGTATGTGTGAGCATGTGATATCTTTTGAACTCATAAAAATCTTTTATTTTTATTTACAATGACAGCATGAAAGGTTGAATTTATGACTTCCTCCATACTATCCAAACCCTTCACTATTAATGACTTTACAAAAATCTTACATACATGAATGAAAATTAAACTTAAATCATATTTTACGAACTGTCAATTACATCCTCTTATAAATAAAATTATTTTATTGTTAATGGGTGCTAGCTCACTTGGTCTAACCTTTCACTCATATTAGTCATGATTTGTGTTCAAAACTAAGGTAAGTCATTGGTAGGCTATCTATAATTCTACCATAAATTATCACTGGGGTTTGTGGGTTGCTCTGATATTGAATTGGGGATGAGTCTTCCCTCACCTAAACTCTTTTTACCAAAAAAAGAAGAAGAAAGAAGTAAAAGTGTTTTATTTCTTGCACGCACCCAGGATTAATGCCGATGACTATCGGTGAATTTTAACCAAATATATAAATTTTATTCCAATTTCTTCATATATTCATTTTCTTACACATAAATTCCATATTTTATTTTTTTCTTATTCCATTGTCTAAAAAATAAGCAAGCTAATGGTCGTAAGTCATACTAACTAACCATATACTTCTATATGTAAAATGAATTAATCCGTACATTATTGTTGATGTCATTTATTTAGTTGAAATGGTTTGACAATACTACTCATATGATTAAAAATTGCCTTCGCTCAAGAATTGTATTTCAAGCGGTATGAAGTCTATACACGATAAAAAAAAAAAAAAAACTAAAACATATTTGCATAAGTAGCATTCTTCTATTAGGGAGGATCCTAATCAATCTTGTGAATTTAGATGTCAATCTAGTCTATCTAGAGTAACTTACATTAAATTGATATAGCAAATATTTCTTTCTACTTCCCAACAAGAAAGGAAATTTTTAAAACAAATATATTTAGTTATTTTTTTATTTTTTTTTCTCATACCCGTAATCAATCATGCGCTTAAAATCAGTGTCTTTTATAAATGGTAGGTCATACGTATAGCACAATATATATGTAACATTTATTCTTAGCAAATTCTCTTTAAAATTGTCATCATTTATGATACGTGCCATCATATACGGTATGAAGTTTTGACTTTACATATTTTTATCTAAATTACTAACTTAACATAAATAATATCCACAATCAGAGATTTAAATAATAAGCAAATTTGAGTTTAGCAGTTGAAAAATCTTTACAATGTTAGAGGTTCGAGTCTCACTGAAAAATACTTGTGTGAAGGGGAGCCTCATAGTCCAAACGGGATTAGCCTTGAGGATACCGAGATAAGGAAAAAAAACTTAACATAAATAATTAAGGCAATTAATACAATTATCTTATTAAAATGATATAAAAATGATAATCAATATAAGCAATACCAATCAATTAATCAAATATAATATTTAAAAGTAGAGTCCAAATTTATAGAATTTTAAAATATATAATGATATAAAAATTTTAAACCTATTATCTTTTACTTATTATTTATATACTTCTATATATATATATATATATATATATATTATCATCTTTTATATTATCCCAATGCACAGGTATTCGCCTAGTTCTCAATCAAATTCAAATGTATCTACAATAGCAGCCTATAAACTAAAAATATATTGCGCAAGTATCATTATGCTATTAAGGAGGATCCTAATCACTCTTGTGAATATTTCCTTCTAGTCCGAACAAGGAAAATTTAAAAACAAAATTGTTCAGTTATATATATATATATATTTCCCTGCAGACCCGTAATAAATCCTGCAAATTCCTTACAAAATTGTGATTGGCATACTGTGACAAACGTATATAGCCGATAATTTGTTGTCCATTTATAGTGGAACTCGCAAAAACCACAAATCAAGCTTCCAGAGAACAGGTCAATGGCTCAATGACCATTTCTTTTTTAAACTTGCATCATATATATAAAACCCACGCTCCAAGCATGGTTTACCATTACCATCCCCTCAAACGATAGCTAGGGAAGGAAACGTATTGTTCCCTTTCCAATTTCTCTCCGATTGGCTTCATTGATTTATGTTGTCATTGGAGGGGAACATATAATTAAAGAAAAAGGATCTACAAAAAGATTATAAAATGAAAGGCAAAATAATTGTCTCTGCGGTTTCTCTCATTCTGGTGGTGGGTGTTGCCCTGGGCATCGTTGCTGTTGTCCACAGCCAGAAAAACAATGACGGTGAATTGAGTGCCCACAACAAGTCTGTGAAGGCCTTGTGCCAAGACGCAGACGACCAGAAGCTTTGCCATGACGTCCTCAACCCTATTAACAACTCAGACCCAAAGGAATACATTGCAGCCGTGGTGAAAACCTCCATGGACAGCGTCATTAAAGCATTCAATATGAGTGATAGGCTCACATTGGAGCATGGCAATAGCAACCCTCGCGTCAAGATGGCCCTTGAGGACTGCAAGGACTTGTTGCAGTCTGCCATCCACGAACTCGAGGCCTCAGGTGCTTTGGTTCGGGACAACAGCATTCACGATGTCATCAATGACCGTTCTGCAGACCTCAAGAATTGGTTGGGCGCTGTCATTGCCTACCAACAATCGTGCCTCGATGGCTTTGACACAGATGGTGAGAAAAATATCCAATCACAGTTGCAAACAGGTAGCTTGGACAATGTAGGGAAGCTCACTGGGTTGGCACTTGATGTTGTATCTGGGATTTCCCATGTGCTTGCTGCCTTTAACTTGAATTTGAATTTGAAACCTGCCTCTCGTCGCCTTCTTGAGGTGGATCAAGATGGCTACCCCACTTGGTTTTCCGCTGCTGATCGTAAGCTCTTGGGTAAGCTCCACAGGGGAGGCCGAGGCCGAGTAGTACCCAACGCAGTGGTGGCCAAGGATGGCAGTGGCCAATATAAGACTATTCTGGATGCTATTAACGCATACCCCAAGAACCACCAAGGTAGATACGTTATCTACGTTAAGGCTGGTGTCTATGACGAGTACATTACCGTGGACAAGAACAAGAAGAATATTCTCATGTACGGTGATGGCCCAAAAAAGACCATTATCACCGGTCGCAAAAACTTCCACGAAGGCGTGAAGACAATGAGAACCGCCACCTTCTGTAAGTTACAGCTCCTCTCATTATAGTTAACCGTTCTTATTATGTTATTCATTTCCTTGAAATTTTGATTATCTATAGAAATTAAAGAAGCAGAATGACCTTACTAGCTAAATCTCTAACTAACCTGATTTAATTCATAATGGTCAGCCACTGTTGCTGATGATTTCATTGCCAAGTCAATCGCATTCGAGAACACCGCTGGTGCTAAAGGTCACCAAGCGGTGGCACTTCGCGTGCAAGGTGATCGTTCAGCATTTTTCAACTGTGCCTTGAGTGGTTACCAAGACACCTTGTACGCTCACGCCCACCGTCAGTTCTACCGCAACTGTGAAATCTCTGGTACAGTGGACTTCATTTTTGGCTACTCCACCACCTTGATCCAGAGCTCCAAGATCATTGTGAGGAAACCCGATCCAAATCAACAGAACATAGTGGTAGCAGATGGCACAGACCAAAAGAACATGCCCACCGGAGTAGTCCTTCAGAACTGTGAGATCCTGCCAGAGGCTGAGCTCTTCCCTGAGAGGTTGAAGGTGAAGTCGTTCTTGGCGAGGCCATGGAAGGCATTCTCAAGGGCAGTCTTCATTGAAAATGTTATTGGTGACTTCATTCAGCCAGAAGGGTATATTCCTTGGGCACCCAATGCTCCAAACACTCAGAACTCTTTCTTCGCTGAGTTTGCCAACACTGGACCTGGTGCCAATGCTCAAGGAAGGGCCAACTGGGGGAAAGGATTCATTAGCAAGGATGAGGCTGCTAGATTCACTGCTGACCAGTGGCTACAAGCTAGCACATGGTTGCCGGCCACTCGCATTCCTTTCGATCCTAGCTTCACCAAAGCTTGAAAGGCATGCATGTATGATTTGTAGAATAATCTTTTAGCGTGAATACAGACAGAAAAAGAAAAAAGAAAAAGAAAATCGAATTGTCACTGTTGTGAAAGCAACAACAGTCAATCGATCCTTGAAAAAGTTTGTGGGGGTGATTTACAATCACTAAGCAGTTCATTAATCTCTTTATGTCTCCAACTTGATTCTTTGCCTTCAATTTGGTGTGCTTAATACACCGGTCTCGCATTTCTTTTTCTCGGTCTCTCAATTAAATACTTTATTTTTCGATCTTTCAATTAAATATTGATAGTAAAAAAATTTGTTGAGTTATCATTATTTAATTAATTAATTAATTAAAAATTTTATTTCAATAATAATTTAATGGGAAATGCAATTTTTTTTTACAATAATGACAGTGATTTCAACTTATACCCAATCCCCTCACCAGGAAAAATACACTGGGGAATAGGTTGTATGATATGATAATCAGTAATTACATATGTAAAATATTACCAGTAATTAATAACACTATTTAATATTAATTATTAATTGTTTAATATAAAATCACTTTGAGAAATAATTGCTGATATTATTAACTATTAATTTTATATACATATAGATTTATTTAAAACCTAAGAGAAAAGTTATTAAAATATAATTAATATGAAATTAGAAAATTATTAATAAATTTATAAAATAAAATAAAATAAAAGAGTAAAAATTATATAAGTTCTTTATGTCATAAAAAAAAAGTCACTTAACATGTCAAAATAAATAAAAATGATCTTTTTAATTTTTTGTTTAATTTTATTTACATGACTTACATATAAGTATTAAATCATGTATATAAACCTAAATTAGAAGTGCATTCAAATATTACAACAACAAAAAATCGAATCATATAATTATTAAATTTTTAATATATCTCTCTATTATACTTGGTACTTGTTTGGAGTGTTTTTTTGTTAAAGAAAATATTTTTAAGTACTTTTCGTAAATTCTAGTATGTTTGGATGAATTTTTATTAAAAAAAAATGATGAAGCACTAAAAAAAATATATTGTGTTTTTTTAACTAGATTTTTGTGCTTTTAAAAAATATTTTTTATAACATAAAAATGTTATTCAAACATAAAAAAAATCTTATCAAATATTAAATCTAAGAATAAAATATATTTTTAAAAAAATTCTCATCAAAACCAGCCCTTTGTAAGATTAGAAGAAGAATGTTTGAATTAATTAATCTAATTTTATTTTTTCCAAAAGTTCTATATGAAATATTTTGATTAAAAGGTAAATTAAACTAATTATTCAAGCATGCACTAGATATTTGTCCATTCAAATAAAAATTCAGTCATAAATACCGAATTTAAAACAATCCGTTCGTGATAACTGGTTAATGAAGATTCCTTAGTCCGTTTATTAATTCTTAGGAAACATACATTTATGCACTAAATTAAATGAACTTATGCTGCAAGTTCCAAAATGTAAGATATACAAACTATTTATCTTAGATTTTTCATGTATATCAATCAAATTTATTGTCAGTATAGTACATTACTTGTTTTATGCACTAGACTAAAAGGAATAAATATTTAATTTGATAAATAGATAAATATTGTATATCGCTATTAGTTGCGGTTTGGTGTATGATTCCAATGATATACTATGTGTAGTTAATTTTTTTTCTTTAATACAAAAAATTTCAAATTACAGAAAACCAACGAGATGTAAGCTCAATTTTTAAGAAGTGAGGGCTTTAATGTGTACATCTATTGCTGTAATTGTAACAAAAAATTAATCTTAACGAAGGAGATCAGTTTTTATCGATAGAAAACACACTGAGTAGCTTACTTGGCCGTGTCAAGTCCATGAAATAAATCTATAATTAGAAGAGTAAGGTTAATTGCATACATACATTTTAAAAAAATTATTTATAATTTATTTATCAATATAAATTTTAGTGTTTTAATTTTCCATGCATGTGTGCAAAAAGTATGTAAGAAATATGCATGTGCAAGTAACAATATGGCCATGCAATGCATTGGGAACTTCAATTTTTTAAAATTTAATAAACTTTATAAAACATTATAAGAAAAACATTTATTATTACAAGCAGTGATATGCATTGTGAATTCATATTAGTAATATGGAAGAAAAACAACCGCGGACATGACACGAGGTAAAAAAGAACAAAGAAAAAGAAAGAAATCTTGACAGTTCTTCCCTATGACAAAGAGCTCTGGGCTAATGGACTTATGCCTCACTGAAGCCTGAAATATCTGAAAACCGACAAGCTCTGGGACGAGGACGAGGGAAGACACGAATTAGCGATGTCTTTCTCTCGGTCGCTGAAGCAATTCGAATCACTCCCCAAATTAGCTTACTCAAATTTTCGCCATTCAAGCCCATTTTTACATTCCTCGGTGACCACCATTCTTCGTTCTTACTCAACCGGCACCTCTGATTTACTTTTTTATTTTTCTTTATTTTGGTTCGCTTACTTGCATGGTTCAATTAACTCAATAATTGTTTTGACTTACTGTTCCTCCATTTATCCGTTTCGGCGAGTCTATTTATTATATAGTTTTATGACTGAGAAACTTTGCAAAAGAAATTTCAGGGCTTAAATTGTTCTTCATCATTTTTTTTTTTAAATTTTATGACTGAGAAACTTTGCAAAAGAAATTTCAGGGCTTAAAATGTTCTTCATCATTATTTTATTTTTTTAAGTTTTAAACGTGTTTCTCGCAGAGTTATAATAGCTGTGAATTTAATCTTATACTTCAATGGCATTATTTTTTGTTTAATTTATGTTGTTGATTGAAGACGGCCAGAAGCATCACCATCAGAGTATGCAAGAGCTAATTAGGAGCTTCGGAAGCTGAGTGGTTCTATGGACCTTATTAATGAATTGAGGGCCATGCTGAAGGTAATGAGTTGATACAAACCCTAAATGTCATTGTCATCTTTTCTTCTTAGCAACTTGCCTAAATTACAAGAGGTGTTACGAAATCATGACATTCTTATCTTGAAATTTGTCTCACTGAGATGATTTACTCGATTTGATCGGTTTACATAATACAATAATCACTAAAAGAAATATATATAGTATACAAAGCAGGGCTAAGCTATGTCTTTGTCTTCGGGTTATGATTTATTAAAAATGAAATTGTGTTTAGATCGGATTTTTTAGCTGAGTCTAAGCTCAATCACATCCTGCCCTATTGATTTTATTTCCACTAGGTAATTGCCGCTAATTCTATCTCGCAGAGACTAACCTGAAGATCAAGGGAAGATTACCACTCTTATAACTTTGAGATATCTCATCCTCTAAACAATTAAATCAGTTAGAACCTTATCACTTCATAGTTATATAAGAGGACCTTTCTCATATATATATACATACTCAACTTAAACACTTTAAACTACTTATTACATACATTGATTTATGTGTTGAAGTTTCTTTTGTAAGTATTTTCACCGTCGTCTTCACAGCCAACAGATTCACCATTCAATTCAAAGGCAGACCGAAACAATTTGGTCACAGAGATTAGATTTCCATGAAAAGGTAATACTTATTTTTCCTTAAAGAATCAATTATATTAGTGAGTGATTTAGTCGAGTTAAGCCTTGTGGGGGAAGGGCCGAAGGGGCGCACTTTGATATAATTCCATGTCCTGGCTGTAAGATAGGGATGGTTTAATCACCTTAGTGTCTCTCCTCTCCTTCTCGGGGAATTATGGTTTTAACAAAGGCAAGTGCTCCTTCTTGTTAATTTTTAATTTTTTATAAAAGACGTTTAATACTTAATGTATAGAAGAGAAAAGGTAAACTAAAGGAGAAAGGTAAACAAAACTGCAGATAGGCTTGAATGAATAGTCTTTTATAAACTTGGTAAAGGCGTAGTATTAAGTAGAGGTTTCAATTCAAGTTCAGAATCAACCCGCAATGGATCAGCTTAATTTTGGGTTAAACTAAAATTAATTTGGATTAATTATTTATTGACTAAACCCAACTCTATTCAACGTGCGAGCTGAACGGCCAACTCACATGCAATCCTCCCAAATTGGGTATGCACTAATGACTTTTCTCTGCAATTTGGTACAATATCCATTGAACTTGCATTTGCTTTCAGTCATTATGTTCTTGTCCTTTTGTCGTGACAGGTTAGGAATCTGCTATTGACTGGATGTCCTTTTTGCGGGCCTTTGTTTCTTACATTCTGCTTTCTAAATAGTGTTGCAATTGTTGCTCATAATGCCACCCGCTGCCCTTCCATTTGGCACAGTTGTGGAGATGGTTGTCATATGGACACTTGTCACATGGCCTTTGCTTGTGTTGGGTGGGATTGCTGGGAAGAATAGCAAGGCGGAATTTCAAGCTCCCTGCCGCACAACTAAATATCCGAGGGAGATTCTGTCTTTGCCATGGTATCGCGGAACAATTCCTCAGATGGCAATGGCAGGATTTTTGCCTTTCAGGGCGATATACATTGAACTTTACTATATATTTGCAAGTGTTTGCGGTCACAGGATCTACACCATCTACAGTATCATATTGATTGTCTTCATCATTCTCTTGATTGTTACTGCTTTCATGACTGTCACATTGAAAATTATAAATATTTTTTGGGTTAATGGACTGGCCCGATCCATTGAAAGGTACCTTGCATCGGGTTAATTTATTTTTAGTCATACAGAAGGCTCGAGTTTGTATTTTTCTAACTCAGCCTATATTTTTGTCAGACACCCCTAATATTAAGAAAAAGAAAATATCCTTGTCATGAGAGAGCTAATATATCTATAAAGGTCTTGATAATCGGTGATTAAGTACATTATTTAAGAAATATTTAATATTTTTTAATAAATTTATTTAATTATTTAATAAATAATATTTAATATTTTTTAATATGTAAAATGTTTAATATTCTATTATATTTAATAATTTATAATTTAATGTTTTAATTAATGTCCTAAAGACAATTATTAATAAAATAATTATTATGTACCCATAATAAATTTGTTTTTTTTACAGTGACCCATAATAAATTGTTAAAATTGTATTAATGGTTAATTTTATAATAAATATTTAAAATTTTATTAAATATAAGTAATAATTAATAAATATTTTGCAATTCCTTAATACCGATACTCATACTTAAATAAATTTTAAAAAAATTAAATACCGAAATAATTTCTCACGAAATGCTTATCTATAATGCTAATGTGTATGTTTCTATCCTAGTCTGCTAACAATGTGCAAACCTACAGGCAAGATAAAGTTGATTAACGACGATGTCCGAACTCAATAGCTGACGTATTCAGTCACGACTAGAACTAGTGGGGTCAATATATATAACTTTTATTTGGGATAACAATAATTATTTTTTGGGTTCTATTTTTTAGTGTAGAAGTTGCGTGTCTTAAGCGATGCTTTCTTCTTTTGTGCCTCCAATATTATTAAACTTTGTTCCCTGTCCCATGAATATTTATGCTTTTATAAGTTATAACAAAGGTGAGGTTGATAGGTGTTGACTTCTTTGGTGCTTATGATATTGTTGTTTATTTGTTTTCTAAATCTGTCCTATGGAAACATGAGATATAATAAAATATACAATTAAAAATATTTTATTATAATATTATATTAATAGGATTTGTGAAGGTCATCCCACTGAATAGCATTTGTAGTAATTTAGCCATAAAAAAACATTTCATCAAAATGAGTTCAATTATGATCTTGTAATTATTTGCAGTATAATTTTAAAAAAATAACAATACAACAAGCTTCACATGTGAAACTACAATTGACAGTTTGACACCGACTAAATTATCAACAATTATTGTCTCTTTTTAATACAACAAGTTTCACATGTGTACACCTACCACAATTTTTTAATATAAGCATTGATCTAGATTAACTGTTCAAAATTTTCTTTTTGAAAGAGTAAAAGATCAAAACTATTGAAGTTTACATCAGTAGTACATGAGCAATATGGCTATGATGTTTCTGGTTCTTACTAATACTTGATATTGGTCACCATCAATCACCCTCTTTTGTTCCTCATCTTGGCGAGTTTTAAGATGCTAAAGGAGTAGACATTAAGATGAAGCCCACAGGGCTGCAGGTACCATGAATTCTCAGACCTCTGAATGGGGTTGCCTTACCAGGTTGTGATGCGTTTGCCTCTAGATGGATCTCCTACCTCCTGCCGGTGGGGGATCTGCTCCCGGGTCATCATCGCTCTGCTGGCCCATTCTCTTAAGTCACTTTTTGAAGGGAGGGGATGTGACAAAACTAATCATGAATTTTGTCTTTCCAGCATGAGATTTTTCCTATACTTTTCTTTTTTTACCGAAAGTATTAATATTCTTTCACAAGATCATGTTTTATATTTTAATTAAGATAAGTAATTAAATATTAATTATTATTATTAATACCTTTATTTTAAAAAAATAAGGAAGGATCTCTTCCCTCAAATAAAATGCAAATAATTATATGAAGTACAACAGTAAAAAAAAAGGGGGCATTGATATTTTATATTTGGGTAATATTGTATAAATAACATTTTGTATTTTTTTTATAATTACTGTCAGAATTAACAATTTGTTACTTTTCCAAAATATCCAACCTAATTGTCCATATGCTTTTAAGACTACTTCTGTACTTCATTTTCTTTCTTTCCACGTCTTAGCCTTTAATCGCATACTAACCCTCGAAAGTGACCTCGTTCTGATTGGTGAGGCATCGAATCGCATCGAATCTTACAGAAAGATCTAGCATTGTTCAATATTAACCACGAAACTCACCGGCTAGTTTCCTTGCAAGGGAAAATATTGAAAATTTGGAAAAAAAATAATGTATAGATAATTTGCGGACGATTTGTGGCCGTTCTTCTTCCGCGTTCCAATCATTATGTATAAAAATTTCACGTACATAATTTTCCACATGAGGCCGGCTCTAGCACATCAATTGCTGGAATCGGAAATAAATAAATAAAATTGAGATAGTAATTTCTTGCAAGAAATGGATAATGAGGTACTTTATTTATTTACTTTTTGTCTATTTGTTATTATAAGTTTGCTGTTTCGGCGCAAAAGAATCAATCTTTCATTATCGTAAGTTGAGTTTTATTTAATCTCATCTAGTTAAAAAGGGCCAATTTGTATAATGCATATACCCTTTTAACGACACGAAAGATAAGATGATTTTGCAGGTCATTGCAAACGTATGACTCCCCAAAGATCATAGGGGTGTTAGATTCTGGTCAAGAAAATACAACAAAGGTTCCAGCGAGATTCTCAAGCAATGAGTCACCCACCAAAATTACCAGAATGTAAATGAATCACTGGGGAATCCTCAATTTCCTCTAAGAATCGAAGTCCTCTGAAGGATTTCATCCAGGGTGAGTGAGGCTAGTGACATGGATGATTTTCCAAAGGGTTTATGTGGGTGGAGTTGGGAGGAGAACAAATTGTTTGAGCTGGCTTTAGCAGTGGTAGATGAGCAACACCCAGATCGGTGGGAGGTGGTTGCAGCCATGGTTGGAGGAGAAAAGAGTGCAGGGGACGTTCAAGAGCATTATGGGATCCTTTTGGAGGATTTACAGATTATAGAATCTGGAAAACTGGACCATAAACTGGGAGAAGCTCAGCCTTGTGTACTAGTTGACTGTACTGAGTCCTTATGCTTTTCTGATAATGATACAAGCATGTAAGTCCCTTTATTTTGTGGAAGAAAATAATTTTCTGTTCTTTCTCCCAGTTAGAAGTTGTTGTCTGTGCCTCCCTTGTCTTTCAATAGCATTCATGGCTTTGGCTGGTGAGGCTCTATTGAAATTTGACCACGCCGCATATCGTGCCTGCACAACAGAACTCAGATAACTTGGGGATGTTCTGTAATCTTTCACCCTCTTAAGTATTTTTCTTTTATAATCTCTTCTCTTTAAGTTGGTGTTTGGTAAATGAACATCCGAATTTTTCAAGCACTTGCAAAAATTTGAAAACATAGTTTGATATGTGATAGCCAAAGTCCTTAATGTTAGCCCGAAAGAGTAAAACTTTTGTACATTATGCAATATAGTCAATCCACATGTACCAGATCACATCTAATTGTCCATGCTGCAAATTTCTTCTTTATTTTCTCTGCTTTTCACTCTTTTTCTTTATTTTAACATTTTAACATATGATTATCAACATACAGTACAGAAGGTTTTAAAAAAAGCCTGATTTCACTTCAGTGTCCACACTTACTTTAGAAATGTACGAGACAGTGGAATCTAAAATGCCACTAGACTTGAAAGACATTCCCCCATTCTTCTTTATTTCAATATGGCAGATGTGTTGTATCACAATCGGGCCCATAATCATCTTGCAGAGAACCTTGGTTGAGAATGCTTACTCCACAAACTGTTGTCAGAATGATAAACGTCTTGACGATGAATTATCCCACTCAATCTGATTCTGAACTGCTTATTGAAGTGTGGCAACACCTATATACTGTCCTTAATAGAATGCATATATGACCATCCTCATGTTTGTTGAACGAGTTTCACATAATGAAAGCAATTATTGACCTTAAAATTCAGAGTTGAGTAAACTCAGCCGCACAACTGTGAATTTATTTGATAGCACAGAAGAAACCATGGAACTGAGAATGCAGTTGTAAAATTTATAAAACGCTCCATCAAATAGAGCGATTGCAATTAGAGCCAATCTAATTGCTTGCCATTGCAATTAGATTGCCTTACATAAGTAATAGACTATACTCGGCAATCCCTAAATAGAAAGTCCTTATAGGGACTTCCTTGCAGCCAGATACAATGTAAGATAGTAAGACTTCTTTTATTGTTTTGTTGTTTTTATGGAAAATTCAAAATTGGATGAGATGTAAATCGGTATATGCTGGTTAATTTTCAAGAGAAGATTTTGCAAGCAAAGGGAAATAATTCCAAATCATGCTATTTCAACCACTTCTTTCATACCTCCTCTCTTGGAATATTTGTTATTTACTTATATCATATAACTAATTTCATTCATTTGTCTGAATGAATGATGACAAAAAGAGGTGTGAAGGAGATGTGAATCAAATATTGTGCAACTAGCATTTTCCTATGATAAGGCAGTAAGGCACCTGACAATGTGGGACCATACATACAACTACAGAAGACAAGTAATCATGCCTGAGCCAGGAGTACAGGAGAGGATTAGTGGACGAAATGTGTTCATGGGCCAGACCGAGCTTTCAATGCCCAGAGGATGTTAGAGGCTGTGTAGCTAAGCCCATGAACCCATTTGAATATAGATCCACACTCGATAAATCAATAAATAAAGGAGGGGGGACTAAGGAGAAATGGAAAAGGAAAGAGACAGAGCCAGGGAAGAGGCAGTGCATGAGTGAAGCCACAACAGATTTCTCTTCTCGTTCCAAGTTTGTTGACTATATTCTGTTGATAGCTCCATCCATGCTCTGCCTGTTCCCTGTCTTTGTCCTGTCTCTAACTATTAATCCCAGCCCCATCCTTTAATCCTTTCCCCATTTGGATTACCTTACCTCATCCTTGTCCGACTTCCACAACATTAGGCAGCTTCTCTGTAAAAATCTCTCATCCAATAAGGTTGCTTCAACTCTTCGCATCACAAAACGGGCTTTTTAGATTATGCACAAAATGCATTCTTGAATGGAGGTATGATGCAATCCGATTCTATATGTAATCGCATAAGGGGTTTTGTACTTTGTAGTACATGCATGTACTATCAAATTTCCAGCTGTACTACTTCCTCCTATGGGTACTACTAGCTCAAAGTTTAATAATAAAAAATAAAATAAAATAAAATAAAATAAAAACTTCAAGAAGACCTCAAGTGTACTGTCTTTCAGCTCGTAGTACTGAAAGATGCCTCCACTGTGGTACTGTTTTTTTTTTTTCTTTTCCTGGTAACCCAATTTTTGTACCGTACACCAACAGTAAGCTTAGTATTCAGGTTAGCTTTAACTTTTCACTCCATTTTTAAGAGATACCAAACTGTACGTAAAATAATTTGTATTTTTAACTTTTATACAGCCAGCCGTCTATTAATCGAATTATGTTAACAAAGCTCCTAATCCTATCCGGTCGTCTATCAATCTTAACTTTTGTTAAAGCAAAAGGAAAAAAATAACTAACTTTGGTTGGTGGCAATCATCAAAGTAGGTATAGGTTGTTATGGAAGAGGGGGAAAGCAAGAGGTATTTTGAGTCTATCCTGCCAATTGACTCTGAAAGCAACAGTTCTTTTTTAGCAAGGACCCAATGACATCAGTCCATGTACTAGAACTAGTACTAACTTTAAGTACACCAAATAAAACCCACCTTATAATGATCAATTGTTCGACTTTTTTTATGATTATCCGTGAAGGAGCCGCCATCGATGAATATTTGGATAAAAGGAACGGAGCCTTCTAACGTACACCATGGGAGAGTGGTGCATGTATACTTTCTAAATTTACCTACTATTACGAAAATGTCTTAACATGCATATGAATAAAATCAGTATATTCATGCTTCATTTAATATTGATCGTTCATTAAGAATAATAAAAGTTATGTATCTGATATACAATTATAAGTACAATTGGTTGGAAGGGTTATGACTGACTGTTAATAACTTGATAAGTGCACCAAATTATATCAAATAATAAGGAGTGAGTAAATATCATTTTTAACGAAGACTAAGCATAAGTATCAATAACTACAATATCTAATCGTTAACTTTTGGAGAAGAGGGAGATCTAAAGATCAAATAGCAAAATTTGACTTGAAAAGAAATAAATCTAAAGGAACAAATTCTTTTTATAATTTTACCAAACACTTAGCAAGTATAAATGGATTTTTCTTCAATTAGAATGAGATGTTGAGGTTAGGTTCACTAATATTTCCTCTAAATGCAATGAAATGATCATTAACATAATTTCATATTTCAATTATAAAAATCAATCTTATTAATCACTCAAGTCCTAATTTTTTAGGTGAAATGAGTTTAAATTTCTTAATTAATTTCTAATCCCTTAAGTGATTTAATTAGTAAATCTGCATTATAAAAAATGATTCAAAGATTACTACTAAATCAATATATATTCCTAGATTCAAGATTCAATAGGTGATAAATTTCAAGTCTACAGTTACTATCAAATTTTCAATTGTCTACTAACTCAAGAATCAAATTATGAATGATCAATCCACAACAAGCATTTAGCAAAGAAATTAATCACTCATGAGAAAGTATGAACTATATTAGAAGGTCAACTCAATTACATCATAGTTGAGAATTAGCTACATCTAACTTTGACAAAAAGAGAATTTAGCTACTTATAACAAAAGAATTAACAAAGATGGATGAATGGAGAGTTATTGGATCTTCAAGAATTGTCCCTAATAGCTTGAATTTCCAATGGTCTTTGAGAGACATGTCAAAATTCGGATTATGACCCAAGATACCCAAATTTTGAGTTAAATATCTTATTTATAAGTGACTCTAGTGCTCACCATAGAATTTTTAGCGCTGGCTGCTTTGACAAAATACTCATTCCAATTACTGTAAGGTGTTAAGCTCAGTGTATCAACGCTAAAATTCCAGTAGCCTCAAGCAATGTGATTGTTGAGTGTGGATCCTCTCATATTGGGCACTAGACCTCCGGATGTCTCATTAATTGGGGCGTTGGGTGCTGAATTATGGAGTTAAGTGTTGACGCCATGTGTGTTCTTTGACTTCCCAATGCTGAATGCTAGGTTTGGCGTTGAGCTCTTTGACTATTTCCTACAACTTTTTACAACTTTTAATGGAGTTTATTTACAAACAAGTACTCATAATCCTAAACTCTATGTGACAAGATAAAGAAACAATTCTAAACAAATGTTCTTCAATTCCAAGTAAGTATGTACAACCTTACTCCTAAAAATCTTTAAAAATCTACATATACTGTAAATTTATTATTGACCTTTGCAAAAAAGTCCTCCCCTTCTCCCCTTATCTGATTTCATTCCAATACCCCATCTCCAAAATAATAAGGCCTTGTTCGAGGTGATTTTTAGTTTTATATTTTGAAATTTTCAAAATCTAAATCTAATTTTAAGTTTCAGTTCTGAGTTTTGAATTTCAATTTTTTTGTTTTTTTTTTTTGTTTTTGAGTCAAAATGGCCAGAGAAGATAAGAGAGGAAAAAAAGACATAAAATACATTCACAAAAGTAAAAAAACTCAAGAGCAAAAGAGTCACCGACAAGAGATGAATGATGAAGAGGCAGAGAGGGATAGTATAAGGGATGGTGAAGGGCATGAGAGAGAAACGTGAAGGGGCACGAGAGAAAAAATGGTTTTAAGATGAAAACTGAAACAAAAATCACAAAACCTATTTTTATGGTTTTGTACCTTAAAAGAAAAATGTTTTAAAATTAAGTAAAAAACCAAGTTGAACCCCATTTTACCCAAACATGTTTCGTTGTCAAATTTAACTTAAAAAACAAAAAACATGAAACTTATAACCACCCCAAACGGGGCATAAGACACTCGTTTACTACATGTCACACAAATTTTAAATAAGATTTAATTTTAATCTACTGTCGGTATAAAGTTTTTTTATACTGTCATCCATTCATATCATTAAAAATGTTAGACTTTAAAAGTAGTTGTTATAATAGTCAAACTCTTTTAATAAGTTAGCAATATATGATTAAATGACAATATAAAGAAACTTTACACTAACAACGAATCAAAATTAAACTCTTTTAAATAAATAAAAAATAAAACCCTTTAGGCAATATGTATTGGGACATTGTGGGAACCATGATTATAAGTGGATCAAATTGTGGAAGCTCTTTCCGAATTGGTACAAAAGAGTATAAAAGTAAAAATTACATGTTTTGGTGATTTATTAACTTTACATAACAAATGGAAAGAATGAATCTCAATTTTTAAAATGCTTAATATCCCCAAAAGTACAATCTCTCTTCAAAATCACCCACAAATTTGATTTACTCTTACTTTTCAATTACGGTATTAATTGAAAAGGTAATTATATTTATTTAATTTAACAATGGACGAGTATAAACTTCCTGTTCTTATTTAAATTATAAATATTATTAATGTAATTGAATCGAATTGCAATAGAGTTAATAATATTACAAATTTAATTTAACTAATTGTAGTTACATATTAAATCCACTTATTGTCACACCTATTCTATCTTTATAAATTTCTTCTGTACAAGTATGACAATAGTAAAGCGAGAAACACGTTAAATTTTAATATAATTAATTAGATTATAATAATCACTTAGACTTATTCAAAATGAAGCATATTTCAAATGTGACTATCAACTATTATGACATACTGTATTTATATATATATATATATATATTTTGTATACAAAATAATTTGCAATAATAAGAGCAAAATCAAATTCGACATGTAATTAAAATGTATTTGATTTTAGTTACAATTTTTTAAGTAATTAGTTATTCAGACTCTTATAAATCAAAATTATTATAAATATGGCCATATGAATTAATTGGTGTAGAATTATTTATCAATTATCATTGTTAATTATTCTTAAGTTCTTTGTATGAATTATTCACTTAATCAGTTTGGACGGGACATGAATTGAAATTGAAATAATTTTTTTGAAGGGATGACCTATCTTGAGTAAAAATATTAATTAAAACAATGAAAGTCTCATGTGGGGACCGTTATGGGTATAAACGTAATAAATAATTAAAATTTTATACCCCCATAAAAAAATTAAAAAATAAATGAATTTCCATGTATAACAATATTTTCATGTCATTCTTTTTTTTTTTTTGCCATTTCCATCATATCATGATGCCAATCCGTCTGGTAAAAAGAAGTAATAAAAAAATTTAGCACAAAAAATTTAATAATATTTTTAAAAAAATTCGTGTCGGCCAAGTGCGTCTCTTGTTTACCGTCACTGCAAGAGGTGCTAGCGAAACACTTCTCTTTTTCGCTCTCACTACAGCACAGTCAAGAGTAGAGTTTCATATAGGGAGGGACCGAAACTTACCAACCCTTTTAAATAAGAGTAAACTCTCTTTTTTTTTCTTTAAAAATACAAGTATTACTAGTTTAATATTTTAATAATTTTTTATATTAAATTAATTTTTTTAAAAAATTAATTTAATATTAAAATTAATATTAAAATATTTATTTAATATAAAAAATAAAATTTAATGATTATTTTGATATTAAAAATTGACATTAAATTATTATTTTAATATATTTATTATTAAATGACTTAACTAATAACACATGTATTTTTAAATAACTAAAATAAATATTTACTTTTTAAATAATGAATATTGTTTGATGGACTAAAATAAAAAAAGAACGAAAAATAAGTCTTTTGCCACAAATAACACGACTAGGCCTATTTTGCAATATCATAAAACCCGATAACCTGTAATAGTAGGAGCATTCTACTATATACCGTAAAAGCGGTGTATCAATTTTTCATCAAATTTACTTATTATAATTAGTTTTAAAGCATATTTCAAAATGCATATCGTCTCTTGTTTTATTGCATTTTAATTTATCAATATTTTATTTTATTTTATTATTTTTTTGTATAATCCAAAAATGAGTTTTTTCATTTTTTTAAGACACATTAATATTTTATTTTATTTTATTCATGAAAATTTAATTTAATGTGGTCTTTATAAAATATTTTTTATTTTTTTTATCATCACATTTTACTTTTATATTTCACTAAAATTATTTTATAAAAAAATTTCCCTAAAAAAATGTTAGACTAAATCATTAAAATTAATTTTAAAAACTTATTAAAAAACCTAACTCAGACAGTTCCGCCGTACTAAAATTAACACATTAAAAATTGTTTAAAAAAATATTTGTTTTGGAATCATTTTTATTGCTTTCTCTTGCTTTTTGTTTAAGTACATCAACTATTATTTTATTTTCATTTAATTTTTTTTGGATTCATGACTCATTTTTTTCAATTTTAATATTTTGTTTCACATCACGTATGATTTTTTTTTTGTTTATTTTCTGAAAAATTAAATTTATCGTTTGTGTTCATAAAATTTTATTTAATTACCACCATTAAAAAATATATTTTTTCATGAAAATTAGATTATATTTTATTTTCTTCCTAAATATTTACAAAGTACAATATTTTATTTTATTTTTAATATTTTTCATGAAAATTACATTTAATTTATTTCTTTACAGAAATGTTATTTTTTATTTTATGAAAATTTAATTTAAATTTTTTAGAACACATTTGTATGTAATTGGCATAATATAATGGCACGAATAAAAAAAATAAAAAAAACTAAGATTCTATGAAAGGATTGCCAGTCCCATCATGTATTAGAAAATAAAAAATAAAAAATAATCAATAAAGTCCACTATGATGACCTTGTTAATTAGAAAAGATTACTAGGAAAGTCTTAAAAATGATGTTTTTTATTATGGAAAAGTTGGTACTAATTATCACTATTAATTATATATCATTATCATTTTGTTAATACTTGCTAATTCATTAATTAAGGATGTATTTTTTTTATCAGGTCATGACATTTTATTTAATTTTTATTATTTCGTGACAAATTTATTTTATTTTTAATTTTTTCCTCACATATAAAATTATATTATATTTTCATTTTTATCTTTTGCTTACTGTTTTGTCAAAAAAAAAATTGCTTACTGTAAGCTTTCTTTTTGCATTTTTTTATGCAAGTTTGGTGACTTAACCTTCCACATTCAATTATGCTGCACTTCAATTTCATGTTGGCAGAATTTTTAGTCCTGATTCAATTCCGTGAAGAAAAAAATTAAATTGAATTTTGATAATTGGTTGTGGCTTTTACCTGTCTCACATTGTGGTTGAGGAGTGAAAAACATCAAGAGTCAAGAGTCTCAAATGGGTCTTTCATTTCACGTTATTTAATCTTTTCATTTCATGACACATGTAACTTTATTTTATTTTCAACTTTTTCTTACAATTGAAATTATCTTTTATTTTCAAATTTATCTCTGCCAATTTTTTTATTTGGGTTTAGAGAAATGAATTTTTTTATTAATTCATTCTGTCATCACAAATATATATATATTTTTCCATTAAAAATGATTTTTTTTATAAAAAAATTGCTTTATGTGTTTCATGCAAAAAATATTATAAAGGATGAGGACTGTTTTACAAAAAAATAAATTAAATATAATTTCATATTTATAGAGATTTTAATATGTAATTATTAATAAATCTATACGACTGATTATCAAATGAAATGTGAATAGTTGAATTTATTTATTATTCATTTTATTACTAATAAATACACAATTTAATGGTCTATTTATGCTCTCGCTCTTTAGTTTATGTTTGTTTTGAGAGAAATAGGCAAGAGAGAGTTAGAGAAGAAAAAAAAAGAATAAAAATGACACATCTCTTTTGTTTGATTAAAGGATAAAAAAAATAAAAATAAAAATTTAGTGACCTCATAACTTTTTCATTTCTTCCCTAAAGTTAGAAGAAATAAAAAATAAATAAATAAAAGAAAAATATTACATATAATACCATTATTCTTATTATTTTATAAATTAATAAATAAAAATAAATATATATTCACAATAAAATTTAATTTTTTTTCTTAATTTTTTTAATCTAAATAACTTAAAAACTTATTTAATTTTTATTCTATTTATATCCTCCGTATTTTTTTTTACTCATCCTCACATCTTCCTTGCTCCAAACAAAATGAAGCGTGGTAGGCGTTGCCTAAAGAAGTAATCAACGATGCTATCCATACGCCACTAGTTCTAAATCCGAAGCCTTAAGTCTATTTTCACGGCTACGGCCAATTGGTCATGTCCCGTCCCTTTTCATGATTATAGTCATCATTATTATCATTACCATATTCGTTGCACATATTATTATGATTAAGGTTGGCACCAAATATAAACTAGATTCATAAACTCAACAGTTGGCAACCATGCAAAACAAAAAGCTGCTATGCAAGTTTGACCATATGTGGGATGCAGGAATATCTCTGGTCTATTTGCTTTTTGTGATGCACAGGCTCTTGCTCAACAAACAAACCAACAAACAATTTGCCAGATCCCATGAAACGCTTGTCTTCTTGTGTGACAAGATTAAAAGAGGGTTACAGCCCAACAAGTTAGGTGCCAAACACATGGTAGGCCCATCCCACTCAAAAATTCTGCATCAATTTTGTCAAAAGGTGCGTCTATGTTTTGTGCTCAATCCTGAAGTGTTGCTTTATATGGAGTCAGTCCTTCACAGGCCATCAGGGAGTGGAACGAGTGAACCTGTTCGATTCACGAAAAAGGGGTTGCCTAAAATATCAATTTTCTTGGCAGAATAATGGCTGGAATCATTCCCAAAATTTAGTGGAAAAAAGTAAGCTAGTCAGCCGTTCACACGGTGCCAAACATTGGGGTTGTCTGGCATATAGTCAAAAATAAAAATAATGATTTTTGTTGAAGCTAGTAAAACTTTAAGTGGGGCGACTTCAAAGCTAAATGTATTGTCTTCTTGTGACTGCATCTGGTCTTCACCAGCATGTTTAATAAACTTTATTACCTTCAGAAAAACAAAAATTATCTCATGAGGGAAAACCAATTATCAAACATGCTAGAATTATTACCAAATACAAAATATGCTAGAATTAAATAAGTTCATTTTTACTCAGTATTCTAATAAATTTATTTGTTGAAGACATTTTACTTGACATTACCATTCATATTATTTTTATTCGTCAAGATCGTATGATCCGATTTTGATAATCAGAAATTCTTTTTTGGAAATAGACTGCATCTGGTCTTCACCAGCATGTTTAATAAACTTTATTACCTTCAGAAAAACAAAAATTATCTCAAGAGGGAAAACCAATTATCAAACATGCTAGAATTATTACCAAATAAAAAATATGCTAAAATTAAATCAGTTCATTTTTACTCAGTATTCTAATAAATTTATTTGTTGAAGACATTTTACTTGACATTATCATTCATATTATTTTTATTCGTCAAGATCGTATGATCCGATTTTGATAATCAGAAATTCTTTTTTGGAAATATCTGTAAGCTTTATAGGATTTAGAAGCCTTGCCTTTGTGGACTCTGTCGACTGTCTAATCCCAAAAGATTAATTTACTGTCAATCCTAGCTACTTTCTCTCAAACTAACAAATCTGATTTATCAATTTATGTGTGTTAGAATGAAGAAATTTTTATATATTTTAAGAGCATTACATAGTCTATTAAAAACATAACCCGTGACTGAATAACAATACATGGCATTATATTAAATTTAAAATATTATATACTAAAATTTTGATCAGATGTAAACTGCTGAGTATCGGTTAGAATGACGTCAAAGTCACTGAGAGTCCATTCTGCTACTTCATCTTCGTGGCTAACAAAAATCTCAGTACCGGTATCAATAGAAGTCCATATTCTTTTAGCAGGAGGAGTGCCTGGGTCCTGCACCACAGCACCAGAGAAATTTAAATTTGTCAGACACATAAGCTTGTCATGACTCATGAGAATCAGATTCCAACAGTAGAGTAGAAATTCAATTACTGACCTGATAAAAGTAGAGTCTACTAGATAGTCCACCAACATCAAGTTCCCAAGTCCTTGCATCCCCAACCCAACCATCCCCTTTTTTGCTGGGGTAGCCATAATCGGCCCATATAGGGTGAGGCAGCAACTGAACTATCTCTTGTGCCTGAGGATTGCTGTAAGGATCACACGTGCTTACAGGTTGCTCTAAGTGTTGGGCATTACCTGGAGCACAGTAATAGTGATAAGCCGAGTAAGGGAAATTGGCGGTGTCATTTCTATAGATTTTTCTGTTGTCTGGAGTGATATGAAATGGTGGGCAGTTGCCCAATCCTGTGGGTTTGCACCAAGCTTCAGTTTCAGGGTTGATGATCATCTCACTATATCTAGTGACATCAGTGAGCACATCTCCATCACAAGGAGCACCATTGTTCTTCCAGCAGCTTCCCATGTCTAAAAGGTAGAACTGGCTCTTGGGTCCTCCCCCTATCTTGATATCTAAGCTCACCCTGACCTTAAAATTTGGTGACTCTGGAAGCTGAATCATGAACCCAAATGGTTAATTGTTGCTAATCAAAATACACTGAAGGAAATGAAGTAGACTATATGGCTTACTAATTTTATGACTAATTAAACAGAATTGGAAATTTGAAACATTGGATTCTGAAGAAAATGTTGGATAAATGAGCCTCTACTTACAGTTTTTAGCATTCCCCTAGTGTCATAATGGTAACCTCCAGAGAATCCTCTGGTTGCATCAGCTCTCAGGTACAGCATCAACCATGGGTATTTCTTTGAAGTCTTTAGCTTATGTTTGAACACCCAACTCCCAACATTAACTTTCTTCTCCCAGACGACCTCATAGTAAGAGAGACCATCATTTCCACCCCCACAATCAGAATCCAAATCATAAGTACCAGTGAATCCTCCTCGCATTGTGCCATCTTTGAGCTGTGTCTGTTGATGACACAAGATGGGCTGGTTCATACACCCTTGTCCAAAACAGGGAAACCGTCCCGGACTAAAAGGGGGAACCTTTTTCCCGTTCTCAGGACATAACCCAGACTCCGTGTCATAGTTGCCATTTTTCAGCATTATCATCCAAAATTGCCAAGGCCTTGGGGTGTCTGCAACTTCACATAAAGAACCCAGATACAGTTCCTTTTGAACTGCATAAAGGTCTGTATTGTTTATATCTTCTGGTCTCAGACCAGGGCATGGCTCCCCCACCCCGTATCTGTTATCAGCTTCTGTGACCTTGTGTTTCAGAGGACCTGTGCAATATAACCAGTTTCAACAAATTGCTGAATATGTGGAGACTCTGGAATATTTAGAACGGGTGAAAGACATAAATAATGAGGTAACCCAAGAAAAAGAAAAGCATGAGCAAATCTGTAACTAACTGTAATAAACTAACACAAAATTAAAACATTATGTTTGTTCCGTGCTTTGGCTTACTTGAAAGATCAAAACAGTCAGCAGCTCTTGGGCTGCCCATGTGAGGAGCTTCTTCGCCAACTTCATTGCAGAAGTTCCAAGCTTCAAAGGCCACCCTCAGACCATCTCTCTGCATTCCTGGGTCTCCTACAGCTGAGACATGACTCTTGGCTGTGGCGATACGAGAGACGCTGAACACAAGCACATTCACCAAGACAAACAACGTTTGCAACTCCTTCTCCATTGCCATTCCCATGGGTGCCCTGCCTCAAAGGCAGAGCATACTAGAAGGTCTAATGTTAGTATCACTTCCACTTCCAGATGGCCAGATGGAGATTTTGATTTGAAGGATCTTTCACCTTTAAGTGCCAATGGCCTATCCCAAATTTATTTTCTTTGTATATATTGAATGAATGGGTGATTTCATCTATTAATGGGAAAGTCACAACCGCGGATGGATCACTTTCAAAAGGTGAATGATGCTGTTTTTTTTTTCTTCCTGGTAATATGAATTGTGCTCATATATATATACACACATATATATGTATATATATATATATATATATTTATAATATTATATTAAAAAATATTCAATCAAATAGTTATACATATTTATTGTTTTTAAAAATGTTGTTAATATAACATTATCTTTTGAGTAAATTACTTGTTCCCTTGTGATTTATTTCGTTTTTATTTTTGTCATCTTGTGATTTTTTTACATATATCCATATACAATCTAATAACTTATACAATACAAAACTTTAAGTTAGATTTATAACAATATTTTACACAAAAAAAAAATCTCATATTAGGAATAGAGACAAGTTTAGGGATCATCATTTTGCACAACTTAAACATAAAAACTATGCTAACTAAGATGAAGTTCAGGCTTGATATCTCGTTTGTTACTTTTTTTTTTTTTGGTGATATGTTACTTATTTATTTTATGCATCTTATATAATGTTTATAAAATTTATTTTATATACAATAGATTAATGTAAACATTTTCGTCAAAAACTCATAACTAGAGCTTTAAAATAAAGGCAAAATTTTCTTCTTCATATATATATATATATCTATATATTTAACACACCTAAATTAACTATAAGTCATCTACCCTACTCTTTCCAGGAGTTTCCCTATACCACCAAACGCATAAATAAGAAACGAATCATCCAACGTACTCTACTTTTTTTTTTTTTTGAGGTTATTTTGATATCTTTTTTTTTAGAATATCAATATTCAAAGTAAATTATAAAATATTTATTAATTATTATTTATATTATAAAAATTTTTAAATATTTATTTAATAAAATTAATAATTAATAAATAATTTATAACCTACTTTTAATACCAAATTTATAGAAGTATCCTAACAACTCTTCTTTTCTTTTTATGTGCAAGTAGGTGTTTTTTTCTTCATTGACGCTACAAAAAGCCAAAATCTGTTGATCGTTAGGTAGGTTTCCTGAGGCCAGGTGTATAGCTGGTTGAGAGTGGGGTCTTCAGTCTTGGACAAAGAAAAACAACAGGCAAACTAAATTTACCATTGAGGAGTATAAACTAAGAAAAGGTCACTGCGTCTTAGATAGAAACATGCCGATTCAATTAGTGGGAACAAATGGCGATGGAACATTAATTAGAATTTGAATTTCCATTAATGAAGTTTGGCATAACTCATAATGGTTATGAAGAATAATAATAAAAAAAAGGTCAAGATTTCCGGTTATTGTAAAGGTAGTTCCTTCAAGGTTAACTTAAACTCTATCTTTTTATCTTTCGGCACACATGGCGACGTCCTCTTGCACCAAAATGAGGCGTGCGTGACCCCATACCATCAAATCTAGCTTCTGCCTCAGCTGCTATCTCTTCGTAGCGTTGTGGCGTAGCTATACGTATAGTAGTCTGAATTAGGGGCTTTCAAAGATTTAAACCAAACTAATAAAACTGATAATTTGGTTTAGTAAGTTTAGTTCAGATTTTTATCATATAATTTAATTTGATCTGGTTTTTAAAAAAAAATATGATTCAATTTATAATTTAGAGATTTAAATCAAACCATCTAAACTAAACCAAATCTCACACACACATATATAATATATTTAAAGTCTTTTAAAATATTTAAATCAGTAATTTACATAATAAGTTGTGTTTGTGTTGCTAAAATGCTACTATTATTGATAATGATATGCATAGCTCTTATAGTTATGGATTACCTATTGCGAGTGCCGATCTTGAACTAAAATTTTGAGAGGTTAAAAAATATAATTATTTTGTTACATTATGCATATTTAAAAGAAATTTTTTCATATAATTGTCATGCATTTATATTTAAAAAAGTAACATATTTTTAAAGTTTCGAACAAGTTATCAAATAAAATTAAGAGTAAACACTTATTTTGATCCTTTAAAAATATAAGTGACATTAATTTGATCCTTTAATAATTTTTATACAAATAATTTGATTTAAAAAGTGATATTAAAAAACTAATTTGATATAAAAAATGACATTAAATGACTAATTTAAAATAAAAAATTGACATTAAAAAATTATTTTAATATATTTATCATTAGAAGACCTAACTGATGACACTTATATAAATATTTATTCTAAAACTAACTAAAAATAAAAGTTAAATAGAAAAATTATAAACATATCTTTCTTAACGTGTATTCTTTATTTTTTTAAAGATTTGAAATCATTAATTATTAACTTAAAAATAAAATATTTAACAATTTTTCTTTTAATAAAAATTACATATATATATATATAATTACAAAAAAATTTTTGAGGATACACGTAAAGATCCGCCAATGCGTACTGCCATAGCAATGATAGCATATGTGATGGCCTTGGTGCTGTTGGGAAGCTAGCTAGAGTCTTGAGAAACCTAGCATTGAGCCAGTGTGGCATACACGCAGCGACGAACCCAGAAATTGTGTGGCACACAATGCAAGGCTTTAGCATCACACTAGTTGGTGGGTGGAGGAGGCCCATGCTGCCCATCGCCATCATTAAATGGTGTCATGGATCAGAAACTAGCTTGTCTGCGGCAGATTCCAATATCTTTGCCTTTTATAGGTACACGATGGTGTGGTAAAATAAAATTATAGAAACATAAAATTGCAGTTTCGGTTGTGATATTTCCCCCTTTGAAATAAATTGCACGCTCGGTGCCCTGCTCTTGTACGAAACTATATTTGTACTTATTGCTTCTGCTTTCACATTCTGTCGTGTCTGTGATATTCAGTCTCAACATTTAATTATACTTTATTTGAGCCCATATTCGGCCCGGTCCAGTCATTATAGTTTTCTGGGCCATAATATGAGTTTTAAACCCTGGGAAGACCACTTAGAAATTAATAGGACGATTAAACGGGTCAGTTTGATTTCCTTAAGCCTATTTGTGATTGGTCGTACGGTAGATAAAATGGGTTAAAATTATCCATATTTAAAAAAGATGTAAATAAGTTAGTTGCCTCCTCTCACGTTAATTTATAGGTCTAAACAAGTTGGTTTGTGAAATTTTCTTTTTACTTATAAATTTTTAAATAAATTTAAATTTAATAATTTTAAATTAAATATTATATTATTTAGACATAATATTAAATATTTTTATCTCATCTAAAGAATTAATAAATAATTCAAACAAAATAAATAAAAACATAAATTTATAGAATTTGATGAATATATTTGTTTATGAGTTGTGTCACTACTAACTTATATAATACGTATATTTTGTATTTTTATTTAAAAAAATATTTAATTAACTTTTAATTTTTTAAATACAAATAAATTAAAACTTAATAAAATAAAATAAAATTATGTGAGTGACCTGCGATTCTCTTGAGTTGGTCCATTTTACTCATAAGTTAAACAAGTTAATTTAAAATTAATCATATTTTTATAAATTATTAATTTTAAAATCTGACTCTCATAATTTATATAAATAAACAGATTAACTCAATAAATTTAACCCATTTTAATATGAGTAGAAGTTAAAAGTTAAAACTTATAAATATTTCTTTTTCCTTCTTTTTTTTTTCTTTCTAACCTGAAAGTGTTATTTTGTCTGGACACCCAAGACATCATAATCGGAGTAATAGAAGCAATTTGTACTTCTTTTTTAACAACAGAAAGTTAATACAAACCAACCTTCATTAGTGAAACAACAGGAGGACATAAAGTCGTAACATGTCTAAAAACTATAGTTAAGCTTATTCACAGGGGCGGCGAGTAGCAGAGGCTATTGGGCCTTGGCCCCCTCCCAAAAAAAATTTAAATTTTTCTTTGTTTGTAAAAATGATTCCAAATAATTGATTTTTAAATTTTTTTTGTTTGTAAAAATGATTCCAAATAATTGATTTCAACCTAATTTAACTCCACTCCGGCTTATTCATGTACACACAAATGATGTGGCTCAAAAAAGCTAGACACTTGGATAGTTAACTCCAGAAAATTAATTTTGGCAACCTGCTCCGACAATCCTCTCACGGTTTCACCCCTTCAAGCACAGGACAATAGACTTGGAAGTATAAAATCTATAACCTTTGGTCAAAGCATGACGTTTTATAAAATAATTTTATATTCTCGTAAAGAATTAGTTTAATAAAAAAGTTTATTAAAGAAAAAGATAAATATTAAATATACTTTAAATTCTTAAATTATTAAATTATTATTTTTATTTTAAGTAATTAAAAAAATTAAAAAACATGTTAATAAGATATAACATTACTCATTTCAAAATAATATATCTTTATATTAAATCAGCCTAATAAATATTAAATATTTTTTAAATTCTCAATATATCAAATCAATATTGCCGCTTTCCTTTTCTCCGTCCAATTATTAGCGTATTATTACTTTGATGGGTTCGTTGAAGATTTTCGCTCAAAGTTATATATTCCTGTGTATATTATTAACATCTAGCGCTGTTAAATGTGGAAACTTATATTTATTTTTATTATAATTTTTAATATGTAAAAGTTTAATTACTTTCAATTTTTTTCTAACATTTTAACCTGTCTGTTAGCAGTTGATTTGCCTGTGTTTTAGACCGGAGCAGTCCGTTTGAAAATAACATTAATGCCGTTGGGCACTGACCATTCAATCCTCCATTCCTTCCATTGATTCTTGATGTTGATGAGATAAAGGTATTATTTTGATACTTATCTTTTTTTTTAGGGCATCGATACTTAGGGTGAATTGTATAGTATTTATTAGTTGTTATTTATATTAAATAAACTCTTTAATATTTATTATGAAATCAACAATTAATAATTTATTAACAATTCAACCTAGGTACTAAACCCATTAAGAGTTCTTGAAGAGTACGTGATTTCCGGTGCTGCAAAAAATTTGACACAATCACAAAACTATAACTAATTAAAACCGTCATGTCAATTAACTCCTCCTGGAATTTACAGAAGTTTTATAAACAAAGTCTGATCCAATGAACGATGGACTGTGGATATAATTGCTCAGTTCTGACTTCAGAGCTGAACCAGATGGCTCTAGAAATTCCTTTGTGGGAACAATTACAAATGGTCAAACATCTCGTTTGCGTGGGAGCAAATTAAGAGGAGCGGCACCATATTAAATGATGCTGATTGAGAGTGTTAGTTACCAGTAGCATTTGATAACTAATTTGTTGTTAAATTTTTGTTTATTAAGTTGTCATTGATTAAATTTTGACTTGTTAAAACAAGTTGGAAGTATTTTACTAAATAATCTCTCCATTCCTTTTAATTTGTCGTTTAAGATAATTATACAAGAATTAAAAAAAGTTATTCAATAATTCAAATTTTAAGAAATAATTAATAACTACATTTAACTAAAGGGAAATGTTGATGAACGTTCAAGTTACCCCTGATGTAAGCATTAAATAATTTAAGACATGCTGTATTGTTTGTTTGTTTGTTTCTTTTTTTTGGTTGAATAAAAATCTAAGAGGTGCAGCCATTTGTACGTTTGAGTGCCCCTTATCACTACTCTTAACTAAATTATTATTTTGTTGAAATACTCAAAAATAGTATCATTTCACTAATTCTCTCTCATTTTATTAAAATATGTAATGAAAAATTAAAAAAATTATTTATGCCTTATTGATTTTTTAAAACAACAAATAAAAAGAAACCTAAGGAGTATTTCAATACCTGATTAAGCGATCTATTCATATTTTTAGGCTAACATTCACTTGGGTATTTTTGTGATTAATTGTTCTCATATAAACGGTGTGATATTGATTGACAGTGTAGAGTCTGTTAACAGATCTATGATAGATGGATTAGGTTAATAAGTAATGATTAATATAAATAAGATTGAGCCCCTTCTCCTATTTGTACAATTGTGAGACTCTTTATCTCATTGAAACAATTGTTTTTTTTTTTTAACATTTTGTCAACTATCTGTAACTTTATGAATTTATTTTGTGCTTAAAATGTTGTAGATTTAGTGAGATGTTTATAACTTGCATGTGATATCAGGGTTGACTTATACTAGCTAGACTGGACCCAAAATGAATATAACATGAAATATACATATCAGATGCAATAATAAATGTATTTTGAAAGAAGTGAAATTATTTGTCATTGACATCTGTGTAGTACTAGGAAACAAACTTGTGAAGCATAATTTCAAACTTCATGAAATACTGTGAGAGGATTTTGTTTTTTTACACTTAATTGCCCTTTAGACTACTGAGAGTCTTTCACTGTTCACATATTAAGTGATTTGATGAATAGACTCTACCGATAATCGAATTTAAGGCATAGCTAGCTATGGTAATGAATTAATGATCTTCTATTGTGTATTTTTCTTATTGTGACATGGGGATTTTTTTTTCGGGACCAGGGTTAATAAGTAAGAGGGGGGAGAATCCCCAAACAGAAACAACTACTCTGAGAAAGGAAACATCAGCTATATCACCAAGCAACCCACCACAACTACTTGGAGGATGCTGCAACTGGAGAAGGCCCAACAGAAAATGAGGAGGATGCTTTACGTTATATCATGAAATGTTGTGATATTGTCTTGTGGATAAGATTGGAAATAAATTAGGTTAGACTTTTCCTTAAATAAGCTTGTATGTTTTGTAAAATCTTAACTTCAGTATGATTTATTATCTATTATAAACTGTTTTTTTTTTTGCCTGGCATGAGTTTTTTTGTTAAAATATAAAAACTTTGTATGATGTAAAAGTTTATTTAAAGGCTTACATAATATAAAAGGCCATTAAATAAGTTAATAAATTTAAATTTTATAAATTTCAAATATAATTAATTTTTAACAAAATTATTGTATTGTACATAAAATAATTAAATTATATTAGTATATAACTAATAAATTATATAAGTATTATAAAATTTTAATTATATGTATGTATAAAAAATAAATAAGTTGTCTTGTTAGGTCAAATAATTTTTTTTGAAGGTTTAGGCTCATGGGTGAAAATAAGCTAAGTTTTACCTTAAATAAGTATAGCATGCTTTTTAAAACTTCAGCCTTAGCTTAGCCTATTATTTAACATAGGTTTTTTTTTTGCTTGTCCTAACATTTTTGTAAAAAATATAAAAATATGGTCTAACCTGATAGCATATTTAAAGGCCTAAATTACATAAAGGTCATCGAATATATTAATAGCCTCAAACTTTATATGTTTCAATTATACTTAATATTTAACAAAATTATTATATTATATATAAAATAAATAAATTATATTAATACATAATTAATAAATTATATAAGTATTATAAATTTTTAATTATATATATAATAAATAGGCTTTTTTTAAAGTTTATGTTTTAACTTATTTAACTAAATAAGCTTTTCTAAACGCTTAATACTAACTTGTTTGATAAATAGGTAAGACTGAAAGTTGGCTAGGCCGTAAGTCCCTGTTAGACTACCTGACCTATTTTCTACCCATACCTTTAAAAGCCTAAACATAAATTGATTAATAAATATGTTAGGCTAAAATAAATAAAAAAATAAGTTATGTTAACCCTTATTAAGCCAATTGACCTATTTTTACCCGAATTTGTATTAATCAATTTATTTGACAAAGTGTTAGTATATACAAGAATTTATTAAATGTAATTAATAATGCATTTTATCGCGTGTTTACAAGATTTGTGGGATCAATGTTTGTTTGTCATAATTACTTGCTCAGCAAGATGAATGACTTTTCTAAGTCATATTGCTTGACTTATGATATTTTTCAATGATTTGTTTTAAGGCTTACATATATATATATATATATAATCCACTATTGATTTCAATTTTATTCTTTTGGCAGCAGATGGAGCTTTTTCCTCCCTTCTGAATGATCCCACGAAAAACTAACAATGATGGAACTTTGTACTTAACTATAGTAGTTATTTACTTATTTTTTTTAACAGAGAAATAAGAAGAAGAAGAAATGTAAAAAATGATAGAAAAAAGAGTACCATATGGATGGAAATAAAAAAGGAGAGAAGGGTCTCCCCAAAGTGGCTCCCGTAAGGTAACGACTTCAAACTCAAACAAAGAACGTTTTCTCCAAGGCGAGAGCATGAATAGAAAGTAAACATATATACGTAATTGACTTGTGCAAGGTGAACATTCACAAGGACTTGCTGACCTTGTAATAAATTCACCGTTGTTCCCACTCCTCCCCAGCTCCTTGCATTAATACATCAATCCGTGATCTTATCATATCACTATTCACCACTTCAATTTGTTTAATTTTCTTTCTTTCTTTGTTTTTTTCCCGTGACCTCTCTCCCCATTGCTCGGCTGCTTTGATTGTGAAGTATATATGTTGGACATACCTGCAAACAAACCAAGTGCGCCATGATCGCTGGCCGATTTGACCTTGCCCACTGATGCATGCATTGTAATCATGCAAAACCTTTTTTCTGCTGAAGTTAGCACATAAGCACTAGTTGGCCGAGTGCTGTTTACGAAGCATAATAGTCACAACTCACAAATGCAGTGTTGGCAAATATCACTTCATCAGTTCATCCCCATCTTTTTTTTATTTTATATATTTTTAATAAAATCTAAATTATAGACCGAATATACCTTTTTCTTTTTCTTTTTCTTTTTCCTCATTTTATGTGGTACAAATTTAACAACTTAAGACGACCTTACTTGAGAACTTGATCAAAGTGAGTGGCCAGTGGACCTCATTAATGGGAGATGCACGCAAGTTATTCATCCAGGGAAGTCAACTTCATGATAATTCTTTGGATTTTTTTATGCAACAGAGAAAAAAGCATTAAAAAAAACTAGCCTCCAACGAACGTGGTATTTTTTTCTCTCTATATTTTTTATGGGTTTGAGCACTAAGCAGAAATACTATGGTTGCCTGGTTTCTTGTTTAACTTGCTATCTTTGGGATCAAAGAGAGATCTAAAATTGACCTAGTGTTGATAATTAAGCATAATTGATCACGGACGGTATTAGTAACAAAAGGTCAAGAGGGAAAGCAGAAGAATATATAAGAGTGAAACAAATCTTGTTTATTTGTTTGGTAAATTTTAGATAATAAAAATCAGAATTATAACCGTTGATTAAAAAATTTAATAATTTCAGGTTTTATAAAATATTAGGAGACGTATAACAAATTATGGATATATAATAATTTATTCACTTAATTTTTTAATTAATAATTATAATTTTATACTGTACTTTTTAAATTACATAATTGACTGTAAAGAATTCAAATTTTTTGTTTATTTGGTAAAACAAACAATAAATTAAAGATTTGACGGTGACATGTCAACAACCTTGTAATTAAATAACACATAATTTATTAAAGAATACTTACTAGCAGATTCAACACTTAATTAAATTTTACTTATCGTCTTACCAACTCCAAGATTTTTCTTTGTAATAAAAAAAAATCTTACAACGGCGTTGATATAATTACAATAATGATGGTTACTAAGGTGGATAATTATGATAGCACTCATACATGACTAGGGCCAATAATCTCAATCATCTACACTCACTGCATGTTTATTTTTTTTTAATAATTATATCTTTTCAATTAAAAGTAATTTTATTTAAAATTTATTTTATTTATTTAAAGTGTGTAAAATTAATTATAAGTTAACATTATTTTTTCATAACTAAAAACAGTTTTTTTAAAAAAACTGTTATTTTAAACTTTTAATTATTTGATTTTAGATTATTTTAAAATTAAGTTTTAAGAGAAAAATACTTATTTATCATAACTAAATAACTTTTTTAATCATTTCATATATTTTTTGGTAATTTCATACATAAAAGTGATTTTTTTATAATCTAAACAAAATTTTTTATCATAAAATTGATTATAAATTAACATATCCAAACATAAATTAATTTTCTCATAATTAATTTTTTTAAAAATCGATTATACACATAATCAATTTTTAATATAATTTTTTTTACAACTAATCCAAACACACTAAGAAGGATTATTGTGTATTATTGTGTTTTTAGTTACTTTTACTGGAAAGTAAAAGTAAAATCAACAACCGTGAACTTCAGAAGGATTTTTTTTATATATAAAAAATCAACGATGAATATCATGTTAATGCTAGTAAAGTAGTACTTATTTTAAATTTAAGGTAAATATTTTTATCATCAATTTCAATTCGTCAAAGTCTTGCAATATGTATCAGCAATTTGCCTTCTCTTCTAAATTTGGCACGTTAGCTTGATTTAAAGGAATACAAATTAATCAAGGGACTTATGGAATAAATTTTCTTTCTTCTTTTATTATCCCAAAACAGATAATTAAGAGAGAATTTATTATCAATTAAGAGAAATAGATAAATTTTTTTGTTGGGTTATCAACATTTAATTAAGGGACAAGAAAGAAGATTAGAAAAGAAAAGAGAATATTTACATATGAGACTTACAGTGTATTTGTGTAGGTTTTTATTTTTTAAAAAAATACTTTTATTTTTTTAAAAAATACTTCTATAAGTTTTTAAGTATGCGTGAATATAATTTTTTAAAAGTAGAAGTTAAAAAAAGATAAGCAAAGTTACCACTTATTTTGAAAATTAATGATTATCAACTTTTTTAAAAAAGGAGAAGTAGAAATAATTTTTAATATAATTTTTTGACAAAAATATCATTTGCCTATATTAAAAATTACATCACATGTCCTTTATTTTTCCCATCTTGCAAATTCTGCCTCCTTCATTTTAAATATCTTACATTTTAGTAATTTTGTTATACAAAAACCTTTTTATTTTTTTTATCCAAACAAATTTAAAAATTCTTCTATTACTTAAAAATACTTCTTAAACTTATGATCACTAATCTATTCCAAATGGATTAATGTCATAAAACTAAATTTTTTCGCTTTTGTCCCTCCTTAATTAATCTTTTTTTTAGTATTAACCAATTTACTTATTTTCTAAGGTTGGAAATGCAGACAAAATAGTAGAAGCCAGCCAAATTTATAGATACCATACCCCTTGTATTTGGATAATCCTCCAAACTCTAAAGAAAAACCAAATATATATATATATATATATATATATATAAAGAAAACAAGAAGAAATGTCAAATGGGAAACCGCCGAAGGTAAAATGGATGGGGGGCCAAATCCGGCCGAGTAGGGCTTGAAGCTGGAAACTTGGAATGAAGCAGAAAACATAAATAATGTGAACGTAGGACACCGCAAGCAGAGTATATAATGATTATGATTTATGAAACAAACAGACAGAGACGTTCGGATCGGTTTGCTTTTGTCCTGATCCATCATCGTCCACGTTCTTTATTGAACTTCCAAATTGCATTGCACCACTTGTTTCACACGTATGTACTTATATAATTAGATTCACTCTTTCCATACATATCTATTTTCTATTCAAAATTTTATATAGTTCCAAATTATCATGATTTTTATGCAAACAAAACCTATTTTTTCTTTCAAAACTAATCTATTTTTTTTTATATTACAGAGATCTCTTATAGATTAGTAAAGAGGAAAGAAAAAAACAAAAACAAACATTGAATCCATGATATTAACTTACTGTAACTGTTATGTGAGTTATTAGGTCAAAGCAAATAAGTAAAAATATATTTTTGTCCTTAACTTTTCTCTAAATTTTATTTTTATTTTATAATTATATTTTATTTCATTTTATTTTAGTTTTAAATATTTTTAAAACGCACCAAATTTATGTTAACTATTAATACTATTATAAATGTTAGTAAAATTTGTTGACATGACATTTTATATGAGTATAAATACACAATTGACTTTATTCAGTTAAGATATAAATATAAATATATATATTTGAAATAATGATTAAGGAATAATTTGATGATTTTTTAAAATAAAATAATATATTTTTAGAACGAAAATAAAACTTAAACTAAAGTTAAGAGACGTAAAATAAATTTTTTTTATAAGAGAGTATTATGAATAATTATTTTTTAAACTTCTATATTTATGCATTAATTAAAGAAATTATGTTTTTCATATATATTGATTACTAAAAAATGTTCTAAATTAATCTATAATAAAAAATTTGAATTTGATTTTAATATTTGAATTGATTTACATTTATAGTTATAAAACTAGGTTGATTATTGATTCAGGATAGGTACCGAGTTAGTGTATCATTGATTTAATCGGTGAGTTACTAATCAAATATCATAAAATTAAATTAATATATGGATATTAAATTAAAATAATATAAAAATTAGTGAAATTATAATTTAATTCAACATTAAGAAAATTCACAACATAATTATTTAATTTATACAATATAAAAGTTTTAAAAGAAAATTATGTATAAAAATTTAGTATATAATTTTTTTTTACTTTTTGTCTTTTAACTTTATTATAAATGTTATTTTCATCCCATGGCTATATTTTTTTTTGTCACAAATCTTTTAAAAAAAACTTAACAAATTTGTCACTAACAACTAATTGTTTTTTTTAAATTGGACAATATCAATTGTATACTTGTATTTACATAAGATGTCATATTAATAAATTTTGTTAACAGTTCTAACAGTGTTATCAATTAAAACAAATTTAATAAGTTTTAAAAATATTTTGAAACAAAATAAAGTTGTCAGAATAAAACTTAGAGTAAAATTGTGGGACAAAAAATATATCTTTATCAAATAAATATCTTAAATTATAATATGATGAGATTTGCTATCATTATTCTATTTTTATTTTTATTTTTATTTTTTTGAAATGGAATAGTACCATACTTTATTTTTAAAATTTGATTTCTTTTTATTTTTGTTACATTCGATGTACAAGCAAGAAAAGATAGTCGCATAAATGATTGAACTTTTAATATTAATATCACTCTTAAATTTTAAAGATTTAAGTGGGTGTTAATTAAATGACAACTTTGTTAACTAAATTTTACATTTTTAATCTTAAAATATTTCATACTATTCTCATTCGTCAGGTTTACTAATGAGGGCTCGATTTTAAATTGGGCTATAAGTACGCGGGGAAGAGAAACGATAGTTTGTCTTTTGTTATCATTATCCTTCGGAATGAATTTTATGATTTTGCGTCCTTTTAGACCTTTTGCATTTAATATTGTTAGTTTGCCATATGCTCCCCATTGTATATATCTGTATTGATTGACAAAATTAAAATTAAAATTAAAATGAGAAAGTGATTGATTCATATAAAGCTAAGCTTTATGGGCTCGTCAAAAAAATTAACCGGCGTTTATCTGTTGTGTAGGGGTGTGTCTCAGTTGTTAGTTAAACAAATTAAATTTTATACGAACAAATTTTATTCATAGTATAAAAATTTAAAAATCAAAATTTATTAAAAATATTTTATGACCAAAGTTAAACAAACACCTGACTCAAAAGGTATTAGACACCTTATGATATTAAAAAAAAAGGGCTAACATTTATGGGCCTTCCATTTAATAAATAATAATTTTACAGAATTGCTTGCCGTCTCTATTTAATTACAAGTTAATGCACATCGTTTTAATAATAACCTAAATGGTTCACACGAGGTTTTTAAATTTTCAATGGGAAAAAACCACGACATATTGCTAGAAACAAAAATAATAGGTGCGGCAATTGTTATGAGAGATGTCATGACATTTTAAAAAATAATAATAATTTTTTTAGCTTTTGTATGTTTTTTAAAAATTTCTTCTTCAAGTAATATTTTCTTTATGACAAAATTCTTCTGGCTTCGCCTCCAGTCATAAATTGCATTTTGTCATTATTTTTTTAATGCATCTAAAATAGTTGAAAAAGAGGTGACAATATATCAAACACAGTCTCAATCTTCATAGATAAGTGAAAAAAGGGAAAGCAAAAAAAAAAACTATCGTCATGCTATACATTTCATTACGTATTATTTTCCATTTAATTTTCCAAATACAATCGCGCAAGCTGAAACTTGATACAAATCATGGTTTATTTATTTTTTCATAAAAATTTCTTTCTTTTTTCACATAATTCCCCACAACGATAAAAAGATGTAGTGTATGGTTTTAAAACAGGAAATATCTCTCATGTGTTTGGCTTTATAATTCAATCACTCGTACTCTCAATATATTGTAGGGGTAATAAATAGATGAATTAGATGGATTTTAAATTTGATCATGGACAAAAAATAAATCATTAAATAGATGTTCTTTTCTAATTTTGACCGAAAAGATTATATAAAAAATATGAATTAGGATACTGAAAGTATGCAATTAGAGAAATTAATAATGTGAATATATAATTGGAGGGTAAGTCTTTAATTGAAAAATAGATAATTTAATTTAATATTTTAAAAAAAAAGATTATTACTGATTAAAAAATAGTGTTAATAAACATTCAAGTATTATTATAAAAAATTAGCACCTTGACACTCAATTTTTCGTTTTATTTTATTTAAATAATAATAATAATATAAATAATTAATCATTCCTGAATTTTATTTATTTAAAGAATAAGAATACTTATTTTATTAACTATAACTTCCTGTATTTTAAAATAAAGTTTGTATGGTGAAAAAAATATCAAATACCCAAATCAAGTTTTACTACTAAACATTAATATAGATGATAAATAATTTTAGTGCACAGTGTATGTAAAAAATTTAAATAATACAAATAAAATTTAAATGATTTTAAATCTAAATTTAACCAAATTATTATCCGATATTTAAATATGCAAACAACATATTCAAGTGTGAGAATTGCATAACTAATGACAATTGTCCCTCCCCAAATTATAAAAGCAATCTATTACTTAGGATAAGAGTAGATTGAGTACGTTTCTCTGTCTCTTTTTTCTTTTTTGGTGTGTTCGCCATAACCTCTGAAGACTGTGTAACTGTTAAGCACCACTAATATCATCCTCATACACGCACCGCTACAGAAGTTGGCAAAATCACATTACAGCGCGTTCATCCATTGACAAGCATGGCAGTCACTATTTACCACGTGATTAAATGCACCATTTTCCTCCTTTTTAAAGCTAATAGTCTTTTTCGCTTTTTATTTTATTTCATATGTAAAAAGGAGAATTACGTTATATTTACATTGAAGGGGGAAGCAAACTTTATATATACATTCTTCGCTTTTTTATGTGCAGCGTACTAAGGATAAAATCTTCATTTTATAGTGGTCCAAATCTTATGATTTCATTTGAAGCAACAGAATTTACAATCTTTTTGTTATTAATCTTCCATCTACGAAACATGAATACTTTAAAAATAAGATTTGCATTTAAATTCAACTATATAAATTTTTAATAAATACTTAAAATTGTATCATGTTATCAGCCTCATGCCTATATTTTTTAGCTTGAAAATAATCAGAGCTGTTGAAAGAGATAGATGCCATAGTCACAATAAATAGGATTATCAATTATGCACCTTATTTATGATAGTATGGTCGCTCTACTTTTTCACTATTAGAAAGATGGAGTTTGGAATTAGGCACTACAACATGTTTATGTGCCTTTATATGGTGTACATATGATGTCTTAAGTAGTATAAACTAATTGCTTGACTGTGTAGTCAAACTTCTCTAAGAATAAAATGCAAAAAAAAAAAAAAAATCTAAATGCGGGAAAAATTTATGAACTGTTAAATAGGAAAATTTTTATTAAAATTTTATTGGCTTCTTTGATATGATATAAGTTTATGTGCCTTTATATGGTACACTATGATTTGGTATAATATTTTTTAAAGTACTTCTATAAATTTTTAAGTGTGTTTGGATATAACTTTAAAAAGAGTAAAAGTTAAAAAAAAAAAGTGAAGTTATAATTTTTTTAAAAGCTAATGATCATTAGCTTATGAAAAAAGAAAAAGAAAAATAATTTTTAATATAATTTCCTGTCAAATTTTTTTTTCCTATATTAATAATTACATTTTATATTCTCATTTTTATTTTTGCAAACTCTATTCACAAAACGTCTCTTTTATTCTAGTTCACAAACCTTTGCTCTTTGATTCACAAATGTTTCTCTTGTTGGCTGCTTCATCTCATCTTACAATTTTACCTCAACTCAGGTAATAATAGTAGATTATGGTTTGAATTGTTTATTCTTTATTTATGATATCGTTTACTGTTTGATTTCATTTAAATTTTTTTATTGATTTCATTTGCTCTTTTGTTATTGTCATCCTATGATCCACTTGCAGGTTAGTAATCCTCTTTGTTAAAATCAACTGAATTTTATTACAAATAATCTATAATAGTGTATTTTGACTTATTTTTTTGATTTACAAGTAAGTATTAATTGGTTAATTTTAAATATCTTACATTTAAAGGGTTCTTAAGACTTTACAAAATTACAAGAAAAGATTTATAAATGCCATACATTTTTAATAATTTTGTTATCAAAAAGTTATTATGTTACATTTTATCTAAACAAATTTAAAATTTATTTTATTACTTAAAAATAATTTTTAAATATTATATCTAAATACAAAATAATTTTTTTAAAAGAATTTATTAAAAAATATTTTTAAAAAAACTTATCCTAACGAGTCATATAACCTGTTGTTTAATAACCTTCTCCTCTTAAGGACAGCCCATTTTCATTTCAATTTCTTAGAGGCAACTGTTAATATGTACCAAACAATAATATTATATGAGAACTAAAAATAGAACTCCAATAACTTAATAAATCAAATAAAAACCAGTTCTTGGAGAAGGAGAAACCCTGGTCAGTGAAACTTGGAGGTCAAGCTCAAAGAATCCACCTCGAAGTTGCCTTTTCTATTTGTCTTTTTTTTGGTGAGAAATGAATTGCAGTTGCTCTTACCTAGAAGATATGTATCTCCTACCTAGCTAACGATTCTTGGTTTTGCTTCGACTTTTCGCTTATATTAATTATGATTTATGTTCAATTTTAGAACACATTGGTTGGCCTTAAACTAGAAATGAAACTTTCAATCACCTAAAATTTTTAGCATAAAAAAATTGAATGTAGTATGTAGTACGTACGCATTGAAAAAAAGAAAAAGAAAAATGCAGAATGGTCATCGATAATAAAATGGGGATTGCTTTGACTAGAAATTTCAAATAGACACCAATGACCAAAGGAACAGCTGTGGCAGGATCTATTAGCATTATATTGCTATTTTTTATTATAAACAATAAATAAATATATTAGCAGTCCCCCATCAGGGAAGAAGATGCTTGCACCTCAAGCAATAACGAAGTGCATATAATGTGTTGGAACGGCTCAATAGAACCGGCATCCAAACCAGAATCTGCTAAGCAGTAACAGAGTTCAGCTTCAGCACCTTAGAGATATCCCAGGAACTGGTAGTTCCAGCCTTTCAGTTTCGGGGTACCCTTTTCCATCCTTTCCCAACAAGGAAAAATTATATTCTATACTTATCTCTTCCATTTTTCACTCTTTGGTTGAATAAATTTTTCTCCACAGCTCTCTTTCTCTCTCTGTTTCTCTGTCTTGTTCTTTCTTTCTGTGTTTTAGTAAACGGGTTTGTTGATAGTGATGGTTATGGTTTTGTAGAAATTCTTGTGATGGGTTCCACGAAGTTGGTGGTATGGTATTTTAATTATGTCAGGAACGGCGATCTTCCCCCCCCCCCCCTCCTTCTAAACCTCTGGTTTGACTCTTAAATTGCAGCATTTTTCTTCCTTCCGAGTTATTACTGTTACTTAATATTATCTTAATAAAAAGAGAGTGATGAGCCATGCCTTTTTTTTTTCCTTTATGTGTTCTTTCTTTCTGAGGTGGTTGGCAACAAAATGAAAAATATTTACCGTCCTTCCTTTTTTGCCTGAATCCTAATCAAGTGTGTGTTCTTGTTTCTCCACAAAATCCAGCACCTTCAAGAAGTAATTAATATATAGCTAGAACTTTATATGAACGATGAACACAACACACATTTTTATTTTTATTTATTGCTCTGTTTCGCAATCATATGGGATAAATCCAAGTGCCAAGACAGAAATCTAAGTTCTTCCTTTTATACGATGGTTGTGAACGAATCTTCCTTTTAACGCACTCTGAAAGCCCACGTTGCGCTTTTTCAACCAGCTTTTTGTTGCTTCACGTTTCCGAGTACTTAAAAGAGTCTCACATTCAATTACGCGTTTGGTGAATCTATAAAATGTCAACTGGGTCCTGGAACTTGAATAGCTTTTAAAACAACTGGTACCAATTCTCTTCTTCTATGCGAATTTAGTTTCATTCAAGAAGGAAAAAGCCTAGGAAATCTTTGTACTGGGCTGTTTAGCTCTGCTTCAACCTGACCCTGATTCTATAATCTGTATATCTGTCAATTCTAAGTTATCTAGTTTGTGATCCTTGGAGTTGTTAATGTTTGCTGGGCCTGCTGAGTCGATGATCTTTTGGGTTGGCTTTCTGAGTTGCTAATTTTTTGTATCAATTACTTTGCATAGGTTGAGCATAGAAGGTACTGATCTGACATGGGGGCCGAGAATGGTCTGGATGGCGAAAAGAATAAACATGATGAGGCAACCACATCAGAAAATCCAGCAGAAACCAGCACAAACGAGGAAAAGGGCGAAACGAGCAAACAAAAAGAAAAAGCGGACACAGTTCCATTTCACAGGCTGTTCTCATTTGCAGACTCCACTGATATTCTGTTGATGATTGTTGGCACCATTGGGGCCATTGGAAATGGTTTGGGTTTGCCTCTCATGACATTACTGTTCGGGCAAATGATTGATAGCTTCGGAAGTAACCAGCAAAGCACCGACGTAGTCGAACAAGTTTCCAAGGTAAAAACAGGGAACGAACTAATAATGAACATGTTTTGGTTACTTAATAGATGCAGCTGAAATTTGGCTTTACTTTGTGACATCTCTTAGGTAACCGAGTCGAGATATCATGCCCAATATTGCAATTTATAAATATGCGTTTGAAACTCTGTTTAGCGTTCTTCAGGTTGTGCGATTGACATGGTTCAGTTACATGATAAAATTGCAGGTCTCTCTGAAATTTGTATATCTGGCTGTTGGATCTGGTTTGGCAGCATTCCTCCGTAAGTATATTCGGGAATTAAGATCACTGCGGTTTTCCTAACCATAATATCTTATAATCACTAGTGTTTTTTAGACATGAAGAAAAGACACTGAACTTGAGGAAACCAATTCATTTTTCAGAGGTGGCTTGCTGGATGGTTACAGGGGAGAGACAGGCTGCACGAATAAGGGGTTTGTATTTGAAAACTATACTAAGACAAGATGTTGCTTTCTTTGATAAGGAAACAAACACCGGAGAGGTGATAGGGAGAATGTCAGGTGACACGGTTCTCATACAAGATGCCATGGGTGAGAAGGTATTATATGCTGCAACAGTTACATAATAGACTTGAATGCAATTTAGGATCAAAAGCCACTTTGAATTTACTGAACCCTTGCTTGTTTAAACAGGTTGGGAAATTTGTGCAGCTAATAGCAACATTCTTTGGGGGCTTTGTGATAGCATTTATCAAAGGGTGGCTTCTTACCGTTGTCATGTTGTCCACTCTTCCACTTCTTGTTGCGTCTGGCGCTGCTATGGCCATCATCATAGGCAGGATGGCTTCCCGAGGTCAAAGCGCTTACGCAAAAGCTGCACATGTTGTTGAACAGACAATTGGCTCAATAAGAACCGTATGTTGTTGTTAAACCGAAATAGATATCTGGGAAATTCTATAATTTCTCAGTACAACGTGCTTACTTCTTTCTTGCTGCTTACCTTTGACAGTACTATGATATTCATTATTTTCTTTTCCGTGTATATATCCAGGTTGCATCGTTTACTGGGGAAAAGCACGCAGTATCTAGTTATAGCAAATTTCTTGTAGATGCTTACAAATCAGGAGTTCATGAAGGTTTCGTAGCCGGAATGGGTCTAGGCACAGTTATGTTTGTTATTTTCTGTGGTTATGCTTTGGCTGTATGGTTTGGCGCAAAGATGATAATGGAAAAAGGATATAATGGGGGCACGGTGATTAATGTGATTATTGCTGTGTTAACTGCTTCCATGTAAGTAGCTTCAATTCTATATATTTCATGTGCTAATGAAGTTTAAAAGTTCCTTGCTTCTTTATTAAACCCAACACAAACACACACTGGTATAGAGATAATTTACATAATTTTTTTTAATACGGATATATATCTTAGGTCTCTTGGCCAGGCATCCCCTAGCATGAGTGCTTTTGCAGCGGGTCAAGCTGCAGCTTATAAGATGTTTCAGACAATTGAAAGGAAGCCAGAGATAGATGCTTATGAACCAAATGGAAAAATATTAGAGGATATTCATGGTGAAATAGAGTTAAGGGATATTTATTTCAGTTATCCAGCCAGACCTGAGGAGCTGATATTCAATGGATTCTCTCTTCATATACCTAGCGGTACAACTGCAGCTTTAGTTGGACAAAGTGGAAGTGGAAAGTCTACAGTTATCAGTTTGGTAGAAAGATTCTACGATCCACGGGCAGGTGAAGTTCTTATTGATGGCATTAACCTGAAAGAATTTCAGCTTAGATGGATCAGAGGAAAAATTGGCCTTGTCAGCCAGGAGCCGGTGTTGTTTGCATCTAGCATTAAGGATAACATTGCATATGGAAAGGACGGAGCAACAATTGAAGAGATAAAATCTGCATCTGAACTTGCGAATGCTGCTAAATTCATTGATAAACTGCCTCAGGTTCTAGGTTCTAGCCAGTTTACTACAATTTCAAAGCTATTTCTGGATTCATAATCTTGTAACTTGTTAAGTAACCTCGAGCTCTTTACCTTTGCATCCAGGGATTGGACACAATGGTTGGTGAGCATGGAACTCAGCTGTCTGGCGGGCAGAAGCAGCGCATTGCCATTGCAAGAGCAATCCTGAAAGATCCAAGAATTCTACTTCTAGATGAAGCTACAAGTGCACTTGATGGAGAGTCTGAAAGGATAGTACAAGAGGCTCTAGACAGGATCATGGTCAACCGAACTACTGTTGTTGTAGCACATCGCCTGAGCACAGTGAGGAATGCCGATATGATTGCTGTAATTCATCGAGGGAAGATGGTTGAGAAAGGTACCATAAAAGTTTCGTGAAAAACATGTCTTCTTTTCATTGATTAAACCATTGATCATAAATATGTGTCACGCTTAGTGGTTAGCTTTCTCACTGAGATCAGTGATGCATAATTTCTGATACTCTTGTTAACATAATATATATTAGCTACATCATCATATAGTTGAAACAATTCAGTAACTTCTTGGTGAATGATGAACACTTAGATTCTGAAACCATTCGCGTGTCCACTTTGAAAGAAGAAAAAGAAGGCATTTCCTTTGGAGAGGTCATGCATGACCCTTTGCCACTTGATTTGTTATTCTAGAATTTCCAGTCCTCAAGAACTATTGTCTTTCCTCAATAACACGGATCCTAGAACTTCTCCAGGCTACAAATAGAGACTAGAATTGAAGTTATCATAATTTTGTTTGTATATATCTCACTATAACTTTGTGTTTATTAATCAGGAACACACTTAGAATTACTCAAGGATCCCGAGGGTGCTTACTCTCAACTTATACGCTTACAAGAAGTAAACAAGGAATCAGAAGAAAGTGCAGACCATCAAAACAAGAGTGAACATTCCGTAGAATCCTTTAGACAGTCGAGTCAAAGGAGGTCACTTCAAAGATCTATTAGTCGGGGATCATCTGCAGGGAATAGTAGCCGCCACTCATTTTCAGTTTCGTTTGGTTTACCCACAGGAGTTAACGTCCCTGATCTTGAACTTGAAGACTCACAAGCCAAGGAAAAATCACCAGAGGTTCCTCTCCGGCGCCTTGCTTCCCTCAACAAGCCAGAGATTCCAGTGCTTCTGATTGGATGTGTAGCTGCCATAGCAAACGGTGTTATATTTCCAATATTTGGTGTGTTGATTTCCAGTGTTATCAAAACATTTTATGAACCATTTGATGAGATGAAAAAGGATTCCAGGTTTTGGGCAGTAATGTTTTTGATCCTTGGTCTTGCATCTTTACTGGCGATTCCATGCCGAGGATACTTTTTTTCTGTGGCTGGCAGTAAGTTAATCCAACGTATCAGGTTAATGTGTTTTGAGAAGGTGGTCAACATGGAAGTTGGTTGGTTTGATGAGCCTGAAAATTCAAGCGGTGCAATTGGTGCAAGGCTCTCAGCAGATGCTGCATCTGTGCGTGCCCTTGTTGGTGATGCGCTGGGACTATTAGTTCAAAATATAGCATCTGCATTGGCAGGTTTGATTATTGCTTTCGTTGCGAGCTGGCAGTTGGCGTTTATTATTCTTGTATTGATTCCCCTGATTGGATTAAATGGATATGTTCAAATGAAATTCATGAAGGGATTCAGCGCAGACGCAAAGGTGAACTTGTTTTCAATAGCTATACAAAGCTACATATGAAACTGCATTATTTAGATTTTGCTACAAATTCTCAATATGGTAATGCCAATTGCTGCAGATGATGTACGAGGAAGCAAGCCAAGTTGCTAATGATGCAGTTGGAAGCATAAGAACGGTAGCTTCTTTCTGTGCTGAAGATAAGGTTATGGAACTATATAGGAAGAAATGTGAAGGCCCCATGAAAACAGGGATGCGACAGGGCTTGATCAGTGGATCAGGATTTGGGGTTTCATTTTTCTTACTCTTTTGTGTCTATGCAACCAGTTTCTATGCGGGAGCTAGACTTGTGGAGGCTGGCAAGACATCATTCTCAGATGTTTTCCGGGTACTAACTCTTTCATACTTGTCCAACATTCGTTGTCAACTTGTGGGGAAAGTCTAAGTATTGCATTCCAACACTTCGTTTTTCCTTCTTAAAAATGTAGATATCTTCATGTTTTGCAGGTTTTCTTTGCGTTAACTATGGCAGCTATTGGAGTTTCCCAATCAAGCTCCTTTGCTCCTGACTCTAGCAAAGCCAAGTCAGCTACTGCTTCCATATTTGGTATGCTTGATAAGAAGTCAAAGATAGATCCGAGTGATGAGTCTGGTACCACACTGGATAGCGTTAAGGGAGAAATTGAGCTTCGTCATGTAAGCTTCAAGTATCCATCTAGGCAAGATATACAGATTTTCCGAGACCTCAGTTTGAGTATACATTCTGGCAAGGTAAAGTTTAAATGAGTTCTATTTTAAACTCCATTTCATTTCAAAAAGCAGCTGAAATGCATGTTGCAAGTTGCAACTAATGGTTCCCATCAAATTTTTTGTTCCAGACGTTGGCCCTTGTTGGTGAAAGTGGAAGTGGGAAATCCACAGTGATTGCCTTGTTACAGAGATTTTATGATCCTGATTCAGGTGAAATTACACTTGATGGGATAGAAATTCGGGAGTTACAGCTCAAGTGGTTAAGGCAGCAGATGGGCCTTGTAAGCCAAGAGCCAGTATTGTTCAATGACACTATCCGTGCCAATATTGCCTATGGAAAGGGAGGCAATGCAACTGAAGCAGAAATCATAGCTGCAGCAGAACTGGCCAATGCCCATAGGTTCATTAGTGGCTTACAACAGGTAAAAAAACACTGCCAAACATTTTTTTCGGCCTTCCTTATTGCTTGTCTTTGCTATAGTTTCATTTTCATTTTCAAGTAGACTTTTGTGTTAGTGGGTGAACTGTTCACATAGGCAAAAGTGCTTAACATCACGTTTTTCCCTGATATCACAGGGTTATGATACTGTAGTGGGAGAGAGGGGAACTCAATTATCTGGTGGGCAGAAACAACGAGTAGCCATTGCACGTGCTATAATTAAAAGTCCAAAGATATTGCTACTGGATGAGGCCACAAGTGCATTAGACGCCGAGTCAGAGAGAGTTGTCCAAGATGCATTAGACAGAGTGATGGTGAGCAGGACCACTGTGGTTGTGGCACATCGTCTATCTACAATAAAAAATGCAGATGTGATTGCAGTGGTAAAAAATGGAGTTATAGTAGAGAAAGGAAGGCATGAGACGCTCATTAACATCAAGGATGGATTTTATGCTTCCTTAGTCCAACTTCACACAAGTGCTTCAACAGTATGAGTTTTGCCACTTTGTTGTACTCTAGATTCTTCCTTCTCTTTTCATCTTTTCTTCTTTTTACTTAATTTTGAGAAGTTCAATAGAAGATCAATACCTAACCTTTGTTTCCCTTTTCATATAAGAAAATTGATTAATGTTCTCATTAATGTAAATTCTCAATGGATGATTAAGAAAAAGTGAAAAACGATGGAATTGCCTACAATAGCTTGTTAGAGATATGGCAAATTTTAACATTATTTTCTTTCAATGTAGCTTTCTCTTTCTAACTTCCTTACAATTATTATGGCTTAAAGATTTCAATTGTAGTTTTCCATATATTCAGCACGTTGAAAATCATTACACATCAAATTAAAAATTTCTTTCTGAATTCTTATTCAGCTATGACCTAAAGAGGATGGATTGTATTTATTTTCTTTTAGAAGAAAAATATTACTTTACTATAGTGAATCGACTTGATGTCGGCCATATACCAAATAAACTCTTCCTATTGGGTCCCTAATCATTTTATTGTTTGATGATATCAATTTTTTTTAATTACAATTCCGCTGGTGACTTTTTTCTATAATGTTATTAACTATGAAAGTGCATCAAGTTCACTTTAAGGCAACTGAAAAGAAACAGATAAAAAAGGACCATGCTAGTGCCAAACCTGACTTTACATTTCTTTAAAAAAAGGAAAGGATTTTGGCATATCAGTGTACATCATGAAATAGTGGAAAAATAATCTGTTATACAATTTGCATTAATTTTAAGAAAATTAAACGAGTCTAATAAAATTAAAAATTATTATATATGAACATATATAAGTGATCACATAAAAAAATAATGTGAAAATTTGCATAAAAAATAATGTGAAAGTACTCAAAGTAGCATAACTAAAGTAATCAAAGTAGCATAACTTTCTAAAAACTCTATAATCTCCCACCTTGAGAACGATAATTATGAAGGGAAAAAAAAATTTAAGTGCGAACGTCATGCATGACGAAGTGTTATAATAAAAAAGGTGGAAATTAACCTACCGAATCCAAATGTCGTCTGTCGGTACCTTACGTAGTCTCACTCTCAAATCTCAATGCTTGCCGCTCACAGAACATGTTCATTGGAAGAATCGAAAGTAAAAAGTAATGGGATTAGTCTATATGACGCGTACCAACTATTAGATTAAGACAAATCCACAGTGGAATGGCACCTAAAATGTACTAATGAGTTGAATTCTAGAAGATAATGACACCATCAGCAATTTGTGGAATCTAATCAATTACTCTATACAGTTAAATAACGAAGGAGCAAACAAAAAAAGAAAAAAAAAAGATAGAACGAAACCAAATAAAGCATTAAAGTGTGTGAAACTTTATTAACGTTTTTTCAATCTTTCATACAAGCCACTGGGCGGCTATTGATGACACTTCCTATTTCATGCAGATGAAAAGGTATTGCCCCAAAATGTAAAAACTTCATGCATTGAAAAAAATCAGGTTAGTATAATAACACCCAAATTTCAAATATGCATCATTCAAATATGCATCATTGGCCTGAGTTACTTCGCTAAGGAATTGCCGCACGTAGGCCCCAGCCACAATATTGGACTGAGTGAGTCTTGAACCATTCAAAATCAGAATCTAGTTAATAGTTGACTTTAGAAACCAAGAGGTGCCTAGGAAATAAATAAGTTTTGCTTTTTATTATTATTATTATTATTGTAAACAAAATACATATTAAGAAAATTATTTTAATATTTATTTTTTTTAAATATCAATACTTAAAATAAGTTGTAAATTATTTATTAATTATTATTTATATTTAATAAATTTTTAAATATTTATTATAAAATTAATATTTAATAAATAATTAATAATTCACACTAAATAATAAATATGTAAAATATCATCAAACTCCCCTCAATCTATTACTATTTATGAGTGGGGAAGTACAGCCCTCTTCAGTTCTATAATAATCCTGGACTTACAATGCCCAGGTCCGAGCTCGTCTCCACGAGTGTCAGTGAAATCAAAATCAATGCAATAGTCAACTAAAAATGTTTCCTTAGTATAATTTCTAGAACCTTATTTATATTATGTTCTATATAGGCATTTTATCTTCAACTTTTTTTTAAATTTTCGATAGGCATTTTATCTTCATTTTATTTTTAATTTTCGAAATTTTGTGTTAGTTAAATATTAGTTTCCATTTAGTGCTTGGATCTATAATTTAATTTTAGTATTTATACTGCACTTCATAGTGAAATAATTATGTGTTTTATATTAATTATGAGATACTTATATACACATGTCCTTTTAAAAACTTAAATTGTTAAGTAAATATTTGTAAATAATTTTATATTTTTACGATGTCTTTTTTTACAAGAGTATTTTAAATTTGAAGTTTAAACAAAACACATGTCTATTTTATTTTGTAATAAAATTTAATTTTATTTAAAAAAATTAAGACAACAAAAAAAAACTTTTAGGTAAAGCCTCTCATAAATAATTTTATATTTATAGCGCATTCTCTTTTCAACACCTCTTTTCCGGAGTGGAATGAAAGATCTTTTAGCTCTGTAGTTTGGAAATAAACTATTTCCCTTCTTATCATGGTTAGAATGCCGCACTAAATTGATAACATCAAAATTGAAAAAGTACCTTTTTTTAAAGACAGGAACTTTAATGAAAACTCAAGCATTGCAAAATTACGTGCTCGTTTATTTGTAAAATTAATATGCTCAATTTTCTACGCTAGAGAAGCATGCATATAATCAATTTCAGTGTGATAATGATAGCTTCTTTTCTGATCTATTTCGTAGAGGTGATTTTGAGTGGAAAGAAAATGAAAGAAGACAAAATAAATAAAAAATGTCATTTTCTCTTATTTATTAATGAAATGAAAATAAAAGAGATAAAAACTTTTCTTCTTATTTTTTTTTTATTTTTTTCCTCTCATTTTTTTTTAAAATTAGGCTAAGGCTTTGTTTGGATTATGAAAAAAATAAAATAAAAAGAAATAAAGAGAAGAGAAATAGAGTAGAAAATGAATAAATTTTTAAATTGTTTGAATTAAGAAAATTATGAGAAAAATAAAAAAAAATTAAATTTTATTATAAATACATATTTACTCTTATTTATTTATTTATAAAATAATAAAAAAAATATTAATTAAATTTTTATTTTCATCTATTTTTTTTTATTTTTTCTTACTTTATAATAAAAATAAAAAAAATATAAGACTCATTATTTTTTTTTAATTCTTTTTAACCAAATAAAAAAATTTCTTAATTTCTCTTTTATTTTTTAATTTTTATTTTTAATTTTAATTTTTCTCATACCAAACAAATACTAACCTTTAGTGGGACGAGGCGGTTAGGTCCCGAATATAAACATAGAGATGCGTGGGTGCAATACAAAAAGAAAATAAAGGCTCTGTGAGAAGAGTAATCAAAATCATGTAACTTCTCAAAATTCAAACATCAAACTACTTGTCAACGTCGCTTTTATCACTCCTTGAAACGAGGCCAGTTTGACTCTTTGAGCAACTTCACGGGACTTGCAGCTTCAGCATTTGATGATGGAAAAATGACGTATAAGTCGGTTTGGAGAAATTTTTTTATATTTTAGTTTATTTTAAAAATTAATTAAATATTTAATTTAATTAATTAAAAATTATATATATAATTAAATATATATTAAAATATTAAAATAAAAATTAATTATTAATTAATTGTATATAAATTATTAATTAATATAATTAAATACTTAATTAATTCTAAAAACGAATTAAAAAAATTCTTTTTTCGTAAGTCGACAATAATTGTATTGGCTTTAAAAACTTATGCTTATCCATTTAAGTACTAGTGCCTGTTTTTTAAGTTTCTTCAGCATTTCCTTCAATATCCACCTTAGCCTTTTTAGCCTGGGGCTTGACTTTTATAATCACCCTCACAAGCCGACTTCAAAGGGTTGGTGTTGTAAAGTCAAATTTTGATACCAGGCTAAAAATTTGATGTTTTAATATTTTTTAATAAAAAAGAGAATAATTTTTTTTACCTTAAATAGGAAAAAAATATATTATGAATTTAAATTTTACTAAAAATGAGAGTGAAAAATGTCAAAGTTAATAACAAATGAGATAAAAAAAGATAACCATAGTACTTAACTAACTCGTATGAAAGAGTAAAAATTTCTAAAATCTTAACTCTTTTAAATATTTTGATTTGAAAAATAAGAATTTTATTATTATTCAACTAAATATCAATCTTTATTGTAGACATCAATAAAAAATTAAAAGTGAAATAATTTTTTTTTTAAAAACTTGGTTTTATTAGAAAAAAATTAAACGTTACTTCCTTAAAAAGATAAAAAATAAAGAGAGGTGCTTGATAAACTCCTGAAAAGAACTGTTTAAAATAAATAAAATAAGAAAAAAATAGAAATTATGAAAAAATAATTAGAATAATTAACTAATTAATATGAATGAGAAATAATAAATTTTATTAAACATTAACTTAAGAACTTTAGTGACCTTAATTTATTATAATTAAAAATAATAATTATATAAATTATAAATATAATATTATTAAACTATGAGACTTAAAATTTTAAGAAACTCAAACAAAAACTTTACTTATGCTTGAGCAGGCACTGCATGCTCATGCCTAATGGACGGGAGGCTGGATTCTTCTTTCCAGCCGATTTGTCTTCCTGCAAGAGAAAATAGGGTGTGACATGCTTTAAAATAGCAAAGTTCCCAACTACAACTGACGCACATATAATCAAGGAAGGATCTCGAAATTAAATCCTGGCTAACTGATAAAGGTTTATTTGCAAGGCCCAAGGCAAATTCGGATTCATCAATCACCACAACGTCCTATGTTTTCAGTTAATATTGCTGAAGAACAATCCTATTAAAACATAATATAAAACAAATATTTACAAATAAAATGGATTTTATCTCCCAACTCTATGGCCTTTGGGTTAGGCATACAATAAAGAATCTTCAAATTTTCTTGCAATCAGCAGCAGTACGAACTACCAGCAACTCCTAAAGCAAAGCACTAAGGACTTAGGCTGGGAAATCAATCAGTGGCAAATAATTGGTTTGTGTTGATAGCCATTAATGAGTGAAAGCAGTTTTTCTTTTAGTGATTTCCAAAAATGTACCAAAAGTTATAAAACGGTGCAAATAAATAAATAAATAAAAAGCAGCCGCCATCAGTTTTCTTCCTTCATTTTGCACAAGTGGTAGCTTATAGCTTTTTTTGGGTACACAGTAGTAGCTTATAGCTAAATACTCATTATATGACAGGGTATTTGTGGCTGGGGTTCATATGGCGAAACCCCCAGATGCAATACATCAGAGCATTCAGCAACTTCACGAATACCACATTTATCCCATTTCCATCAATTAAATTAGATTAAGAAACAGGAACACCCAATTTCTAGGTAAACTGTTCTCATTATGTAATATACTGAAGCCAGTGCTACCAGTACTGGTTGATGAGAACTTTTGTTCGTTGTGCACCCACTTTTCATTTCTGCTTTATAAATGCATGTATTTATGTTGGTCTGACATCTAGTGGTTTTGACAGTTGACACCATGTCGACTTCAATGACTAACAAATTAGACATCCCTTCAGTGGTTGGCCATTGGAACATTACAAATTATGGCTTCTGTTTACATCTTATGAGAACAAACATGGACAATGTGCAAAATAAATAATAAGACTGACTATTCACTCTTAGGGGAGGGGTGTTATAATCTAGTAACCCTGTCCACCGCATCATTATCAAAAGACAGCCTTGGGTTAGGAGATTGTTGGGGGAAGAAATAAATTCTAAGTCTACAAAGAAATGAGGAAAAATGGATTCGACCATGGAAACTTGAAGAATGTTTTCAAGGTTTCGACGAAGTTATTGCAAGTATTTTTCGTCGGATAACAAGTTTTCGTCGAAGATGATATTACAAATGTTGTCCGTCGGATGATTGTAAATGTCGAAAAGATTCATTTTTATTGAAGGAAAATGCTGCAAATACTATTCGTTGGATAATGAGTTTGCAGGTGTTGTTCGTCGGAGGACAAGTTTTTCATCAAAGAAGACAGTGATTGATCGTCGAATAATAGTCTCCGTCGAAAAGTTGCACCCAATTTCCTTATAACTTTAACAGTTTTGTACAACGAGTACGTGGGTTAACTGCCATGTATACGTGTTTACGTTTTAGGAGTCGGTTATTTTGCTTAAGTTTTGTCTATAAATATTAGAATTTACGATGTAAAAAAGGGTTGGTTACTGGATATACAATCCTAACATCTCACCCGAGCAGATTAAAGGATTCGATTCCAAGTATGCCTTCCATTTTCGTTTCAAGCAATTTATCTTAATGCAATGTTCTTTTGAATTCCTTTTACTTTTTGCGACTTGTCTTTTAAAATTCATTTACTTCGAGTCCTGTTCTTTAAATTCATTTACTTTCTTTTGTCACGCTGTTATTTTCCTTTACTTTCTGCAATTTACATTACTTTGCCTTGTCCTTTAAAATTCATTTACTTCGAGTCCTGTTCTTTAAATTCATTTACTTTCTCTTGTCACGCTGTTATTTTCCTTTACTTTTTGCAATTTACATTACTTTGCTTTGTCCTTTAAATTTCTTTACGTTTCATTGTATTTTTACTTGCATTCATTTATTGCTTTTCATTCGTTTTCTGCAATTTATATTTACACTGTTCTTTGTTCTTGTACTTAACTCCTTCTTGTTTTGCACCAAGTTTTTACCTTTTCTCATACGAGATTACCACGTAACTCGTCGCAACCCACATTCGATTGATAAATATATTTGTTTGTTTAAAGTTTACATTTACAAAATTTCACATAGAAAACCACCAAAAAATGAACTGCTCCTCGTATAAATAGAAGTATCTGTGTAAATGTCAAATTGATTATTGATGCCAATATGCATACACGGAACGGGGTTGCGAGGGAAATAAAGACATTCCAAGATCTTATTCAGCAGATAATAGACCTCCCTATTGATCCATTATGTAGAAAGAGGTTATTGAAGAAGTCAGGAAATCAGGAGCAACTAAGGCATCATTGTATGGCAAAGTACACATTATAACACCTTTGCAGCACAAAAATGGTAGTGATGCAGATAAAATTCACTGAAACCATCCTGTAGCACAGCTAGAGGGGCTCTTTCTTAGTTCATACACAATGTTGGACTGACAATTCTTTTTCCCCTCGTGCACTGGAAAGTCGAAACTCCTGAGCCTACATTTAAGTACATGAGATATAGAGTCAGTTTGTTATAAATTATTTGATGAAAAAATTACTTTTTTTAAGTGAAAAATCATTTTTAATGATATTTATTGTGTTTGTTTAAGCTTATTAAAAAAATTATTTTTAATGATATTGATTGTGTTTGTTTAAACTTATTAAAAAAATTATTTATTTAAAAAAATTATTTTTATAGTCAAAATGAAAAGCTATTCTTATTAGCTTTTGAAAAAAATTTCTGGCAATAAAAAAGAGAAAAGTTACTCTTATTTTAAAAAATAATTTTTATAATTATAAACAAACACAAAATAACTTCTACTTTTCTTAAAAACCTCTAAAAAACAATCTCTAAATTATTGAAGGTCAAAATCAATTTTTTTTTAATCTATAAGAAAGAGGCCTATATTCTATTATCAGTTAACGAATGATTAATACACTAGCAGTCTAGCACGCTACTACATTAAGAGGAATCAGTTGATTTTACATGTTGCAGTTATTGGCGCAATACTCATTTTTGAATTCCCTACGTCGATTAGTGAACAAATATGGCTACAACCATATCTTAGACCTTCATTACAAAATAGTTATCCAGTTTTGGTCTTCGGCAGCCAAGGCAGGATTCAAATATGCTATGCCCCAAACCTATCAAGAATCAAACCTCAATATACAAACCACTTGCCAAGGATTGAGTGGCAGGTAATAAACAAAACAAAAGAATGTAACTCAGTTGAAACCAATTAGAAGAACTAAATAATGCTGATATTTATATTCTCATGGTCCCAATAACCAGAAGTAGAAAACAATGCCTCACAAACAACAGCTCTCTCAATTTCATTATGTAAATGTCAGAATCCCTACTGAGCTCTATAGCGGCATCCTGTAAGATCCCCATTTATTCTTCAATAATTATGAGACCCAGCATACATAGTTAACCTTGTATAGGTTATTCCATGAGGGCTCCAACAGTTTAACATTTTCAATTACCTGTCAAATTAATAGCACAAAGCTTTCAGTCACCTATCAAATCCATAGCACAAAGAATCAATGGGAAAGGCTTTAAGTACTTGCATTATGTTCATACAAGTTAAATCCATAGCACAAAGAGTCACTGAAACAACAGAGACAGCTCAGAATCATCTTTGCAGAGGGCTTTAATTCCAGTGTGTCAACGAAAAGACCCAAACTAGGTTTTTAATGGATATTTATCGCCTCTTTATGAACAAAAATAATACAAAACTTAAAAACCTGTTCTGAATCATCTTATATGCCTCAGCCATGGACATCACATTCTTCTCACTAAAGCATCATCTACCACTTTCTTTGTTTTTTTTATGAACCATCTCCAGTCGATCCATCCCTATTCCCTAAGTTCTAACTTTATCCCAAAGTTTCAAATTGTCGGGCTTGAGAATAATCCACTCTCTATCTCAACTGATTTGGGGCCATGATTGAAATGTTCAGCTAGAAAGAGAAATACGACTGGGAAAGCAGATTCTTCTCTAGTGAAACTAAAACTCTTTTGGCGAGAGATCATTAAAGAAAGGAGTAAGATAAGTTATGGATCAACTTGTCAGTGGGAAGGGTATATAAGGGAGATATCCAAACCAAATTTCAGATATTTGAGGGTTGAAAATTTCCACTTTTTTTCTTTTTCTTTTTACTGGAATAACTTCATAAAGGAGTAAAATTGTTGAATGAAACGAAGTAACTATTCCTGGTTCAGGATGCTTACAGCACTAAGGCTAAGTGGATAACTAGAATCTATGAACTGAAAGAATGCATTAAAGTTGACTTGGATACTTGGACTCTCTGATTGAAATAAATATGTTGAACTTTGACCATTTAGTTAACAATAGATTTTCACACTCACAATCATCATACATAACGCCCACAGTTCTACATTGTTTAGGTTCTGGCTAGAAGATCCTAGTATCCTATAACATTCTTTACACCCAGACATCAATATTTTCGAGAAATTGAATAACCTAAGTATCTCATTTGGCTAACATCAAATTATAATTAATCACACAACTCAACATTTATGATTTTTCCACTTTTGTTGCTTAGATCAACACTCTCAGCAATTAAATCAAATCCGCAGCCTAGTCATTTCACCAATTGATAGCAGTGGCTTTGCCATCTCAGATTCTCAATAGCAGGAATTTTTTTACAAATTTAGGTACTAAAAATCTAATCCAATCTCCAGCATAAGGGTCCCATAGAGATCGTCTGACCAAATAATCTAATTTTTTCGTGGGATTGTAAAAAGGTCTACACTCAGTCTCCCCCCCCCCCTCTCTTTTTCTCTCTTTTTTTTCCTCTCTCTGACCTTTTGGTTGCTAGAAACCTTTATTCCAGAACCCATTTGATGCATGGGAATGGAAAGACACTATTACTAATCAACTCTTAAACTCCAAAGTCTGTAATGAATGATATCATACACAAGACATAGAGTAGAGGTAAACAATATTTCCACCACAGAAAATTAAATAAGGGTTTAAAAAATAATCCATTTACCGGAACAACAAAAATGTTCCTTCCTGTAAATATAACACCTCTTGGAAATCCTATAGGCCCTGTTGGCGAACAGAATTGGGCCTGGAATTGATCATTGGAATTGGAAGTGAACCTTTCAATTCTAATTATCTTGTTTGGTTGTACTATAGATTTAGAATTCCAATTCCGAGTACCAATTCCATGGAATTGAAAAATAACTAGTATACACTACTTCTAATTCTTAGCTTGGACCTTAAAAATTACAATTCCAAGCACCAATTTTTTTTAGAATATCAAAAGGAAAAAGTTAAAAACAATGTTTCACATTTCATTTGCTGCTTGCTTACTCTGTCAACCATCACCACCCACCAGTGACTTTCGGCCACCATCGTCGATGGCGTGCTCTAGCAATTGTCGCTGGTGGCATGCTCCATTAACTGCGCTGGCAACATCCTCCGGCAATCTCGTCGCTAGCAGCGTGCTCCGGCCATTGTTGCTAGCGGCATCATACGACCACTTTTGTCGGCAGTCATAAAATTCAGTTTAGAATTACAATTCTATGTATCAATTCATTATTTGTCCTAAACATAAAATTTAAGATTCCTAGTCAATTCCAATTCTAATTGAAATTGAAATTAGAATTTTGAATTGTAGAGCAACGAATTATATTAAGCGACAAATTGAGATGATTACTTTTGTAAAACTACAGCTCCAAAGAATTATAAAGTTTTAGTGAAGTGATTAAATACATCAAAATTTGAGAGTCACATGTAAGTTGATCATAATCTGTAACCACACTTGTATAGAGTTCTAAAACCAAAGGTCAAGATACATGAAAAAAAGAAAGAAATATGAGGAACATGTCAACTATGAGGTCAAAAGTAGCCAATACGCCCTCAAGATTGAAAAACATAAGGTATAGTAGCAAAGTTGTAGCACAAATTAAAGAGTTCAGACTTGAAACATGAAATATATGTACTATAAAACCCCAACTATCATTTGGCATTCTGTGGCCACTTCTGTAACGACAACAAAAGCCTTTTCCCACTAGGTGAGATCAACTTTCTGCGGCCACTTCTATCACAATTTTATAATTAATATCATATCTTAAGCAAATATACTTATAAAGCATACCCTTCTGCATTATAGGTAGAATCAATCAATTGTAGACATATAGAGATCAAATTTATTGAAGTGTACTACGATGTTAGATCACAAAGCAACTAAGAGCAGAAATACTTTTTATTTTTTTTAAGAAATTCTGAGAAATTCTGACTACGCTTATTTTACAAAAACTTAAAGGACGGCAGAACAACAAAAATGGGCATAGTCATAAAATGTGCTGCTGAAGCTAATGCTAATTCAAAGAAATATTTCATAAGCAGGCCAGGAGTGAGGAAAACCTATACCTTTTTCTTATTTTTCACTCCTTAGGAAGCCTGCTGCAAATTTTTTTATCCTCCAGAAGCTGATTAATGGCACTCTTAAGCCTATGATAATCCTCAGCTGTGTTATAAACTTGATGAGAAATCCGGACATAACCAGTTATATAACCATCCTTGTCCCTAGGTTCCCTGTCACCATTTCTCAAAGCCTGGTAATAAATAGGAACTTCTATACCATGATATACCCTCAAGTGAGACCTCAACCTCAAGGCATCATCATGACTCATAACACACAATCTAGAAGGCAACCCCACCATAATCATGCTGGCACACATTTCAGGAGGTGACCCTAGATTTGTCCCCCAAGATTCCGCCAACATAGTCCCCATTTGAACAACCCCATCATGGTTCCTCTTCATAATCCCCTCAATCCCACCTTCAAACCGATTCACGAAATCCAAAATCGACGGCACCACAAGCTGGGGGCTATAGTCTCGTGCACCAACCCATGCACTCTCAATCGGTAATCCATTCCCATATTCATGCGAAACCACAGGGTGGTGCACATCGCACAAAGCACTCGAATTTTTACAGTACAAAAAAGCAACAGAAGGTGGAGAAAAGAACCACTTATACAAATTACTGACATAAAAATCAGCTCCAATTTCTTTCACATCAAGGTGCAAGCTTCCAATAGCGTGAGCACCGTCAACGAAAACCTGGTCCACACCATGCTCTCTGCAAAGTTTGATTAATTCGCGAACCGGGAGAACAACAGAAGGCATCGACGTGATGTGATCAATTATGGCTAACCTAACTCTCCCGCCATTCGCTTTGCCTCGCTCGAGCCCTTTCTTGAACTCTGTAACAATCTCTGCGTCGGAACGAACCGGGAATGGTAGCTGAACCTCCACCACTGAGCCACCCACTGGGGTAACGTGTGCTTCGATGGATTTCTTAACCGCTTGATAAGCGCAGTGAAACATTATAACGGTGTCGTTTTTGTGGAACTTGCCCTGGGCAAAACGACGACCGATCTGTTGGAGAACGATGGCGGCGGCGGTGGTGGCATTGTCGACGAGGGATACATCGTTGACGTCATCGGCATTGATGAGGTTTTTGATGACGGTGCGTGACTCTAGAATCCCCTTTCGGAGGGTGTTGAAGTAGAAATCATCGGGTTGCTGGAGGAACCGGAGCTGCCAGTTGTTTTGAGCGGCGAGAACGGATCGTGGGCAGCTACCGAAGCTTCCGTTGTTGATTCGGGCCACGCCGGGTTGGTGGTGAGAGAACTCTTGCCGGATTTCGGGTTCGGAAATGGGGCGGGTCAGCCTCGGTTTCTTTGGGGTGCGGGTGATGTGGTTGTCTTCTCCGGCGCCGTTTCGAGGGTCCTCCTCGTCCATGTTTGAAATTGAAATTGAATGGGGTAGAACGCTAGGGTTTTTGGGAAGAGTGATCATTCATGGATTTGGGAAATTTCAATTGAAGATTTCAGTTCAGCGGCGATAGATAGAATAGCAGGAGTGAAAAGGGCGGAGAACGAGCACGTTGTCGTTACTCGTTTCGTTTCTCAGTTATCTTTTATTTTTTTTATTTTTTAATTTATATATAATTTTTAAGAAGACAACAGGACGACGACGTTTACATTTTAGTCATCTTGTCTCAAAACACAAGTCCCAACCATGGGTAAGCATGAGCATGCACATGTGCTTAGGAGAGGGGTAATGTCGTTTTATGTGTGGTCCTTGGAGCTGTCGTGTCGTGTCGTGTCGTTGGAACAAGGAAGCGTGGAAGGAGAAATATAGTACAAAAAGGGCGGAACATACAATGATACGAGTCTGTGGGAAGGGAAACCCATGTTTCACCACTCACTGGGCGCCGTTGTTTGTCGCATGTAAAAAGTAAAAACCTCTCCTCTCCTCCCCTACCCACTCAATCCAATTGCAATTAGAGACAGTGAGGTACATGACATTATAGTAGCATAGAAATTGAATAGCATTCCCCAGTTTTGCTAGTCTAACTTTACTTGGTCTTTCTCTTTCTGTAAGAATTCCCCAGCTATGCTTAACGGTTCTTCGTCTCTCTCAGGTGCGTAATTCCCAATTTTGTTTTATCTATTCAATACAGGGGAATTCTTGTTCTCCCTTCCCTGCATTCAAAACCCTAGATCATTTCTTCAATGTACCAATTTATAAATTCATGATTGTGGTCTTCTTTTGTTTCTCCTTTTGACTTGGCTGCTGGATCACTATCTGCAGAGAGAATCTCTGAGAAGCTTCAATTGTGAAGAGATAGGTGGCTGATGACTGGGTTTTTTGTCAAATCGTGTAATGTATTGAACTGAATTTGGTCAGGGAAGATTCCAATTCTTGGGAAAATTTTATGATATCGGTTGATCGAGTATCTGAGCTTGAGTGGGGTTTCTTGAAGTGGATTAAGTAAAATTTTGTTGGTGGTTGTTATTTTCTTTTGGGGTTTAAGGTTGTCGGAAGGTTTAGATGTTCCCTTGCTCATATTTTCTTCCGTGAATTCTGAGCTGTAAAATAAGATCCTCACTGAAGGTGTACATCTTTCTCGCTAGTGTTGATTTTTATCCCTTCCCCACTTTCAATTCTACCTTTAATACTTTACATTTTGATATAGTTTGCTTCTTGATACTGGGTGTTGTAAAGTATTTTTGCGGTTGTGGCTACTTTGAATCTCAATGTCTAACCCAACACAACCTAAAGCTGGGTCCTCCCTCACTATCACCCCTTCAAACCCAGACAGACAGAGTGCTCACCATGAGAAGAGTCCAATTCCGCATCCTCCTTCAATTTTTGCAGCAGCACCTACATTTCCTCCACCAAAATTACAACAAGATCAATCTTATTCCCCTTCCATTAAAACCCCAAACATTTTATCACCGGCCAATGGGGTTAAAACCAGCAGTCATGTTCCTCACTTGAGCACCCCTCCTGGACCTCCTGTTTTTACTTCACCTGTCCGCCCAGCTTCTGTTCCCTTTCGCACATCACCTGCATCGCCTCAACCACTTGCTTTTTCTTCGGATTCATCTTTACCAACATCATCACCGCCACATTTTTCAAATGGATCTTTTGAGTTGCAGCACCAAGTTTCTGATGGTATAGAGGACCATGTTCCTGTTGGGGAATCATCCTTTGTTCTTTTCTCAGCTCATAAGGTATATTCTTGTTTGTTTTAATTCATAATTAAGGTGTGATTTTTTACATTGTATTATTATTTGTTATTGTTAATTAAGTACTGAATTTGGCGTAACTAATGAAATTTAATTTGCCGTGCAAAATGATTTATATATGAGTAAATATCCGATTTGGTCCTCTAAAGATACAGGTGACATCAGTTTAGTCCTCAAATTATTTTTTACATCAAATTGGTTCTTTTGGAAGACCAATTTGATGCCAAAAAATAATTTTAGAGGACCAATTTGATGTGAAAAAATTGACATTCGAGGACTATTTTGATGTCAAAATTTATTGGAGAACTAAACTGATATCACCTGTATCTTTGGAGGACCAATTTGAGTGTTTACTCTTTATATATCCAAATTTCCAATCATGCATAGGTTTATATATCACTTGTAATAGGGACATTATTCACATGGTTTTGTTATTTGTCTATTTAAATATGAGATTCTTGATGTTCAATTGTTTTTTAAGGAAATTAATAATGTTTTGACCTTCTCCTTTCCATTTAATAAGTAGGTATTGAAACAGAAGAAACAAGCTAATGTACCCAGCTTGGGTTTTGGGGCATTGGTCTCTCCTGGGAGGGAGGTCTCAACAGGTCCTCAAGTAATACAACGTGATCCCCATCGCTGCCAAAACTGTGGAGCTTATGCAAATATCTATTGCAACATATTGCTTGGATCAGGCCAGTGGCAGTGTGTAATATGTCGGAAACTGAATGGAAGTGATGCTGAGTATGTTGCTCCCAGCAAGGAAGACCTTCGCAGGTTTCCAGAACTATCGTCACCAATGGTTGACTATGTTCAAACTGGGAACAAGAGACCTGGTTTTGTGCCAGTTTCTGATTCAAGAATGTCTGCACCAATTGTTCTTGTGATAGATGAATGTTTTGATGAACCTCACTTGCATCACTTACAGAGTTCTTTGCATGCTTTTGTTGATTCTCTGCCCCCAACAACAAGGATCGGAATTGTACTATATGGCCGTACTGTATCAGTTTATGACTTTTCGGAGGAGTCAATTGCGTCTGCTGATGTGCTTCCCGGGGACAAATCACCACTTCAAGAATCTTTGAAAGTATTGATTTTTGGTTCCGGCATATACTTGTCACCAATGCATGCTTCACTGCCTGTAGCACATGCCATATTTTCATCATTGAGGCCATACAGGTTGAACATACCAGAAGCTTCCAGAGATCGGTGCCTGGGAACTGCTGTTGAGGTTGCACTTGCTATAATTCGGGGGCCATCTGCAGATCTGTCCCGAGGGGTAGTCAAAAGGTCAGGTGGCAATAGCAGAATTATTGTCTGTGCTGGTGGACCGAACACCTATGGGCCTGGGTCTGTTCCTCATTCTTTTAGTCACCCTAATTATCCTTATATGGAAAAGACAGCATTAAAATGGATGGAGAATCTAGGTCGTGAGGCTCATCGTCACAATACTGTAGTTGACATTTTATGTGCTGGAACTTGCCCTGTAAGAGTTCCTATTTTGCAGCCTCTTGCAAAAGCATCAGGTGGAGTTTTGGTTCTCCATGATGATTTTGGGGAAGCCTTTGGTGTTAATTTGCAAAGGGCGGCTGCCAGATCAGCAGGCTCTCATGGTTTGTTAGAATTACGCATGTCAGATGATATTCTCATAACTCAAGTTGTGGGTCCAGGTGAAGAGGCACATGTAGACACCCATGAGACGTTTAAAAATGACACTGCTCTTTATATTCAAATGCTGAGTGTTGAAGAGACACAGAGCTTCTCTCTCTCCATGGAAACTAAAGGAGATATTAAAAGTGATTGTGTATTTTTCCAGTTTGCAATTCTGTATTCAAATGAGTATCAAGCCGATGTGTCGAGGGTCATTACTCTTAGACTGCCAACTGTAGATAGCATTTCAGCATATCTTGAGAGTGTTCAGGATGAAGTGGCTGCCGTCCTCATTGCGAAGAGGACTATCTTACGAGCCAAAAACCATTCTGATGCAATTGACATGCAAACAACAATAGATGAAAGAATCAAGGATGTTGCTCTAAAATTTGGCTCCCAATTACCCAAATCAAAACTTCACTGCTTTCCGAAGGAGCTTTCTCTCTTACCAGAGCTCCTTTTCCATCTCAGAAGAGGACCATTGTTGGGAAGCATTATTGGCCATGAAGATGAGAGGTCTGTGCTGCGGAGCCTGTTTCTGAATGCATCCTTTGATCTATCACTCCGAATGATGGCTCCTCGTTGTCTAATGCACAGGGAGGGGGGAACTTTTGAGGAGCTACCAGCTTATGATCTTGCTATGCAGTCTGATGCTGCTGTTATTCTTGACCATGGCACTGATGTCTTCATTTGGTTGGTATGCCACCTAGTATCCTCTTTCTATTCTGGCATGACATGTTAGTTGAACTATGGTGTTGTAGATAAATTACTTATAATCTGTATCTTTTTATTTCTCCTCCTTTTGGGGATTATGGTGCTAACCTAAACCAATTTTAGTTAATAAACTTGCTCTCATGCCTTTTTGAAATTGAGCCTTGGTAAAGTTAATGAGACTGTTAAATGAGAGAAAATGAGAGAGAGAGATATTGAGAACCCTTGTGTCTTCTACACAAGAGGATGAATCTATATATAGATACAAAAATAATCTAGATACATTGAACCTAGACAACTAACAAGACACCTAACTATATACATATTTCTAACACTCCTCAAGTCGAGCATATAAATCATATGCACCAAGCTTGTTACAAATATAACTTATTCTAGGACCCCTTAGGGATTTGGTGAAGATATCGCCAAGTTGGTCATTTGAATTAACGAAGCCGGTGGTGATATCTCCCGAAAAGGAGTTTCTCCTAACAAAATGACAGTCTATCTCAATGTGTTTGGTCCTTCGTGGAACACTGGATTAGAGGCAATGTGCAAAGCAAATTTGATTGTCACAGATGAGTGTCATTTGCATATCCTCTCCAAATCGTAATTCTTTAAGAATTTGTTTCAACCAAATGAGTTCGCAAGTACTGAGGCCATGGCTCGATATTACCGCTTCCGCACTTGATCTTGCAACCATGGTCCTGCTTCTTACTTTTCCATGATATCGTTGCCACCAATGAGAATACAATACCCGTAAGGATCTCCTATCAAGAGGTGATCCACCCTACCGCATCGTGAGTATCCAATAGTCTCGTGTATGCCCTTTATCTTCATAAATGATGCCTTTTCCGGGTGCTCCTTAATATATTTTAGAATTCAAGCACCTTTGCATCCCAATGACTCTCGCAGGGAGTTCAAGAACTCGACTAACCACACCAACAAAGAAAAGAAATGTCGTGGTCGAGTAACCGTGAGGTAGTTGCTTTTCCAACCAATCTCCTATATCTTCACGGATCTCGATAATGGCTTTCCCGATCGGTAGAAGTTTGACATTCTGATCCATAGGAGATTCAACCGGTTTAGCTCAACAAGCGTCTCTTCAAGTATATCCATAGCATACTTTCTTTGTGAAATTACTATACCATCCTTGGATTGTGCCACCTCAATACCCAAGAAATATCGAAGTTTGCCAAGGTCTTTGGTCCGAAAGCAAAGGAGCAAGATGTTCTTTACCCGCAGATGCCCCGATGATCACTACCGAGAAATGACAATGTCGTCACATAGACAATGAGATAAATGCGACCTGCAAGCAAAGGTGGCGATAAAAAGCAGTGGTCTCAGCTTCACTCCGAGTCATACCAAATTGTTGAACAACAAGATCGAACCTACCAAACCATGCTCGAGGAGATTGTTTGAGACCATAAAGAGACCGATGAAGGCGACAAACATGGCCGAAGACTTCCACGAGCAACAAACCCAGGAGGTTGCTCCATAGACTTCTTCTCCGAGATCACCATGAAGGAAAGCATTTTTGATGTCTAGTTGATGGAGAGGCGGTGGCGGATGGCTGGCAATGGACAAATGGTGGCGAACAGGTCATTTTTGCCACGGGAGAGAAAGTATCACGTAATCAAGACCAAAAATCAGGTATATCCTTTAGTTACGATCGCGCCTTGAGGCGATCATCAACCATCGTGGCTAACTTTAATCATGAACAACCCGGCCGCAACCAACAACAGATTTTCCCGAGGGGAGAGGAACCAATTCCTCAAGTACCATCAGCTCAAGTGCACACATTTCATCTATCATTGCTTTGTCGCCATCCGTGGATGGGATAAGGCATCACACTGGAGATTTAGGGATAGACACCGCACGACAAAGAAGAAAGACAAGCATAATGCGAAGATGACAGCATTTGGCGATGATAACTCAAAGCAATATAATGCGAGAAGGGTTACGAGTGGATCGAATACCTTTTCGGAGAGCAATGGGAAGGTCTCGCTCAAGGCAAGGTCATTGGAGCGGTAAAGGAGTTGGTGCCGGAAGAATCCATCATGACCTCGAGGAGGTTCAAGAACAGGTAGAGGTGCCAATGGTGGATGTGGGCGACGATAGGTTTGGAAGGGCGATTAAGTGGGATCGCTACGGGAGGTGTTGTGGACTCAACTTGAGAACAAGAAAGCGGGAGGAAGCGGTAAGACCTCGAGTGATGGGCTCGAGAGGTGAGTGATGACTCAAAGAAGAAGACAGACTCAAAGAAGGTAACATCTACGAGATAAGGTATCGCTGGAGTGTAGGAGAAGCAACGATAACCTTTTTGAGACCTAGTATACCCGAGGAAGACACACTTAAGAGACCGGGAAAGAGTTTATCAAGACTCCGGAGAGAGATTTTGGACAAAAACAAGTAGACCCAAAATACGAGGCTAAGGGAATGGAGAGGTTGATGGGAAAACAAAATGGAGTGAGGGATTTTGTTATCTAAGACAAAGGGATGGCATGCGATTAATAAGGTAGCGAGAAAGGAGAACAAGATCCCCCAAAAACGAATCGATATTACCATGAAGCATGAGGGTCCGAGTTGTCTCAATGAGGTGGCGTTTTGCGTTCCGCAACCCCATTTTGTTCAGGGGTATGAGCACAGTGAAGTCTCGGTGAAGTATACCATTAGAGGCCATAAATGTTTGAAACTGCTCGTGATAGGTATTCCCGGCATTATCACTACGAAAGTGCGAATAGAAAGACCAAACCGAGTTTTGATTTCATGATAAAAGGTATGGAAAATTGAGAACAACTGCACTCGATTTTTCATTAAAAATAACCACGTACAACGGGAAAAAATCATCAATAAAAGTAACAAAGTATTTGAAACCTAAAGTAGAGCTAGCACGACTTGGACCCCAAATATCGAGAATGAACTAAAGCAAAAGGAGACATAGCTCGATTACGACTCGATCGTGAAAATGACTACGTATGTTTTCCCGATTGACACGACTCACAAGGAAGACTCGATAACTTAGATAGGCTTGGCACCAATTTACTCGGAGTTTAACAAGGCTAGGATGACCCAACCGAGCATGAATAAGTGAGAGGGGAATCTGTGGTCGAGCAAACTCGAGAAGAGGTGGAGAGCTGGTAAAGTGCCATGCAGATTCACATCCGCGCCAATCATCCGTCCCGAACTCCGGCCCCGTAGAATGCAGAATCTTTAGTAAAGGTAATCAAACAATCAAGAGAACGGTCAAGCGACTAATGGAAAGCGATTAAAAGGACATCCTCGGGACATAAAGAATCGAATCCACTGGACGGGAAGGGAGTGGATGAGCAAGTGCCAATCCTCGAGATTGTAAAGTGGGAGCCATTAGCTAAGGTGACACTAGGTAAATACCCAGATGTAGAAAGAGTAGAGAAAAGAGCCTGATTACCAGATATATGGCCGGATGCACCCGAATCAAGGACCCAAGGACCAAGGGAGGGTGATTGAGAGACACAAGCAAATGAATTACCAGTGTGCGCAATGCAGGCAAAGTGGAACTCGGAGGACTCGACGTTGTTCACACCATTTGAGAAAATCGCATAGTTAATCGGAGAAGCTTGAGGAGGCGCCCAGAAGGCCTCGGCGATATCCCGTGGATGAGTCCGTGCAACATTGGTAGAGGCGAGAAGGCGACCATGTAAGGCCCAACATCTCTGTCAATGGTATGACTCTAAGTGGACAAAGTGGTCACATTTAGCGTGGAGGTCCTGGAACTGCAGGGACCCACTACCACGCACGACCACGACTAGGACCAAGCAGGATGAGAAACAAGTGGTCGATGTATCACCAAATCCGTGGGAGCAATCCGGTAGTCATCAGATCGCCTAGCCGAACCCGAGCAACGTAGACCAGCCGTGGAAAGTGTGGGAACCGTGAGAGAACCTAGAATCGATCACGGATGGCGAGTACTCCTGGAGGCAAGCCATAAAGGGCGAGAAGCATAAAGAAAGTACTCGCGTTGCTCAAGCTCCTTTGCCGGAGTATCTGTTGGAGGCAATAGCTCGTTAAAGTCATGTAAAGCCGTGAACATTACCGAGGTAGGCAGCACATAGGGCCATCCAATCGCTGCCTACAATGGCCATCGCACTGCCGCGTGAAAGACGCCCGAGTGTCATTGGTATAAGAACTTTAGCTTGCTTCCCAAATGTACTCGATGTAATATGAGCCCTAAGATCTCGCTTCAAGGAGGAATGAAGAGTTGATTTTAGCACACTACACAGTTGAGCATCGACCTTCTCCCACTTCGACGCTCGCCATCGACACGAGTCGCCTTTTGGGTAAGGTGCTCCTTGTACCCTTGACCTGAGAGCCGTAGCTTGACATCGGAGGCCCATGTTTCATAATTGGTGCCATCCAATTTCTCAATGGAGAGTAAGACCGACATAATTAGTGAACATAGCAGATTCGCCTTCTGGAGGCTCAAGATGGCTAGGGGAGGCCATGATGGAGAGCAAGAGGCAAAGGGCGCTTTTAGGAAAATTCTCCGTGGTCGGGAAAAGTGGCTCACGGCTCTGCCAGAGGAGACCCACAATCAGAAAAACTATTAAATGGAGATCTCACCGGATCCGGTCCGGACGACACAGCGACCGAACTACCGAAACGGTCGCCGTGACCGCCGGACGCGCCACACGCGCCGGTGTGAGGATGTCGACAGAGATGCGGTGGCGGCGCGTGGCTACTCAGATGGAGGCGCCGCCGGGTGGGGTTAGGTCGGAGTGAGTGAGGTCCTGACCGTGGCGGTGGCGTGACTGAGCAAGTCCGCCATCGGGCTCACGGAGGATCGGTGGCGCGTGGCGGCGCGTGGCCAAAGGCGGAGATGGAGGTCTGAGTCGCCGGGTTTTGGCCGAGCGCAGCAGCGCATCTCTCGGATCCGAGGTTCGGGTAGCGTAAAGAAGAGAAAAAAAAAAAAATTTCCTAAGGAAGGAAATCCTACACCGAGTGAAAACACTATGAGCCTGAAAAATTGTCACCGGAGAACAAAGTGGGTTCTCCTAGAATGGGTTCTCTCACTAGGCTCTAGATACCATGTTAAATGAGAGAAAATGAGAGAGAGAGATATTGAGAACCCTTGTGTCTTCTACACAAGAGGATGAATCTATATATAGATACAAAAATAATCTAGATACATTGAACCTAGACAACTAACAAGACACCTAACTATATACATATTTCTAACAGAGACCAAAAGTGTAATTCAGCGTATACTCTGTGTTCATAAATATTGTATCTATTTCTTTTAGCTTGTATAGCAGTTCTTTTTAACATTTAGAACCTTGATGTTGAGAGCCAGGGTGAATTATAGACATTGTTCCCTGGGTTTGTGGTTCCTTTCCTTGTTTAGAATTTTCATTTTCTTGCTGTTTTTTAATCTCGTAATATTTTTAATTTTTCTATTGATTGGTGGATCTTAGGGTGCTGAACTTGCAGCTGACGAAGGAAGAAGTTCTGCTGCTTTAGCTGCTTGCCGGACATTGGCTGAAGAGCTTACTGAATTCCGTTTTCCAGCTCCTCGTATCCTTGCGTTTAAGGTTAATTTTCTTTACTGTTTACGCTCAGCATGTTTTGCTTTGCATATCTTTATGTTCCATCTCCTGCTTAGATGGTAAATTATAACAGACAATTTACATTTGAAACAGGAGGGTAGCTCACAGGCTCGATATTTTGTTTCTCGGCTCATACCAGCCCACAAGGATCCTCCTTATGAGCAGGTGAGCAACAGTGCAACACTAGATTCTTTCTTATGAAAATGATAACGTCCTTTGTTTCAATGATTTTACTGCCTGTATGTGGATATTGTTTGAGGCTTGATCCAAAACAAACGACACTTTAAGATTGCGCTTATTGTAGAAGCTTACATATTGAACGATGTAACTTTTGCAGGAGGCAAGATTCCTGCAACTTAGGTCATTGACATCAGAGCAGCGGACAAAGCTAAAAAGCAGTTTTCTTCATTTTGATGATCCTAGTTTCTGTGAGTGGATGCGAAGTTTGAAAGTGGTACCACCAGAACCAAGTTGATCAGTCTGCTTTAGCCTTTAGGTCTTTGGTCGTTGATTTACCACTTGTCTTGGGAGCTGCATCTTCCAATCAGCAGGGGACTCGTTTCTTATTTTTTATTTATGATTGTTGGAATACAATGATCTTGCAGATGTCCCCTAAACTGTCGCATCTGTGCCTCCCGTTGATTTTGTTCACTTCTGAGAAACATATATACAATGTAACGGACGAATTTTAGTGCCTTTTTCTTTTTGGGAAATAATTACTGACACAATTAAAAAGAATTCTTCACAATTTACATGTCGGCAGTTAAGATGTTATCATAGAGCATTAAAGGATTTCTCTCAAATTAAATTTATGGCACTTGTTGATTGCTAATTATTTTCTTTAATATATTTAAGATCGTGCATAGAATTAAGTGTCACAGGCTTAAGTACAGGACTACTCATTGCTAAACGATTGGGACGTGATAGCATAGCCGGGGAAAGCCCGCAGTCTTAATAGAAGAATACTGGGAATCCTCTATTGAGCAAGCTTGGAGGGAGAAAAGTCTGTATAGTGGCAATTGTTAGGATTAAGTGCGTGTTTGATTATTTTATTTGGTGTTTAGAAAATGTTATAATTAATTAAGATGTAAAAGGAGCTTTTGACTGGAAAATTATTTGTGTAAAAATTATAAAACTAAACATGTCTTAATTTTGGAAGCAGACCACTGTGCCTAAAAGATAATACAATATGTGAAATATATATTTCTTTACACATTTTGAGACAATCTCAACTGTTACATAATAATACATAGTTTATGAGTACCTAATATTTTTGTAGCTTCAAAGCATCCTTGCAGCTTTGCGCCTATAATGGAGGATTTCCGAGCCAAAAAGTCTTAAGATAAGATCTTAACTTGTCGTAGTTTCTCACAATTAATTGTAAAGGGGCAAAGGTCAAATATTGGTTTAGCAAAAAAATTCACAGCAAGTTAGTATGTGAGTAATAACAATATTCAATAATAATATATATTCTTTTGGGTGACAATATTCAATAATAATATTTAATACACGTGTACATTAACTAATAATTAATGTAAAGGAAGGAGATCAGATGTTAAAAAGAGAGAAGACACAATTCAGTGTCTTCAGACAGATCTGAGACGAAGTAACTGAAGAGGATGTCACTGTAAAAAGATTAAAAAAGAAAAAACCTAATTAGCCGCCGAAAGCGTAAGCCCTAGTCTCTCCCCCGAGACACCACATTTTTTGTATCTATCACGCGTTTCGTTGACCACCGTGGGCTCCTTCTTCACAGTCACAGTCACAGTCACAGATTGCGCTGCGCTTTCATTTCAATTGGAACGAACACTGATTGCAATTCAAGATCTATCTTATCTCATTGCATTTGTGCGGTTTTGTCGTAACAGGATGGCAGGGGGTCAAGCCAAAAAGCCTAGCGCAAACCAATCTGGTGGTTAGTTAGTGTTCACTTCCTACATTTCAACTTTTTTTTTTTTTAGCTTCTGATGTGCATGATTTGCAGGTGCGAAGAAGAAGGAGGTGAAGAAGGAGACTGGCTTAGGACTTACAAATCGGAAGTCTGACAACTTTGGGGAGTGGTATTCCGAGGTATTTATTTGTTTCCAATTATAATAATCTTAATCTATTCTAGTTTCTATTTCTGATATATAATTGCTCATTAACATTTAACATTCTCCATAGTATTAGTTTTGTTTTCATGTGTAAAATTGATGGACTAGAATCGGGCTTTACTGGTTTTGTTTTCGTTTAATGGGACAGGTGGTTGTTAATGGGGAAATGATTGAGTATTATGATATTTCTGGCTGCTATATTCTCAGGCCATGGGCAATGTCAATATGGGAGGTTATGCAAGTAAGTTTCTAAATTCTTTTTGTGTTCATTTGTTACTTTTTAAATTAGGTACCCATATAATTTGAAGGTTGTTTTAGATACATATATAGGCGAAAGCATTGATGTATACTTGTTTGGTAATTGGTACTTAACCTTCTCTCAGTAAGCTACCTGTTGTGTCATTCTATCCCATTATGGTTTTCCTTTTGAAGAAACTCAAGTTCCTCTCCTCATGCGTAGAAATGGATTTCCTCAGGACAATGTTCTTTTAAGCTTTTCAGAATTCAGAGTTCCTGAAAATTCTTTTGTTGTTTCAAAAACAATGTGCAGGCATTTTTTGATGCAGAAATAAAGAAATTGAAAGTCAAGAACTGCTACTTCCCTTTATTTGTGTCTCCTGGAGTTTTGCAAAAGGAGAAGGATCATGTTGAAGGATTTGCTCCGGAGGTGAAAATTTGTGAATTTAGTGGATAATGTAATGTAGACTGTTCACTGAGTTGGGTTAAGATTGGGATGCCCTTATATTTCTTCTTACTCTTCCTCTTTTTTTTTTTTCCTTTCTATGGGAAGGTTCTCCCTGAATATAATGGAGATTAGTTTGCTTGTAAAAAAGGGAAATCATTACATGCTTAAATTGACTGTTTGTTCCATCGTTTAGGGTTTTCTTATCCTCGGGGACACCCTGGATGATCTAATGTACGACACAAAATTTAGTTAGTAACATATGTGTCTCATTTAGCTAATGACTGTTTCATCTGTTAAAATGAGTATTTTTTTATGACTTGCAGTTTATAGTCTTAAAAGTCCATTGCTTTCTGGAAGGACATTTTCTTTTGGAAAATTATTATTTTTCCTCTAATGTCTTGGGCTTTTGCTAGGTTGCTTGGGTGACAAAGTCTGGGGATACCAGTTTAGAAGTTCCTATTGCTATTCGTCCAACTAGTGAGACTGTCATGTACCCCTACTACTCTAAGTGGATAAGGGGGCATCGTGACTTGCCTTTGAAACTTAATCAGTGGTGCAATGTTGTTAGATGGGAGTTCAGCAATCCCACACCATTCATCAGGTATTAAATAGTTTTCTATTTCACCTTGTTTTCCTTTCTTAGCTTGATGCAATGTTGTGTTGGCTGCTGTGAAAGTAATAAGCATTTTTAAACTTAAATAAGATGCCTCAAATTTTGGAATGTCAATCCTTCTTATGTATATGTCTTCTGTAAAGCCTTACAATCATGCATGTTTTCTTTATGAGCAGAGGTTCCTATAATGGTGATTCTGGTGAATTGGTCATATTGAAGTGGGTTTGCAAAATATTTGTTCATATCTTTTCTAAATATTTAATTTATAATGGATAACAATTGTGATATTTAACAACTTATGAATTAATTTAGTTTCAAATACAGTTGATATCATGCTGATTAGTTTATGGTTTTACTTGAGTCAATGAAACTTATTTATAGTCTAATATTTGGTTCTTATGCATATTTTGATCACAGGAGTCGTGAGTTTCTTTGGCAGGAAGGGCATACTGCTTTTGCAACAAAGGAGGAGGCGGATGCAGAGGTATGATGCTTGTATCATATCAATGACGTCAAGTAGTTATTTTTGGAATTTATCTTTCGTCTCATTTTTATTGCCTGACTTAATTTTGTCATCTTTTGTCTTTTCATGTTTTAAAGAGGTGTTAAATCCCAAATTGTTTAAACACTTTATCCTCGTTTTGTGTTTTGTCAACAATTTTCTTTGATTATTTTAACCGAAAATATATGTCTCTACCTTCCCTTTCCTTGTGGTTATATAGCTCTGTCATAAGTTATGAGCTTCCTTTCTGTATCTGGTGCATGCTATCTGTAGATATTATTGGACAAATTGATGGACCAAATTCAGGGTTAATTCTACATTAAAGTCAAGGATATTGAATGAGAACCTGGTCTGATCTAGTCAGTATAGTGATGAATTTTGAGTTAGAGTAGATGTAGAGATAACTTTTGGAGAAACATTAGTTGTAATATAATATTCTGATCATTTTTGTGCCGGGGTCAATTACTGAATAGTATTGGTGAGACATTTTGAGTGTAATTTAGTCCATACACGTAGTTGGGATGAACACTTATAGTTGTCTGTTGGGATTAGGCTCAATTTTGAGTTTAATAAATTACTTATCATGAAAAATGCTGCCAAGTTTTAGGCACTGTTTTGCTATTAACCTACTTCCATTACCTTTTTGTTTAAGAATTTTTTATGTTTTATTTTTATTTTCTACCGGTATAGTACTCACCCACCCAAGCACATGATTATTACAATTTCAGGAGCATCTTTTGAACATTTGTTTTCAAAATATTCTAAACTGCACCTGTTTCAGGTTCTTGATATATTGGAATTATATAGGCGTATATATGAAGAATATTTGGCAATTCCTGTCATAAAGGGAAAGAAAAGTGAGCTTGAGAAGTTTGCTGGTGGACTTTACACTACAAGTGTTGAGGTACATGTCTACATGCTTGCATGAAGATTGATATGTTGTTTAAATGGAAAGTTTGTTTATACAATTGTGATGTGCCTTATGCTAGGCATTCATTCCAAACACTGGTCGTGGTATACAAGGTGCAACTTCTCATTGTCTGGGCCAAAATTTTGCTAAAATGTTTGAGATAAACTTTGAAAATGAGGAGAGACAGAAAGCAATGGTCTGGCAGAACTCATGGGCCTATAGTACTCGAACTGTAAGCTTTGATTTGTAAGATATACATGCATTTGTGGATTCCTCTACATTAGCACGAGTTTATTTTTCTCTTTTTTTCTTTTTTAACAGATTGGGGTGATGGTGATGGTTCATGGTGATGACAAGGGATTGGTGCTGCCACCTAAAGTAGCATCAGTCCAAGTCATTGTGATTCCCGTGCCTTATAAAGATGCTGATACTCAAGGAATCTTTGATGCCTGTTCTGCAACTGTGAATTCATTGTGTGAAGCAGGTATTCGTGCTGAGTCTGATTTTAGAGATAACTATTCTCCTGGTTGGAAGTATTCACATTGGGAAATGAAAGGTGTTCCTCTAAGGATTGAAATTGGACCAAAGGATTTAGCAAATAAGCAGGTCATCACTTTTGCCTTTTGTTATATTGTTTCTCATATGTGTCACCTCACCTTTCTTCTGTGCGACAGTTTTTCAATGAACACCAAATAAATCTCTTCTGATTGTGCACAGGTTCGTGCTGTTCGACGTGATAATTCAGCAAAAATAGACATCCCTAGTGCTGATTTGGTTGAGCATGTCAAAGAGTTGCTGCATAATATTCATCAAAATCTGTATGACATTGCAAAACAAAAACGAGATGCTTGCATCCAGGTCGTACATACTTGGGATGAATTTGTGGAAGCGTTGAACCAAAGAAAAATGATCTTGGCTCCTTGGTGTGATGAGGAGGTATGAATTGTGTGATTTTCATGTTCAAGGAATCTCCTTGTTTTGCAGAGTCTAAACTTAATTCTATTTATTTTACCTATCTTGTGTCACTCACTGAAAAAAGTCAACCATGATTTAGTTAGCAATGTTTTTATGTCTTGACACAACGTTATACAGAAAAACATGTCAAAACTGTCCTTATAGGTGGGAAGCACACACTATTTCAAGACTTCCTATCTTTTGGTGCCTGTAGTAGAAGTTTTGTCTTTGTTATTGACCGGTTGACAAATAATAAAGCATGAGATTGGGCCAAGCCCTTAAAACAACTTCCATTTTATAATGGTTAAAATGCAAACTACCCTTTCAATTTTGACCCTTTGGCAAATAGTCCCTTGTGATTTCAATTTTGGCAATTAATCCGCTTAAATTTTTAATATGTGGTTTCAATTTTGTCAATTAACCCGCTTGAACTTTCAAAATATAGCAAAGAACCCTCTTCCTCTTGTGGTTAATTGCCAAAATTGAAACAAGGGGGTTATTTGTCGCATATTGAATGTTTAAGCACATTGTCAAAATTGAAATCACATTGGGGCTATTTTCCAAAGGGTCAAATTGAAGGGGGTAATTTGCATTTTAACCTTTTATAATTTCCTTCCAGGGTATACTTCATTACCTATTAATGAGTGGCATAAAGTGCAAATAGAGTTGATTTGCTCATTTTATGCAACCCTTAAGTTAGCAATGAAGTCCTATCTCTTGGAAAAAGTGTTAAGGTTTATCTATAGGAAACCTGTTATGTAATATATATTTTTCTCATGTGACATGGCTTAGCTGTTTGATGCGCAATACTCTATAATGTCTGGCCATGCATTTTGTGCGGTCTGGTTTTTATTTTTCTTGGTAACAGTTTTTGATGTGTAATGCTTCAGGCGGTGGAAGTAGATGTGAAAGCAAGGACAAAGGGTGAGATGGGAGCAGCTAAGACTCTTTGTAGTCCCTTCGATCAGCCAGAACTCCCAGAAGGTATCATATTTCTTATTCAAGTCTGGGTGTTATTTTTGTTGAATCTAAATGATGAAAATTTAGACCGTAATTTTTTTGTGTTCCTGTTTAAATTAATACGCCTGCTGTATTACACCATTTGCATAAATATCAATCCACTTTTTTAAAATATGCACTTGAAGGACCCGGCCCTAATAACAATTCTTAACATTGGATGTAAAATTGGATTCTCTAATGTTAAAATACTAGATATCAATTATAATCCTTGTTGTAAACTTGTGAATTGAAATCATAAGATTTAGTAACAAAATTAAAATGAATTTAAAAATTATGTCAAGTAGAATTTACAACTTAGTGACTTACTAAGGTATTTGTTTTTTTCTAAAAAAACCCTTTAAATATTAATGGCAGACTCGTTTAATAACATTGATATCATACATAAGTATACCAGTCTCTATCCACTAATTTTCCATAATACAAACTCTAATGCAACATCCTCTCAATTCAGGTATGTTAATAATACCAGTTAGATTATATTTTTTAAACATACATTATAGTATTAATTAGGTTTTTAATACTTTTAATATACTGGTCCTTATTTATTTCTAAAATTTATTTTTGTTTGAATATTTACCTAAAAGAATAAGTCAAAATATTAATGGGGTCGCACGGAAGCAGCCATGGGGTGGTGCACCGGGTGCATTGAATAATTTAAAATGTCCAATATTTGAAAAATGGTGCGCTGCCCTGAATTGTTCCTCTTTCTTTAGATATGGATATCTAATCTCATTCCTTGTTGCAAATGCGGCAATATTATTGCATTGTAATATATAATATATTGAGGATCAAGTTTGTAATTCTTGCTTGTTTACATTGCATGGAATTTTTTTTTAATTTTGAATGCATTATGTTTGAATCTTTAATTTGTCCATTAAATTTTAAATACATATTGGAAGATGTTTTTATAGCTTGGTATTTCTTGGAGTTAAAAAGAGTGTGATTTAGGTAACTGGTTTCTACTGTTGTCCAACTGACCCTTAAATGAATAATGTATTTGCAGTTTTCGCAGCTAGATGTATAACTTACTAATACTATCTAATAGTGTTTATATTATTATTTAAACCTTGTGGTTCTTTTTCTGTGAAATAGATTAGAGCACACAATGTGTATGTAAATTAAAAAAAATTGAAATAAAATAATAAGTGATAAAATAACCGAAAATAGGAAGAATAATAAGAAAAGATAAAGAAAGTAATATACCAAGAGAAAGATAAAGAAAGTAGAGGGAAAATATACAGTAACTTTTTTTAAAAAAATTATTTTTATTAAATTACTTTTATAATTTCATGTGGTATATTAATTTATTAATTAAGCATAAAAAGAAAACATTTTTTAAAAATTGAAAACTGCTCAAAAGTTGTTTTTATTTACTCTATTACTGTTGATAATAACTTGATATTGCTTATCAAGATCTCCTTGTTGATTTTATATAGGTACGAAGTGCTTTGCATCTGGAAAGCCTGCTTTGAAGTGGTCATATTGGGGCAGAAGTTACTAGTTTACTGGCTCCAGGTGGTGTTATTTTCTTGAGTTGGATTGGCATTGATGGTGCCTGGTCTGGATTTGAGGGCCACACAAATATTATAAATTTCTTTTGCTTCAATTTTTTTTTTCAACTGATAGTTTTACATGGATGTTATATGCTACATATTTTGTTGAGTTGAGTATTACATCTTTACGATAGTTTATGATCTGTTGGGGTCACACACTTGTTGGGGAAATATTGATTTTCTCGTGCTGATGCAATTCTTTCCCATAAAACTACACTCCCAATTGAACATGGAAAACTTGAATGAACAATCCAATCTTTTGTTTGATGCAATATAATAAAGGAAAAGATAAATCATTGAAACGATGTTTGCCAGAGTAATATTTTTCCTTTCTGTTCCCGTTGAAAATAAGGGGGAAATGGAGGGAATGAAAAAACTTATAAGCAAATTTTATTGGCCTTTCCATTTTTAACCAACATTTAGCCATTTTATGTTAGTTTGGTATGCACTCAGAAATAGGGATGAAAAATTAAAGGAAAGAGTTTAATATAATTTTACATAAAATTTAATTCATGAATTTTTCATCCTATTTTAAAGAGTACACCAAATTGAAGTTGAAAAAAAGGGTTAAAATAGTAAAATTCAATAGAAAATATTTCAAAGGTACGCATGCAAATTTTTTTTACCAAGAAGATACGAATGGAAATGTCAATTCTTTTTTAATTTAATTTCAATTAATTATAAGTGTAAAGTTTTTTTATACTGTTATTTAATCATATGCTGACACATCATTAAAAGAGTTAGACTTTTTAGGTGATTATTGACAACACATGATTAGATGACAATGTAAAAAAGGGGATTACTTTGGTACCCATCTTTTTTTTAGGGTACTAATACTCAAAGTGAGTTGTCTAACATTCATTAGTTGTTATTTATATTTAATAAAATTTTTAACATTTATTGTGAAACCAACAGTCAATAAATTATTGACAATTCACCCTAGGTACTAAACCCATCATGGTACTATAGTAATTCTCTATAAAAAAAAATTTACACTAACAGTATATCAAAATTAAACTTATTCTTTTTTCCGCCGTCCACATAAATTATCGTGAAGAAGAGGAATGATTATTAGTAAATGTGCAGTGCATGTGCATGTGCATGTGCATGTGCATGTTTCGTATATAGACTTGCCTGCACAGGAGATTACCTTATCTTATCTCTCATCTGGTTGCATTTTGCCAATGCTATCCATCAGAGTTCAGAAGCAGAGCCAGCAAAACGTAGCTTCCGAGTCGAAATTTTTTACTATAAATATTTTCTTCAAATATTTGGGACAAATCTAACATCAAACTTAACACAACTCTTCAATTTTGTGGATGGCGTCACTGTGTGACTCGCCTCTGGTGAAGCACTACCACCTCACTGTACCTTCTTTAACCTCCAAAACTTGGAATGCGCAGAGACGTTATCACCAGAAAACCCTAGCGGGTTCCTCTTTCCTTGGTGGAGGAGAGCTTCAGATTCATCCCAGTTGCAGTTGCAGACCCAAAACATACAGAAGGCGCCGATTGGGTACGGTAGCCTCGCTCGGAGGTTTGTTAGGCGGTATTTTTAAAGGTACCGATACCGGGGAATCCACGAGGCAGCAGTATGCTGCAACTGTTAACGCCATCAACGGATTAGAAGCGGAGATGTCTTCATTGTCGGATTCGGAACTGAGGGACAAGACTTTTGCCTTGAGAGAACGCGCACAACAGGGCCAAACTTTGGATTCTCTCTTGCCTGTCAGTGTAACAACAAAATTTTGATTTTTGATCTGTTTTCATTTGCATTTGCAATCGATATTATAGCAATAGCATGTGTAGTTTTATAAAGAGTAAAAAATTGAAATGAAGTGAGTGTATTGCAGGAGGCGTTTGCTGTTGTCAGAGAGGCTTCAAAGAGGGTTCTGGGCCTCCGTCCCTTTGATGTCCAACTGATAGGTAAATCTTTCACCTGTGTTTTGTTGGAATTGGAAGTTTTCACTTTATATTAATTTATACATAATACATATCATTGTGTAGCTCTAGCTCATGCTGTTAGGTATATATATGTGTGTGCGTGCGTGCATAATAAAATGAAATTTTCTTAATTTTCTTAATTCCGGTCGTGTAGGTGGCATGGTTCTTCATAAGGGAGAAATAGCTGAAATGAGGACTGGAGAAGGGAAGACCCTGGTTGCCATTTTGCCAGCTTATTTAAATGCATTAAGTGGGAAGGGAGTTCATGTTGTTACTGTCAATGATTATCTGGCTCGTCGAGATTGTGAGTGGGTTGGTCAAGTTCCTCGCTTTCTTGGATTGAAGGTTGGCCTTATCCAACGTATGTCTCATACTTCATTCCCTCCCTCTCCCCTTTATTTTTGGATTCCGTTTCTATATCTATTTAAATCTATATCCATCCGTTTTTAGTCAGTTGCGCATTGGCTGTTTTAAAGCTTCTGTCTTGCTTCATCGTCATCTGCCTCTATTTTCATTTCTCAATAAAAGCCAATTTATCCTTGATGTAACTTGTTCTTGGTTTTTTGTTTGGGGATTTTATGTTTCTTTTCTTCTTATTTTCTCATTATTAACTGAGCTTCTTTAATACGCACCTCATTTTAAATCTATTCCTTCGTTGCACTCTAATATATGATGCTTTTGTTGGCAGAGAATATGACAAGCGAGCAAAGAAGGGAAAATTACTTATGTGACATAACATATGTCACCAATAGCGAGCTTGGTTTTGATTACTTAAGAGACAATCTTGCCACGGAAAGTAATTCTTTCTTTACGTATTGTTTGCATTTAGTATATACTCTTTTAGGAGTTCATTTCTATCTATTCAATATCACACTGAATTCCAATCTGTGGAATGTACAGAGTGTCGAGGAGCTTGTCTTGAGAGGTTTTAATTACTGTGTCATTGATGAGGTTGATTCAATCCTCATTGACGAAGCGAGAACTCCACTTATTATATCAGGTCCTGCAGAGAAACCCAGTGATCGGTATTATAAGGCTGCAAAGATAGCGGCAGCCTTTGAACGAGATATACATTACACTGTAAGTCTGCTAAATTATGTTTACATTTGGAAATTTATTGTAGTGTTAAGTTTATAAGAGGATTTATCCTGATAATTATTGCTATATTCTCTGTTTCTCTTTCTGTACATTGCTGAGATCACTTTTTAGGTTGTGTATAAATATTAGTATCTAAAGAGGAGTCTGTTTTCTGTTTTAGGTATCCAAGGGTTAGAAACCATGTGTATTAATTTGGTTATATCTCATCCTTAAATTCATCTGATTTTATATAAAGTTTAGAAGAAACTTTGTCATATGTGATTTTATCTCCTGACAGCATCTACCATCAGGCCTATAATTCTTACATTAAATAAATAGTAAAAAAATTGTAAAATGGGAATGCTATGTCATTGATTAGTATTTTTTTCCCTTTATGAGAACATGAAAATGGTATGTGATGTTCTCTGGTGAAAGACATCTTGTGGGAGGTTGTTAGACACCCTAAGATTACTAAGGTGCAGTTTAGAAAGAAAAGGGGAGATAACAGGGGATCTATTTCCCACGTAGGCAGTGAGAGCGGTGTGACTTCATGTGACTACCTACTGCACACATGGAAGCAGGGAGCATGGGAAGCAAGGGATGGGAATAAGAGGGAGAGAGGAAAACAGAAAGAGAGGTAGGAAAGAAGTGAGAAGAGGAAATTTGGGAGGGAGACTAGGCACTCGTGAATTGCCCGGGTTATCAGTTTCTGTTTGAGAGTATTGTAGCCATTTCCTTCTTCTAGTACTGATTCATCTCCATATCAGCCGTCAGAAGAGGATTTCTTACAGAATATTCAATAAAATCGTACCTATATTTCCAGTTTCTATCAATTAGTATCAGAGCTCCCGATCTTGGGAGCTGTGGTGCGTTTTAAAAATGGATGAGATGGAGATCCCTTGCTTCACTGGAGAGTATCCTTATGGCTGGATTTACAAGGTTGAGACTTGAGAGATACTATCTCATCAACCAAATTCTAGACTCGGAGAAGCTGTCTGTAGTAGCCTTAGGCTTCAAAGGAAGGGCCCTCGATTGGCTCTTGGTTGGGGATCCAAAACCACGCAGATCTTGTGGGACACCTTTTGTGAGGCGTTTCTGCAACAATTCCAGCTGAAGAAAGGAGCCCGAGAAGGAAGAAAGGAAAACAAAAGAGGTTGCCGGAAACTCCAAAATTAGGGGAGCTCACGGTGGACGCAACACTTCAAAAAACCAGCATCTCCCCAAGCTGTCGCAAAACCCATGGAACTGCAAGAGTGTGAAAGGAATTTCATGGTCACCATATGAGCATGATGAAGTGGGTGAACCATTCTTAGAGTTGGCCTTAGTCGGAGACATGCAACTTGATGTTTCGGCAACAATGGAGATCGAGACGAGGGAGAAAAGCCAATTTCAAGGTCGCTCAATGATGATGTTGAGGCAAGAGCAGTGTACGAAGGCCATTGAGCCATAGGTCTCATGCGAACCAGTGAATCCTCCACTGTCTAAATTACCTGAACCACCCTCCATCGGATTTGCGCCACCCTCCACCACTTGAGCCACTGGAAGCGGTGTGACTTCATGTAACTACCTACTGCACACATGGAAGCAGGGAGCATGAGAAGCAAGGGGTGGGAATAAGAGGGAGAGAGGAAAACAAAAGAGGTAGGAAAGAAGTGAGAAGAGGAAATTTGGGAGGGAGACTAGGCACTCATGAATTGCCTGGGTTATCAGTGTCTGTTTCTGTTTGAGAGTATTGTAGCCATTTCCTTCTTCTGGTACTGATTCATCTCCATATCAGCCGTCAGAAGAGGATTTCTTACAGAATATTCAATAAAATCATACCTATATTTCCAGTTTCTATCAGAGGTAGACTTGAAGAGAAGAAATCTTCATTAGCTAATACACGGACAATGTGTTCTTAATATTCTTAAAATCACAGAACGTGAAAATTAGGTGAAGGGATATTTATCCCCCTTTTGTACGGAGTTATGGTCCTTAGGTGTTTTTTCATAGATGCATGCCTATCTTAGAAAAAAAAATTGAAAGAATAAGAGGAAACATGATCTGATGAGGCCCAAGGTAAATGAAGGAGAAGATAAAGAAGTTTTTGGAATATGCTTTATAAATATTATGTTGAGTAATTTGGTCTTTAAATTAGTTTCTATTTCCTGGTCTGCTTGGTGATGCTAATGAACTTCTGTTGTTCACTTGTGACTGGCAGCTGGGTGGTTCTCGTGCAATTTTACATATGGATAGATTAAAGATATGGTGCCGATAAGCATGAAAATAAAAAATAAAAAAGTATATGTTAAATTAATTAAAAAGCACAATTATGAAAGTTTTTATTTCTATATATTATGAATGGTCGATGGTTAGGGAGACTCAAGCATCAAGTTAAATTGTCATCATGAGTATATCTTGCTTTTTCTCTGCTGACAGGAGTAGATGCTTAATTTATTAAAATAAAAGAGGATCTTTTAATCTTATTCTTCTTACTGAATTTGCCATTGCAGGTGGATGAAAAACAAAAAACGGTTCTACTTTCTGAACAGGGTTATGAAGATGCTGAAGAAATTTTAGTTGTCAAAGATTTATATGATCCACGAGAACAGTGGGCTTCATATGTCCTAAATGCAATAAAAGCAAAAGAACTATTTCTTAGAGATGTAAACTACATAATCCGTGGAAAAGAGGTCCTAATTGTTGATGAGTTTACTGGTCGAGTTATGCAGGTATTTAGAGATTCTACTTGACCTTATGGCAATAAACAATTTAAGTGGCGAAGGCAAAGAGCATAAGTATAGTAGAACCTATAGCATTCTCTTGGACAGCTTTTGATTTAATTCTCATAATTATAATATCAACCTTTTGCATGTACTAATTTTTATTATTTGGAACTCTATTCGTATTATGGCAAAGCTTTGCTGCAAATTATGGCTGACAAAAGTATTAAATTATGACTTAATACATCATGCTTTACCGGATAAGTTTTGACAGTTTTTCTACAATTTAATCGTTATAATTTAATTGTTAAAACTGATGTATGCTCAGAAAAATGTTCTAACTGTGCAAACAACTAATCTTAAACTGGCATTATTGATAGTGTAAGAATAGTTGTAATGAAAATTCATTAGATTTGGGTTGAAGGTTCAACACAAACTATTTATATTAGTCTACACCTGAACAATAATTTACCTCCCTCCCTGAAATGCAAATTAGGTGTTAATGGAGATTCCGGCCTTGTGATACTTGTTACACTGTCCTTATCTTTAAATAGTATTTGGTGAACGCATATATGGATTCTTTTTAACTTGTCCTGCTTGTGAATACAATGCCGAAACCTTGGTGTTTACCATTACTATCTTATTGTTATAGTGCCTGTCTACCCAATAGCAAAATGAATGTATCACTGGTACTCACCACCACCTCTCCCTAAAGAACAAAGAATAAACTAAGATGAAAAAGGAGTATCTAATGTCTTCAAATTTCTGAGAAGGGAGTAAATTCTGTTGCTGTCTCAAGGCATGGGTAATTTTTATTTACTTTTTCTTTACTGATAGGGGAGAAGGTGGAGTGATGGGCTTCACCAAGCAGTTGAAGCAAAGGAAGGGCTGCCAATTCAAAATGAAACTGTAACACTGGCTTCTATTAGTTATCAGAATTTCTTTCTGCAGGTTGGAAATGTTATATCTGTACTGATTCAGTGAATCATTTCAGAATTTCATTTGCCTTAAAAATTACCTTGATGTTTTTAAATCTGCATTTTTACAGTTCCCAAAACTTTGTGGTATGACTGGCACTGCAGCAACAGAAAGCACGGAATTTGAGAGCATTTACAAGCTTAAAGTTACAATCGTGCCAACAAATAAACCTATGATAAGAAAGGTTTCTTCTTGCATGTCATTCATATGCAACATAATGAACTGATGATTGCTTTTGCAATGTGAAACTTGGATTCTAATCCCCAAATGAGAAGAATGGTTAATAAATATATTAAGTTGCTATGTTTATATGCAATGTAAGGGTAAGTTGTTAGAGTTCAATGAGAGGGAGTGGGGGTGGATTATTTCAATTAAAAGTAATCCACTCTGGAAGTTTGGGATCTTTACTGTTCATCTTGGTAGATTTAGTACATGATAAAACATTTTTTTTTATAAATTATTTTATATTAGTCTAGTTCCTAATGGTGTCTTTAATTTCTCTCAGGATGAATCTGATGTAGTTTTCAGGGCAACTACAGGGAAATGGCGTGCAGTTGTAGTGGAAATTTCTAGAATGCACAAAACTGGTCGCCCAGTGCTTGTCGGCACCACCAGTGTTGAGCAGAGTGATTCTTTGTCAGAGCAATTGAAAGAAGCTGGAATTCCGCATGAGGTGAAGTCTCTCGTCTTTATGGGAAACAGGCAGAATCTGAGAACAAGTTATTTTCTTAACATTACCTGTGTTATATATTTAAAAAGGGTAGCCTATTCTTAGTGTAGACCAAGTTCTGCTAACATTGACCAACTGCTCTTCCCTTCGAAAGAATGAGAATAAAGTTTAATCTTAGAACCCATTTTTTATTTTGTTGGATATGAATTTAATGAATTATGTATTGTTTTAAGGTTCTTAATGCAAAACCAGAAAATGTTGAGAGAGAAGCAGAGATTGTAGCACAGAGTGGTCGTCTTGGGGCAGTGACAATTGCTACCAATATGGCTGGTCGTGGGACAGATATAATCCTTGGTGGTAATGCTGAATTTATGGCACGGTTGAAGCTTCGTGAGATACTGATGCCAAGGTACAGTGGAGATTTAATTGACAAGTTTCTTTATAGAGACTTTCCCCTTCCATGTACTTCTTGTTGCCTTTTGAGTATTTTTTAAAATGGTGTTTTATCTGTGTCCTTTTAGAGGTCAAGTTGTGCCTTGGGGAAGAAAAGAGGGATGGTCTAGTGGGAGGTGAGGAAGCTGAAAGAGAGATACTACCATGGGTGGGTTTCTAATGAGTAGATGCCGTCTGCGTGTAAGAAGAAATGCTTGCATGGGTGTTTGTGTGTGTGTGTTTGCATGTGTCTAAGAGCAAGAGAATGTGTGCCCAAAGTGAAAGAGAGAGGTAGTTATAGTGGAGTGGCTGAGGGTCTTCACGTGGTCCCCACAGTGAGAGAGAGAGAGAGAGAGGATGCACTTTGGTTTCATGTCCGATGTCACTTGTCTGCTAATTGATGAAACATAGATCTTGCCTCGTGGACCTTGGTCACATGGGTCTTAAAAGAATGACTTGGGTGCAAAATACATGTGTGATGCTTTATACAACAGTATACAAATGTGATGCACGTCCTAGGTTAATTCTCTCTTTCTCAAGGGTACATAACCCAATAACTAAGGGTATAAAAATGATGTAAATTGCCTATGATAGCCATGCATTGTCATTATAGGCATAATAGCAATTAATACCTTAAATTGGTCTTCCTTGTGACAAATGCAGATAAAGTAAATGTGATGCACATGAGAGGGATGACTTGGCAATTAATTAAATCACCATAGGAACAAATAGTCATCGTCATATTCCTTGAGCAGCCACCTCAAAATTTTGTTGTTTATAATAAGTTTATTACATTAAATCACCATAGGAACAAATAGTCATCGTCATATTCCTTGAGCAGCCACCTCAAAATTTTGTTGTTTATAATAAGTTTATTACACCAAGTCTGATCTCTCTTCTCCCCCCCCCCCCCCCTCTAATTATCTGAGTTGGCTTTATCTAGAGGGAAGAACCTATTGTAATTGCATATGCATATATTCCTTGCTTGCACTATGCTTACTGCCTTGAGGATTATTTGTCACTGATACAACCTTGATTGAAATGCATCTTCTGGCTACTCATATGCTTAAAGGTTCCTATCTTTAGAGCCTGTCTTGCATTAGAACTGAAAGGTCCAATATACACAACTTGCAAGTTATTGAAGCTATCATATCAAAGATGCATTACGTTCTTTCTGGGAACATATTGCAGAGTTGTTAAGCCAGCTGAAGGAGTCTTGGTATCAGTAAAGAAACTTCCTCCCCAAAAGACGTGGAAGGTATGGGTTTTGATGGTTTTGTTATAAATATTACTTCATGTAAATAAAATTGTGGTTTAAAAGCTATATATATTGGTGAAGAAGCTATAATATTTTTACAATAACTATTCTGGAATTCCACATATATCATTTTCTAGGTGAATGAGAAGTTGTTTCCATGCAAACTATCAAATGAAAATGCTGAGTTGGCTGAGAAAGCTGTGCAATTAGCTGTTAAAACATGGGGCCAGAGATCATTAACTGAGCTTGAAGCAGAGGAGCGCCTATCGTATTCTTCTGAAAAGGTGACAATCTGACGATGATGACCTTTTCAGTGAAATTAATGATAGAAATTAGAAAGCTTGAATAATGATTTGAGAAATTTATTATTAGGGCAATCGATACTTTCTTCTTTGGTGATATCACTTCTGTGAATTTTTCATCCTCTATTACCAAATTGTCATTATTTATGTATTTTTATGCAGGGCCCTGCTCAAGATGAAGTTATTTCCCAGCTGCGAAATGCATTTCTGGAAATTGTCAAGGAATATAAAGTCTTCACCGAGGAAGAGAGGAAGAAGGTCAATTTGTTCCTTGACTAATACTTTACTTGATCTATTGCTGTTGATACATTTTTAATTATCATTATGACTCCAGGTTGTGGCAACTGGCGGACTACATGTGGTGGGCACAGAGCGCCATGAATCACGGCGAATTGATAATCAGGTTTTTCTTTTCTTCTTTCCTTTTCCCTGTTGGGTTGAACGGAGGAGGGGGGGACGGAGGAGTAGCTTGCGGCCTTGCAAAGCCTGCCTATCTCCTTCCTTTTATTAATCTCACGGCTGTCATAGCCCCTCTCTACCACTCCTTGTAGCCCCCTAAAAAAATTATAGTGAATGAAGTATTTGAACTTGAAACTTCAATTTGTATCCATAAAGCTGCGTGGTCGAAGTGGCAGACAAGGGGATCCAGGAAGCTCACGCTTTTTCTTAAGTCTTGAGGATAACATTTTTCGGATTTTTGGTGGGGACAGAATTCAGGTAATGCGTTTGTTGTTATTGGTGTTGCTGCTAGCCTAGAATTTGATTGCTAAGACATTGTTAATATTGTGAATTGTAGGGTTTAATGCGAGCTTTCAGAGTTGAAGACCTACCTATTGAGTCCAAGATGCTGACCAAAGCATTAGATGAAGCCCAAAGGAAAGTGGAGAACTATTTCTTTGATATTCGGAAGCAATTGTTTGAGTATGATGATGTACTTAACAGCCAAAGAGATCGTGTTTATACAGAGAGAAGAAGAGCCCTTGAATCCGACAATCTTCAGTCTCTTCTTATTGAATATGCTGAATTGACAATGGATGACATTTTAGAGGTAAGTCTTGCTAAAATTATGCTTCTTATTGTACCTTCCTTCATTTTGTAACATAATAATGCAGTCTTATGATGAATTAGGCGAACATTGGCTCTGATGCTCCAAAAGACAGCTGGGATCTTGAAAAACTAATTGCAAAAATTCAGCAGTAAGTGGAATCTTTTGATCCTTTTGCTTGATACCTTGTTTGGTTATATGCAGAGCCTTGATCTTGTTCTTATAGTGCATTCATATTTGATCTCTATATTCTTATAAACACTGTTTTAAAACCTAGACCGGGCCAACCAGCCTGTTCAACTACGAACCAGTCATATTTTCAGTCTGCTTGATGTCTGATAGCTTCCACATAGGACGGGATTGAATTGCCATGAACTGGCAAAAACTAGGTGCTTTTCATTGAGCTTGCTGCGCTGGTACCGGTTTGGCCGGGCCAGCAGTTACGTGGCAGCCTTTAAAGTTGCCACATCTTCAGTAAAAATATCTGCAATTCTGCTAGGGAGTGGAGATTTAAACCTGGATTTTCCAGGTTACATGGCTCAAAAGCCAACCAAGAAAACCAACAACTTTTCCGATTTAAGTTATTGAATACTGTGTAAAAAAGTGTTTTCTGCATTTATAAATATTAGATAATTTATAAAATTAAAAAACTTTAAATACATTTATATTGAGAAATGCTAATTTGCACAAACCCATATTGATGAAATGGTGTACGAATGAGTATGGCATCTTCGACGTTGAATGCCAACTTGCAGATGTTGTCCAAAGCGAACGATTTCATATTGTAAAAATGGAAAGCCACATCATTGTAGTCAAATTATGTGAAATAATGGTGTTCTATAATTATGTAATAAACATATTGCAATAAAAAAATTTATAATGCACTATATTTTTATTATTATTTATTTTTTTTACCTTGTTAAAAATATCTATTTCAACCATTGGTTTAACAAGTTGAATGGGTCAAGCCATGACCTGGTTATCTTTATTTCTTACTTGATATTAGTTTCTGAGACGTCCAGTGCATGTCTTTGTTTGATTTGGCTCTAGTAATTTTGCCAACAGAAGATATTTTATATTTCTTCAGATATTGCTACATGTTGAATGATCTGACCCCTGATTTGCTGAGGAGTAAGTGTTCTGATTATGAGGAATTGCGAAATTATCTCCGTTTTCGTGGTTATGAAGCCTATCTGCAGAAAAGGGTCAGTTACTTAATATTTGATGAGCAAACTTTTATTATAACTGTTCTACAGTCTTATGCTTGGACTTTTAGCATCTTGTGTGATTCAAAAAATTCTTATGCATAGTATCAGCCTTGAGATAGCTTTGGCATTTCGATGGCTAATTGTGTAACAACTTTCATTTTTCAATGATTTCATCCTTTTCATTACTGCTTCGTATGCTGCCATAGGATATTGTGGAGGAACAAGCACCAGGGTTGATGAAAGAAGCTGAGCGGTTTCTGATCTTGAGCAATATCGATCGCTTGTGGAAAGAACATCTACAAGCACTAAAATTTGTTCAGCAAGCTGTAGGTTTACGGGGATATGCACAGCGGGATCCACTTATTGAATATAAGCTTGAAGGCTATAACCTTTTCTTGGAGATGATGGCACAAATAAGAAGAAATGTTATATATTCTATATATCAGGTTTGTGGTAATCTAGATTTTGTTTTAAACAACTAAAATTTCCATCCTTATCTGTTATATTTTTTTTGTTGTGGCTGCATAAAATTCCCATAGTTAACCCCCTTTTTTTTCAATTACATATGAACTTCTGGCAGTTCCAACCTGTGCTGGTAAAGCAAGATCAGGATAAAAAGGAGATTCAGAAATCAGGAAAACGTAACGCACGCAGTCGGGGTAATACCAACCCTGATCCAGTTGGCACTGTTTAACCTTCAGCATCAAGTGCTAGTTCCTAAGCCAGCACATGTTGCTATTATGTATCCAGAGTTCCAGCAGGATATTCAACTGGTAGGAACAACTTGGAAAGCTTCAGTTGATCCTCCGCATGTAATAATTTAATGTGAATTAGGACTCTTAGGCTGTGTAAATTTAAAAATTTAACAGGAAGCAAGCTATATAGAACTTACACCATTAGAATACGAGGCCAAGAATAAATTGTAAACCTAAAATGTAGTGCTTAAATTAGACCTGAGCTGCATATCACTTCTTGTCAGGGTCTTGAAAATCAGTTTGCACGTCAAATATACCAGCTGAATTTGGCCAATCAGGGCCAAGTTTAATTTCATCGCCTTGAAGAATATCCTCAAAATGTTTATTAATGGTGTTTTCTTTAGCCCGCATTCGTTGAAAGATGAATAACTAGGTAACCTAAAATCCACCAGAAAAAATGATAAACCCAAAATAATTTTGGGGGTAATAAGAGTGACATCCCAAGGTATGGCCAAACTCCCTGCTTGTTTCCAACATTGCAATCAGTTCTCTTACTATTTTTTATTACATTACAAACCCGCGAAGTGGTGTTAAATGTTATTAACTTTACTATGCAATTATTGTATTACTCTTACAATAAGAGGAATCTGTAATGTAGCATTAAATAGTAAGAGAGTTAATTGTCATATTGAATATTAGGAGAGAAGTCCTTATCGCTTGGCCATTTCTCGAAGGAGGCTATTGTAGTTTCCCAAATTTATATCATGTGAAAAAAAAAGTACTAGTGCGAGGCCAGGACCTCACCTTAATTCCAATAGCAATGGCTGTTTTCAATTTAACAAGTACACCTAATCTCAAAGAACCTTCTTTATTATCTCTAACAAAGATCAGGAGCACCCTCCTTGATAAAGCCAAACTTGGCAGATGCTTCGTCAGCCATCGTGGGTTACAGTCAGAAGCTACAAGCACAGCCTGCATAACATAGAATGTAAATAAGGTCTCTTCAGGATTATATAAAATAAAGCCACACCAGAAGAAGGCATATATTACTTCTACTAACAAAACAACGGTTGCATATGTACGATGAATTTATTCATTTTAATGCGTTACCTACTTGATCATTTGTTACAAAGAAAAATTAATCGAGTTTGAGCAATGTGAGAGAAAATAATAAGGTTTCCATTCGCATTATCAACTATTAGTTTTGCAGTAATCAGCAAAATCTAACTAGTAGTATTTGGCTATTTGCCAGCATCATGTAAAGGTTAAAACAGCAGAAAAAGAGCAAGTTGGAGGATTTGCTTGATGTGATGAACTAATAAGAAAAAGTGCAGGTACTAAACATTTTAAGTGATTAACTAAAGACTTACAGATTCTACATAGCAGAATGGAGGAAATCAACCTGAAGTTTAACTGAAGATACTTTATGATTGCTGCTGATTAAAGGGAGGAGTTGAGCATACCTTCCCAACTTAGTGCATGGTTTCATCCGCTCAAGGACACGAGTTACGTCATTGACCCCAATAATCACAAAAAGGTTACCTGACCATACAAGTTTCCTTCTAAATTTGTCCATTTATTTTAACAGTTCACTTAAACCAAGTAGAAGTTATACCTTGAACCATATCTTTTCTGGTAAGGAACTCCCATCTAAATGTCTTGCTGATTCGATCTCAACAACCATTTTTAAGATCAAGTGAAAAATTGCACGATTGTTGAATGTTGATAAGTTCCACAACCGAACGCGAGGTGTTCAGTAGTTCACTCATTAAAATGTTAAATCTTCACTGAGGGCTCACAGCCTCAGCTTCATTAAACAGCATTATGAAGCAACTCATGTTGGAAGATTAATTAAAACACGAAGCAACACATTAGAATTTTTTTTGGGGGGGAGGGGAAAATATGTATTTTACCTCCGAATTGATTGGAGCAGATTGGTCAGACGGTTTCCTTCATAGCAGCTGCAGATTGTAATAAAGATTAAATAATAGAGTTTAGTCCAAGAACATGGTGATAACTGATAAGATAAAAAAATAAGAGTAAATAATAACAGATTAATGAATACAAGCCAGAAACCATTTACAACTTAATATACAATAGGAAATTCATATTAAAAAAAATTAAAGGGGCTGCATACTATTTTTTTCTAGAGAAGAGAAGCTTGAGTTTGAGTTGTTTCCATGCTTCTTTGGAATTTTGGCACTAGTTCTAGCAGACATGGTCTACTCTTAGAGTTTGCGAAAAATTAGAACATGTTTAGAAAAAATTAATTAAAAAAAAACAAATTATTCGGAAAGTTTATTCAATCCGATCAAACTAGACTGCATTCGATAAATTCTTCAAAAAAATGTTTCCGAAATCGAGAAGACAAAGAGAACCGATTGCCAGAAAAAAAAAAAAAAAGAGAAACAAAAATGTTAAAACCAAAAAAAGAAAACGAAAATAGGTAATAGAACCAAAAATTTCAATATGGCAATCATATAAACTAGCAGCAAAGAAATTGATGAGTAAATAAAATAAAAAAACCAAATCATATTGAGCCACTATTGACGGAGAGAGATTACCAGAGAGAGGAGCTTGAATGCTTCTGAATCTGATCACAAGTTGAACGCTGAATTCAGAAGCAAGAGAGAGAGAGGGGCCAGCTTCTTTCTTGCAGCTCACATTTCAGTTGGATTAAGATTTGGGCTTCTCAAGATCATAAGAGCGGCCCATGAATTTCCGAATGGGAGCATATTTGGGCTTTGAGCGGGGAACATAGAATGGCCCACGACTACTGGTCCCTAATGGAAAAGGGAAATTCTGGCCCCATAAAAAAAAAAAACAGAGGAAAAGGACAAAGAGAGTTTGAGTATGGTGGTGTCTCGTTTGTACGGCACGACCAAACGTAAGCTTTTTGACCTCTCCCGATATTCCCCAAGCTTTTCTTTTCTTTTTCTCTGCAAGACTGCAACAATAATGGGCCTTTTTCTTTTTTCTTTTTTACATTGGAGGAATGTTCCTGGCAAATTATGTTTTTCACACTTCCTGTCACATGAAATTTTCTTATTTACTTTCATTTGTTTAAATTAGTATAGAATTTGAGAGTGTTCGGTGCATAAAAAATAATTTCATAAAAATAGAACTTTATAAATAGTAATATTTATTAATTAATGTAAGTATAAATATAATAATTATCAAATATTATTTGTATGTATTTTCTTTTTATATATAATTTTTATTTTCCTCTTATACTGAAAGCTTAAGTGAAAATGAAAATTTTTAATTTAGAAAATTTTATATGGCAAATCACAAAACAAAAAAAAATTCACTTACCAAAAAAAATTGAAATATAATTATAAGATACTTTTAAAAATTATTTGGTCTCACTTATTAAAATTAATTTTACAGATTAATTACTTATAGATTATCACTAAATCTCACTTCAAAAATCAATTTTATTCACTACTTTAATTAGGGTGGCACAATATTAAAACTAGATTTTAACCTCAACCATAGTTTGTGAGCTCAAAAATTTGAACCAAAGAAGCATAACATCCTTGCATCCGCGGTGTCGTTGGCTCCGGGTGGTGTCCTTTGGCAAATGCGATGAAGGTACATTTTAATTCCTTTGTGTTTTTGTGTAGGATCTTGAGGAAAATTGCAGAAACCTACTTCTTGAAAGAATTTGAGGGTCGCCGTGTAGTTGCAACGCTAATCGATGGTATCCTTTGCAAATTGAATGAAGCTACCTTTTGATTCATTGCATTTGCTGGCATCACCACTAATGGGGGAGTCTGAAATCCCTGTATTCAATACAGAATAGTCGTGGTGCAAGGAATGACAACACCATTGATATATACAGAAAGGGTTGGGAGTCATCGTCCAAGTATTTTATTTCAAATGAATAGCGAAATAGTGGGACCGATTACTGGATTGTATGGAAGTCTTCACCATCAAGAAGTAATATATACGTAACATTGAATAATTATTTTAATGTTAAAAATTTATATTAAAAAATTATTTTATTATATTTATTATTAGAAGATTTAATTAATGAAATTTTATCTTTAAAAGATCAAAATAGATATTTCTCGTTTCATAATTAAATAAATTAATTTCTCATGGTACTGCATCTTTTATCTTCTTGTTTATGGATCGGAAAATATTGGAAGAGTTGTTAGATCCAAAGACATATAAAATATAATGATTTGTTTTAAACTCCACCGTTTTTTCAATGAAAACTCAGATTAAAAAAAATTCGGTTGGCCCCTCGATCCCACATTAATCAGATGATGCTTCAAAAAGATTGCAAAATATTAATTATTCGTCATCGACGTCGACTTTTACTATTTTTATTAATTTGTATACTTCTGCTAGGCTAATAATACACACACATCTATCTACATTTACATTTACATTATGTATAGAAGTGTGTGTATATGGTAGAATATTTTTTTTAATGTTATTCTTATTTAATTTGTTAAACTCTGAAATACTCTTTAGTCTTTAATGAATGTATTACCTCTATGATATCCTCTAAACTGCACGTGTTCATAGACAATTATATTTACAAATATATTGGAAGATCATTTTTTTATTTAATACATGTAATATTAGTTGAGATTCATTTCGTATGAAGTACAGCATGTAACCAAATAGGTAATAATAATATAAAAAATAATTACATTGAGCTCATCTCACCCGCAATGGAAGTGGTAGGAAAATGTACTGAAGAAGTAACAAAGATGATGGGGTCCAATTGAAGCAAGCTTTTTGTCAAAATATTTGCATCTCAACACTTCTCCGTTTTCTACTTTTTATCCGTATAGTTAATTGTAAAAGTTCATATAGACATCCTCAATCTTCTACATTTAAAAATATGAATTCTAAATTCATATCATACTCACTATAAAAACAAAAAAATTTTAAATTGAATAAATTAATACTAAAATAATAAATGTCTTCAAGAACTATGTACTTAAAAATTTAACTTAATTTTGAAAAATAAAATGATAAGAATCAAATTCTTAACTAAATGATCAAAGACTTTAATATTATGCTAATAACTAATTCTCTTAAAAATTTAAATTATTTGATAAAGACACGTGAATGTTTTTAATTTCTAATAAATGTCAAAAAAAATGAAAGAAGTAAAACTCATATATCTTCAAAGCATAGCCATGTGACAAATCCAACTGCCACATTCATTCATTCAACTCTTACGCATTAAGCACAAGGCTAATAATTTCAGACTAATTCTTTCCTTAAAGCATGGATTGACCACGGAGTTGGTATTTTTCATAGGGGTCCTATTATTGTATTGATCCTATAAAATCTTACTTGCTGTTGCTGTTTACTAGCTAGAGAGTTAGCCCTTCAAAGGGAATGAAAATATCTCTTCGATGGGTGATTAAGAAGTACACTTCATTAATTGTTGTGTCTCTCTCTTTAGTATTTTTCTGAAGGGAAAGAGTTTGACAACGATTCGCATTCTCGTAAGCACGAAGATCTATAGCAGCACTTTAAAAAAAAAAAAAAACAGGAAGAAAGTAAAAACAGCAATATTTCCTGCTTCCAGTAATTAAAAAGAGTAAAATAATTTGATGAGACCTACGTTACATGAATATGAATACGAATATTTGATATAATATATAAATATGTTAATTTTGTAAAAAAATAGAATATAAGTACGATATGAAATAAAATAAATATATATTTATAAATGTAAAAAAAATAAACTTTAAAATTAGTAAAATTTTTCATTAATTTATTATAATTTTAAAGATAAAAAAAATTATAAGAGTGAAAATATATTTTAAAAGAAATAACTAATAAGAATGAAGTTTAGATATATATTTTAATTTTTTAAATAATAATAAATATAAATATAATAATATTATATAAATATTGATATCGAATACGAATATGATATAAATACATCATTATTTTTAAAATATCCGTATAGGATGATACCAACCATCCGCTTAAAACCACTTGTTAAATTCGATGTGTTGGAGTAGAGGTATGATATAAAGTGCACCTTGCCAACAAAAAGAAGAAAATGTTATTAACCCTTAGAACACTTTAGCACTGTAGAGACAGTAGAGTCATATAATAGTACGTAGTGATTTCTTTTTTCTTTTGTTCTTTTGGTGGGTGTCCAATTGAGAGAGATAGTGATATTTCCTAATATTAATGTCAATTGTCAATGTTCTAAGCGCAAGTTGTTGCCTTTGTCTTGTCCGATCCTTAGTATGCAACGTGGTATTGTCGTGTGGTTCATAAGCCAGCTGTGAGTTTGTCAAGGTAATGCTTAAATTTTTAAAATAATTGTTTTTTTTAATAAGAAGTTGTTATATTTAAAATTTATCTTGTTGTTTAAAGTGTGTAAAATTGATTATAAATTAAGATTATTTTTTTATAACTACAAACAGATTTTTTTAAAAAAAATATTATTTTAAGCTTTTAATTATTTGATTTCATATTATTTCAAAATTTTTGAAAGAGAAATACATATTTACCTTCAATCAAATAACTTTTTCAATCATTTTATACATTTTTTGGTAATTTAATACATAAAATAGATTTTTTTATACAATCCAAACAAAAACTCTTTATTATAAAATTGATTATGAATTAACATATTCAAAAATAAATTATTTTTCTCATAATCGATTATACACATAATCGATTTTCTTGAAAATTGATTTTTCACATAATATTTTTTCACAATTAATTCAAGTACACACTAAATGTGTGTTTGGATTAACTGTGAAAAAAGATTATGTTAAAAATCGATCTTGCGTATAATCGATTATGAAAAAATTAATTTATGTTTGGATATGTTAATTTATAATCGATTTTATAATAAAAAATTTTATTTAGATTGTATAAAAAAATTACTTTTATATTATTAAAATATATATAAAATGATTAAAAAATTATTTGGTTGAGAGTAAATAAGTATTTCTCTCTTAAAATTTTTGAAATAATCTGAAATTAAATAATTAAAAGCTTAAAATAACAGTTTTTTTAAAAAAATTATTTTTAGTTATAAAAAAATAATTTTAACTTATAATCAATACATATTTTAAACAAATAAGATAGATTTTAGATTAAATAATTTTTAATTAAAAAATAATTATTCCAAAAAAAACAAAACTAAACTAAACACGTTCTAATTGAGCAAAGGAAAATAATAATAATAATAATAATAATAAAGAGAGAGGGAGAAAAACCCATGGATCTAACTAACTACTATGCCCTCTGCCCTCATTGCCACTTCCTTTATTAAATTTGGATACCTGATTGATACTTCATCTTCATTTTATTACATTTAATAATAATAATGTCTCAATGGAGTGCAAATGTGTTTAGCTGAAAGAAAATTGAGAGAAGTAATTGATAGGTAATAAGGTATATTTAATTTTAAAAGATATAAAATATTTAAATTATTAAAAAAAATTATTTAAATTTTATTTACAGAGAGAGATATTATATTTATTAATAATAATAAATAAAATTTTAAATTTATAAAAATATTAAAAGATAATATGCGAATGATTATTTTTTTTTATTAAATAGTCAATTATTTTCATAGAGTAACTAGTAATAGTAAATAAAGTTCTTAATTTACAATAAGTTTGAAAGACAATAAGCAAATGTTTATTTCTTTTTATTGAGTGGTCAAGTATTCTCACAAAATAATTAACAATGGTAAATAAAGTTCTAAATTTAAAAAATTGGAAGGCAATATGCAAATAATTATTTTTTTTATTCAATATTCAATGTAAGGTTGTGTGAATTATGTTATAAATATACCTATCTCTAAAAAATATATTTCTACATATTTAATGTTAAATAAAATATTTATAATTGGAGTAACTATTTAAAATGACTTGTTTCTCCTCCCCTTTATTTCGTGCGTGTAGTGAACCAGTATTTCATATGTAAGAGAGATTTTTCTTTAATTAAATAATTTATTTTTAATCTATCTACTTTCAATATAAAAATATTTATTATCTAATAATGTGTTAATATTTAATTAAAAAGTTATATTTTATAAGTAGTTATTGTGATAATTTTATTCATTTAATAATTTATCAACATATTATTAAATAATAATATAAATTTTTTTTACACTAATAATAAATTAAAATTAAAATTAAACTCTTAATTAAAACTTAATACGTGTCTCAAGTACAAAATAAGAAAGTCAGAAAGGGTGCTTCCATCAATAATACGATGGTAGCTAAGCAAGCCGTCATTGTCATTACCATAATATATTCATATAATTACTTTTGAGATTAAAGTTACTTATATATTACATCTAAATTCACCATTCCCACGTATATAAAGTAGTAAATTTTCATTACCGATAAAAAGTAGTAAATTTTGATTTGTTAATGTATTAGTCAGATTTGATGCACACAAATAAAATTACGAGGTTTAGTTAGTAAATTGAGTTGTATGTGAGTAAATTTTACTTATAGTACAAGAATTTAAATATCTTTAAAAGTACCTTATGATCAGAGTTAAGTTGATATTTTATTGAGAATTAGTCCAACATCCAAATAATATGAGAATATCTTGTGGTCTTAAAAAAATGTTAATATACATAATTAACAACTCTAAATAATGTGTCAATGAGTGATGTCTCACTTGGTCGAACTTTTCGCTTATGTTAATTATAATTTGAGTTCGAATCCAACTTATTTTCTTTGGTAAGCAATTTATAATTTTATTATAAATTCTAACTGAAGTTAGTAATTTATTCGGCTTTAAATTAAAGATAAACTTTTTTCTTACCTAAAATTCTTTTCACCAAAAAAAAAAAAACCTCTAAATAATGTGTACGTAAACTTCCTGTGCCTAAGCTATGAAGTTTAAGCTTTCCCATGTTGAATCGTTACATGATGCAAATCCCGTAAGAGTAGTCTCATATAACGGAGTTCACGGTAATAATAAAATCCTCATTTCTCCATACGAACATATGGAAACCATTTAACTCGATTTTAGATAATATAGTTTTGCAAAAGTTTAATTTTTGTCTCCTAAGTTCTAATTAATTTTAGTAATTATCCTTATAATTTTTATATTTATATATAATTAAGTTTTTTGATAACTGATTGCTATTTTTTTAAAATGAAAAGAAAGATTTAAATAAACCCTTAACAAACACTTAACATTACATTAAAAAACTAACATGGTATGACACAAATAGTAGATATTTAGGCCCCTTAAGCATATGATTAAGGGTTCGATTCCTAACTCATATGTATAGAAAAACATCTATTAGGAGAAGTTAACTCCTTAAATGAATCTTAGTACCTCGAAAAATTAGTTCCCGTAGTCACACGCGAAAATATCCTAAAAAACTAAAAAAAGCAACACATTAGAAAAGTGAGTTTATGTATAGCTTGTAAGACTTATATGCTAATTAATAAACTAATAGTTCTCTGTAATGTATAAATTTGAACCAGATCTAGCCCTACAGCCATTGTCAGAAGTGTATGAATTACTAACAGTGTATCACTCAGGGAAAGGCTGTAATTGGGATGATGTACCCTTTGTTATGTAAAAGTAAGATTTGGTTATGACCAAAGAAGTAAAAAACAAAGCAAGATTTGGTCAATATATGCAAATTAATACCAAATGGATTGTGACATCACTGATATGTTAGAATCGGTTTCGCTTTCAGACTTTCTGGATGAAGGTAGTTCAAAATTATCTATATACAAAGTTAAATCTCAATCATTGATTTCATAAATCTCAATCAAACATATCCCCCTGATTCCCACGTACTCCTCCAACCTCTAAAGTGGGAGCAATGAAAAAATCACCTCATACTATATGTACGAATAATTCACATTCTCTTATAATTTCAAGATTTTTTTTTTGGGCAAACCTTATAATTTCAAGATATATGTTGCAAAAATCCACTCACTCGATTTCATGTATGTGTTATTTTGGGGGGAGCTCTTCCTATCATTAATTAGACTGCCAAAACATGAAATGTGCACCTCATAACTCGTAAGTCATGACCTGCGCAAAGCACTAATAAATTAATGTTACACGATAAAAGTGGTTTGTTGAGTATCATTTTGGTTTGCATAATCTTAATCACGGAGCAAAATTTGTGTGAAAGAGACGGAATGAAATTGGGTTAGATATTGTGCTTCGTTTTGTCAAGTATGTACACATCTTATAAATGAGGCATTGTCATTTATGATAATGACACACTATTTGTGTTTTATTAATTATTTCTTACGCATAAATATCATCATCATAAATCAGGCATTAAGTCAAACAGATTATAAAGTTCGAAGAGCTTTCACCACCAATAATAATAATAATAATAATAATAATAATAATAATAAAACACCCTACGAACAAGTTGGCATTATGATTGCTCTGAAATTATTTCCTCCTAGCGTGACAAAAGCAACTATTTTAGTCAACCGTTTAGGATATATGTTTAATAACTTAGCAAAAATGTAAAATAAAAACTGCCATCAAATCACTGAAATTTAGACCTAAAATTCTTAATTACCCTGCAAGGAGGAGTGCTCATCTCATGAGCTCTGCATGAAAATGATAGTTACAATTATATAAAATAAATGTTGGACAATTCATTCATTCGTATATACATATACTGCTTCTGCTTTCACAGTGTCAAATAGCATTATAGTTTAATTACCGTTTGGTTAATTGGGCATAGGATACCTGACTTCGAAAACCTTAACTTTTCACATGCCAGAGAATGAGATTTAGGATATAACTGTGTGTCTGATCTTGTCTGTTCTTGGACCATGTCCTCCTCTTTTCTAGACACATATTTCTTAATAAATTGATTAAGATTGACGTTTAGTACCATTAGTTAATGATCGATTTCACTGCAAAATCAAACACAATCGAACCTTGTAGTTTTCTAACGCTAAAGTAATTGACTCCCTCTGTTCATGTCCTTAATCCATATACACTGCATTCCATTTGGTCGAAGCAGAGTCATAAGTAGGACATGTCTTTGAGCTTTTTCCTTTTTCCTTTTTCCTTTTTCGCTTTGTAATTCTGGCAATCGTGGCTTGTAGCAATTAACTGAGTACTTTCATCTTTCACTAAGGTAAGATACTAAGATATGACGGATTCTACCGCAGAGAATTATAATATGTGATTCACCCATGAGTCAGAAAAATAACAGGCAATAGTAGGTTATTATTCTTTTATATATATTTTTAAAAAAACATTTATAATTACAAATTAGACTCTTAAACACCTTTTGAATCACACTATTGAAACACCTTTTGAATCACACTATTGAATCACACTACCACCGTGGGTTAATTGGATTGTGAACAGTCATGAAATCTACAACTATAACATTCCTTAAAAACACAAACTTTATGATATGACTCTCATAAGGCCTCTTTAAGTTTCTTCCTTCTTCTATACACTAGTAGCACAATAGTTTCCAGTCTGTGATGGCCAAAAGCAAAGCTTCAAACGGTTCAACTTCAACATCATGTTATAGAGTTTGCGGTTGTGGAGATGTACTGTTGTTCGTTATAAAATCCTCGTGTTCATTCATTTGCATTCAGTTGGCTCTTTTGTCCTTGTTTTCGTCATAAAATCCGTCCATTCCACCCATAAATCGAGTACCTCTGTGAAGCATTCTGGTTAAGGAAAGTGATACTCAAAAAATGGATTTTATTTAGTACACCATAAATTTGATTTGATGTTCAAATATGGAAAAGAATTATGTTGTTCTGAACGTAAGCATAACATATTATTTTGTCAAAAATAGCTAGGCACGGGAGCTTTTTCATACTAGCAAGGAGAACAAAAAATAACAATATTTTATTGAGGACAAACTTATAATTTTTTTAAAAAATAACAAATTTTATTAAGGTCTAACTTATAATTTTTTTTATTACAGGTAACATATACTAATGGTATCTGATTTGATCTGATCTAAACTATTCATTTATTTTATATTAAATCTAACAGTTTATAATTAATGGTCCACCGATGAATCATATAATTGCTGATCCACCTTAAATGCCACCACTAAGATATATATATATATATATAAAACCATGCTGATATGTTTAATGTGCATTGTATATGTTTGAAGAAAATAGTTACTTTGTTTTTATCTTTTGATATCTAGAAATACATATGTAAAATAAGAGGATTTAGGTTTATTAATTATTTAAATAAGAAGAATAATTTCTTAAAAAGTGTTATGAAATTTATACACTGTAACTTCAACCACTCAAGAAATGAAGGAATTTGCAGAATATACAGGTAGCTAGAGGGTTTTTTTTTTTATAGCAATACTGTTAATTTTTTATTTATTTATCAAAATACCTCACTTTTTTCTTAGGTATTGAATTTTCTTTTTGATTCTTATTAGAAAATCACCCTAGCTTACAGCAATTTCCTAACATATTTTTATCTCCTAGTTTTATATTTTTAAATTTCAGAAACATAATGAAAATTGTCATAGTAAAAGACGATTTTTGACTTATTTTATTTTAAAATCTTTCAAATTTCTTCATGAAAATCACTCTTGATGGGACAGCTTCTTACCTATATAATAGGGGGAAAGAAAAAACTATGTCGCAAAACCGTCTCGACCCATGATGATTTCTGAATAAATTTAAAAAAAAAAACATATTTCAATACATAAAAATAAAGAAGAGATATTTTGATAAATAAAAAAAAATACAATATTCTTATTAAAAAAAACCCGGTCACTAGAAGGGTATATTAGACTATGTATCTAAACTCAGCAGTTTACAATCTTAAAAAAAATATTAGCATTCAAATAATTTTTGGCAGTGATATATGTTATGGTTAATAATGTCAACGTAAAGCAAAAAGATATATATATATATATATATATATATATATATATATTATTGAAATAGGTATATTTAAGTTTGGCTTATATTAACTTTAAAGTCTTAAATTCTTGAACTTGTATTTCACTTTAGTTGATCATTATCTTTTGATAGGACAATCATATAAAAATCTGAACGAAATGAGTTTTGTTTAAGTTGAATTAGATTGTATTTATCTCTTCCAATTGAGAAAGATATTTTTGGGTGATCCTTTTTAACGACCACATAAAATGTACTATCCCAATATTTAAGTTGTTTCTCAATCCCATCCCATAAAAGCTTTGGTAATTGTTATATGTTTTTACAGCATGCAGCCATTATTTAGCATTTTTCACTAGAAAATATTTTGTTTGATGTGTTCAATAAAAGTTATTTAAACAGTTAGAAACTTAAAATTGGTTCATGACTGATTATAATACTTTGTTTTTTATAGAAGAATTTTTATAATAAAAAAATACAAATCAAGTTGACACATCAGACTCAAAATGATTAATAACAAATAATCTATCTAATTAATTAATTAATTAATTAATTTTATAGCTAAATTTGAAATTAATTATTTTCTTTTGAATCTAACATGTTAATTCTTTTGACTCTTCATTTTCCTTTCTTTATATATAAGATTTCGTCTAGTAAAAATGGCTTGTTTCCTTCTGGCTTCTGAAGCTCAAAAGCTGTAACAACAGTAAGAGGAAGAGGATGAGATGGGTGCACTGCATAGGTAACCGCTCATGAACTTCGGACTGAGAAATTTTTAGGGACACTGAGAGTAATACTCTCAGCTAATTAAAAAATGACATATGTCATAATTTTAATTATAAATTATTTATTTAATGTTTTATTGTGACACATGTCACTTCTTGATTGGCTGAGAGTATTACTCTCAGTGTCCCCAAGAATTTTTCCTGCATATGGGGACAGTGAATAAACGACGAACCTCTTTTTTATAGAAAAATTTTAATTTTAATTTATTATCAGTATAAAAAAATAAGTTTAATTTTAATTTAATATTAATGTAAAAAAATTTTATACTGTCATTCAATCATGTATTGTCATTAAAAGACTTTAACTATTATAACAAATACCTTAAAAGTCTAACACTTTTAATAATGTGTTAATACATGATTAGATGATAGTATAAATTTTTTTTACATTGACAGTAAATTAAAATTAAATCTAAAAAAAATTTATATTGTCATCAAATCATCATGTACTGACACATTATTAAAAGAATAGTTTAATTTTGATTTACCGTCAGTATAAAATTTCTTTACACTATCATCCAATCATATATTTTCAAATCATTAAAATTAAAAGAATTTAATTATCATAACAATTATTTAAAAAGTCTAACTCTTTTAATGATATGTCAACACATGATTGTATGACAGTATAAATTTTTTTTACACTAATAATAGATTAAAATTAAATCCTTAAAAGAAATTTAACTCTTTTAATTATATATATGTACATAATTCAATAATAACATAAAAAAATTTATATTAATATTAAATTAAAATTAAACTCTTATTTTTTTTCCTAGTTGGTCAATAAACGAGCAACCTCATGTCGGTCCAATCCGAATTTTATATAACTTCAACTAAATTAACCTTAATTAATAGAAGTGGAAAAAAAGAGGTTTTCTCTTGTTCTCTTAATTAAGGAGATTAATAATATTGCCATACTAAAAAAGAAACAGGTGAAGGAATGTTCATTGGGCTTGGCTTATCCCAGCTGGACGACGACGTTTCAAAGTTTCAGCCAGCTTTGCCAACGTGAATTATATTGTTATTGTATTATTATGGGTTCCAATCTCGTCATTGACATTGACAACGGCAGCACTTCCTCATACTCAATATCACAAACCGGTTTTGCTTTTTATGACTACCCATGACTATCATGATTTCTTCATTTGTTTGGGTGACAATTTGCAATTTAAAAGCCTGTCGGAGTTGGTTGAGGAATGATATATGCACATATATATTATATATTTTTTAATTTTTTCATATTAATAAAAATAAATAATAAAATGTATGTGTATATATTATTTCTAATTAATTTTACCTTTTTATCACCTGCAAACATGTGTTTGTCGAAAGTAAAAAAACATTACCTCCTTTAAAGTTTAAACGTGTATTGAAAATCGTACAACACCCGATTGTGTTAACACGAATCTTAACAAACATACCACAAATTAGAAGGTTAAAAGAAATAAATCTATAACTATTAAAAAGGAAAAGGAAAAAAAAATTGGAAGAAAAATTTGCACAATTTTTATATTTATTTATTATTATGTTGAGTAGGAAAAGAGAGGCAGAGTAAATGATCAGTAACGTGGAGTGAAGTGTTTGAAGGGAGATAGATAGATATCATTCTTGACGGAACTTCCGAACTAGAAAGTAGAAATTGGTTTAGGATCAAAGATTGTCACGAGAAACACACACACAAGATAGATAGTGGAGTGGTGCTCCATGCAAAGCTAAATTCTGTTCCAACCTCTTACCTTAACACCCTGAAATTGTCTGTGTCTGTCTCTCTCTCTCTCTCTCTATATCTCCCTCCCTCTGGTTGCATCTCTCTGTATTGGAAGTCACTGTCACTACTTTGCAATAGAACCGGTAACAAACGCAAAATCAGACACAATTCCTTTGTTGATTATTTCATCATCAGTCCCATCTTCAAAATCATTGAGTTTCTTTTTCAACCCTTTGGTGGCTTTCTTGGTTCCTTCCAGAATAGGAGTCTAGGAGAGAGAGATAGAGAGTATGGAGGCAGAGACATACTGAAGGGATTGAAGCAGCAAGGGGGGGTCCTACTGCATAATTTTTGGCGGGCAGCAATAGTCCTTATCAATGATTTTACTTGGGTGTTGCTGCTGCCTCTCTCAATGACCCATCCTATCAGTATCACACTTGCTTTGTGCTGGGGAATTTGATCAATATACCAAACCTCCTTCTCTCCTTCTCCTTTGCTCCTTTTAGCCTCACAAGGAGGATTTGGAATTGGATATTGGAGGAGTGGCTCTAAAGCTCTGCCTCTGGTAAGGTTCTTGGGCCAAAAAAAGGAAAGGCGGATCTCAGTCATATGAAGAGACCTTCAACTGTGAGTTGTGTTTGATAATTGCTTTCTCTATCCTTCTACTGATTTTATTTCTACATTTTCCCCTCAGAGCTCCTAATGTTACTTTTTTTTTATTATTTATTTATTTATTTTTCCTGTCAAGCTTAATAATGGATGGAGTAAGATCTAAAAGCAAAAAAATTTAGATAGATCAAGAACATCATCGATTGGATCATCACTGTCTACCTTAGATAGTATAATTCGTGTTACTTGTTACCACCTGTTCTCAAAGAGGTGGTAAAGGAGAACTGGGTGGTGATTGGTCTTCTACTTTTGTTTGTTCCTTTTGTGATATTTTAAACCTGTTCTTGCTCTATTAACTGTATGGCGAAATGTAGTTGATCTGAGTAGATTTTCAACTCATCAAGTTGAAATACTTCAATCGTCTATAGCTCTTTCTGGGTCTAATTTTTTGAGCTTGAATTTCATAATATTGATGCTTGTTAAGTTGGTCATTGGCCAATATCTCTGCTTCCTCCTTAAGATCCTGCTCTTGTTGCAGTTGAAGAATCATGTGAACTGCCGTTCATGGGTTTATAAAAATTGATAAAATTCCACAATGAGGACGCTTGTAACAGTGTTACTTGTAGCTCATATCAGTTCTTAGTCTGATAACTGATGGTGAAACGTTTCTCTTGCAGCTGGTGGATGTGTTTCTGGTACTTGTGCTGTTCAATTGTAGCCCATGGACAGTGTGGAGCAGCTCACTCTGCAAACAGAGAAACTTGGAGGAAGTTCGACCTCACAGTGTCAGTATTACAGAATTTGGAGCAGCTGGCGATGGGATCACTCTCAATACAAAAGCATTTCAGAATGCCATCTTCTATCTAAATTCATTTGCAGACAAAGGTGGAGCCAAGCTTTTTGTCCCAGCTGGCCGGTGGTTAACTGGAAGTTTTGATCTTGTCAGCCATCTAACTTTGTGGTTGGACAAGGATGCAGTAATTCTTGGATCAACCGTAAGCTATTCTTTGTGAATAATATGGTGAAATGAAGGAAAAAGGAAGTTTAGTATAGCTAGCTGCTAACTGTGTCTACTTTGCTGGCTTGTCTGCAGTTATTACAAAGTAGAAGGTCACTTTCAGCATAATAGATATAATGTTACTACTTACTAAGCTACGTTTCTTATGCATATTAATCATTGTGGCAGTGCTTTATTATAATTAGTTAATAATTAATAGGTACTTTCTGAGATATATGTGCTAATTTACCATGCAAGGATTATTTTTTGACTGTTAAATTTGGGGCTTAAGTAATCTATATGGGAAGTTATGTTTGTAAACTTTGTATTTTATACACTGGACTCAGGTCCAACAAACTTGGTAGTTTAATCTGTTCAGACCTTGCAGTCTCCATTATGATATGTAGCGTGTGAACCCAATGGCATATCCTGCTTGTTACAGAACTCCGATGATTGGCCAGTTGTTGATCCTCTACCATCATATGGTCGAGGAAGGGAGTTGCCAGGTGGAAGGCATAGAAGCCTCATTTATGGGCGCAATTTGACTGATGTCATCATAACGGGTTGGTAATATTCAATAAAGAACTATCTTCTGTACATATATTTTGATTTATTGATGCCATCTGTGTCTCAATGAAGGTAATAATGGAACTATAGATGGTCAAGGGAGTATCTGGTGGAGCAGGTTTCGGAACAAAACACTGGATTATACACGTCCCCATCTGGTCGAATTGATGAATTCAACCGGGGTTCTCATTTCAAATTTGACCTTCTTGAACTCACCATTTTGGACTATTCACCCTGTATATTGCAGGTTTGTTCCCTACAAAAGGATTGAGTTTATGTTTTCTACCTTATTCGCTGATCTTTGAGTACTTCCATTACCATTTTAAAACTGTGCAATAGTGAAGCTTTCATGATTAGGGGGAGATTTGAGACTGTTTTTCTGGATGAACAGCCAAGTTACAGTTCAGAATGTCACAATCCTTGCTCCTCTTAATTCACCAAACACAGATGGGATTGATCCAGGTGAGTTTTCTCCCTTGGGATGGAAAGTCTTACTCTTTTTGTAATTGACAATTCCCTAGTATTCTAGATTAATTTTCAAAAATCCAATGCTTGGTGTAGTTTTGGTGCGATATCAAGTTCTTGTCATAAATTGTTTTGAAGGGAAATTTTCATTTGAACCAACAGAAGACAGAATTTATAGATATGTGCATTATATCATGGAAATGTCCAAGATGTAAAGCAATGTATCTCTTATAGTCTTTCCTCCATTGCCTTGTATGATCGCTCAGAAAATTTGGCAAGGTTAATTGTCCTCAAAGTAGCGTAGTTAGATTTTTTCATTTCCAGGTTAACTTCTCTGCCCTCTAGTTGACACTTAAAACAGTGTTAATGTTCTTACAAAATTTCTTTTAGAAGACTCATAAGATACTCATATATACCTTTTAAATGTGTCCAGACTCTTCAGACAATGTATGCATTGAAGACTGTTATATAAGCACTGGTGATGATCTGATTGCCATCAAAAGTGGGTGGGATGAGTATGGAATTTCATTTGGTCGTCCCAGTACAAACATTATCATCCACAGGCTCATGGGGAAAACAACGAGTGCAGGGATTGCTATTGGAAGTGAGATGTCTGGAGGTGTATCAGAAGTTCATGCAGAAGATATTCACTTTATTTATTCACATAGCGCAATCAGAATTAAGACTTCTCCTGGCAGGGGTGGTTATGTTAGAAACGTCTATATCTCTAACATGACCTTGGCTAATGTAGATATTGCTATTAGGTTCACTGGTTCATATGGAGAACATCCAGATGACGCTTATGACCCAAATGCTCTACCTGTAATAGAAAGGATTACTATCAAGGATGTGATAGGAGAAAATATCAAACGTGCGGGCCTTATGGAGGGTATAAAAGGTGACAACTTTGTCAACATCTGCCTATCAAACATCACCCTTAATGTGAGCTCAAAATTTCCATGGAACTGCTCTTACGTTAAAGGATACTCTGACTTGGTTTTACCTGAAGCTTGTGAGCCTCTCAAAGAGAGAATATTCCCTGAGCATTGTTCAGACTGTTACTATTTATCAAATCACTTACAGAGTTCGAGTAATCGAAACAGGGGTGCTTGGTTGTTGTCTTGGTAAACTATGGAGTTTATAGCATTATGCTACCAAAGTTCACTTATAGCTGAAATTTGTTTTTTCAACTGGACAAATTTTACCTGACATAAGAAGTTGAGTGGAGTTGCTGATCTATGGTTGTCCATCTGAATGATACCGAGAGTGGATGATTGTTTCCTGTAACTTGTGTGCAGTAACAAATAATTGAGTGATTTATCAGAAATAGGAATTTGAATGATCTAATGTCTTGCTTTTCTAGCTACATATGGTTTTTGAAAAGAAAAATGAAAATTTCCTTTCGATTGATTAAAAAACAATGTAAGAAAAAGAATATCTTTGGCTGTTGATAGAGATGAGATGTGGTTACTCTGATCTTTTTCCTTTTGGTACAAATGTTACTGATATTGGAGATTATGCGGCAGAACTCTGAGGTAGGTGCTTCTTGACGTTGCCTTGGAATTTGCATCCTTTGAGTAAGGAAAGGGGGAATCTAATCAATCTCATACCTCTTCTTTTACACTGAAAGCACGTCAGCATAGTTAACTTTTTTTTTGGCAAAGCATAGTTATTGTTGGTTTCTTTTCATTTTTATTTTGGGCGGGTAGAGAGCATGTGCCTAATCTAATAACCTCAGGATCTTATCTTGCTGGGACGTAAAATGAGTGCATAAAACATAAAGGCATAGTTTAAGATAACATTGGAGAGCTGGGAAAATAACATGATTGCCTTTATATGAGAATAAACAGATCGACTGAGCCATGCTTACAGGTGCATTGACTGGAACTACCCCAGGTATAAATTAAAAAGAAATCCATGTTACATAGAGATGAACCGTCCCATGTATAAATTATAAGGAATCAATGTTACATAGAGTTGGACATGAAGAATGGACATATCAACAAATCTTTCTCTAAGGTTGAGAATCTCAACTTTTAAAATACACTGCCTATCTTGGGGATGGTTCACTTCCATCTTTGCTGATAACTGAACCTAGAACCTGCCTTGAAATATGTGTTTCAAGCTCCCTGGACACCCCTGTTAACTTCAAGTCAAAACTGCTTCTATATTTGTGTTGTGGAGACGCCAGTGTGCTAGAGAACACTGTTGGTGAGCCAGAAAATCTCCTTCTTGGGCTTGAGAACCTTCCTGGTGATCCAGGAAGTTTCCCTTTTGCTATAAAAGGTGTTGAGCCAGATCCCTCATTGCCCATATTTCTATCTGCATTCATCAGTGGTCCACATTTTGTCTCCAGTGGAAGAGGTTTTAATGAATTATGTTCCCCCGTTGGCTTTTCTCTCACAAGCCTTTCCCTGGCCTTCTCAGCTGCCAGTAGGGCTTTCTCTCTGGTCAACTTTATGAGTTTCCATGGGTTAATGCTTACGTGGAACTTATGTTTCTTGATCAAGGGGGGAGGCTCAGTTTCTCCTTCAATCCTAATAGACAACCTAGGTGAGCTCTGAAACTCGAAACAAACTACCCTGTAAGGTTGAGTCAGAATTACTTTATAAAATGATGCAATCTATCTAGTTCTTACCTGGTTTAGCCTCTGTCCTTTGCATAGAAACCTTGACATTAGTGTTGGCTTTTCAGGTGAGTCAAAATCAATGCTCTCATCTTCTGAAGATAAATCAGAATCATCAAATGAATCCAGTTCCATGGCTTGGTTCTCTTCTTTCATTGCAAGGATATAGTCATAGGTTCTCATCCCCTGCATTAATAATAAACACAATACGATTCAATAGCAATAAACATTTCAGTAAAAGAATAACAGGGTAATGAAATAAATTCAGCAGATCAAAAGCATAGAGTATCACGGACCATATGATACCCAGAATTTGACAGAGTGATTATTAAAGCATGCACTTGTCTTATATATTATTAAACAAATTTATAATTTTTATCATCATCATGATCATCACATTTATGAGTTGTAGGTCTAAATACCCATCACAAACAATATAAGACTTCTGTTAGCTTGCATACAGGAATTAAAACTACAGCCAATTAAAACTGAATGGAGTTATGAAAGCACCGTTGGAAAAGATGGGACACTAAAACTTAACGTGTGAAATGCTACCAAGATGTTTTCCTAAATGGTACAGAATAGAAGATTTAGAAGTTTTTTTTTGGGTTAAGTCATAACGTCGTTACTACAACTTAAACTTAAGACCTCTACCAAAATCCCCAACCACCTGAGTTAAGATAAGCCCAGGTGACGATTTAAAAGTTCAGTTTCATGGATGATTGGATATTTAGATCATCTCAGCAGGATTACAAGGATTTGACAGTGAATCAACCCCATCCCTCAAAGTTGGGGGCATTTTAAAGTTGCATGATTCATATAGAGTTGAAATTGAGCATCCATTGGAGTTAAAATGAATAAAGTGAGTCTCTTGTAACTATTACTGAAATAATATGGAGTGTCTTCTTCGCCTTCCAAAACAGACACGTGAGTTTTGTTTAAATGCAGTGGTTTATGCTTTTCTGTTAGTACACCGCACACGCTGTTACTAAATGAGCCCTTAGTAAATGGATCCATCTGGGCCCATTATTTGGTAACTCGACCAATGTACGAAGTGTATGGATATGCAGTTTGATGCTGAATGAAGAGGGACCTCAGGACTCCGGCCACCGAGAGTAAAATCATCATAATAGTGGTTTCAAGCCGTAGGTTCACTAGACTAGTTTTTAACAAAAGCAGATGATGTAGTATATGATAGTTCGTAGTTTCAAAGCAGGAAAGAAAACCACCTTTCGTATCAGAACCACATGAAAGAAGAAAAGCTGTCCCAGTGCTGCTGAACTATAAGCTGTCAATAAAAGAAGCAACACCTGTAGCATTCCAGGAAGTTCAAGCAAATCAAAAGAGATGTTAAATCTAAAATTCAAGTCTGGCAAAGAATACAGAAAATGCCCAAAAAATTCAGATAACTATTACACATATGGTGGCAAGAACTCCTCTTGGAAACTCTACATAAAGCTTCCTCTGAAGCTCCTTTTCTATTCCTCTTTTATCCGCAAAGCACCTGATAAATATAGCAATTGCAGTCCCTCCTTCAATGATAAGCTGTACATGTAATGTAACAGACAATGTTGGAAAAGATTCAACTAATGTAATTGAAACAGATAAAAAATTGGACTGAAAGTGAAAGAGACTGTACTATCGACCATTAACAGGACGAAAATCATTAGAAGAAAGAATGTTGTGTAGTTCCTTTTCCCAACACAGTTATTCAACCACTACAACAGACGAAACCAATTATATTGATTATATCTCAATAATCAAAGAGGAGAGAGAATTTAAAAATGCCAGAACAAAAAAGATTAGCTTAATAGTAATACTGACCCTGCAATGGTGGTCAAACCCTTCAACGCAGCGATTGCAGGTCCTGCAGTGCTTACTGTGCTTTTTCACCTGATTCACAGAACATGATAAGAGTTTTATTTGATGGAATGCTGTAAAAGAAAATTGACTAACTAATGGAAAGCTCTCAAAATATACAAAGATTAAGTTATTGAAGAACCTCAAAATCACAAAGTGTACAAAATGAGATGTCATCCTCTTTTAGATTAGGGGCAATGGCATCATCTTTCATGAAAAGGGGAAATGGGAGCAAAGGCTCCATTTGGGCACTTGTCTTCCACGGATCCAGGTACTTCCTCTTAATGAATGTCCTAAGCAACTTCCTTTCAACCCTCCTCAAAAACCTCATGAGAATCTGACCAAGAATAAACCCATAATTCAGCTTTGAAATTGCATTCGATTTAGCTCTTTTCTTCTTCCTGAAGCTGGTTTTGTCTGTGGGGTCAATGGCCGTACACCGTATGAAGAGAAACATAACCGAGATTGACTGAGAGCAAAAAATGAGTTAAAACAAAGTGGTGATTTGATTTTAAAAACAAGACCAAATTTTGAGTTCAGACAATGAGACAGAATAAATTACCACAAAGGAAAATGTCAGGGTCAGTATTATCTCTGCAGTTCGGTTTCCGAGGAATAGTCCCAGGAAAGTGTAGAAAAAAACCACCAGAAAACTGTAAACTCCCATTCCCACAAACTGCCAGGTTTCCAACCACAAAGAAAATATCTCAAGTTCAAGATTGGAAACTCGTAGGAACATTCAATCAAAAACATGTGGCATGTGATTAAATTTGAATAAATAAATGAAAAAGAAAAGAATGAATGGAACTGGAATGGGAGAAACAGGGTAGCTTGGTACCTGTAAAGGGTGCAGAGGACGTTGCCAGCCATGGCGTCTCATCATGGTCTACGAAATGTGAAAGCAAATATGGGTTTGAGGTCAGACCAAAAATGTGAAGTTCACTAATCACCACCTTCGCTCTCCTCAACGGTCGACACTCGGGGTGTGAGGTGTGTAGTCTAGTCCTTGTTTTCAAAATTGAACTCAACGGCGCTCCATGCTAATTAAGGGGTTAGATCTGCCTTTTTCCTGATCCAACGGATATCAGCACTCGTAGCCTTGCCTTACATAAAAGACAAAGTTTGTGGGACCCAGATGCATGATGATCCCATCACATGAAAAATTAAGGGAAATGAATGCAAGTTCGGCTTGACAAAATAATTTTTTTTAAAATTAATTAAGTATTTAATTAATAATTTATATACGATTAATTAATAATTTATTTTTTTATATATTTAATATATAATTAATTGTATATAAATTATTAATTAAATTAATTAAATATTTAATTAATTTAAAAAAAATTAAATTATCCCACTTTGTAAACAGTGGAACCTGGGAATCATTTTCTCAAAATTCAATTGAGTTTGAAACTCCACAAAGATCAGGTGGAAAATAAGGCCTCATGATCATGGGCTCCATTCTGAACTTCCTTTTCTATTGGGCTTGGATTCCTTCAAAAGTATACAAAATCAAGACCCATTATTGATCCATACCATGATAAAGCAAAAGCATATAAAGAAAACGACCACGGATTTTTACTCATTATTGATGAAGGGGTGAAATGAAATGACCAATGACCGTGCTTTGGAAGTGTTCAGGAAAAAAAAAAAAAAAAGAAGTGTACTTTGGAAATGACTACTACCTAGTTCTTTATTTTCTTTTATTACTTGTTCTCGTTTTTTGTTTGTTTGAGATACTACGTATTTATTTATATTGACATTATATAGTGATGTGAAGAAATTTGCACTATTACTCCAAAGAAAGGGGCCCTCTATTCGTGATCAATGAAATTTTTCTTTATTCTCTCTTAATTCTGTTGAAGCGGAAGAAAACTCGTTGATCTTGTTGTTGGAAGAGGATGAGGATTTTCTCTCAAGGAGTGCAAGGGTGTTTGTGCAGTGTACTAGGTAAGATTCATGCCGTGACCCGTCAGTGCTTCTACAGCAGGATTACATCGATCTGCACTGTCAGAAGATTTCTCAACAGAATTGACACCCTCGATCATTAGCACTAAGTCGCAAGCTTAGATTATCCAGACCTGCAATAACTCAATGATTCATCTCTTGCCTACAGTTAATATATTCTGTTACTTAGATTCAAAATTAAAATTTGGCACTAATACTATATGCGAGAAGATATCTCCTTAGTCATCAATGTTTTATTTTTTACATAAAAAAATAGTTGTCACAATTTGAACACATGACCTTTATCCAAATCTTTAATCATCCCAACTACTTGAGTTATACCCAAGTGGCTCGAGCTATCAATTTGGATATGTCTCGCTCTCAAACCACTCAAATCATGCATTTAGTAATTAATAATGATATTCACACTCTAAATTTATATATTATTTTTACATTTAGTTAATGATAAATAATTTTTTTATTAATACAATTGGTTAATTAGTTTAGTAATTGATTACCAACTTATAAGTAATCGACTTCTAAACTTATTAACCAAACGATATATTGTATTATCTTAGAATTTAATCATCATTAACCAAGTGTAAAAATGTAGAAAAAGTGATGTGCAATTATCTTTTTCGTTTAGTAAATTTAACACATATATAAAAGAAAAAAAATACTTGTACACTATTTTGTTACATTATTTTTTACACTTGATTAATAATGAATAAATTTTTAGTTAATTCAGTAAATCATTTATTTAATAGATTACCAACTTATAAGTAATTGGTTATCAAAACTCATTAACCAAATGAGTAAATTTTTGGTTAATTCAGTAAATCATTTATTTAATAGATTACTAACTTATAAGTGATTAGTTATCAAAACTCATTAATCAAATGATATATTGTATTAAAAAAAAACTGCTCATCATTAAATGTAAAAGTAGTATAAAAATTGTAATGTGTGAATATGATTGTGGGAATATAAAATACAACACATTAATAAAAGCTTAATCAAACTGACAACCACCGTCTTTACTTACTTTATGTCATGAGTTAGATTCCTACGTCGATCCTTTTTTTCTTCTCTTTTCTAGGTCTGTCAAAACCTCCAATGTAACAAAAACAAAAGAAAAAACCTAACCAAACCTAAAACAAATATAAATGTATAAACAGCGTAAATCAAATATTAAAAAAATCGTCCACATAGAATCCTGAATATATATATCCTTTTATTTCTCATTCTGTAATGGCATGATTGTTCCCAAATTTTCAAAAGAGCTCAAAAGCTTCACCAAGATCAATACCTGTAAGAGGAGCATGAGATTCAAACGACTGACTGTAGTTAGGCAGAGTTGACTTTTTCCTTACATATAACTTAAACAAACAAAAAAGTAAACCACGTTCCTGATCATCTCTTTCTGTACATAGAAAAACTAGCTAGTTGGTGGAGAATGTAGATGTAGTGCATGATTGTGGAAGCTGTGGGGACCCGGGCAACATAGATATCCCATTAAGGGGAATAGCACTTCCGCCATTGTTACTAATATTATTATTTCCATCACTGCCTCTGGGTGCTCTAATAATTGATGAGATCGCTGCTGCCAGGGCTGCGGTGAAGTTTGGATCCGAAGCTATGGCTGCAGTCATTGTCTCCATCATAGACGAAGGTTGTCGTTGCCCTAGTTGAACTAGGGGCATAGCTGTAGGTGGTAGCTTCTGGGGGAAGAACAAGGGATGCCCTAGTAGCGGAGGACAAGAAGTTGTATGCAATGGCAGAGGGAATGTAACCCCAGAGGACGGCACTCGGTGCAGCTGCATGGGGTTAGGGATCTGGGTCATGTCGAGGGTGATAGTGGGGAATGGTGCAGAGGCTGATAGGGTTGCCATTGAGGCGTAGGGCACCGAAGAAAAATATCCTGCAGAGTTTATTAGAGCTTCCTTGCTCATTGTTGAACCTGCTGAACCTGATAGGAGCATGGCCGCAGCTGCTGATGTGCTATTGGCCATGGCAGTGGCTGCTGGTGGGAGAGGGTGGCTGTGATTGCCTTCGTAAGTTGTTATCAGCACTGTCTTGTCGTCTGCGCATCTTTGCACCTGTTGATCCAAATATATATATATACCATTATACATGATCAGAAAATTAACAAAAAAGAAACAACATGCATGACATGAAGAAAAATCAACAAAATTAAAGCTATTTAAAAGTAAACTTATTTACCTGCTTACGAACTGGGCATCCTACAGCCATAGTACAGCGATAATAGGCACGAGGACAAGGGTTACCCTTGGCCATTTTTTGCCCATATTTCCTCCACTGACATCCATCGCTAATCTGAAAGCGCACAGTACATACGTACATACATATATATAAGCTAGATTTAATTGAGAAAATTAAATTAAATTCGCCTTAATAATTTAGCTAGCGATCGAATTGAAGAATATGCAATAGTATAAATTAGTGCGTATAAAATAAAATTTAATTACCAGAGGAGCTTCTGATCTTGCACGTACGGAAACCCTGGCTTTTCTGAAAGGAAGCTCACCAGCAACTTGCTCGTCAGTTTTGGATTCTTCTAACTTGGGACTCTTGGATGTCCCCCAACTCAGAGAGGACGACTGGTCAAGAACATCTTCTGCAGGATCAGGACAAGCTTGCTTTCCAAGATTAAGTTCAGTCAAACGATGTTCACGTTGCTTTGACATTACCTCCGCATTGTTTAGGGGAGAAACCAATACATCTCGATCAGTCTTATCATCAGAAACCGATGCATCATTGACGTCTAATTTGGTGCATGGTCGTAGGTCCACAAATTGTTTGCCCGAAATCATCTCATTTGTCTCCATCTTCTGTTCCATTATATATCAGTTCAGTACTTAGGATTTTACCTTTATGTACTAGTATATGTCTATAAATTTTGACACAGTTATCTTATCTCCAAAGCCATGCATTAACTACTATCTGCTAGAAACTGCATAAGTGATAAAACTTCATTCATTCATAAGGACATATACCAACGCACATTCATATGTGAGGGACCGAGGGCCGAGTCAATTTTGTGGTCTGTGCTTGTACATGTTAATTACCACAAATAAATCTCTCAGGAAAAGTAGGTATTTTCATAGTCCGAAGGCCGTTATAAAGATAAAAATAGTAGTAAAACTGAAACTATGGGAGGATATATTTTTATATATATACAGTGAGCTGTTTGAAAGAAGACAGTGAATGAAAATTGAAGAGAGCACGCTTTCTAATTTAAGTGAGGCACGTTACCCCATTTCTTTACCGACTAAGAAAGAGAGGGAGGAAAGAGGAAACAGACACAAAGAAACAATCAACATATACATATATATATATATATATAGGACTGTGTAATTAAAAAAAATAATCTTTAATTGGCTAGATTGAGAAAAATAACTGATGATGAAAATAACCCTTAATTGTGTATCGTATTGTGGATGAAAAACATGAAGATCGATTATGCATGTATATATAATTTGACGAAAAAGGCATATAATTAAGTGTTGAAGATACATAAAAATGCACCTGATGAGGCTTTTGCTTCTGCAAAGCGATAAACAACTGAGCTTGCAGTTGGTTATAGCTTTTGGTGATCTGATCCAGAATAGTTCTCAACTTGCGATTCTCTTCTTTTACTCTCCATAATTCACTTTGAAGTGTACTGATCAGCTGGAAAAAAAAAAACGAAAAGAAAAATCATTTCTAACATATATTCTTCAGAAGCTTTTAAAAACTAATCACATAACTCGATTAAGGGCATCACTTTTGAGGTGAATAGATAGGACACGAACCTCAGTTTTAGGATTTTCATCATTTGCTGCACTTGATATTCCAGCACTTGCACACGTTAAATCCAGCCCGGTCTGTGTATATATATATATATATAAACAGCGTCAAAAGGAATAAATATATTTGGGGCAGATTCAAAATTCAATAAATTGAATGGATTCAGAATAATAATTGGACAAATTCATATTTACGCGGAAAGCTTACGTTTACAGCTGGCCCACGAGTGACAAGAGTTGCTAATCCATCGTTAGCGATCCTTTCATGGCGATGCCGATCCACTTGATCGTGATGAGGCCGCTGCTGGTGATTATTATTGTTATTGGTATGATTAGTATCATTATTAGTGGGTGGTGAACCCGAAGAGAAGAAATCCATTTCTTTGATGAGAGGATCGCTGTGCTCTCCAGTATTGTCGGTTGTTCGATCTTGATTCTGACGAAGGAAGTCGGCAGAGCTTATGAAGGTCAATTCACGGCGGTGTTGTTGCATTTGGTGATGGTTATCCATATTTACTGATCGAGAGAGATAGGAGGAACTAGGTGGTGGTTTGCCAATTAGGCTTTTCAACGCAAAGGATTTTAAATGTGCTATTGCTAGCGGACCCTCCGTCGCTTCTTGGACCTTGAGAGAGTTGAGAGTTGAGAGTTGAGAGGGAGGGCCCGTAATAAATATACATATGATTTTTTTAAAAGTAAGAAGGTGATGTAAAAGATTAAACCCCACAAGGAGATATTCTTCACTATATTATATTATTAAGTGCTGTGCAAGTGGCACTAATTTATGTGAGTTACTATTATTTTGTGCTATCTATATATTAACAGTGATTAATATTAAAAACAAATAAGGTATCACATACTCAACTATACACTCTCAATTTAGAGAGGGTTCAACTTTAGATGGCCTGCAATTAGGAGAAGAGACGAGGGTGTTGAGGGGAAATATACTAAAACAATAAATGTTTCAAGTGGTGAGCAAGTTTGAATTCAAGGGTTGAATGACTTTTACTATGTTAAAGGTTTGAATCAGTAAAAAAACACTTGTGAAAAAAAGCAACTAATATTCTGAACGAAATTAGTCTCACACCCAAAATAGTGTATAAATACCAAGACAAAGTATTAAAAAAAAGCTTTGCATTAGGATTGCCACCACAAACAAACTAAGGGCTTGCACGTGGGGACATCACCTCAGTTAGGTCAACTTAGTTGACAGCATTACTCTGTCTAATAGTTGTTAGGAGTGTGAGTTAACGGAGAGTTGATTCAGTTCATAAGAATCAAACGAAAGCTTTATAAGTTTAATTTTCGCTGATAACAATCCTCTATTATATATTATTTGTAAGTTTTACTATAAGTTTAAATTTTTTTAAAACTTGTAGCATGTCTTAACCTTAACATGAGATAGTCTTCATTCTTCTTAAATTTTTGTTTACCAAAAAAAGCTTGTAGGGTCCACTGGATTGGAAATGTAAAAGGAAAACCTAATCCCACTGACTTTCAACTTTGAAGGTTGAAGCCAACGACCACGTCATTGGGATCATCCATCCACGTCAACCGCTTCTCCACACTCGCTCATATATCAAGGGGAAAACAGGAAGGAAGGAGAATAACCAAAATAAGAATGTACTAACTTACCCATCAACCAAATGAATAAACATACAATAATTAGTGAAGAATACACGGTGACATGTGCCGGAATGAGATATTCAAAATATGATTTACGAATAAAAAAAATCATGATCAGAACAAATAATCATGACAAACAAACAAGAAATAAAGTGATTAAGTTTATATATCATATACTGTTATATTTCAATTATATAAGAACTGATGTGGTATATATAGTTTTTTTTGACAGCATGTGGTATATATAGTTAAGCGCCATATATATATATATATATATATATATATATATATATATATATATATATATGTATTTGTCTAGCATCTAGTTGATTAATTCTACTGCCTAAATGATGAAGGCCGCGAAATATACACAAACCAACATAATAACCGTATTAGCAGAAAAGATTGACCTTGAAGAGACCCCAAATTAAGATGTACATACTTATAATGAATGACCTATTACCGTAGAATTGTCATGTTGCTACTTCCACAAACCATTGGCTGCAGGGATAGGTCATGCGTGGTGGCTTAACAGAAGTCTATGATTTATATTATTTTTTATTTATTTTGATTTAACTTATTTATTAAATAAATAAGATTTAGGTTTTTAAAATAACTTATTTAGTTAAATAAGTCAAGATTTAGGCCTTTAAAAATATCTATTTGACTTAACAAGTTAGCCTATTTATATATTATATATACATATAATTAAAAATTTATATAATTTAATAGTTATATATTAATATAGTTTATTTATTTTATACACAATTCAATAATTTTGTTAATTATTAAGTATAATTGAAACCTATAAAGTTTGAGTGTATTGACTTATTTGAAGACTTTTATGCAATATAAGCATTTAAATAAACTTTTAGATGAGACCAAACTTATATATTTTCACAAAAAGACCATGTCATGTTCAAGAAAAAAAACCTATGATAAGTAATAAGTCAAATTAAGGTCAATATTTTTTAAAATAAGTCAAACCTATTTAAGGCTAACTCACCTACCTTAACTTAACATATTTCCACTCACATATCTCTGTATAATTTGGCTAATTCTAACTACTTTATGTTTTTTTCTTGTACGTAATTAGTATTTTCTAATTACGTATGGAATTACCTTTCATCACTTTTTCATCAAATGTGAGTATGTGACTACACATACCTATCCTACAGCTAGCTAATATTTTATTCATATAAGTTCGATCCTAAAAAATAACCAAATAAATAAGTTTCCCCCACCGAAGAAATGTTGTAGGAAAAACCCTATAATTATTTGTACTCCCTTGATTTGCGTTGCGCCCATAACATATTAAATTACAGCTTCAATAATTAAAGACATGCCCTATAATGAGGGGAGGTGAGAGTACCGAGGGCCAAAAGAATATATGGAAAAGAAAATGAACGGTGAATATATTTTTTCATTTATTCAAAACAGGATAAAACTGAAGAAATAAAAAATACAAAAGTACGCCGAAAGATGATACTTCCTCGGTTCAGATAAAATGAATATCTGAAAATTAATTGGAGTAGGCAACAAGATTTAGTTCAGCTGATAAATATAAGGTATTTTGCTTGGAAGATTTAAGTTTAATTTTCACTACCAGCAATGATATGTAAATACTATCCTCAACCATCAACATGAGGTTGGCGCAGTGGATAGGTCACGCTGCGGCCCCAGAGGAGAACTGCGGTTCGAGCTCTGGAGAGAACTCCCGTTGAGAGAGCAAGGCCACTACGCTCGAGGGATTAGTCTCCCACCCTAAAAGTGGGGGGATACCCTAGAAAACCATCAAAAAAAAAAATACTATCCTCAACCTTTTGTTGAGACTTATGACATACTTTGATTTTATAATAAGGTAACTTTTCCCTTATAAACTTTTTCTTACAAAAAGAAAATAATTGGAGCATAATACAGACCCAAAGTAATTATCTAAATATTCACATGTTAATAATTACATATTATTAGATAAACATCAAATTAAAAATTAATTGTATAACAAATAACAAAGAGAGATGAGGGTTTAATTGCAATTATTATAGCATTCACCATTTTCTAATTTTGATTCCAGAGTAATGAAATTACAAGTCCGCGTACTATCAAACGTGCTCGATGCAAAATCTTCAGGAAAGAAAAGACAACCATCGCAGGCGCCATTCCTAGTGGACCAGGGATTTCAAAAACAAAGAATTATATTAATGCATTAATTAAAAACATAAAATCTCAGTTTAATTGGTCAAGTTGTGGAAAGTGAAGTCAATGACTCAATGGTTTTGGATGTGACACTTGACTTGATAAAATATCTAGCTGGCTTTTCTTTGGGCACTCTTTCCCTTGCGGACTAGTAAATAACCATATACAAAATGCAAGCATGTTATATGATGGCAGAGAATAAGATGTATAAGTATATATATGCATTATCTTCAAGTCAATGCCAGGTTATATAGGTTTCTTTTATATTCTTCTTTCTTTGTCGATAACTTTGACAAAGATGGCCTTCAATAGACTAAAAGTGTACAACTGATCATCAAGTCGTGATCCCAACCAGCAGGCTTATTTTTTTTATAGGAGTTTTTATATTAAATTTATACTTTGAAGCTGAATAACACGCCAGCTTTTTCCTTCCAACAGTTATTTAGACAGCAACAGGTTATGAAATTATTGTACAAATAAAACCTATATAATATAAGCAAACGAATGCGGTCAAGCCCGTGAATGGAAATTTTTTCTAATCGTACCTAGTGCATGGTACTCTTTTTTATTCTTTTTGATAGATAAATCATTTTTATAAAGATGGATGAGTTAAATGTTAAAAATTAGAAAGTAATTACATAATTGTTAAAATATAAATTAAAAAGATTTCTTTTTTAATATTATCATAAAATTAGAAAAATTGCCCCATCCATACCAATATACCATAACCCATGGGCTATGCAGATGGAGCAGTAGCCGCATCCGCAGGCACGAATGCAGTGGAGGCCAAACAAAGAGCCAGCCAAGTAGAAGGAGAGGGGTATGACAGTGATATGCATGGAATGGGGTAAAGCATAGCCCCAACCCCAAATATATTATATAGGGGCTCACGGGAGACCCCACCCATGATACAATTTTGCCCGCACGTTCAATCCAAAAAGCACCAAAATCACAACCCAAGCTTCACGTGTGTGCAAGTAGCTTCTACTTCTTTCTCCCTACACCTCCTCTACAGATAATAGACTCCCGATATTAAGCATTAGATTTAGGACTTCCACCACACATATTATTAATAACCATATTTCTCTCTTGATAGGCTTTTGTCCCGACTCTCTCTCTCTCTCTCTCTATACACGTGTGTTTGCATGACGTGCATGGCTGTACAAAGTAGGGGAGGAAAAGTATAAACCAAAAACTAACAAATTAATAATGTTCTTTTCAATTTTAACGTTTGTCAACTCTGTAATCTGCGTAATATGTAGAGAGAGAGGGACCTGTTTTGTTTTATTACTACCCATATTAGTATTCAGATGATACAGGAGAAGTGGCCGGTAAGATTCTGCAAGGGTTTAGTACCGCATACCTGCGGCAAGAGAAAATAGAATGAAAAAGAAAGTTGAATACTCTATCTCAATCTTCGTTTAATACGTGTCTATTTTTTCTTACCTTTATTGTTTTATTTTGATAAATATGATCTTTAGTGTGAGATGAAGAAATTTAACTGATAGAAGTAGGACATTAAAGATTAGCAAAAATAGCTAGACACGTAAGAGTAGTCTTGCAATCTGATTAATTTCATGTTAAATCCATTCTCATGGCCATAAAAAACCGACAATGAAATAATTTTCATTGTCATTTTAATATAATCTTCATTAAACTGTGTTTATCATTTTCTTCTTATTTTCTTTTGTATATTGTATTACTTTGCATAGCCAATAGGGCGGCGACTTTAAACCTAAAAGTCACGGTTTTCAGTGGACCAAGTTGTGGGTATCACCCATCAATTGGAGGAACCTCATCTTAAGAATTTGGAAAGGGGAGAGACCTCATCGTTACCCTATTGAGAAAGAGAAAGCTCAGATGGCAGTGCCCATTTTCAACCATAGAGACGACTTTTTTTTCCCTTCAATTCAAAAGTGGTGTCTTCTTTCTTTTTGAATGCACCTTTGTCCTTTTGCTTTAATGCATGCAATTACTCGAAGAAAAGGAAGTTTATGACAATATAAATCAACAAACTCACGAACCCTCTCACTTCTGTTTTGCTTTCACCCCACCTCTTCAAAGCCTTTTTAGCCTTACTAATTAATTACTATATAATATTATGTTTTAATTGGCTACCAATATGCTGGTGTACTTTTTTTTGGGTAAGATGATGATGTGTTTTCACACCTTTTTAAGTTGTATAATTAATCTATGCTCGAATATCAACTTGATTTAGTTACAAAAATACTTTTAATAAAATTTGAATCCCTATACTTGGTTTTAATTATGACGTGTGTACAGAAACGGGCGTCTGTGTAATTTGATTTTTCTCGTGTTTACTGGGAGGTTTTTAATAAAGGTCTACCTTTGTTTATAATAATAATAATAATAATAATAATAATAATAATAATAACTTTAAAAATGTCTATGGAGTTAATTAGCTCTTATATCTATTAATTAAAGTTGAGCAAGGCACGCTTAATGTTTGTCGTTGACATAAAAGCAGAATGCAGCCACACCCACTTGAAAGGATTGCCTTTAATTTCTTTAAAATTAATACCAAGCTTCATTCGCCGAGTTAGAGTTATTCAAGTGTATTTGTATAGTTAGACATGTTAGGAGTTCCTGACTACATTATTCGGCAGTTAAGAGTTTAGTATTTAACACAAAATTCTTATTTTTTTTATAACTTTATTGATAAAAGGTTTACGAAAACTATGTTCTCATTATTATTAGATAGTATTTTATCAACTTAAAACAAAACTAACAGAAATAATTAAACCAAAACTATTATCAACAATTAATTATGAATCTTAAATTGAAATTAAATAGCACTGAAATATATATAACATTTTAAATTTTTCATGATATAATTTTGATTTTTATAAAATAAATATTTTATTGTGCTTGTATACGTTATTTTCTATTATAAGTGTATCAAATAATTATTATTCTCTTTTTTTTTGTTTCTCAAGATATTCCTGTCTGCGATTGCAGAAACTAAGCCTTTGAGGTAGTAAGATCTATTTAAGAAATTGACCTCTCCCAACAGATGTTTTTCCATACACATGAGTAAAAAATCGAATCCCTGACCACATACTTAATAGGTCAAAATATTATCTTTTATATACTAACAAATTAAAAGTATAGAAGTTAGACAAAACTCCGCATGCAAGGTTGCAAAAGGGACCCAAAAGCTGCAAGTTGAGGCTACTATGGTTTCGTTAATATCGGAAGTGAGAGAGGAAAATTAAGGGAACATATGGGACCGGAATTTAAGGTATGGTTGCGGAAGCTAAGTCCAAAGTGGTTCACTTTGTAACTTCTAATTTCGAAATAAAAATAGACATGATGGCCGCAAGAAATAATTTGGTTATGTAGAAAGGAACCGTTGAAAGCAGTCTTTGTTCTTCGATGAATCGGACGTATGAGAAGAGCTCTAACAAGTGGTTTTACTTCATGAAAATATTTCTTGTATACTACATCTGTCAAGATATAAACAAAATTCAAGTTATGTGCATAGGTAATGTTGTTAAATAGGTATACGTAAAATAATATTAGTAATAGACAAAGTAATATATTTTTGCATATTTTGAGTGTACTATATTAAATAATTCAATTTTAATTTTAATTTTTGAAACGGTATAAATTCAATTTTTATGTATATTATTTTAGTTGATTTATTACATCATATTGAGATTACACAGAAATTTTTTTAGTAAAATATAGTGACACTCTATTTTACAAAAGAAAATATTGGAAAGGGTCTATATATCTAAAGTTTATTAAAATTACTTTAGTTAAACAATTTTAATAAATTATTTAATAATTTGAGAGTAAAATTATTTCAATACAATCCTATATATATAAGCATGTATAAGACATTAACTCTGCCATTAATAACACTTTTGTGCAACACAATGTTACTAATGCTACTTCTTATCAAATGGACAGTGGACGTGTTGCTAGTGGTCTTGGTGTGGGCCGTGTACGTGGAATGGGGCAAATTAAATGGCGAGCAAATGGTTTTTATGAAGTGGAGCAAATAAAATAGATTTATAGAATTCACCTGTCAGACTTGGTCCATTTTGACATACCCCCTATTGAACACCTAGTCTCTTTCAATAATTACCCCTTGATACTCTTTAAAGCTGGTCCATACACAGGACTAGGAGAGGAAAATGAGTATGCGTGCAGAGGTTGTGGGCCACCATTTGTTGTGGTGTTCGATTGGGCCTCGCCCTTTTTGTCAAATTGGTCCCATTCCTTTTATTTGATCTTTTTTTTTTTTTTTGTAAACGATGCAAATAAAAATTTAACTTTCTTCGAATTATCTAAATTTCTGGTCACTAATACATTCTTGGTGACAGTTTTATTGGACTCTGACAAAAAAGAAAGTAATATTTCTCTTGCGTTGATCGTGACATATTTTTGCACCCTTTTCATTCGAAGGGCGGAGATGTTTGCCGATTGCTGGGGTAAGGCTATCATAATCCATTATAACAATGGATTGGATACAAATCCTAGATGATAATACATCATTGGTCAACTCTTAACAACTTTTCTGTACAGAACTACAAATAATTATATTGGATTCTAACTTTGGTAATTATATCAATTATAAGTTTTTCCTTTTTTAAACGTCAACTACAATTAAAATTAATGAGAATAGAGGAAGAGGGAGAAAGGTCCTTACATACTGTAGATATATTAAGCAAAAAGCCTAACTTAAAAATAAATAGCAAGACTGTACTGCCAATTACAATAATAATAATAATCCCAACATGAGATGTGACTAATAATTTTTTTTCATAAATAACTCCATTCACTAATATTTTCCTGGGATCTTTCATAACTCACAAGTCTATGAGATTAAATTAGTTTCTTTTTATACAACTTTACATTCCATTCTTAAAATACATAATCACAGCTTCGGTAAGTTTTGTTTCTAAATTATAACTTCATAACTTTCTATGCTTCTATATGTGTAATTTTTGTTTCCCGAAAAATTCTAATTCATTGAGTTGATAAAAGCTTATTGGTCCCTAGAGATAGTGCAGAAAAAATGCAAGGAAGGAGCTCAGGGAGAAAGCCCGAAGCATTCCCTATCATATAATTATAAAGAGCCCTATTTGCAGTCTCATAGGCCAGGCCACAGTATTACATTCTCTGGGAGACCACAAAACTGTACAAACTTATAAACACCGGAGAACCTGCAAACTTCATCAACGATGGTTTGGGTCTGCCTTCCAAGGCGTGGCTCTAGTTCCACTATGTATGTAAGTTTGCTCTCTAGAAGAGGAAGAGCAGAATGTGTTGGTACTTGGTAGGTAGGGAGTGCATGAGAAACCAAAGCCCATCTGAAATCTGATTCAATAGCCCCAGGTTTAACTCCAACCAGGCACACTAGATGGTGGTGTGGGCTAAGGACCTTATCCTATTTCCCTAATTGGATTAACCAACTTCCACTTAATTTTCGTTGCATTTGGATGACCAATTCATTATGTTACCTAATAATCTTCGTCAAATCGTCAAATATTCAAATAGAGATTTTCAATATTTGTTTGTAATTTATTTTTTTGTTTTTCGTTTTTTTGTTGGGTGGACATAGATGGTAGGAAGTAGGAACCGACTAAAGAATTGACTCAGTCACATTGAGTGCCCTTTTCTCTCCAGTTGATCCCTTTCATATTTGGGCTCATCAAACATTTGGTAATTTGTAAGAAGAAAATCTTTAATTTAAAATTTTACATTTTCATTATGAAAAAGCAATTATTAGTTATTGAGTTGGATCAATATGACAAACAAAGTATACAATATTTATTGTAGCTGCAAGTAATAAAATACAGAAAACACAAAAAGAAACCCACGACATCAATCACACCGTGATCTATACTACGTAAGTTATTAGTTCATTAGCTGATTGTGTTTATCTACCTAAACTTTTTTTTAAAAAAAATTAGCGATCTTTTCAACTTGTAAGTTGTAAATGATTTTTCAGGTTACATGTTAAAGTGGAGTATCATTAATGGGGGAGATAATGTATTCCTGTTGTCTAAGTGGTTGCTTACCTGGCCAACGGTAGCCAGCCACAGCTCACAAATTAATCAGACTTGCACGCAGCAAAGAAGTGGGATCAGAAAATGGATTACTCTATTACTCATTTTTTTTTATAAAGCTATTACTCATCTTTATTTTTTAAAATATTGGTATTTAGAGTGAGTTGTCATGCATTTATTAGTTGTTATTTATAATTAATAAACTTTTAAATATTTATTATAAAATTAATAGTCAATAAATAATTGACAACTCACCCTGAATACCTAATCTATTAAGATACCATAACAAATTAAAAAATTCAAGTTGATGTTTGTGGATGCATCTATGCAGTGCCTTGATCAATTCAAGTCAACCCATTTCTAAATCATTAATACTTTTTCCACTTGGTTGAGAGGGCACTACTGACCCAAAATGCACTAGTTCTGATAAATTTACAGGTAAGTACAGCTTAATAATGTTAAAATTAAATTTGACAGTGAATTAGTAATTGATTTAATTATTTAAGTTGATTCATCGAATCAGATAATATCATAAAAGTAATTTATGTATAATAATATAAAATTTATAAAATATTAACTTTTTTTTAAACTAATGATCTATCAATTTAATAAGATGAAGATGGCAATTTAACTTAATTTTGATTGATTTAAAATAATTTGATCGTAAATTTAATTATATAATGAATTATAACCATCTAAGTGTCTTCTAATTCATAATTAGATCAGTTGAACCGTTCAGTTCGATTCAGTTCAGACAACATTGTTACTTACTATAGACATTACATTTAATATTAAACATGTGTAAGAACATTTTTTAGAGATAGGTATAATTATAACATAGCTCACTCAACTTTATATTTATTTAATATTGAATGAAGTAATTACCTAAAACTTTCTCTCGCTATACCTGGCCTTGATGCGTACCGTTGTTGGATGTTAGTCCTGCTGCCTATCCCGTAAGATATGGCCACAGCATACATGTCATATGCAAGAGTTAAGTCTTAGTTTAGATGGACGTTAATTACCTTGCTGCTTCCACTCTCATTCAGCATGCTCACATGACACTTTTTTTACTTTAATTCTGGCACGCTTGCTTTTCTGTAAAAAATATTCATATATATATACAAGAACAATTATAATTTTGTGTGTATCATGTATAAACTATAAAGCATACATATGATTCAACACAGGTAGTTAAGTATCTGTTAAATATGGGCCAATTCTCTTCTTGAAACCACAGTTCATCTTGTCAAAGATACATACAGACTTTCTATTTCACACGAGCTGAGGGTTGTTGTTTCTCAAATTTAGCAACTAGAGATAATTACCTTAAGTTTGAGATCAAATGATTAATGTGCCTCAACTTTGAAACTTCAAGTTTTTTAGATTTTTTTTTAAACATGATATCAGAAATGTATTGAGTAAGTGGGACATTAAGTTAAATAACTGACGTTTTTAACATAATTGATTAAAAAGTTTAAATTCATGGATCTATAATTGATTTCATAATTAGATGTCAATTCAAACACTAATATCAAACAATATAAGAAATCTTTTGAGAGTAGCTACTAGTTAGTGGTAAAAAAAAATATAGAAAAACAACACGAACAATTTGCTTAAACAAACACGATGACTTGTTGATTATTAATTTTCACTCACCTCTATTTTAATTTTTATGCCATATATTCACCTCTACTTATATAAGAAGAAATGGTTGACCATATCATTCAATCGGTGCTACTCGTGGTCAAAACCCTGCGGGCAGAAACTCGTATTTAATTCATGTGCCCTATGGCTTATGTCAACATTCCACATTAACAAATGCTTTACCAACTGCACAGAATTAGTCAACAATCAATTATTTATGTCATTTTCATATGCCAATGGGTCACAAGATTGCATTTGTGTGTAGAATGACACAAAAACCCTGACCTTTGACCCTCCACTTCCTTTTTCCTTTTAATATGCAAAATTCAATTAGCTTCACATGTCGTGTGTTCTGACATTTTCCTCTTCAGATGTATGTCTATAAAAGCCTTCTCTGGCTGGGTCCTATTCCCAAAACAAAGACCAATTGTTAGTAACATTCAATTTGACCCGTTTTTTTTTCTAAGCAAATGGCATTCTCATTCTGCTCTATTGGTGTCTTCCTCTCTAGCTTCTTATTTTGCTCTACTGTTCTGCTCTACTCTGCATCTTTGGGAGCTGAAGCTCGGGGATCGCCTATTATACCCATCTCTTCTCTCATTAGCAAAAAGCTCTTTGATTCCATTTTTCTACACAAAGATGACAGTGCATGCCCCGCCAAAGACTTCTACACCTACGAGTCCTTCATTCAGGCATCCAAATGCTTCCCTGGATTTGGTACCACTGGTAGTTTAACCACACGCAAGCATGAGATTGCTGCATTTCTTGCTCAAATTTCCCATGAAACCACAGGTGGGTGGGCTACTGCACCAGACGGACCATATGCTTGGGGCTTGTGCTTCAAGGAAGAAGTTAATCCTCAAAGTGACTACTGTGATTCCACCAGCAAAGAATGGCCTTGTTACCCAGGCCAAAGTTACAAAGGCAGAGGACCAATTCAACTTTCTTGGTATACCCATAATAATATTTACATTTGACAGATTATTATTATTATTATGAATACCAATTCTTGCTTGTTTAACTTTTTCATGTGTTCTGTCAAAAAAAAAAAAACTTTTTCATGTGCAAGGCAATTGGCTTATTGATAAAATGGAATCAAATTTTGTGCAGGAACTTCAACTATGGCCCAGCAGGGAAGGCCTTGGGATTTGATGGACTCAGGAACCCGGATATTGTGTCAAACAATTCATTGATTGCCTTCAAAACAGCTTTCTGGTTTTGGATGACAGAGCAAAAGCCAAAACCTTCTTGCCATAATGTGATGGTTGGAAAATATGTGCCAACAGAAGCTGATATAGCAGCTAATCGAACTGCTGGGTTTGGCTTGGTGACTAACATAATCAATGGTGGACTGGAATGTGGAATTCCTGATGATGCGAGAGTGAATGATCGGATTGGATACTTTGAAAGATATGCCACGTTGTTTAAAGTAGATACAGGACCTAACTTGGATTGTGGATTTCAGAAATCCTTCTAACTCTATTAATCTTTTTGAGTATTGTTATTTTCTCTAGCAAAGCTTCAACAATGTACTGAAAGCATATACCTAGTTCGTGGCCTTTTCCGTTTGTAGTTTATCATTAGAAGTTAGAAGTTGATGAATACAAAGTTTTATGATGCTCCTGGTCCTGATGTGCTACCGTTACTAGAGGATATTGTCAAAAGGCTAAACGACAATATGACAAAAAATTAAAAAGATAGCAATGAGAAACAAAAGGGATGATGTCATTTCTCATATTCTATTTTTCTCTTTTATCTGATGATGCCCTTTGTAGTTGTATCCAAAGGATGTAATTGTGTGTATACACTCCCTTTCCATATGCATTTGAACTCTATGCACACAGTCTCTGTTAGGGTGTAAATTTCTGGTTTTCTTTTACTTAATCCAAGAAAGAAAAAAAGAAAGAAATGAGACTTACAATATGCCCTAAAAAGAAATAATGCTCGTATAGTACAATATTAAAAAATATTATATTTATACATGCCCTAAAAAGAAAAGGTCATATTTGAAATTTAAAGAACATATTATTTATAGGGATTGCGCATTCATTAATTCCATTTCAATAAACTTAGAGGCCTTTAATATCAATTTATTTAAACCACTCGTCTTATTTTTATTAGTTGTTTAAGGTGCTTGAGTTAGGCCTTAAATATAATTTCTTGTTAGATTTATGAGATTGTGCCTCATTTGAAATTTGAGTTTTTGAATAAGTTTTAGATAAAGTCTAGATAAAGTCTAGATAGAGTCTAGATAGAATTATTGTTACTGCTTCAAATCTTATCTTTTATTTTAAAATTTTAGTTTGTTAGATATTATCCAAATAAATCTGATGTAGTTTAGAATTTTTAGGATTTATCCTTTGAGTTTGTAAGCATATTTATAGGCACTTTCTTTTATGAATAATATTGAAATTTACTTCCTCCAATATTTTTATTCTCTCATTATTTTCTCTGCAAGTTCACACTTTCAAATTTCCAACAGTGGTATCAAGAGCCATTTTTCTTTCGGGGTGTGAGGAAAAATTCTTATTTTTTTGAGGGCTAAACACGCTGAGATTGAGCGCTAAACACAGTGAGGTTGAGTATTTTTTTTTAGGCAGTTGTGGTGCAAATATGTCTACTTCTAGCAATTCTTCATATGTAATTCCAATGTTTAATGGTGAAAACTATCACATTTGGGCTGTCAAGATGAAGTTTTATTTAAGATCTCAAGGTTTATGGAATGTTGTGATCTCCTCGAAGTGATCCACCGCCATTGAGAGAGAATCCTACAGTTGCTCAGATGAAAGCTCACGAGGAGGAGAAACTCAAGAAAGACAAAGCCATCACTTGCCTGCATTCAGGACTTGCAGATCATATTTTCACCAAAATCATGGACTTGGAAACACCTAAACAGGTATGGGACAAGATCCAAGATGAATTTGAGGGCAGTGACAGGGTCAAATCTGTTAGGCTCCTCACATTGAAGAGAGAATTTGAATTGATGAAAATGAAAGACAACGAATCATCAAAGATTGATTCCGGCAGGTTAATGGATGTTGTAAATCAAATGCGCCTTCTTGGTGAGGCATTTACAGATCAAAAGGTTGTAGAAAAGATCATGGTTTCAGTGCCTCAAAAGTTCGAAGCCAAGATCTCTGCAATTGAAGAGTCTTGCGATTTACAAAGTCTCACAATTACAGAGCTAACTAGCAAGCTTCATGCACAAGAGCAAAGGGTCTCAATGAGAGATGATGAAGCTATTGAAGGTGCCTACCAAGCAAAACAAAAGGGAAGGCATTCTGAAAATTCACGGTCTTTCAATAACAACAAAGGGAAGGCTGAAGGTTCTTCAAGAAAAGGTAATTTTTTGCCTTGTTCTTATTGCCAGAGAACCAATCATGCTGAAGAAGATTGTTATTATAAAGATAAACCTCTTTTTCGCTGTGATTTTTGCAATAAACTCGGCCACAGTGAAAAGTATTGTAGAATCAAGAAAAAACAATGTCAGCAGCAACCAGATCAACAAGTAAATGTGATTGAAGAAAACAACAATGATGAAGAACATTTATTTATGGCATCACAAGCACTCAATTCACATGAATTGAATACATGGCTCATTGATAGTGGCTGCACCAGCCACATGACCAAATGTCTATCATTTTTTACATCCATTGATCGATCATTTCAACCAAATGTTAAGTTGGGAAATGGTGAAATTGTGCAAGCCAAAGGAAAAGGGACAATTGCGGTAAAAACCAAGAAAGGTATGAAGGTTGTCAATGATGTTCTTTATATTCCAGAACTAGATCTAAATCTTCTTAGTGTTGCACAAATGCTAAGAAATGGATATGCAGTTTTTTTCAAAGAAAAGTATTGCTTTATCATTGATGAACATGGAACAGAGATAGCAAAAATTGAAATTATCAAAAACAACTTTTATTTGAAGTTTGATTTGGTTGAAGATCATTATTTCACTACCAAGATTGATGAAAATGCTATTTGGGATAAAGGATTTGGTCACATCAACTTGAGGTCATTGAAGTTCATGCAAGATGTATTAATGATAAATCATGGCACCCGGTATTTAAAGACAGGAGGAGTTAAGCTAAATGACTATGTTAACAGTGACTTAGACCAGGAAACTAATGTGCAAATTGATGATATAATGATTAAAGCGCTTCCGAAATCAAGATTGGAGTTCCTGAAGCTAAAGCTTAGCATGTCCATGGCAAATCTCAAGGAGGAGTATTAGATTTATGAGATTGTGCCTCATTTGAAATTTGAGTTTTTGAATAAGTTTTAGATAAAGTCTAGATAAAGTCTAGATAAAGTCTAGATAGAGTCTAGATAGAATTATTGTTACTGCTTCAAATCTTATCTTTTATTTTAAAATTTTAGTTTGTTAGATATTATCCAAATAAATCTGATGTAGTTTAGAATTTTTAGGATTTATCCTTTGAGTTTGTAAGCATATTTATAGGCACTTTCTTTTATGAATAATATTGAAATTTACTTCCTCCAATATTTTTATTCTCTCATTATTTTCTCTGCAAGTTCACACTTTCAAATTTCCAACATTTCTATTTGTCGTTTTTTAAATCTTATTTTGCTTAAGCGTTTACCTTGTTTTGGGCTGCTTTGACACTTTACTGGGGTAGAAATTTCAGAATAAGTTGAGCCTTTCTATTACCAATCTACCTGGCACTATATCAGATTGAGTAATAATTCTTACACTGTAATTAGAATTGCACACATGTCTAGACTTGGATTTGTAAATAGTTGGAGCCATGTAAATATACAGAAATCAAAATTAAACATCTGCGCAATTGTAACTATACACCGTGCGAAGTAACATTACTTTATTATGCTCAGACATTCAAATATGTCTGTCCTTTCCTTGTTCCTTAATCCTCTCACATCACCTGTTTTTTGGTCTCTCATAATATTTTTTCGTTTGGAAGGCGAAAGACTAATTTTTCAGAGTATTGCCAGGCATTAAAAATGAAGACTCTTCTTAATAACATTTTTTTTTTCATACATACTATCTCAAAAATTGAACTTAGAACAAGATGTTAAGGCTTTCTTTTCCACTGCACTACGACCTAGTTGGTTCACACCACCTGTTTCAACCTTGCTTTCTTGTCCTTATATATTTTTGTGCATTTTTCCTTTGATTAGTTGGTTTTCTTCGTGGGAATGCGAAGGAACTGGATCTTAACAATTGGGGAAATTATGTCGGCAATGAGAAAAGCTATTGGTTAAAAGTTGACTTTTAGAAAGAAAGTAAAGCCAGTAGAGGTGTGAATGTACAAAACTATTCTCTTTCATTTTTTCAAATGAAGAACAAAGTGAGCAATATGCACGTAGCTCTATAACTTTCTGTATATTTCGCTAAGGCTATGTTTAGAGGGAGAAAAAGGAGTGATATGGAAACTTTTAGGTAATTATTTTTTATTTACTTGTTTTATAAAAGGATGAAAAGAAAATAAGTGATTTTTATATGATCCTTCAAAACTCTTTCTTATTCCTTTTATGAATATTTCAAAGTTTTTGTAATTTTGGAAGATTTTAAACATCCAAAGGAAAAATTCATAATTTAACTTCTCGTTTCCTTTCCTTTCCTTTCCTTCTCTTCCTTTTCTTTCTTTCGTTTTGCTCATTCTCTTTCCTTCCCAACATCCAAACATACTCTAAGAGTATGGTGATCAATGATCACTAATATTGACTCTCACTCTATAGGACAAAATTATAAATCCCAGGAGGAAGAGGCTTGTGTCATATATGCATTTAACACCCGAATGTGTCGACCCTGGTGATCTTCAACCTCTTTACAGCGGATAAGAACATCCTACATAACCAAAAGAGAAAGTACATTAATGCTCAAAATGGAAGAGAATATGTTCGTGAGAAAAAGCCAGAGTTAACTTACTCCCAAGGGACATCCCCAACCATAACCAAGTCCCCTTCTCTGTCTTCATAAGTTAGCACATGGCATCTCTCTGGTTGCACTTCGTCCATCTCAGTCCCCCCTGTTCAAAACACGCCACATTCCCAATGTTATTTTACTGATGAGGAACCAAAAATGCTGCACAAAATCAGAGCGAACTGTGAGGTCGCCATAGCAATAGACTTACAGAGAATGGTAGTGTCGAACATGTGTTCAAGAGTCTTTACTAACTCTTGGTAGCCATCATGAGCTAATAGATTGAGTTTTCTGCCAATCGGAATGCCTTCCATGTACACCTTCACAAAGAAGCTGGTATGGTCGCTACATTCATTTACTTCAGCGGCTTGTGAACTGCTAAGAAGTGGCTGGATTGGTTGCCAAAATCCCCTAATATGAAAATGACACAAATATATGAGGAAAATGACAAGCGGGCTACAAATTAACCCATATGGCATAAAATAAGTATTTAAGGTTCATGATAAATTTCATGTCTTGTATACAAACCTTGAAATAGAAGAGCCAACATGTTGAGTGGCAGAAATGCTCAGTCCAAGCCTAAGATCCGTAGGATGGTCTTCAGTATTGAGCTGTGAGAGAGAGGATGCAGTTGAGATAACAGGGTTGCTGGTGCTGTAGATAGATGAGGAGGAAGAACTAGATGCTTTGCCCATTGTGGAACTAGCTAGATGACAGACCAAGCCGCCACATTAAGGCCTTTAAATAAACAAATTAAAGAAAGTGATAATGACCTATACTATGAATAAGACTTCCTCACCTCACCTGCTGCGCCACCCCGCCATTGGCTACCTCCCCACTTTTTCTTTCTCCAATGTAATTGGTAGACCTGAAATGTTGTCATGGTAGCCGACAACTACACGTGTCAATTAGTAAAAATCAACGGCATCTATACTATAATAATAACATGTTTTTATCTCATTGGAAAATTTAATTCAAGCTTCTTCATATTCAAATTAATTTAGATTAGATGATCTCATACGTTTGAGGAGAATATAACTTGAGTTCAAAATTTTTATGATTAGAACACTTCAATTAGTGGAAATTTGAAGACAATGTTGGCAGTTACTATAGGGACAATAGTTAGACAAAGTGTGTGGGCTGTAATATACTGAGTCTGCTTTGAGGATGATGGAATGAACCTAGACTGTAGACAAATTCATGGGCAAAATTCAGGTGGACAAGAGGACATTGATATCTGAAAACTTGTATACAGGTAATATACATAAATCAATGTTCAATGGATATAATCATCGTGTTGCGCATGAGGGACCTTGGTTGGAGAGACCAAATATATAAAGGCATTGGTACAAGTGAGGCTACAAATACTGCTGTATACCAAGAAACATATTGATGTACTTCATTGAAACGCTCAATGAACAACAGAAAAACCATTGAAAATGTGAGAGAACATACTTAAGTAGAGTAGTAGTGTGCATTTATTACAATTACACTGAACCGAATTCACTATGAGACAAGTGTCCTCCCTTTTCCTTTTCAAGAATCAACTAAACTATACAAAGTTTACCATCATTTCCTTTCATTTTTCCCTTCTTTTTTCTTTTTCTTTTTTGATGTGGATTCATTATCCTTTTGGGATTGTTATGCCTATGCGTGAGTAATTTCTAGGGTAAGAAATATCTAAAGCAATTTTACAAAAATATGAATAAATAAAGAACAAAAAAGCAAAATCGCAATCGTCGAACTACGTGATAAGTGTGAATCTGCTAATGACTTTTTTTAATTGTAAAATGATACACGAGCTTTCTGTCTTGGGGACAGGCAATCAAGTCTATTTGGAAACACACGCAAAAGAACCAACCAGAGAAAAGACACAATATGCTACTGCTACATCTTATCACGTTCTTCGTTTCCACCGTTCAAATTCTCTCCGCCCACGTGTACAATTCACGTGTCTAACGCAATTTTCTTCACCCTGGTCACATGTTGAATTTGCTTTCCATGTTCATTGACAAGTTGAAGAGGGAACAAGAACGTATTTGCTTGGATCTAAAGGAATGGCGAATGCTAGGTAAAGAAGAATATTTGAGACTAAATTTTCAAATGAGGGAAAAAGAGAAGAGTAAAATGTCCCCCACCACCCCAACCCCAACCATAAGGTTGCTTCGATTAGCCATCAATATGTCATTTGGTCTCCAAAACAGTATTTTTGTTGAACCTTAGAAAAGCAGGGTGTAACCCACATCCGCTTTTTCTTAAATAGCCCCTGTAGATGTGTCTTGCGATGCCAAGACCAAATCGTCCAATTTCTTTGCCGTACCTGTTCTCCTACCACCTTGTTTTTCGTTGCTTGGCATCTCCGTCATCATCGTCTATCCCTTTGGTGTTTCATTCATTGTCAAACTTTCTAGATATAACTTGAAATTCCCATGTAAGAATGTCCCCACGCAGGTTGATTAGTGTAACCGGTTTGGATGGAGGAGTTGTTATTAGAAGGAAATTGAACAATTTTTCATTTTAAGTAAACATGATTTTTATTTGAGATTTTTTTAATATATAAAAAAATGAGAAATTATTAAATAACAACTCTCCCTTCCTTCCTTCTTCAAAACTCCTTATTCCCAAACATGCCATATCCGCAGGGGGAGGCTTGACCCACCTCTTAGTTTCTAATTTTCTACCATTGCTTATTATTATTTGCCTCAGGAATTCTCCCCAAAGTTGGCGTGCAAGCATTCTTCGTCGTTGCTCACATATAAGTAAACCATATGCCGATATGCAGACATTGGGCTCACATATTTGCATAGGCGAGCGGCTTCAGTAAGTATGTGCATCAGCCAACAATTACCACTTGTACAACTACATGAACTCCAGATTCAACCACACGCCCAGTTGACTTCCCTCTCCCTATCAATATCAGTATATCACCACCCTAGGGGCCACAACAGAAGCCACGTTGGTAGTTCAATTCTAATTTGAGTACTGTATGATAGGTTAGTGGGAAACCATCTGAGGATTAGAACCGCAAAATGAACTAGAATACTACTATCCAAATAAAATATAGAGTCAACGACACAAACCTTATAATCATGTAATCTTTGCAACTGTTGCAGAACATTGCCCGGATTTACATATAAAACAGGTCAAAATCTACGAAGCCTATGAGAGGGGAAGAATAGAGTGGCAAAGTGATAGCTACCTTACTAATTACATATTTAATAGATAATGAATAAAATATAAAGAGGATTTAAATCTATCTGCAATAGAAGCCACCAAGAACCTGAAGTAACAAATTTGAGGTCATTACAATTGGATAGAACACGAGCCCCATCCATTTCCTAAAACTCAACAAATATTGCCACTATTTGTACACTCTCTTTGAGAGAAAATCATTTACTTCTGCTGCTACCTCATAGGCTCCCTCAACACATCGTCCCAAGGCAACACCAGACACATAGTTGCCCCCAAGGAACAGCCCCTCAAACCCAGTATCTTTGAGAGCAGCTTTAGCAACATCTAGGAGATCAAAATGGCCAACTAAGAACTGTGGAATAGCTTGAGGCCACAGTCTCACCCCCAATACAAATGGATCCTGGGCATTTGGGTTTATAAGGATTTTTCTCAAATCTCGGTCAACTGCTTCAACAAGTTCACTATCCGTCTGCCATTAAACAAGATGTTTTAGGAGGAATTAGAAGAAGAAAGAAACAAATCTAATAATTACAGAAAGAGAAATGAAACTTGTTTCAATATAACAAGTAATTAATGCAGATATGTAAAATATCATAACAGGTATGGATCCAAGCATATGAAGTCAAATAACATAGATGATGCCTAAAACCCAGAACCACCAATGATTAAGACATAAACATTTGAAACAAGAATGTGGGACCAGAGTTGTTTCAAACAGCCCAGTGGTGAACATGATGAATGGTTCTTTACACCATCCTACAAGTTTCCTAGAAAAAGTAGTTCATGTTCACCCAATTTGCCACCAAAACAGCTTAAACAATAGCATCTATATCAACAAATTTTCAACTTTCATATAAACATCAAACCTTTGATAAAATTCCAGGATTGGTATCCCCTCCAATGTAATTCAAGAGTAGAACCCTTCCAGGTGGTGCTCGGTTAGGAAAAAGTGATGAGCTGTATATAGTTCCTGCCAAACCCACAAATGTGTTATTTTCCTCATTATCAAACCTGCCAAAACACTACAATGAATCCCACAGTCCCCAATTCAAACTTTGATGGTAATTACAAAGCATATGGAAATTTAAAGTGCTATGTAAGCCTATGCTTTTGCTTTATAACATTAAGTGTTTACCTAATGTTTCCACTCCTTGGGTGCGGGGATGCAATTGACCAAACCCCTTCAATTCACCATCTATCAAGCATTCTGATCGGATAGCTTCTTTCGGATAGGATATGGAAACTGCAGCAACTGGAGGGTAATAAAACTTTGAAAGTGCATCTGCAGCAGCACTCTGCAAGACATATTAAAAGATTGTACGGAATAACTGCCTTCTATGTATAAATCGGGGACTATCATGCCACAAATTGTCCATTCATCAAATAACTTATTTGTTGACAAGCATATTATAGTTATTAGACTTGGGCAAAAGTCTGTCTCGCAAGGGATATCCCAAAACCCTGGCTTTAGAAGTAGACCATGGGTATACCATTCCCTAAAAAGTTCATAAGGATTTCTATTCTCAATAAGTAGTAATATACCTAAACAAAATGTACAAAAATCCTGTAATCTAATGTAAGGGGGAAAACTTGTAAATTATATACCCCTTTCTAGCTCAATCTTCCACACTCAGGCACAAATAAACAAGGAACTTTGATATAAGGATACTGGTTTTTTCAACCTTATAGACAACAAGATATTTCACTGCCACCCACAGCATGTGCACTGCTCTAGTTTAATTCTGAAAAATGTCCATAAGATGTGGTCGACCAACTGAGAATCTGCTAATTAATGAAAAAAGCACAAATCTATCCATATTTGTAAATTACCAAATAATAATGTTTTTTGAAATATGATAACTGTTCTGATATAAAAGCCATGGCCTAGAAAAAGAATATCTGGGATTGATAGAGTGAATCTCCAGGCAAAAAATATATATATATATATATATACATATATATATATATATATATACATATATATATAACAAAGTGGGATATCAAATCAATCATGTTTCTATACAATTCAGAGGATGATAAATAAAGACATGTGCAACTACAGGCACACAAGCAAACACATACACACTCAAACATGCAAAGCCATGCAGGTAAAGAAAACTAAAGACCTGCAATTAGGTACCAAAACATGCATGCTTTCACACACATAATTTCAATAAGTCATATGGCCAAAGTTCAAAGATCCCACCAATAACAGTCATCTCATAAATATCGATATAATCCCCATTTGAGAAGAAACTTACAGATAGAGGACGCAGCAATGTACTAGCAACATAGGAAGGAATGGTCATGACAACAGTTTTGCTCTGCAAGGAAACCAGTCCTTCTGGTGTTTCATATGTCAAACTGTACTCTCCACCATCCGGTTTACTAATACTTAAAAGCTTCCAAGATAACTTCACGTTGTTACCTAACCTGCCAACAGGAACACAATTCACTAGGATCCTCATTCCTGAGAATAGTGGTAAATCAACTAGAACATTAGTATATGGCAACATAGAGTACATTGCAGAAATTGCCTCTGGCAACATGGTAAGTCCCTTCCGGAAAGATCCAACAGTTTGGCCCTTTGGTTTTGGCAAACGCCTACATGATTACTTGAATTAGTGAAACAGCCCATAAATTATGGCAAAAATCCAGAAAATCCAGAGCATATATATTATTACGGATCACGAGGTGGTTTTGAAGATCTATTTCTCTCTTGTAATGCTTTGAAACTGCCACCAATAATGCTACCACCGTTTTGTTCCAACCTCCAAACTTTCCCAAATGCTGCTTTCATACTTAATTTCGAAGGATCACCAGCATAGACACCTGTATATGACAAAAATCAGGTAAGGAATAGGATTTCTAACCAAAAAAAAAAAAGCTTAACATGAACAATAGAAAATTCTTAATGGGAGAGAAAAGCTAGATGAAGTAAGCTCATCAGTCATCACTAATTAAGTGCACACAAAAGTATAGGATGCACTCAAAGTCTTTCATGGGACAATATAGCTAACTTGTAGAATCTTTGCAGTAAGTGCTTGTCCAATTGTTGATTTGTCTATCTACTTCAATCACATTTAAAAGAGGAAAAAGGGGGAACAAAACAAAATGGTACAATTATTGAGTTGATGTCGTATATCAAGTTTGAGTGTCTTAAAATATCAAAACCAGCATATGCTATGAATTGTGATGGACCAATTAGAAAAAGAATGGACTTGTTTCTTGACAAATGTATTCCCCTTCCCCCTGGCACCAACAAATTCACAAAGAAGAAAATCATATATTAAGTTTAGTTTTATGTGGTGGCTTAAAGGATCACTACATAATAAACTGAATGATAATGAACAGCCCTAAAAAGTCTGGCCACTAATATTTCAAGTGTCATGTGAACAAAGAAACATGGCTAGAGATAAGAAACACTTTCCCCAAGATTAAGTTCTCCACTACCCAAAATTTTCTATCTCAAACTTTTAAGAAGACAGGTGAGAGGGTGGAATTGAAATATTCTTTTGCGAGTCTACAAAACTTCTTATTTCATAGGGCTAAAAATCAGCTATCATGGTGGAGAACATTTGATTGGCCAAAAACTGAATATTATGGGTCCAAAAGAATGTAGAAACCCAATCAGCACATAATAATAGAAGATTGGTGAAAAAGGTTGACAAGAAGAATACAAAAAGAGAAAACAAGTCAATGATAAAGATTGTTGACTCTCACCTGAACAAAAGGGCTCTATCAAGCGTTCAAAAACCTCATCACCAAGGTTACGGCGCACAAATTCTTCAACTGATTCCTCATGACCCTGTCACCTTCGTCAACATTATATAATATGAGAAAATCAATTTAAAAACACTTGTCTTCGATCCTTTTTGATATTGTATTTGACACGGCATAGTTAAACAAAAGAGAGTGATCAAGAGGACAAACTGGAGGAGGAGGCCGAAGGCCAAGTGCACCAAAGCCAGCCCTGAGCTTGCCACCTATGCTCATCAAGTCAAAGAAAGGCAAATCAGTTGGCTTTGATGGTACAGGCCTCAGTTTTCCATTCCATAATACAAAACGAGGCGCATCAGGATCACCCAGAACAAGTTCATCCTTTAAACCACTGTCCACCTGCCAAATGCAACCAGTAAAAAATCAACACTTCAACCAGAGACGCAACTTGATTCATTATTTATACCACTACATCCTGGGTCAAAATTTCACCTAATTAGTGAAAAAGTTATTCACAGAACACTAGTCGATGAGACAATGCTAACATAGAGCTTAACGTTAACGATTCCAATTTCCAAAATCGCTTAAAGGTTACTACTACACGATATTAACTGAAACGAGAGAACAAAACCCTAAAAAGAAAGGTAGAGAAACAACTCAACAAGGCACGTACCACCATGGTGAGCATAGGATCAGAGGGCTGAAAACTATTCGGACCTTCTTCCCAAAGATAACCATCCCTCTCAATAGTGGTGATATTGCCACCAACACGGTCTCTGGCCTCGGTGACAATCACATTCGCGTGCTTGGTGGAGAGGGCCTGGGCGATGCAGAGGCCGCTGATACCGCCGCCAACCACCACGCAATCCACATCGGTGGCGCCGAAATTGGGTTGGGCGCTAGTTTTTGGCGGAGATGCCGTGGACTCCTCGGCAATGGAGCACCGTAGGTTAGGGTTAGAGCGAATGCGAAGAAATTTTCGATTGGGTGGAGAAGGTGGTGAGAAAGGGATGAGTGGGCAAAAGAAAGAGGTTCGAGAATGAATGGAGGAGGGGGACGGGTGTAGAAGAAGGGTTTGGGTTGGTGTTAGTGGGAATGGGATATGGTTGAGAAGGGTAACCATGGCGGGCATAGGTTACAATGGAGAAAGAAAGAACAGACGAAGAGACTTCGTTATCTTCAACTACAAGCTGGGATGTGCAACACCAGTGTTCGCTTGCGACTAGTCTACACACGACTCGCTCGGTACAACAAACAGCCAAGTGTGTTTTGGATTAGAATGTATTAACTTGATTTTATAATTTTGGGAAGAATTGAATAAAGCGATTTATTTATGTTTATTTTTTTTATGAAATAAATATTATTCTCATAACGTTATAAAAATTATTTTTAGATGTTTAATTATTAAAAGGGTATAGTTATATTTTAAGTTAGATTAAAAATAAATTAATGTAAAAAATTGATTATAAATAAAATATTGGTAAAATAAATTTTTTAAAAATTTAATGTTAAAAATTGATTATAAATAAAATATTGGTAAAATAAATTTTTTAAAAATTTAAATTTTTTAAAAATTTAAATTTATTTAGGTATTACAAAATAAAGTTACTTTAAAATATAATTAAATATTTTTTTTCAAAATTATTGGAAAATACTTAAATCTTATTAGAATTGTAATATAATATTAAATTATAAATAATAATTTTGCCAATATATACATAAATATATATATTTATCATAAAAATAACAAAATACTACTTTTAAGTCTTTACAAAAAAGGCAAACCAAACATGCTTAACCTTTAAGGTTTTTACAATTAAAAGATTTAACAAAATGGAGGAGAAAAAAGTATAACTTGCAAAGGAATTAATGGTGAGTTTAAACTAAGTAAAAGCAAAAATTGGGTAAACTTTGTAACATTTTATAATAAAATCAAACTATGATTAACTTATTATAGTAAAAAAAATTATATTTATCGTATAAATAACTTCAATTTAATATGATTATTTTGTGTTAAAATTGTGTCAGTTCACTAAATTTAAGATGATCAAATTAATTTTTCAATATAGATTGATAAATAATTAGAAAAATAACAAATTATCTCAAAAGATAGATAATAATTAACGTAAAGAATTATAACTTGCTCAATTCTGTTGTTGGTTCTTAACATTCTAAATTAAATTAAAGTGTTAGACATGGATGCGTGTTTAGACTAGTTTATTTTATACTCAAAAAGGATTTTTTTAGTTAAACACTTTTTCTTAACTATTTTTTAAAGAAGTTATATAAACAAAATAAGCTAATCTAATGGTGTATTATGTAACTCAGTCTTTGATTTGTGTAATACAATGGCTTTGACAAATACATACCTATATTCGCTATCTAAATTAATTATTTTAGATTATTATTAGCAGCTTGAACTTTGAAGTGTTATTTAATGTGCCATAGCCCTCAAAATTAGATACAAACTGAGAATCCTCTTCTGCTATTAAATCTTTTGGCTCTCTTGCTTCCCATGAAAAGTCAAAATTAGTAAGTCGACGTAATTGTTATTGAAATGCAAGGGTGTTGTCGTCCACACAAACGAAAATTCATGCGCAATGCGCATCATGCTGACAATATAACTCCGAGGGCGTTTGGCCTCCCAGTCCCAACTCTCTTTCCCGCCCTTTTGTTTTTTCATTTGGGTTTGGCGTTGCAGCAAAACCAAATATTTGGCGATCACTCAACACAAAATTATTACTCCATTCTCGTTCCTCTACTCCTCTCTCATCGCAATTTCGAAATGATCAGAGGAGAGTAACGCCGTAAGTGTTGTTTTTTTTTTCTCTCTGTCGCAAATCTCTCATCGATCTCGCTCTTCCAACGTGGTTTTAATTCAGAGGTTTACTCTTCTTATGGTGCTTGAGATCAAATTTATATTGTACCCTGGGATTCGTATGAATTGTTGAGATCATGTCTATGTCGGTGCTGATTCTTCTGCGTCGTTTCTGAATTCTTGAATTCCTCGTTCTTGAGGGTTTTTTTTTTCAGGTGACTTCCAATTCTTAGTTAAATTTTGTTTTGATTTTTGTGCTCGTGCTATTAGTCCCTTCCCTCCCTTTGAATATCCGTAGACGATTTTTCTTCTTAAATTGTTAAATTGTTATTTGCACTCTGTTTGGATGTTGAGAAAGACAAGGATGAGAAGGAAATTCAGAATCTATTGGTTTGTGGCTGTATCGAAAACTCTGCTCTGCTGGTAGAAATGATCGCGTTAGTGCTGACTTGAACCTAGGCTTTGCCCCTTTGGATCATGAGCGATGAATTTCTCCCATATTTTCTGAGCAATTAAACTGGGTTATTTTTACACTATATTTCCTTTATAAAAGTTGGTTGTTACTTTTTCAGGTCTGTTGCTTAGCTGAAGTTGCAACTAATAATGGATGTTGAAGCGCATCAAAATTTGCGTAATGTAAGAAGTGGCAACCTTGCCCTGCCAAAATTTTCTGAATTTGAATTAATTTGGTCGCTATAAGTGTGCTCTTAAATATTTCATTTATAATTTAATAATAATCTGAAATTTTGTAGTAAATGATTAGGTTTATTAATCACTGTGAACAATGTTGTTCCTGTAAATCTTGTTTGGCAGATATTTAATTTGTGCTTGACACCCATCCTGATTCAAATGCAACTTGAGCATTCATATTTGAAGCAAAGTATAAAGTAAAGAAAGTATAAAAAATGAAATGGGTTATATTTTCCAGTGCCTTTCTCTGATATTTAGGCTATGATCAATTCTGATTTGAGTTACAATATTTCTATTCTTGAGTGAAAAAAATTAAAAATTTTTTGGATTTGAACTATATATTCAGGAGCAAACGAGTGATTGTCGGAGTTTTAGCAGCAATATTCATCCATCTAGCCAATCAAGGAAAATTTCCACAGGAGTTATGGCAGATTCGAAGGCTAACACCAGATGTGGAGCCCTGAAAGGGGACGGGGCTATCATGCCAAATACAGAAAGGGTAATTTCTAATGTGGGAAATTTCATTGGTGAAAAAAGCAAGGTAGAAGGAGTGACAGCTTCCTTTAATATAAAGCAAATTGGAGGTCAAGAAGTGGTGAAGTGTTCTTGGATCTCTAAATCTTTTTACCAAAGAACACCTACTTCTGAGACCATTCTTGAAGCCAACCAAGCCTCTAATTTACTAGTCTCTCCTGGAGGGCGGGACAAGTCTGATGGAATAGAGTGTGCACCCGCGAAAAATCCGGTTCATCTTTTCTCAAATCAGACTTCAATTTTTCCTCCCAGTAATTACTACCAGAAGAAGTTTGACGGGGTCACCAGCAAAAGGAAGGGAAGGATGGACGGGACCACTGAAAGGGTAGAGGAATTTACATTCACCACTGCTCAGGAAGTCTTAGAGTCTGATAAAACCAAGCCAGAAGACAAAATAAATAGAACTGAAAATTTGAGGATGAAGCTTTGCCAAATATTGGGGACCACTTCTTCCCCTAAGACTCAGCATTCAGGTTCTCACGCTCGTAGCATGGATGAGGAACGTTTGCCGCTTGAGCAGCGTTTGAACCAGAAGGATAATAAATTTTTTAAGATCAGACAAAATTCGGATACTATAGAAACTGATTCAGAAAATCCTGATCATACTCATAGAAGGCCAGTAACTCGTTCTTGGAGCAGAAAGAGAGCGTCTGCCAAAAAGCAACCAGCAAAAGGTAAAAGTGGCCCATCTTCAAAAGACACAGCGAATCATCGAGAAAAAAGTATATTCTCTTTTGAAGAAAAATGGGCTGGGAAGCGAGATGCTTTTCTAAATGATGGTTCCTCAATGTCATTGAGGAAAAAGAGTCAGGGAAAGAATTCCAGAAGTGGGCCACATAAGATCCGCTTCCCTGAAAATGATACCGCAGATAAACTTTATCAAGACACTTTGAAGTCTGATCTACGCCTACCACAGCACGATGGGGCAACATTTTCACTTGGGAATAAAGTAGGAGGATTTATTGATTGCTTACCTGATCATCAGACAAAGTGCCCTCTGACACAGAAAATAAACCAAGAAAAAGAATTTTACCAGTTACCAACAGTAAACAATATAGATCAGCATGGAGAACTTGAGGGTTCAGAAAAAGGAAACCAGCAAGAATGTAGAAGTAATCCGGTAGTACAGAATGTTGCTAAATCACAAGATAATTTTCAAAGTCCTACGTTTCAACTTAAGACACCTACTTTAAGTTCTCCCACTAGCTCAACACCAAAAGCGGACCAAAACGCAAATGATGTTAGCAGTCCACCATCAACTGAGAGAAGATTTTCTCTGGGAACCATTCGTAATTTAAGGAATTTCCGGAGTTTAGAACCAGACTTTAACGGGCTAGGGGCACAAAGGCAATCTTCTGTATCCTTATCACTTTGAGGGTCTCAAGTTGATAATTTTGCGTCTTCTGGTCATGAAATAGGCATATTTTGTTTCTGCCTTTTGCTATTCCTTATTAGACTTCAGGATGTGGAGGAGCTCAAGTATTATATTGCCAGAAAAGCAGCATCTTTTGTGAAAGAGAAAGAGGAGCAGGATGACTCATCTGATTCATCATCTGACAAGAGGAACTTTCCGGGATCTCAAGAAGGTTTGCCTTTCATCAAAGAAGGATATATACATTCACTTGTAGACTCTTAATTAAGTTTGCAACAGATGTATCTCACAGAATTTGTTGTACTTATTTTTGAAAAGGGCCCAATTTTAGTATCAATTGCATCTTAAAACTAAGCCAAATTGGTTTAAGCACACATTAGCCACAGGAAGTAGTGAGCATGTGGCTTTCCTAGGGATGATTTGTCTCCCATTTTCTTCTGTTTCCATGTCAATCCTATTTTTTATGCAAAATTCTGAATTACTAATTTTACTTGTAAATGTGTTTTCATAGGCAAAATCCCAAAAAAATAGAAGATTCTAATATGTCTCACTTATTCTCAAATTGTTCTGAAGGTGGGAATTGGGATTGCTGGTTCTTTATGCAATGCATTCCTGGAAATCGCTCACTTGGTATAGGATTATATTATTTTTGGTAACTGCCACAGAGGTCTTTATTTTGTAGTATGTAGCATGTACCTAGTCCTTCATAACCTCTGATCTGAGACTGAGATGTATATATAACTCTTTCATGACTAGTTACTGGTGCTTGTACAGCCTTACAGTACACCTGCTGAATGTGTCCTCTGGTCTGTCTAGGTTATTACGCTTGTTCAGTTTCTTATTTTGAAAGGATCATCTTCCAAACCAAAAAGGAAAAATAAAAACAGAAATCCGTTGGTACAGATAATTATATGTATAAGGAGAGATAGTATCTTTATATTACCAGTAGTATCTCAGTATAATTGTTTTATGGCTCCTCCAGTAGGTTAATGACAGTTGTGATGGATGAAACATACACCATTGAACCTGGTAGGTCAGGAATACTAAAAATTCATCATATATAATTGCTTAAAGGGAATGTGGCGTAGCATGCTCTTCAATCCCTATGTGTTAGTTATTTGAAGCATTTGATGGTTTTACTTTAGCTGCACTATCTGTATTATCAGATATTCTCAAGTTTTTTTCCTTATATTCTATTGTATTCTTCCATGGCAGAGCTATTCTCTTAGTTGTATCTAAATTGTGTCAGTGTAGGTTCAAGAGTAAGACATACCGCTGAGAGGAAAAGTTTTATGCTTCATCCAATCAAAAGGCTGTGCAAGGATAAAGGCATTAAATTTAACGATGGCAGTCCAGCTTCAGTGTCTTCAAAAGGCAGAACTTCACTTTGTACATGATATTTTATGTTCTATCTAAATTTGCTATTCTGATGTGTGCAATCTTTATACTATAATTCTCGTTTCTTCACAATTGATTAGGGACAGGAGAAAGTGATTGGATCCATGAAGCTTCTGAGCAGAATCAAGATGGATTTGTAAGGTGTTTTCTCTTTTTCCACGATAAACTGATTGATGAGTCATGCAAAATACAAAATACTACTCATATTAACATAATCTTTGAATTGTATGATTCTTGACAATTTGTTAGGGCTGTTGAACTATTTGCCTTGGAATTAGGAAAACTTAAGAGCAAACTTAAGTCGGCGACAAGTCAGAAATCCTCTGAAATTCTGAAGTCTGTTGCTGAAGAGATACATCTGCAGCTGCAGAATGTCCATTCCCAGATTCAAACAGACATGTAGGTATATAATTCTGATGAATTTTAAAGCTTAAGATATCTCATGTTTTTATGTGTTTCTGAAAAAATGTTTCAGAGGGAAGCTTACAAATCTCAGTAAATCAAAGAGAAAACGGCTAGAAACAAGATTTGAAGGTAGCAGAATTTCTAGCTCAATGTTCAATTGAATATATAAATGTCTTGATTCAACTGATCTAGTTGCTAGATATATCTTTCTCCTTTTCATATTTCCCTTTTAAATTCAACTTCAAAAACCTTCTGTCTAAATAGAGAAATTAACACTGTAATTGTTGTCCAGCTCCAGCAATAATGTTTGTCACTTCATAATCATTGTGCACTTAATATTCTCTTTTCCCCCCGTTTTGGTGTTCACTTAATGCTCTCTTTGGTTTCATGTAAAATATTAGGATCCAAAAATTAATAGATGCAAAATTTATTTTTTGTTTATATTCTAACTTTAGGTTTCATCCTAATTTTTTAAGATAATTAGAATTTAAAAGTTAATAGAATACAAAATGTGCTTATAAGTTTGAGACAAATTCAAATTTCTCATCTCTGTCTTGGTAGAAATACTAAGTTTCAATAAAACATGATATTCTTGTTGTAAAGCTATAAGAACAACCGCTACTTGACAGCCTTTTTAAGTCCAAAATAAAGTTTGACAAGCCGATATTTATTTGTAAGAATATATCAGAGCAACAGTAATGATGAAAGTCATAAAAATACTTGTCATAAGGAAGGAAAATGAAGAAGGAAGGGAAAGACAAAAGAAATAGTATGGCTCTATAACGTCCTTGCATATGGTTCTACCGTACTGTGTATGTTGCATACAATACACACACACAAATATATATATATATATATATATATATATATTTAATATGGGGCATATCTAGTGAGAGGAGTGATTTATTATGAGAGGAGTCAATCTTGACTATTAAATCTTACATGGATGGTTAAGATTAGAAGATACTTAAAGGTCACATGACCACTTAAAATAGTCACATGACTTTATGTTTTAATCTTGACCATTGGGGCATATCCATGTATGGTCAAGATTAAAACATAAAGTTATGTGACTATTTTAAGTGGTCATGTGACCTTTAAGTATCTTCTAATCTTAACCATCCATGTAAGATTTAATAGTCAAGATTGACTTCTCTCACAATAAATCACTCCTCTCACTAGATATGTCCCATATTAGGGGGCATATCTAGTGAGAGGATTGGTTTATTGTGAGAGTGAAAGGAGCAAATCTTGACCATTGGGGCATATCCATATATGGTCAAGATTAGATGTTACTTAAAGGTCATACGACCACTTAAAAAAGTCACATGACTTTATGTTTTAATCTTGCTTTATGTTTTAATCTTGACCATACATGGATGATCCAATGATCAAGATTTGCTACTCTCACTTTCACAATAAACAACTCATCTCACTAGATATGCCCCCTATATATATATATATATATATGAACCGCTGAATTTCATATGCAATATTTTCCTCTTATTGTCTTTTCTTAATGGCACTTTCTTGTCATATATGATTGTGTTTGTGCATGTCTTTCACAGAAGATGTTTTCTCCTTCTCCCTTTCGTACCTTTTCTCACCTCCTCTTCCTCCTAACAAAAATGTAGACCGGCAGAAACAGTTGCGGTTGATTTACGATAGATTCAAGGAAGAGGTTAATCTGCATCTACAGGATTGCAGAAACACTGTTGAAGGTCTTGAGGCAGATCAAATAGAGATCGAGGGAGCCCTGGAAAAGCAAAGTATGAAAACTTAGATCTTTAAAATATCAATTCAGTGGTATAATTTAACAAGAAAGCTTATACTTGAGTAGTGCTATTCTACTTTTTCATTAGCAAAAAGGTATATTCTTTCAAATCTACAGCCCAAGACACAAGTTGTACTCATTCATGCAGCATGTGTATCATTTCTGTTAGTTACAATGTTTTAACATTTTAATTACGTAAAAGATAAGTGTGTTTGTAGCTGGGTCGCAATGTATAATGCGGCAAAAATCCTTGACAAATTCAAATCTGATGTTAAAATGGCTATTAAATTTGTTTTGGAAAGAAAAATTCTAGCAGTTTTCTTTACAAAATTTTGATTAGCATCTACTTCATCTTTAGTTCGATAAGGGATTAGTGTTGGGTAGAGTCCTTAGGTTTAATCTCTTGTTAAACAAAGGAAAAGATTATCACTCCATTGGCATTATGGTTAAGTACTATGTAGGTTGTGGCCACATTTTGAATATATCTTGTATAACAGGAGTAGCACATAAGAAGCTTCTGTCGCAAGTTGAAGAAGCATTGGAGATCCAACTCGATGGTGCTCAAAGGAAAATCACAGCCACCCAGGAGGCAAGTACTTGTTATACGTACTAGCTATATACGCTAGCGCTAGGTTTTCAATGCTTTTTCATGATTTTATCTGAATGAGTTGGTGGTTAGTTATCAAGTAATCACTAGACTCTGGGATTACAAGTGTATTGATACACTGTACCATACTATTGCACGGAAGCCTGCTTAATACATATATTGATTGAGGATAGCCAGTCATTTGTATTGCAATTGTTAGGCGTTGCGAAGACATCATAAACTTCTCATTTCAAATTTTCTTGGCACTAGCCTCTTTTTGATTCCCTTGCATTGTTCATTGAACTTAGGATTTGATATCTTTCTGGTCCAGCTGGCATTAGCGTTCTTCTTCTTGTTTAGATTGTCTTTTTCCCTATGGATTGTCACAGCAAATCCAGAACTCATCAGCCGCATAGTTATTCCATAACCAGAACAAAAAAGCATAACCATTTTAATGGAGGGAATTGATTTGGGGAAGGTGGGTTTCAGTTCATCTGATCTTGATTCAGATGCAACTAGGGTGTTAGGGATCACCTGCACTCATGTATCTTAGAGAGTTAACAGAAAGTGTCTTTTACATGTTTTTGAGAGGTTAGAGAGTCGTGATAGGGAGTTTTAAAGCACCAGAAAATCCCCTATACATAACTTATAGTTAGAGATAGTTAGAGGGTTCCTTGCATTTCTTCACAATATTGAAAACTATCATTGAAAATGGAGGCAAAGCTTTTTGTATCTTGTAAGTACTGATTTTATCCTCCTAATTGATCGCAGATGGCGAGGGGAAAACTGCTGCAATTGAAGCACGTTATAGCTACGTGCCTGAAAGAGGGTATTCTAAATTGATTTGATTTCTGCTGATTCCTTGTTAGTTAGGAACTTTGCCCAGAAGTAAGCGCAGGCCTTGAGATTTCACTAGATCCTTAGGACTGCTATCATTAGAGTCAACATCTGCTTGATTACTACTGTGCGTAACATTTTTTTGCTCGATTTTCTACTTCTATAAAATTAAATGTAGACTTCTTAAAATGTCCTATGTGATACGTGTGCTTCATGATGATAAAGCTTTTCTATGTGCTTAATATTATCCTTTTTTCTCTTGCTACTTGTAAAGGATTTTTTTCCACAATTAGTGCATAAAACAGATGATTTGGCCGAGTTCAAGTAACTTCACTTAAATTTTCTTTTATCAAACTTATACTCGGATTATGCGTGGTTTGCGCCAGGGGGAGGAAAGAGTGAATATCCATGCACATCATTTTTTAACATAATTTTTATATTTAGTTAATAATAAGTAAATTTTTAGTTAATATAAGATATTATTTGGTTAATAAATTTTCAATTATTCATGATTAATAATAAATAAATTATTAATTAATAAAATATATCATTTGATTAATAAATTATCAGTATGTAAGTGATTGATTACTAAATTTATTAATTAAACAATATACTTTATTAACTAATAATTTATTCATCATTAATCAAATATAAAAATAATATAAAAAAATAATGTTTTAAAATACCAGTAACATTGTTATTTTTTCCTTAATCATTTTCAGACTTTCCAACTCCCAATTGGGCGGGGCCACTACCCTGTTTTTTACTTAATCATTTTCAGACTTTCCAACTCCAAATTGGGCGGGGCCACTGCCCTGTCTCTTACTTTTTTTCAGCTGGACACATTTCTAATGGGAGAAATGACTTAAAACATCTGACAAAAATAATTATTATTTTGAAAATTAATTAAGTATTTAATAATTTATATATAATTAATTAATAATTTATTTTCAAATTAAATTATTAATTAATTATATACATAATTAATCATATATAAAATATTAATTAAATTAATTAAACATTTAATTAATTTTTAAATGAATTAAATAATCATAATTTTTGTCAAAGCTAAATTTTAAGTCATTTTTCCTTTCTAATTCTCGCCGTTTGAGCTTTAGGCTTTTACCGACAAAGGCCCAAAAAATCACCCGGAAAATGGTTTACTGTTTGAGGTTGCCTGGGCAAGTTATACTGGAGCAGGCAAATCAACTCTCTTTGAAGAGGTTGTTGAACGACGGATGACAATATTAGGAATATTAGTTATCATTATTGAGATTTAGTTAGAAACTGAAGAAAGAAAGTAAAAGGAGAAGACATATTAAAAACTTAAGTTGTTAGAATATTATGTTTATTATTCGTTACAAAAAAATTAAGCTGTTAGGAGGTTTAGAAATGAGTTATATGTCTAAGGAAACCAAAAAAAGAAAAGAAAAGGTAGAGACTAGAGTGTTATGCTTATCTAACGATGGTGAGAGTGAGAGGTGGTTGGCGGGTCACTTTGAAATTATTTTGGAAGTGAAAGTGGAAACTGTAGATACATATATGATATGTCCTCAATTCCTCACACCGCACAAATGCGGGACCAGAGTATGATTACATGAAGGGAGAATGTCAACATCATCTTGACAAGTATACTGTATTGGGGGACTAGCTTTACCATTTTCGATGTGTGGTGTTTCCTAAGTCCAGCTCGATCGCCCTCCTCTATAAATTTCAAATGACTGATGGTCATGAATACAAAATGTACAGACATGAAGACGCCCGAGCACGTGAACCCAATGTGAGTATCACGTGAAAGGGAGTGACCATTCACACATTTCTCCTCCTAAGATTGAAAATCTGATATGATACATGAGGGAGAGGGTGTGGCTTCGTACCATGATCCCCACTCAAAATTAGATACTGATGGTGGAGAGGGTCCTCTAAGAAAGCTAACAAACCCCAGCATGGGGCACACAATCCATCCAAACCTTAGATTCCTTAAAGTGGGGTTTTCGTTGGATGTGACTCTCATCAACAATCTCTCTTTTGTGAACCCTTCTTGCTGTCCTGCTACCCATCTCAGTTTCAACAATAAATAAGCAAAAAATGCAGAAATGATAATGATGATCATCTATAGATCTTATCCTCATATCTGTTCATAAATAAACGTTGGTTGGAAGGATACTAGCTACTTGATATAAGAACTTGTGTTCCTCGTATAAGCAAAAGGAAAACTATTTCGAAAGATTAAGTCATGAAATAATTTTGTGTGGATTTAAATCTTCTCTTTTATTTGACACTGGTCCACCTCATCTATTGGTACCTAACTCCCATAATATGACAGATAGGACTGCATGAACTTGTGGACACTTTGCGACAATACCTGAATTTTACATTGCTGAGTACTTGGAATTAAATTGAGATATGACTTGTATCTATGCGCCCACTGTGCAGTGAGGAGGACCACATGGGTTATTATTAATTTCCAGAATTCTTCTTAGTGGGCATTCCTTCCCTTATCACGTAAGATTTTTCTTACCTACAAGTAACCACTTCGGTCCTCTCTCCATTTGAATACTACTTGTATTGAGATTTAACAATCTGGGACATCTCATTTCTGCTTCCTCAAAGATCTACTTCGTGCGAGCACACTGGCAAATCGTGAGCAGAATTTAATGTGTGTTTTAGTAACATTTATTAGCTTCAACTTTGTTATTAGGCCTCACAAGTGAAACCAGTGGGGGAGGGGGCGAATATATACGTCAAGCAAGTGTTGCACACAGAAAGAACTTTAACACCAACGGCACGGCAGCTCAATTGTTTAGCTTCTGTGAGCTCCTGTGTTTCTTTTGGAAGATCATATAATTCAATGGCTGAGAAGATGCTTGACTCCACTCGCCTAGGGATGACAAAAAGCTGCTCCCATCTAGCCTCCATGTAAGTTAGTACAGTATTACAATTTGGATCTCTTCATATTCATGCGTGTTATGTCTTGTTCTCTTTTCCTTCTTTTAGTTTATAGTTAAAGTGAGTGATTTTTTATTCCAGTTATGGCAATGATTCCCTTGAGCTGGTATGGGAAAATGGACAAATTCTTGTGCAAGGAGGTTCATCAAGTAGAACACGAAAGACTCCCTCGTGCACTGGGTATTCAAAAAACCCTTCCCTTGGCGAGGAAGCAAATGATGGTGATGCCTGCATTACAAAAAGAGCAAGGTTAAGCACGTTATACTCGCTTTTGGACTTCCCAGCTCACAGGGACTCTGACCTGGACTCTTCACAACGAAATTCTCATCAAATCAATGATCAAAATTCGTGTCAGCTTGATTTGCAATTTTCCAAAAACAAGAGTTCCAGTAAGCTTAAAGACGGATGTGCAAACTCAAGACCAGTAAACGAATCTAAGCTCACTGGGGGAGCTCATCAGCCAGCTAATACTGGGAATGGTTACTTACCCACATCTTCCTCACAGCAGTGCTTACCTTCAGCTCCCCTCAAGAAACCAAAAATGGATTCAAGCCGAACACCAGCAGCAAACTCACAGAAACAGGACTTGGGATGTGATCAAAGAACAGGAAAGGTGAATTTCTCCAACATTTTAAGACCTGCAATGTTTCATAAATCTACTTACCAGGGAAACAGTGCGACCCTGCCGACAAACAATGCAGTTTTAGCACGAGTGGATGAGATTAAAGCAAGCAAGGTTGCGAAAGCAGCCGCTGCTGCTACTAGTAGCAAAGCTCCTGATCATTCCATAGTTATTGACTCAGCTAAAGGATCATATGGACTCACAGGATTTCAAGAGCAAACAGCTTTAATTTCTTACGAATCAAACCCGGTATCCTTTGTTGCAAGAAGTCAGGAACCACTTCCAGACGAGAACTCTGAATCTGTTGGTCTTAACAGTGCCCTTAGTATTAACCGACCTCATGGTCAATATTATAACCAAACCTCAAGCTCAGCAGGACTTGGAGCAAAGGGAAAATCTGATACTAGCTTTTGTAATGAATCCTTGCTAGCATCTTCTTCCGTATGCTCGCTTGGAGCCTCAATCGACCCAAACCTTTGTAGCAGGAAACATGAGGACACCGATGACTCAACATATTTAAGTGATGTAAGTGGAACCCTGGACTATATTTTCACCTTTTTCCATCCTTCGTATGCTACCATGATTCTCATGAACCTGGATTAATTTGGAGCAGAATGATGAAGAACCAGAAGATGTAGTGAAGGAAACGCCTGCTCGGGAGGGCACCAGAGTCAAGAGAAGCAGGAATGCAGAGATTCATAATTTATCTGAAAGGGTGAGGAAACATATAGGAGATGATAAAAAAGAGTTAAAGATATGAAGAGCTTGTACATTAATAACATCTAACTCATTGTTGTGGATGTTTGCAGAAGCGAAGAGATAAGATCAACAAGAAGATGCGTGTATTGAAAGAGCTCATACCCAACTGCAATAAGGTATATAACTATATATATTTTTCTTCAATTATTTATTTCATTGTACACACAAGTTTTCTGGTAAGACCTTCTTGCATTTGTTTTAATTCTATACTTTTGCCTCGTATGTCTCTTAGATGGACAAAGCTTCAATGCTTGACGATGCCATCAAATATCTTAAGACCCTAAAGCTTCAGTTACAGGTAAAGTTTAGGCCTTTTCCGTTCATCAAATTGTTTTTAGGCCTTGTGTTAAACAGCCATTTGGATGTCTAAAGCCTAGAATTATGATGCAGATTATGTCAATGGGTACTGGGCTTTGTATGCCTCTTATGATGTTACCTACTGCTGCTCATCATATGATAAACACACCCCATTTACCTCAGTTAATGGGAGCTGGAATGGGTTTCAGGCCAAGCACAGGCATCCCTTGCAGCCTACCTCAGTTCCCTATTCCACCACTGCCTGGTATCACTGACAACAGAGTTCGGATGTTTGGTTTCCCCAACCAAGTGCCACCCATGCCGATTTCTCATGCACCTTTCATTCCTATGGTTGGAAATCCTTCTACACAACCACTTCTAGCAACCAGCTATCAACCTGGCGGAACATCTAGCTTCTGCCCAGTTAACAACTCTAAAGGTCTCAGTCCCCAAGAACTCAGACCTAATGGATAGGCTGAATGTGCAACAAAGCAAGCACCGAATCAGGTTTCCCTTCACCACTAGCTATCCCTTTCTTTCCCACAAAAAAGAAGAAAAACTGGATAATGGATAGGAAGGGAAACTGAAATGATGCAAGAAAGATTAATATGTCAAAAGTAATAAATAGGAAAGTCGATTCATAGAAAGATAGTACGATCTGAATCAGTGTTACCAAGTTTGCAATATTTTTTTGTACTTGGTACGAGTATAATACGTAGTGCGTTACTTTTTGAAATTATGATTTTAAAATTTTTTTTATATGTGAAGTATTAAGAATTGATACCTGAGAATTAGTACGTAATTCATAAAATTAGAGAGAGAACCTGATAACTATGTTCTGAATATAAACTTTTAGCAGTGAGATTCTCACAGTTCACAGTTCGATGCTTTACTGCTTTGAAGACTGATGAAAATGGTCATTAGAAGCATAAGAGTGACGTTAATTAATTATCACCCAATATCATTATATCATTGTAAGAATTCAAATTTTGAAGAGATGTCATGTTAGGCGATGAAGGCTTGTAATACTAACATAACAGTTAAAAGCTAAAACTACTGCCAAGTGCTTCATTCACTAATGGAAAATAATAGTTGCACAAACAAACTCTTCACAAAGTCTCGTGATGGGTTCCATTGGAACTTTTAATAGTCTAGGAGAATCCACCTTAAAATCTGTAAAGGGTTTGTAAGGATAAATTTTGTGCAAATATTATTACTCCTCACTAATATACAGTTGTAATATACAGGACATCATTTCGTAAAGTATGAAAGTACCTGAATAATTTGCAGTAGAAAACAGCAATTCTATATTTTGATGATAGGCCTACAAAAGAGAGGGAAAAAACAACATCGTCTTACTCATATATATAAGCATGCTGGAGCGCGATGATTAAAAAATCCATATAGGACAAACAGTTGTATACCTATTGTCACTTCCTTGATTTCTTATTATTGTTTTATGGATAATGCTATATGATCCTTATTCTTTTCGTGGTTAATTTATATGATTATATACTGTTTTGCAGGGAACAAATTAAAAATTTCCAAAAACTGAGTTTGTTGCAAATGGAATTGTTAGACAATGGAGCTTGGAGATTCTAATTAGGTTCACACACCGGTGACTGTCCATACTCAAACAGTCTGATCTGCCACATTACCAATCTTGTTTACTATTGGTCTTCCCATAGAGCAGTATGAAGAAGGTTTAATAGTGGTAGATGTGTGCGGTAACAACAACCAACAATATTCACACACTGATCAGAAACTTTGTACACATAACAGCTGCTTATCACAGCTCCATTTTCATCTTTTGAACCAGATTGGCGAAGTAAAAAAGTTGATGTACAAGCAAGATGGCCTAAAAAGTACACGATGACATTAACAGAAAAAAGAAAAGAAAAGAAAAACTCAACCTTTTGTAATTGTAATGAACTTTTGTTGAACGTGAAATGGTCCCGAATAATTTTTTTCCTGAACTAATATAATATCTTAAACAAGAGAGCATGGTTATGTTATATATATATATATATTTGGATTTGCAATTAACGCCCTATTTAGCGATCCCTGTTCAGTGCTACGGTGAATTGTGATAGTAATAGTTTGAACTTTGAAGGCAGCACTTCATTGTTTTGATTGTTTGACAACTTCAACTTGAATCACTGTAAAGATTCTATTTCATATATTACAAATATCCAATGGCTACTACCGGCCCGAAATGCTGCCCACCATAACTTCGTTTCTCTTTCATTGTTGTCAACTGTCATTTCAGCATCAGCGCTTCTCATGACAACCAATAAAAGGGACTAAAAGAAAGGAAGAAAAAAAACCCTCCATCAATAATCAGCCGAAGGAATAAAGGAAGAAAAGGGAAATGTCAATTTGGGCTGTCGATTAGTACTATTGTCAATTGCAATAGTATTTGGATCATGTCTTTTTCCTTAACAACATGACGGTGTCATGCTACATTTGTGTTGAATTAGGCAGCATATAACCTTCACCTTTCATCTCCAACAATAAGCTATCCAGAGTCTCTTCAATCTTTGCAAACGCTGGATGAAATGCACTCGTAGCATGGAAAACGTAAATGTTGTGGTCTACCTGAATCCAGCTACTTCCAGGTTTTTTCTCCAAACCTTTATCTTTTATCATGCTTCTGACCTTTGACATGTCTTCCCATCGCTTACTAGAGGCATATAAATTTGAAAGAAGAATGTAGTGGCCTGGATCTTTAGGATTTAGTTGGAGAATATGTTCAGCAAGGATCTCAGCGAGTTCCATTTTGTTGTGAAGTCGACAAGCACCAAGTAAGCTTCCCAAAACATTAGCATCTGGTATCACATGCATCCTTGTGATGAACTTGTATGCACCGTCAAGATCTCCTGCTCTACCAAGAAGATCCACCATGCAAGAGTAGTGCTCCATATCGGGCTCAATACCATAATCATTAATCATAGAATTATACAACAGCCAACCTCTGTCAAGGAGACCTGCATGACTACACGCGGATAACAGTGCTATAAAAGTGACTTTATTTGGCCTAATTCCTGCCACCTTCATTTGCTCATAAAATGTCAAACCCTTTTCTCCAAGACCATGAGCTCCACAAGCAGAGATCATAATGTTATATGTTATGATATTCTTTACCATCATCTTGTTGAAGACCTTCACTCCCAGTTCTAGAAATCCGCATTTGCTGTACATATCAATCAGAGAATTTCCAATAGACGCATTTGATCCCAGACCACTTTTGGTTGCATAACAATGAATTTCCTTTCCCTGTCTAAGAGCTCCCAATTTGGTGCATATAGGAAGAACACTTACTAGAGTAATAGAATTTGGCCTATGTTCAGCTCCCCATATTCTTCGAAAGGTAAAAAATGCTGACTCAAAATCACCAACTAAATTATATCCTACAATCAGTGAATTCCATACCATAATATCCTTATCTGACATGTACTCAAACATGCATTCTGCTTCCCTAATCGACCCACAATTAGCATACATATCAATCAAAGCGCTCCCTAGAACTACATCTGATATGAGTCCCGCTTTAAGAACACAGTTGTGAATCTCCTTCCCCTGTTTCAACAATTTAAGTTTTCCCAATGCAGGAAGAACACTTGTCACAACAATTGCAGTTGTTGTTAATCCCATGTTTATCATTCTGATATACAGTTCACAACTCCCTTGATAAAGGCAATTTTGTGAGTAGCCAGCAATCAAGGTACTCCAAGAAACTGTATCCCTATAAACCATGTGACTGAATATACGATGGGCCTCATGAGGATCACCACATTTACAGTACATATCTATAAGAGCGTTGGAGACATACAAATCACTCTCAAAGCCACTCCTCACAGCACAACCTTGCAGTGCCTTTCCCAATTGCATAGCCACCAATCTGGCACATACCGGTAAGATAGCTGCTACAATCACAGAATCAGGCTTTAGACCTTCTGATCTCATCCTTCTGAACAGTGAAAGTGCTGCAAGCCACTCACCATTCCACACGGTTCCACTTATCATAGCAGTCCAGGAAGCCAAGTCTTTAACAGGCATTTCTTCAAATAACCTATGTGCGTCTCCCAAGCTTCCGCACTTGGCAAACATGTCAATCATAGCACATAGAACATAAACATTAGGCTTTATTTTATGATGCACCTCATTGTACAGGATCATCTCTTGAACCCTTCTTCCTTCTTCAAGTGCATGCAAGCAAGAACAAGCCTTTAGGACAAGTGGGTATGTGTAATTGTCAGGGGTTACACCATGTTTGAGCATGGAGTGATAGAACTGAATGGCTTGGGAGAAATGACCCACATCAAGCAGACCTCGGATTATGGCATTCCAAGCAACATTACTCTTGCGGGGGAGTTTACTAAAGGCAAGAAATGCATATTGGAGGCAACCAAAGTTGACATAGACATTGACAAGCTGTGAAGCAAACAAGTTATGAGGAGAAGTTGGGTGAAAGAAACCATGGACGGTAAGAAGAGCGTGCAATCTTCTGGCTTCAAGAAGATGGGGTGGAGACTTGAGGTGATGGAACAAGGTGGTGGTATAACTATAAGGATGAAAATGGTGTGAATGAGCGAGTTGGTGGCAGGTATGACCATGGGTGAAGAGAATGAATTGGTGCATGGAATTAGGAATGGGAACTGAGTGTTGAGGTCTGAGTCTCATAAGGAATGACTTGTACAGTTGACGTGAGATTTTGTACAATTTTCTTCTCTTGTTTTATTCTTCACGTCATGTGATTGATTACAGTATTACACCGAATTATCCATCTCTGTTTGTACAAGAATATAGGTTTCTGAGTACAGCTAAATCCCCAGCTCCAATTTTCTATTGTTTTATTGTGAGGCCCTCTGGGCTCAAATCTTGACTTTTGCCCTTTCGATGTCAAGAAAAAGAAGAGGTGGTAGTGGGTAGGCTTTTATATTAATATAATAAAAAAATTATTTATCACTTTATTATTCTTTGTAAATTATATATTAAAATAAAATTTTATTTTACGCTTAATTTATGTTTTTTTTAAAAAAATTATGTTAAAAAGTCAGTTATATCAAAATTAATTTTTTAACGTGTATTTTTTTTTTAAAAAAAGTACGTTAATTCAAAAAAAAATATTTTAATTCATAATTTGAAAAAATAATAAAGTGATAAATAATTTTTTAAAAGCCGTAGTGGGTGCCGGGTGGCGGTGACCTTCGGTGACCTTTTCTTCCACGGTTCCACCAATCCACCCATAGAAAAGTTATAGTAGATTTGCAAATGATAAAAAGCATGAGAGCCACATAACATTTTTCACATTATCTATCTTCCAGAAGCTACACGAGATTGCCATCTTTTACATCAGCTATGACATAATTTTGCAATGGCGCTTAATTACATGCACCGAAAGTCTAGGACACGCTTTATCACTTTCGACGATTTATTTAACCATCGTCACTCTAGAAATCTTGTAGCAATCTATCTGTCTGTCTGTTTCTCTCTCTCTCTCTCTCTCTCTCTCTCTCTCTCTCTCTCTCTCTCTCTCACACACACACACACAGAGTAAGACACCCAAAAATGGGATATCTAATTGGTGCTTCCATGCTGGCCTTTAGTGTTTTGGTTATATTAAAGTTTTGGAAAATCTGTATGATTCTCTTGTGGAGGCCATATGCCGTGACTAGGCACATGCATAAGCAGGGAGTCATGGGGCCACCTTACTCCCTTGTTTCTGGCTCTCTCCATGAAATCAAAACCATGATGAAGGATGCAAGGGAAAAGGTCATGGATAGTTACTCACATGAAATTACTCACAGGGTTCTTCCACACTACCACAAATGGTCCTCGTTATATGGTGATTTCTCTTCCATACCTCTTGTTCTAGCTAGCTTGTTTCAACCCTCATGAATAGGAAATGAAATTGGTCAGCATGCATCATACAATAAATTAGACATAAAACTGATGCAAAGGAAGGAAGGTACTTCGTAAGTAGTATTCTCATGAATCGATATGATGCATGGCACTATGGCAGCATAGTTTTTTACTTGGAATTTGTGGTTCAGCTACTGTATTTGTCATTCTAATTTTTTTATGCTGCAGGGGAGACATTTATGTACTGGTACGGAACGGAACCGAGGATTTGTATTTCTGATCCTGAGCTGGCCAAACAGATTTTATCAACCAAGTTTGGTTTCTATCCAAAACCTAAGACAAAGCCTTTAATAGAAACTATGGTAGGAAAAGGGTTAGTCCTAGTCAATGGACTAGACTGGGTTAAGCGCAGAAGGATACTCAATCCTGCCTTCTCCATGGATAAACTGAAGGTCTAAATCCCCTCATTTATTTTTCTAACTACTAGCAATGTCAAATAAAATGGGAAAACCTAACGCTAGGGTGAGTTTGTTATCCCCTTAAAAATGGAGGTGAAAGATTTAGAGATTAGTTTTATATGAAAAATTGTATGACAAAATCATTCTTGAATTTTTCACCCCCAACTTTAAGGAGATATCATGCTCGTTACTAGGTTAAGTTCGTTGTTCCCTTGTACAATGGTGAAAATTTTAGTATTGGATTTTGATAGAAATTTTTTTAAGAAAAATTCACCCCTAAAATTTTCACAACCAATTTCAAATAGATACCAAATTGATTCCTAGGATCAGTTTGGCGTCTCTGGTGAAATATTCAGGGAAGAGTTTTTATATGAAACATTGTATGAAAAATCAAACGTTGAATTTCTCACCCCAATTTTAGGGGAGACCAAACGAACTCTAAAAGTAAAATTAAAAAAATGATGTCTTTCATTGATAATTTAAAGCATAGATACGCATAATTTCCCTATGTTTTTGGGTGTGTGTTTGATTTAACTTTTGGAACCTCAAAATCATGGTTGGAATAAAAACATAAAAGACAAATTTTTGCTAAAATCATAATTTGAGAGCTTCTAAAAACTAAATCAAACATGCTACCAATCATCTGTGGCATCCACGTCCGTAGCTTTGTGGTTATGACAGGTTATGATAAGAAGAATGGCAGCATGTACCATTTTCATGCTCGATGAGTGGAAAAGTCAAGCCATTGAAGCAAAGGACAAATCCAAGACAATAGAGATGAATGAAGAATTTCGAGAGCTAACAGCAGATATAATCGCCCACACAGCTTTTGGTAGCAGCTTTGCCCAAGGGAGGGAAGCCTTTAATGCACAAAATGAACTCCAAAAGCATTGCATAGCCTCAAGTGCTGACGTTTTCATTCCTGGCAGCCAGTATTTCTCTCACTCTCAACCTTGCCTGAATTTGAATTCCTTTCTTTCTTTCTTTCTTTTTGGCCCTTGAGAATTGGAATTCCTTTGGTTCCGCTTTTAAAGTGCTTAAATTTTAGTTTCTGGTTTTCAATGCAGATATCTTCCTACTAAGTCAAATTTGCAGATATGGAAGCTTGACAGGAAAATGAAGAAATCACTAAAACGCATTATAGAAAGTAGATTGCATTCTCAATCTACCAGAGGCTCCTCAGATTGCTCTTATGGAGATGATCTGCTGGGTGTAATGATTTATACAGGAAAAACAAATACTGGTCCTAAGTTGAATATGAATGAAATCATGGCAGAATGCAAGACTTTCTTCCTTGCTGGTCATGAAACCACTTCAAACTTGCTAACTTGGGCAGTCTTCTTGTTGAGCTTACACAATGAATGGCAAGAGAAACTCAGACAAGAGGTCTTGCAGAACTGTGGCATGGGAATTCCTGATGCAGATATGCTATCAAAGTTAAAAATGGTAAGATTCTACTCTTGATGAATCAATTCCTCCGTAGAAAGTTACTAACTTGATAGGACTTTTTGTAAGGTGAATATGGTATTGCTGGAAGCCTTAAGATTGTATTGCCCAGCGATAGAACTAATAAGGGAGGCTTCGGAAGACATGAAATTGGGAAATTTGTTGATCCCAAAAGAAACATGTCTCACAATCCCAATAGCAATGATTCACAGGAGCAAAGACTATTGGGGTGAAGATGCAAATGAGTTCAATCCACTGAGATTCATAAATGGAGTTTCTAAAGCTGCAAAGCACCCAAATGCTCTACTTGCATTTTCAGTGGGTCCAAGAACTTGCATTGGTCAGAATTTTGCTATGCTGGAAGCGAAGACAGTAATGGCTTTAATTCTTCAAAGGTTTTCTTGGTCCCTCTCCCCTGACTACAAGCATGCACCAGTAAACAACCTCACTTTGCAGCCCCAACATGGCCTTCCCATCATTGTAAAACCTTTGCAATTGTAATTCTTAGCTTAGGCTTCTTGCTCATTTCATAGATACTGTTTATCTCCAGATTAGCTACAAATTATTGAGATAAATCATAAATGCAATATGTTTACTGTCCTAGCCAGTAGCCAAGTGTCTTTGGTCGGCCGTTTGTATCTATTTGTTGATTTGAATGACGTGAAGGTGCAACAATAATTTGTTAAAAGTCTGTTTTTTATGCTATGTTTTAGGTAAATAAAAGTCAAAGTGGTGGATAGGTTTATCTCTTATTGTTTAGGTACTTATAAAGTGTTTATGCTTATCTAGTAATGTTATTTTTTTAAAATTTTCAGTCCTTTGCTGTATAAATAACATGTTGATTGATTAATAAAATTATCCTTTAGTAGTTCGATATTTTTCTTTTCTACTTCATATTTTTTTCAATATTTTATTCCTCTAAAACCAACAAATGGTACCAAGAGTCATTATCTTGAGGGATCTATGAGTTAAGAGAAACCACAATGGAAGGAGATATATCATTCACAACAATTACACCACCAATTTTTTTATGGAGAGGAGTACGAGTTATGGGTTACAAGGATGGCCACTCATCTTGAAGCGTTGGACCTATGGGAGTTAGTAGAAGAAAACTATGACGTTCCTAAATTACCTTCAAATCCAACCGTGCCTCAAATGAAGAATCATAGAGAGAGGAAGACAAAAAAGGCTAAGGCTAAAAATTGCCTTTTCTCTGCTTTGTCAAAAATCATTTTTACAAGAATTATGAATTTCAAGTCAGCTAAGGACATTTGGGATCATCTCAAATCAGAATATTAAGGCAATGAAAGAACCAAAGGCATGCAGGTGTTCAACTTGATCAAAGAATTCAAGATGCAGAGCATGAAGAATACATAAACTATCAAAGGCTATGTTGACAGGCTGTTGAGCATTGCAAATAAGGTATGAATTCTTGGTAAGGATTTTCCTTATGAAAGAATAGTGCAAAAAATTCTTGTTACTATACCTGAAAATTATGAATCAAAGATATCATCTTTAGAAGAGTCAAGAGACTTGTCAATTATCTCCTTGGAAGAATTAGTAAATGCTTTACAGGCACAAGAACAGAGAAGAATGATGAGACAAGAGAGACAAGAGATGACAATACAAGGTGCATTTTCAAGCACAAAATTCAGGAGGAGACAACAAAAGGAGGCAATACAAATAATCTGGGCAACAAGATGAAGATTTTCCACCCTGTCCGCATTGCAAGAAAACAAATCACCCCCAAATGAAAATGTTGGTGTCCACATTGCAAGAAAACAAATTACCCCCAAATGAAATGTTGGTGGAGGCCTGATGTCAAGTGTAGGAAATTTGGTAACATGGGGCATATGGAAAAAATATACAAGACTCAACAACAAGAAGTCAAGGTTGCTGAAGATCAACCAGAAGAAGAAGAACTATTTGCAGCATCATGTTTTTTAAACAATAATTATTCAAAAGACTGGCTTATAGATAGTGGTTGTACAAACCACATGACTTATGATAGAGGGCTCTTCAAAAAGGTCAACAAAGCTGCGATATCTAAAGTCAGAATTAGAAATTGAGCACATGTTGCTGTGAAAGGAAAAAGGAATAGTCGCAATTGAAAGCCATTCAAGTTTGAAATTGATTTCTGATGTTTTATATGTTCCTAAAATTAATCAAAATTTGTTAAGTGTTGCTCAGTTGTTGGAGAAAGGTTATAAGGTGTTGTTTGAACACAAGAATTGTGTGATTAAAGATGCCAACAACTTACAAGTGATCAAAGTTCAAATGGAAGGCAAGAGTTTTTTCTTAAATTTGATGAAGGAGGAGCATACTAGAAATGAAGAAAACAAAGAAGAATGACGAGAATCAAAAGAAGAGTGCAAAGAAGTGCAAGTTTTGAAGAAAACATGGGAATTAGTAGGCAAGGAACATGCTTGCAAGAGTACAACCTTAGTAGACGACAAATTCTCAAAAGCTCTCACACAACATTCATTACTTCCAAAAGCTCTCACACAACATTCTTGACTTCCAGAAGATGACAATGCTGAGAAAAAATAGCCAGAGAAGAAACCCAATGACCAGAAGTTGCTTAAGTGGAATGTGGAGATGGACCTACCCAAGAAAGATTATCGTAAGAATTACAAAGAAGAAAAAAGCCAGATTTGAATATTTTTGAAATTGAACTTGGACCATGTATGTAGTTTCTCCTTCAAGTCAAGGAGGAGTGTTGATTTAAATGACCTGAAGTTGCAACAATAATTTGTTGAAAGTCTATTTTTTATGCTATATTTTAGTCAAATAAGTCATAGTGGTTGATAGGTTTATCTCCTATTGTTTAAATACTTATCAAGTGTTTATGCTTATCTAGTAATGTTATTTTTTTCAAATTTTCAGTCCTTTTATTGTATAAATAACATGCTAATTGATCAATAAAATTATCCTTCAATAGTTCAATGTTTTTCTTCTCTATTTCACATTCTTTTCAATATTTTATTTCTCTGAAACCAACACTGTTTTTTGTTTTTTACACGACATGGTCATGTGAAAAACTCGCATGAGACGATCCAAATGGCTTTTCATGCAAATCATTTATTTAGAATAAAATTAAATCTTGCATCCCAAAACATAGAGAGCGAGAGCGAGAGAGACAACAGGTGTAAGTGCCTGTTTGGCACCTATAGGAAATACGGTGCACACTGCACAAATGGTGGCTCCATTTGGTAATACGGTGCAACAATTAGTACTTGATAATAATTTCTCAAAAGACTTTCGAATTAGATTTGCTTGATGCAAAATAAATTGTTATAATAAGAAGGACTATTATTTAAGGTACTGTATTTTATTTTAGTATTTTATTTTTTAAAAGTTGTTCTTCAAATAATCACTTTTCATAACATAAAAAAAAAAATTATTAGTGTTATAAAGTTTGGTTATTTTATTATAAGATTTGGGATAAGAAAATATTAATATAATAATCATTAAAATAACTTTATGTTTTAAGTTATTATGTTGTGAAGCGAGATTATTTTTAAACAAATTTTAAAAAAATTTTGTTCCAAATTGGATAGTAAACTAAAATACAAACTTTTTAGTTTGACACCAAACTTTATTGGTAGCACGAAAATATTATTTATAAATATTAAATACAAAAATCAATTAAAAAATTTTTACTAGTAAAAGAGGAGAAAATGACTTCTTATACTATATTGGCAGTACCAAAAATTATCTATAATATTAAATAAAATATTCAAATAATTCTTTTTGCTAGTAAAAGAGGAGAAAAGGACTTCTTATTTGTTTATATTTCAAGATTTGTTTTTGGTGAGTCTATGAATAAAAAACGTTATCTTGCGCTAGTATCACCTTCATAATTTTATATATCAACCTCTAGAAGCCAATGAATACGCAAAGGCAAATTCAAAAGGTATCACATTTTTTGACTAATCACTTTTTACAAATAAATAATTATAATAAAAAACATGATTATTTTGTTAATATTTAACCATTTAAAAATAAAACGTATTTTACAATAGAATAATTATACTTTTAATTGTGCTTATTTTATAATAAAAGTTTATTTGAACAATTGTTTTAAAAAATAATATTGGCTCCAACCTTGCTATTCTTTTCTTTGGGCCAATCCTTGTTCCATTCAATTTTGTGGCCACAAGGATTAAGACATGTATGCCTCTGCATTTTTTGGGCTTTTATTGAAAGCCCAAATATTGAGGAACACCTTTGAAAAATAGTCAAGCACGTCTATAAAGATTAAATAATAAACCGTGGAAAACTCATGCATGCCTGTACTGAAGGTGAATGCCTGTTGGTGATCAATAATCAAGATAGTGGAAAACTGATGCATGCTTGTTCAGTTATGTGCCACTGCCACCCCTACGTAATAGGACTCTATCAATGCATTAATTAATTGGGTTTTTAATTATGTTGTCTACCAGTCAGGGTCACCACATATGCAGAAGTAGAATTATCTTTTTTATCGAATTTTTTTAAAGATTTTAATTATCTCTTTTTACTTAAAGAATATGAGAGTGTTCTGTTATAATAAAAAAAATACATAAATAAATTTTGTATTAAAAGGTTGTACCAAAAAAATTATGTGCAAAACCGATAGACCCATGTATAAATAATAGTGAATCTCTGTAGAATAAATTGCGTCTTTTTTATTTTATTTTATTTTATAATAGGACACTCTCGTATTCTTAAGTAAAAGAATAGTGTCTAAATTCAAAATTTAATACTACAACTTTGTAGTCACATGCAACATTTTTTCACAATAAAATAAACTATTTTATTTTATGTTATTGATATAACATTGTCTCACGGATGAAAATAAGGAAGCACATTTTTTATGTAAATTTAAATTATTATTACTCTGCCTTATTGTCTGGTGAGTTTTACCAAACTATTTTTTATCTTTAGAGAAAGATTTACCAAATTTCATCTCCTAAATAATAGAAAAATTCAAGTAATATTGCCACACTATTCCTTAAATACAAAATATATGTAACATTTAAATAAATTACTTTACCTAGCCTCTCTCTCAAGTACAAAGGTTAAAAAAAACGCAAGAACAGAAAAAGAGGGGATAAGACTCTTAGGAAGGGGAAAAGAATCGCTAAGTGATTCAAAAAAAACATAACATGTTATGGCAATGGTGTTGAGAAAGAGAGATATTAAACCTGAGAGTTGATAAGAAGGAAAACGAGGGAGCTTTCAAAGAGATAGGGAGAGAGAACGACTAGACCTAGAGAGAAGGAACGAGAGCATAGGAATCATTTGAGAAAAATCCTAATTAATTTTTTTAAAATTTTCTTTTTATTTTGATTGATGACCCACAATTGATTGATGGAGAATTATGCATTTTATTCAATTGAGTGATAACATGATGGTGCATACAAAATTGTCACCTCATTCGAGACATGAAAGTTAATAAAAATTTCGGCTAGTCTAATATTAGTGTTACTGCTTTAGGCTTATATTCCGATACAGAAAAATTAGCTGATGACGACACACATTATTCGGAGAATCATTAGCTGATGAGACTAAACCTCAAGAGTATGTGTAATTAAACTGCAGCTCATTAAGGGCCCTATTATATCTTCAGGTTGATATCAGTGATGTAATGCGTGATGAAAGTTGACTCTCATTTCCCATTACAATGTAAAGGATATTAAAATTAATTAATTAAAGTGATAAAACTCAATTCCTGATAGGAATAAGATGTCCAATCTCTTTTGTAGAGCTTTCTTACTTCGAATTAAAGTCAAATTGTAATAATGACTGTTTGGTATTCTACCTCTTTTCATTCCCCTCATCTTTTCTCTTTATTCTCCTAGTTTTCTTTATTTTTTTCCCATTAAACTTGACTAGATACATGCTCGTAAAAAGTGTTATGCCTTTTTCTCCTTAAAAGTTGAGCATTCTCCATTCTCTCTAACATCTTGCATTTTAATAAATCACAATCAGATATGGGGGAAAGATTTATGTCTAAAAGTAATGGACAGTATTTCACGAATTATGGTGGCAATTGAGCTTATCTGATTGAAAATTAATCAGATTTGGATTTGATGCAATGAATAAGACCTGGGAATTCTTTTTTATTTTATTACTTAATTGCCAATTATGTCTTGTAATATGAGCAGATTGCAGATCTAAACAAAATATCAGTGACAAGTGCATGTGCTAATGTTGCCTTTCCTTCATTAAGTGGGTTACGTTAGGGGTCTTCTCGAATAGACCCTTTTAAGTGGCATAGCTTATTAGTACTCAGAGGAACGTGGGGTGCTTCCTAGAATAAAATGTAGGACTTGAGGGATGTTGATCTTTTGGACGTAAACATCAAGGAATCCATAGTAGAGGCCACGGAGCAGCCTGGGCGATGTAAAATGTCCAATAAGGCAATAACATGTAATATGTAAAATGTCCAATAAGGCAATCACATGTAATAAATTATTAGCAATATTAATGAGAACTTAGCACAATGTCTAATCCCATTATCCCAAAGTGATGGTTGATATTTCTTGTCAATTGGTTGTCATCCTTTGGGAAAGGGAAGGGTTAAAGATAATGAAATGAGGAAAATGGTGGCACCCTGTCACTCATTTGTGTTCAAGGACACTTCAATGATGCCCCCTTAAGATTTCAAGTAGCCTGTTGATTAGAATCTACAAAATGGTTTAATTATGTGACTTCCCTCTACTAATAACATGTCCCATCAGTACCTAAACTGCAGGATCTTTCGTTCTCTCTTTGTATGTTGATAGTAATTGTTTAGCACAATAAATAATCATACTAACAATAACAAGTTGATAGTAATGTTAGTGATAAAAAAAAACCCATTGGGCAAAAAAAATAAAATACTGTGGCAGGTTATTAAATTTTACAATGTGTCAAATTAATATATTCTGTAGAATGATCTGATAATTTTCGAAAGATTTATCATTTTCTATACCACTATTTATTGTATGTGCATTACTTTAATAATAATAATAAATATTAACGAATAGGCTTATCTTCTTATTCAAACTAGAGCAGAGAACTTGGTAAATATTGTATGGGCATCTTTATAAGCACTTTTATTTTGAGAAAATTATTATTTGGTATTAATACTACATTTTATTCTATTTTAATACTTAATGTGACATGTTATTTTTGAAATTCATCTTCAAATAGTCGCTGTTTACAAAAATAAGTACGATAATAAATATGATTACACAAATTCAACCCAGACTTTTACTATACTTGGCAAACTTTGTTTTTATGAAAAACTCAAACCCGGGTCAATTAAGTGTTTTCAATAATCATCATATTAAATATCAAAATGTACGCATCGTAATTTTCAGAAGGTTAATTTCATGAACTCGACAGAGTCATGGACTGAATCTAAAGGATAATGTTGTTAAGTATTTATTTCAACCACGTAATAAGCTGCGCTATAATATTAATACTAATATATGGAGTTTGAGTAGGGATGTTGATGTGAATATCAAGTTGCACAAAGTAATCATGTTTTCCTTACGACACAGATCTCTCTTTGCATTTGGGCGTAACCACATGGGAGTTGGTCTGTCTCTGATGTGGGTCGTTGGGTCCATAAACAAAACACCAGTGGGTCTTCTAACTTTTTTAATCTGGCCAGAAAAAATTAACTTTTTCCTTTTTTCAGAACATATATGTGGAAACGAAATATGCTAATATTTTACTCAAAGAATTGATACACATGTATTTAATTTTAATTCAGTAAAGTTTTTTTACACTCTTATTTAATTACGTACTGACACATCATTAAAAGTGTTAAACTTTTAAAATAGTTGTTATAATAGTCAAACTCTTTTAATAAGTTAACAATACATGATTGAGTTAGCAATACATAATTGAGTGACAGTGCAAAGAAATTTTATATTTATTGTAGATCAAAATTAAACTCTATATATATCCCATAATTCTTCCCACTCTATGCTCTAGCTTGCATTTGATTAAATTTAATTTTATTTATTTATTATCTTATATGAGGAGGGGAAATTTTTGTCACTTTCCGATTTCAAATCCTGACATTGGTTAAGCCTGTGTGGTTATGTAAGTATAGCTCTTTATTTGGAATTTAGGATTATTTGCTCTTAAGGATGCTTTTCTTTTGAAATCTGGGTTATGTAAACAGGAATAAATATAAGAATTTAATTTTGATTCATTGTCAATATAAAAAAAATTTATACTGTCACCTAATCATGTATTACCAACTCATTAAAAGAGTTTGACTATTATAACAACTACCTCAAAAGTCTAACACTTTTAATAATATATCAGTATATAATTAAATAAAAGTATAGATTAAAATTAAATCTTAAATATAACCCGTCATTCTTCAATAAACCCCACACACTGACACACACCTAATTACAAGGATGTTTTCTTAAGCTGATAAAACCGTTGAAGCATAAACCAATCGCAGTCATGATCATTAACTTGATAGGTTGGTGCCAATAACTTCGTGGTTTTCCACTTTTTGGGAAGAACAGTATGTAGCAATACTCTTACGTACTGTTTGATTAAGCGTTGTGATAAGGTAATGGCAGACATGCCTTGCAAAATGCAAATCCATTCTTCGCCAGTGAGAATATAAATTAGTACTGTCTCACTCTCACATCAATTGGTCTTTAACAATGAATAAATTAACAATTAACAAATGGGTTAAAGAGGGGTTGGCCGACAATCACTGTGTGATAATCCTGTGGCAAGGCATCAACGGCAATTAACATCATTCACATCAAGTCAAGAAAATTGTAAAACAATACTCGTTGAAGAAAACAATAATCACATATTGACTTGATGATATATACTAAAATATATTTTATTTCTTTTGATTTAAATCAGGAATATTCTCATATTTTTCTTTGAATATAAAAGTAATTCTATTTAAATTTGTAAGTATAATAATTATGAGTCTTCTTAACAATAACGATTTCAAAAATTAAACTAAAAATAATTAAAACTACTTAATACTCCAACAAACTATTTCTTATTATATTACAATATTCTAGGTTGGAGCCCAGCACTGTACATATTGACATGAGATTTTCATCAATGTCTTAAAAATTGGTTAAACCGGATAATCGGAAAGGGGAGTGGTTCAATGTTTGATCGGTTGAACTGGTATACTATATACTATATATATATATAATTGATCACAAAAATCATAAACAACTTTGTAGTGTCGCCACTTATTTTGTGAAAAAGAATGACTAGAACTGTGAAAACTCCCAACCTAACTCTTAAAAAAACTAAATTCTAAGTTTTTTTTTTTAAAAAGAACTATTTTCTTTTTTTTAATAAAAATTTAATTTAAAAATTAATAAACAGTCTAATCAATTTTTTATTTTTAATTTTTATCAATTTAAAAGGTTTAATCAATTTTTTTTATAATTTTTATAATTTAACTGCTCAAATAATTTTTTATTAAATAAGAGGTAGAAAAACTTTCTGTCCACGATAAAGGGAGATTACGAAAAGTGTCACCTGAGACCGAGAGAGATCCCATTCCTGTGCAGTGCCAGTGTGCATGAATGAACAATGGACAATAATGATATATAATGGGATATGTTATATCTTTCGAATATATTATTTTACTGTTTTTTTAATTACATAAAATAAAAATATTTAGTATATTAAGAACTGTAGTTCAAGAAGATATTAAATTATTCATGACTAAATATTGTTAGAATCAACATACATTGCACGGTGATGATGGCTATGCTAGAATTAGTTGTACGGTCTAATCCGACCTATGCATCACGTCGGTACTTACTCATTGAGGAGGGTCCCATTCGTGGACGGAAGGATCAAATGGCCCCATCCTTAGAGCTTTCTTAAGATTGTGTGTGTTTTTTAATGCATTGGGTCCTGTGTGAGCTAAGCCCCATGTCCCAGTGCCAGTCCCTTTCTCCTTCCCTCCAATGTCCAATAATTGATTCAAATGATTCAGATGCCATTTGTTGTGTGTATGGCTCAGCAGAGTGCTGCCGATCTGCAACTTATCCTCTTGTGAAAATGGAAGATATCGCCTTGCACATGTATGTGTACTCGACCTGAAGATCGTGACATTACCTTGGATTGCCTGTCTCGGCCTCTCTTTCTTCTGTGTCCATACTTAAACTTTTGAGGCTACCTAATGTAAAAAGGATATAATAATTGATTTGCAAATTAAGATTAATGCTATAGTCACATTAATTAATACTTTAATTAGCTAGGGGCAATTCTACCTAAGAAAACTATTGTATGTGGACTTTAATTTTAGTGTGATAATTAAATTATGGATTTGTTGAGAGCTTATATTCAATGGAAGAATATTATGGTAATAAATATCAATTAGAAAAAGTTGTTTAGGTCATATAAGTCAAATATTTTGTTCATGTTATAAGTTGTTTTGATATATTAAGTTGGATATTTTTTATTTTTTAACAGTTTCTAATTTTAAAAAATTGATAAAATTAAGGTCCTTATTTACAAAAAAAATAAATAAAAGTTCAGTTGGTTTATTATAAAATGTCTAGGTTCTTACCGTCATTGACTAGAGATAAGTATTTTTAATACATGTCAGCGTTTTCTATTCAAATTAACACTAGAGAAAAATGTTGAGAAAAGTCTTTGCTCCTTCACGAATTGGATAATTTCAATTTGGCACTTTCCAGATAAATTTTCCAATTTGTACCAGAAATATTTCTAATTTCATACATATCAATGTAAAGTTGTAAACCATCATCCCTGATCTGTTTTTGTTTGAAACGATGAATTTGTTGACTTTTATCATTTTCGCTAGTGTATTGTTAAATGCTAACAGAGAAGCCTCCTTTTTAACTATATACCCACCTGCTACACCGTGTGGGTCTAATCATAAACTATGTCGTGTTAAAAAAAATAGTACAAATGGTAGACAGACAAATGATGTCAAATAATGTACATTGATATGAAATTAGAATTTTAAGAAATTAATAGCAAAATGATTATCTATTTGGGATAATATTGAAACTAGTTCTATTTTTTAAGCATCAAAACGATAAATTTACTCAAAATTTTCAAATACAAACCCTACAATTACATTTCATATTATTAAATGGAGCTTTCTCTATAATAATGCAGTAACAATAAATATGGATAAATTTAAGATACGGCTTCCAGTTTGAGGATTGTCCAATTTGCACTAGAAGTCATACTTTAATCAGTTGAGCTGTGCTCTGTCTGCACTTTGCACCTCCATTAATTAGTAATAATTTATAGCATTGAAAAGCACATGAAATTCGTATGTGCAACTATATGCTTGAAATATACAATTCTTGCCTCTCCAAAATTTTATCCGTAGCTAGCTCAATCATGTTAACCCTAATTCCTACAATCTGTGCGCATAATCAAGAGTGAGGGACACAAATTTGGTGATTCATTTATTTGGAATCCGTGCTGAGCGGAGACTAGCTGCAATTTTAATTTCAATAATCAAGCATTTGTTCTCCGAATTTCGGCCAAAACTTTACAACTTATAAGAGTTCCTCATCACAGTTTTGACATAATTGAGCTCAAAGAAAAATGTAATTCTACTTCTTTGCATTCGATCTGTGAGACAATTTTTAAATCAATTTCAAATGAATTAAGATTATTTTTTTTGTGGCTAGTGAGTTTGTGAAACAAGCATTATTCAGGGAATGGACTTGCAAGTTCTGTTTGTGGAAGAAGAAGAAATAAAGCTACGGCCAGGATTGAAGAGGTAAGATCTCAAATATTGGAGTTAATTTTCGACATAACTCTCCTGCAATCTTTCTTTTTTTCCCGAAGAGGTTTAGACGAGGTATTACGCAGTGAAACTTTTCATAGTGTAAGTGACCAAAGTAAGCATCAAATAAATTATAAGTGAGTTGTGTATTTTACTCTAAAATAGACTTTATGGTCATATAGAGATATCATGCATATATATATATATATATATATATATATATATATATATATATATATATATGCAGCTATCCGTCTTGCTAATTGTGAAAGGTTTTCGAGAATGGTCATTGATTTGATTTTGCTTAGCAGCATTAACTCGTACACTTGAGAAATAGTGTTGGACGGCTTTACGATGCATCATCATGAGAGATTGTAACAAAACCATATAAAAAGAGAACCGAGCAGTTTGAACTTTAAAAGTAATAGGATGATGAGATTGTCTCTCTTAAATTAATTCAGCGACTATTGTTGAATTGACAACGGGGTAGTTACCAGTTTTTTTGGGATCCGATTTCGCCAATAGTGCCTTCTGTCATAGTAGTCCTCCCCTTTTTGGCATTACATTGGTGCTAATAACTGGAGGATCATTTGATCCTTGGGCACCCTAATGATTTAAGGGAAACGGCTCTATGTGCATGCAAGATGGGGTCAGATTTGGCAGAAGACACTATTTTATAGGGCACCCTAGTACTAGACTAATTACATAGCATATCTACCTTGCAGTACTCATTTATTTTTATGTTTGTAATTCTCGGTGGGGTTAAACATCAAGTTGGTAAGGGATAGCTCTATATAATGTGGGTTATAATTTTGATATGAAGCTGAGATTGTTGTCTTCATGCTCTTTTAGTATACAATACAAGCCAGCTTGGCCTTAATTCAGAAGGGACAAAGGTCACGAAACGAGCACCAAAATACCTAAATCTGGAATTGATATGACCCGATCGTTAGCACACTCGTGTGATGTGATTTAATTAGTTTAAGCAATGCACGTAGACATAATTGAAAGGTCACGCAGCCGCATCCATATACGTCTCATCTGAAAACCTCATGTTGGTAGGCCATGGCCTAATTAATCTTCCACCGCTGGCAACTTCTTGCACAGAGGCCACAGCTGTCAATTAGCTCAAATCTCCTCTCCGCCTTGGGAGATTAAGTTCAAACAGTACTTTTCTCTCTTTTAATCACTTAGTCCCTCACCTCTAATTTTTTAAGTTTTTCTTGCAACCCCTATGCAACTGCTCAATATCGACTTCTCTCTTTTAACTGTAATTTTCTCTAGAAATCGCAGAAAATGTGTGCATTGTGTCTGGTGTTTGATTAAATAAATGCCGTTAGATAAACAATACCCTCCAAGGTATGTATGGCAGTTTGAACTAAAATTACAAAAAAAACATTAGTCTTTGTTTCACGCACAAATTAACCACAATAATTCTAGTCGAAAAAAATCCAAAGAATGAAATGAGTGCAGAGAATCCTCTTCTCTTCCCTCTTTGTTGGGTTCTCTATTCTGTATTCCTTCTTGCTTTCTCTTGTATTAGAATTAGTTTCCACATACAGAATAAAATATAAAAATTAACTATATATAACTTTACATATGACCACACACAAATATATCCTTATTCCTTAATGACTATATTTATGGGTCATAGGTTTTGGATCGGGCTAACTTATTATGAGTGCCCATAATATTCATAAAATTTGGATGTTCATATATAGGCATGTATTGAAGCACATATATTACCTATATCTATATTTATAATTTTTAAAGGATAAGTTACAATTTTATCCCTACATGGTTTGACTCAAAATTACTTTGCCCCTATGTGATTTTAAAATTGGCATTTTGCCTCACTGTAGTTTACTATGTTATCACATAACTACCATGTTTCTTTTTAATCCATTTTTAAAGGAAAACATGTGTTAGAGTTGTGAAAAAAATTATATGATTTAAAAATGTTTAGTAAGAATGTGAAACATTCAATTACCAAAAAATAGAGGAAAATAATCAAATCTTATATAAAAAAGAGGATAAATAAATAATCAATGATTTCTTCAAGTTACAAAGCAACAATGATTCATTTTTCTTATAAAACAAATGAGTGATATGCATAATCACACTTGAAATTTTACTAATAAAAGATTTTTAAATTCTAATAACATGTGTTTTTTGTTAAAAATTGAATTAAAAAAATCACAATGTAGTTAAGTAATAATAGAGTAAACAACATTAGGATAAAATGTTACTTTTTAAACCACAATGGGACAACATGATTTTGAGTCAAACGAGATAGGGATAAATTATAATTTACCCTTTTAAAAATGAATACAAATAAATTAAAATATTACTATCATAATATACTCACAAAAATGTAAGCATCGTGTATAGTTAGTATAGAAATGACAATGATTATCACAAAAACAATTTCAAAGAAGAAACAATTTAATGGATTGGATCTTTTAGTTAAATTTGAACCATGATCAATATAATCTTTTTTATATTATCAACATATAAGAAACTATTATATTATTATAATCACTAATACTATTTTTTATTTATGATAAAATATTTTAAGAGTTTAATTTTGATCCACTGTCAGTCTAAAAAAGTTTTACACTGTCATCCAATAATATGCTGGTACATCATTAAAGAAGTTAGATTTCTTATGTAGTTATTATAATAGTCAAACTCCTTTATTGATTTGTCTACACATGATTAGATGACATTGTAAAATTTATTTACACTGACAGTTGATTAAAATTAAATTCATATTTTAAACTAATAATATTATATAATTTATTATGGTTTATTAATAATATAATTTTTTTTTACATTAACAAGAAAATTTATTATTTTTTATGTTGTTGTCACTATCATAAGTTCAGGCTGGTGTGATATCTACTATTTTTATAAAATTTATAAGAAATAATACAAGTGGTAAACAAGCTTGAATTTAGCGATTGAAGGGCATCTGTAATATCAAAAATTCGAGAATGCAAAAAAAAACTTGTGGATATGGACAACTTTAGTATTAGTCTCACTTCCAAAAAAATGTGAGAATACCCTAGGAAAAAAATATAAAAAAAAAAAGACAATTCTTATAAATGAAAGAGATGTCAATTACTAGCTAATAAATGTTTTTATGAATATATCTAAAACCGTATAGACAATAGTTGACTAAGGGAAACAGCACATGTGCACGCATATGATAAGCTCACCGGCGGATATATATATATATGTGTGTGTGTGTGTGTGTGTGTGTATATGTATATGTATGTATAATATGATGAGGAATGGAGAGAGATTAGAAGTATAAAGTCCTTTTATTTCCTTTATCTTTTAAGTATTATTATATACTCTCTTGATTGAATTATAATTGATTAATATTATTATTACAAATGTCAAACGGGACATTGCTAAGGTGAAGAAGGCACCATATATAATTGTGTTGCAAACAGACAACCTATTATATAATATATAAACAATAAAGTAAGACTCACATATTCTCCTTTTATTTGGAGGGTTCTTCCAAATGCTCTTAGGTGTTTTCTTTTAATTATTTTACTTTCATATATTTAAACTTTGTTTTTAAGAGAGAAAGAAAGAAATATTGGAGTCTGGAGATGCCTTTGGCTGTCGGCATGCACAACCTAGGGCTAGAGAATATTTGCTTCTCTCCAAGGCACAAAAGAAGTGTTCTTTTTTTCCCCTCTTTACCAACTTGAAATTGAGTTTCATATACTATGATCGAGTTTCTTACATTATTATCAGTTAAGCTTAAAAAATGGCGAATCTTGAGAATTTAAACACTTAGATGCCGCCGCACTGCTCCGGCTGCTGAAGGTGGAATATATAATGTCCAGTGCAATAGCAAGCAGCCACCAATAAAGACGTACATGCTTGGTTTAAGCAGATGCTTTTGTTTCTCTCTTCCTGTTTAAATATTTAATTTCTTTTTCAATCGATCTGAATTAGTTAAGGGAGATAATGGATGCAACTATTTCTTTTATGAATTTTAAATTTCTTGATAAGAGCAAAATTAGATTTCATGCAATTGCATTCACTATAAAAAAATTAAAAGTCTTGTTAACTAATGCCTTAAGGTTATGTTTGATTTGATGGAATGTGGAATGAGAATGGAATGTTGATTCTCATGTTCTGTTTAGTATGGTTAGAAATGAGAATGTAATTAAATGATTATCCCTTTTTATTCGGTATGAAAATTCCTTAAATAAATGGAATTTTATTAACGAGTGTGGGCGTGTCCTTAAGGAGTATGTTAAGGAATTAAAATAAAAATTATTAAATAAAAAATAGATGCATTTAATATCTTTAAAATTAAAAAAATGTATAATATTTTCTTCTTTAAATAATTTGAATGATTTAATGAAAGATAATAAATGATTTTTAATATGTGCCCTTAAATCACAGGCTAACAAAACCCAAAATTAATTAACTAATTGACATCTTCAAATATGTAGGCTGTTTGATAAAGCAGAGAACAAAACCAGAAAAAATGTTTTAGATATAGAACTCAACCTTAAATATTTTTTACAGTATGATTTTTTAAGTTAAGTGGTTGCCACGTCAATTGTGTAGTATATTAGGAATTTATGTTGGCCTTTAGATCACAAAACAAAACCTTACTCTAATTATTTGGGTGATGGGGATGTATGTTGGATCTTCAACATTTTGTAAGCATTAGAACAGTTTATGTAAATAGTTAACTAAATACACTTTATCCTTAATCAATTTTAAAAGAACTAAATCACGTTCTGTAGCTGTTAAGGAGAAATCCAGAAAACATATTTGAAAATAAAAGTAAGCATGTTTTTAAGTAATTTTTTAAAAGAAAAATCAAAATTAAAGAGTGATACATCATAATCAGGACGCAGAGTCACTATTACTCCATGCAGGTTCCCATGATACACTCTAGTGTGTTGGTGTGTCCGTAATGTATACAGATATATGCAGCATTCCGGGGATTTTATAACCGTATAAGTCATATATATTTATCGTAGCAAAATAATATAAATAATAATGATGATGATCATATATCATAAACAAAATCTATCATCTTGGGCAGTGCATGTTGCATACTTGTATGTATGAAGCACGGAAGAAATAAGTTTACATCCTTGTTAATTTTGTCATTTTATACAAACTAAGGCTTGATTTAGCTGGTAAGCAAGCTCATCCCCATGAAATAGGATACAAGTTCGAATCTCAGTGAAAGTTGCTCTGGTTAGGAAGTAGCAAAAATTCTTTACTCTAAACTGCCGACTATGGATTAATCTCATAGGGGGCCAAAGGGCTTAACCTGTTAGATATCGTGGGGCGCCACTCGGTCCAAATGACTAATTAGAGTGGTTGACCAAATTTTTTTGTCATTTTATATTAGGGTAAAATGCATATTACCTTTATATAGTATAAGTCTTTCTCAACTTACCGTCTTAAAGTTTTTTTTAATCACTAAACTCTCCTTTAGTTTAGTTCATGTTAAAAAAGTTATTTTATCTTTTAAAACAAACAAAGAACTTTTTTTTTAGTATCATTTGTATTTCAATCCCTATTTTCTTAACTTAAAAGTAGAACATTACTTGTGCATATACCTCAATCATTCATGGAACTTCCATCATGCAGCAAATAATAATTTGCACATCTCAAAAGTTGATCCATGTTTTCAAGCAATTTCAACTCAATCACTATCAACAGTCATAGCATACTTACACACTCAGTCAACACTACAACCTGACCACTAATAATAAATAGAGTTCTTAAGTGATTACCTTTAAATAAACTTTAACTTCTGTTTGATTTAATTCTTGAAGTAACATTTTTAACATGAAAAATTTATAAGGGTTTTAGTGACAAAAAATAATTTAAGAAAGTAAGTTAAGAAAAACTTATACTAAAAAAAAAATAATGTATATTTTACCCATTATATTATCTAAACTTCAGCATTATGAGGGACAATATAACTCACTCATCGGTTCAATAAAATAATTAAGAATATTGTCTCGAAAAAATAAATAAATAAATAAAGGATGATAACCCAACTTCCCAAATGTGTGGGGTAGTTTAGTTTGGCCTAAGAATTTTCATTTACCTGATTTACGGTACGTATGGGTTTTAAGATTTTATTCTGTCTGTTTTTCTGTGCAATTAGGCCCCGATTGATTACAACGAGAGACGGAAAAACCGAAAAAGAGTATCACTCTGTATTTTGATTCAATAAGCCCCACAAGAAATCTCCAAGTCAATATTAAACCTTTTCTTTTATAAACTTGAATGAGTAATGGTTAACAATAACCTTTTTTTTTTACGCAAGCGTTATACAAATTGATAGGTTCATATTCTATTTGAATTGAAAGTCAAGCATGAATAGCTAGCAACTGACAAAGCTTAGCCATTGGGAAAATCATGAACTTATAGTGATTATGCACATAGAAATATTTGATTAATAAGTCAATTCTAGCTCTTGTGTGTTATATTTGAATTTATGATTCTGCATTTTAGCATGACTATTCTACGAAATGTAAAAATGGTTGTGATAATTTGAAATTTATCAACTAAACTACTCCTAAACAAGTAATTATATAATAACTTTATAAGCCATCTTAAAATATCTTTCTGACCACATGAAGCTTCTAGCAAGGTTCAATACATCCATATCATCACTTAACACCACGCATTATATATCACATTGTTTTTTATTTATTTATTTAAGACAAGAAAAATATTAAGTCACTTTCCGTAATTTTTCTTTTTATTTCAATGAAATCCAAAGATTGTGCGCTCTAGCGCCCCACATTATAATAACTAAACTTATAAAAAAAATTCTCTTCTAATAATTAATAACCTCATAAGTTTTATGAGTTAGAAAAAATGTTAACCTTATTTAATCAACTTAAATTATAACTTAAATCTTTTGTGGAAATTCAGACTTAGCGATAGAAACTGCAAAAATAAGATCATGATTTTAATTTTATAAATAATTATTGTTCAAGAAAAGTGATTGAGTGTAAAAAAAAAAATAGATATTGTAAATAGAAATTTATGACACAATAATTTAATATTAAATCATTTAAATAATAATATAAACTCCATTTGTGAAGCATGTCTATTTTCTCGTTGACTTTAATGTTAAGATTTTCTAAAATGAAATAGTAAAATATTGTGTTTTATTTTTAAAAAAAATGATAATGAGATAGAAATATTTATGAGGTAGGTAGTTATTAGGAAAGAGAAAGTTATGTGAGATTAGTAGTTATTAAGAACGATTAAAAAAATTTATTGCATTTTTTATTACTTTAATGGATAAAATCTGAGGTTGTTAATTACTAAAATATATATTATCATTTAAGTTGATTAAGAAAAGATAAAAGTGATTTTTCTAAAAGATTGAAGAATGCTAACATTTACATGAAGGATATATATATAACTTAATTCACTTACACCACTCAATAATTTTTTATTGAGTATATTTTTTATCGATTCAATCGTTAAATTATAATTATCCATTATGTTGATTATTTGTGCCAAATTTAAAAAAAATTAAATATTGATAAGAATATAATTCATATTTTCATATATTTCAAAAGTTTATATTACATTAATCTTGATGTATATTAATGAATAACAAAAAAATTTTTGATTAATGTGAAATTTTATAGGTATGATTTACATGATAAAAACTTTAAATCTAACAATGAATTTTGCGAGAAAATTATATAATAAAAAGTTATTGAGTGATGTAAAAGTAATTAAGTCTTACACCGATATAAGTTAATTCTCTCATATATATATATATATAAGATGATAGAAAATAAATCATGATTATTTGAGCTCTTATGAGTGGTCAATATTAAAAACTCACTTATATATTACATGACTATCACATGATCATTTCAAAAAGTTATGTGACTATTGTAATAAATCACATGACTTAATTTTTTATCTTGACCACTTATATAAGATTTAAAAATTATGATTCATTTCTATAACCTCTCATAATAAGTCACTCCTCTCACTTGATATGAGAGGAGTGATTTATATTATGAGAAATAAAAGGAATAAATAATGACTATTTGATCTCATATGAATAATTAATATTAAAAAATCATTTATATATCACATGAATATTACATAATCATTTAAAAAATTCACATGATTATTTTAAAAGGTTCCACTCATATGAGATCCAACAATCATAATTTATTCCTCTCATCTCTTATAATGAACCAATTCTCTTACTTCATATACCTTTTATATATATATATATATATATAATTTTAATTTAATAAGTGAGAATGAATGCCAAAACAAAATAATAAAGTTTAAAGCTGATATCAGGCCAATTCTCCAACTTTAAAATTAAGGCGTATAAATAATCCATTTATGTATTATTTATTTATAATGTATATATATTTTAAGTAATGTTATATCTTTCTAATATCTTTCTAATTATTTTAAGGTATATGTTAATGAGTGTCATTAAAGAATTAAAATACAAAATATTAAATATAAAAGTAAAACATTTAATATCTTGAATACTTTTTTCTTTAAATAATTAGAAAATTTTATTAAGAATTATTACATGCTTATTAAATAATGGTCTTAAAAGCACTAGTTAACGAGACCCTAAATAATTAAGTGAATTATTAAATTAATTTATTAAGAGGATATAGAATTGTTAATTCAGTTTTAATGTCACAAAAAAATTAAGGAAAAATTAATCTTAAGGAGTGCTGATAAAGTATATTTAATCTTAAGGAACATACAAGTTTAAATTATTAAGAATGATCATTCAAATTTTATTTAGGGAGAGAGGCTATTAGATTTCACTTAACAGATAAAAATAGCCTTGTAAATAAGAAGAGAAGACATTTTGATATTTAGAAGAGAAGTCGCAAAGAGCATTGTCTATTTTCTTACTTCGTCATCTTCTTATATTATATTAAGGTTTTACAGAGTTGCAGTTTTCCTTCAATTTTTTCATCGCAAATAGCAACAAGAAGCAAGAAGCAAATGTGAGATTCTTAAGTAAACACCCTAGATTCATGTGCTTTTTTCTTGTTTTATATTTTCTTTTCTGTAGCTCCTCTAAGTGTGTGTTTGGATTAGCTGTGAAAAAAAGATTATGTTAAAAAATAATTATGTGTATAATCGATTTTTAAGAAAATCGATTATGAGAAAATTAATTTATGTTTAGGTATGTTAATTCATAATCGATTTTATGATACAGAGTTTTGTTTGGATTGTATTAAAAAATCCCTTTTATGTATTAAATTACTAAAAGATGTATGAAATGATTGAAAAAGTTATTTGATTGAGGGCAAATAGGTATTTCTCTCTTAAAACTTTTGAAATAATCTGAAATCAAATAATTAAAAGTTTAAAATAACAGATTTTTTTTTAAAAAAAATTTTAGTTATAAAAAAATAATCTTAATTTATAATCAAATTACACACTTTAAACAAACAAGATAGATTTTATATAAAACAACTTTTTTTTCAAAAAAAAAATTGTTTTAGGAAAGAATTAATCTTTTCCAAACATGCTATAAATGAAACAACTTCATCAATAAGCATTATTTTAATTGTCAATGATATTTTGTATTGAAAAATATTATTGTCCTAACATGTGTAAGATATAAATGGTTTAACTGGGTGTGGCTACCATCAACACTCATGAGCTTCTTCTCATCGAAGTAGTAAAGGATAACATGGATGTTAATGATTGCCTTGATGGCGCTTTGGAACCTGCCAAAAAATGAGGAGTTGTCGATGACCAGGTTTGTGATGGTTTGATGACTGTTAATTTGGTGTACTTGCCGACTTCATTTCAGTGATATATTGGTTGAATAAGCCAAATTTTAAAATATACTTCACCACTTAATAAAAAGAAATAGTCATTTGCATGTTGTCTTGTAAACTTCTTATAAATTTAAAAAAAATAGTTATTCGCATATTCCCATATAAACTTATTATAAATTTAGAACTTTTTTTACTATTATTAGTCACTTTATGTGAATATTTGACCACTAAATAAAAAGAAATAGTTATTCGCATAGTATCTTTTAAAAATACTTTCATTAAGAGTATTTTTGTCTATTAAGTCAAATCTTATGATCACTCTCCTTAAATAAAAGTTGAATGGTCTTTTTTAATAATTTAAAAATTTCTATCCTTTAAGATTAAATATACCTTATTAACTATTCTTAAAATTAATTATCTCCAAAATTAAAACTTTACAATTGTCACCCTTGAAAATATACCAACAAAAGAGGTTTTGTTTCGATTTAATAGTGATGGGAAGATCAACAATAATATTCACACAATATAAATTTTATATTATTTTTACACTTGATTAATAAAGAATAAATGTTTATTTAATATAATATATTATTTGGTTAATGAATTTTAATAATTAATTATTTATAAGTAGGTAATTTATTAATAAAACGATATACTCAATTAACTAAGAATTTGTTCATCGTCAACTAATTTTATAAATAATCAATTATCAAAATTTATTAATCAAATAATATATTATATTAATAAAAAATTTACTCATCATTAATTAAATATAAAAATAATATAAAAAAAATATGCAAGTATTTTTTACCGGAAAGATAGCAGCCAAGTAGATCGATCGAGTAACATGCCACGTGTGATATCAGCGCACCGTTGTTTTCAGTTTTTAATTTTTTTATGAAGGAATTAATGAAAGGACATAACTTCAAATTTTTGGTGACTGCAATTTCGGCATCCAAGGCTCCAAGCAAAACACAAGCAACATTCTGGGAAAAAAAATCAATTTCTAAATAAGGCAAGGCAACTGCATGGTGGAGATTGATCCAAGTCTCTGAAGCGTATAAAATATTGCTAATATCTAATTCGAGAAAAACATTATGATTATGTTCAATATATAAAAAATTGTATATAACAGATTGATGTTAAGTTTATGATCTACCTTTTATAGTTTCAATTTTTATTTTTTTTCTGTGATTCTAAAAGGTTATACAGTTCGATGCGGGCCACAGACTCGACAGCTAATGATATGCAATAATTCATAGTGTGCCTTTTTTTTTAATCTTATGCTTTTCTTTTAGTTATTTTACTATAAATTATGTTATGTTGATGAGCATTTTGCATTCCTGATTAGGTTAATGTTCTTCCCCTGTCTAATTCTGATTGAGTTCTATGTCGAGTTGCAGAGAATATTCTTTCCATATATATGGCTTCTTAATTCTTATCTTGTCTGGGTTTTTTAGAAAAAGGTAATGGAAAAGATGCAGAAAGCAACAATAAGGCGGAATTAAGCTATAAAGAAAAACAAAGAAAACAACACAGCAGGAAGAAAGGGTTGCGCCACAACCCTTTGTGCTTTTGCTTTATAAAATAAAAATATGTGCTTCGTGTATTTCTGTATGTATACATAATCTATAGTACGGAATTTCTTTTTGCTATTCAACTTTATTATTCTCAAAATATTATTTTTATTTATTTAAATATAAATTTTAAAAGAATTAAATTATAAATACTTTTTTTTGTTTCTCATTATATTTCCTGTGCGACACTGCGAAAATTAAGAGTGCCTTTAGTTTTTTTTTAAAGTAAAGCACATTTTTTTTAAAAAAAGTAATTTTATAATTTTTTATGTATGTTTAATGAAACTTTAAAAAAAAGTAAAAGTTAAAAAAAAACTCAATTATAACTTTTTTAAAAAGTTAGTGATCCTCAGCTTCTGAAAAAAAGAGAAAGAAAAATGGTTTTTAATATAATTTATTGACAAAAATATCTTTTACTTTTATTAAAAATTACATATCTTTTCCTCAATTTTTTTCCTCTTATAAACCCTACCTCTATTATTTTGGATACACTACATTTTTAGTAATTTTACTATAAAAAAGTTTTTTTTGTTATTTCTTATCCAAACAAACTTACAAGTCCTTCTATTACTCAAAAGTACGTCACAAATATTGTATCCAAATGCAAAATAACATTTTCTTTAAAAAGAAGCTCTACTGAAAAAAGGTTTATAAAAAAATTCATTTTTTTAGAAGTTTATCCAAACAAGTTCTAATTCTTTGAGGTACTGAAATCCATTTAAATGGTTGACATCTCCCAACATATGTTTTTCCATACACATGGGTCAGGAATCGAACCCCTGATTACATATTTAAGGAGTCCAAGTATCTACCACTTATGTCACACCATGTTGGTAAATTATAAATACTTTTATTTAGCAGTTATAATTACTTACAAAAACTCAATACTCCTTAACTTCTAATCCTACAATTATAATTAATTTCAAACACTTATTATTTACTTATTTCTTTTATCTTACTCAAAAAAAATTTAAAAAAAAATCTGAATTTAGGAAGCATGTAGAGCCGTTAATATACTAATAATTATAATATGAATAACTTGAAGTATCGTGCTTTATTGTTTCTCTTATATTTTTTTCATTTTAGCTTTTGATCATTAAAAATAAAATAAAAAATATTCAATACATGGCCAATCACTAAATATATTCATTGCAACTAATTTTATTTAAATTATTAAATGACTAATTTTTTTAGTGTAGCTTTATTTATTATATTAAATATTAATAACTTACTTTAATATATTTTCAGTGGTTAGATTATATTTTTTAAATAAAATTTATTATTTGTTGATGAAAATTTAATACCAAATATTTAGTGCCAAAATATTTTATTTTGATCAAATATGCCCCATTCTCACAGCAAAATACTTTTCTCATATAATTAGTTGCCACTTGGCTTTGACATTTAGATAGGCAACATGAGAAGGTAATTTTCTTGCAAGAATGACTTTGTTATTAAAGTGCAAATTTTAAAATTACTTTATTTCTTACTTCTTTTTCACACAAGCACATTGTTTCTTGTAGGAAATGATAAGACGAAATAAATTAACATTTCCCCCCCTTATGGGCAAAACATAGAAATGTAAGGTGCTTAGTTGGATGAATAAAACTTTGGTGTGTGTGTGTATATATATATATTAAAATTGTGCTAATTTTTAACCGACAAATACAGCCACCCGATGATATTATAATCAAGAAAATAAAAAGAAAAGAGTGTTCATTTAACAGTTCGAATAAATTTCTGTCTAATTAATTAAAGAAGAAATGAAAGCAAGGAATTTTAATTTCATTTGTACAAAGAAATATTGCACATGTGATGACCATACATGCCGGTGGGATGGTTGTGGAGTTAATGAAATTTTAATAAAACCATTACCAAATTAATATTAAGTGAATCAACTAATGCGCCCAATAGTTAGTTGTCCATGATAAAAGCTTTGCTTAAAAGTGGTAGGTTAATTATTGAGAAAAAGATACTTTGTAAAATACAGATATAACCCTATAGTATTCAAAACGGTTAGCTTATAAGATACTAATAGAATATTTTCCAAATTTCGTAGCTATCAGCTATGATGTATGCGTCTACGTGACCAACATCGCTATATATAACTTAATTTTATTAGTTTTGTTTTTATATACTTCGTAGAGTAATTGTCAATATTTTAAATGAGTGCAGACAAAAGGAGAACTGAGAGAATTCTATCCTTGAAAATGGAAACTATGATCAGAAGAGTAATTTGCAGCACTAAGTGGATTTCAACAGATAAAAGGATAGCATGCATTATTTCTGATAAAAAAACAAAAAACATTGTTCTTTCCACGTAATGATGGAACTTTTCAAAGAAATCATGACATGGATGAATTGCACATAAAGCTCAAAGAGTGAAGAATGGATAGAATCCTATTTTATTTTATTTTGTCAGACACAAGTTTTCCAGCACTAGCAAAAGGGGTATTTCGCATTTCGCTTTTCACAGACATAGATGGGCAGAAACTGTAGCGTGTGACAAGGAAATTTTGCTATGGCTGCTTTTAATTGTTATATTATACATATTAGAATTGCTTTCTTTTTCTTAAGGAGACTATAGGTTAATTAAATTTGTTGAGTAATGGGGTTTGTAGGAAGTAAGATAACTTCTGTGGCAACTTCTTCAGCAGAGTGAAATAATTTCTGCCATTTCTTAATATGTTCGCTCCTGCTATAACTCTTTTAACTATCAATTTTTCATACTTCAGTTACAAGCATGGGTTTTTTTTCAAGATAATGTCTTCTCTTGATTATAATATCAGTGAAAATGCCCCACCATTCCTGCAAGAATCATCAATGCTCACACCTTCGAAAAGACATGTTATACAGTTTAGTAATCTCCTTTCCTCACCTTGCCAAAATGAACCTTCCCTCCCTTCAACTCCAACCTATATACAACAAGAAGTTCTATTTCACTTTATCGAATCTTTATCACATAGATCAACCATATAATTGTAATTCAACCCATATATACATTTTCAAAAAATATATAAAATAGAAGGAACCTAATTGACTAGGACTTCTCTCTCATGGGGCCTTGCTCTTATATAAATTCAACTCCTTTTCTCATCTGCCACTTCATTTTCGTGCCTTCATATCATCTCTCTCGCTCTCACATTCTCTCTATCACTGCGCCTCCTACAGCTTTGGTTCAGTGCCGCCCCTGCTGACATTTCTCATAGAAATCAACAAACTTTCTGTTAATTGGAAAGACTCACCCCTCATTATAGGTGGAAATGGGAAGGCACTCTTGCTGTTACAAGCAGAAGCTTCGGAAGGGTCTCTGGTCGCCTGAGGAGGATGAAAAACTTCTGAGGCATATTACTAAGTATGGCCATGGATGTTGGAGTTCTGTGCCTAAGCAAGCAGGTAGTAATCCAACTATGCCTCCTTTATTCTCCTTTAGCATAGAATCAAGAAAAATTGTTGTTCATCTCCTTGTCAATGTCATTTGTTTTCAGGTTTGCAGAGGTGCGGTAAGAGCTGCAGGCTTAGGTGGATCAACTACTTAAGGCCTGATTTAAAGAGAGGTACATTCTCACAAGAAGAAGAAAATCTTATCGTTGAACTTCATGCAGTATTAGGGAATAGGTAATCCAATCGCTCTTCCCATGATAAAATTCTACCATTTTTCTTTTCTCCTGTGGTTGGGCCATCCTATCTGGCCTAGTTAACTTTTTCCTTGACATGCATATCCTGTGCTTTCTCAGATGGTCCCAAATTGCGGCACAATTGCCGGGGAGGACAGACAATGAAATAAAGAATCTGTGGAATTCTTGCTTAAAGAAGAAACTCAGGCAAAGAGGTATAGACCCTGTCACCCATAAACCACTTTCCGAGGTTGAGAATGGAGAGGACAATGCCATGAGCCAAGAGAAAGCACCAGAAGTATCCAATGAATTGAATCTCCTGAAATCAGAGAGCTCCAAGTCAGATGGAGCTTCCTATGAGCAAAGACCATCTTCAATTGCCCCAAAAGCCTATGCACGCGAGATGGAAGGTTCTTCCAGCTCCAGGATTAACAGCAAAAGAGACATCAATTTGATAACCAATTGTTCCAGCAAAGACTTGTTCCTAGACAGGTTTATGACGACCCGCCAGGAGAGCTACACCACCAGTTGCCAACCCTCAGATTTGATGGGGAATTTTCCCCTTCAGATGAGTTATGCATCCACTGACTGTCTCCCAACTGATTCAAACTCTAGTCATTGGTTCAACCAAACTGGAAGGCCTTTTGATATGAACTCTGAATTTACTTTCAGTGCCATGTCTATTCTTACACCTACAACCAGCTTATGTCTCCCTAGTTCTTTTTGCTACAAGCCTTCGCTCGCTGTTCCCAACGACAATATGTCTACAGCCTATGGATCCCATTACTGGGAAGCCAGTGCCTCCAACAATAGCAATAGCAGCAATAGATGTAATAGCAGCACAGAGTTGAGAAGTAGCAGCCCCATAAACGTACAGAACAGTTTCCTTTCTTCTTGGGGATTGGCAGATTGTACTAGCACCTCTACTAAAGAGGCCCAAATTCATATGATGGAAAACCAGACAGAAGAAGCCAAGTGGGCTGAGTACCTTCACAACCCAATCTTAATGCTGGCCGCTCTACAAAATCAAGCTCCTGAATCTTTATGCAACGAGATGAAGCCAGCCACACATTTGGTACCTGATACTTTAGGTGCTATATTACCTCATGACAAGCTGCAAGAACCGTCCCAAACTTCTAGTATCTTTTCCAAGGACATCCAGAAGCTCACAGCAGCCTTTGGACATATATAGCAGGCTTTGACATAGACAGAGATGAATTTAGAGGGGCTCCAAGGGATTGGTATTCTTAGTACAGGTGTGTGCAAGTGCAATCACAGATTTTGCTCTTGTATATAGGTCTGATACAAAACATTTATTTCACCTTCTTCATTTTGGTAATATTTGTGAGCCAGCCAAACCATTTGTCTTTCCCTTCTTCTCGGGTGTGGGGTAGAATTGTAGAATAGGGATTGCTCTGATGTCTTCTTTCTACTCTTTCTTTCTTTGCTACACTGTAACCGCATTGCAATGGTGCATTTCTATATCTAAGCCATCACAGATGTTTATTGGTGCACGGGAAGTTTCATTTTCTTTTTAACGCCAGGGGACAGACATAGTTACTTTACCTACAAACAATTTTCTGAAGTTTTTTACACGGTATGATCTTCTCTTCTCACTAACTTTCAGAATTAAGACTACTGAAAATGACACTAGACTTTGTGTAGCCAACACTTTTTCCAATCCAAGATTCTATTGGCTGTCCACCATTTTCTCGACAGTAGAATAATTTATTCACTTCTATAATAGCCTTGACACTTTCGCGTCTATGCAAGTTTTAATTTTACTTGCACAATGAGGTCGTTAGTCTTGTACTCTCCTAAAAAAACTACCAAGTGAATAATTTTTACTCACCAAGAAAAGGACAGGACCAAAGCAAAGATTAATTTTAAAAAACACACACAAAAGAAAGGGCCCGTTTCCCCCTCAATAGTTTTAGTTGGATGCCTCTGATAATCTTTGACTTTTTTAAACATCTTGTTTACTTTATTTTCAATATTTAGTTTTCTCTCTCTCCAGACTAACAGTTCATGTGTGTGTAAGTTAAATGGCATCACTTAATGTCACTGATGAATTGAAAGTTGCTCACTTACGGTCCGTGCAATGAGACAACGACTCCCAAGCTAATAAGGGCCATATATGGATGCCCATGCCTTTTAGCTTCTTTAAGACGCTTGAAAGTTAAAACAGTATGCTAAATAACCCATTGCAATAATTAATGTAGTCTGGTATAAGTGGTAGATATTTGAGTTCGTTAAGTATATAGTTAGAAATTTAATTTTTAATTTATATATATAAAAAAGTAACTATTAGAATAAGTCAACTCCTTAAATAAATCTCAATATTTCAAAGAATTAACCCTTATAATTACACTAAGAGATACCTGATAAACCAAAAAACAACCCTTTGCAGCCAAGAAACCTCCAATTCCAAAAAGCAGAGCAATTAACAGCACCATTGGATTTGAATATTTTTTTTGAGTAATTATTATTTTAAATTAAAATTTATTTTATTTATTTAAAATATATAAAATTAATTATAAATTAAGATTATTTTTTTAATTAACAATAATTTTTTAAAAAAATTTGTATTTTAAAATTTTAATTATTTGATTTAAAAAATTTTGAGAACTAAATATTTATTTAAACTCAATTAAATAATTTTTTCAATTATTTTATATATTTTTTTATAATTTAATATATAAAAATAAATTTTTTATATAATTTAAACAAAATTTTTTATTTTAAAATTAATTATGAATTAATATATTTAAATATAAATTAATTTTTTTATAATTAATTTTTTATATACATAATTAATTTTAAACATATTTTTTTATATAATAAATTCAAGTTAAATTGCACGGTGATCGAAGAAACCCCTTTATAGCTTGACAGGTCCGCGCCACAGGTGGCAATGTCAATATGCCCTTGGCTTTCTCCTCTAGGAATTCACTATAAACCTTAAAAAATTCTTACATGCTCCAGGCGTATTATTATCTAACAATTCTGATTACGTAGTTAACTTACTATGTCAATAAAGGCAAAAACATCTCACAGCAACACCAAAAAGAAAATTTTATGAATCACAGTGCGAGTTTAGCATTAAATTTAAAAGTATAGGAAGATATGTGTGTGAAACTGAAATTAACACTTGGACATGAATTAAGTACTAACATAAAAACAAATATCTATTCCACTTGGCTACTAGTACTGTAATCTGGAGGAAGTATCAGGCAACAGGCATCCAAATGGTCGAGCAAAAGCAACTACTCTGTCCATTTGGGAGTTATAAGGCAGCTTCAACACAAGCATATGTACACACACAGGCAGGATATATGAAAAACATTACTAGTTCCCAAATAATACTTGCTTTTTTTTTTTTTAATTTCTGATATGCTTCTAAGTTTGTTGTTTTTTTTTTTTGAAAAATTTAATCTACGTTGGATGGTAAATGGAAAAGCACAGGAAATAGATACAAGATTAGTGCAATAAAAATGCACATTTCCTGCAGTACGCACAACATCACAATGACTGGAACCAGTCACATCCAAATATTGAAAACCTCCAACGAATTAAGAAAATCAATTAAGTGTAAAGGCATATAATAAAGTGCCTATCCAGTTAGTGAAATATGAATGCCATGTGATTACACGCTGGAGGCAAAGAATAAGGTACCTACCTAATTGGTGAAATATTTATATTGGCATTTGACATATTATTTTACAACTCACATTGGCATTGACGATGGATAAATTAACACTCTAATTTCTGGCTTAAATTCTTCGAGAGTAAACAGTAAACATATAATTTCTTGACTGATATTGGGTTTATGAAGGGGCTGATTCCTGTAAGGCTGATCTGTGAACTGTGATGGATGGGTGGATCAGCTTCAGGCTTCAGATAAAAGCCAGCACCCATTTGACGGACCAATAAACAATGACAGAGTGATGCTTTTAAAATAGCTTTTGTTTTTTTGGTATTACCCTTTGCTAAGAATCAGATTCAGTTCATTCTTTTGTCTTTCACTTGTATTAGCACATTCTTTAAATATGAGATTAATATTTTTCAGATGATCGAGGTTGTCCCTCCTCTCCACAGGTGATTTCCCGCTCTAGTCATTTCATTCAGATGGATTTCACGCTCTATTTAATAACTAATAACATTCTGTCGATTAGAGTTGCCTCAATTGGGAACCTTGTCCACCAAAGGTGGTGGGTTCAATATCAGCTTGTGATTCTTCAGTTACCAAAAAAAAACAAGAAGGAAGAAAAGAAAGAAAGCTGTTAACATTCCCTCATCTCATTTACCGGACCACAATGGTCGAGTTGGTAGATGAATGAATTGAAGCCCTAAAATCACGGCCCAATCCAAACTTCTTTCTGAGCCAGATCGAGACGTGTAAAAGATACAAGCCCACTACAGATTTCTCACCCTCTTAGGTCAGCTTGAAAAGTATAGTTTCAACTTTCAACTCCATCACAATTGATTATTCATGTATCTTAAATTTTTGTTTGATGCAATTTACCTCGTCATCAATCCAATTATACAAATAAAAAAAATCTCATAAAATTAGTTTTAAAAATTAAATCTCTCTAAATTGAGAGAATTTAGAAAAGTCGGAATGAAAGAATTTTGAAAAATTATCTATACATTTCCCATAATTTTACAATAAAATATACGTTCTCTCTCTCATTTCCCTATATCCGAACATCATTGCTAGTAGGAGTTATTTCAGATTTCGTTTGGTTAGATCGCACTTCGACTCTATATTATATATTACAAAGAGAATAAAATAAGTAATTATGTGTGCATTCTATATAAAAATAATTTAGTAAAAGTTGTCACAATAACATATAACTTCGATATATATGATGCATGAAAAATGTTCCACATATAATTAAAAATAAATATTGTACTAATATTATGAAAAAAAAAACCTGCGTTGCTTGTTTTACAAACTCCTTAGTAATGGATATCTGGCTTATACAAATATTTAGGAAAAACTCGTGTGAAGATTAAGAAGTTGATATAATGGACTTCTTATTTCTTTATCTGTAGCGATTTCAAAGTGGGGTTTACAGTCTCGTGGTAAGTTTGTTATACATCTCATATGACAATCTTCAACCTTCATGAGTGTTTTCTGAAAGACACAACTAAAACTTGTAAGATTAATGCAACAGACTTGGACCAAAAAATTCTTTCCTATTTACTTAAAACTAAAAAATGTTGAGCAGAATAACTGAAATAAAACAACTAGAAAGCATAACCAGCTGTTTTCTATGCAAATGACGTACTTTACTAGGACTAAATTTAGTTGTGTGTATTTAGAAATTTACTTAAATTTAGTTTGATTTGATTTGATTTTAAAATTAATTATTTAGATTAACTATTTTACCCTTAACTATTTTTTTAGTTTTATCTCACTAACTTAATAATATCATTCACAATGATATAAGATTAAAAAAGTAAAATAATAAAATCAATTTCTTTTTTAATGAGTTCCAAACATAAGAACATAAGAACATAAGAATTGATTTCCAAATCAATTCAAATCTAATTTTTTATAATGAGTTCCAAATATAAAATTTTATTTTTAAATCAAATCAAATCAAATTAATTTTATTTTTAATTGATTCCAAAACACAATCTTAGTATCTTGTCATGAGTTTGATTCTTGAGACAGTATATATAAAGAAAACACAACTAAAAAGGGTTCTCGCTTTACGTTTGTTACTGTACTGTGTAAAATTAATCTTTCCCTTTTGAATAAAGAGATGCCCTAATTTAAAATAATAATAATAATAATAACCTTTCAAATCAAATCACTTAAATTGATCCCCGAAGCTTCTCACCGCACTCTGAGTCTCTGACCATTAATCAGCTGGTCAATTTTATCTTTTTGGTAACTAACCCCGTCTTCTTCACTTCTTTCTCCATCTAATTCAAATCATTGTTGACTGTCACCATATCATATACATATTATGACTGTGTGAGACAAAATACGGTATGACATGATGAATTTTGGTTTTGGAATTACACCAAAAAAAAAAGGAGATAAGTGTATCAAGTTTTGGCATAAATAGGGTGAAGGTGCCTGTCTACTTATCTTCTCTGCCTTATCATGAAATGAGAAACGTATGATTCACAATAGCCAACAACACTGAACGCCGCTCTATTTGCCTCTTTTTGGCAGCATAATCGTTTTTCTTTCTCTCACACACAGGCACAAACGAGCACTAACTAACACTGTCTCACTCACTCTGCTAGCTTCTGTCTTTTCTTCAATTCATATGTGATCAACCAAAAGAGACTTTTTCTTTTTGAGGAAAAAAAAAGAAGTGATAATTTGTGGGATAGTACTATACTATGGCTTCTGATGAGACCATGACCTTTCGCTATTCCATGCAAGATGAAGACTTTGACAATGATATTGATGATGGGTATGATGATCATCACCATCCTCATCCCCACAACTTGTCCAGACTTTCTGTTTGTACCAGCAGCACCTTGTGTGGTGTTGATGATGAAGACGACGATGATGTTGACAATGCAATGGCTATGTATGTGTCAGGCTTGACCATCGAAAGTTTCGAAGGGGATGGTGATGCAGATGGGGAATTTTCAGATGGCAAAGAGCTACCTGCAGGGTTGTCCTTTGACTCAGAAAACGAAATGGGTAGCAGTTATTCTTTGCTTGCTACCACCCCATGGAGGAGGAGGTGTAGGAGGATCATAAAGGATACATGGGTGAGCAGTAAGGACAAGAAGAAAGATGAGGAGTATATGATTCAAGGCTTTAGTGGGGAGAGTGATCAAAGTGGTGGTGGCTGCAGCACAGGGGTGAGGGTGATAACTAGGCCTAAAGGTGGGAGGAGGTCTCTGTGCATGGACATGGAGGAAGTGAAGGCTTGTAGAGATCTTGGGTTTGAGTTGGAGCACGAGCGCATGCTGGAGATGCCCTCCCGTATCTCGCTCTCCAATTCCGCACTTGACACTAGCAGTGGTGGCAATTCACCCATCGCCACTGGCAATTGGCGCATCTCTAGTCCTGGTACGTTTTCTACATATTTAGTAGCTCACACAGTACACACGCACTCTGGGACTGAAAGTTGGGTTATAGGGAAAGAAAAAAAAAAGGGACTATTTTACTGTGTTATTATGGTCTTTTCTGAACAAATTCAGTAAGGCTTCCTAGAATATGTACAATATGTTCCTAATACCATCTATTAACAATTTTTGTTACCAGTCAACTATTTCACTTTTCATTTTGATGCTTACTGGCATCCTACTTCTCCACATTGTGAGCAAGAATGGCCTAATTTATGATTTGTCTGAATGAGCAAGAGGAATGAACTGATCTCTCTAATCAAGTTGTTTCTTCCCAAACTTTGTAATTTAGGTGACGATCCACGAGATGTGAAGGCTCGGCTCAAAGTGTGGGCACAGGTGGTAGCGCTAGCACCTGCCTTCGAAAACGGCCCTTGACTGCTAATTTTCTTCTAACTCATGCCCTCTAACCCTTTTTTGCGATTGAGGGAGTAAATAGTAAATACATATCTAAGCTTTTCTCTCCAAAATGGTTATATGATTTTCTTGTCCTTTTAAGATTTTTCGTCAAATTTCCCCACCCCCACCTTCGGAATGTTGTGTTTTCAGGTCACTGTACTGCTTCTCCAATGCTTTGAGTGCTGACTAAATTGACATTTAGATCCTCACTCTCTCAGTCCCTCCTTTCACCATAGAGGCGAATACCCCTTGATATGCACAAAAGAAAATTAGATGGAGGTTTTGTTTAGTAAATACATTCTATTCTATCATTGTAGTTTGCAATGTCTCTTCTAATGACAAAAAAATATTAGAATCATCCAAAATTAAATACAATTAGAAAGAAAAAGAGATATTGTACTTATCCATCTTAATTTATTATCTCAATTGCACTTTCTCTATTAGAATACTAATTTAAATATGTTTCCCCTTAATTTATCATCCAGTTACTAGTGTCAAACTGTCCCTAAATTATGGGAGCAACCATTACATAACTTCGCATGACTTTTCCTGGAAAAATTATTATTTGTTAATTTGGCCTTGATAATAACACATAAATTGAGGCAGACAAGTGAGTTTAGTTCTTTTTTTAACACAAGATCAAGAATCTTATATCTTTTTCCTCTAAAATGAGTCATGTTAGGCGGCGTGATAATTGTTTTCATTGAAGTCCATAATACATAGAATCCTAATGTTAAAGAGCTAGTATCAGAACTCAGAAGTCAGGACCGCTTCTGGTGGTGCCTTTTTCAAGTGCAAGTTCTATGGTCCTTTGTGGAATCATGCTTCAAAATTTTCTTGTCTTTTCAAACCAATCTACCGTTTTCTTGGAAACTTGAGAGGTGTGATTTATCGAAAAATACCAGCACCCTTAAGGCGTAGATCTGAGGTCCTTTCTAAAAATTAGAAAGGGAAAATATATATATAATATCTTCAAAGATATAGAAAGGTGGCTGCACGAATTCTTTTGCCATTTTTGGATTTTCAAACCAAAAGTAGATAAATGACTGCTAATACACAAAAGTAGATAATATATTCAAATTAGTGAAAACGATGATAGATAATCAATTGCCTCCTCAGCCAAAAATGGTCTTTCCATAACAATTAATGAATGTAAAATACACATATAGCAAGTACAAGGATGAAAGTGTAAATATCATATTACCATATGAGGAGACAACAAATTTTACTCACTTGAAGACCAGATTATGGCAGGTGTTGTCACAAGGGTAAGCGCAGTCAATAGCTTTGACAACTTCTCGATCGAAATACCAGTCTCCAACAGCAACTGCAATTGGCTGCATGATAAAATATTTAAGCTTATAAGATGATTATTGTCTGAGAACAATAAACCAAAAAGGGGGGAGGGCATGAAGCTTTAGTAGTGAATATTTCATCCAAGGCATTATAGTCACTTGTCTTGGACTTCACTCTGCTGTTAAAAGAAGGCAAAATACTTTTTGAATGGTTCTTTTCCTTCCCCTGAGAAAGGGTTGGACTAAAAACCTTGACTCTCCTGAAGCTTTCAGCTTTCCTTTCTTAAACTCCTATAGATTGTAAATGAAATAGGTTTCTGTTGTTCACTGCATCTTGATGCTTCATAGAAAGACCACATTGAACTGTTGCCATGCCATGTTCTTATTTAAGATCTTTTGTCATAGCAAAGAGGGTTTTCATAATCTTTTTGGAGCCTCTACAGTCTATATCCGTCGTCTATCTTTCAAACTATTTCCAATACCCCAATTGAAAGGAAAGAGCTGAGTCTAAACAGATATAATGGGACATTCCCCCTTATAATTTCTTTAATGCAACTGCACTGTCTTAAGACAATGGAAATCTAAATCAAGCATACCTTGTTCCCAATAAGGGGTGAGTCATCAGCAAACCATGTCCCCTGTCTCTCAGACTGGCAATGAGCAAAACAAGAATTTATGAATAGTCCAGTTTGAGATGGCCTTGAGAAGTCTTTCACATCATTTAGCATTTGATTTCTGAAGTCTGTTTCAAAGAAGAGATATAATTAGTTACAAGGAAATCAGATAATAACAGACGTAGATCAATTGCTGTGTATAATTCACATTAGTAGAGATATGGTGTGTTACAAGGAAATCAGAAAATTTCATATATGTACATCAAATTGCTGTGCATAATTCACAATAGTAGAGATTAAAATCACCTTGGAAGAACTGAATTTGAGATGAGTTACAATCTGCATGGTTTGATTTGCAGTCATTCCAAGAGCCATGGGGGTCAGCTGAAGGTGGGGCTAAACTGGCTTGGACCTGATGAAAACAATTACAAGAGATTTAGTCCATGTCATAAAAACTTAGTGGTAATCGGGTTGAAGCACCTATAAAGGATGCCACAAAGGGGTCAACATCAATAATCATAGTAATTGTTATTTGTGGTTTGACTGATGGGCCCGGGTCTTTTATTGGGGGTTAATTGGTAAAAGTGCAAGTGCAAGTCCAAGGTTTGAGTAGTGTTAAATCCAAATTCTATTTATCTTATTGAACAAAAGGAAAAAGAGGAGAAGAAAATAAAATTATGACTATGGGAACCTGAGGCAAAGGGCAATCTCAAACAATAAATTAGTCAAGTTAGAACTTATGGTATCCATATGATGGAACTTTGAGGATAAATAAAGATGTGTTCCTCTCCTTGTAATTAGCATATTATCAGGCACATCATTAACATAATACAGGAGAAACAGTGTATTAATTAATGTTACCTGCCACACATCATAAGCTGCATTGAGTAGAAACAACGGAGTCTCAACATGTTCGACCATATTCTGAGGAAAGAAGCACTGAAGAAAGACAGTCCACATGTTTAAAACTTGAATGTCTAAGTAATTTCAAGCATGACATCCAGAATAAGAATTACCGAAGTTGGGTCCAGTTGGTTGAGACAACTTTTTGGCAGATTTTTTTGTACTTCCTACAATTTCAAAACATCAGCGACATGACATATTTGTACAGGTTGTTAACATTACATCAAAGAAGTAAAGCAACCAATGAAAGAGTTTATTGCTAAGGTTGTGTTAGAGATACGAAATCGTTCTTGTGTCTCCACCTAACAATGTAAGCTTTTAGGATGATTGGTATTTGACATTGATAATTAAATTAAATTTTATCACAAGGTAAGAAGAATCACATAAATCTACTAATCTACTAATACTATATTCTACTTAATTTTTTTTACTACATAACTACATTAAATACTACCTGTAACTGAACTACACCTCCAAACAGATTCCTCAGCGTGCGTCCCCCAGATATATCAATTCTACATGATTGAACAGATCATCAATTATAAATCAGTTTTTAGGCAAGGGTACAGGCTAGGAGAAGTCATATAAAGCAAAATATAAAACTTACGCATCAAGAAAAAACCCTGCATCACTCAAACATTTCACTTTGGTAGATTTTGAAAACAAGCTCCGGAACTCATCACAATGTATTATAGATGCCAGACCACCTGCAGAGCATCCAGAGAGAAGGGCCTGATATACATTTGTTGATTAGCATCCATGCATATTAAGCATTGAATAACAATATAAAGAGGCATGGGAAAAACCTGGTTGGATATCTGCATTCCCTTGGACATTAATTCGTCAATTGCAGCTAACCATATTTTTTGTCCTCGAAATTGAAGCTGTGCAGACTGAAGAGGTAACCATATTCACATATCAATGCAATCATAATTCCAAATTAAAAAATCTTACCATAACTGACCAGCACTAAAGTAGATATAAGAGAACCTTGTTTATTAGAAAAGATATGTTCTCCATACCAGCAAAGATTCACAAAAACAAATAGATTTGTTGATTTTGTGTTTCAAATAATTAATAGGATGACAGAGTTTATCTTGAAACTTGGAAATTTAAATGTGTCATTTCTGCCCTAAAAGTATATATATTTGAAACTATGAGCAGTTATAGCAAAAATTTCCTGCAAGAGATGAAAACATGGCATATATGACTTGGAGAACCCTATCCATCACCTTCTTAGAGATGGAGTAATGCCCCCCCCCCCCCACCCCCCAAAAAAACAATACGCTGCATCTTTGCCGTTCATCTGTGTGACAATATGTCAATTCAATTCAAGAGTTTTTGGTGGCCACAAATTTGTGGTACTAACTTGTCTATTAGAAATTATAGTGATTTTATCTTGTAGCTACCTATTGACTGGATGTATCTACAATAACTCAGCTTTTCATGGAAAAATGCAGGGCTACTAATAGCAATTTTATAGGTAAAAGGAAAAAAAAAAATTGTGCCATGATACTCTCACACTCACTGACCTCATGTTGACTATCTCCACTGAAAGACGCCCCATCACAGTATCGTAATTTGACTCTGTTCCAGTTAAAGAAATCTGTGCACAAAGGATTATGTCCAGAAAAATGACAACACAGACTTGAGTATACATATATTGCAACCTCCAGGAGTTCGGAGTTTAATTTGACTAAAGAGTAACCAATGTATGCATGTGTAGGGTAAAGGGAAAAACCGGGGTTTTCTTCAGCTTTATTGCTCAATATTCCCGTGAATGGTATTTGTTTTTCCATGTATTTTGAGGAACCATGACGAGTTTTTTTCCTGTAGACACAATTTCTGACGGTATTACACCATCCTCCTCCCTGCAGGTATTCAAAAAAGTATCAATAATAGCAGGTTTAAAAGTTAGCATAGTTGCTTCTACCTAAAAAAAAGTTAGCATAGTTGCATAAAGACTTCAAATATTAATTTTTCTCTATAGCCTCTCTTCTTAATATAGGCCAATGACAGGCTAGAACAATAGGCAAATTTTTAGAAATTATTAAACCATGAAAGTATTGTCATTGAGACTCATCATGAAAATACTCGGACATTCTTTTACATACCTCCAATTGAATGAGCCAACTATTTGCACCAGATCCAAATCCACGATGCAAATGGTAACCAGGCAATGTTCCATCCAGACAGACTGGCATTATAGGACAAAAAAAGTAAAACTTAATTACCAGATTTAAAACCAAGTAAGAAATTTATGCATTTGAGACAGTATTTACAACAAAATAGGCTCTGCTATCAATCATGAAGAACTCAACGAACTCAAACAAGCATACACAAAATGTTGTCCTATGTTAGATATAAAACCATTCATGAACCTTCACTTAACAACTTAATTTTTTAAGAGGCCAGGTGGTCAGGAGTTCCATCCTTGCCGCCCTCATTCTTCTAAAGTAAAGTTGAATTTTAGCCAAGATAAAGTTGGTCCGTGCATTGTCCACGCTTAAAGCTCAAAGGACTTTTGTATGAGGAGGCATGTTAGAGATATAAAATCAATCATGAGTCTTCACCTAATAGATATCAAAGCCTCCATGGTCCTTGACATCCTACAAGTATTATGTTATTTAGAAAGCATACATAGCTCCAAACAAATATGAAGCCTATGCAGTCAGGATTCAAGAACCAATCAAAACAACATCCATTGCAGGAGAGACCAAAACAAGGGATGCTTGCTTGAAGCTATCATAATGAGAATTTGAGATAGGGACCCGACCAACCCAATACTGGGTGCTTATTTGGTTCTTACGTTTGTATAGGTGAAAGGTTACTCTCCATCTCGAATTCTCCCACTCTAGTATCCCATAAATTAGAATTATGATTAGGAAGTAACTAATGATGCTATGTTTTAATGCAAACGGTTAACGAGAAAAGAACTTGGAGGAGAAAAGCAAAGTAACTCTACCAAAATAATATGGCAAACCAGAGAGAAATGTTGTGCATATACAATTTAAAAGAAGAATCAAGAAATGGGTGAGCTACAAAATGTGGCATTTCGTGTGGTATATGTAAGACTCTCATCTCAGGGAAAGTGGTCCACTAAATTGATGCTTACTATCCTCAACAAGCAGCAAATCAAAGATTAACTACAGATACCAAGAACGGTAATAGCAATGCGTGAAAAGAAGAAAAACTAAGACTCGGAAATGGTAAAGAGCATTTGTTCAACGAGGGAATGCAATGTGAAGTATTGAGTAGCAATCACAAAGAAGCTAATGGGTTCAGCCAACATTCAAATAATTACAAGAATGTAGTTTTCAGAGAGAGAGAGAGAGACCAGCTCCTTTGGAATCAGCTCCTTCAATAAGAGTGAGGTCGACCATGAGAGGTTGGGATGAGGAGGAAGGGTTTGGTGCGACGGCATCGTTTTCTAAGAAAGAAAGTGCAGACAGTGTCTCAGATCCAGAGGAGATAACCCCAGAAACAGAAACTAAGCAGACAAATCCAAGGGCTATCAAAATCAGCTTCATTGTCATGTTGCTGATTTGTTTCCTCAAGAATGTTCCAATTTCCACAACTACAACTACTGATCCGCACAGAGCTTAATCACACTGTGTCTCTCTGTTATCTTGATTTGCTTTAAATAAGGATCATGGATCACTTATCGTCTCTTGTGGAGGAAGGGAACCTTAGCTTACAGCTGCTAAAAGCCTAAAACAACGACATGGTATGCGACAAAACAGAGACTGACATACTAGACCCTTGTTGACATTTGTTGTTCTCTTTTCTTTTTCTCATTTAGTTATTTTGTTAAGAACTGCACCGTTCAGCCACGTCCCAATCAAATGAATCAATTCATCTTCCTTTCCCTTTCTTTTTCGGCTGGCTATCAAATACAACCATCATTTGCTTCTTTTTTTGGGTCGTATTCACATTTTTTAATTGTGAAACTAATGCCTGTGCAAAGTGTCGTTTTTGCTGACCATAAGATGCAGTAAGATTCGATTTCTTACGTAAAGTCTACCAGTATAGATCTCAGTTTGATATGGATGTGGAGTGAATGTAAAGTTTTTTATATTATTATTTAATTATTTATTGTTAATTTATTAAAAAGAATTTAATTATTATAATAATTATTTTAATATTTTAATATTTTTAATAATATGTTAATACATAATTAAATAATAATATAAAAAAATTTATATTAACCGTAAATTAAAATTAAATTTTTTATTATTTTAATGTATGTTTAATTTAGTTTTTAATTTTTTAAAATTATAATTTAAATAAAAATATTAATAAATAAATTTTTTATTTAAATCATAATTTTAAAATTTTTAAAAATTAAAACCAAACATGTTATTACTTGTAATTCTTTGCTTCTCTTGTTGGCAAAAGATGTTCCCGTCAACAACACTTTTTGAAGAGCTACAATGATTGCCGTGGCTAGTTGCAGGCACTGACTTCGCCAATCACGGTAAATAGTAGCTATAAAAGGGTATCAAATCCTCCCTGTTCACAATCGTATATATTTAATAAAATATTATAAATTAAGAACAAAATTACATTTTTCTCTGCAGTATTTTTTTTTAATTGACAATATTTTATGGCAACAGAAAATGGGACCAAAAATTTAAGTCTTTATTATTAATGAAGGCGATGATTTTGTATAATTTTGGTAACCTACCTTCGAAGAAAAAAAGACATCCTCCGTCGCTCACCGTTCAACTTTCGAGCATCACTTTACTGTCACATTATTAAGATATGTACAAGTGACACCATTTTAAGTGCAAGTATGAACAAATGCAAGTGCAAGTAATGTGCTAATTAATTAGCATTACTCTCTTGGTCTCTCTAGGCCACCTGCCCACTCAATGGACCCAGGGGCAAAAAGCAGTCTAATGCTCTAGTTTGCTCTGTCCACTTATTGCGGAATTGATTCTTTGCATAACTTGCATATTGCATTCTAACATGGAGTACCTTTATCAACTTTTTAACTACTTAAACTATTAATTGAAGGCTTAAAATTAATTTTAATCTCAAATTTTCCACTCAACAGTTTATTATCTTTATCTTCTGACTGGTCTTGATAACATATTTTTAAAAGGATAATGTTGAAAATATTGTTAAATCTTCTATTATTAAATTCATGTTAACTTTTTTTCGGAAACACTGCAAAAACTAGCAAGGTCGAAGGACGTAGAAATCAGACAGAATACAACCTCAATACTCAGTTCACAAGTTTTATGTAGATCTGTGAAAATGGCCCCGCCTGGTAGGCCCAAAAAATGGGGACACCCCATACAATTAGAACTGGCCCGCATTTAATTTTTTTGGTGAAAAGGTCCAGAACAACAAGAAGGTCCAGCCAGGAGCTGGCCCATAACCCATGGCCGTGAGCAGATTGTGGCCCATAACTAGATTTGATCCATCCAGATGGCAGTGAATCCTTTTCCATTGGCTAGCCTGATTTCCTTATCCATCACTTTCCAGCATCTTCAATTCTTCACTTTTGTTCTGGTGTTAAATCACGCTTTTTGGTTCTTCAATCTTCAAGTTGCTTCTTCATTTAAACTAATGAATAAATGCTGTCATTAATAGCATTCATAAAACTGGAGATTTATTGCATTTGTTGTACAGATTTTATCGAACTTAGACCAGGAAATTTCGTGTACGTTCAGTTGGCAATGACATGATGCCCAAAAAACAAAAGGTTGGAAATGTCATGCAATTTCGCGTCATTAATATTCACAAAACTGGAAATTTGAATGCATTTATTGTAAAGCTGCCCATGCAATTTGGTACTTAAATTAAGTGAGAAATGAAAACGTGAATGTTAAAATTGGGCTGCAGCGGGTATTGTAATCACAAGCCCAACTGATTACTGCTATTAGATTGTGTCTAATGTCAACACAGGCCGGTTTGCACAATTTTCTAACGCAGTGTTTTTTCAAGCCCGCTTGCGTTAAGAAAAAGACTGCAGATGATATTGACATTGGGCTAGCCTGTGGGCCTTTAAGGGTGGGGCCAGGCCAGCTTTTGACCAGCTAGAAAGAAACCGGGTTATAACAGTCCGGCCCACAAGAGTTGCCCAAAACGGACTAACCCATTTCAGCGAAGATTTTAGTTAATCAAACTGGCATAGCACCAACAGATTAATTCATGATGGTGATGCATATTCAGGTATCGGATTTAGGAATGTCATTGGGGTAGGGTGCCCCGCTCCCCGTCCCCTATCTCTGTCCTTAATTGTCCTTAATTTTTGTTGTGGGAAGTTTTTTTCTTCGGTCTCTTTTCTCGTGGATCTTTATACAAACTCAAAAAATTCATAAAAAATATAAAATTACAAATTAAAATCTAATAAATTTTTTAAAAATTATATAAAATTAAAGTTATTACAACAAGTTCAAACTTAAATAGTATAATCATAATATTCAAATTAAATAAAAATATAGGAAGACCAAAATATTATTAATATTTATGATATATAATATATATAATAAAATGTATATATGCAATTTACTCAAGACGGACACCCCATAGGACGGGAGGTATGACCCCGTCCTTATCCCCAAATTACCTGCAGAGAGATTTTGTCTCTCATCCTCGTCTTCGTCTCCGCGAAGAGAAATCCCCCCTCGCAAGGCCCTAAATGAGACAATCCCCTCTAAGATTCCCACGTACGGATAAAAATTGACATCCTAATCGAATTAGAAAAACTTACCTTTTAACAGTATAGAATCAACTAACTTGTCAATAACAAATTTTCAAAAGGTAATGTTAATATTGAGTTGCCTAGAAAAGATTATACACAAAAATTGGTTGAGCAATGAGTAGTTAAACTAAATTAACCACACTATTCTTTCCCAAAAAACAAATAATAATAACCACACTAATAGTTAACGAGCCCTTCAATATAATTTACCCTAAAAAAAGACAAGAAAATGATGTGCAAACATTATTTCTAAACATTAACGATGATTTCAGCTAATCTAACCGGCATACCCCGGCATGACTGATGACGAATATTCATAGATCAAGTTAAGGATGAACAGGGAAAACATATCCAAACAGATTATTTCAAAGAATCAATAAGAATCCATCTGGAAAAACTCTACAGGCAGCTGAAGTTACAAATGGGGGAAGGGGAAATTGTCCCCAAAAAAGACACCAATTGTGGAGCAAATTGAAACATTCTTGTTAAAAAGCTTTGGACGCAAACTAGCATCCCATTCCCACAGATAATTAAAATTGGGAAAAACCAAATGGAGAAAAAATAATTAGCCTATGAAGACACTGAGCCACTGGATAATATGTCATTTACTTCATCACCAAACTTATAATGCTTGTACACTTCAAGCAATAGTTCCCTACAAGGGACAACAGCCCCAATCTTAATGCATGCCAAAAAAGCACCAGAAAGCTTTCTGTGCAGACTGTAGGCTTCATCGGGTGGTGGAGTGAGCCTGTGCTTCAGCATTGTTGCCCCAAGGTGTGAAATGCTTTGAGTAATGTTGGTTGATCGGAAGTCAAACCCACTAGGTTTTGAGAATGGCAAACCCACAACAAAACCAGCTTGAACATGGGCATCTAGCATCACATCTGATTCCATTCCAGTGAGGAAACCAAGTCTCCTGGACATCTCAATGACCCCATCACTATCACCATTTGCACATGCTAGAACCTAACCAATTTATGCATCATAAACAAAATAAAAATAGTAAGAGTTCCCGGGAATTTGCAGTTCAGCTTAAGAAAGGGTTAAAATAGTCGAGCAGCTCATAACCCTCCTGCCAAATTGAATTAATAACATGACACCATAGTGGAAAATTTTGAATTAACAAAAAAGGCACTGGCATTAGAGTCCGTTTACCATATTGATAGACACGATTGCATGATCACCTTAGTCATTACGACAACATGACTAATTAGAGGCATTTCAATTCTCTTTTGTATATTCTTTTAAATTTAGATCATTCTGCACAGAATCACCTCAACATAATCTTTAACCATGTTCTACTTCTTTATATTTATTAACTTCAGTTCAGTTAAACCAATAATTGACCTTACATTTCAAATGAGAATCTGGTTACTTCCACTCAAAATAGAGTTGGCTTAAAGTCACAGTTTTATTTCAATATAGGAACAAGATATTAAAGGGGAAAAAAAGGAAGGAGTCAATAACTGACATCTTTCACAATCTAGTTTGAATATCCAAATCTAGTCAGCAACATAAAAATTGAACAGAGAAAACAATAATCCAAATTAAGATTTCAAACCTCAGCTTAGTTATGGATAGAAAAAGATAGAGAGGAAGAGAACCAACCATTCTTAAATAATCATCAACAAATCCTTTTGAGAAATCCCGTGCTGCTCCAAAATCAATAAGATTGATTGACTTTGTAGCTTCATCATATAAGAAATTACCCCAATTAGGATCAGTCTGCACCAAAGAGAACACCTCCAAGGTTAGATGAGACCAGAAAATCAGAGTTGAAGGTGCATGATTTAAAGGAAAACTTCAAAAAGGAGTTAACATTGGAAAACATGAAGCAACAAAACAGAATAGAAAGTGAAATTCATGAACATAAAAGTACATGAGCTGTTAGCATAAAATACGACTTTTGTATTTAATTTTTTAGAAACTCAGTACTAGGAAAAGATTATAATATATGAATTCGACTCTAGTAGTATAAAAGTGTAGCCACCAAGACCAGAAGTTGACTCTACCAATGCCTAGTTAACTGATTCAACCAGTCCTTGCCAAACGGTAAAACTTTAGGCTATTTTATTATTGGTATTAATAACACTATAGCAGCCCAGTCACACTTTATAGTGTATGTCAAGCTTACTCTTTACAGTGTATAGGATGTAAACTATGCAAAGAAATAGCATAAATATTTTCCTCTTAAATCTTAACCAGTTCACAAGCATCCAACTTGGAAGTTTGTAGAAAGATATTATGACAGTTGAATATGATAGTGTCCCATTCAAACCTAATCCTTTGTCACATTTCACTCAAGTCTTTCAACAGCAATATATGCTTACTTGTCTTAAACAACACCTGAACTAAATAACTAAATCAAAATTCATCATTCAAGATAAAACTACAGACGCACTTCAAATTTTCTATGCTCAGACCTGAGTGCTCTGATTACTGATGTTACAGTGCAGTATCAACCATGACATAACAATTTCACACATGAGCACACATATAAACACAAGGAGGAACAACATGCCTGCATAAATCGGAATACAAATAACTCCATCAATGTGAGTTCCAATAACTTTTTCCCAATAGAATTACGAGTTTCCTGGTCCAGTAATGCCACTTTGTCAATTGGAATTCCTGCACAAAGCGAAAACCAACCCATGTTCAAAGACAAGCTAAAAATTAAATACAATAGAATTCTTTAATAGAATACAATTCTAGTTATTTTAATCTAAATAATGTAAATAATTCATCATTAAATTGAATAAACAATCCCAAAGAGTTGTTTTCTCACATAATCCTTTTTTCCCAATGTGAGAAATCCTTTTTTCCCAATAGAACAATAAAAATTTGTAATTAAAAAAAAAAAGCATCCCTTGTCTAATGGGCAGGACAAATAGCATCATTCTTACTGAAAGCTAAGCAATATTTGGGTAAAGAATGAATAAAAACATCATGCAAAAATCTTTGTTTCATCATAAAACTATCTCATTAAAGGTGACAGCAAGATATTCTCAAAACATGTCACTGACAATCTGACATTAAAATCAGCTTTTCTATTCTGCAATTTCAAGGAAGTGCTAGTTTGATAATCAGAACATCAATATTTAGAAATTGAAATTTTCATCAATGGTTGAAAGTTGAAACAACCTGAAGAAAGGAGGCCTTCTTATCTGATTTAGCAGCCTTTCACATATATACACTTCTATTATCCATCAGTCCAAACAGCCAATCTTGAAGTTTTTCTAACGCAAAAAAAAAAGGGAGAGGACTGAAAATATGTGTAAAAGACCAAGCTTTAAATTGCCATGTGGCATTATTTATGTATAATTATATAATTTAATAATGTTGCTTAATGTTAGCAGTCTTTCTTTTCATCCTAAGGTTTTAATGAATTAAAAACATGCAAGATGAAATAACTGAGTAAATGACTCACAAACGAGATATATGAAGTAAAATTGGAACATTAATGGGAAAAATCTTCTATTGAATTTGGAAAACTTTATCTGTTGTGCAAATAATACTATGTATTGAGAGCTTTGCCATCTAGACAGGGTCTCAAATGCAGCTGCAGCAAACAACATATAACTTTTGAACCACTTAAAAGTATAAGTATGCTACACAAGCTGTGATCCCAGAAACCTCCACTTAAGCAAGGGTGTATCACAAGAACTGGCGAAATTTATTATAATTACCACAAACAAGTTCTGTAGTTAAAACTCTTTTGCTTGAAATATCATCCACAACTATTGGAACATAAAATCCTTCTGTGTCAGCAAGCAGATCTCGGAATCGCTTCTGATTAGCTGCCTCCAACTTGTAATCACACTCGCGAGATAATTCTTCTTTGGCCACCTAGAAAAAATACAGGAAGAACGAAAGAATGCAAATTTAACATATGGACAGATATATTTGTCAAATTATGGAGACAGTGTCGTTTTAAAACAAAGTACATGAAACATTAGATAGGATAGGATGATGGGTGAAGAAGTAAATAGAAAGAAGTAGTAATAAAGGTGTTAAACAAGTCTGTATGCAGATCAAATAATTATAATTGAATGTGGTTTAGATTCAAACTGATAACTTTGAAGGCAAACCACTCAGTGAAAGGAAGGGGGACAGGGACTAAGGGATCAAAACCACTAAAGACAAGACAGTAAATTTTGTGGGTTTAAAGACTGTGAATTGAGGATATTGATATACACACACAATCAAACACATATATGAATTCTATCAATAAATAAGCACCTTCATAGCTCTGTCCAGATAAAGTCCTTCAGGAATTAGATTTGTGTAGTCTAAAAGAAGTTTCACATTCTCAATGTCACTCTCAATGCTATCTGCAACACCAGGGTACTGAATTTTCATTGCAACTTGCATGCCATCCTTTGTGACAGCTCGATGCACCTAAATTTCTTATGAGGAACCTTGTTAGGCAATACTAAGCAGAAGTGTGACAGTATAAAGTTGCATGATATTGAATGAGTTATACACATTTATGATTTGTTCATGCATAACATGCACACATGGTGCTGCTAGGACAATGCAAATTTTCTTTCTTGGAATTATATCAAACATAAGATCTCATATATAAGGAAAGGAACTATAGCAAATGTTGGCATTCTTATAAGAAGGACTTTTATGTTACTATGAATTCAAAGTGAATTAGATAGTCCAAAGTCACCTTAGTCTGGCTTTAATGAAAAAGTGCGGAAAGCAAGATTTTGAGTTCAGAGCTCATCAGATATGTTTATCTGTGACTGATCGAAAAATGATTATTAGAGCTCGAAGAACCATATATATTGAAGATATAAATAATTCAACTCTTTTAGAAAGGGAAAAAAAATAGTCCAAAGGCACAAAGGTTAAGGAATTTAAAAAATAAGCTGAACACATGAAAAATGACTCTGTAATATCTAAAGCAAAGTAAATAACAAAACAGGAAAAGAGATGGCCGTTTTGGGTATTTGAAATTATTTGAGAAAAACTTGAAGCCAAACAGAAAGATGAAATGATGGAAAATGGTGACAACTACAGAATTTTAGCGCTCAAAACCAGCAAAGGATGAAATGATAGATTTAAAGCAACAATAATACAAGCATACATACCTGGCCAATACTTGCAGCAGCTATAGGTTCATAATCAAAACTAATCAATTTTGATGACCAGTCAGGACCTAATTCAGCATTTAAAACCTGATTAAGCTGGCTCTTTGGCATCACATCTGCACCTTGACGGACAATTTCTAACGCAGCCAGGATCTACAGATAAAGGATAGAGAGTTTACTTTTTAAGTCACATAAAAAATAAACAAAAGTCATTCACTGATTCCTTCATGGAACTGCTGACCCATCAATTAGAGAAAAGGAAATTCTGATTGGGCAGAAATTCATACTATTTTGCTTCCCAGCATTTATAAAAATACAAGAGACAATAGCAGGAAATATGACAATTATAACCCCCATTTTTCAAGAGACTCCATAAATCAGATAGAGCTCTGTAAAATAAGAGTAATGATATGTACACACCACTTTTTTCACACCATTTTTACACTTGGTTAACAATGAGTAAATGTTTGGTTAATACAGCATATCATTTGGTTAATGAGTTTTACTAGCTTGTAAGTGATTGGTTACCAAAACTCATTAACCAAACAATATACTGTATTAACCAAAAATTTACTCATCGTGAACCAAGTGTAAAAGTGGTGTAAAAAAAATGGTGTGCAAGAATCATTATTGGTAAAATAATAATATATTCACAACCTAATTAGCAAAGCTGCAAATATCCAACTGTAATCAGCCATTGTAAGTTGCAAGTGCCCACTCTCAACATGTAAGATACAAAAATTCTTTTTTTTCCATAGAAACAGATATCTATGGCTTATTCCAATAATTATCTAAGATAACTACTATGACAGAACTCAATCTCCCCCAAATTTATTAGAAAGTATAAGAGAATGCATGATAACCATCCAATTTGACTATACAATTCAGATTTTTATAAATTTATTAATATATATCCTGTAATAGACATATTGAACTTTTCAGAAATAAGCACCCTTAGTATCTCAGCTTCAGCTAAAATTGCACAATGTCCGCTAACAATCCTAATTACTATCATCATTATCAATATGCCTCTTGATAAATAACATACATATTCACGATACATAACTGTGCATCATAATAATTAAATCATAAGCATAAAAGACCGGTCACAGTACCGGAGCAGGAACAAGAGATTCATCTTGTATGCTCAGCATCTGCCCAATTTTGAGTGCTGCTCCACGCATTCTACATAGTGCAAGAGCTAAGCGTTCCGCATTTTTTTCAGACAAGAATGGGGAAAGTGCAGATTGATTGTCTGGTGAATTAGGTCCACCAAAGACAAGCCTCTTGGCAGATTCCTGAAGTGTTCCCCATGCAAGACCAGCTCCAAGCCCAGCAAACCTACAATTTGATAATGACACTTGAGTTAGGGATCATAGTAAATTCTTACATCACAATTATATACGAGATATTTTTCCAAGAGCCTGCCATATATTATGAACTTGAAGGAGAAGAGAAGATATTAAAAACCAAAAAAATGTAAATAATCGAGCATCCTGTGTTTTACTCAATCCATTTCAATCACAAGTTAAGAAACAAACAGGAGAAAAGGAAGTTGAATCAAGAACCAAACAGCACTAACCCGAGAGCCCTGGAAAATGGAGTCGCAGGAACTTTCCTCTCTCTGGGCCTTCGTTTCCTCAATGGCGGTGCAGTTGCCACTTCCCCACTCGCACCTCGATCGCCATCAACCGCTTCAGCAGAATTCTGAATCTCACTGTTCGGCGAGGGACAAACAATTGCATCAGAAACAGAAGCTTCCCCAAAATCCTTTGCTGGGGACTCAGTGCCGTCGTTACCAACCGCGACGTGATGATTTGCTTCAGAAGAAAAATTGGCAACGTTATCATTGTTTGTTGTTGTTGTTGTTGAGGAATCAGATTGAGAAGGATGGGTGAAATAAACAACGGAATGAGTAGGGTGTTTAGTGTTAGAGGAGGATCCAGGGTTTGAGAATTGGCGAACCTTTCCTTTGGTGATGCCGGAGAGGTCAGTGGCTGAAACAAGTGCTTTCTTGATTAGGGTTTCGAAATCGAGAGGCGAAGAGCGCTTCACGAATTCGTTGGTGATCAGAGAGAGGCCATTCAAGAGCCTGCTAAGTTCCTTGAACGAACCCATTTTGGTGTTGTTCTGTATTATTAGTCAATAGCCACCAAGATTATATTAATATGGAAATGTCAGAATTTGATGGCAGGTTTTAGGTTGAGATTCAGAATCATCTTGCTTCTTCTTCGATTGACTAGCAGCACAATTTTGGTGGTTGATTTGAAATTCATGTGTCAGAACCAAACAGGATTATCAACACTTACGTGGGCTTTGCCACTTCCATGAAACTAGGAAAGAAGGAAGAAATAAAAATGATTTGTTTGAAATTTGTTTTTTTTCTTTTTTGGTACGATGAAATTTGTTTTTGTTGGTATAATGATTTGCTTAAATTTATTTTCTTTTTTTTTTTTATGGGAGAGAGTACATTTTCAGTTTCTACCTTCTTAGTTTCAGTAAATCAATAAATAATATTTTAGTCAGATTGAATTTTTTTTTTAAGATCATGGTGTTTTTACACATTTTTTTTTGTATAAGGTTAATTTTTATTTGAACATTAATTTTTTCTTGATCACAATATGATTTTAGTAAGATTTGAATTTTGTCCTATAAGTAAAGTTTATCCATATAAAATTTAATTTGTCAACTAAGTCACACCTCATAATTTTTAATTATTTGAATTTAGATCCTCAAGTTTTGCCAATAAAGTTGTTTTTATTCTTTTTTTTTTAGTGGAAAGGTATTTATTCAACCAAATTTGGCAACAAATCAAGGGTCAAAGCTTCATAAATATAATTATGAGTTTCTTCAAACCAAACATGATCAGGATTAAATAAAGGAAATTTAGCTAAAGAGTGTGCCACGTGGTTGGCCTCTCTTTTAGTATGTAAACATTGAAAATTTTTAAAAGATTTACTAATATTGTAACAATCAGAAATAATCATTCCTATGTAAGAATGCTTTATTCTTGAAGACTTCATTGCTTGAGCCACTTGTAAGAATTTTGTTTCAGCATGTATATTAAGGAATGATAACTCAAGTGCAAGCTGCAATCCCATGCGCAAAGCCATTGCCTCTGCAAGTGTTGCATCTTCCACTAAGGCAAAATGCATTGAGGCTGCAGCACATGACCTCCCATTTTCATCTTTGATAATTATTCCTGCACCCCATACTCCTTCTCTAAGACATGCTACATCTACATTTAATTTAAACCAACCCATTGGAGGTGGAGCCCATCTAGGATGTTGTTGATGAATTTGACCAAGCTCAGTGATAACACTCTCCAAAAAGATGATTTGAACTGAGTAATTGATGACCATGCCTTTTGAATGGTTTGTTGCAAAGAAATATCAACATTTTCAAAGCATTTTATATTTCTAGCAAACCAGATTCCATAAATGAGAGATAAAACTAATTCCACATTTTCCAAGTTGTTTTTATTCTTGTTGTTGTTAGTTACTCTTAAATTTATAAATTGAACTATTTCCATCAATTTTTGAATGTTTTAATTTTTTTGGTGAACTTTTACTACTTTATATAGGTTTTTGTCTAGGGATGGCAATTTGCCCTGCCCCGACCCGTTCCGATCTGTCCCGACCCGTTCGGGTCGAGTAAGTCAACGGTTGACCGGGTATCGGGGCAAATTCGAGTTTTACCCGAATGTATTTTTTCGGGTATGGGGCGGGGTCGGGTATTGATTGTCCCGATCTGTTACCTGCCCCGAACCCGCCCCGAATATAATATAATATATTAAATATATAAATAATATTATATATCTCTTAATCTAACCATAATTTTCCCCCTTTCTCACAACTCAAACTTTCCCCTTTCCCCTTTCTATTATATTTGATTTCTTATGAGAATTTGTTTCTTTATGCTTTTGCATAATTTTGTTTGTTATTTTGGGGCTTTGTTTCTTGATGAATATTATGATGTATTCAAAATAACTATGATGTAATAGTCTTGAATCTTTGTGCTAAATTAAAATTGTCATAAACAGGGCGGGGCGGGGCGGGAACGGGGTAGAGAAATACCCACGGGTTCAAGTATGGGGAGTTTTTTTAATCCCCGACGGGGAACGGGGCAAATTGTATGTAAACGGGGCGGGGACGGGTAGTGAAAAATCCGCCCCGATCCGCCCCATTGCCATCCCTATTTTTGTCATGGTACAAATTATGTATCTATGTAAAATATTTTGTTTTGTGTCATATGATCTATGGATTTATTTTATTTTAATGTAAAAAAAATTACAATATCTTCTAATAATGTATTTTTACTCTAAGATATCAAACTCTTTTAATAATATTATAAGTCATGATCAGATGATAGTATAAAATTTTTTATACTAATAATAAATTAAAATTAAACTATAATTATAAAATCTTTTAAATATACTCATAAAATTATAAACACTTAGTTTTCAACTATTACAAAAGCTTCTTCTCGTAACTTTTAATTTTTAACTTATGAAAATAAAGTAAAAACAACTTATATGAGTTACAAAAGTTATTTTCTTAAGTTCTTTGAAACAATCATAAAATATTTTATAAGTACTTATTATAATATATGTCTAAATAAAGTTGAAACTTAAAACTAAGCCCGTCCATATCCATGTAATCAATAGTAATAAAATGTTGCGATTGAAGTTTTGTATCAATAGTATTCTCGTTCCTTCATAATGACAACAAATATGTGTTAGTACTGTACTTCTGAATTTTGACGTTAATGTTAAGTGAAAATTGTCAATAAATAAATAAATAGTATGCTGAAAAGTTTAACGTTATTAGATGAAGATTGTAAGAGAATGTTTTCTCTACAACCAATTTTTATTTGTTTTCAATTGATATAAAACCTATGCAGCGTGTCTATGGTAATTTTAATTCCAGGAAGAAAAAAAAGATATGTATAATCAGTTAGCTGCAATTTCTTACGTTGCCAATTCGTCTTAATAACGATGGCGTTACAGTGCATATGGGTAGTAGCTAGAGTTTGATTTCATAAACTGCAATTGATGGAATTCTACGAAAAGAATAAGCATTTTGTTTTCAAAATGAGAAGGAATATTTTGACAAAAAAGAAAAAGAAAAAGAGAACGAATATGTTGTGGTTGTAGTATTATACTTCTGGATTCTGACGATAATTGCAGGAGCGAACGATTCCACGTTGCTGTGGCAGTATAAACCAGCACCCTTACGGTGCGTTTGGTTAAAGGTTTTAAAAAATATTTTTAGGAATAGCATGCTCAGGAATAATATTCTCAGGAATGGTATTCTCAGGAATGATGATTACTACGTTTGGTTAACTAAAACCTTTCTTGGGAATGACTCCAACCGTCGGCGACAGTAGCCGATGTCGTCTGTAACCGTCAACCTCTGCAGGCGGCAGACGTGGCTGGATTCTGGTGACTAGGGCGGTGGCTTAAGTCGTCGAATTTCGGTAACCGGTGTGGTGGCTAAAGTCGTCATTCATTATTAGTCGCCGTTGGCTTGCGATGGCTAAATTTCGGTGACTATCACGGAAGTTGAAGTTTCCGGCTACCGTCAATTGGAGGCGGTGACAGAGGTAGCTGGATTCCGGTGATTGGCCATCGTGAATAGTGGTCGATGGTGGCCGATGGCGATCACCGGCAATGATATAACGGTTGTTGGTTAATGACATGTCAATAGAAGGGTAGATATTTTGGACATTTCACATAGCAAAAATATTCCTATATGGGAATGTTGCAAACCCACCTCCTCCCATGGGAATGAAAATGTGGGAATGTTAGTTAAAAATCATTCCCGGGAATTATTTTATGATGGGAATGTTTTTTCAAAATTTGTACCAAACATGAGAATCCAATATTCCCATATAAGAATTCAAAGAAATAAAAAAACAATCCTCGAACGAAATGCCCCGTTAATGAATGATTATTCGGCTTCGACTAGTAGCATGAGGGTATTTTTCAACGGGTAAAGTCTACCCACGTAACCTCGTAATTAGCAGAGAAGGTCGGAAGGTATTTGAACCAACTCTTTTGGTATCTGATTTGGCTGCAAAGGACATCAAATAACAAGCATTTCAATGCTCATATGCTTTATTTAGTTTATTTTAATCATAAGAGTAGCAATGATGCTCATGTTCCATTATAGAAAAAGAATAAACCTCATCTTCACCACCCAATCTCTAGATTATGCCTCCCTTTTCCTTGGTATGAAGATGGGATTGTGCCCCCAGCATTATATCTGCTTTCCTTCAAGTGGTGTATGTAGAGATAACACATTGCCAACATGCATTGGAGCATAAACTTATAATTAAACAATAAATCTCAACTCCTAATAATTAGTGGAGTTAATATAAGGAGAAAACTTACATAAGGTTTCATAATAATTGTGGTATTTTTTTTAATTAAAATATAATATATATTTTAATTTTTAATTTTAGTGTCACATCATCTTTATTTTTAGTGCTGATAATATAATAATATAATATGTATGGCACAGAAAATGAACGGTAGCGAAAACATCGAAGGTAGATGAAGAGTTCTACCAATTGAAAATGCTCACCGCCTCAGAAACTTCAAGCGTCACCTCGCACATTAAGCTTAGTGGTGGGTCCTCATGCAAATTCATATACACGTATAAATAGATTCTGTGAGCCACGACCAGTTCGTGCTGTAGAGGTGTTACGCTCAAACACTATAGTCCAGGTATTGCTTCGTTTCGTTCCGTTCCAATTATCATACTTTTTTTCTCGGTTCACGAATGTCATGTTCCTGTGCATAAAGTTTTTTTTTTTTTTAAAGTGAGTTTATTTGGTTCACACTGATGGGCATGCTTCATGCATTGATTTTATCATGACCCATGAAATGACTGAATACTTACTTATTTTGTCGTTTTAAAATCAGGCAGATTCGAGATTATTGAGCTATAAATTGCAAGATTTGGCCTTTGTACCTATACTCCTTTGAGATCGGTTCACGAGGTATGTCTTTTTTCTGGTCAAATTTGGCGCGCTACCATCTTAACTTCTGGGACTCTTTGCTTTGAAACTAGTATGTTAGGAGCGTTATATAGTAGTATTTCTATTTCAGTTGGCCATATTCTTATGATCAAACTTCAAATATGGTTCCCATTAAGCTAGTGCAAGTGATGACACTTGCACTTAAGATTTCAAGGCATGCCTCAGAGAGAGGACATGAGAAAATTTATGTGCGGTTTACTGAGCCAGGGCTTCTCTCGAAATTGTAATTAACAAATTCACTAAACTTTGTTGCAGATTAGAAATTCTTTAAGATGGATACTGCTCACAGGATTGCTGGAGTCAAGTACGAATGCTTGCTTTTCGGTATGCTTGGTGCAACTCAAGTAGCGCAATCTCACATGTTTCACAAGAGATTATTACCATTTTGGTTTAACTTCCGAATTTAAATTTGATGAACTGTTAGTTTAAAATATTATTTAAAAAAGTTAAATTTCTTAGATAATTGTTATAATTAACAATACATAATTAGATGATACAATCCTTAATATGCCTACCTGCTACAAAATTACAATTGAAATTTTGGCTGTTTTATGTGATACAATTTGGGAGTTAGACGACAAAGGAAAAGAAAGAAACAGAAGGAAATATGGAATTAAAATATAATTTCCCTTTTTTTTTGTTTAGATGTTTAAAATAAATTAAGGAAAGGAAACGAAGGGTTAAATGAAAAAAAAATGGTTAATGATAATGTGTTTCCTCCTAATATTTCCAAATTGAAAGAACTTAAAAAGGTGGAGCTTAGGAGGTTTTGGGGTCAGTGGTAATACCTTGACTTCCCTTAATGATACCCACACAAGGAAGAGGATACAATTAAACCATTTCTTCCCTCTTCTTTTCTCTCATTCCTCTCCAACCAAACACACTGTAAACCTGTTCTATTACTACAATTGTAAAGAGGAAAAAGGGGACTGATATTAATTTCTGGCTCCAAATGTTTTTCGCAGATATGGATGACACTCTCTACCCATTAAGCTCAGGTCTCAATTTGGCATGTCGCAAGAACATACAAGGTACAAACATAAACCATGAGGGCGAATATAACTATAATGACTCTAATGTTCAGATAATATGTGACAGAAGTACTATATTATTATTAACCAATCTTGTTTACAGAGTATATGTTGGAACACTTGCATATTGAAGAAAGTGAAGTACCAAAGATGTGCCTGGATTTGTATAAGGAATATGGGACAACTATGGCAGGATTGAAGGTATAAAGAATCAGCATTGCCCTCAGTTTTCTCTTCTGAAATAATGATTCACCATCGATGATACAATATCAATGAGTTTATAAGTTTCAGTCTTAATTTCCTCTCAGGCCCTTGGTTATGAGTTTGACAATGATGAGTTTCATGCTTACGTACATGGAAGATTACCATATGAGAAACTGAAGCCTGATCCAGTGTTAAGGAACCTTCTGCTTTCCATGCCTCAGCGTAAAATAGTATGTCAGAAAAAGTTCAACCTTTGATATTAGTTTGTTCAGTAAAGAGCATTCCATAAAATTCTGAGACCTGAAAATGGTCTTTACAGATATTCACCAATGCAGATCAAGCACATGCAGTTGAAGTTCTCAATCGACTGGGCTTGAAAGATTGTTTTGAGAGCATCATATGCTTTGAAACGCTTAACCCTCCAAAACAAATTAATTTCATAGATGTACCGGATGATAATCATGTGTTCACGGGGAGCACACAGTTTAACAATGCCTATGATTTAACAGAGAGAGGATGTTTCAGCTCCAAGTCACAAATCCTCTGCAAACCATGTGTGGAAGCCATTGAAGCTGCTATTCGGATTGCTAATGTGGATCCAAAGAAAATGGTAAGATTGATTACTTACCTAAAAGGTCACAGGAGAAGATTACTTCTTTTATGTGTTTATCTATATGTTTTTGGCCTTTCGTTCCAAAATTCTTGGAACCAATTTATCAGAGTTTTCTTCCATCTTCCGCAGATTTTCTTTGACGACAGTGCTAGAAATGTTGCAAGTGGAAAAGCAGCTGGACTTCACACAGTTATCGTAAGCTATAATTTGCCATCTATGCATCTTATTTGGAGATCTAAGAAATTAAATGACTCCACAATTTGTGTTCATATCTAATGCAAGCTAACATACTGATGGCAGGTGGGACGTTCAGACTTGGAGCCTGGAGCTGACCATGCCCTCAATAGCATTCATAATATCAAAGAAGCATTACCTGAAATATGGGAGGTTGAAGAAGGCAATCAACAGCAAATTATCCAATCCCCAGCAGTTGAAACCATGGTCCTTGCATAAGTTTTGCTTCAATCAAACATTTTAGTAAACTTATCAAGCAAATCAAGAGTTTCTAGCTCAGCAGAGTTTTGTCTATCTAAATTCACAATAATTTCGCAATTGTCTCCATAGAATGGTGATGCTTAAATATGTGAATCATGCAATTAGAATCATGAAATGGATGGATAACTTCTAAATGCAAATAGCAGAAGCAGTTTGTAAGAGAAGAAGACAATACCATATTTATTAAGTGTTTGGTACGAGTCTAGTAATACAAAATATGGGTGTTGTATTTCTCCAAATAATAATTCACTACATGGACTTCTCCTTGTCTCCGAATGGCATCCAATTTTCCTTTCAGCAGAGAGCAATGATAATTCAACCACATACTGGAGATACCCATAACACTCAACCCACCCACCCCCCACCCCCCAGCGCAAATCCAACACCACACACACACACACACAAAATAAATAAAAAACTCCTCAAAAGACCTAGAAGCTTGGAAATTGTAATTGACAATCAGAAAAATGAACTGCAATTCATTCAGTGTAAGGATCAACCATCTGTAGGCAGTTCTCCACAATTAACAATTCTGCATGGCTTCCGAGGGCCATCTAACTTGCTTGTCTCCTGGGATTCAAGTGTCCTCACAACATCCAGTCCATCAATGACATGGCCAAACACAACATGGCGATTGTCTAGCCATGGAGTCTACATCATGAAATAACATCATTTACTTCATATCAAATCCAAAAGTTAAACCAATTTCAAACAATGTGTATATCTGATAGTTGAAATGTAAAAGACTAGGATAGTTTAGGTAAATAACTGAGCACTAAAATATGTGAAATCGCCTTGCCAGCAATATACTCCAATCAACTGGACAAATCAAAATTGAACACGTAGAACATAGAATGTTCTTAGATCTGAAAACAGACTCAAAAGAATAGCCATAGCCTTACTTAGTGAGAGACTTCTCCAACTATGAAAACGATAAATTAGTGAATATTGATTTTAGGCTTAATTACACTTCTGGAGTTCTGGTCCTTTTACTTCTATTAATGTTTGATTTGGGTCCCTTTAGTTTTAATTGCAGCAATGTTATCCCCATAGTTTTAAAATTGATGCTATTAAGTTCTCTTGTGAGATTCATGTTTATGTTGCACTCTTTTTTGTTGATGTGGCATTGTGTTATATCATTTCCACATAAGCAAAGTCAATAAAAATCACATAATCAAATTTTATTCCATATCAGCAAAAAAGACATTGCCATGTCAGCAAAGATAGTGTCATGTCGACATCAAACTGCCAAGGAAAAACTATGAGAATAAAATTGTAGCAATTGAAATGAGAGGGACCAAAATTGAACTTTAGTAAAATTAGGAGGATCAAAAGAGTAATTAAGCCTTTATTTTATCAGTAGACCAAGACAATGGATGCAGTGGCATCTACAATTGTCTTGGCAATAGTTTTAAACGGTAGATAAGGATGCCTTTGACTAAAACTCATAAAAAGTAAGGGGTATAAAGAGTTTTACTTGGGGTTAATTAGAGTTTTCAAAATATAGGCTGCACGCATTTAGTGGCTTCTTCAAGAACTAAAAGAGATGTATGGTCTTCTTCTAAGTTCTATTTGCTTTCACTATTTTCAGGAAAGTCCTTTGAAGTAATGTTACTTCTAAAAATTCCTTGTTTATAAAGAGGGGGAGGTGGGGGAAGGCCAGGAGGGGTGCAAATTCTTTTCAGAAACAAATGCATAAAAAGAATATACGCTTTATCTGATTCTTAAAGCGAAAGAAGGACAGCACATGTCTCTCACCTTTACAGTGCAAATAAAAAATTGACTACCATTGGTATTAGGACCGGCATTTGCCATGCTCAAAATTCCAGGACCAACATGCTTCACTGCAAGGAAGTGTTTTTTTTTTATATATTAGCAACATATCAGCTATCCATTGAAAGTCCAATCAGAAGAAGATTAAGTAAACTATTTTATATTGGAACAACAGTCAAATCAGAACTTTTAATACCAATCACTATTGAAATTTTTTAAACAATATTACTATTCAAGCACCAGCAGAGACATACAGGCAAAACTCTCATCTTCAAAACTAGAACCATAGATACTGACTCCACCAGTGCCCTGCAGCCAATTAAAGCATATTTTAAGTGATAAGAAACATTATCACCCATAGCACGATGCATTGGCAATGTGAAACTGCATGCACACATTAGCATATATACACAGGCATACAAACAAAATATAACAGAGCTCACATCTCCTTCAGTGAAATCCCCTCCCTGAATCATGAAATCTTTGATTATACGATGGAAGGAGGATCCTTTGTAACCATATCCTTTCTCTCCTGCACAGAGATTATTCAACTTGATGTATAAAATGCTGTGTCACACAATCCATTTCACAATAATAATCACAACTACAACAAGAACAATCCTGCAGAAAAATTTGATTGCTTGCCTGTGCACAAAGCACGGAAATTCTCAACTGTTTTAGGAACAATCTCTCCAAATAGGCCCAATACAATCCTGCCAACAGGTTCACCCCCAATTTCTACATCAAAGAAACACTTGTTTGTCACTTTGGCTTGCAGCTCTAGAACCTAAAAGTAACCAAACCACGTAAGATAATAAACCAACATATTAATCACAGAAGAATTGACTAATGCAGATAGCCAAGAATTTTTCTGGTTAAAGCAATGAATACGATTTTTAACATGGGAATTGAAAAATCCAAATACTACTCATTCTAAATGATTCTATGATCAATAAGAGGTCCAAATTTCAGTAATTGTTTCTAAGATCAAGTTTAATAAAGTGCTCTCCATTCTCCTAATACCCAAGTGGGCAGAAATAAGCACAAAGTAATAGTTAGAGATCCTGAAGGTATTATTCTTATACTCCTCCACAGTCTCACATTGGCTTAGAATTTTTCTGCTTCCCAAATCACAAATTTTAAATGACACACTTACATTTTCAGCAGCATTGGTACACGTCATTCTCCTATATGTGACTGGTTTTGCTTCAGATTGTCGTGTGATAGAAAACCTCGCAGTCGCAGCATAATGAGATCTTGATGCCATTGTTTTACTGAAACCAAGCTGCGATCTGGTAATGCTACAGACCATATGTGGCCTTCGAACCTTTGACACATCTTGTCTAAAATTCCCCTGGAAAAAATAACAAACTTTTCCCATTATTAATGTAGACAAACAGCTGCCTTTAGTAGCACATTCTATGGTTGGCTAATATTAAAATGTTAAGACCACCTATTACACAATTAGCTAAGATGAACATATGAGGGCATACCTAATAGGATAGACATATTTGCATACACAATTCAATAATCATTTCTAGCAGAGGTCCAACGATAACATGGCATGTTTGAAAGAGTATACAAATAGTAGGCAAAGCCGAATTTAGGCAGAATGAATTATAGATGATTGAGTAATACAGCGAAAGGCGTAATGGATTATAAATCGCAGAATAAATTGAGGCATTTGAAGACAAAATGTCAGGCATAAAAATTATATTACAGAAGACAGCTATGAAGCACATACACTGGTTGCTTATAAAGAAAGCTGAAGGCCCCATTCTCTGCTGATGAGATAAACAACACCAGCCCATTGAGATAGTAAGATGCTCTATCAACTGCAGAATATTAAGTGCAGATGGATATGAAAAAGAAAAAAAGAATAGCTTCAGGAACTTCAGATGTGCCCAGGAGCAACCCAGAACACCACATGGGTAAAGGTATAAACTTTATTATGATAGCTTAGATAAAAGACCCTTTTTTAACACCTTCAATTATTCAATTATGATTTTGAAATACCATTCCAGTTCCACACCATCTTCTCAGTTTTCAAGACACAAAATGAGCATGATTCATGAAAAGGAAAAGAACAAAGGAAAATAGTTAATAATAGTAACCTGGATATGATAAAAACGAGGAAATAGGTTCTGACTTAGCACCAACTGCGTTGAGAATGAAGATGCCATTGCTGGCTAACAACTTAACTGGAAAAATGGCCGAAACCTTCTGGGTCTATCAGCCTATGCTCTCTCAGTCTCTCTCTCTACACACACACACACACAAGACTCAAGTTTCGATTCTCAGTTGAACTGAAGGTATTGAATGGTGAATGACGGCACACAGCGGAACGTAAACGGATAAAGGGTTCTAACTTTTTTCTCTCCCAAATAGCCTAACATCGCTCAGGTAATATATTAAAATTTTATTTTTGATTAACTGATACTGTTAATAAATTATAATATTTTTATATAAAATAATAATAATTTCATTATTAAAAATAGAAAATCATTTATTACATTAATATAATCCTTTCTTATTAATTATTTTAAAATATAAAAATATTAAATTCTTTAACTAATAAGTCATGCATCGATTTCTCAGTCATCAGCTAGACTCACGGGCTGTAAATAAATTAACGTCTTGTTTGGGGTTTTTTATATAAATATACTTAAAAAAAATTATATACTATTTTATTATATTTTTAAAATTATGTATTAAAATATATTTTTTTCTATGTTTAAAATTTAATTTTTTTTAACATCTTGTTGAGAAGTCGGTTTTCTCAAATTGACTTCTCAACAGGTTTTAAATTAAAAAAAAAACATGTTGGGAAGTCAGTTTGAGCCAAATCGACTTCTCAACATAAAAAAAAAGAATATTTTAGTATATAATTTTAAAAGTGTGGTAAAATGATAAATAAATTTCTTTTTAGATATATTGATATAAAAAAGCCTTTTGTTTGGATAAATTTATATTTAATTTATTTTTGTTTATTTATTATAATAAGAATTTATAAAATATTTTTATTTTGTTTGGATTAATTTATTAAAATAACTTCTAAAACTTATATAAGTTGTTTTGAACTTATTTTTATAAGTTAGAAATTCAAGCTTATACAAATAAATATTTATAGAAGTTGAAAATAACTTACATGTTAGTTATTTTTACAATAATTTTTTACAAAATTAACTTTAAGAAATTAACACAATTCATAATATATCTCTCAAATACATAATATTTATTTTAAAGGGTGTATAAAATACTTCTTGAAATATTTATCCAAACGTTATTTAAATAAATTTTATTTAAATAAAAATTTATATAAACTATTTACCAAAACAGAATCTACTTAGGCCATAATTCTTCATCAAAATAAGTGGAAAAAATATGAAAAAAAAAAGACGAAATTGTCATTACCCCACTGTCTTTAGTTAATTTTCTCTTTCAGCAGGAGAATTTTTGTTTTGACTCGTCTTTGATAGAGATGATTCTCACATTTCACCATCATTCAAAGTTATTTTTTTTAAAATGTAAATAGAAGTGAGGTAAGAAATCTTAAGTTAAAAGTTCGTACCAAAAAATTGAATAAAATTACAAGGTGTTAATTAATCTAAATGATAAATTTTCTTAAATTTATTTCTAAGGTTAAAATTATTAAAGTGGATTTAGAGCGTTAAAAATCTTAGAATTCAACTTTATTTATTTATTATTGTTTTACATCATATATTTACTTAATATATATTATAGGCTAAAATGTAAATATTCTATTTGTATTTGATCTTTTAGCAAATAATTTTTTTATAGTTCAACTCGTTTAAAATTCTAATAGAACATGTTGTTTGTAAAAAAAAGTGAATCAATTGAATTGGATTTGAATATAATTATTTTTGTTATACAATAAAGGTTTTTTGAGATAATTTTGCATTAACCAAGACTATAAGTCTCTCTTTGACTCATTTTAATTTAACAAGTGTGCTACTAGATAAGTTTAATTTTTCTAAGTTTCGTAACAATTTGGATAGAATGAGCTATTTGATGTAATTACAAATTTGACTGAGTTAATTATTGAAATTAAAATTGCAAAAAAAAAGTTTAAAATAATTACTTACATGCAAGGTAGTTTTGCCATATTCCAAACATAAAAGGTCATTCGTAAATCAATTAAATTATTTTTAATAAATTAACTAAATTTTAGTAAAATAAGATTACAAATATGATGTTAAATAATGACAACAAAAAATGGTTAGTAGATCTAAACAAAGTATTATTTAGGTACACAGAAAAATGAATATTTCCTGTCGTGTTTCTTTGATGGGTTTTCCTAGTTACAGGCTCATCAAATTGGGCCAGGCTTTCAATACTTTAACATCCAACACGTAATGCACGTGCAATACCAAAAGAAAGAGGGAGATTTACATGTAAAAAATATTTTTAAATAAATAATTATAATAAAAGTCAAATATCATTTTTTTGGGTACAAAGTCAAATATCATTTTAACTTATGAATCAAATAACTATTCGTTCTTAAACTATAATTAATATCGTAAAAAGTTGGATACATCTAAGTCTTTCAAGGAAAAAAGTCTCCAAGGAAAACTTGTAAGCATGCATCCTCTCACCTATTAGGATGTGAAAATAGGCCGATCCCGACGAAAAATTAGGAAAGTTCAAAGTCAAGTTGTGGGTCGGGCTAGGGACAGCTCAAATCACGTTGTGGGTTGGTATAGTTTGGCTCAAAAATAGGCTCCCATGATTCAGGGCTGATTTCGCAGTGTGAAATTTTGTTCTTTTGGTATATATTTAATATTAATTTATTTATGTTCTGTTTAACTAATTTTCTTTGAATTTAAACAAACAAAAAATCAAATTTAGTGAATATATTATAGTATTTTTCTTTCCATTCATATATCATGTTTACTTGTTTTAATTTTTTAAATTAATTACTTTATGATTCAAAATATACTTCGTGAATACATCTTAAAATATTTAGACCAAAAATAATGTAGTGATCTTGACGTCTTATGTTATTAACACTTAATATAATTATATTATATTTATATCTAATTAGTCTATATAATTTTTATAAATTTAAATTGTATAAAAATTTTATTTATCAATAACTTATTATTATAAGTATAAAAAATTAAATAAAGATTAAAAAAAAGTGAGTAACCCGTAAATTAACTCATAGCCAGTGTTATTAAAACCGGACCGGACCGTCCGGTCTGCCCGGTGGACCTGTAAATCGGTCAAGTGACCGGTCCGAGTGACTAGTTGGATCTGGTATGTCTCAGAACCGGTCCGACCCGGCCGGTTTTGAATGAAAACCGGTGACCCGGTTGGTTGAACCGGAACCGGCGGGTCACTAAATTAAAAAAAAAACTTTTAAATTTTGAAAAATCATAACTTTTGACTCGTTTGTCTGATTTAAACTAATTATATGTCCATTTCATATAACTTTTCGAGATCTACACCATGGTAGTCATATTTTTTTCAAAATAAATATATTTTAGTTATTTATAATGATAAATATCATCATATGTAGTGTGTATTTATATATATATATGTATTTAAATATTTATTTAATTTTATGCGGTTCGACCAGTGACCCACTGATTGAACTAGTGACCCAGTACCTTGACCGAGTCGACTACCGGTCCGATTTTTATAACTATACTCATAGCATATATTTCCACCAAAAAAAAACAAAAAAAAAAAAACTCAGCGCATATATAAAACTGGCCTGGGCTATCTATTAGCAAATCCGCAATAAACACTACCCAAAATTAGCTTGACTCAACAATTGACACCTCTAGCCCGAACCTCTTCGTCATTGGATTTTCAGACGAAAATTGGCCCCAAAAATGAAGACGACAAAATGATAAAACTCGGCTCTGATCAGTGGTTTCCTTTGTTTTGTTAGTGACCACTTATGTTGTGGCTGTGGAAAGAAAAGAGTTCGTTAGAGAACACAACACAAGACAACAACAATGCTCGGATTTCCAGCGTCCCCAGAATCACACTCTGCCTTCCTATTCCTACAAGCTGCGCCTTGTTGTTGTTCTAATTCCATTCCCACAACCCACTCTCTCTTATTCTTGCACCCTTTTCATTTCAACACCATTCCCCTACCCAACTATTCCCTTTCCACTCCCCCTTCTCCCAAACCAAGCTCCATCAAGTTCAGACCTTTCTTGTATTGTGCTTCCAAATCCGACCCCACCACTTTGGCCGGTGACGACGGGGACGAGGACGACCATGATTGTTCTTCTGGGAATTTGTTGGTGGTAGATGATGATGATGCGGTTGAAGAGTCAGAATCGTTAGCTGAGGATGGGGTCTACATAGAGGTCAAGAAGGTGGAGAAGAACTCCCGCAGAATTCAATCCAAGATTTCCATTGACGCACCGCTTGCGGCTGTTTGGAGCATCTTGACTGATTATGAGAAATTGGCCGATTTTATTCCTGGCCTTGTTGTCAGCAAATTGCTACAAAAGGGTGACAAATTTGCTCGTCTTTTGCAGGTTGGTCCCAGTTTAAAGCTGTAACCGTTTTTTATGAAATTAGTTGCATGTTTTTGGCAATGTGTAAATCATGTCTCATAATACATTTTGCTAACTTTCAAATAATATGTTCGGGTTGTTTCCCTAAGTTTTCCCTTCCCTCATGACAACTTGGGCAATAAGGTAAATCCCGGAAAATAGTATCAGTTATGCTGTTGTGGAATAAACTTCATGCTGTCCTCATAATGTGTTATTGTCTGAAGATTCTGTGCTGCAGTGAATCGTGAAACTAAAACATTATAGGATGCCCTTGATGACACTGTTTTCAGTCTCAATAAGATCAACCTTGATGCAGGATGGGAGCTGTTTAAATCAACTAGACCTAGAATGGCAAATGGACAATCTATTATCTATTACTATAAATAATTTTTGTTCCAAGTCTGCAGATCGCATACTTTTTTGACACCTGGCTGCATGTGTTTTTTCCCCCCTTCCGTCTCTGCTCCTTCTGCTCTTTCTCTGATATCCTAGATACTTACTAGAGCTGGTTGTTGCATTGCAGCCGGCTCAAAAAGAAGATTCCAATTTTGGGGAGTTATTGGTCTGTTTCATATAGATTACCTTGTTTGGCTAATTCTTAGGTTTGTTTGGTAGTGAAGGTGAAAAATAGAGGGGAGTGGAAATGACAAGCTTTTAGAGTTCACTACTAGGTACTAAGTAGAGGGTTCCCTTATTCTTCCTGCACAAAGCAAGTGTAAGACATTTTGCACTTCAAATTTTCAACCAGTCCATTTTCTACCGTCCCATTTTCAGCTGTACCAAATTGACTTGTAAGTAAATCTCAAGTGCACAATGCTTGTCATATTCTGAAATCCTTGGTTTCCTGGTCAGCTAGGAAAATTCTAAGGTCTTGTAAACTCTCTAGGTCAATCCTTGTTTCGGTGGGCTGCTGATAATGACTGCATTAGTTGTATCCTTTTATTTATTGCCTCGTCTCTTGTGTACTTCTTTTGCCATGTACAGTACCATCACAGAGAGAGAGAGCGGAGCTTTAAGTGCATGTCTTCAATTTTGAACCATTCAAATGTGATTCCTAAATCCTAAGTGCAATCAACTCTGCTGAATCAATTATTGGCCGCTGAATCAAACCTGCATGAAGCTATTCCCAAAATCAATTCTACCAAGGTGGGGCAGAAGACTTTTCCAAAAATATTCCTTACTGTGTATTTGGAATCTCTAGAATAAGAGAATTCATTTCATTTATAAATGAATTCTTGTATGAAACATTTGAAATGATATCAGTTTAACAATTCAATTCATTTGCAAATCACTTTATGTGTAATATTTGATAATTTGTAAGTTTTACCACTTTTGATAGGATTTGTAAATCGTTTCATTTCGAATGAATTCTTTTCAATTCTGAAGTGTTCCCAACACTGCATTAAAGTTTTGTAATATGCCAATATTGCTTAGGTGCCAATAAATATTTTACATATCTTTTTTAGTAATTTGACACATCAAAAGTGATTTTGATTTAATATAACCAAACAAAATATTTTCAAAATCAATTATTCCATAATCATTTCTCTTCAAAATCAATTCTCCCATAGTCAAACCAAACACTGCTAAGTAGATACCTTCCTCTACTTTCCTGCACTTTGAATTGGATTGGATACATGAGGCATGAGCTTGCAAAAGAGTTTTTTTAACTGGCAAACATAGCAAGTTATCCGGAAACATTGTGTGACTGAGATAAAACCTTGGCAAGTGAATTTTTAACGTGCCTTATGTACTTATACAATGAAAACCAATTAAATTTTGAAGCTTGGATATTTCTATGCAATACTTCACTATAGATAAAATAGAAAGAGAAGCAACTTAAAATAGAGATTATAGAGACCAAAAAAGAATCAGTTCTTATTTCTAGCATCTTGTTAGTTGAGTTTGCTTCTGTATAATGGACCTTATGGCCTGGCAACTTAAAATTGTAATGTAAACAAAAAGGCACATTAATTGAGAGGCTTTCAAAACTCGAGAATTTCTAATGCAATATAGTTTGGTATATATCATGAATTTTATTCTTGCTAGTTTCATCCAATACTGTCAGTCGTTTAGACTGGTTTTAAATACTCAAATATAACTTGCATTACTCTCACAAACACACACAACCACCTCATAGTAGTGTGGATAAGATAAAACTTTAGATCAACATGATTATATTGGAAAGACGAAAGAATTAGCTCTTCGAAAGTGTTAAAGCACTGATTTTCATGAATGACTTTTGTTTTAGAGATGTGAAGGATCCAGCTTCATGATATATGCTTGCATAGCATGTTAGATTAGATCTGTTTGACTTCCATAGATGACTTGGAAATCATTTAGGCATCAATTTTGGGCAGATCATGATTCATATGTACCTACCCCTACAGAGTATGGGAATAATGATGTTAGTGAACGATATGTTATGCTATGCCCACATTAGTTGGTGCTGCACTTTACTTTCAGAAACAAGAGTCAGTGTTATGCTTATATTACTGAGTTTTAGTTTTGGTGACGATAAATGATTTTGAATTTTAGGGTTAAAATCCTTAATTTTGCAGTTTCTCTCAAAGTCTATATCATTCACACTTTATGTAGGATTACATATAGGAAGGCCAAGCATGGTTTTACCTAATTTGCTTTCTCTAAGTTGCAACCTTTACAATGTCAATACTAAGTACGTTTTATTTTCCTGTGACCTGAACTATAGACATATCTCTTTTAGATTTTTTCCTTGTTCATGCATTCAGGGGTGGAGCTAGAGAAATTTTGCTGAGGGGACCAAAGTGATAGAACACTTTAATTGGGGAGCCAAATTAAGAATTTTTTATTTTTTTTATTTTAAAAAACATGTAAACGAAAAGGCTTTTAAAAAAAGTTTTGTGGGGGTGCATGGCCCCACTTAGAATACACTATCCTGCGCCCCTGCATGCTTTCGTCTTGAATTATATTTATTGTTGTTACGTTATCTGAACAGATTGGTCAGCAGAACTTGGCATTTGGGATAAAATTTAATGCTAGAGGTGTTGTAGATTGTTATGAGAAAGAATTGGAGAGTCTTCCTTCTGGTATGAAGCGTGAAATCGAATTCAAGATGATTGAAGGAGATTTTCAACTCTTTGAAGGAAAATGGTCTATTTTGCAGGTTGGATTTTTGTTGTTCCCGTGTTGTTAGAATTCTTCTGGATCCAGCAGAATATATCATAACATGTGCATAAATCAGAGTTTGAGGCACTTTTCTGTATCAAGTATTTTTCAAATGCCTTTTAAGTTCTAGTTTCTAAAATCAACATTTTGAACTTCTTAATGGTGGCTAGCCTTTGTTGGTGGCCAACTAGAAGTGAACGGTATCATATCTTGGAAACTCAAATTCTTGTAATTAGGGTCTTGGCCAAGTGGGGACTATTATTTCTGAGAAACTTGACAGCTATATTATTGACAAAAAGGGATCTTGTGGGGTTTTGGTCTGACTTTCCCCGCATCGACAGCCTTCTTCAATTTTCAAGATGTACATTGTTTTTTTTTGTTTTGTTTTTTAATGATGCTGAACAATTATAAAAATGAAAAAAGTTTCTTTGATTTTGAAGCCATATATACAACATGGATACAAATACAATGCTAACTTCTTTAAAAATTATGGTTTTGCAGCAGTCCAATAGCGGAAGTTGTGAGGAGTCGCAAGTCCGAGAAGTTAATACGACTCTCTCATATATTGTTGATGTAAAGCCGAAGCTGTGGTTGCCTGTTCGTCTCATAGAGGGTAGACTTTGCAATGAGATAAAAATGAACCTTACATCCATTAGGGATGAAGCTCAAAAAGTTACTGACAGGGCTGTGCATGCACATCAATTCGAATGAGTTGTGTAATGATTTATGGGTCATAGAAAAATGAATACAAATATAGTTTTTACTCGTCAGTTCTCACTTTGTAAAGCTGCAAACTTGGGCTAATTCGGCCTCTAGAATATCTTCAAGGTCGGGACCACCCTGGATCCTTTACGTTGATCCAATATCCCTTAGAGACTTGAGAGAGAATGGGTATCCCCCATGTGTTGTCTTTCTGTGACTGGTAACAGTCCCCAATGCTGTTGAATGTTGGGTTTGAGCCAACCATCGGCGTGCATAGGAATGCCTTCCACACAGAAGTTTTAGTTCAGATCATCTTGTTTAAACTTTTCCCAGTTAAAGTTGGCAGTGTTTGGATGGACTGGCTGGATTAAACCCATAAAGAAGATAGAGCTAACAACACGAAGATTGAGCACATGTTTAGTTTTGCTTAATTTTCATTCAAAAACAGCTTTTCAATCAAAAAACAAAAATTGTAACATTTTGATTATAATTTTTTCTAAACACAAAATAACTATTATTCCAGTATCTTGGTTAAAAATTCATATGCACAAAAAAAAAAAAAACCCACCGAATAATGAATAATCAAATGTCTTAAAGGATTAGTCTTCAGATCGATTTTCCATTATTGCCCCCAGAGGGGGGTTGCAGAAAAAGAAAGAGAGCAAAGGGATGGTGGGGTGTAGTTCAAAGAGGGAATGGCGTAGAAGTATAACAAGTGTGGCCTCGCAAACACTTCTAATCAATACGTCAATCGGTCAGATTTCACTTGTAACATGAGCTAACGACAGCTTATATTGTTGTAATATTCAAAGCTAATGGAAATGAGCTAAAATCCCATATTGATGGTTTTTGTTTTATCCTTTAAATTTATCAAATGTTTTATTTATAAGATTTTGCTAAAAATGTTTTAGTGAAGAACTTTTATGTACTATTTGGAGGTTTTAATCAAATGGAAGATGGACCAGCGACGTAGATTGTTCCATCCGACAGCTATAACCTATCAGTATGATAGGAACTCGGCAACAATTGAGAGGAGTAACTCCAACCCTACATGTTTCAAGTAGTTTTTGCCATCCAACATTCAACACAACAAAATCATATAAGTTTGAAGTTCGAACTACTACCAGTACTAATGGGAGTTTATCATACTTTTATGAATAATTTTATATATTTTTAATAAATTAATTTAATTAATTTTTTATTTATTTTAAAAAATAAGTATTAAATATTTTTTAATTTTTTTAAATATTAAATGTTTTTACTTTTTTATTTAATATTTTTTGTTTTAAGTAATTAAAAAAATGTTAAGATGAAATGTTAAGAAGATATAATATTATTCGGATTTTGATGAATATAGTACTTAAGTGAATTATCAAACATTTTATTAATGGTTAATTTTATAATAAATATTTAAAAATTTATTAAATACAATAAATATTTAATAACTTATCTTAAATATTTATATTAAAAAAAGACAAGTATCAAAATAATTCCTTTATTATTGTAGAGAATATTTCTTTCTTTATCTTACCCTAATAACAATTGGTCAACTACTATTAGTGCATCACATTAATTAGACAACCGAATTCAAAACCACACGGATCATTTGGCTCCAATCCTATTTCCTGTGATTCTTTTTCACCTGATTTTTATTTTATTTTCATTTGATTAATTTTTAATTTACATGAAAAATGTACTTAAGATCTTTATCTTAATTTCCTACCTCACTTCTACCATTTATGCTACATCCTTAAATTAACTTAAAATTATTTAAAAACATTTAACTTTACAAAATTAATATAATAATTACTTAGAATTCAACTATTAGATTATCAAAATTATACTTTATAAAAATATCAATTAATAAAAGTGTTTCAAATATTATACGTTGTCAATAAATCTTCACTCCTATGCCATAATAAAATTGTCATCCTCGTTAATTTTACACCTGATTGTAAGTATGTTGATACCCACAAATCATATCACCCTACAAATATAAAATTATTTAGCAAATCTATACAGATTTTAAGCTTCAGTTTTTAAAATACAATGGTCTTGTTGCATGGTACCTTCTACTCATTAATCATTGAGTGGATGCATATGTTCGGGATGGGATCGAATTCATCGAATGACACAAATTTATCAATATAATAAAGGAGTGGCTTCAGAAATAATTACAGTTAATCGTCGTCAACAGAAACTAATTAAACCACGTAATTGTCATAACCTATGACCCTTTGGCAAGTAATGATCAACTAACACAAAAAGTGGACTTCCCCCTTCCTCATTCTCTTTCATCTTCATAATGAAAAGTCCATTCATCTCAATAATGTAGGAAGAAACACTACGACAGAATAGGGTTTTTAATTCGGCTGTGAAAGCAGTTTCCAATTCGGTTCTAACAACGAATTATGTCCGGGGGTTGTCTTTTCTTCTGACTTTTAACAACGCATAAAAGAAACCGAATTGGAAAATACTTTTCCAATTCGGTCAACTTTAACCGGTTGGAAAATATCCAATTGAATTCGTTGTTTTATATAATAGGAATTGGAAAATTTACAATTGAATTCGGCTTTTATATAACTTAGAATTGGAAACAACTGGAGTGGATGCCCCAAATCAAATCCAGGACGAAAATAACCGAATTGGAAAACATCCAATTGAATTCGTTGTTTTATATAACCGAATTGGAAAATTGACAATTGAATTGATTTTGTATAGCAATTGGAAAATTTACAATTGAATTCGGCTTTTTATATAACCGAATTGGAAAATTGTGTTTTTTAATATAAATTCGGGTAACAACCGAATTGAAAAATTACTATACATATCTATTAACAAAGAATGTCCGTAATCCATTTACATTTTCGAGAATCATACCACGAATAACCAAAACAGTATACTTAGTTTATAAAGTAAATCATGTACATAATATTAACATTTATAAAGAATGTCGTACAACATGAAAGTATTAATCCTGTACATAATAATGTGAACCTAACAACATTTCCTAAATGACGGTGTTTATGGACAAAAAGTAGAAAAACATCGATCATCCCCAAGCATTTCACTCATGCTTATTCTAAATCGTCTTGACTAGAGCAGGATGTCGCCCATTCATTTGTATCTCCTTTATCTCTTCTTACTGTATAAGTTCTTCCTTACGGCTGAGGCAAGCAAAAAAATATTTAAAGTTCGGATATTTGTACAAGTCAAATAGAACTACATCAATATAAGTATAAACCTTAAAACTTACTTTCGACTCATTGTTTTCATCACGTTGACTTATGATGTCTTTCATATATTTCAACACATAGAAACCACATGTTTTACTATCGGGTTGCCTTGGTGCCTATACATAATATCAAAACTAAATTATTGAAACAAACAGTGGTCCAAATAATGATATCTCTGTTATAAAACACATTATACACAATACCTTGAGAGTGATGATGTTGACGGCGTCCTTTTGCCTTGTGATAGTCCTTTTTCTTTTTGTAAGACCTCACAGCTCTTTTAAAAAACCAAATGAATACATCAAGGTTATGTTTAACATTAAAAAACCAAGTTACACATGATGGGGGTTAGAATAACTTACATTCAAGTACCTTCTTAATGTCATCTCGTATTGGTTTTCCTATAGGGTCCATCCAATAAGCGGTGCTCTTGGATATCTTAATCTGACAAGCATCCAATGAGACCTAGGAAATACAACATGTAACATATTCGGTACATATATGCAATATTTGTATTAAATTTTTAAATTTTATGAATCTTACCCTCCATTATAAGGTACAAAGACCATGGAGTGCATTTGGAACCCGCATAATAAAACCTCGGATAGGTATTGGCCCCTTGACTTGGGATCCTCTTGGCCTTCAAGTGACACCCTCATTGGGTCGACAAACCCATAACTTGGACATCCAGGAATGCGGTCAATCAAGTCAACCAAGTTACTTGAAATGAAATGAACAAAATTTAGTATGAAATTGACATAATAACTAAAGCAATATTTACATCAAATACAAGGCAATAATTAAAGATAATTTTCCTACCCGAAGAACCACGTTATAGAACTAGCAGATATGCATTCCAAATTTATAAAGTCATGCATATCTTCTGGTGAGACATATGACTGGAAGTCTACATCCAACCCAGGAGCTTGTATATTACGTGAGAGTACGTCATCTTTAGCCGGTCCAAGTCAGTTATGACTTCTGTATCCGGTCTTTGAGTTGCCTGTAGTCAAAATAATAGGCAACTAATGAGTCTAAAAACCACTAATCCACATGTACAGAATCTTTAAATTACTTACATCCATGTCGTGAGTGACAAATTTTCGAGGCCAGGCAACAAAAGTCCCCAATGCATCTTTTACCAGTTCCACATCGTCGTTTGGGCATGGGCCCGGTGCATCGAGTTTTAATGACCCTGTCCGCGCTGACCTTGACAAATTCCAATGGGAGGGGCCTGTTGTGGAGGGTCATCCCTTTGCCATAACGGCATGTCACGTACCTTCCGCAACATAATTGTCAGGTTGGCCGGCTAGTAGACAACGCATGTTTGGCTACATAATTTTCCTTAGTTAGATACATAATAATATAATTTTAATTACTTTAAATGCAAAATGAAATAATGTAAAAAAATAAACTACTAATTACAACTGAAAAGCCCTCACACCATCCTAAAGAATGGGTTATATCATCGAGAGGAGTTGCAGTTGGACTTGTTGGAGAGGATGATGTTTTTGGTTTTCTAACGTGCCCCAACGATGGTAGGGTCCTCTGCGACATTCTTCCCAGATGTTGTAGGGGTGACATTCAGGTTGATTGGTGGAGGAACTTCAGATTCACCCGCTTTGTCTGCCATAAAAGCCTTAAAATCTTATTTTGGGATATTGGGTTTTGTTTGGACCTGCATTTCCTGGCTCTGCAGTATACCCATTATAATTGTATCCATTTGTGAGACCTTGTTACAAAGCGCCTTGTGTTCTTCCATCTTGACCGTGTTCCTTTTTCCCGATACAACGTTGGATTGGACAACCAGGCTGACCACGTAATGCGTCCACACTATGTTCGGGGAGTGCCCAATGCCTCTGTCGATATCGTTATTTCCAATTGGCTTGATCAAACCTAAACTTTGCTTTGTTGCAAGGTCATCCTGCAACCATATATTTATTAGATAGTTTAAACAATGGATTTAACTTGAAATTTTTTATAAGCTACTTTAAACCATATAAGTTGCACACTTACTATTCGTCTTGCTATTTACGCTTCTTCGGGCTTCTTAAAATCCCCTTTCTTGTCCACTCTTGCTTGTTTCCACATGACTCATACCGTTGGATTTTCTCTGTTGTTTGTAACTTCTTTTCTTGTAATGCATTAAATAAAATATGATTCATATTGAACATATATGGACAATGAATTTAATTATAATAAAATGGAAAATGGCTTACCAAATCTCTCTCCAATTGAGCGTATCCCTTCCTTGAAGTGCGATGCTTGGAATTTGGTTTTCCTGGGCGTGCTATGCACTTCTCCCTAGTTTCTGTTACATTAGCGAGATGTCAATAAATCACATACTTAATTAACATCATCAAGTCGGTAGCCCAATTTAATTAAATGTACCTACTTTGAATTGATGGGACAAACGTGATTTGACAAACTCATTCCATATGTCTGTGTGATGAATTTGTATTTTCTTTGGGGGGTTAAACATCCGCTCATGATCATCCACCTCATAAAAAGGCCATATGTAATCCCTCCTAATCTGGTCTTGAATTGTTTTAACTTATCGGACTCTTCATCATCATTTTTTGAATTTCTCTGTCTCGGGTAGTATAAATGAGTTCTATTGCATAAAACAAACAAATGATAAGTTCAATCGTAATACAATCAATATTAAGATAAATTTTTTTTAATTCAAAGAATGTTTAAAACTTACCGTTAAAGTATCCCAAATTCTATCCTTCAAATATTTGGGAACCTCACCCCATGAGGCCATATTGATAGGAACAATGTCTCTTGTCACTATTCCTAAATAAGTCATAAGGTCTTTCCCATGTCTTCAATAGGAACACCATTGTAATTAGTTTCAACGGAATTTTTGACCGGTTGCCACGAACCTTAGAGATCGGTCCAAAAGCTGTTGGACCCCTAGTTCTCTTCTTTGAAGAAGTTTGCTTACTTGAAGAATCTCTGTGTCGGATGTATGTTGATAATCCGGATCAGAAGACATCTGTAATAAGCAATACACATTACCAACACATAACAAGCAGACACATTACCAACACATAACAAGCATACACATTACCAACACATAACAAGCATAACAGCACAATCAAGAAGCATGCATGTTGTATTCTAGCCTCTGCGAAAGCAAAAGTAACAATGGTCCACATAAACATTAGAACCTCACCCTAATCAGGACAATGCACATTACAAAATCAATATTCAAGGTTGTTACCGTTTGATGAACGTTGTTTGTCCTTTGAAGTATTTGAGGTAAACTATGGTTCAAAAGCACTCGTATAACTGTCGAGAAGACCACGAAACGTAAATCCATGTTTTCGTAGGCGTTAAGTCACAAAATTTAACGAGAAATGTTAAATGGAGTGAGAAATAGTTACCCCTTATGTGAAGTTCGACGATGATGAAGATGGAGTCACTTGGAGGTTACGAGAAGCGACAATGGCTGGATTTTTGGGGTAGGGCGGCAACTCTTGGCGGATACGCAAAAACACAGAGAACGCGAGAAAGAAAAGTAAAGGTTTCCTACCTTGGGTTCTAGTTTTGAATTACGAATACCTTTTCAATTCGGTTATAGTAAAATCCGAATTCCAACACTTGAATATGAATGGTCCCTAAGACATATAAATTCGGCAACCCAATAACCGAATTTGTTTATCTACTTTCCAATCCAGGTTAATATGACCGCTATTGGAAAACATCAACTTATTAATCCGGCAAATAATTAACCATTCTAAAGAAACTTATTAATCGGTTACAACTCAGCGAATTCTAAAGTATGAAAAAAAAATAAGTTTTAAAACATTTATAAAATTAAGTTTTCATTTAATGACTTTCCAATTCGGTTACTAAGTTAGCGGATTTGAAATTATCAACTTATTAATCCGGCTACAACTCAACCGAATTCTAAAGTATGTAAAAAAAATAATTTTTAAAACATTTATAAAAGTAAGTTTTCATTTAATGACTTTCCAATTCGGTTACTAAGTTAGCGGTTGAAATTATAAACTTATTAATCGGCTACAACTCAACCGAATTCTAAAGTATGTAAAAAAATAAGTTTTAAAACATTTATAAAATTAAGTTTCATTTAATGACTTTCCAATTCGGTTACTAAGTTAGCGGATTTGAAATTATCAACTTATTAATCCGGCTACAACTCAAGAATTCTAAAGTATGTAAAAAAATAATTTTTAAAACATTTATAAAAGTAAGTTTTCATTTAATGACTTTCCAATTCGATTACTAAGTTAAGCGGATTTGAAATTATAAACTTATTAATCCGGCTACAACTCAACGAATTCTAAAGTATGTAAAAAAATAATTTTTAAAACATTTATAAAAGTAAGTTTTCATTTAATGACTTTCCAATTCGATTACTAAATTAAGCGGTTTGAAATTATCAACTTATTAATCCATTACTATTCAACCGAATTCTTAAGTATGTCAAAAAAATAATTTTTAAAACATTTATAAAAGTAAGTTATCATTTAATGACTTTCCAATTCGGTTACTAAGTTAGCGGATTTGAAATTATCAACTTATTAATCCGGCTACTATTCAACCGAATTCTAAAGTATGTCAAAAAAATATTACTAATAAAAGAGTGACGTGACATAATCCTGAATTTGTCTCTAATTATAACCCTGCATGTTAAATTGTATTCATAATTATTATTTAATAATTATATCTTTATATTTATTTAATAATTTTTCATAAATTAAAAATAACAATTTCAAAAAACAATTAATGAAATCCTACTAGGATGACGATGTCAGGTTAGGACTCTAATCTTCTAATAATTAAAATTTACTCTAATTTAATTATCTTAATTAATATTTACATTAAATGCACATCACATTTGGATATTATACAATGAAAAACATTAACGAGTGATCACAACAAATAAAAGCGAGTTGGTTTATTTATTACAATGAGAAACATTAACTAATTTAGAATAGTGTTAAACAAGATTAAGTTTTCCTTGATTCTTCTATGAGCTGCATCTCCCCATTGCCCAACCAGTTTGGTTCATCGTATGCATCAGTCAATGAACATGGGATTAGTAATTTGGTAAATGTTCCCAATTCCATATCATCTTCCCCGATGGAGTTCCCTTACGGCATGAATCTTGAATTCCTTGCAAGGACTATTTTTGAGTATTGCTACCATCATTGACATAGAAAATTTGTCTAGCTTGTGTAGCCAAGATAAACGGATCATTCTTAAACCCAATCTTGTTGGAATCAATGAATGTTAACCCTAAATCATCAATTTTCAATCTGTTGGATCAAACCATCTACACTTGAAAGCAGGAATTCTGAATTTTATGTAATCAAGTTCCCATATCTCTTGAATCATCCCAAAGTATGAAGTCTTGGATAGTATTGGGTTTTGCATCCTTCATTGATGACACATGGTATGATTCGACCACTAATGTGACTCCAGTTAAATAATGCATGTTGTCTCTGCATAGTATGGAACCTAAAACCATTAATCGGTACCCTTCATAGCTCAATACTCGTGTTTGTGGCATATGACTAAGCCATCTCAAAGTATCATCAATAGATGAACCACATTGAATCTCTTCATCTATATGGTTACTGCTGACCATGATGCAAATGATTTAGTATGATAGTTTTGTAAACTTACCTCGGTTCTAAACTTAGAAGGGAATGATTCTTTAATAAATGCAAAGTGTTTTTCCACATGCTATTTGGATAATAGCCATGTTCCTCAAAACATATAGGTGAGCAATATTAAGATCGTCAGGATGGAACAAACAACATCTTGGGTCCAAATAATCCTCTTCCAGTTCACCGAGAAATATTTTTGGGAGCAGAGAGTCCAATGACGTTTGCCTTAGCAACGTACTCTGAACAAAACATAGCGCTATTACGCATAGCGTAACACTCTATAATACAAGCCTGCAGCCTACTTTTGCTCCTAACCATGCTCTTCCAATGTTCTCATGAACCAGTTCAAATGGGTACATCCAGAAGAATCTTTGGACCACATATCTTTACTTCACGTACTAAGTGGACTACCAAGTGCACCATGACATCAAAAAATGATGGAGGAAAATACATTTCCAAACTACAAAGTGTTTCAACAATATGCATTTGCAAGTCATCAAGGATGGAAGGATCCACAACTTTAGAACATAACTTATTGAAGAAGTAACAAAGTTTGGTTATGGCAATCCCAACTTCTTTTTTGTAAATTTCCTCGCAATGCCACTGGAAGAATTTGTTGCATTAGCACATGGCAATCATGAGACTTCATGTTTTGCAATTTCAACTCTTGCATATTAACCTTGGACCTTAAATTGGACGAGTATCCTTTAGGCACCTTTAAATCCTTTATGAATTGACAGAAGTTTTGTTTTTCTTTCCTTGACATTGTATAACATGACGGAGGAAGGTACATTCGGCTATCCTTTTCAATTGGAGCAAGTGTAGTCCTAATCCCTAACTCCACCATGTCGAGCCTAGATGAGAGAGAATCTTTTGACTTGCCTTTCACATTTAACAATGTGCTAATCAAAGATTCACATACATTCTTCTCTATGTGCATGACATCCAAATTATGTCGGACCATCAGAGATCCCCAATAAGGAAGCTCATAAAAGATACACTTTCTCTTCCAACACTTCGTCATTGGGTTATTAGAATTCAAAAGAATCAATAAGGCTGTAAGTTTGTGAAACTTTGAGGCTTTGGTGCAGAATCAAAGTCATGTTGGCCATTAAATGCCTTTCTACGCTTTCTATATGGATGGTTTGATGGTAGCCACTTTCGATGTCCCATGTATGACATTTTCTTCCCATGTCTAAGTCTAAAAGCATTGGTATTATCTCCACAAATTGCACATCCATAGTACCCCTTTGTCACGGCCCGGAAATATTACCATATGCGGGGTGTCGACCGAGTCCACATCAACGCGATCTCGATGTGAAGGACTCCTTAGAGTAACCATCATAAGCTTCAACGCCATTACTCCATAAAGTCTTCAAATCATCAATTAAAGGGCGTAAGTAAGTATCTATCTTATTTCCTGGTTGTTTTTGGACAGATATCAACATAGCAGATGCATGAATCTTCGTTTCATTGTTAGCCCGCGGTGGAAGGTTATAAATAACTATAATAACGGGCCAAGAAGCGTGTTGAGTGCTACGATTACTAAATGGGTTAATTCCATCAGTGCACAAACCCAATCGGAGATTTCTAGGATCGTAGAAATACGGATATGTAACGTCGAAACTCCTCCAATGAGGTGCATCAAATTTGAATCTTGCATGACTTGAAATCACACTTCCTCTAGTCTCCGTCCTTATGCCATGTTAACATCTTTGCATGCTCCTTATTTAGAAAAAGTCTCTTAAACCTTGGAATGATTGGCAAGTACCAAAATACCTTTGCGGGAATTTTTCTTCCTAAACTTTCCTAAACAACTTGTGATTTCCATCTTGATTTTCCCATTTCGGACAATAGTCGGCTTCAACATCTTGATCATAGTAGATGATGCAATCATTTGGACAGGCATGAAATTTCTCATATTTCAAACCAAGTGATGACATTGTCTTCTTTGCATTGTTCATTGTTGTCGGAAGGAGGTTATCTTCGGGGAGCATATCATGAATTAAAGTAAGAAGGTCACCAAACTTTTGTTAGACCATCAGTTGGAAGCCTTCAAATTGAATAATCTAATAAGTCTTTGTAATTTTTGTGAATTGTTTACAACCTTCATATAATGGTAATTCGGCCTCATCCATTGTGTCTTCAAATTTTTGAGAATTGTCCATGACATCAATTTCAACGGTGTCCTTAATTTGTCAATCATGTCAAAATCTTCATGTACTCCAAATCCGGTTGAATTTGGACATACATTGGATGTCCCCGATGAAGTAGCTTCACCATGCCAAATCCACTGGTATAAGTCAAGTCGAACCCGTTGAAGTACAAGTGATCCACGACTGTTGGATGCTTAAGCGAGTTAGGTTGCCACAACGGCCCGACATGGACATCTTATCATCAATCCATTGAATTAGGGATTGTTTTGTGCGAAATCAAGAAAAGCGCTCAACACCCATTCCATATGCACCGGACAAGCGATCCATGTGTATCCACGAGCGATTCATGACATAAGATGTTTAATCTAGAAAAAGCGATAATATTATCATACCATCCAAATGAACAAAACAGAGTAACGATAGCTAAAAGTGGAAATATTTAATAACTTCCTTACCTAACAAAATTAATTGATGAAATGGAAGCCTTTGGATGCACAAATAATGAAACCTTGATGAAATGGAAGCCTTTGGATGCACAAATAATGAAACCTAGATAGAACCTTTCCAATCAGGTTATTGAATAAACCGAATTGGTAACTACCCACAACAAATTCGGTTTATAATAAACGAATCAGTATAGTGTGAAAAATTACATTTGGACAATAATTTTTATATAAATAAATGATTTATAAATCAGCTATTCTAGTACATAATTTAAACATCGAGGAGTTTGTAATGCGGTTTACTTGTTTAAGAATTCGAAAAGTTGCCTGTTATGGTATATCCATGTTTCCAAAAGCACTTTCGAATCCGGAAACATTAAAATAAATTAAAATGTCTTATGTATGAATCCGGTTTCTTGGAACACCGTTTTCGAAAATAACTTATAAATCCGGTTATAGTGAAACGAATTAATGTCTCTTATATGAATTCGGTCATGATAAGAACCGAATTGGAAAACATGAATGAATTGATCGATTATAAGACCGAATTGGAAAAGATTAATGAATTCGGTCAGTATTAGAACCGAATTGGAAAACATGATTTCAATCCGTTAGCCAAATCACCGAATTAAAGTTGCCGAATTTAAAACTCATATTTCTTGTAGTGAAAGCAAACCTAATATTTAATTTCTTCATTAAAAAACATCTCATTATAGGATAGAGGTAGAGTATCTGCGAATGCAATTCCAAACAATTGTACAAAATTAAGAATTACCATATATGTAAAGTTGCATACACACATGACACTATTTTATTGGGCAAATTATAATAAACATGGATACCGAGTATGTAACCTTGCCCCAAAAGAAAACTCTCCCATTATTTCTTTTAATTACTTCACCTCCCAGGTCTATTTTTTTACCCGCTATTTTTTTTTTTGTCATCTTAACCCCCTCTTTTGAGGAGAAGACAAGTATGTTAATTAATTAGTGAGTGGCTTTGGAATACTATGGATATCATCATATTATTTCTTTTAGATGCTCCATTTTTTTAAACCTTTTTTTACATTTTTTATATAACTATTGTACATCCCTAATGGCCATTCTCAGAGTATATGGTTTTGTTTTATGTGGAGGGTTCCATTGCCTAGTTGTTGGCTTGCCTCGCATCCCCCCATATAAATTAAATTTTTTATGAGTGAAGACTTTGGTCGAAGATGCCCACTTTAGCTGTATATGTAGGGTATTTATTATTCCCTACACATATCTTAAGAACTTAATGAGATACGTACCTGAAGTCATGGTTATTTTATTTCATAATAGCGTTGAAAAGAGAACAAATGGGGCCACATGGTTTGCCTCATCGCCATTATCTAGTGGGTTTGGTTAGTCAACGTACATTGTGGAGGAGTTGGTGCTTGTGGAATCGGTTTGGTTTTGTAGAACTTTTTTTAATTTTCATTTACTTTTTTCTTCTTTTTTGCCACTACTAATTTGTATAATGAATTGCACTGAAATCCAATGACCATGCAGTGTCTGTTTATTAGAGAGGTGGAAGATCCTGATCTGATTTCTATTCACTTTTGTTCAACTAAATTTGGGTTGCATTCCAATTATATTTATCCAAGTAGTTTTTTTTTTAAGAAAAAAAAAGTTGGATATTTCATAATTTCACCTGCTTTTGTCCTCCCACTAATGAATAGCTGCCACGACTAGACAGTTCACTATCACAGGACATGCCCACGCCAACACTTCAAATTCTCCAAGGACAGAATCTATGATCCGTGTTGTGGTTCGAAGTTTGACATGCGAAGTTCTTTAGAAGGATATAAATAATATAAAAAGAAGAAGGAAGTATCTGCCAATTGTATACATGACATCTTATGCATATGACGTTGGATTCTCCAATTCTAGCTATATGTCTTTTTTTTTTTTTGGTCGTAAGCTATATGTCTTTTACTAGACAAATCATGTATTCTTGAAAGAAATAAGAAACCATCAAATTTAAATCTAAATAATAAAAATTGAAGCATGTTTTATTTTTATTTTTATTTTTATTTATAAGACAACAAACTAAAATGGGATTTATATTCTCTTGGTATATGTGCAATAAAAATTAATGTACTTGTGTAAACCGAAGATTGGCTCAGAAATATAAATTTTAAAGATTACAATAAGGAACTGAAGGAGTTACTTTTTGCGTTTTTTTTAAAAAAAAAAAGGTTATAAGATAAAATAAATGAGCGTAATCCTTATATTCTTATAAATAGAAATTTCATGGTATACATATGTGTGTATACGTGTGATTGTATATATGTGTGTCTTATAATAAGCTGGTCATAATAAATGTAGGTTGAATAAATGTTGTATTTCTCCTTCCAACTGCATTTCTTTGGATTATTTAAGGGCTTTCAAATTGACCATCTACTCCCAATAAATGATGTAAGCATATTTTAATTGATCTCATTTTATTTTTTATAAAGGCTATAAATATATAATTTTATGTCCTTTTAAGGAATCTTTTTAATAATTCTTTTAATTATTTGAAGAAAATATATTAAATGCCTTTTGAGTTTCTAATATATGAAATGCTTCGATATATTTTTATTTAATACTTTATGATAGGGGTATTTATGGATTGGATTGGTTCGAGTTTTAAAAAAAAGTCAAAACTAATCAACCTTGATCGGGTTGATTTGATTTAGTTTTTAAAAAGAAAAATCAAGCAACCCAAATAAAATCAACCCGATTAAGATTGGGTTTAGTTCAAGTTATCGGGTTGTCCAATTAAATTTTTTTTCTCACAGCAAAATAACAAACTTATTATTGCTAAGTACTTTAAACTCAATTAGACAATTACATATGAATTTTAAGTGTACAAGCATTTCAGTATAGTACAAGTATTAAGATAAAAGTAAAACCAAATTTGGGAAAAAATATTTTAACTTTTCAAAATCATCATAAAATTTCATTTGTAATATGAATGTATGACATTAAATATATCTTACTTTACAGATAAGGTTATATATATATATATATATATATATTTCATATTACTTTACAAAGAATGCTTTAAGTTGTAAAGTTTTATAATACATATGAGTAAGTTAATCATTAAAACGTTACTATCCTAATATGCAACTAAAACAAAATAAAAATAATTAAATGATTGAAGCTTGAAAATGGAAATTAAAGATATATCATTATATTTTAGCTTTTTAAATGAATGAAAAATCAAATGACAATAAGATAATGTCTAAAATTTTATTACTCTTCGAGTCATCAGGTTATAAAATATAAAATCCATAAACCGAACCAATCTTGGTTGGTTTTGATTGAATTGGACTCGATTAGACCTGATGACTCAACTTAAACCAAATTTTTTTAATTGGTTTGGATTGATTTGTTGGGTTGATCGGGTCAACCCTAACCAATAAACACCCCACTTATATTTTGAGAATATAACATTATTCATAAATATTATTTCACCATATGCTCCCCTCATTCATTTCCCATCTGAGATGTTATTATACTACATTACTAATTACATTGAGGATGAACCTAGGCATAACTTTCAACTTCAAATTTTGACACACGCCGTAATTGAGTTATTTTTAAGAGTTTAATTTTGATTTATTATTAGTATAAATATTTTTACATTATATTATTTAATTATGTGTTAATATGTTATTAAAAGAATTTAATTTTTTATTTAATTGTCAAGTTTTTTTAAAAAATGAGCTTAAATATAATTAAATAATAATATGAATTTTTTTTACACTAATAATTGATAAAAATTAAATAATGTTTTTAATGATGTTGTAATTATACAAAAAAATTTCCCCTATTTTAGTATGATGGATGGAAAAAACAAGAAAGGCATATAATAGACTTTAATAATTCACTAGTCTGACAAGTGGAAATTGGGAAAATTAGGAGGAAGTGTGCGAACCGTGTTAAAGCAGTGGCAAACTTTGGAGGCAGATAAACATTAATGTCAACCAGTTAAGTTTCGTGCATCATTATTGATTACAGGTGGGGTGCTTGCGAGCACAAAAATGGCCCCGTGGATATTACCCCTATGATTGCCGTTGCAACAAGCTCTTAAGTCAAACATGGGACATAAATGAGCAACATTAGTTTTTTATTTTCTTTTTTGTTAAATGTCAATGATGCCCTTCCAGTTGTTTTGGTGGGGCCGTGTTTTGCTCGTCAGCTCTTTTTTACTGTAAAGAATTTTGTGGAGACTCCCGACATACAAGAAGGCAGTTTATTAATATAAAGTGTAAATTTACTTATAACTATCATGGAAATCTGTTGGTGAAATTAAAACTGTTGAAGGGTGGCTTACAAAATGTCTGTTATGAAAGTATAGGGGATATAAACATTTCACAGTATATATTGTTCGATGAAATTAAAGCATTATTATAGTAGATTTGAATTTTAATCAATAAAATTATTTCATAAAAAATCATAGAGAAATTGTTTCGATTATCAATAATGAAAAGTAATTGAAGTGTAAAAATTTTGAAAAATGTAAATTACTTGTTAAATTTATCGAATATGGAAATATTAATTATGAAATTTCATAAAGTTTTTTTAAAAAATTATTATAAAAATTCAAAAGTTACAATGTCTTTAAACCTCGATGGTGCTTGGGATAAATTCCTGGGGAAAAAAGCTACACGATACTAATTAGAATGGGCTATAAATTGAATATGAGTTTCAGAAATGTTAATGAAGAAGATTTAGGTATTTCTTAATAATAATTCTTTTTATTTTTATATAATTTTGTTATGATATCTCTAATTAGTAGTAATCTTCTATAGTTTAAAGTATTGTTAATTTTTGAATTTTCCATCTAAATTTAGGAAGAATTCTTGCATAGATTAGTTAATACAATGGGTATACACTATACTAAAAAAATTGCCATGTTAGGTAAAGTGAATTCAAAATTGACCGAGAAGGATAAATTATATCTATATATTTATGCATTTTATCTATATCTTGATTCTTTTATTTACATTTAAACGCACATGCATTTTATTATCAAGTTGAAGTTTAATCTACATGATTTAATAATTTATAATTAATATAAATTATTTAAATTATTTTATTCAACATACAATAATACTTTCAAACAAATAAACCTATCATTAATCATAGTCACAATAGACTTCCCTTTCCATTGTTGAATATCTCTAAAACTTACCTACGATTTTATTTTAGTTTTGCTATTTTTTACTACATTTTTATAGATCCCTTTCAAATGAGGCCTCAATCAGTCAACTCAATACAGATACATTTTCTCTTTAACAAAACTTTATAGTCAATTTTGTATTGGTACATAACTTTATAGTCAATTTCATCACTAAAAAAGCCGTGTAGTAGACTTTTACAGGGTTGTAAGATTTTTTTTCCCTCATACATGACAAAGTGCAGTCTCGACATTGGGGACAAGGTATGGATGACAAAGAGCCAAAGAGGTAAAGTATTCCAAAGGAAATTGGAAAAGCTTAAAGAGTAATAAGTGAAATGCACAAATAAAAGAAAGGAAATATTAAAAAATGGTGAGTGAAAATGGAAACAAAATTGTATGAGATATTATTAATTTGTTACCATGGCCGATTCTGATCAAGTGCAGAGCAGAAAGCAAGTAACGTGGCAAATGCATTGTCAACTTTGAATTATATAAAGCCAAAAGGAAACAAAAAAAAAAAAGAGAGTATGATGACAATTTCTTTTCATTTGTGTATTTTGATTCCTTTCTTGATGACCATAATTTGGAAGCTATTCTCGTATTCTGTCAAAGTGGATTTTTATAGATTATCTTTATTCTTCAAAATTGATAAAAATGAGGTAAATTTTTATTTTTTTTTGTGGGGGTGGTGCCCCACTGCATCCCACCCATCCAATTTTATTGATGAGAATGATGATGGGGTAGGGCTTATTTATTGACTTCAACAGCACCAAAACACACACCAATGATTCGCATGAAAAATTACATAAACAAAGAAGAAAGTGACCAAACCCATGTACAACAGTCTCTACTTTTCAACCTAATTATTTTATTAATTTCCATTGTATTTTTTTTGCCCTTTTTCTTTTTCTTTTAAAGTTTTTGCCCTCCCAAACCATTTGAAAACTCCAAGAAAGAGACCCTCCTAGTCCTTGATGAACTCAACTTTGATTCTTCATCATCAAATTTAACCAAATCTCCATTTTCTTTTTTCATTTTTTAAATATTGCAACCAAAAAACTCACTTATATATATATTATATATATATATGTATTTTTTTTTCCTTCTCTTCTTTCTCCTTTGTCTTCTGTCTTCGCTCTCCCCATTATTCCAACGCACACTCCTCACTTATTATTCTCAATTTGCATCACCAAAAAATTGTATACTTATTTTCTGTTTGTGACACTCAACTCAAGTGGTGGCTATGCCCGAATGATTCAATCATATGGGTCGAATCAATTTGGGCATGGTTCCCTCCCTCCATGTTTATTATTTCTCGGATTCCACGAAGAAGAAAAAAATAAATAAATTCTGAAATGGGTTTCTATTTCTATTTTTGTGTCTGATGTGTTCCGTTCACTGTCTTCCGGGTTCTTAGATCTGTTTTCCGAGTGTGCTCGATCCACCCCTTCATTCGTGTTTTGAGCAGTACCCACAAGGTTAGATCATAACGTTTTTTTTTTACGAAATTGCGGTTTTTTGCTTTGTCTCTTTGGCACTGTTTGAAATATTCATTCGCGGGGGAGTTTGTTGAATCGCACCCACTGCGGAAAAGAGTGTTTTTTTTTTTTTTTATGTTTGTTTTGGTCGAAACAGCATATGGGTTGCATCACTTTCAGCGTGGGAATTTGATGATGATGCATGGTCACCTGAGTAATCATGGGGTTGTTGTGGGGTTTATTGGGTTTTCAAGGAGTTGGGTTTCTCGTTTATATCTGTATTTGCTGAGGGTTCTAAGGTATAGAAACCATATATCAGCATCTCAGAGTCAGGGGTGTTTGCTATAACCTATAATGGGTAACGGCACTTCTCGTGTTGTTGGCTGTTTGGTGCCGTTTAATGGCAAAAGTGGGGTTGATTTGGAGTTTTTAGAGCCATTAGACGAAGGGTTAGGCCATTCTTTCTGTTATGTGAGGCCTTCTATTTTTGAATCTCCTGCCATTACCCCATCAAATTCTGAGAGGTTTACGGTTGATTCCAGTACCCTTGATTCTGAAACGTTGAGTGGTTCCTTTAGGCATGATAGCATAGAAGATTCTTCTGGCTTACACAGGCCAGGCAAGAACTTCCCAGAAACCACATTCAAAACAATTTCAGGGGCTTCTGTCAGTGCCAATGTTTCAACCGCCAGGACTGGTAACCAGAGTGCATTATTTGCTAGTGATATCCTAGAACCTGCTGCATCATTTGAGGGAACTGCCTCATTTGCTGCAATCCCTTTGCAGCCTGTTCCCCGTGGTTCTGGACCTTTGAATGGTTTCATGTCTGGACCTCTGGAAAGAGGTTTCGCCTCAGGTCCATTGGATAGGAGTGGTGGTTTCATGTCTGGGCCAATAGAGAAGGGAGTTATGTCAGGTCCTCTTGATGCCACTGACAAATCCAACTTTTCAGCACCCCTTGCACGGGATCGTCGAAGGCCACGCCTCCAACATCTCATGAGAAGTGTAAGTGGACCAATGAAGAACACTTTTTCTCGGACCTTCTCTAAGCATTCTGTGGGTGGCAGTTGGATGCAGCGGTTATTCTTTCACCCAGTGACCCAACTAGCCTGGCATTCCAAAGAGGCAAAGTTTCGACCAGAAGTTTCTAGAAACTGTATTGAAGTTGGACCATCTGAAGCGGAGTATAAACATACGCACAATTTGCAGTGGGCTCATGGCAAGGCTGGTGAAGATAGGGTTCATGTAGTGCTTTCTGAAGAACAAGGGTGGTTGTTTATTGGGATATATGATGGTTTTAGTGGACCAGATGCACCTGATTTTCTGATGAGTCATCTTTATAGATTTATAGACAAGGAATTGGAAGGGTTACTCTGGGATTATGAAGATAATCCTGTAGATTCACTTAAACCTGAAGTCCCTAAAACTGTAAAAGCTGTGGTTGCTCCAGAATGCAGTAGGGAGGAAATGTCTGATACTCATGCTAATTCAAATCAAGAAAGTTCTTGCTGTTTAGAAGCTTCTTCTGGTCCGGTAATTATCAAGGATCAATCATCTAACAGTGAGATAGTTGAGGAAAATGCTGAAGTTAAGGTGAATGTTGAACACTGGTTACCTAATTGTGGAAGTCCCAGTATCTCGTGTAATGTCCCTCCTTCTGTTCCACTTGGGCAATTGACTGGTAAAGGTAGAAAAAGTGTGCGGCTTTATGAGCTACTTCAGATGGAATCTTGGGATGAACAGGGTTTTTTGTCGGTCTCAGAACAAGGTAAGGATTCTTCAGTTTCTAGGGAATCAACACTAGAGGGCCATATGAGACCTTGCTCATCTAATGCAAAAGAAGATAGTTCTAGACATCAGGATGAAGGTCCCACTACGTCAGGAGAAAATGGAGGCATTGGGTTTGATTCAACTAACCAGGAGACTGTAGCTGCTTTTTCTGTTTCAGGACAAAGGCAGAATGCAAGAAAGTCATTTATCGGTACAAAAATCAGAAAAATGTATAGGAAGCCAAAGTCCTTGTGTAAGAAGCTTTTTCCTTGGAGTTATGACTGGCATAGGGAGGAAACTTGTGTTGATGAGAAAATAGTGGAAGCTTCAGGACCGATTAGAAAATGCAAGTCTGGAGTAGATCATAATGCAGTTTTAAGAGCAATGGCTCAAGCTCTTGAAAGAACAGAAGAGGCATACATGGAAATGGTGGAGAATAATCTGGACAAAAATCCAGAGCTTGCTTTAATGGGATCATGTGTTTTAGTGATGCTGATGAAGGATCAAGATGTTTATGTCATGAACCTTGGAGATAGTCGTGTGATTTTGGCTCAAGAAAGACCAAATGATCGTCATCCTAATCCAAGTTTTGTCAAGGATGATGTGAGGTATGGAAATCGATCTAGAGAGTCATTAGTACGCATGGAGCTGGATAGAATTTCGGAGGAGTCCCCAATTCACAATCAAAACAGTCATGTTAACAAGATGAACAAAAATAGAGAGATATCCATTTGCAGATTAAAAATGAGGGCTGTTCAGCTTTCCACAGATCATAGCACGGGTATTGAAGAGGTGTGTTCCCCCCCCCCCCTCTTTCTGTGTATTGGTGAATCAAATAGTTTCTGATGCCTATTTAGAGATGTTAATAATCTATGGTCAAATCTTCTAGTTCTAAATATGATCAGTTAGGCTGACATGAATTATTGATTTTTTGTTCTGCTCCTTGATGCTTGCATGTGTATGTTGATAAAATATTAATTTAGCACATTTACTATGACATGAATCTTATGTGCTAATCAAATTTATTGCTTTCCTGATAACAAAAATGTTCTCCCACTACACAATAAATTGTATGAGTGCATTGATGACTAAGTTTCATCAACAATCAACAATAATGTATCATTTTGGTGTTAAATGGAGGCATTAATATGAGAAATCCAGTTATGCACCAGAACAGTTGTTGGTCAGTGGCTTAGACAGCGGATTTGTTTTGTAGTTCATTTTGCATGAGGATTTCTCTTATATTCTACTGACAGTTACATTCACTAACAAAATCTTGGATCAAACATCGTTAAACATATTTAAAATATGAACCATTTACTAGAAAGAAAAGTTGATGGTATTTGATAAAATGTGTGTTTTACTGAATATTTTTCAATTTTGCCTGTTTCCTGCAGGAAGTTTTTAGAATAAGATCAGAACACCCTGATGATAATCAAGCCATATTTAATGATCGAGTAAAAGGACAATTAAAAGTCACCAGAGCATTTGGTGCAGGGTTCCTGAAGAGGGTCAGTTGATCTTCTGACTTTGAGCTATCTGAAATTTAGTTTGCTGCAGTCCTTTTGTCTATAGTTTATAGGTAGGGGTTCTACTTGCTTCCATAATCCATACTTATTTCTTTTTTCATAACATATGGAAAAAATAAGGAAAAAAGGTATATACACGTGGCAGTCTCTTCATTACAATTTCAGATTAAACCTATCAATTTACACTTTTTCAAGTTCATTGTCTCTACCTCTTTGTGTGTGTGGATCCCACCTATCACCTTGAAGGAAAATTTATAAATGATGCATTTGTCAAAGCTTCATAGGATAAACTGGCAATTATGTAGCTTGCTTTACATCTTTCTCCATTAACCTATCTCCTCCGTTCTCTTCCAAAGGTATTTTATTTGCATTTCTTCTCTTTTGAGGAGTATTTCAGCGTATATGTTTTGTGTAAGATGGTTTATGTCCTTGTAGTGTTCTTTCATTGAAATTCCTTGTAGTGTTTATGGCTGGTTGTGAGAAGAGATACTTATAATATGATAAGAAGAGGTAATCTAAAATCCATTAATCTCCAATTATATCTATAAAGCCTGCGTGTGGTAGGCTGGCAGCTGGATCCATTCATGCCATTTCTTCTTTCAATCTCCAATTATATCTATAAAGCCTATGTTTGGCGCATCTTTTACAGGAACTTGGTTGATTCTCCCTTCATAAGCTCCCTTTTGTGAAATGTTTTCTATATATGTGGTTTGGAAGACTATCTTTAAAGATTTTGTGAATGTAAAATGGTAGAAAGTGGACCTTGAATCATGGACCTCTCTGTGCAGGGGTTCATGTATCAAGTGGAAGGAGTATCAAAGGTTTGAGCTTGGTGGTAAACTTAGAGGAGGACATGAATTTGTCTTGTCAACACTCTTGGAATCTGGGGCCACAAGATTATGCCCACTAAAGTTAGGCTATTGATTTCTTACCACTTTGCCTACAAGTATGGTTAGGCTGACACTTGGGGAGGGTCCACACTGTTTAAACTTTAAACTGATAATCTTGCCTAAGTCCCTCTTGGTCTTGGTAGTGGTTCTCTTGCAGAATGGATATCTATTGATGATGCATTTAGAGGGTTCCTATTGGTTGGCAAATGCCACCATACTTTCTCTCTCTCTCTCTCATTTAACTATCATTTTTTTTTTCTGAAAAAAGGAGTGGGTGGGTAATAATAGATGACATGGTTAATAGTGGGTTGATCATATTTTGACTTCTCAGGTCTAGTCTAGTTCAAAGGGAAAGAGGGTTGAGGAAAGGTTGGAACATTGTATCAGCAGGTTGATTTTGGTAGTATTGTTACTTTTGTAGCAGGCAAAGCTTCAAGGAGTAGCTGGTGCAGCATGCTGGTTTTGTTATATTATTGCATTGCATCAGACACATTTTTTAATTGACCATCACTTATAGTTATGAAGATTCATTTGGCAGATTATTAATTGTGAGGCTTCAGGTTTGGAATGGTAGGGATTAAATGTGGAAAGCCTCTATGAGTTTATGTTTACATTGTGAATTAAATGGCCTCAGGCTACCCAAATATTATTGGAGTTCAGGCTAGTGAGGCTTGGGAATTCAGGCTACCCATATATGTATGCCTTTTACTAACTTTTTTATGATGGAAACAATAAAATATCGCATTGTTTGTTTGTTTGTTTTATTTTATCCGTCTAACGTGGAATCATTCAAACCTTTTCTAACATCAATTATTTTGGTTTAGCCATCTTTTAATGAAGCTCTACTGGAGATGTTTCGAGTTGATTATGCGGGCTCTTCTCCTTACCTAAGTTGCACTCCTTCTGTTCTTCATCACCGACTTTCCTCAAGTGATCGGTTCTTGGTACTCTCCTCTGATGGGCTTTACCAATATTTCAGCAATGAAGAGGTAGTTGCCCATGTCACATGGTTCATGGAAAATGTTCCCGAAGGTGATCCTGCACAATATCTTATTGCAGAGCTTCTCTTCCGTGCTGCTAAAAAGAATGGTTAGTTACTTCACCTTCCTAGCCTCTCTGATATTATTATGGCTGTTGATGATAAGTTAAGTGAAAAAAACTTCCCATTCTGAGAGAGAGAGACAGAGGGGGAGACAAAATAGGAGGTTCGGGTTTGGTATGATCCTTATGACAGTTAAATGTCTCGAACCAAATGATTCTGGTTCTGCGATTTCAGAGTTAACACCTTACATCTGATCTAAACAATTTTCCACGCAAGCTCTCAACTTGGCTTCCATTTAAGCTTTTAAGAAAGTCCTTTGAACCCAAACATCTTTCTTATTAGAGTTCTATTTTTACTGAGGTGGCCCTACAATGTTGATGATATAGCAATATGTTTGAATTGTTACTCACTCTTTCATTCTCCTCCATAAAGAGAAAGCTGCCTTTATTACTTATCGTAGTTTAATCCACATCAGCATAGATAACCTTTTTTTTTATAAATGAACCGGCTACTTTGATGCTTCGTTGTTTAGAATCTTGGAATTGGATGTTACAAGCGGCAATGTCATTTGAAAGTTTTCATTCAGAGAATACCTAGTTGAATAAAATATTTTTGTACTTTTGGGGATGGGAGTATGGTAAAAGGGGTTTTCATGACTTCAGTCAGTAATTAATCAGATCTAACGTAGCCTCTCCTCTACTAGAGATATTTTATTGTATCTTGACAATGTATGAAAAAGTTTTCTATTGGGCTGTTTTTGGGGTGCGAATGTTTTTTACCTTACATGCTTGATTCTTAGATTGGTTCTAAATCAATTAAGTTCTTTAAAGAAATAAGGATCCTTGTCTTGTCTGAGACTGACAAAATCCTGAATACTGGCACATGATATCTCATGTCCAAAACAGTTCAATTTCTTAGTTTTCTTTAACATAATATATATATATATATATATATATATATATAATGGATGGTAAATTGAATATTTGAAAATTCTTGCTCATTCTTATATTTCTTTTGTTGTAATTTTTTTTTTTGCAGGAATGGATTTTCATGAATTGCTTGATATTCCTCATGGAGATCGACGTAAATATCATGATGATGTTTCTGTGATGGTGGTTTCTTTAGAGGGAAGGATTTGGAGATCATCGGGATAATTCTTTTTTTCTTTTTCTTTTTTTCTTTTAAATGCTTCTCTATTTAATTTTTGGATAGGTGCCTTCATATTTGCACGTTGCCATGATAATGTAACAATTTTGGGCAAGGAGTAAAATGGTTTTAGAAATCAAGATTAGTCTTTGAAATATTTTGAAATGGAAGCTTTTTTTCCACTCGTCCCTAACCGAGAAATTATAGGAAATAGGAAATTCAGTTTATCAAAGGCAGTACCACTTTTTCTTAATATTTTACCATTGATAAATAGGACATTCGATTTTATTTTATTTTATTTTTTACGAATAACAATGCATCTAATACATTAATAATATATATACTAATATAAGGTTTGTCTGTAGGGGATTTTTTCGTTTTTGTTTTTATCGTGCAAAGTTGGGTAACAGAAAGACGTGGCGAACATTTAATGACGGTGAACTTTGCACATTGTCCTTTTCTTTTTTGGTCCATTTCTAAACCCTACATGATGAGATATTTGAGCCAATGTATATACAAGTCTTGTATTTACAGTTGTTTTAGATAAAATGGTACACATTTAGTTGGCATATTAAATTAATATAAGCATCTAATTAATTAGACAAAATTTATTTTAGACCTAAATTTTAAAAATGTTAAAGTAACTTTTTACTTATTATTAATTCAACAAGCAAAATGCTTGATACACAGTTAATACCGATTTTTTTTTTGACAGTTTACATTTGTATGCATGACTAGTTTGTCACCCCATATGTTTGATTAACAATAATTTTTATATTTTTAACTAAAAAATCAATCTTAATGGAAGTATTATATAAAAATTATAATTAAATGAATATTTAAGCTCATCAAAATAATTTGTGCGTTACTACTTGTTCATATTGATTATTCTTAATATACTTTATGTTTTAGTAGCTGTTTTTATTTAGGTAACTTTATTAATATATTTATAAAGTGACAAAATTTATTAAAAAAATTGACAAAAATAAACTCTATTATTTTAATGATTATACATGAAATGTGACCTTTTATTTATAATACTGATACATATGTGATGCACGTGTTATACTTCTTATATATGTTAGTTTTAATTAAAAAAAATGTTTTATAAAATAATAACGAAAAAATCTAGAATCGTTTTCTTTTTCCTTAAATCAAAAGAAAAAGCATGAAGTCTCAGAATTTATTTTGTTCTAATCGTTTGGTTTTATAACTGAGTTAGAAATTTTCAAAATATAAAGATGTCAAATTATTAATGTGCCATTTAAAATTGGCATTTATTAGCCTATCATTCCATGCTATAAACATACTATATAATATATATTTTTACCCGTATGCTATGTAAGTTTCTTTTTTTTCTTTAAAAAAAAAGAAAAGAAACTAGAGCAAGAGTCGAAGCAATAGGAAAAGAAGAAAAAATGACCTAAAGTTTGGCTCACCAATTTTTTTTTAATTTCAGTTCGTATAAATTTTTCAACTAAATAATAATTTAATTTAATTTAAAATATAAATATAAATTATTGAATTTGTCTTTGATTTCAATTTATATATATATTAACTAAATATTAAACTAATTTATCAAATAATTTATTTATAGCTAATAAATAATCTACTTATATCTTGATAGATCATTTTATAAGTTAATTTAATTTAATATTTAATTAGTTAATATACGAATTGAATTCCTTACAAACCAAACCTATGGGTCATTTTTTCGAAAAAGAAACAGAAGACAAATCTGCAAGAAGCAAGAGGATAAGCCCTTGGGGAGGGTTTTCAATAATGATGCAACAATCTAAATGGGTAGCTCCATGTTTAGCAAGAAAGTCTACACAGGAATTGGCTTCTCGAAGAACGTGGTTGATGCCTGATGGAAACCATCCACCGACGCTGAAGGAGACTATGTAGAGAATGATAACACCATAAAAGTGGAAGTTCACACTCACATCCTTAATAATCAAACGAATCAAGTTCACACAATAACTTCCTAATTCCACGGCTCCATAGAAATTCAAGGCCAGTCCTTAGAGCGAAGTGAAAGCAATCGCTTATTATAATAATGAGAGGAATAAGTGTTAATCATTGAATAATGCATTTATGTTATGAATTAAAATATGGACATTATATTACCAAAAAAAATATGGACATTAAGGATTGATTTAATTATCAGAATTAAGCTGCATTGACGTAAAAGTTTTGTATTTAATTCTTATTAGTGATATTTTATTAGTAGACATCCATTAATTGTGGTGTATTTCGTCTTGATTATGGAACAATTTATTAATCTCTTAAATTTTTAGTTATTAAAAAAGAATTAAAATACAAAATTATATTAATTTTTCATGTGATATTGAAATATTTTTTAATCGAAGATGTATAAACGTAAACGGTAAAATTTTGACTTCCCAAAACACATTTACTAAAAGGAACTACACTTTACCTTCTCTCCCAACGGCCGTTAGCGTTGGAGAGAATGTTAAACAAACAGGCCTGTAATATCCTCCCTCCTCTATGAATGCAATGAACCACTTCTTGATATCGGCATAATTCAAAATCTATTCTAAATATTAACTTTTGCTTATTGGAGATTTGGCCACGTAAAACATTGAAAACAACTGACGCGGTGGTTGGTCGCGTCTCAACTCTCAAGGGCCCAATCCTTTCCCCCAAGGTTGTTCAATTTGGTATTTGTCCTTTTATGCCAATGTTCAGTCAATTTCTTTCCTATTACTCACTCCAACAACAAACAAAAAAAATATTACAGGCTTTTGTTGGTAATAATACTAAAACCTTTAAAAAAATTAAAATTATTTCAAACAGAAAAGTATAAGTTTTTAGTGGAAAAAAAAAACAAGTTGGTGAGCTCTCGAGTTATGACTATGCTTGGATCAACTCTGGTCTGCTTATCACCATGCATCTCTCACCAAACCCCTCTTCATTGGCCTGTCAATTGTTCGCATTTCCCCAACAAGCAACAAACTAATTCGTACGTTGATTCCTATTCACATGAAAATTTTCTTTTCTAGTAAAGACTCGAAAGAATTGCATTAAGGCTTTCTGGCAATTGCTTTGAATTTAAGTTGAAGGACTTTACTAATGCTTTATCATCACATCAGTTTCCATCTACTCTGCTCGTAACCATTCTCTGTTAACAAGTGATGCATATATAAAGAGCAGCTTGCCACTTTTCTTACCATCAAACTAAAACTTTCCTCTCTTCTCCCTTTCCTTAGCTACATATATCTAAATTCTCCTTTTCCATTCATCATTCTAACGCTTTCCACTTACAATTGATACAATTATCTTTCAAACCATGTCGCCCACAAACATTTTTGCAATTTTGGTCATCTTCAGCAGTGCCATCTCCTTTGCCTTCGCATCTGATCCTGACGCACTGCAAGACTTTTGTGTAGCTCTTCCCTCTTCAGGTAATATATATTGCCAAATGCCAATTTGATTTCTCTGTCTCCCTGCTTCCTTATGTTTTAATTCTACATATGGAAGTACCCAAATTATATTTAAGAAATGAATCAGTGATGTGCATCGTGTGTTATGTGCAGGTGTGAAGGTGAATGGGTTTGCCTGCAAGGCCGAGGCAAATGTCACAGCAGCTGATTTCTTCTTTGATGGTCTAGCCAAGCCTGGAGTTATCAACAACACAGTGGGGTCTCTGGTTACTGCAGCCAATGTGGAAAAAATTCCAGGGCTTAACACATTGGGGGTGTCTTTAGCAAGGATAGACTTCAAAGCTGGAGGGCTTAACCCACCACACACACACCTTCGTGCCACTGAGATTGTGTTTGTGTTGGAAAAACAATTAGAAGTGGGCTTTATCACCACAGCCAACAAGCTCTTCTCGAAGACAATAAAGGAAGGTGAAATCTTTGTGTTCCCAAAAGGTACGGTACACTATCAGAAGAACAATGGGGATAAGCCTGCTGCTCTGCTTTCTGCCTTCAGCAGCCAACTCCCTGGCACCTTGTCTATAGCTTCAGCTCTGTTTACGTCAACACCAACTGTGCCTGATGATGTGCTCGCCCAGGCCTTCCAGATTGGTACTAAAGATGTTGACAAAATCAAGACCAAGCTTGCCCCTAAGAAGAGTTAATTAAGTAGAGCCAAATGAAATTCCAGAGAGGAAGATTTGGTCTTATAAAACTACTTTTCCTTTATTTTCCCCAATAATCCTTGAAGGGTTATGATCTTTTTATCACTTTGATATTGCATTTTGCCCAGTGATATCGTATCGAGTATAAAATAATTGTACGTATTGAGAATAATCCAAAGTTAAAAGAATAGGAAACTGTCACTTTTATGTGTGTATTGCTTCATTTCTTCTGTTTTCGTGGTTCATTGCCTTTGTAAACAATGAACAAAGATCGGACCTTTCCCATCTCACTTTCTCTTTCATGTCGGTAACTTGTTAAATCAATATGGTAAGATGAAGATATCTTAAAATTGGAGGCTCTCAAAGTATCATTTGGTAGAAAATGGATTTGACTATTGAAGGCCCCGTAAATAAAAAAGAGCACTTGGCTGATAGCCAAAGTAGTTTAAATAGAAAAAAGATATTTATGCCAATTATAAAAGAAAAAAAGCTAAATAACAAATTATCATAGTGAAATTTTGAATATAAAAAAAAATTGAGAGAACTATTTTTAAGTTTCTCTGCGCTAAGATTTAATAGGGTTGGACAAAACTTCTTTTTTTAAATTGCTCTTCCAATAACCATAACAAAAAGTGTGGTTATCATATTTTAAAGAGCAAATATTTCACACAAATTTGTATAGGCAACATTTTTTTTAATGAAATAACTATTGGGTTTTGGGATTTGGAAAGATAGCAGAAAATAAAAATCAAATCTCAAATTCAGCCGAGGATCCATGCGAAAATCATAAAACGTGTTTTAGGGATTTACCTATAAGAAAAGACGGCTATCAAACATGAGCACAACAATTGAGCGGTGCCTCTATGGTATCCACATGAACGAATTGAGGTCAGGCTCTCCTCTACTTCGCAATACTAGCTGCGGTGAAGGGGGTTGTGCTTCGCTTAATCTCACTATTTTCTGTCTCTTTTTGTTATGTGCGGTACCAGTAGCTATATGTCATATATATAACTAGGGCAACCGTCATCAATAAGTAAGTGGAGCTAATGTATTTGCTCATAATTTGACTTAGGTTGCAATTATGCGCAGGTCCATCTATTTAGTTGGCTCAATTAGTCTAACTATATGTCCAACTAATTATCTAGGAGCCCAAGTCATAATTGGATTCCTAATTAAATTCTTATCATGAATATCAAACCTCAATATCGATCCATTCTAAGTGTGTGACCATGTAAGTTCTCATTACGTTTATAGTATTACTAAAATTCAATTTTAACAATACAAATAGTAAGCAATATCTAATAATACATTACTGCTACTCAAGTAGCAAGAATGTCAGTGATTTGACATAACAGTTCCGTAAACAATGTTACCATGTAGTCTAGTCCCTTTGTCCAAATATTTAGATTGAACACAAGGCATGTAACGTGTCACCCTTGCATAGTTCAATCTTTGGTTTCTTGATCTCCGAGTAGACATAATAAGACAAATGAGATCAATATCTCATATTGACTCATTCGAGCATGGTTATGCACTTTCAGCCTCACTCTATCAAGGGGCTCGAAGATATCACTCCCGTTAAGTACGAGGGTCAAATCTTATCTAGGCCACTTACATCCCTCTGCATGATTTGCAGTATGTCCAATAGTCGTCTTTTTAATCACCTTGTTAGAGGGGACATTTGATAGTATCAAGTCATACAACTCCTCGTGTAGAGAATTGTAGTGCCTTCAAGTCAAAAGACCACATACACCATTGTCACTGTGAGAATTGCTCATGATAGTCACATAACGATCCATGCAGCGTTCTCGTGGTGTAAGGAACTGTAGTGTCTTCAAGTTAAAGGACTACATACACCATTGTCACTGTGAGAATTGCTCATGACAGTCACATAACGATTCATGTAACGTTCTCATGGTGGGTCAATCCAGTACAATATTACTCTAATGTGTACTCATTTGAAGACTTGATATCTCATATCTATGACCTATGAGATATTGTCATCAGTCTACATACATACTAGTTTCAATATATTACAGTTATCATAATCTACAATAATACTTAACTAAGGACATTTAAGAATAGTGTTCCAAAAGTAATCAATAGGATCTCACAACCAAGTCATGTACTTGATATCTCATAGCATTGTACTTACTATCCTAAATACTCTATCATGCATATTTAAATAAAATAAATAACATAATAAAAAAAACCTCATATATATATATATATAATAAATGACAAGATACAATATAACCAGAAAGTCAGTATACAATTGACATTTAAAGCATACACCAACAATAACTACCCTCTAAAACACGATAATCATTATTATATAGTTTTTTTTTATGATTTATAACAATTTGAAGCTTTATATATATAAATTATCCACATCTATGAAATCATTACACTTTAATGATTGTCCGAACCTAGAAAAGCATTAGAAATAAATCTCTACAAAAAAAATATAAAAAGGAAATGTGATTGTTATTTAATATAAAAAATATTAAATAGGAGGAAATTTTTTTTTTGGTCGAGAATTCTTGTTAAAATGAGTTAATATCATTATTAAAATTTATATAAATGAATATAATCTTTATTATTTTGACTTATTCAACAATACACGCTTTCTTTGAATTATTGTAAAAATTTCTTGCTATGAGCATTGCTCTTAATTATATGTGATACATCATATTTTGGATTTATTGCATAAAGTATGTGAGACATGTGCACAAAGAAATCAAGATGTTATGATGTCTACATGAAAGTATATGAAAAGTGTGTGGGTGTAGCTTTATGCAATAATCATTACTATTCCATATTAACACTAGCTTTTTGAAGTTTGAGACTTGAGTATACCAAATCTTAGTTTGAGAAGAATTGTTACAATATATTTAATATTTAAGTTGAATTGTCAAATATTTATTAATTTTTATTATTATAATAAATATTTTAAATTATATTAAATATAATTAATAATTAATGAATAGTTAATAATTTATTAAGTACTGTTGCAAAAAAAAATACTGAAATAATCACCTAATTTAAGTGTTTGAGTTTGACCATGCTTTCTGTAGCTAATATCTATTCAACCAGTGCTGGACCATCTTAGGGGATAGTGTTTATGTTAATTAATCCTCGTAGCTGAAAAAGGTTTTTATTTTTATTTTTAATTATTCATATTAAATTTCCTTGAGGCTAGCTAGCCTCTGTAAAACGGTACGTTTTAAGTTTGAACGGACGCATCGCATAGGATTCGCATATGATCCGTTACCGCTAAGAAGAGGGACGATGGAAGATTCGAAACAACAACAGCAGCATCGAAAGAAGAACTACCGAAAGAGAAGTGTTCCAATCGAACAAGATTTAGATAAAGGAGGACAATCCGAAACCAACAACGAATCCGATGACGAACCAGAAAGAAGGTTTTCTTTTCGGGTTTTTGTCTTTTATTTCAAACATTCTGATTTGGACATTTATGTTAGGGTTTCGTTTTATTGATTCAACTACACTGATAAACAATGAAAATGGACGGTATAGAATGGCATTGGAAGAGATTAAACTGGTCCAGAAGCAGAGGGAAAGGAAATCTGGAATTCCAGCAAACCCTAGTTTGCAAGCGCAGAGTGGAATTGGCGGCGGTTTAGCTGTTAAAGCCACCGAGAAGAACGACGGTGATGGTGGCGACAAGGACGAGCTTGTTCTGCAGGATACCTTTGCTCAAGAGACCGCTGTTATGGATGAAGACCCCAATATGTGTGTCCATTCTTCTTTCCTGCACTGCACCGTATCCATGTTGTTCTATTCGATTCAGTTTGGTGTCCTCTTCAAAATATGGGCGAAAATTTCAGGAATGAACTTTATGTGAATATTTGCATGAAAAACTTATCCCTGAATTTTTCATTAATGAGTAATGAGTAATGAGTAACTTCTACCCATGATTCTAGTGGAATTTTTGCTATAGATTTTTATTGGTGGTTTTTCAGATCAACCTAGACTCAATCGAAACCTTGAGGGATTCTGTTGAAGTTTATTTTGTATTCTACAGGTTGTCCACTCTAGCTGCTTTCTGAATTGCTATCTTCTGATGGAACTTTGATGTTGTTCAATGTGGTTGTAAATGAGCAACGGATATTCCAATTCTTATTGTGTGTTTTTATTCTTTCATCTTTTATGTTTGTGTTAAATGGTTACCTAAATATCATTTTTTACTTCAGCTTCCATCACCTTATTACTCACAGGGGACTTTTTTTTATTCATGTGTTTATGTTATAGAATATGTCGTATGTACTGAAGGTATTGAAGATAGTTGATCTTAGTGCAACTTCTTATATGGTTACTTGAACAGGGTCAATTATATTGAGCATGAATTAGCAAAGAAGAGGGGCAGAACAATGGATGCAGCAGATCAAGTTGAGAATGAGTTGAAACGTGCTGAAGATGAACTATATAAAATCCCTGAGCATCTTAAAGTGAGTACCTGGCCTTTCTTATGCAATGTTCCCAATTTATTTTTCTCTGTTTACTTTATAGCAGCTGGCACTGTCAAAGATATGAATGATATATCTTCCAGTTAGTGTCTGATAATGTAGCTCCATCTTACTCTTCTGATGTGCCTTGCCTTTTATCAGCTTCATCTACTCTTTTTTATTGTTTTATAAATATATTATGTCCTGTCAGGTAAAAAGGCGAAATTCAGAAGAAAGCTCTACTCAGTGGACTACTGGTATTGCTGAGATTCAGCTTCCCATCGAGTATGCTTTCTCATATCCATTGTGATGGGCTATATTGGTAGTTTGAATTATTTGTTGAAGAAAAATTTAATAATCTAGCAATTGTTTCGCACTTTTCTTTCAAATTAAACATTGCCCATGCGTGATTTATCTGGGTGATAAGTTGATCTGTATGTCTACTCGGTGCCTATGGTTGGTAATAATCAACCAGATTTTAAGAACTTTGGCTTTTCAGCTGAAAGTTCCCTTTTCAATGAATTATATTACAGATGATTCATCTTCTCCTTGGTTCCTTGCTTTTTAAAGTGTAATAGGTTCTGTTCTTTTTCTTATATGTTGCTAGTACTTGGTGGTGCTTTTTTAATGTTTCTTTGTGAATCTATTTATTAAGGAAGAAAAACAGGTTATGTGTCTTAATGGGTTTGATTTCATGTTTGCAGATATAAGTTAAAAAATATTGAAGAAACAGAGGCTGCCAAAAAGCTTCTACAGGAAAAGAGGCTTATGGGTCGGACAAAATCAGAATTCAGCATTCCATCAAGTTATAGCGCTGATTATTTCCAGCGTGGCAGGGATTATGCTGAAAAGCTTAGAAGAGGTTGCATTTCCTTGGTTCTTTTATTTTGGAGTATGCATTTGTGCGTGATTGTGTGTTGTTAGGTCATTGTCAACCTTGATTTAGTTATCATTGAATTCATCTTGCAGCTTTCGCCTTTTATAGATATTGATGCTGCCGGTTTTCTTCTAGACCCTTTAACTCCCTCGTTTTAAATCATTCCAGTTACTGACCAAAAATGACTGATTTGCAGAACATCCAGAGTTGTACAAAGATAGAAGTCTACAGGATGATAGTTCTGGATCCAAACAAAATGATTCCAGCACTGATGCAGCAGGAGCAGGACGGAGGCAAGCTGCAACAGATCAATTCATGCTAGAGCGCTTCAGGAAACGAGAACGCAACCGTGTAATGCGGAGATAACACGCATGTGATATTAGTGGCATATTTGACAACAACAATATGTTGGATTGGGTAGAAGTCCAACTCCTGTTGAATGACATGCCATTGATCTGCATCAGTTCCTTGTTCAAATAGCAGCAGCAGATCGTGTAGCTGCTCATGCTTTATTTTTTGTTGGTTCTCTTAATTATTTTTATTTAGAAAAACTGTTAAAGTGTTAACAAAAATGTATTAATTTTAGCCGCTGCCAGCATCATGTGTCTGACTTTACCGTGGCCTATGTTAAGAGCCAACCTATGTTAAGAGCCAACAAAAGCATCGTGATATTTAGCGCATCTCTGGTTGGTCATCAATAAGACAATACCTTGCTCTAAACCTGTTACAGTACGATACGAGCATCTGGCAATGTCTAGACTGGTGACGGTGGTAAATAATCATGTGCCTTGTTAGGCGATCTGGATGCATTATACTAATGTTCAAAATACTTAATTTTCCATTGAAGAGTTGCATCTTTATGAGCCTCGGTAACTCTGTTAGTCGTTCAAAATCACTGCTCTTGTTTCATTAAAAAAAAAAATCACCGCTCTTGTCTAATTCATTGGTCTTTCTGTTTTCTTGTACAAAAACCATCGGTTACTATGCCTCGTGACTCGATCTTAAATCAGTGGGGATGTTTCGGGTAAAAACAGTTAGATAACGTAATGTCATGCTTCTCGGGAGGTTTTGTTTTTCTTACCTGCGTATCTGAACTACAAGACTCTGCCTTAAGGGGTGTTCGAATAAATAGACTTCATCGTATAGAAGATAAGAAAGAAAATGCTACTAGGTATATAGATAGTTGCAAGCTGCAAATATTTCACACTTTCGGCTTACATATAGATATAGTATTACCCAAGCTCGTGGGCTTCGTCGCAAAATGATAAAATTGCTGAGCCACAACCACGTGGTAGGCACACACATATTTCCTTGGACAAACAAGTTAGTAAATGGATATAATCATAAAATGACGAAATGGAAGAATACTCAATAGTATTTATATGTATCCTTCCGCTCAGAACTGAACTTTGCTGATGAAAGACTGGCCAAATCTCCAATTGGACGGTGCCACATTGTACGCTGTGCTAGTCTTTCCATTGCTGAGTTGGACTCTGAAGGACAAGCTCTGACCATTGAGATAGCTTAAGCTTTGCCAGTTAGCTCCCCAATTCCTTGACATGGATTCCCAGTTATTCATTTTGGACCCTTTGATCCAAACTCGGGAGATGTCCCCTACTCCACCTACGTTGCTTATAAGCACTAGTTCGAAATAGTCTCTCCCATTGATGGTAAATCTGATGCCTCCAGTTCTTTTGCATCCAACTCTGCATAGATGCCAGCGCAAATTTGCACAATATTGGTTAGCTGTATTAATCACCGTGACAAGTTTTAAAGAATTTTTCACTTGTGGAAACTAAAAGAACAAAACAGGGTGAGGACATAACATACTTTCTGTACAAAATTGGAACAATTCCAGCCTTGTACTTGGCGATCATCTCAAACGCAGGTTGAGACATGTCAAAGTGTGGTCTAGGAGGATTGCACCAACCACCATTGTCATTAGGGAGTGCGTAGTTTGGCGGACAGAAATTTGTGGCAGTAATTGTGATGGAAGTGCCCCTGAGGCACCATTGAGGCACTTGGTTTGCGTCACAAACTATCTGATAGCAACCACCGCATGACTTGCCATCATTGAACAAAGCAGTACTCAAGGCAGCTGTTTTTATACCATAACCATCCGTGTAGAGATTTCCATAGCCACACGCGCCCCCTACAAGTGGAAACAAGTTACTCGGATCATATGGGAATTACTCTTGTTTTGTACGTAAAATTGCTGGGTGTTTTTTTTATTCCAAAAGGAACTTTAGAATGATAAGTCGGAGAAAAACACAAGACAAAATGTAGATGCAGTTTACCCATTGTTCCTGAGGCATCACTTCCACCATAGAAAGTTGCATGAGCTCGTAGCCAAACTGCGGATGCTACTCCAAGTTCTGTGGTGAATAATCCCACAAACAATATTAGACCACTGAAAATTAGCTTCGCCATCCCCTCTATCTCTCTCTTTCTCTGTCTCTTAGTCTGAACAAGAAGGAGTTACTTAATTTGCTGCTAAGATGGCAGACTCTTATGGGGTATTTATAACTGCAGTTAGGGACATTTAGCCTATAGAAATAACTAATTCAAATTCAAATTATCGAATAAAAAAGAAGGTGTTGACCCAGAAGTTCTCTTATTATAAGAAGAACTACTATGTGATACATGCATTAAAGAAGTAGGTAAGGCAAGTGTGAACAAGACTCAAGCCATCCAAATTATACAACGAGGATGCTAGATTGATATCAACATGCCTTCTTGAAACGTAATCAGATTAATATTCATCTTACATAGGCTTTCTCCTAATGGTTCAATCTCAGTCATTGTGCAGTGAAAGAACATGCTTTGTCGGTTTTAGGATCCGTGGTACGTAAGTGGTACAATCAAATGCAATTTGCACAGCCTGCTTTGCAGTAAACCATGCATTAATATAATGATAAGTCGTATAAATTATTTAAGTTTTGTCAGAAAAATACTCTGTTTGAATGATAGGCTAACGAACGAACAGAGAGAAGATTCTAATCCGTACTTACATATACCTGAAAAGTCAATTCGTACACGCAAGATAATGGAAGAAACTACGTGTATTCCGTATAAATATTTGATTTAATGGTAGTAGTCACATGCAATGCCTTAGTATGTGCAATGGCCTTACCTTGTTTATCAAGAAATAGAAACTTTTTATATTAGCAACTATCGAAGAAGAGGATTAACATACATTCATAAGTCAGCTATAAAAATAATCTTGAATAGAAGCCATGTATTATGCCATGTCTCGTGGAACTTCCACCCATATGGCACATGGCTGATGGCATCCCCTGCCATGTTCAACCAACTACTGTTTCACCCATATATGGGGCCACATTGTTCATTGTTGAATGGGAACTACAAATCCTCCTTTTATGGAACCTTTTAAAATTGTTTACAAATAGCTGAAAATCGTTTAAACTTTCTAATGATATTGAATTAGGACTTAGGAGAACCTGTTCATTGTTGAATGGGAACTACATATTCTCCTCCTATAGATTTTTTATATCGTTTTCCAATAGCTGAAAATTGTTTAAATTTTCTAATGATATTATTGAAACCTGTTCATTGCTGAATGGGAACTACATATCCTCCTTTTATAGACGTCTTTAAAACCGTTTTCCAATAGCTGAAAATGGTTAAAATTTTCTAAATTTTTTCTAATATATATTATAACCTTTTAAATTAGTAAGGTATGGATCAAATTAAAGTTTTAAGGGACTCGGATTTAACTACTGGACCATGCTTTTCTTGAGATGGAATCTAAAAAATTTGAAATTTTACATTATGTTAACTTTTTCATGAGTATTGACAATAAAAAATTTCAAATGTATATTTGAGATTTAATACAACCTATTACCACTATTAATAAACTACTTAATTTCTTATAACAATTTTCAAATTAAATAAAAACTATAAGCAATTTTTTTATATTATTTAAAATATATATTAAAATATATATTAAAATACTTTAAGTATTAATGTAGTTCAAAACTAAACACTATATATATACATATATATTATAACACATTAATATGGATAATGTGGTGGACATATTCAACATATATGTAGGACACACAATAAATGCCAGGTGGGTCTCATATGATTTTGAATGTACTTATCATGACACTGTGCCCACACAATTTTTTTCTATGCTATTAAATGTATATTACGTTCATATAAGCCAATTATTCTGAGAAGCTCAGAATCGAAGTCAACTTCACTTGAATGAACCAAATGCAAATTAATACAGTTAAACAGTAACGTTTCACTTATCCCCACAATAGAATTCTCACCCCTAGAAGGATTCTTGTTTTGCTTTATTTTATTTTATTTTTTCGGTAACGTTATAAGGTGTCCTCGTACCCTTAGAGTGTGTGATTAATCCCGGTGACAACTTTGCCTTGAACATTGTATTGCAGATAAAATTCACCCCAAACTCAAATTTTCCCAAGTGAAGCACTCCAAATGGTTTGCTTGATTTACTTTAGTTCCAATAAATGGATACTCAAATGTCTTACAAGTATTATCGCAAGTCTTTGACTCGAATATGTTCCTCTCTGTCATTTTCCTTTTTCTTTATCTGCAAGCCAAGTAAGGGAGTAAGTATATCTAACCCTTAGAATGGATAGTTCCCAGTTATCAAGTTTATATATATATATACACACACACACGGTATGTCCTAATCATTGGAGTGGTTTTGAAATTGTGATTACAATGTCTGCAAGTAATGACAAAAACCAAAGATTGTTGGTGACTTTTAGGGTTAAGGATTTGTTCTCCACTTTTACCGTCTCTAGATTGTCCTTCTCCACAACTGCAATTTGGAACTAGTCTTTGATGTGAGGCCATGACAACAGCTAATTTGGAATTTTGGATGTCAGGAAAAAGGTCAAAATAACAACACTGGTATCCCCCCCCCCCCCCCCCTTTTTTTTTCTCTTCTGAGCTGTGTTAGAAGCGAAGGTGTTGGTTCTTTAGGGTGTACGTTTGACTTGAATGAAACTTGTAAGCCACGATGATCTATTAACGTAAGATGGCAGAAAGTCAAATAGAGAACCGTCTCATTAGCTAAAAGAAAAAAGAAATATTAAATTAAAATAAAAAAAGGCTTTTGTGAAAACATAGCTAGAGAGACCGTACATGAAAAATTAAAATGGATCCAGTTAAATTTTGGAGAGTTCTATCAAACTCAAATGTGGTCATCTATGTAAGTGTAGAAGTGGTGTAACAATATAGAAGTGAAAATAGCATACCTCAAAATAGAGTGATTATTTATTTTAGTCATTTAAAAATAAATGTGATATTATATTAGTTTTTTATTTATCAATAACATTAAATTGGTTCTTCAATAAAAATTAATATTATCAGTTCTGTCATTCAATAACTAATTTGATATAATTTTAAAAACTAATTTAATGACAAAAATGTGACATTAAAGAACTAATTTAATGTTATATATATCTTTAGATGATTAATTTAATATATTTATAAATAGATTAATAATGTGATATCACATATATTTATGTATTTGAAAGAATAAGAAGAGTGTTTATTAAATGTAATGTTTTAGTGATGGAGTGGGCACAGCCCATAATATTGTCTCGGTACCCTAGAGGTTTTGACATGTTTTATTCAAAAGAAATGGTGGCTACACAACACAGCTTAGTGGCCTCAATTAGGTCTTGTATGAATTTGATCAAAAAAATTGAGTGACTAACTAATAATTATGCATATATTTATGTGGTTGTGGACGTCACGGCTAGCTAGTTGTAAACCTAAGGCTATGCTTAATGAAGAAATAGAAAATATAGGGAGTGCATATCAAGTGAAATTAATTTTTTTTTATTTCCACTTCTTAAGGCTTACTTTGAGAGTGAATTTTTTTTTAAAAAAAAGTATATTTTTATTGCTTGATATAAGTGAAACTAGAAAATATAGAGAATAATAGAATTTTAAATATTTTAATTTTTTCATAAAAAAGGATTTGCATCTGGATTTGAAATTTGAATCCTCTCATTTTTAAAAAAAACAAAAAAAAAAAAGAATTTTTATATAAGAGAGAAAGATGCAAGTTTTACTTCGACGGACCATTATTATTTGTGCATGGGTTCACCAATTTTATACAGAAGCACATTTTCATTTATTAAGAGAAATGCATGAAGTATAATAGAGTAAGAAGCATCAGTTATATAAATGTCTACCAAATATAGTTCTAATATGATGGTCCTAATAGTAACCGTAAAACGTTGAAGTTTTCTCCTTCACTTGCTCCCAAGCTAACACTAACTTGGTTTGGCTAGCAGAATAAAATGTTAAAAAAATTCTCTTCATTTAACCATCTATATGTAATATGTATATCAATAAACGATGCACAAATTGGTTCCATAAAAAGGGAAAGACAGATTATAAACCTCATGACTTTCCACTTAATCAGCTGAAATTGATGGAACAGATTCCTTACTGTTGAAAACAAGAGAGCTAACGATCCAAAAAATGGTCTGGCAAACCTGCATTTGAACATCTCAACATCAACCCTTTCAATGATGTTAGGCTTTAGCGAAGCTCAAATCATCAGCAGGAAATTGGTCAGGGCAAGCTGAATTCAAGCAAAGGCAAATTTAAAGCAGAAATGCATTAAAAAGAGCAGGACTCATGCATCTTTTTACCATGTAGCACTCGCAAACTTCAAGAAACATCGTTCCTGTTCTTGAATTGCCATCCCTCAAACTGAAATGCTACAGATTTTCCTGACTGTCATTACTTAAAATATCTACTATTCCCCAGACGACATGAAAATGAAAAGTGGACTTGAAAGCCAACCAGTTGTCAGGGGTATATTTCACATAAGAATTAAGATTAGTCTAATGATTACCACAATCCCCTTCAAATGAAACCAATCCTAATGCCCCAAGGGATACCCATTTCATGATTAATGTGTCTATACAGTAGGGGGTGAACGATAATGTCAATGAATGTACATAGACAATTACCTTCACTAATCATTACGAGTGAGCTGAAGTAGATATCGAGCATTATGCAGAAGAGCATTGGCTTCCTCATTTGACGCATCAAGTGTACGTAATTCTTTGATTTCTTCCTGCCATTTATCGACTTGCTCCTTATGAATCCTACATATATATGAGAAAGTTAAAAGGATAAATCTTACCACAGAAAGCCAAATAAACACAATAATAAAATAAAAGAGAGTTCTCTGCTCTGAATTTTAAATGGAAACTTCATAGCTCACATAATCAGTTTCTCTTCAAATTCTTTGGTTAGTTCCTTAAACATTGTTTTCCCTGATTCCAGGAGCTCAGATACCTACACCAATCCATCCACATTCAGCATGTCAAATAGTTTATTTTATATAGCTAGAGTGAGTATGGTTTGAAGCTTTTACAGAGTGTATAACTATTATATACAGCTACCCTCTGAGTAAAATTCTCAATCTTCTCAAGAATAAGAGAGATATTAAGTTCCATTTCTTCAGAACCAGTAACTTTCGTCTCAAATTCTTCCTCTTGTACAATCTGTGATTCTGCTTCATCTCCCGCCTTTTCTTCCACCTATTCATTTTGAACAAAAAATATAAAAAATTAAACCAAGAAGATCAAAATCTAAATTCGTAGCAGACAAACGATTGAAAGATGAAAACAAATACCTCAGGTTTCATGCGTTTCCTTGTAGCTCCAATCCCAGCGATTTCCCTTTGAGTTGACATTGGCTTATAAGGCTTTGCGTTCTTAATCTAAAAGCAAATTTATGCATATAATATAAACAAAAAATAAAGTTAGAAAAATCATCTATAAAAAATCAACATATCCTACATTGAATTGCAATAAACTTGTGCGAAACCCTAGCAAAGCAAAGTATTATAATATATATATATATATATATATATATATATATATATATATGTATATACATACATACATACATACATACATATACACACACACACACACACACATACACGAAATTTCCAGATATTCACTGGAGGAAGATGAGGATTCACGATTTGTTAATAACACGGAAGGCAGGTAGTAATTTTTGGATCTAAATATAAGTAAACCCGAAGATTCGAAATTAGAACGGCAAGGAAAAAGCATTAAGGAGAGAACTGAACTGCTACAAATAACACTATTGATTTGAATGAGAACGCGATCCTGATGCAAAATCACATTGAAGACATGGAAACAAAAGGAGCATTAATTAATCACCAAAAATTCAATCGACGAATTAGATTTGCTAGCATTATTATACTTGTAAGAGCGATTATAGAAATGCTTTTATTACCGATTAAGTCCACCGATTGATCTGATCTGATCTGACCTGATCGCGTTGCTTGTTTGTTCCAATTTCAAACTTTTGAGAGAAGGTTTGGTTTGGGAGATTTGGTACAATTTTGAATTTTCCCATTCAGAAACAGAATCAGAATCAGAATAGTTTATTTATTTCATTTCAAAACGGAAATGCGCGCCTTTTCTCATAACAAAACCTGGGCTGCTGATTACTTACTACAATTGGGCCTTCTACACTCACGGCTCAATCAATGAGCCCACATGAATATTGGTTTGGGTTTTAAAAGTGATTTCATGTATATATATACCAATAATGAACTTAGAATATTCATTCACACAGATACAGAATTAATGGGCTTTAATTGGTATTAACTATCTAACATGACTTTGGGTTTCGGACCAATGATCTGTTATTGATGGGTTGACAAGATTGGGCCGTTGCAGTTGGCCCAATAATCTGATATACACGTCATGGGCATTTAGATTTAGCAAATAAAGCGCAAAAGCAAATAAAGAGCGAAGGCCAAGGTCATTTAGATTTTAGCATGTCCACCATGCCAATACCAACACACCACGTAGGTGACGGCATTGGTGAAATTAGTTAGGTTGCGTGTTTCCTTGATCTGAAATTCTTATTAATACAAAATCAACTTTTTATGGAGAAAGAGAAAAAGAAGAAGAGAAACAATATGGTTGGTTGCTATCGTTGCTGAATAAATGCTTTATCAGTTTGGGATAGAAGAACGAATTCTTTGGCAATTCAATGTCACTAAACTTAAAGGAGGACGGCACCTTGAGATGACTAGATGAGGCTGTGCAGTTGAGCTTAGTTTCAATTTTTAGCTTCTCTTTTGCGCCTTCTTCTATCACTATCACTATGCCTCAAAATTAGCTATGTGCAGATAAAATATGAAAAGAAAGAATAGACATCTTCCTTAGAATTTTTTAAATTAAAGAGTATTATTTATAAAATTGTTTAAATAATATTAATTTGAATTTTTAATTAATTTCTAAATTATTTTTTGTGTTATGTTTGAGGATTTGTAAATCATAAGTTCTGTTGATGAGATTTACAAATCATTTTACTTCAAATAAATTATTTTCAGTTCCAAAATTAAGACGTTCCAAACATAGGGTAGAAACATTCTCCTGCAGTGCCAATTAATTAAGCGCTGTCTATTTCCATCAAGTGCTTGATGTGAGTGTAATTTTTTAATGACTTTTTAAATAAATATTATATAATAAAATAATTAAAAATATAGTCATCGTGTTTAAAATTTAGTTATTTAATTATCTATTGATTTAATTAATGAAATATTGATTTCACCGTATTTTTGTTTTGTTTTTCTTGAATCGACTGGAGAGAATTAAAGTATTAATAAGTGGAATTTGGCTATGAGGAAATGTTATCTCCTCCTCCAGACTTAGCTTTATTACCCTGCCTTGTTGCTGTTTAGTTGTCTCCTTTTTTCTTTTTGGGCTATGGCCCCTTCTATGTACCAAAAAAAAGTGAAATTTGGTATTTTCTAATTATGAAGTCACTAGTTTTAAGCTTGTTGTATTTTACTATTTATTTATTTTTCGTTGATTAATAACTTGCATTGAGAAAATAGATCAGAAATATAATTTTTGAGATAACACTTTGATTAGGAGTGCATAGTAAAAACAATAGAATGCATTTAATTAATTAACTATTAACTAACTTGGGGGTGTGGTTAAGTGGTAAGGGCTCATCCACCCCTAATCAAAGGTCAGGAGTTTTATCCTTGCCTTTGGGTATGAACCAGAGTAGATACCCTAGTCGTGGACCTAAAAAAAAAATTAACTATTAACTGCTTTTTGAACGGTTACATAATAATAATAACCATGCTAAAAAAGTGCATTAAAGATAAAGTAGTTAATGATCAGGTGTACTATACATTATAAATTTTAATATGTCTATTTTTTTAAGGTAAGTAGGTAAATAGTAGAACCAGACACTAGATAAAAGAAACATCAAACTCCGAAAGGTACACCTTCAAACAACATAGAAATCCAAAATGAAACTCGTCCAAACGTAATTGTAACTATAAAAAAATTAATTTGAGAGAAGAAGACAATATGTGTAATTCGAATATTTAAGGCATAGTGCTGTGATTTGATGCCTCACATCACATTATATCACATTATATATATATATATATATAAATTTTTGTTTTCTAATTTTTTTCCTATTTATATTACGTTATTTGAGAATGAAGGAATTGTATGAGTTCCATTTATTCTCGAACTTCACCATGTGTGATCTATTACATGCTACGCTACACGAAATCAAACGGCAAAAAAACTGAATGCGAGGCTTATCTTTGAACGTGGGGTCCAATCAAAAGTATCTTTTGATTGGTCCTCTCCAATCCAATAATACGCCTTCAGTTTATGGTGGGACCCCTGCATGGCATGAAGCATAGTACTCGTAATCTTTCGTTTGCTCTTGTGCAGCTTGGTTGATCTATATAAACTCCACCAGAGATGGCTATTTTCCCATAGAACCAAAATCTCTTTGTATCTCAAAAGATTCTGCTCTTTTGCCTCTTTCCCATTTGGGTTCTCTTATTTAATTTCTGCTTGGTATTATTCAGTAAGCTTCTTTAATTTATTTTTCGTTTTTTTTTTAAGAAAAAAAAAAAAGAGATCGTTTTGGGATTATAATTAGCTAGGTTTTGGTTATTGTGGTTCAGGACTAAGGCATGGGGTTCAAAAACTTGGTTTTGACGGCTTTCATGGTGGCCTTGGTTGTTGCTCAACATGGGAGTTGCAAGGTTACTGGTCACCACCACCACCACCACCACCACCACCACCACCACCACCACCACCACCACCACCACCACCACCACCACTCAGCCAGCAAAAGACTTCGCGATGGTGGTTTCGTTCAACGAAGTGGCACCCATTTTATTCTCAATGAGAAGCCACACTACTTGAACGGGTTTAATGCCTATTGGTTAATGTACATGGCATCCGACTCATCTACAAGGTCCAAGGTCACTTCCACTTTCCAAGAAGCTTCCCACCATGGTTTAAACGTAGCAAGAACATGGGCCTTCAGTGATGGAGGTTACAGATCCCTTCAGATTTCCCCTGGTTCTTATGACGAGGAGGTCTTCAGGGTATTGCATCTTAATTAACTCCTTCTTGTTTAAATAATGTTTTTCTCATGTGTCTATATATATACACACATTCATGCACATATATATTTTTTGATTGCTAGTGTAATTTGAAAATCAATACTCATTACATTACTTTTTAACATTACTTGTTTATATTGGTCCTCTTCTTGACATGCAAATGGGTCCCTTGTATAACAAAATCGACCAATTCCTAAGCATAGATAAAAATATTGTAAAAATAACATTATTATTATTATTTATGTGATACATTATGACTACTGACTAGCCCAAGGGCCCCTGGCCAGGTTGGTCAGACTTTGGCTATTACTATATCATATACAAATATACTGTTTAACTAGTCATTTTTTAAGGTTTTTTTGGTTGTTTAAATGGTATTTTGGTGGTTTTGGTGAATTGCATGTGTAGGGATTGGATTTTGCGATATCAGAAGCAGGAAAATATGGGGTGCGACTGATATTGAGCTTGGTGAATAACTGGAATGATTATGGTGGGAAAAATCAGTATGTCCAATGGGCAAGGGAACGTGGCCAGTATGTGAACAATGATGATGACTTCTTTACCCACCCTGTTGTTATGCAATATTACAAAGACCATATCAAGGTAGCGCAGATGCAAACACACTAGCTCTTTCATTCATACACTATTTTTCTTATAGAAACTTGCGTTCTTCCTACACAATATTAAATTTATTTTAAAATTTATATTAAGTTACCTTAAAATCTATATATAATTTAACAGTTTTTCACATATACAAAAGCGCACATTTTTATGAGACTTTTATTTCTCAAAACACACGCTTTAGATATGAGTATTGTTCGTGCATATGTTTCTAGCTTTTTGCTAGAGGCTTAAGGTTAAGTTGTGTTCAGCTGGACAACTTTTCATTTTTAGTTTTGTGCATGAATGGGTCCGTCCAAATTCACATCTGGTACTCCTCATGCCCAAATCACGTATTATCTATATACTATATAGTATGGCTGGAGAATATTGAACTAGCCTTATATATGAAGGATAAATTATATATGTTTGTGTATATATTTATGTTCTTCACTAGTGAATTCATCAAAATTTAGCCTATAAATTAAGGATTCATTAATAAGATGTATTTGCTAAACAATTTCAAACAAAGAACTTTGGTAACTTTCTTTGGATGGAATGCAGGCTGTGCTGACAAGAAAGAACACCGTAACTGGGCTGGCATATAAGGACGACCCAGCCATTTTCGCATGGGAGCTTATGAATGAACCTCGTTCCCAATATGACTACTCTGGAAAATCAATTCAGGTCCTTTTCTCTCCAACTTGCTTGTATTTACGGAATACTCTACTACCATTGACAAGTGCTTGCATTGCGTGTCCAAGTGTAAACAGTGATTGTGGTTGCGTTTCTTTCTCAAGCTTGACACTTAATTATGAAGTGTCGTAGTTACACATCTCTCACTACTCACATAAATACAGTCGTTATGATATATAACATACATTAATTAATACAGGACTGGGTGAGTGAGATGGCGGCCTATGTCAAATCCATTGATAGCAATCATTTGCTGGAAGTAGGGCTTGAAGGGTTCTATGGTGAATCAATGCCAGAAAAGAAGCAGTTCAATCCTGGATACCAAGTTGGAACTGATTTCATTTCCAACAACCAAGTTCCGGAAATCGATTTTGCCACCATTCATCTCTACCCTGATCAATGGTAAATCCTATATAATTATTTTCATTTATTGACCTTATTAATTTTGTCACAGGTGATCTGAATCAAATAATGGGTGGTTATGGATGCAGGGTATCAGGCTCAGACGAAGCAGCCCAAGATGCATTTGTTGATAGATGGGTCCAAGCTCATATCCAGGACTCAAACGATGTTTTAGGAAAGCCCATTCTTCTTAGCGAGTTTGGAAAGTCTTCAAGGTCATCTGGATATAGCGTGGACAAAAGGGATAGTTACTTTGGGAAACTATACAATGTCATATACAGTAGTGCTAGCAGGGGAGGCCCATGTGCAGGTGGGCTTTTCTGGCAGCTCATGACCCAAGGAATGGATGGCTTCAGAGATGGCTATGAAGTCATCTTCGAGGATAGTCCTTCAACTACCAATATCATCACTCAACAATCTCAGAAGTTAGCAAATCTCGAATAGCAAAATGCCAGAAAAACATCTCAAATAATCCAATCTTTGTAGCCATCACAAATCGTGCATGGTATAGTATCATATCATAATAAGGATAGAAAAGAGAAAAAGGGAAAATGAAAATAAAATTTTCATTCAATCAATAAATGTGCCCTTTTGGTTATAGCATAATTTATCTCTGCTTTCTTGAGTGGCCTGATTTCCACTTCTTGCTTCTGTCTCACTTAAATCTACCAACACTGTTTTATATATCCGATCGTGTTCACGACATGAGATTACCACTCATGAGTTGGCTAATTATCACTACTGTGTTGGCATTTTTCCCCTTGATTATAGTTCATGTCTTCAGTGATTCATGACTAATGAACAAGAGATCCTACCAAAAATTAAAGTATAAATCAGAGTGACATAACATGCAAATGCTATTGTTCTCTTCCAAAATTCATTTCAATATCTCCCTCACTAGCCGAAGTTATCGTTAAAAAGTGACATTATTAATTGGAAGAATTCCCCTTTCTTGCAGGGAACTGATTTGAAAAGCATGTCTTCTTCATTCCAAACATCCAGGCCCATAGCATTGCTGATTGCCTCGCAAAGCAGGCTGCTAGAGATTAGAATTATGTGAAAATATTTTATCCAGAAAGTGATTTAAGAGATGATGGACCAGGACAGACATGTTTGACAAAATTGGCTACATAATTCTCCCCATAATAATTATTTTCGGAGAATAACAGAGTCCAACAAGCTAAGCAACATGTTAAGCTGTGAGAGAATTAAACACTTAAAACTAGTAAGCAAAGACAAGGAGACCCTTGTAATTAATCTTATGAACTACACCTAGAGATCCTATAATCAAATCTCACTGAAATCTATAAAAACAGTTATGTAACATCCCTTAATAGTGTAACCCCTAATGCCTAGTGGGTCTCCGACTCTCTAGTGAACACTATGTTCTTGTCCACCAACACCTTCCTTTATACGCTGGACTACTCAATTTAGCAATCAGAAATTGCTCTTTCGAGCAATTTTATACCATATTCGTGCCCGACGTTAGTGCCAGCTTCTCATAACATACAGGGGTAGAAAGTAGCTGATTAAAGGATGCCGTTGTTCTGCCCATGAGACAGCAGTTTGCAAACTAGCGCATGTGTCTACTACATTCAGGAGCTTTGTGAACAGAAATAGGGTATTGGGCGGCAAGGGGGAGGAGGGGAAGGAGAGGATGCAGGTGGACAAACTGTAACAGTAAGTGCCAACTGTACATTAACATAATTATAAGCATTGCTATATTATTTATCAATTCTAAGATTGTTACATAGATGACCAAGCTCAGGTCTTGCATCCATCCATGCAGCAAATTCCATATTGGCAGGAGAGGTGCAGTAGAGATAGGATCTGAATGTGATAAGGAAAAAATACCGCCTGCAGATGAGGGGGAAAACAGAAATTGTTACACAACAAAATAATAAATGTCCTACACGCAATAAATATAAAAGCCACCACTCACCGGCAGGTGTGTGTGTGTGTAGGGTTGAAAGTTTTATAAAATGAATTTCTTACAAAATACACCATTGCATTGAAAGTTTGTATCATGTACATCATGCTCATAAAATTTCACATTAATCCAACATTGTTTTCTACTCTATCAAAATGTATTAAAATTAACATATAATATATTTTCAAAGAAACTAAAATATCAGCCGTTACTTTGATCTTATTCTTGTTTAAATTTTGTCATGCAATATCTATATAATACTTGGTTACAACTTACAATTCAACAGTTGTATTGATGAAAATAATGTATATAAGTTATTGAGTGGTGTAATTGTACCAATTCTTACATTAGTGTTGATTAATCCTATATATGTGTGTGTGTGTGTGTATAGCCACCAACATCCATGAGGGGATGATCCATTCTCCACATTAATTTTAGGGAAAATTACTCTAAAGGAAAAGGAAGAGTACAATTGGGTAACAAGATAGAATTTCAGTTGGCGAGCAGGTGAGGCAAGCAAGTTTACCTCAAAGCCTTGATACCCATGTCCATAAGATATGCACGTTCCTCGTCATCACCATCAGTAAACTTCTCAAATTCTTTACTGTAATAAAGAATATCATCTCGTAGATGCCCTGCGCCTGCACATCTATTGAACATAGAGACAAATTCAGAACCTTCAATAAAAAGTCAATAATTAACAACTTAAGTTATGTTGCCAGATCAAATTTCCCCCAAAGGGTAAAATAATGCAAAAGCTAGTAATTTCAGAATCACAGAAGTGAAAACAAAAATATAATTGCAAGGTAAAATTAAATCAGTGAAAGTCCCTTTTCACCCCAAGAAAAGGGAATACTACACTTCCAACAACATACATTTCTACGTCAGAGAGAACATAATTACTTTATCCCCAATTTCTTAAAGGTAATAAGTAATAACATATAGATAGTAAAGCTTATAATCGAACTTTGGTTGCTAACCTTTCAATAACAAGGTCAACATCTGCTTTGCTTTGGGGACCATGTACGAGGACTCTTGTAAGGCTCAAAATGTCACGATAGTCACCCATCCTGAGTGCTGCTTCATTAGAAGCTCGAGAGGGCAAGTTCTCTTCAGTCACAGAAAATTTGTTAAGACCAAACAATGGTTGTGGGACTCTGGATGCAAAGTTTGCGTCTGCACCAAGTCTAATACAAATGATGGCCATTGCACATGCAACTCCACCAAAACCTGTGTGTGATACAAAAAAGGTAACTCCCTGCAGAGCTACAAAAAACAAGAGTTTAGAAGTATATTATTATATGTAAATGAGGAATTACTTCAAAAGATTAACATAGAGTATACTGTTTCTAAACAGTATGCATACAGACTCCCACGTAACATATTAAGAACAATGCTACTATTGCCTCTACTGCCCATAACCCATCAGATAGAACCATATATTACCCAAACCATTACAAGAATCCTATGATGCACGGATACTCTAAAAATAATGATGTATCCGTATCATACCCGTATCCGATACCAATACTCATATAATACTGCTGCATCCATATTTACTACTACTTAAAAAATTAGAATATGTATTCGAGCCTCATTCTCACCGGTTACCTCCCTTAAAACATATTCTCACTCTTATAATTTTTTCATCCTCAAAATTATAGTAAATTGGTGAAGAATTTCACCGATTTTAAAGTTTATTTTTTTTACATCTATAAATATATTTATTTTATTTCATATACATTGTCGTACCCGTATTCTAATTTTTTACAAAACTGACGTATTTACATATCATATCGAATACTCGTACCCGTACCCGTGCAACATAGCAAGAATCCAATGATTGCATTTTTGAGACAAAGCAAGGCCCCTAAATTATTAACAACCATAGGTTGGTTAATGCTTCTATGTACACAACTGGCACAAGAAAAAAATGTCATCAAACTTTACGAGACACATGCTGATACAGTGCAAAATAGGGATACTTACCCATCTTTACAGTACTGTATTGCATCAATGTCAGAAGCCAAAGCATCTCTTTCTCTTGTTAATGGTATCCTCCGATAGACAATATCATATCCCTCATCTTTCAGAGCAGAATAAACTTCCACAGGTGTTTTCACATTATCTGCCAAAATGTTTTCCCAGTATCCAACCACACCAGACTGATTTGTTGAAGGATTATATTCTTCACGATGTAATAGCATTAGCCCACCAGACTGTCTAATCTCAGCTATTATATCTTCTTTCAGTCGTGCTTCCATGTGTTCCACCTGCATTGCAGTTACCATGAGTTGGGCAACACATTGCATTTTGTGATATGTTCCTATAGACACATTATTGTACAAGATGACACACCACAGGACCAGTGATTCCCACATGCTTGAGTGTATCAACAGGTTTGTTTAACTCCCTAAGGACAAAGGGAGTGCCGTTGATATAAACAACTGCTTCCTCTCTCAGATCGGTCAATATCACTTTCCGAGCAGCTGAGGCTTTTGCTTTAGGCTTAGCATCCAAATATGCTAGCATCTCCTTGGCACCAGAGATGGTTGGAGTTGCCATGCTATACACAGGGTATTCATCAACCTTGGAAAAAATAAATAGAAGTTTCAGGCCTAATGACATTTCCCACAGTCACCATACTGATACCACACTATATATCCATTGATAATAACATTAAAAAACTCTTCACTTATTAAGAAGAAAAAAAATAAGAAGCATGCGCAAGCACGCACACACACACAAAGTAAGCCCACAGCATAAAAGAATTGGAATATAGTAAAAAAATCCCTTCAACACCAAAACCATAAGGCAACCTATTGCAAGCATATCATGATTAGATTTTATCATTTGGCTTCTTTGCTGGTTCTCACAGGTCATTATTTACTTTCTTAAATGCTAAAATTATCTATATATTATAAATCATCATATATTCCTATTTTTAATATATATATATATATATATGCATGCTAAAATGAGTCATATTACAAATATTGTATTATTGTAATATATAAATATATGAAAAGTGTAAAGAGAAAAACTAAAAAACAAAGAGTGACAAACTAGACTAAATAGTAAGTTAAATTATCAAATAATAGTAAGATGGTGAATGTAAATACATATAATAGTCGTAAATTGTTTTAAAGCTTATAAATTTTGATTTAAAGAAGAAATAGATATTAGATACATAAATTTATGGATTAGAATTCATAACGATAAAAATAAAGTTATAATTGTATTTTCTTTAGGTACATTGGAGGTGCAAGCACCTGGGTAGGGGAGGGGGAAAGGTGGCCTGGTTGAGGATCAAACTTTCGACATCAACATTACACCCAAGTCTTAAAGATTTAGGCCGGTGCCAATTGAGCTACAAGCTTGTTGGTAGTTATAATTGTATTTTGATTGCTTCAATCCAGTTTTGACCAATTAATTACCATTTCCAATTTATAGGGGCTAAAAAGACTAATAACCAGGCCAGATCACTATTCAACTGGTCTGGCCAGTTCTGTTCAGTTTTTAAAACAATGAAACCAGCGTTCAGACACAGAAATCCCTTATCCATTGCACTTCATGAATCCAACTCTTTTCATTGCATCATGGTAAAGCTACCACCCATGTTGAAAAAAGAGATATGTACATATAATTTACAAGCTTATATGTCCATATAATAACATTCTAATTTACTAAAACAATAAAAAGACTTACTACTCTATAATCAGAAAGAATATTCAATACCAAAACAACCTCTAACATGTCCGAATAAAAAAATGAAGGGAAGTGGAATATTTTCATCCAATTATGAGATAACAAACAACTGAATCAACTGTGCAATCCAGTTGTGAAGAGTGCAGACAACACTCTTCACCAAATAAACTTACATCATAAAACATATTAAAGATGCTAATTCTACCTACACTCGGATGATCCTGTAGGTCCCCACTGGACGTGTTGCCTTACCCTCTGGCATCACAAATTTGATGATAGTTCACTTCTATAGCAGTACTTACATAAGTAAGCATACCTTGTAAACATGTGGTGCACCATGTATTTGTATGTGGCTGGAAGTTCTCTGACCAGGAAAGAAATACATTTTCAGTATGGAGCCTTTTCCCAGAACATAACCACTTCGGGCCTTGACAACAGCCTCCATCACTGCATCTCCATGCTGAGACTCTTGTGGTGCTCTCAACTCTTCCTACAATTTAAATTGACATTAGGCTTAATATTACTTCAAGCTGGGGTGGGGGGAGAAATAATAAATTTATAAAAAGATTTACAGGGACAGTGAAAAATCGTCCTGGTCTCAATCTGATGCTCCATTTCATAGCCTGCACCTCTGGCCTCTGATGCAACCAATTCTTAAATGTCATTTTGGATTCTCCTTGTCCACAAAACCCATCAAATGCTTCACTTCCAAGATATGCTGCAAAAGCAATTAGACGGAAGTATCGCTCCAAGTACTCAGCACCACGATTTAATGCCACCCTCCTTACCCTAGGCTCAACATGCTGTTGATTGAATACTTTTCTATATTGCAGAACAGCTTGGCGAATGTTTTGAAGTGCAGAACATCTATCAATAATAGCATCTAAGGCCTCTCGGCATTCCACCCCATTATCAAAAAATGCTGTTATCTTCCATAACAAGAGGATGTCGTTTATACCAAAAACATGATTTTGTTTCTCATCTGGCTTTATTTGCAAAGTATTGGAGGGTAATGCAGTAACATAACCCCCAACTTCATCTCCACTTGAGAAACCACCATTTGCTCCTTCATGGGTCACATCATCACCCAGTATTTTAATGGGCCTCCCATAATCAATTCGAAGTTTCACAAGGCAAGCTATGACAGTACCAGTGGTTGTCCTGCCCCTACCCATCTGAAATATCAATGACATATTAGCAGCAAGATGAAAAGGAAAACAAGAGACAAGAGAAGAACCAATAGACAGAAACACAGAATGAAGATGTCTATAAAGAATACAGCATAAGAGATAAAGGATTAAGAAATTACCTGACAATTGAAAACAAAAACAGTGTCCTTTGCAGCAGAAGCAATATTAAATGCCAATGAGTCAAAGTCAGAACTTTTAGGAGCTTTTCCATCAGTGATGGGAACACGTGCATACTTAATGGGAAACCCATCAGCCTTCAGGCTTTTAAAAACTTCAAGTGGGGTTTGAATCACGTCAGAAGTGACATGCTCCCAAGCATCATATATATGCCCATCATTTGTTTCATGAATAACCATTATGGCACTGCCATAGTGTTCAGCTTCCCGTAGGATATCTTCTTTTAATCGAGCTTCCATTTTCTCCACTCTTTCACGACCAATTCCCTGAATGCACAAATTACAACTTCCAATTCACCAACAATTTGGGACAAATTTCTAAACTACCATGAAATTCAATAAGGCATCTAATGGCATCTTAATTTCAACGTATTAGATATGCCTCATTCTATATCTACTTCAGCATTTGAATGATCATGTATAAATTATGTATCCCCTAACCTGCATCAAACAAAGTAAAGGGGCTTGGCCCAGCCGATTTGGCCTGACTTTATAGGGTCAAATTGTATTCAACCAATATATATATATATATATATATATATCAAAGCCATAGATTATAAGTTTTGTGGCTTTATCTCACATAATATTATCCCTCTAGAGTGAAACTGTCCTGCCTTCACTACAAAGCAGAGAGACCTAGAAGACAGTATTATAATGACATAATCACATCTTTTGTGGAAAGATTAAAAATGCAGCACTGTAAAGCATTCTAGACAAGGATTTACAAGCAATTCCAACAATATCCATTAACTCCCACCAGTCATCTAGATACAGTATTTCCCAATCAGACTAGAACATCTTTTTGGAGGGCGGTGCCTTGTAACAGTTACAACTACAACTAGAATTGCTATGACATCCTATTGACAAACTACAAGAAAAATAGCGATAGCCAATTGATGGTATTCGAACTAGTGAATTGCAAACCAGATGAAAAGTCAATTTTTTCAGCAACAACATCTAGTTTGCAATCCCCCTTCCTTAACTTAAAAGCTTATTGAAAAGATATGTCAAAGGCTCAAAAGTAATTTTTACTGTGTACTCCAGCATGTTTTTGTATGGCCTTTCAACTTCACGAAGAACAAATGGCTTCCCATTGATGTAAATAACAGGTTCTTCTCTCATATTATGCCAAAGTACTGGCCGTCCACCTTTGGAGCTACCAATCCTACGAATGACAGATCGAATACCATCAATAGTTGGATTTGCCACCCCATAAACCGGAAACCCAGGAACTTCTCGGAAATTAGGTGCCCCCTCCAATCTCTCAGGTAAATTTGGATTTTGACATCCAGGACAGTGATCACTTTTTAGAACAGTTTGACTACCAAGAACCTCGCCATTTCTCAAGGCAGCAAACACACCCATCTCAGAAGGGCGGCCATCAGTAGATTCAGATATCTTCTTTAGAGATGGTTTCAAACTGGAATATCCAAGTGCACCCATTGGATCTCTCCTGAGCAACCTGCAATGCACACAAGTGGCATAGGAAATAACTATGATGCATGCCAAATGTTAACAGTCATAAGATCAAACAAGTTAACGAATCAGAAATCCAGTTGGTAAATAATTGTCCAATTATATGAAGGGAAATTTTATTTAAGAAAGAAATGACAAGGGTGAACCCTAGATAAGCAAAGACCATACTGTTAGCACACTCTATATAAGGCAGTTTTTGGAGAATATTAGCCAAGAAAAACTCTAAACTGTAAGCATAGTGGATGTCTCACAGGGAGTCAAGTCCCCTTGCGCCTCTTTACAGATAACTGATGTAAAGCCACACTAAGAACAGGACAAAAGTAGCCATACTTTTTCAGGGAAAAAGGGTAAAATGGAATCATTGCATAATGTCCAAATCGATAAAAATTCAGCCCAGTGCCTTTTTCTATAGAGCCAACTTAACATTGGATGCCTTAAAGAATATGTCTTTGAGCCAATCAAGAAGTTTTTCAACTTACCCATGCATCATCACAATTCAACAGAGACCTTCACTACCAGAAGTTAATGGCAATCTGAGAACCACACTAGCACATGTATAATCCTTGATGGCAAGACTAAATTGATTAATTAAAATTTTTAGCCTTAAAGCAATATTAACATCAAGGATTTCTTTAATACCAGTACCATCGTACAAGGGCAATCAGGAAGTCAGACTGGAGAAAAAATTATGCCTGAAAGTAAAAGCAAGCTCAGCTGCATTAATGCATTTAAATTTTTCATTGCTAGGTATACTTTGCCCAAAACAATTCACAAGTAATAGACATGGGCCATAGACCTAATGGAAGGAAATTAATAACAAAATATAGACTTCACAAAATTATAAAAAATTTAACCTGCGAATAATGCTGTAGAGTTCTGGCCTAGCTCTCATCCAGTCAGCAAAACTACTGTGACCAGCAGAATTAGAACAGAGCGCAGCCATTTCTGAATGAATGTATACAGCAAAACATATTAAAAAGTAGTATCTTTCCAAGTATTCCACAAAAAAAGAAAGTGATGCCTCCCTTTTCATCTCATCTGGTTGTCGCAGAATGCTATTGCGATAGGTGGCAATTGCTTCACGCAAGTTCTGAAATACAAGCAAGACAAGGATTAATGAGGCATTTTTAGATGAAATGTGAAAATCCAACCCTCCAGGTACAAGGAAAATAATTGCAACATCTCAGAAGAAGTATAAACAACCAACTTAGAAGTTATTTTTGACTAACAGGATTAGAGTAATTAGAAACAGATACCTGCATTGAGGAACACTTGTCAATGACTTTGTCCACTTGTCTTTTTCCCTCAACACCACCCTGGAAGCATGTCAACTAATTAGAACAAATAGAACATATTTTGCATCTTCTAAAAGAAACATTAAAGTTGATACCAATACCTCTAACACCCGAATCAAGCTTCTTATGACTGCATATTCTCCCCTGCGAATTGCCTCCTCTGAGTTAGGCAAATGGTCAGCGACATTAGCCAGACATTGAGAAACTCTACCGACTGAATTGCTTCTTGGAATCCCTATCACATGTTAAGGTAAATTCAACATTTTGTTAATGGCAATTCTACTGGTACCCCATATGATCTAAACTAAATGACAAAGGAGTAAGAATAAATTGAAGGAAATTATTAAAGAAATTCAATAACGTTGAGCATCAGTCCAATTATCTTTCCAAGTAAACAAGGGTTATTCCGTATATACACTAGCAATCCCACATTCTTGGAACTAATGCCCTAGTATGTATGCATGTCCTATGAAATCAGTGATTTATTATGAGAGTGAAAGGAACTCATCAAAGTCTTTGGATTAAGTATGGATGGCAAGGATTGAAAACAATTAGTTGTGACCTATTATTCTAGTTCAGGGCTTCACGCCATCAGCCCTCAATCCAATGGGTGTATTGAGCTTCTCTCACTCTCATAATAGGTCAGTGCTCTCAGGTCATATGTTAGACTCATTTATACATATATACCGACACACATGACAGCCCCGTGGTCATTAGCTAGACACAAGCCCTGTAACCTAGCAGTAATATGTACAAAAATGCACCCTTTAATGAAGACCTAACGAGCTGTATTTCCATAAATATAATTTTTTTCAAGAAGCTAGAGAAATAATCAGCTGCTCTTCCATTAAAGTCATAACTTATATCATAACCAAGGTAGACGCTACCAAGTACAGAAAGGATGCACTGGCTTCGTTATGTTGCCTTGAAAATAAAAATTACAGCACAAATTGAAAAAGCTATGGACATTTTATGTTAACCAAATACTGGAATGCTTATTCAGATGCTCTGATATTGGTGTAGCAAAGTAGTGCATCTTAAAAAATAAAAGAATTCATTTTTTTCGTTAAACAGCAAAATAAATAGCTTAACATCAAATGCTGAATATGCAAGAAATCTCCTTCTAGATTTTAAATTTATTGGATAAACAATGATATAAATGAAATAAAATAAACAATAAAATAAGAAAGTTGTATTAAGAAAAAATAAAAAATAAAATAAAAGGAGTACCAGAAGCTCCAATTCGGTTGAGGTAAACCAAAGTTGCTATGACCATTCCAGTTGTAGTTCGCCCACGCCCCATTTGACAATTAAAAATTATCTCTGTATTTACATCAGCTTGAGAAATTTTATGAACCTAAAATCAAGATGAAGAGTATCTAAGATCAGGAAACTGAATATGAGTTTCCGATGTTAATAACTACTGTACCAAATAAAATATCCTAAACATTTAAGCATTCATCAGCAGCTCACTGACAAGACAATAAATAAGGATACTACATCATCCAACCCCTTGATTGGACCAAAAGAATATATGTCCAGATATTGGCATTAAAATTGGTAGAGTATAACAAATAGAATGAAAGCAGGATCAATCATAACTGCATTGCAAACAAAACTTGTTCAGAGGTCCTTATTCAAAGAAATATGTAATACACAATAACTGACCAAAATATCGAAATCCAGTTCCTTTGGGGATTTTTCATCAGTTATAGGAACACGTTCATAATCAACAAGGTATCCCTCCACTTGCAATTCCTGGTACACCTACAGTAAAGAAAATAACTTTGATGCATTTTGTTCAGAAAACTGATTGAGTAGCATCACACTCCCATTGTAAACAAGTTTCACCCATACCTCCAGTGGTGTCTTCACAGAATTACATGACACTGGTTCCCATTGGTCCACCATCTGACCATCTGGCAGTTCATCAGTCACAAGGATCTTATTTCCATATCTGTTATGTCATTGTGAAAATAAATTGGCTGTCATGCAATGCAGAATTAGATAACAGTAAAGACATCCACGAATTCCATGGGACAGACTAGGGATAAATACAGAAACTAAAGTTATCACGTAAATACCTTGCAGCTTCTATCAGGATGTCTTCTTTCAAACGAGCTTCCATTTGTTCAACCCTTTCCCTATTAATTCCCTAATTAAGTACAAAAAGCCACAACAGTTAGAAGCCAAAATAATTTGAGTTGTAACATTAGTGTTTGCTCAATTCGACTCAAACAAGTTAATCCCCAATTAGTAAGGGTTACATCAGGTTGAAAGTCAGCACAGAACCTAGACATATGCCTCATAAATATGGACCATAAAGAGAAAAGAACATACCGTATACTCAAGGTTGGAGAATGGTCTCTCGACATCACGCAAAACAAAGGGGCGTCCATTAATATACACAACCTGATTTCAAGAAAGGAAGAGAATAAAAATTAATCTTATTAGAGCATGAATCATCAGAGCTAGAATAAAAAGTTCAACTAGAGCATAAGAGTATTAACAGGTAGAGTTAGTAGGAAACCAATATACCGGTTCCTCTCGAAGGTTAATCCAAAGAACTTGGGCTCTCTTCCCTTGTACTTGAGCACCAATGTGTCTAAGAACATTTCGGATTCCATCATTCGTTGGGATTGCAACACCGTGAACATGTAATGACTCAGCCTGGCAACAGTAATCATTAAAAGGCAGCAGAAAAGAGAAAGAGAAAGGGGGAAGAGGAAAGAAAGAGAATACCTGACGATAATTGGGAGCGCCTTGGATCTGAGGAGACAAACGCTTGTTCTGGCAACCAGGGAAATGGTCGCTTTTCAGAATGGTCTTCTTTCCCAGCACCGATCCTCCCCTCCACTTCATCACCTGCTCCGGCTCTTTCGCTATCGACATCTTCTCTCCTTTTCTACAATTTTCTAATCTCTTTTCACACAAACTCACCCTTCTAACTCACTTCGTTCTACTTTTACCACAAAACAATCATTAATTAATGAGCTCATTCAAAACAACGCGAATGCAGCAGAATGCCAACACCAAGACAAGTAAGTGTGAACTCAACTAACAGATTACTTGCAAAACGAAACAATAGAAAAAAGGGAGGCTGAAACAAAACCTGAGAAAACACATTTCTTAATTCCCCTTGCTAATCCTCGCATCACTCACATCATAGCTTCTTTGTGTTTTTTGGTTACACATCACTCACAGTTACAGCTTTGTTTGTTGATATTTATTCTCTCCTGCCTGACAATACAACGTGAAAGGTGTGTGGCGTGTGATCAAATACCAATCTTTATTCCTTTTATTTATAATTAATTCTCTTTAAGCAGAGCAGATTTTCTTTCTTAAATCAATGGGTGGAACTGAACATCCAACTTTTTTACAAACACTGATTAAAGAATTTCTTCTTTAATTAATCGCTTTGTCCTTTAATTAACCGCCCATCGACAGCCGCCACCTACCATTACTTTATATAGTTTACAGGAGATTGGATTATCCTCGTATGCCCTTTTGTCCCGAAGAATAATGCTCCCCTAAAAAAATAATGTTAATATAGAAATAAATCTTAGTTACTATAGTTTTTCATGAAAGGAAAATAAGACAAATAGGTAAAATTAGAGGGTCATAAATCATGGATAAAGCTTAAAAGAAAAAAGTAATGCAACTCAATACAATTAAGGATAATCATTCTTGTATACATGTAAGCATATGTGTGTAAAAGATTATTTTAAAAGAGTTATAGTAAATGAGTACTTAGATGTTATCTTACAGCAATAAAAATATTATGTAAAAAATATGAAAAATAAATTAAAATGTCTCAAACTGTACATAATTTATTGACGTAGTTGTTTTTTTTTCGTGTTTTCTTGCATCAATAGTTGTGTATAATTTATAAGAGTTTAATTTTTATCTACGGTCAGTGTAAAGTTTCTTTACATTATCATCTAATTATGTATTGTCAAATCATTAAAAGAGTTTGACTATCACAACTACTACTTAGAAAGTCTAACTATTTAATTATGTGTCAATACATGATTGAATGACAGTGTAAAGAAACTTTATTCTAACAGTAAATAGAAATTTAATTTAATTTATAATTAGAAATTTATGTACCTAGAATTATTTTTCAAAAAAGTAAATAAAAACAAAAGGAAAAACAAGCGTGAAAGAAATTAAATTACATTTGAATTCGTGGATTCAGATTGGGACGTGAGTTGATCTAATGATCACTGTATAGGGGGGCAACAATAAAGCTAATTAATTCATCACAAAATAATAACTGAAAAAATATATATATATATACTGCTAGTGCTAACTGATTTTGTGTAGCATGGAGATAGCACTTTGCAACATGCAGCAACGTGCATGTCTCATCATGAACGATGAATTGTCTACAGCTCATCCGAACAACTTGCACCGATGAATAACCAATTTGGACAATAAAACATCTACAAACTTGACAGAATTTTTTAATAAAATAACATTTTATAATATAATAATTATATATTTTTTAACATAATCAACCCTATTATCGTTTTTATGAAAATATTCCTACAATTTATCAGCTCCATTTGATATGGAAAAAAAATTGTTATATATTCTGGAAATTGATATTTATTACTTGGCGCCATCGTCCCAATTTTCTAGAAGGATTCGAAATGGGAGTAAAAATGAAAGGCAAGAGTCTTATAATGGTAGTTTACATGGATTTTTTTATATAATTTTAATTAAAAAAAATACTTTTTACATTTTTTAACATGTTTAAATCATTTTAAAAAAATTGAAACACTATAAAACAAACTGTAAAAGGTTTTTTTCTTTTAACCAGAATTTTGAATATATGAAAAAATATCTTTTTTAAAATATGAAAAAACTGTTTGAACCTTGTCAAACTTTAAAAATAACATTCTTTATCTTTCATATTTTTAAACTTTATCAATACTCTACTTTTTTGTAAGTCTCTATTATTATTTTTTTATACTGCAACATTACGCATTTCACCTCATCATTTTCTCCTTTTTCCTTTTGTAAGCTTATAAAGGAAAAATGAGATGATTGGAATATTTAAATATTTTTAACAATATGTTTGGAGGAAATAAAAGTTGATAATAGGCCCCGCAAATATTTTAGTAAAGATGGAATGAGGTATTTTTTAAAAGAAATAGAAAAATGACAGTCTAAAATTTATCTGTTAATTATGGGCTAAGTTTGTGAAAAATAAGACTAGTTTTTTATATTTGTTTTTTTTAAGTAATTTTATCATTAAAAAAGTACTTTTATATTTTTTTTTCATTCAAATAACAATAAAATTTAAAAGGTATTTTTTGAATATTGCATCTAAACATAAAATAACACTTATTTTTACAAAAAAAAATAATATATATACATGGATATGGATCAACTTACATCGGTGTAAGAGTTGATTACTCTTACGTCACTTAATAAATTTTTATTAAATAACTTTCTTACAAAATTCACAGTTAGATTGAAAGTTTCTATCATGTAGATCATACATATAAAATTTTACATTAATTCGAAATTGTTTTGTGATTCATTGATATACATCAAAATTAATATAATATAAACTATTAAATATATGAAAATATGAACTATTTGATTATATTCTTATTGATATTTAATTTTGTCAAAATTTGACACAAATAATTTACATGATAAAAACTTTCAATCTATTAATGAATTTTATAAGAAAGTTATTCAACAAAAAGTTATTGAGTAATATAAAAGTGATCAAGTCTTATACTGGTGTAAATTGATATCTCTTATATATATATATATATATAGTGCGTTGGTCAGCCCGTAGAGGCCCAAGGAGAGGCGTAAGGGTGGTCCCGTTCCAGGTATCGGTGGTCCCGATAGGATTAAGATAATTTATTGAAAATTAACGTAATCTAATTAGAATTAAAACAATGGCTTCGAGACTATTAAGATCAGTTTCAGAGCTTAGCTTAGGAAGAAATAATAGAGTAGTATTAGCACCTTCTACCTCAACCTCCACTGTACCTATAGATCAAGATCAACACCAAAATCAACAAATAGTAATTTCAAATATAGAACAATCTTTGCAAAACTGGTCAATACCTGAAGTTAGGACTAAAGATATTTATAAACAAAAAACATTTGAATATAGATCTAAACAAGTAGTACATACTATAGAAGGATCACATACTTTACAAAATTTATCAGAAACAATTTATTTATTAAAAGATGAATTAATAGATCAACATAGAAAAGAAGCTTTTCATTATTTACATTTAGGATTAATACAAGTTGCTGCAAAACCAGTCCATAGATTAGGTATAAATACTCCAAAAGTCATACTATTAAGAGATATTGGATTAATAAAAATAGAAGACTCAATAATTGGGTTATTAGAATCTAATCTTCATGATGGTCCCATTTATTTTAATTGTTACCCTAATTTTTCAATAAACTTAGATAATCCCACTGCCAATAAAGCATTAGCCTTAGATATAAGAATACCTCAAGGAATCTTTAATGAAGGCATAGACTGTGCAACAATAATCTATCGTATTCATTATAAAATCTCAACAATTGATTATAATTTTAAAGCTTTACGAGAATCACCCAAAACTGAAACCATAGTAATAGAAGCAAATTTATCAAAATCTTCAATTATAACTCCCAAAAAACTTTCCCATCATGAAATTCTTTCAAAAATGCCAGAAGAATGGCTATTTAATGACATATTACCCGTACCAAAAATAGATAATAAAAGATATATATATATATATATGGCATATATAGCGAGATGAGTGATTTATTATGAAAGTGAGAGGAGAAAATCTAGACCATTAAATCATCCATATATGGTAAAAAATTAAACCATAATATATATATATATATATATATATATATATATATATATATATATATATATATATATATATATATATGTTAAAGTTCGTCCAAACTATCTCTTCTTATTCTTGTTCTTGCATAAAGTGTTACCGAGCACAGCAGAACAGTTACCCGAACGCACACTGAGGCATAATAGAGAAGATCAATGGCTTTCTCTGGCAGAAGCACAACAATCACAGCTATATCTCGTGCTTTAATTTTCGCCTCTAATTCTAACAGTAAAACTTCACCTTTCTTCTTTGCCTCCTCCTTCTTCCCTAGCTGCCACAGATTTTCCACATCATCTGCAGCCTTTTCCACAAACACCTGCCCCTCGACATTCAAAGTTGCGAGCTTTGCTGCCATTCGACGGCATTTTAGCTCTGAAGCCAACACCACCAAGAAGAGCATCGACACCAAGGTCAATTTCTCTCTCTCGGATTCTGATTCTGAAAGTGAAGATGAGAATGATGCCATGCCCACTAAAAATACCCAGAAAGAAGTTGACAAGAATAAGAAGCTCCCACCCCCTTATGACCCCTTTAGCAAGAAGCCAGCCGTAGAAGAGCCCAAGGACCCCAAAGATTTGCAAGAGATTTTTCACAATATGAGAACCGGTGACGGGTTGTTTAACCATGCAGTCAAGATGTTCGACGCTTTGTCCAAAGAGGGTCTCACCCATGAGGCGTTGGAACTCTTCGGTCAGATTAAAGACAAGGGTCACATGCCCGACGTGGTGGCCCACACGGCCATCATCGAGGCCTATTCCAATGCTGGTCAGCCAAAGGAGGCTCTCAAGGTTTATATGCGCATGCTTGCGTCTGGGGTCTCTCCCAATGCTTATACCTACGCCGTTCTCATCAAGGGGCTTGCTGCTGATGCCAAATTTCTGAGGGACGCCAACAAGTGTGTTTTGGAAATGATGGACAAGGGGATGCGACCCAATGCTGGGACATACACGGCCGTGTTTGAGGCATTGGCCAGGGAGGAGAAATTGGATGAGGCTACTGAGTTGTTGGAGCAAATGAAGGCTAAGGGGTTTGTTGCTGACGAGAAGGCTGTGCGAGAGGTTCTGAGCAATAAACGGGGCCCTGTTTTCAAAACTGTCATGAACGTTCTTTTTGGCAAGCAGCCAAGCTACCCAACTCTGTAGTTGTGGAAGGTTTGGAATATGTTATCTTGGGGTGAAAATGAAATATTGAAATGACATCCGCATTTTGTTTGTCTTTGCTTTTTTATACCATAGTTTTCGTTGATTGTGCGTTTCCCTTTGGTCCACATGGAAGGTAATAGTAACAACTATTCACATGTTTAGAAATCGTATTGGAATTTAAGAGAGAACCTTATTTAAAGGAGAATTATGAAGGACGGACCAGCTTGTATAGCAATATCAAGAGCAGTTGGAAGCATCTTCTGCATAATCTTGGGCATTTCATTCATCTTCCATTCATTTAAATCTATTCGTCTTTTTCTAAACCATACGGTTACTTTTCATAAACAAGATGATAAATACAGAGGACCATACAGTTACTTTTCTTGCCAAATATCACTGCCACAATAAAAATGATAAATTTTACATAAAGGGTACTTAGACTGTCAAAAAATCAAAGACCAAAACGGAGACCCCAATGGAGATTACGTCAACTAGAGAGAGGCCAATTAGCATTGATGCTGTAATTCTTTCGGGGAAGCATCTTTCAATTTCCCGAACCCGTTAGGCCACCACCAGTGGCAGCAGATCAAGTCTTGGGCAATTTCGTGCCAAAAAATAAAGAGACAGAAACTAAAAAAAGTCTCGCTTATTCGGACAATCCGATGCCCGGTGCCCAAATTGCCCACAACTAAAACAGGACCCTCCACCAGAGCCGCGTCTGCAATGCACATTCAGATGTCATATCAGTTATACACAGACCTAACTATCATAGATGAATCTTACTATAACTTGCATAGGAAGAAAATTATCAAACAAAAAGTGTTACTATAACCTGTCTGATGATGAAGACCTGCTTGATCGTCTTCCTCCAATTAGCCAATCATCCCCACTGCTTTTTCCATTTCGAGACCTGGTGTTGCCAGTTCCATAACTTCTGCCACCACCTCTCCTATATGTATCACCAAACTCATTATCAGAGTTTCGGCCCCCTTCCCATCCTCGTGAGGCTTTAAAACCTCTCTGATCCCTAGAACCTTTTTGGTTACTTCGACGGTCTCTGTCAGAAAACTTCCCATAGTAATCACTTGGAGGCCCATCATCTTGCAAAGGAGGTAACTGCCAATAAAAAGTAACATATGCAATGCATTTATCTAATCAGTGATGCAATAAGCTGAAAAAAATATGGTGTTTTGGTTGGGGGAGAAAACAGTCACAGACACGTAATCCACTAAGAAGTAAGAACTATAAAACAAAATATTAACCAACTATTGTAATTTACCTTGGTGATCTTGGAAATAGTGTTTCCAGGTGGTATGTCCTTATTGAGAAACTCTTTAGCAATTTCCTCCGGAAGATCAAAAACAGCTCCTTGAACCTGATATTAGGTATTAGCAATGTCAAACAAATCGAACAGTGTGGGTGACTGAAGATCCTAACTAGACAGTAGACAAGCACAAAAAGAATTAAAGAATATAATACAGATACAAACCCTTTCATCTGCAATTAAATATATTTTCCCAACTTCATCAGCAGCTGGAGAATAAACATCAGAAAGAAACCCAGTGACTGATCTTGCAGAAAGAAATCTTCTAGAACTATCTTGATCTCGAGTCAGTTGCAATGTAATCCATCCCTGCAATACCAGTTTTAATGAGCTAACCAGATAACGTGTGTGCAAAAACAGCACTAATATGTAAGATAAACTGAATTATTATGCAGCACATTGGGCTTGATCACGCTAAACAATCTACGTACTAGCATTTATATAATAGTCAAACACATAAGACAACACAAAATATCTACACCCCCTGCTTTTATAACCCCCATGAACTGGTGGATAACCCTGAAACAAGTTTTCTGTGCATTCAAGATATGGCTCATAACACTGGTTTGGATCATGGATTAAGATCATTATCACTGGAAAGCCATTCTGAGACATCTATGGAGCAGTTTCGAAAACAAAAGTACTGGTTTAAAGTAAGATCATTATCATTTCTACCTGTTCATGGTTGATAAGAGACCGGGATGACGGAGGTCGAGAGAATCCACTCAGCTGTGCTAGTGCAGCTGCAAGGGCACTTGCTCCTTGTTCTTCAACCAGTTTTTGTGCAGTTGGGGTGAAAAACTCAACAGACTCAGGATGAACTCTATTAAGTGTAGCAACAACTTGCTCAGCAGATGACTCCAAAATCTCTTCTATAGCTGGTGGACTAATAAATTCAAATTTGCAGCCTACATCACGCTCAAGGGATCTAACTGTTCTCCTCTGGCTACTGGTGTACATCAGAATGGCAGTACCTTCTTTTCCTGCACGCCCAGTACGACCAGAGCGATGTACAAAAGTCTCAGGATCATTGGGAAGTTCATAATGGATAACCTGAAGAAAACATGTAAGGCAAACGAGCTTTTCAATTTGTTGAGAGCAGAGAGCAATTCAATACTAGACCAAAGCATAAGAAGAAACTCCTAATTCAAATATAGATCATAAGCTTCTCTGGTGGTAAACAAAATTGAGATTGGGACGAAAGAATTAAACAATGTACTGTTTACACATATACGTTTTATCTAATACAAAATTCTAGCTGTAAAGTCAGATGAAATAGTGTACAGTGATAAAAATTGAATAAGGTCAGATGCAGTGAAAATCATATCCTTATATTAAAACAGACAACCCTAATTCTACTAGGACAAGCAACCCAAAGTTAAGACTTGAGAAATCCTAATCCAGAATAGGCAATAAAGTCCTAATCCAACCTAGGGATAAGATATCCCAAGACCCCGATTTCTAAATCTAAATTCACAAAAATTGATAGTTAAACCGTAAATCCCCAATAAAAAACCTTAATTCCCAAATTACAATTATCCAAGTCGTTGGGTTCATTACTTCAGCCTCAGTTGGCATTAAATCTAAACTAAATAAGTTTCTCAGTTTTTGGGCTTCAGCCCTGTTGTTCACCAAAAGAAATATATAAATTAAATAAAAAAATTGTTAGAATTTGGGAAAATTCAGACAGAGCCAAGACCAGAGATAGGATATTTAGATGTGGACCACAAAGCATTCCTTTGAACTTACCAAATCAACATTGGGAATATCCAGTCCACGAGATGCAACATCAGTGGCAACAAGCACTACGAATTTCCCTTGCCGAAAACCATTCAATGTTCTCTCTCTCTGAGGCTGAGATATATCGCCATGCAGTGCTTCAGAAGCTATACTATTTGTCAATGCCAATGATACTTCATCAGCATCTTTTTTCGTCTGCGTAAAAACAATAGTCTTCCCACCCTTTGCATAAACCTAAAAGACATAGTAGCATTCAGTGAAATTATTGAACTGCCCCCTCTTATCTTCAAGAGTAACTTAAAGCAAATAATACTGCAAACAATTATATATAGCTCTTAACACATTGGATACAGAAAATTAACTGATTTATTATATCTTAAATTTGCAACAACTAAATGAGTCTATAGGGAATACACAGCCATAAGTGTGTCTAGGAATTCAACTACACACACACACACACACACACACACACACACACACACACACACACACACACATACACACACATAATCATCTAAATGTTAGAAATTTACTTAAGAATGCATTTGATAATTTTAAGAATAAACACAACATGAAAATGACAGATTTTTTAGTTAGAGTCAGCAAAAAGCTATTAGATCATCTGTGTACACAAGCAGATATTGCACTAGACATTCCTATGAATTTTAACCAAATAGTATAACTAGCTGAGTGAATATGAAGTACATCCCGAAATGAGAATGATGATAAAAAAACACTTGCTTGCCCGGCATACTTGACTGTCTAAACCATGGAATTTTTTAAAAGAGTTGGTAAATGGTAATCTGCTTCCTTCAATCATCTTAAAAAAATTACTGAACAAGTTTTTATTGTATTACAGAATATGACTACAAAAAAGACCCTTAAATGCAAACTGCAGAGATTACCAAAAATCAAGCTAAGATTAGAAAAGATAACCGGCAACTTACGGTTATAAGATCAGAAAGAATTGTCCGCTTTGAAGTGGCAGTGGCTGATATAGCATAAAGTTTGATTCCTTCAGCAAGCTTTTCTTCTTTCTCACCAACCTTGTTTAAAAGAAAATGGAAAAGCATCATAACCATGATTTCTAGTTTTGGATTAAAAGTCATCATAATCATGATTTAATTTTCATTCCACAATAACATAAAATTAGTAAGTACAATTCTGGCCGCTTGATGATAGGTTCAGGCAATCTACAAATACTTAAGTCTATGTTAAAGACAAAGGTGAAATAGCTGATGTATCTAGACTAGGTTGTAATCCAAATACATCAATGCTTTCCTTCCTTTTCTCTCCAAATCCATTGTACCAAACATAGCATAAGATGCTTCCAAACAGATATAAAGAGGATTGTGAGCAGGAATTGCAACACAACTGTTAACTACATTATTCAGAACAGGGGTGCACATTTGCAATGAACACGTTATGACTATCTTCTTACCCACACAAAGAATGCTATCTGTAGTAAGTCAGTGTGTCATGCTGTAAATGTTATGATAGATTATCACACTTGGAAAAGACAAGCTAAGACAACAACATAAAACCCTTCCAGTCCATCTAATTCCTAGATTCAGGTGAGGTTAAATCAACAAGCCTCAAATATTCGGGGTAGGCTACATCTATGTGACTCTATAGTCAACATTGATTGGGAATTCAATTTCTAAATATAAATAAATGAGATATCTAATTGTGAATCCTATGCATCTATTTTTTTTTAACAATATTTTGACTCCTCTTTGTAAAAGTTTTTCACACATAATCCTCTTGGCAAGGCTGACACTGTTTTATAGCTATATTTCTTTCAGCCACAATCCAATATATCAAACAGAGCATGTTTCACACCACCTGCTATGAGAAACATAAGATGACCATCTTGCCAATCAATTTGTCACATGCCATATAAAGAGAATGTTGCCAACACAATTATATCCTGTAATCTTGCTTGCACTCTATAAATGAACAAGTTATTAATCAACTATATTCCATGTTTATTTAGGGAGAAGAGAAGCCAAACGTAACAAAAATCTACCAAATCAATTGTCAATGGACTGTTCAAATGTTTTCTTGACAATTTCTTCACCCAATCCGGCATGGTTGCAGAAAAAAGCATGGTCTGCCGCTCAGATGGGACCCTTTTTAAAATCATTTCCACATCCTCCTCAAACCCAACAGCAAGCATCTGATCAGCTTCATCAAGGACCAAATACTGAACTTCACTCAGTTTAAGGGTGTTCCCATTCATTAGGTCAATTATTCTACCAGGTGTTCCAACCACTACATCAACACCACGTGAAAGTGCACCTTGCTGTGTTACATAAGAAACACCACCATAAACACAAACTGTGCTTAGATAAGGTGCAGATTCTTTTATCTCTTTTTCTACTTGCTTTGCTAACTCCCTAGTAGGTGCAAGGACCAAAGCTTTAGGAAGACGACCAGACCGCCTGCAATAAACAAACAAATGCATCAATATATCAAGCAAGCCTGAAATTAATAGGGTTTATTGTAAATGAATGATGTGCACCTCTGAGGACTATTTTCTTCATCATCAATGAGGCCTTTAATAATCGGAATCCCAAATGCTAATGTCTTCCCAGTTCCAGTCTTTGCCCGACCAATGATATCTCTACCTTCTAGTGCAGGCAGTAACACAGCTCTCTAATTACCCAAAAAGGAAAACAGAAAAAAAGGGGTAAATTTGCAGGGAGAAAATTATAGTCAAAGTCCACAAAGGATTTACTACAAGTTAGACAATTAAACATCAGCACTATGAGCCACAGAGAAAGCATAGTGCATAGATGTGGAATAAGTGTAATTCAAACCCATACTAGTAAGAATGAAGTTGAAATTACACAAGCAACAGTAGCAAGTCTCTATCTTACAAATTTACCAGAAGCAATGAGCATATGCAAGAGATTAGTAATTTCACATGTCACCCAAAAACCATTTGTAAATATGAGAGATAAGTGAAAGCATAAAAAGCATATCCGATCCTCAGGCAACTAATATGACTAATTGGACCTTAATGCATGATTTAGGACAACTAATATGACAATAATAAGCCATCATAATGGCAGGCTTCAACATGTTTAGATATTAGAACATTATCCTCTACACTTGTTGGAGTAAATAACCATATCGTATCTATAACAACATCACCCCTATTATTAAACAACAAAGAAAAAGAAAAATCAAACGATAAAAGCAGAAAACGATTCAGAGAAAGAAAAATCAAAACCTGAATGGGGAAAAGATTATTAATCCCACGCTTTTGGAGTGTATCCACAAGGCGCGAAGGCAAACCCAGCTTAGAAATATCGAGCTGCTCCGCGTTGGCAGGAGAAGAGGCCTCAGTTTCAAAGTCATAGCCAAAGTCCTCGTTACCACTAACATCATCCAAACCAAAACCCTTGAACGCTTCTTCACTTAGGACAGAAGAATTTGGAGTGGCAATGGCCGAAGGAACAAAACTAAGTCTGGGCTTAAACCCGGTCTTGAAGTTAGCACTACCAGTACCATTCGTACTGCTACAAAGGTGAGCTCTCAGAACGTTGTTGAAGTGGGACTTGTTGTCCAACGAAACGGAGGTGGTAGCACTCGCTGTTGTTGTTGGCCTTTTGTATAGTTCGGGAGACGGAGTTTGATATATGGAAGAAACACCTATAATGGAAGCCATTTTCTGTTGGCGACACCAGCTGAGCTCAGTTTTCAAATTTCAGCACTTTAGGTGTTCGCTCAAAGTCCTCAACCACGAAGGAAGAGGATAAAAGCAAGCTCAAAGCGGCGAGGAGATAAGGCCACGCTCCTCTTTGGAACCTCGCTGTGTTAGGTTATATAGAATATGCCTAGAACGTAGATATTTGTTGTCCCTCCTTGGATAAAATGTTGTATTCTACCAAAATTACGAATCTAACGGATATAAATGAAAAACAATATCAGGAAGATCGGTAAAGATTGCCTTGTATCTTTTTATTTTATTTACACTTGTTCATTTTCAATCCTCTTAAAAATAATTGTTTCTCTTTGCTGTTATTTCTTAATTTATTTTATCTGTTAGCCTTTGTAATTTACTGATCTCATGTGGATACTATTGAGCCTATTCTATACCTCGAGTCAGGTAAAAAAAAGGAGAGGCTAGTACATGAATGTGTTCTTTAATGTAATTAAAATGCGTAATATTAAAAAGATAAACACAACTAATATGTACTAAATGTAGGATAAAATATTCAAAATTAAAAAAAAATAAGGTTAAATATCTAAAAACTAATATTCTTAATATAAAAAAAATGTAACTAATATGTATTAATGTGATGAAAAATACCTAAAACTAAAGACAAAATTCATTAAAAAAATACTGAAAAGGAAATAATGTTACTTGGTCTTTTGCTGTGCTAACATGTGTCTTTTATTAAATATAATGAATTGAATATAACTTTTATTTATTAAGACAGTTTATACCTAAATATTTGTTTTAAAATAAAACACTTATTTGGCCTAAAATCTAATAGTATTCAATGTCAATTATTGTGTTTTTGACCTTAAAGCTAGCTAGTTAATTATTATGTTTATGTTCCTAAGAGTCTTGAATTAAGATGCGAGTAGACAAGAATTATGTTTAAAAAATAATTCTAAATAAAGTAGTCTATTATTATTAAAATTTTAACATTAAAGGTGCAAGCACATTGGCAATAAATGAGAATAAGTGGTCTCATGGAAGATCGAACATTAAATAACACCATCTCAGCAAAGTTTTAAATATTTAAGAGTTTAATTTTAATTTATTGTCAGTGTAAAAAAAATTTACACTGTCATTTAATCATGTATTACTAAGTTATTAAAAAGGATTTAATTTCTATCCACTGCTAATGTAAAGTTTATCTACACTATTATTCAATCATATGTTGACACATCATTAAAATAGTTAGACTTTTTAGGTAGTGATTGTGATAGTCAAACTCTTTTAATGATTTGACAACACATGATTGGATGACAGTATAAAGAAACTTTACACTGACAGTAGATAGAAATTAAACTCTATTAAAAAAGTTTAACTATTGACAAGAGGTTGTCGAGACCTATCAAATAAAATAACCGGTTCACAAACTAATTTGTAGTATAGAGAATGAACCGAATCGTCTCTCAATGATCCAAAAACAAAGATTTAATTAGATCAAGATAATTAGAAAAATGGGGGGTTTGTTGTTGATTAACAAGATTAATAAAAGTAGGAGATTCAAAGTTGTAAACAAATCTAAAGAAACAACCAATCCAAGGAAATTTACCGATCTTTAGTTTAACTCATCATTGATTACAAGGAATTCACTTAATTGCTAACCATGTTCTTGGCCTTAGATCACATCAAGAAGCCTTAACATGATCCAAGAATTCTTTACTAGATAAGCATCTAGGATTTGATTAACCAAGGTTAGATAAAGTAAGCACCATCCAACATAGATTAACTTAAGATCTAGAATTTAACCAAGTTAAACAATCTATCAAAAAGCTTTAATATATTGTTTAATCTTTATGATCCTCTTTGAATACATGATAATAAAGCTATTACCACATCAACATCTAAATCAAATTAAGCAATTTAATCTAGATAAAAATCAAAAGAGGAAGAAGAGAAACTTGAATAACAATTAAGCAATATGAACAAGCAAAACAAGATCTCCAAATTAAACAACAAGATGGCTAATCCCTTGGATTGATTATGAGAGCCTAGCCTTCCATGGATGGGAAGGAAGAACTCGGAATTTAAAGAACAAAAACGAAATTGCAAAGAGAATGGAGAAGAAGAGAAAGAAAACTCTCACAAATACTTAAACTTTCTTGAAACTTACTTCCAAATTGAATGCTTCTAATACAAAGAGGTTGAGTTTATTTATACTAATCCTAGAAGCCAATTTGTACATGTACATAATATGAATATAAGCTATAAGAATATGAAAATTGTAAAAAATGGAAGCTTGATGCATGGTTGGTGGGTTGGTGCATGGTAGGTGGGTTGGTGTATGGTTGGTGGCTTTTAGTCAACAACTCTTATCCGACTTCTGGCTTCAAATTCATCACCTAGACGGTGCATTTTGGCTTGGATGTATCATGAAAGTTGTAGCCAGTTGTCTCCTTGAAAATCTCCAATTTGAATCATGTCATTTGGACTTTTAGAACTCCAGAAATACCAAAAACACTGCACCTACTACAAGTTAGGTTGGAAGAACGTGTTTCCAAATTCAAACCAACTTGTAGCTTAAGAAGCATGCTTAAAACGATATCTATTGACAAAATGGTCTTCAGTGAAGTTGGAGATATAGGTCTTATCTTTCAAATGACCAAGTTTCAGCCCAAGAAGAGGCCTATAACTCACTATGTAGTCCAATATGTGCATACTGCCCAGATTTTCCTGACAGCAAACCCACTCTGCATTGTAGGGATGTTTTTGACCCTTAGAAGTCCGATCCAGCTCTTGAGTTCTTCATGAAACTTGTAGCTCATTGTCTTAGCTTTCCAAAGACACCAAGATCAACTCAATTGGATCACCGAGTCCCAAGTTATGGCCTAACCAAGGAAGAAAGATCAAAATGCATCAAAATCCAAAAATTATCCAATATTTACATTAAAACCCAATGAAGCCCAACAACATTAAACTCATCTAAAATACTAATATTGGGCACAATAAACATCTAATAAAGCCTAATACAAAGCTAACATAAGTGTCTCAAATTGATTGATCAACTATCATAATAACTGCTTAAAAAATCTAACTCTTTTAATATTATGTCAACACATAATTGCATAATAGTGTAATTTTTTTTACATTAATAATAGATGAAAATTAAATTTAATACTTAAATGGATGTCAATTAAGTTAAAAACTTGTTGGCAATGTATGAAAAACTTTTATTATTAACAACATTAAATTTGAGATGAGTCCCATTTTTTTTAATAAAATACCTTCACAAATAATGATAATATATTATAAAATTAAAAAAAAGTATAATTTAGTCCTGTAGTTTTAAAAACTTATAACTAAGTCTCTAAATAAGTTTATCATTATACTAACGTGCTCTAATGAGTGATTGTATTTAGGGATTTAATTAAAAAACTTTTAAATTATAGAAACTTAATTGCAGTGTTTTAAAATATAAGAATTATTTTAAATATATATATATATATATATATAGAGAGAGAGAGAGAGAGAAACTTACAAATCAATTTAACCTTATTTTAACTAATCTTTTAACAATCAAATCCAAAGAGAACTCTAGTTTATGGGTTTTGACTTGATTATTTATTTTCATCTTAATCTTTTGGCAAGTTGGATACACATAATGATAATGGAATAGAATAAGTTGAAGTAGAATGACTGTCTTCATTCCATAATTTAGTATGATACATAGAATCAATACTCAATTGAATCAAAATTATCTAAATGACACAAATGTTCCTCGTTAAAAAAAACACATTTTTTCATATATATTTTATGGTTAGGGATCTACTTACTTAGTTACTTTATGAATACATTTTGACATACTTACTACATTAAATAACATTTTATAAGCATTGAATTCCCAATCAAGTTCTTAGATTAAAAGTTCACATGAGATAATTAAGCCTATCAATTTTCATATAATTTAGAAATTAATTAGTACTTCGTTTAAATAATATATTTTAATGTATAATACACTTTTTAAAATACAAGTAGACGTCAACTATAAAATTAAATAAATACATATGAATATCTAATTTATCTTAAATATGATATGCTATAATTTTACGATAATAACACATGATTCAACGGTTGAATTGGTAAGATTATAATTTTATAAAATGTTAATTAATAATGTAAATGTATAAGACTTACTCAAAGTGAATCTCTCTACCCATAATTTATATAAGTGTTATTATGGTATCCTAGTTTTTTTTTTTCAAGGTACTGGTATCCTTAATGAGTTATCAAATATTTATTAGTTGTTATTTCTCACCATAAATTATGGTTGTTAAATGGGTTAGCTAAACTCGTTTAAGCCTAATCAGTAAACAATATGGCAAAATGTCAACTTGCCCCGTATAAAGTCAACCCACATGCCTAAATGGGCTACACATTTAAAAAAAAATTTAATTTTAATTCTTTAAATGAACTCATCTAATACTTTTCATGTAAGTTACAAGTATATAGAGACTTATAGATGTCTTTCAATAAATCAAAATATGATCAATAACAACAATCTTCAATAATAAACAATCTCATAAGTAAATAAATTGACAAATTCATATATTTATCTATACTCCACAGTAGTGTAAACAACTTAATAAATAGTAAAACATTACCACAATAAAGTGACAACACGTATGGAAACAACAAATATATATATTCAAATATTATATTGAAGGATAATTTCAAAGTAGCAATAATTATATTGTCTTGACAGGCCTTATGCCTCCTTATTTTAAAAATAAAAGAAAATTGTAAAATATATATATATACACTTGCAAATAAGTTAACTTGTAGACTAAATGATTCAAGTAAAAAATAAATTAATTTAAATGAATAAATAATATTAAAGTCCGACTTATATAATTTTTATGAATAAACAGGTTGGCGCAATAAATTTAACTTATTTTGATAGTCCTTTCCTAATGAATACTAAACTAATCTTATATATATATATATGTATATATATATATATTAGAGTAATATTCATTTTTAATTTATTACAAGTTTACTTCATAATAAACATATATTTTGTTTCTTGGGGAAAAAATGAAAATTGAGGGGATATGAATATTTTCAGTTTAGTTTTGGACATGCTAGTTCTGAAAATAAATTTGGAATTATTACCAAAAAAAATATTTAGGTAAGCTAAGTTTAATAAATGATAATAATTTTCCTTCTATAAAATTAATTAAAATATATTTAAAATAAAATTAAATATTATTTCATGTAGTATAAAATCACTAACCTCGCCTTTCTATGAGAAAATGATAATTTATAATTTAATAGCATGAGACACGAAATAAAATCACCGTTTCATTGTCACAAACATAGAAACCCCATTATATAAGTAATAATGAAGTCAACATTTTTTGTATCATAAATCTAATATATTGTGCTTTTGTCCGTTGTTAAAACAAATCGCAATTTAGAGTTGACTCAATTAATAAATCTTCCAAAGTGAGAGTTTAAAAAAAGAAAGGAGATGAGAAGAGAGGAAGGCGATAGAGTGAAATTAATTTCCTTATTTAAAGTATGATAAATTAACTTTTATATATTATTTTTAGAATTTAATTTTAATTTATTATTAACGTAAAATTTATTTATATTGTTATTTAATAATATTTTAATATATTATTAAATAATTAATATAATAATTATTTTTTTAATAATATAATAATACATAATTAAATAATAATAAATTAAAATTAAATAATTATTTTTAACTCTTTACTCCTCAAAATTAGATGAAAAGGTCTAAAAAGAGAAGAAACAATTCATCTTTTCTCTTCAACTTCACTTTCGTTAAAAATATTTCAAATAAGACCCTGCAAGTGCTTATTTCAATAAAAAAAAGAGAGAAAAAAGAAGTACCCTGTAAGTGTAAGCTATCCTTAAACGTGTGTGATCTGTCAAGCTCGCTAAACTTTTATTTATAATTTGATTAAATAGGTAATTCCTGAATTTATTATCACGCAGGAATTAATATTTAAATTTATATATAATTTTATTTATCAAGTTAAATAAGAACATTAACGTGACAGATAAATTTTTATATATAATATTAAGTATTACATAATATACTATTCAATCTTTTTTCTTGAAATAGGATATTGTTTTAACTTAAGAAATTATAACTTATTTATTACAAATCACTAATAAGTTTAAAATACATTGTATCTGAAAGAAAAATATTAAGAAACATGTTATATGACATTAAATATTATACATAAATATTTAATGTATTAAATTAAAACTTATTATTTAACTTGATTAATCATAAAAAATAAAAAGACTAAATTAATATAAATTTTATAAATTTAAAGATTAACTTATATATAAAAGTAAATTTAAAAATTAGACTGTAAATAAGAAATATTTTCAAAAATTAAGTTTATTTACTATTTTTATTTATAAAAGGAATAACGTTAATATACCCATTTTTATGGAACTCAAAATACGGGAGGGTGGTACGAATTTGTGTTTTACGCACTGTGGCCCCTTCCAATTCCTTCTCAGCAAAGCCAACAGCCGCCATTATTTTTTGCCAGTAGAGCATTCTTCTTCTCATTTCCCCAATTATTCGCTTCGTTCTGATCGAACAATTTCATACGCTCCGCAGATCTGCTCCGTTAACCCTTTTTCTCTGCTCTGATTTCGACTAATCAGTCTCCGATTGTGGCTAGGGTTTACGCTTCGCTTTCTGCCGAGGTGCGTATTATCATTCCGTGCGTGAATTTGTGTATTTGCGAGTGTGGAAATGCGCAGTTAACAACTTACTAATTTCTGTTAATCACGCGTGAAGGGAAATTTAGATTTTGGTGTGTTAGGTTGGCCAGAATGGGCGAACTGGTTCCAATTTACTTCTACATCGTCGCTTTCTTCTGCACAGTTGGAGCTGTTGCTTTGGCTGTGCTGCACATTTATAGGCACCTTCTCAATTACACTGAGCCTACTTATCAGCGGTTTATTGTTCGGATCATCTTTATGGTCCCGGTGAGTGATCTAATGAGAATGTCTCTTTCTGCATTTGATCCCGGCCATTGTCAAATGTCAATTGTAAATTATTATTATTATTATTTTGTTTGTTTTTTTTTTTGTTATCCTTTAATTTCCTTTCTATTTTCATATCACAGTGCCCTTGAAAGGCTAATACCAGTTTGTATTCTGTATTATTATGTCTTTATGATTCGATTCGATTTAATCAGTTTAACTTTAAGTTTCCCTGACAGGTTTATGCGCTAATGTCATTCTTGTCCCTTGTTCTACCTGAGAGTTCAATCTATTTTAATTCTATTCGGGAAGTGTAAGTTATTCACTGTTTCTGTATTTATTTTGGTTGCTGCTGATATTAAGTCTCAATATTTTGTGTTCGTGTGCACAGAACTGTTCTTGTTTGTAGGATTTGGGATATTAACTTGTTGCCAGTAATGGCTAAATTGTACTTGTTGGTGGCAACAAGTTAATGAAGACTCATAAGTAGTTATAGGTGTTATTCTGTCCACAAACCCCTTGAAGTTGCTTCGTAGAACTCGCTGATTTGATATCCTTCCTACTTTGGATAGGGTCCAAATTCCAAGGATAAAATTTATGTCTTGTCCTTTTAGAAGATTGATTTAGCTTTTGAGCATGTCTGAAGACATGTAATTAGGGCATGCAGTTTTTTACTTTGTTAGCCGGTGAGCACCTAACAATGCTTAAGCAAAGTAATATTCTTCTGTTGATATGTGACTGAGGTGGTGAAGGAGAGTGCTGCATGTTAGCCCAAGTGGCTTCTAATAAGGGTTTGAATCCTAGAGAGAGAGAGGGGGGGTTGAATAGGATTCTAAAGATTTTCACAAACTTTTCTAAAAACGATTTTTTTTGTGAAGATATATTGTATTATCAGACGATATAATGAATCTTTAATCACTAATAATTCAATTAATTTCAAGTTAACCCTAATAAGCAATACAAGACTGAAATTAAAGAAAGTAGGGTTAGAGAAAATTGCAAACCGAGATTTATCCTGGTTCGATCACCACATCTAGTTTCCACACCAAACGGTATGAGATTTTCTTTCACTATGTAGGATCTTGATTACACCGTTCAAGAATTTTACACCAGAGATACCCCACTCCGCAACCTTTACAAATCAAGGATGCCTCACCCTGAATCAACCCAGAAGAAGATTCCCCACTTCTTCTAAACCAACGCACAGCAGAAACGAACAATAGCAAAATATTGAATCACTCTTGAAAGTGAAGATTACACAAATTGAAACTCTATGATCACCAAAAAGATTGAGAGAAAGAGACGATAGTTTCAGAGTATTTCTTTGAGATAGTTTCTTTTTCGTATGTGAGAGTATGCAAGATAGAATGTACTTCAACTAGATAGGATGTGTTCAGTTAAAAACTGATTTCAGTTGTGTGAATCGATTCACACTTACTCGTGAATAGATTCACAGCTATTCAAAACAATATATGCACACTGTGAATGGATTCACAAATTCTTGTGAATAGATTCACAAATTTCTATGAATAGATTCACAACTGTTCATGAATCGATTCACAGACCATTAGAATACTTGAATCGATTCACACACCTTTGTGAATAGATTCACCGAATCTTTGAATAGATTCACAGGTTGTGAATTGAACAATGAATCGATTCACACTTGTTGTGAATAGAGTCACAGATTGTGAACTTGAGTGAATCGATTCACACTTGTTGTGAATAGATTCACAGAAGCTTAAAATGATTCTAATTCATTGTAAATTGATGAATGCATGAATGCAATTCTATTATATTAACCTATGTTCGTTTTAGGTTCATTTTAAGTGTCTCTTTCAATCATCTTGTGTGATCTTATAAGGGTTCTAAATAAATATAAACCTTAAGAACTACCCTTTGTAAAAAAACTAAGAAAATCTAAGTCTAAGTCTTCCAAACTTGGATTTACTTTACTTAGCACACTTTGTCATCTTCGAAACTTTTTGCTTCATGTCCAAGTCTAACTAGGAGTATGCGTTCATTCACACTGCAGCAGCAGCAGTGCTTTCATATATGCAGTCATACCTCATAAGAATGGAAAGGCCCTTCCTTTTTTTTTCTCTTGTTAGTGTGATTTGATTCTCTTTTACCTTCTTTAGTACCTCTGTCAACTTTCAGTTCACTAATCACCCTTCAAGTTGTTGTTTGTTCTAAAAATATAAATGCATTTTACTGATTGATGTTTATTAACTAGGAGCAGTGTACTTATTGTTTTCTCTTGTCTACTGTTTCAGCTATGAAGCTTGGGTCATTTATAATTTCCTATCACTGTGTCTCGCATGGGTTGGTGGTCCTGGAGCAGTGGTCCTAAGTTTAAGTGGTCGGGTTCTGAAGCCATCATGTTTTCTGATGACTTGTTGCTTACCTCCTATACCGCTGGATGGGTGGGTTTTTATAAATTTGATGCATATTTTTGGATTAAAAGCTATTGTCCCCTAAAATGTTGTTTTATGATCCTTGAAAACTGATTCCTAGAATTTTTGATGGAGATTTTTTGAATCACTTGACCTTTGTAAGTGGTTAGGATTATGTAAGTAACACTATGAAAATTTCTTTTTATAGATTATTGGAAAATGTAAATCTAGGCATTCCAGTAAAACAAGAAATCTGATACAAACTTGTAACATGGCAGCATGATACATTATATCATAGTTGATGATCATCTCTCACTTCTGAACTTTTATTGCAGGCGTTTTATACGTAAATGCAAGCAAGGGTGTCTGCAGTTTGTGATTTTGAAGCCCATTTTAGTTGCTGTTACACTTATACTTTATGCAAAGGGGAAATATAAGGATGGAAATTTCAGTCCAAGGCAATCGTACTTGTATCTTACAATCATATATACATTCTCATACACAATGGCCCTCTATGCTCTTGCTTTGTTTTATGTGGCATGCAAGGATCTGCTTCATCCATTCAATCCAGTCCCAAAGTTTATCATAATAAAATCTGTTGTATTCCTGACTTATTGGCAGGTAATTTTCATACCTCTTTCATTTTTATGGTCTATTCTTTCCTCGTATTCTCAATATTTCATTGCCCACCATATGGTAATCCATGAAGAACAGAAAATGGCAATTTTATGTTTTGTTTTTGTGACTATAAGAAAGGATGTGAATGTTATGTAAGAAGAATACTGCTCGTGAATGAGGATGCCTTATTTGATCTTAAGATGATTATTAGTAATTTGTTTGGAGCAAATGTTTTCTAACTTCCCCCTCCAAAAATTGAAAACAACAACAACAACAAAAGCCTTTTCCCACTAGGTGAGGTCGACTACATGGATCAGACGACGCCATTGTGCTCTCATTGCTATGTCAAAAACTATATTTTTGGAAAGACCAATTAGGTCAAGGTCTTTTTTAATGGTTTCACTTAGAGTTTTCCTTGGTTTTCCTATATCTCTTTTTATCGGGCTATCCTCCATATGATCTACTCTTAGTGGGGCTTCTATTGGTCTTCTCCTTACATGACCAAACCATCTTAGGTGAGATTTTGTCATCTTTTCATCAATAGGTGCTACTCCAACTTTTTTCTCGAATATATTCATTTTTGATCTTATCTTTTTTTGTATGTCCACTTATCTACCGTAACATTCTCATCTTCGCAACCCTTAAAACATCGTTGGTTTTATAGCTGTTCTGTAGAATTTTCCTTTAAGCTCGAGATGTACCTTGCGATCACAAATAATGCCTCAAGCATTTCTCCATTTTGTCCACCCAACTTGAATCCTATGAGTTACATTTCCCGCGATCTCTCTGACACTTTGTATGATAGATCCAAGATACCTAATCCATGCGACTTGTGGCATGGTATGATCCCCAATTTTCACCTCCAAATCAATGTTAGCTCGTGTCTTGCTGAACTTGCATTTCATATACTTTGTTTTACTTCTACTTAGCCAAAAACCATGTGATTCCAATGCTTCTCTCCATAATTCTAGTTTATCATTTATTCCCTCTCTCAACTCTTCCACTAGGACTATGTCATATGCAAAAAAATGCATTGAGGAACTAGATCCTGGATATGCCACTAAGTATATCCAAAACCAAGGTAAAAAGATAAAAACTCAAAGTCGACCCTTGGTGTAATCCTATAGTTACAAGAAAATTTTCCGTGACCCCACCCTATGTTCTCTCACTATTTTTAATCCCATCATAATATCCTTGATAGCTCGAGTATAAGCAACACAAACTCCTTGCTTATAGAAAATTTACAGCTTTAATTCTGGAATAGAATAATCTTTCTTATAGAAGAGATACTGGATATGTCCTGAAATCAAGTGTCTTGTTTTGTGGTTGTGAAAATTTAGGGAGCAAAGACTTTATATAATATCTTTGCTAATATATATGCTGGAAGTTGGATTTGGTGTCTTTGTTTTCTTCTCAGGCACCAACGTAGTTTAAATTTTATTAATTTATTTTATTGTGAAAGTTATCAGTTGCCTATAATTTTAAACTTCCCTTTTCTTGTCTCCTCTTTTCATAATTTTACTCGAAATACAATTTATTTAAAACAACTATTAACTGCCTAGTTCAGTATTGATTATAGTAATCACGAAATTAAAAAAGAACAGTGACACCCATGTATATGTGTGTTAAGACGTTAGTTTGCTATATTGTCTAGAGTTTTTCTTTTGAGTTTAATTTCTATCCACTGTCAGGGTAAAGTTTTTTTACACTGTCATCTAATAATGTGTTGACACATAATTAAATAGTTAAACTTTCTAATAGTGGTTGTGATAGTCAAACTCTTTTAATGATTTGGCAACACATAATTGGATGACAGTGTAAAGAAACTTTACACTGACAGTAGATAGAAATTAAATCCTTTTCTTTTATAGCTTTTTCTTGTATTACTTTTGTTGAATACACAAGGGATGCCATGCTATGGGATCTAATTAATAATTTGAAGATGACTCGCCGTTAATTTGATGTTGCTTGGTACTTCTACTGTGTTTCCTCTAGAGGTTTGAAGCAGGGTGACTTTTTGTTATTGATATCTTAGGGTGTCTTAGTCTTCCTTGCTGCAAAGTCGGGATTCATTAAGGATGCAGATGAAGCTGCTCTACTTCAAAATTTTATCATTTGTGTTGAGATGCTTGTTGCTGCTGTGGGCCACCTTTATGCATTTCCGTACAAAGAATATGCTGGTGCTAACATAGGTGGATCCCATGGTTTGACAGCTAGCCTTGGGCATGCTTTGAAGTTAAATGACTTTTACCATGATACAGTCCACCAGGTGAGCTTTTCAGTTTCTATATTCTGTCCATAGTTTATGACATTGCTAGCATATGGCTGTGCATCAGGCTTCATGCCTGGCATAGCAATCGATATGTTGCAGTTCTAGTTCCATGGGATTTTGTTGATAATTCTGGCTCTCCCTTTTTTGTCTTATCTCTACTGATAGTCTGATATTACTTAAATTTCTGGCAGTTTGCACCAACGTATCATGATTATGTTCTCTATAACCACAGTGAAGGTGAAGAGGGAACAAGGAAGTATAGGTCACGAACTTTTGTTCCAATTGGTCCAGAGATGGACACTGTCAGAAGAAATAAGCATATGTTTGGAAACAAGTTAGATGACATACAGCTCTCAAGTTTCTCTTCTTCTAATAGCAGCACTCCCACAAATTCTGGTCCCATCTCTGATGCTTCACATTCTGGTGCAATGAAATCTTCCTTGCTTGTGGATGTGTCAAATTCTGTATCTGTGCCGTATGATTTGACACTTATTGAGTTGGATGCGTCCAGTTACCCTGAAAAAGTTCCTGCAGCTGATAAAACTGGTACTAGGTGACCATGAGGAACATTCAGAGCGAAATTGGTGGGAAAATTGTCATTGCTAGAGAGAGGAGAAGATTGGGAGGGGCATCGAACATTTTTTCTGTTCTAGGAGAGAATTACGAGCCAAGTGTGGTTTCTTTAAATCCTGGAATGCATTTAATCAGACCCAGCGCCAATATTTGTGTTAATGTAGCTTAAAAGGCTAAAAGTTCTTTGTCCGCCTCACTCAGCGTCCTTGATATTGGTCTTCAGTCATCATACTGTAATTGTCTCCAGTGATTGTGTATCATGTCCACATTGTAGATACAAAACTTGTTGGCATACTTCAAACATGACAGATACTGAGCGAATTTGAATTAGAACTAATTGATTGATTTTTTCCTCCCATGCAACTTGAAGGTACCGATTCCTGTTGGGTTTTAGAAAATGCCATTGCCATCATTTACACCTGTTTGATAATTTACATAGATTACTGATTGATGCTGACGATGTTCACAGTTGCGATTAGTTCCATTTCTTGTTGGCAATTTTGTAGTATTGTATCCATTGACTTGTGTTGCATTCCTCTCAAGCACTCTTCTCCAGCGCCAAGTTATTCCTAATTTGGGCAGGGAAACTATTGAAGCCAATGAATATTTTTACTTCAAATTTTAATTTTTTGGTCCTGGAATGTCTCCTAATGCTTTCTGAATCCTGATCCACATGAAGGATGCAATATCTACTGTCTTTCGTATCACATGATCCAATCTTAATTTTAGAAGGATGATCAAGTTTTAGTTCCTTCTTCGTTCTAGGAGTCAAAGGCCTCAAGTTACTGGGAATTTATACTACCCATTTTTCATATCATACAAGTTGAGTTTTCTGAAGACGCCAAAATAGTTGCTAATTTATTCGTCTTCTTTTTCTTAATAACTAAAATGTTTTACTATTCTGTACCTGGTGCCTATTTGGATGAATTTTTTTTATCAGTGAAAAATAATATTTTGCAAGAAAAAACTTCTCAAGAAGTTTTTTTTTTTTTTTGGAAAAAAAGATTATGCTATATATATTTTTGGACTTGTGTGAAAAAAAAAAAAAAAAAACAGAGGGAAACTTTGCCGAACTCTCACTCGCTCTTCCATCATGATCAGAAGTCAAATCTCCCCCAAGAGTTCCTTCCTAGAAGCAAGTATGCAGGGGTGATACAACATGCGTCTTTCTTTCTGCCCTTCCTCCTCTTCACCGAAAGAATGGATATGAAGAACATAATCACAATGTACATAAGGAAAATATAAATAATTCCAATGTAGAATAACATAAGTTAGTTTTGGGCACTGGCTTAGATCCGTTTGTGTTATTTTGAAGAAAAGAAAAAGTTGATCGTAAGAGAATTGATATCGAAAAAATTGATTTTAAAATTTTGAATTTGTTTTGAGTATTATAAAGTATAATTACTTTTGAAGTATAATGTTTTGAATTTTTAGAAAAATTCTTAAATCTCACTTGTTAAAATTAATTTTATAATGTTGTTTGTAAAAATATTTTTATAAAATCACTGCGTTCCACCTCAATATTAATTTTGTTTATTACAAAAGCTACCTTGAATCACTTATATTATAATTGATTCCTACAGTATTCGTTAAATAAAATTACTCTTAAAAAATTCAAACCAAACATGTACGAAGAAGTTTATAGAGGTCAAAATCTCATTTTTTATATTCAAACCTAACATTTACTAAGAAGTCCGTAGAGGCTAAAATCTCTATTTATAGATAGCTCAGTAAATTTGGTCTACGATGCCATATTTATACAGAGAAGAAGAAATCATACAGTTTTCCATATTCAGGATTGCTTTCTTCATCTTATATTACCATCTAGTGAAGTCTGGATTAAATATCAATTGAGGAAACTGATGCTTTCTAAATTTGGAAGAAACTGCATAATGCAAATCCACGTAGGAATGTTTAAACTTGCACTTAAAGTAGGGAGATGCCAAATTTAAGAGTTGGTTTCACCTATCCAAGTAATCCCCTCTGTTGATTGGTAGGAATCCAAGAGCACTAAGCTCAATTTGCTTATCAACTCTTTGAAGTTTGAACAAGTACAAACTGTTTCATTGCTACCTTAGCCGAATTGCTAACCATGCTGGTATTGTTTTTCCATACGATTCATATTACTAATTCTCAGTATCCTCTCTTTGATTGGTAAGGACACTCGGTTCAAAACTCCAAATTGTTTATCTACCTCTTTGAAAACACTGCTACCTCAGTCCAATTGCTTATGCTGCTTGCATTGCTCATATTTCCAATCCACAAAACCAATTATTGTTATCTTCAATACGTAGCGATCGTCGTCGTCGTCATCATTAAAATCATTTTATTATGTTACCATTTTGCGGATTTCTTTAGGCACTGTACTGCTGTTGTCACCTGTGTCCAACGATTGGTGGTGGTAGTCCTCTTTGCATTTATTGGTACACGCCTAAGGTCATGTTTTGGACTGTGACAAACATTACCAAAGCTTTTGGGCCCACGGGATTGGGAAACGATGCTCCTCAGTCCTTCCCCATTGGACAAGAGGAGGATATTGGGAGTTTGTCTTGACTTATATGGCTCATAATATACAACCATAACCATAGCTAAGCATGCAGAAAGAATAAATAAACAGGTAGATAAATAAATAAATAAATAAAATGAAGAAAAAAGAAAAGGGTCAAACATATAAGGGGGAGCACAAAAGGCACGTGATCGTCCATCTAAAAGAACAAGACCTTATCCGGCTGTCCACGTGTTAAAGTGCTTAAAATAAGCACCCTAATGTATAAGAAAGAAGGAGGAGGAAAGAGGAAGGAAGAAAAAACCAACATGAGTTGTCTTTAGACTTTAGCTTCTACCGTGCCGCAGTGGTCGCCTGGTCGGAACGCAGAGCAAGCAAAGCAAAGCAAAGCAAAAGCAACGTAAAATCAGGTGCGTTGAATTTCTACAGTTCAGAGTTCAGACCCCCTTCTCCTCTACTCTTCATCTCATTCATATGCTTGTCTTTATGTTTGACGAAACCGTTTCTTCCTTCTATTTAAGGCTCTGACTTCGAGAAGAAGGAGCTAACTATTTGGTTGTATGAATCTTTCGTTTTTGTTTCTGCTTTTCCTCTTTTCAGGAATCCCACTGTTTCTCTTTGGGTGCCTGCCAAGGCCATGATTCTGGTTCAGAACCATAGTGAGAATCAAGGCATGGGTAGTTTGACTCTGAACCCATTATTCAGAAGTGAATCTTTTGGGTCTTACTATCCTGACCAGAGCTACACCATGATGGAGAAGAGACAGCTGTTCCTCAGAAGCTATCAATTCTGTAGAAAGAAGAGTGTCACAGAGAGAATCAAAGGGTCTTTGATCCGTGTGAAGAAAGTTGTGTGGCTAAGGATAAGGTCTGCTTGTAGACTGAGGAGGTTTGTCTTTTCCAGGTTCAAATGTGGCTTCTATTACCGCAGGAGAAGGTTTTACCGGCTTTTAAACAGCCACAACCGCAAAAGTGATTCTTCTTCATGTTTCTGGTAAAAGACCACTCCACTAGTCATGAGACTCAGACACCTCCTCTTCCTCTGTTATTTATTCGTTTTTATTTTGTTATTAACCAGTTACAATCCTTCAACATGAATTTATGATGACAATTAGAAAGCAGTATAGATATTTCTTAATTCGTTTTCGTATTTTCAGTTATGATTTGAAAGTAGTAGAAGTAGTGGAAGATGCTGCTTGAGGAGTGAGGGCATATCTGCTCTTGCTCAGTCATAGCCTCACAAGTCATATCTTTAACTGCTCTCCCCTCTTATTTTTTCCCTAATGGCGTTAGCACAATTAGAATCAATTCAGCCTATAGTTGTTGGCATGTAGCTCTCAGGAAGTCTGCAAATTTTAAATATATCATATTTAGCTTTTCCATATTAATTTTTATTTTTCACCAAAATTCAGTCTTTGCTTGAGTAAGGAAGTTAACAAGGACCAGAAAAAAACAAAAAAAATCGATTCTGAAGCAGGATTTCGTGCATATTTTTAGAATTAGAATCCCAAGATAATATATAATGAATAGCACCATGTTCTCTGGGAATGGCAACTATAGTAACTAAATTTGTTATTCCGACGAAGTACTGCAAGTCGTATTTGCTCCGGCAAAGCTGCAAGGGCTAAGGATTGCGGGGAGGGGGGCAGATTGGAACTTTGGATAGATGAGTTTGAGGAAGGGAGGGGAAGGGATGAATAATTTTTTATTTTACGTAAATATATTATTTATTTATTTAAATCAGAGATTATAATGATAATTTATTTATTTTTATAAATATTTTATAATGAATGATAAATTACTTATGTTTTCCTTTCCCCACCGATCACCTTCGTCACTTTCATAACCTAAAAAGAAAGAGAGAATGGGAATGTGATTGCAAGTCCAAAGTTTGAGTTCTCAAGGATGGGGGCGAAGCACAAGAAAGTCAAATATTTCGAAGTTCCTGGTTTGAATAATAGATTGGAGGGTCACTGGGGGAACAGAGGCTGTTTTGTATTTTCTACTTTTGCAGCTGCGTGGCACTGTTGCATGCATTTGCCATTAAAATGGTCGGAAGCACCGTACTCTTTATTTTCTTTTTCTTAAGTGCCATCATTATAAATAGTAATTATTATTACTACTTTCCAGTTTCCAATTTAAGGGGCTTTGTTTCTGAAAAAAAAATTTAAGTTGATACGGATTATCATAAATATTTTATTTAATATTAAATATGTATAAAATTTTGTAAATTATATTATAAATATATATATTTTTAAAAGATAATTTTATACATATTAATTATTAAATAAAGTTTCTAATATAATCGTTTCTATTAAGAATTATTCTTATTTCTGAATCATTCCTGATTCCTATCTGATTCATGGACTTTAAGATTCACGGGCAACTCTCTGTTTGGTGGTTGCTTCTGCTACTCGCCAACCATTAATTTTATTTATGAAGATGTGGGATAAAATGATAAAGTGATAAAGTAATCAACTGGAAAGTTATTTAATGCCTGGTTCAACTTGTTCACTGTCTATGAAAAGGCCCACCTGCAACTTTAAAAGCTTTTCCACCGAAACTAGCTGGCAATGAAATTTTTCATCTGTCTGATTATGGGATAGTAATGCACCAATACTACTACTTTATGATGGCAAATAAAAAAAGCTATGTATCCCTAGGGGGAAAAAACCTATACTTGCATTCTATAATTTATTATTATTTTTATATAAGCTGTCTTTTTTTCTCAGTAAGCTATCTTATATATCTTTTTTACAGTCGTAAAGAAAGCATGCTTTTACTCAACCAAATAGGTCATGAAAGATCAGCTAGAAAAAAAATATTCTTTTATGAAAGGTAAAATTTACTTCTCCAAGTTGAAGCAATTTTTATCCTTAACAAAGATTACTCCAAAAAAAAAAAAAAGATCGCTCACATAATCACTTTTTAAGTCGTCATTATTGTTTGGGATTCCTATATTCGCCCTTGGGCTTTGGCGTGAATTCATTTAATTGTATAGCATGGCCTTCTCCTTCGGAAATCCTGATGATTATCTTCTAGTGGTCGAATTGAGCCTAAGCTACGTCAATCTGATTGATCAGATATTTAATTTATTTATTTATGGCGACGAATGTGAAACACCTCGTTTGAAAATCATTTTCCATTCTAAATCTTGATAGATCCATCCATGGCATGAAAATACAGAGGAATTCATAAAAAAATAATAATATTTTCATGTACAGCTCATGAACTTAGCACTAAGTTGACATTAGCAGCAAATAAATGGAAACCAATAAATGTGAAGCATGCATTTTCTTCTTTAACGAATAAGAAGCATGCTTCTTGTAGAAGAAAATGAACGCTCGTGAAGAAATCTGCCTAAAGAAAGGAACAAGCAGAACCACTAGATGTGGAACGTGGGCTCTTCAGTATTAATTTCTTAAATGTTTACTAAGTCAACCACTTTTGCATCAAGCTGCGCCTACGGTAACATACATGCCGAGCAAAAGCAACATGCAATTTATTGCAATCCAAGTACTTTTAATACTAAAAGAGAAACTTTATATCCTTTTAATAATTATTTTTAATTATTTAAAATAAAAAGTTTAATTTTAATTTTTTAATTTTAAGTAATGAAAAGAATTATTAAAGTAATTTATTAAGAAAATTTAACCTTCGTACCAAAATGCCACTGTCAGAGACTAACACGAAATGATGTGCATATGTAGGCATAACGCAGAGGAAAGCCACCCACCAGTAAACAAAGCTGCAAAACTTTGACGTGTGTGATCTTCCTTCTTCCAGAACCTATGATGAGTGTTTGTAATTGCTCAATTGGAGCTTGGAAGATTATTTTCCAAAATTTACGATAATCAAACGACAACGATACCTAATTCATAGACTTCTACAATTTATTCTGACACGTTCGCACTAAGTCACTAACCGTGTATTTTGTAAGAGATTTTTGGTTTGTTTTTATTTTTAGTTGATAAATTTATAATTATAAAAATATTATATATTTAAAATTTTATAAAAATATAATGAAAATAATATTTTAAATTTTTTACCATTTTCTTTACCTCACTTCGGAACATACCCTAAAGCAATTATGCTACCCTTTGTCAGAAGACTACCCATCAGATAGCAGGCAAATTTACATCAGACTCATGGTCTACGGATTATAAGCCCAATGTTCCGAGGTTCGTAGCTTCGCAATTGAGTTTGGTGGAAAATAAATGATTTGCAAGGCCTATATGCATAGTTATAAAAACCGAACTGGTAGTCGAGTCGGTTAGGGTACTGGGTCACTGGTTCAACCAGTGCGTCACTGGTCGAATCGCATAAAATTAAATAAATATTTAAATACATATATATAAAAATACACACTACATATGATGATATTTATCATTATAAATAACTAAAATATATTTATTTTGAAAAAAATATGACTACCATGGTGTAGATCTCAAAAAGTTATATGAAATAGACATATAATTAGTCTAAATCGGACAAATGAGTCAAAAGTTATGATTTTTCAAAGTTTAAAAGTTTTTTTTTTTAATTTAGTGACCCGGCCGGTTCCGATTCAACCAACCGGGTCACCGGTTTTCATTCAAAATCGTCGGTGATTCGAGACATACCCGATCCAACTAGTCACCCGGACCGGTCACTTGGCCGGTTTACCGGTCCACCGGCCGGACCGGCCGGTCCGGGCCGGTTTTTATAACATGGCCTATAGGCGTGTTCAAAATTGTTATGAAAGGTTAGGTATTGACGGTTGAGGTTGCAAGCATATGGGTTATGAAATGCCTGTTTCTTCTCATGCTCATACCAATGCTGAGGGATTTAGGCTTAGGATCCAAGTCCTAAAGTAGGCAATTCAAAGATATGACAGCTGCCCATGGTCCAAGACTAAAGAAAAGGTGATCGTTATGATGTTATTGGGCATTCAGACTGGTTATTCTTGGGCTCTGAAGGATGGACTTACTTGAAGCAGTATCTAAAACATGGGGTAGGGCCAATCTAACTGTAAGCCATGTTCAGAGTACGGTACTCCCTTCCCCATTACAAATAAAATTTGAAAAAAATAAATAAAAAGAAAAAAACTGGTTCAGTCAGTCAAAGAACAAGATATGGACCCTAGACTAAACAAGTAGTAGATACTATTTTCTGCTATAAAAGGACAAATTAGATCAACAGTTCATAGGCTTGATCTAGTAAAGATCACAACCACACACATTCCATAGTTAAGCAAATGATTGGTTTTGGCTTATATTTTTAACGGGGGCGTCAGTCATTGCACATGCATCCAATATTCCTTTAGTCACCAACTAATTTAGATTGCTATATTTAACTGAGAATGTAAATGAATACCTTACAGACTCTGAAGTGGCAATGTAAGTGATTTGTAGCCATGTGTTAAAAGTTGAAAAGTGAGTTAATCTTGTCTCTATCTGCCTCAAGGCAGACTAAATTGTGTTCCAAGTATAATGGCAGCCATGTGTTACATAAGGTATCCAGTACAGGCCATCTCCATCTCATATTTATTTGCATTTGTAATTTTGTATGTGTTTGAAGGAAAAACGTTATTAGAACCAGATTCCCAGTATACTTAAATCTCTTACCTCCTGTTCCGCAACACTTTAGCTGCTCTCTTGCTCTTGTGATGTACATTTCATTGTCTTGCATAACCCAGAAACAGAACGAAGTCCTAGTTTATTTTATTTTATTTTTTATTCTCTCTCACTTAGCCCTTCATGCTGCAGATGGGTTTGCAATATCTTGCCAGCAGACGCATGAGATGTGGCTATGAAAAACTAACATGTCCGGATCAAAAGATGGTGAGGCCCGGTAGACGTTGTTGGATGAAGTCTATGAATGGACGATTACGAGGCCTTCGGTTATCACGGTCTAGGAAGCTTTCTGTAAGGGCCTTTTCTGCATTTTTATTGCCAAGCAGAATTGTAAGAATCTACACTGACGTTGTCAACCGAATGAACCTGGAAAACATATATCCCGCTATTGTTATTCCCACCCAGTTGGGTCTTCCTGTTCTATCTCATCCCTCTGTTGTATGTAGGAGTGTCATCCCTCTTGAGAGAAAAGTGACCTGTTATTAGTAACATTTTACTGTTCTTATTCTTATCTCTACAATAAACTTCTTTGATCCACAATATTATGGTTGACAGTTATCCTGTTTCCAATCGATAGTCAATTACATTGAATAACTGCACTCAACTCATGAATAAACTAAAAGTTAAATGAACTTTCATAAAAAAAAAATTTGAAACTTATTTTTGGTATAGGTTTGACTCCACGAACTTCTGCTAACTATTCAAGCCTCTGCCCATTGGTAACTTTGTCTTATAAGCATTTCCAGGAAAAGTTTGGGCACAAAATTGCATCAATTATATTCTTTTAGGCAAACATTTGCAACTTTGTTCTAGCTTTACTCATAACCTAGTCAAATATATAAAAGCCACAAATCTTGCCTCAAGTTTCAATGATTGAACGGATGCATAACTTTCATGTACAGAACATTAGAGAGTTTAAATGATATCTAACTGCCAGGAATTTGGAGTCCCATTTTTTACTTCATCGTTCTTATTGGAATATTCAATGTTCTTTTTAAGTAGGAAGAGAAGAGATTTTTTCTTTCTTTCAAAAGGGTTAATTCTGCAGAGTTGCTACGTAGTGATTTAAGTGAAATAGGTAGATCAACATCTTCATGATACAGAACAGTTAAGTCCTTGAAAATTTGAAATAATAGTCGATAAACTACACTGCCATGATTAATTCGCCCTTTTCTGAATGAAAATTGTTCATAAGCTACAGGATTCTAAATTCTTTTCTTCTACTCTCCAGACTCCAATGCTGTATATCGAAGCTATTATATCTCAGTCATTGATTATGCAGAAGGTCACAAAATCTATGTCAACAGAGAGGAGATGTAGATGTCATAATAATTTTGACAGAATTTTATGCAACCCGTTATGGCAAAAAATATTTGGCCAAAATGGGAAAAAGGATCCAGCATGAAATTACATACCAATGTTCAGTGAGTTTTATATTGCAGGAAGGAAATAGACTGTACATACTACATACATAAAATAGTTAAGGAGCACATTAACATAATAAATTGAAATTGGCCCAGTGCAATCACTTTCTTCTGGTCTTTGCAAGAAGAAAACTTCTTTGTGTTCTTATTGGAAGAGAGTATGATGGTTCAGGTTAGCGTTGAAGAAACCCACCAAAGGTGCCTTTGGAAGCAAACCCTGTAAAAAATAGGACATAAGACTGCTTCAGGTTGACATGGGTTACTAAACAGCGTCCTGTCTTATCTTTTGCTTGAATCTTCTTTCCCTGCTTCTTGGCCTTCAGCATGTGTCTTGGTGGTGTTAGGTTCTCTTCACACAATTCTGGCTCTTCCTTGATAGTTGAAAGCTTAGCCCTTAGTATTTCCTCCATATCCTTCCTAGAGTCAGTTCGCAAACTTTTCCTGCTTGTGCAAGGCACTGACCGCAATATTTTCCGGCATGCCCTCCTCATTTTTGCTTGTAAAGTCAATCTTCAGCAATGAACCTCTCCTCTAATACATATATGATATATCCACATTTAAACAACTATGCCTATTGATGATACCTCGAGTGATCTTCTTCCAGATGTGACATATATGAATTATCATCTTTTAGTGTTTACTCTTCTCTATATATTACTAAGAAAGGGGGGAGGGGGTGGGCTGTATAAGATCGAGGAAATTTCCATGAGTAGTTGGATTAGTTGGAAAGCTAGCAGGCGTTGAAAGGGGCCACAAAAAGCAGTGACTGGCTACAAAAGCTACTATGCTCACCCCTTTACAGCGATGGTTCAATTATAATGAGCTTATAATTTTTTGCCAACCAAACTAGTATTCATTACAAAGCATGCACAGGATAAGTTGAGATTCCATACATCATTATCTTTAGGGTAGGTACTAATAATTAATAGCCCTTTTTCTGTTCCAGGTTCAACTACAAATTTTCAAAATGAATGTTCACTAAAGCAAAAATTGTGTGCTACTGCTACAAAATTCCCAGTGCTTGGTTGTCAGTGTCGGTTGCTGCCGTTGCCCTTTGTGGATCTGTCATCAAGTTGCTTAAACATGTGTATTTGAACATATTCAAATGCCAATGGTGGCAATCTGCCATAACAATCCTCCTTTCTCCAATCCTTTGTTAAGATAGTACACTGCCTTCTTCTTTATTGCTCCATGCTGTATAGTAGTTTGCCCTCAGTAACAATACACAATAGACCCGCCTGACTTTAATTTGTTAATTCCTTATTAGAGTCCTTTATTTCTTCTATCAATATAAGTCAGCAGTCTCAGGACTGTAGTAAAATCTGATCTTAATTAATATTTTATGTCTCAGTGTGATTGACATCTAATCTAATAAACATTTTATATATTATTTTAATTATTTATTTTTTCTCTTATTATATATTATTACCCCGTATTCGAAATTTCAAATAATTAACAAGTCTCAGACTCAGTATTTTGATGGTGGTTTTCTGTATTATTTGTTTCTTTACATATTTTACTTGCTAGTGGGATCATACAAGGTCGGCAAGCGTGTAAATCATGTAGTTCTAATAAACTTAGCCAAGAAACATATATTTCTAATGAATTGAAGTTGAATCCCCCTCTTCACTTCTCTTAGGTTTTTGGATAATACGATTGGCGATGTTGGCACTGGATGCAACTTTTGTTTTAGGCAACCCCAAGTATTGGAATCGCTTGAGAGTTGAGATGGGTCTAACAAAAGTGATCCAATGATCCAAATTTTACTCATGCCATGATAAAATTTAAAACTTTGATAGTAACCAAGTTTCATCTTCTTCTGTGTTCACGCTATGCACAGTTGGAGATACTTTGCGTTCAGTTCCCTTCTGTGCTTGTTTGAGGATCACCTTTAAGCTCTCTGTTTGCTGTACTGTCAAACTAAACAAGGGTCGATGGGATTTGTCTAAAAAGGATAAAATTGCAGTATGATAAATTTTCAAGCAGTGGTGGATGATCAATACAAGTGCGGGTATACATGGTAGAGCTGAGAGATGAAATTAGAACCAGAACCTAGGTTGCATGGATATGGGTAAGCAGGTACGGGTACGAGATAAGATAAAATTTCTAAAGCTAGAATATGGATACGAAGATATATTATATAAAAATTAAAAATCAAGTAATTAAATCAAGGAAAAAATATCATTTTTACAACATATTAATTATAAGTTTTCAACAAAACTTCATAAAGTATGTTCAACAAGTAAAAGATACCTAAAAATGATCTATCCTCTCAGAGATTGAAGTTATTTTATATATCATCTAGTAACAAACAAAAAAAAATTAAGGTATGTTTGGAATGACAGAATTTGTAGAAAAAGGAAGGAGAAGGTAATTTTTGTATTTCTAAATTAAGAAAAATATAAATATTTATAAGAATAAATAAGTGATGATTAAAAATTTTCATAATAATATCTCATTTTAAAAAAAATTCCCAATAAATAAGAAATTATCCCTCTCGTCTATTCTCTTTCAAATTCTTTCATATAAACGGACCTTAGTAGCAAAACATTGTGTTTTGCATCAACCGAATTGTACTTGAATCATATTAAGTTATACAAAATCGTACTTGATAGCAAGGTTTTTTTTAAAATTACTTAAGTATATTAGGAACATACTCAAAATACTTAATAAGTACCAATATTAAATACATATTCGATATAGGTATAACATCAATATAAAAATACCTATGCACCTTAGGTAGAACGTGGGATGAAAAACTCACGGTAATTTGCATTTGTATTCATCTAAAGCTAATAATAATTAAATATATAGAAAAACTTAATATGCATTGTAAATTGACTAGTCTTATAACTGGTTGATGAAAACTGGATTCTTTGACGTTCTGGAACCTCTCCCTGATATTTTCATACACAATTTACGTAATATGATTCTTTGACGATGGATTGATGGTATTTAGCAATGCCTTTGCAAACAATTGGAAAAGTTTTGAGAATTTCGTAAGCAAAATTAATATAAGTAAGGCAATGTGGCAACATGTAACTCTTCATAACCATTACAGTGGAGATAATTTTATTATTATTTCTTAGTGTCGCCCGAAGTTGGATGAGTTTTTAGAAAAAAGTTTTTTTTTTTAGTTTTTAAAAATAAATTTTAAAGTATAAGTGATTATTTTTATGTTTGAATGTAATATTTAAGAATAATTTTTAATCATGTTTTAAATAGCATTTTTTTATAAAAATATTTTTTTTTAAAACACAAAAATCTAACTAGAAAAAATATATATAAATTGTTTTTTAAATTACTTCAGTATTTTTTTTTTAAAAAAATCATCTAAATATATTAAAATAAATGAAAAGTACATTTAAAAAAACAAAAATTTACTTTTATTGAAAAAAAAGCTAATCGAGCACTATGTTAAAAACTTTTGTTCCCATGTAATAACACGCTCCAAATTGTGGTGAATGGATTATAAATGTGCTTTCCTTTGGAATAGCAATATTTCATGTGTTACCAACTGTGGCTGTGAAAGACATTTTCTTGACATAAATTTTTTGAGTTAATAGTCTCGCTAAGTTCGGTCAAAACCTTAAATTGGGCTGCATAAAATTATAAATTGTCTATTAAAGAATGTACTTAAAATCATAATTAAAATGAACAAAAGGTCTAACTCAATAAGTTAACACTAATTAATTATAAAAGTGTTTTTTTAATAGAATTGTTGCTAGTTAGTCTTGTTTTTGTATTGAGTGGAAACAAATAAGAAAAAGAAAGCCCGTCAACTGGTTCTACGAAAATTTGGTGGAAATAAATAAGGAGCCCTCTTTTATAACATTTGCCCAATGAGATTAAGTAGGCTAGTTGGCTTAGTGTCACTTGGACAATGTTACGTTTGTTATCTACTGATATTTTTACATCTATTTTTATACTGAAAAAGTCATTCGAATTTTTGGTGCTTTGATAATCATTAGATTAATCATATATATGTAATTATCACTTCCATCGATATATCGATATGCCACGTAGATAAATAATGTTTTAAATGAACAATAATGTTCAAGAATAATTTATATTCTCAAGATAACTTTTTATTATATTAGTACATAATCCGAACATTAGTCGGTGTACAACATTAATTTTATAAAATTAGAATTTTATAATTATGAAATTTTATTGATTAATGTAATTATAAATATATATAATTATCAAATATTATGTGTATATATTTTTCACACATAATTTCTCTTATCTTTTTATAATTAAAGCTTTAAATTGAAATAAAAAATCTTGATTTAAAAAATATTATATGATTAATCACTACTTCAACAAAAAGAATTTCACTTACTAGAAAAAAAAAAATTTCACATGAATATGGAATTATAATGAAAAATCACATGGGTCATGTTTTGAATAAGATGCCATACTATTGCACTCTAACCAATTAGTCATGATAATTGACTTATAACATATTCAAACTTTTCACTAACTATTTTTAATTGTAATTTTTTAAATATATAAATAAAATTATTATTAATTAAGACTTGACTTGGATATTAAAATTATTTAATTGATGATAACATAGGAAATTAAAATTAATTAGTGAGCAATATCAATAAACAATTATAAGTACCAATAATCCAAACCTTCGCTTGTTATATAAAATGAACAAAATTACTAAAAAAAATCTAATGTAAACTTTTTTTTAGTACATTTGATGAGTCTTATTAAGTACTTATATTTCATATCTTTATCATATGATTTTGTGGGATTTTATCTCTTAATTGATGTTTATTTGCTATTTATTTTAGGAAATTTGATCTTTGAACAAATCTACTGTAATTATGGTAATTTGTGTAAAGAATTTTCAAGGAATGAAAATAGGAGATTTAGTCAAAGGCTAATCAAGAAAACTTAATCAAATGCTAATCAAGGAGACTCAATCAAGACTATTCAAGGAAACAAGAAAACTTAATTAAAAGCAAATCAGGGAAACTTTTGCTGTCAAATCTTTTATAATAATTTGGGCATAACTTTCACTCTAGAAATTCAAATGACATAATTCCAGTGGATATGAAGAGTTAAGGAAAATATCTACAAATATTATGTTGACCACTATCACTAATTCGACCAGATTTGATGAGATATGTCTAGCCCAAGTTAACGCTTGTTATGAAGAAAAGTGGCAGCAACATTCAATTGCTTTATGATTTTCTAAATTTTATAAAATAACTTATTCTACCCTAGAAGAGAGAGAGGGCTTTGGGGGAGAGGGCTTCCAGCCCTAGGAGAGCTAAGGAGATCATCAAGGAACAATGATTCGAGATCTTCATATTCTTGTTGTCTTAGATTCAATGGAGTTTACATTTTTCTATCTTTTGTTTTCCTATTTCTAGATGTTTTTCTAAACTTTTCATAGCTAGAATGATGATGTAACTTGAATGGATGATTTATTTAGATTTTTAATTCTTAATTTAAGTTTTCTTTCATGATTGAATGTTCATTTTTATTCTTAATGCTTTTATGACTTGATCAACATTAAATTGGATTGATGGTCATGCATAGGATTGGAAAATTCATGAGTGATGTTGCTTCTTGAGATCAACACCATGATTAAGCAATGATCTAGGAATAGATATTGTTGGTTATGTGGTATTACTTGGGTTTTTATTCATTCATGTCTTGTTCTATTTGGAATTAGACTAAGGGATTAGTTAATTCTAAATAGTTGAAGAGAATTAATCTATCAAGGAATTGAGTTTTAATTAAATTAGATATCCCACTATTAATTCTTGAATTGCAATTTAAATTAAGAAAGAATCCAAATTATCGAAAAATCAAGTGAAATCGGATCTCTAACATCTCACTCTTTGTTTGCTCAACCTCATTTAACATAGTTACAATTTTAGTTTTTTTTTTTTCTAAATTCCCTTGATTAATTTGTATCGTTTAAATAGTATCTAAATTAGTAATTTGATACTTGACAACACAATTCCTTGTGGAGACGATAATTTACTCATCACTTTATTACTTGTGCGATTTGGTACACTTACCAAAATAGCTATCAACACTCAAATCTAATGTAAAGTTTGTGAGCTCCAACTTAAACATTGTATTAGTATATTTATTATTCAATCATTTAATTAAGCATTTCATTATTATTATTAGTTATATATTATTTTCTCATTATATTTAAAAAAAAGTCTTCATTAGTTCATTCATATTAGAACAATGTGAGTCTATCTAAATTTGAAAAAAGATATTCAATTTTTTATGAAGACAACTCTGAATATTGAAAATAAAATAATTAAATAGAAGAATAAATATATTTAATTCTTTTCAATGTAGGTATATTGAGCTCCAACTTTAATTAAATTAAAATATGTGAGCAAATTATTTGATTTATTCATAGCTTGTATATATTTCAATTTTAAAAGTAAAAACTTTGTGTAAATATTAGTCTTTAAAATTAAGATAAAATTATATACCTGAAAAAAAAAGAAAAAGTTGAGATGAGATTTGTTAATTATTTATCTTTATTAATCTATATGCCAGATCTTGTATAAGATCTATGGATATGTTACAGTCCTTTTTTAAATTATTAGAGTTAAATTTAGATTTATGATAGTTTAAGTTAGAAGCCAATTAAAAAATGATCTGAACGTTAGTATTCTTCTCATATTTTCTAAGTGTCCCTCCTCAAAATTATATATGTATATATATATATATATTGAGGTACAATTAAATAATATAAATATATTTTTTATTATTTAAAATTATATTTCTCTTACATTTTGTCATTTTTAAAGGTCATGAATGTCCATATATATTTATTGGAGACCATTCTTATACTCATTAATTGAAGATTATTATTAAGAGTAGTTAGAAATTAAATTTCATTCAATTAGAAAAAGTACTATAATATTTATTCTTAAAATGTTTTATTATTATTGGATTAGCCTTCACGAAACCATTCCAATACTCATTAATTTTTAATAACACTTGTCAAATTTTTTATGTGATACTTGTCCCATTTTCTCTCTTTTTAAGAGACAAATGCAAAATTTTGTTTTTTAGTCTTAAATAATATATATATATATATATATATATATATATACACACACACATAAGGTTATCTGCAGTTCCCAACCAAAGAAATTAAAAATTAAATTATCTTACTTGATCTATTTATAACACACAAATTTTGATGGAAAAAATATATTTCAAACATGCCAGCTTATCTTAATTCTGTTATTTAATTAAGCAATTTTTTCGAATTCTCACCTCTTGATTTAGATTTAGTGTACTTTTAAGTACTCTTTTTCAACATCAACTATAACGAGAGATGACAAACAGATGAATCAGATGGATTTCTAATTGAATTATAATAAATTAGTTGAGAATAAATCATATACCCATTAATGGTTTGTTAACACCTATTAAAAAATCTAACTTATTCATTAATTTATTTTAACGGATGAATATCTAATTTATCTAATCTATTTATTATTAATCATATTATCTAACGAGACAAAGGGAGGTGTCTTGTCTAAAAACATTTGTGATTGATTATTTGGTTACTGCATTTTCGATTCTAACAGATGGTAAAAGAAAAGCATTAATCCTCTCTGTGGAATTCTGTTATATGTCTATAGGTTAGTTATCTTAGTTGGAGAGTTGCCTTAAATGTGGAGATGAATCAAATCAATTTATTTTACTGTGGTATCTGATTATTCTTAAATTTGATACAATCTATTTATGACTGGGAAATGGGAATTAGCTTAAATGATCCCATCGTTTGAGTTCATCAATCGTCTTCTCCCTGTTTTGAAAAGCAGTTATGGCATACTATTACTTGGTTATAATTCTCAGGCAAAGCTTGTAGGTTTTGAGTAACAGATAAGGAAAAAGGTGTCCCAATCCCATCCATGGAGAATTTATACCTACCAGAATACTTTCTTTCTAGTCCTTTATCTCAACAGCATTTTTTGGAGGTTACAAACAGAGGAATTCCAAAAGCTTTTTATTCCAACAGATAATCACAAAATTGGAATACCATGGTGTAAATAGATAATTACAAAGCCACTATACCATCGTGCAAGAGAAAAGGGTCAAAATTTTCGATAAAAATAACGCAAATTGTTAAATACATTAATGTGAAGAAGAATTGTGGGGTCAGAAACACCCGAGTCAATGTGATAGTTATTAGAGAAAACAGAGGAGCAATTCATTTGATGGGCCTATAGTTGAATGGTTTTTTCTGTGAAATGTTGTTTTTTGTTTTTTAGCTGTTAAGCTGTTTCAAAAATTAATGATAATGACTACCAGGAAACAAAAATGGTACTAACACAAAAAAGGCTTGAAATTAAAATCATATTTCTTACAATGTGGATTATAATTCCCTTGGGTGAAGGGTTTTTTATTTTGTATTTTATTTACTATTTAGAGAAAAGAAAAGGCAAACAGTAATTTTTTTAAAGATAAAATCTGAATGATGAATAAAGACTGTGAAGTAAGTGTTGGCATTGCAATATAAATAAATAAATCAAATTCTAATGGCCAATATGGATATGTGCCCGAGTGGAGATCATTCATCACTCCACTAACATTCTCGTTTATCCTTCACGGGGTTCAAAACTATTGGGACATTGAGCCAGGGTCAGTTTGTATTAGTTGACCAGATAGTCTTCCAAAGCTTCAAACTTCAAAGTACCAAGTTGCAGCTTATTTTTGATGATGACAAATTGGCAACCCAACATGCACGTTACCTTATCAATGAATGAATAATAACAGTTCACACGTGTAAATGTATTTTTGAAAAGTAGGTACATTTATAACATCCATATAGCTTTACATATAGTTTATATAATTTTATATATGTTAATTATTGAATAAAATACTTATAATAAGCAATGCTTATTTAAAAATTACTCATATAATTATAAGTAATTCTGCTTTAATTTCTTGTTCATTATAAAGTTTTCAAAATATTAAATACTTTTACTTTTTTATTTAATATTTTATGTTTTAAGTAATTAAGAAAATATCAAAAAATTATGTTAAGAAAATATAAATTTAATATTTAGGTAATTAGAAGAATGTTATGAAAATAGATTACTCTAAAACAATAATAATCAATAAAAAAAAGGTCTTGTTAATAATTATCATACGAGTATTGATTAACAAATATTTAATATCTTTTAATAAATTTTCTTAATTATTTAATAAGAAATATGAATTACTTTTTTTTAAATTTTTAAATATTCTATATTTAAATTTAATATTTAATATTTTAATTTCTTAACTAATTTAATAACCTTACTAGTTAACGAATACCATAAAAAAAAGTAAACCTTAAAGTGTAAGAAACTGATTGAATATGGATGGATACAGCGCAGGACCCTACAGAGGCTTCCATCTGTAACCTTACAGTGATACACAGCATGGGCTAATTTGGTGGTTTGTGTCAGTTGAGTTGTGATCTAAAGATCTGATCCTGAGACAGAGCCATGAATTAAAACGAGGGATATGATATGATGATATGGCAAGTTGTTGTTACTTACACTTAACACTCCCTCCCCAGTCCCCAGTTTCCAAGCCGCAAGACACTGGTCTGAGGGCTGCACGTGACACCCATAACTCACTTTCGTGTTGGTATTCACCCTTCTCCAAGTCCAAGGCATGGGGCGGCTATCCAATGAAAATGAATGCCCGAGAAAAAAGTTTGGGTTTTGCTAGTTTCTACAAAACAATCGAACTCCCAAGTGCCCAAATTATGTATTGGGCAACAATTAAATAATCAAATAATCAAATTTATGTGGGTTCCATTTGATTTTAAAAAAAAACTATTGAATTGATCAAATTTTTTACACGATGACAATAGTTACTGCCAACAAGGGCTTGACCTTTTGGTAGCATTATCGAAAAAGTTTCCTTCTTTTTCCTTCTTTCCTCTTCCACTCTTCTTAAGTTAATATTTGTTTATTGGTATTAATCAATAATTGTTAGCACTTAGAATCAATAATTAAATCAAATCAAATTAAATCAAAATTGAAAACACCCCATGATAGAGAAGTAAAGAGTGGTTAGGACTTAGGAGGAAGGGCAGTCCAAGATTGATTAATTAGGGGACATGGGTTTGGGTATTTTCTTGGTTTTTTTAAATTGTTGAGCTGACATCAAATCCAAAATGGAAAGTCAGTGTTGAAGGAGGTGATGAAGTGAAGGAGGCAGTAAGCGTGGTAAAAGCTCCATGTTGCTATTTATGGGTATGTTATGTATGATCATCAACTGTCCATATTGTCCACTTTAGAAACCAAAGCAAACCCACTTGCCCAATTTAGTGTGGTTTTTTTAAATATAATAAGTAGATGCCATCACCAGAGTGAGTTTAACAATTTGATGATGATTATTATAATCGTTCATTCCCTTACACATCCACATGGTGTTTGTAGTGCTTACTATAAAATTGGTATCATTATGGCATGGCGGTCCCTCCTCACTGATGTGTGCTGAGTGCTGAGCTTGGAGGGGGTTCCCAGGCAGACAAATGGGGGCAGTGATCGAGATTCACCTTGTTTTTCTTTCATGAGATGGGTGCAGCAGCAGCAGGGTATGGTGGGCACAACTGGGTATTTTAACCCCTACCTTCTATTCAAGGCTCTCTCCTCATTGGTTGGGTTGGGTACCAGTGTCTATCAGATTTTCTCTTTCAAGGTTAGTTAGCTTTTCTTCTCTTTCTGCACTCTCTCTGTCTCAATTCTGCTGATTTTTACTTCTGGGTAGGTAGGTTGGTTAACTTATCAGCAGTGGTTTCTTCAGTATGTTATCCTTCTGAATTTACTACCTTTAACGTTTGGGGTGTATATCTGTTTTTCCAAGGGAAATTCTTGTTCATCGTACTACTGAAATTGTTTCTGTCGTATCGTAACTGAGAGTGAGGTCATCATTGTTCATTGGGTTAACGTACCGTGCCCATCATTTTTCTTGGAAATTAAGAATAATAACGACCAATTTTATACTATCACGAAGCATGTATAGTTGCGTGCGTGCTCATGAGTTCTTCTGGATTGGAGGGGGATATTGTCAGGTCATCCTTATTCAGAATTTACAGCCTGCTTTCAATATGCTTTGGAGAACAGCAGAACAGTAATGATATGGAGTATATTCTCTTTTCTACCCATAGGAGGAATAGGCATGTATTTATTCGCTTGAGATATAAGACTGTTGGTTGTCTATGATTGGGTCATAAATTATCATTACTTACTAAAGCCTTTCATAATTTTGTCTTCTTGAAAAAGTGTTGGGACATTCTTCCTATCTTCTTGAATTGTACAATGAACAGGATTAAATAATAATTAGTTGTGTAGTAGAACAGATTCTCTAGTTACTTGTAAGAGGTTCTTATTATGATGCAGATTAACTTAGTCATCTTATTTTTATCATTCCAAGTGCAGTTCTAGTGAAAATGTCTTCCTCAAGGCCTAGCCAATCGTCCAGCAATTCAGGGAGATCAAGACATAGTGCTAGGATTATTGCTCAGACCACTGTAGATGCAAAACTCCATGCAACTTTTGAGGAGTCTGGTAGTTCCTTTGACTACTCCAGTTCAGTGCGTGTCTCCGGTACAGTTGATGGAGACAATCAACCAAGGTCTGACAGAGTAACAACAGCTTACCTCCATCACATACAGAAGGGCAAGCTGATCCAACCTTTTGGGTGCTTGCTAGCTTTAGATGAGAAAACGTGCAAGGTCATTGCATACAGTGAGAATGCTCCTGAAATGCTGACCATGGTGAGTCATGCTGTCCCCAGTGTTGGCGACCACCCTGCCCTTGGCATTGGCACTGACATAAGAACTATTTTCACTGCCCCAAGTGCTTCTGCATTGCACAAGGCACTAGGATTTGGGGAGGTTTCACTTCTTAACCCCATCCTAGTCCATTGCAAGACTTCTGGGAAGCCCTTTTATGCAATTATCCATCGTGTTACTGGTAGTTTGATCATTGACTTTGAGCCAGTCAAGCCTTACGAAGTTCCCATGACTGCAGCAGGTGCCCTGCAATCTTACAAGCTTGCTGCCAAAGCAATTACCCGATTGCAATCCTTGCCAAGTGGGAGCATGGAAAGGCTCTGTGATACAATGGCTCAAGAAGTTTTTGAACTCACAGGTTATGACAGGGTGATGGCTTATAAATTTCATGAGGATGATCATGGAGAGGTGGTCGCTGAGATAGCAAAGCCAGGCCTAGAGCCATATCTGGGTTTGCACTATCCAGCCACTGATATTCCCCAGGCTGCACGCTTTTTATTCATGAAGAACAAGGTCCGTATGATAGTTGATTGTCATGCAAAACATGTGGAGGTTCTTCAAGATGAAAAACTCCCATTTGATTTGACTTTGTGTGGTTCAACCTTAAGGGCTCCTCATAGTTGCCATTTGCAATACATGGCGAACATGGATTCAATTGCGTCCCTGGTTATGGCAGTTGTAGTCAATGACAGCGATGAAGATGGGGATAGCTCTGAAGCTGTTCAGCCACAAAAGAGAAAGAGACTCTGGGGTTTGGTAGTTTGCCATAACACTACTCCCAGGTTTGTTCCATTTCCTCTAAGGTATGCTTGTGAATTTCTGGTTCAAGTATTTGCCATCCATGTGAACAAAGAAATAGAGTTAGAATATCAGATTATTGAGAAGAATATCCTGCGCACCCAGACACTCTTGTGTGATATGCTGATGCGAGATGCACCCCTAGGTATTGTATCACAGAGCCCTAATATAATGGATCTAGTGAAATGTGATGGGGCTGCCCTCTTGTATAAAAACAAGGTATGGATATTAGGAGTAACACCAAGTGAATCCCAGATACGAGAGATAGCTTTATGGCTGTCTGAGTACCATATGGATTCCACAGGTTTGAGTACAGATAGCTTGTCTGATGCAGGGTTCCCAGGGGTTCTTGGTCTTGGTGATATTGTATGTGGAATGGCAGCCGTGAGAATATCTTCGAAAGACATAGTTTTCTGGTTTCGGTCACACACTGCTGCAGAAATCCGATGGGGTGGTGCAAAGCATGAACCTGGTGAAAAAGATGATGGTAGGAGGATGCATCCAAGATCATCATTCAAGGCTTTCCTTGAAGTTGTGAAGGCCAGGAGCTTACCATGGAAGGACTATGAAATGGATGCTATTCATTCATTGCAGCTAATACTGAGAAATGCATTCAGAGATACAGAGAGTATGGATATAAACACAACTGCAATCAATACAAGACTAAGTGATTTGAAGATTGAAGGGATGCAGGAACTGGAAGCAGTGACAAGTGAGATGGTTAGGTTAATTGAAACAGCAACAGTGCCAATTTTGGCAGTTGATATTGATGGGCTAGTCAATGGGTGGAATACAAAAATTGCTGAGTTGACAGGTCTTCCAGTTGGTGAAGCTATTGGAAAGCATTTACTCACACTTGTTGAGGATTCTTCAACTGATAGAGTCAAGAAAATGCTTGACATGGCACTGCAGGGTATATATATTTTCTTTCTCCATCTTATCCTTATATAAGCTCTTTTCTTTGTTTTTTAAGTCTTAGCATTCATGAGCACAAACTTAAGAAACGAGTGAGTGTTTGTCTGAATATTTAGCTGTGAGTTTTTTATTTCCAAAAGTCATCCATAAATATTGCATTGATGAAGAATTATGAGAAGGATAGTATGTCTTGTGGACAATTTCATTCAATTTTGTGCCCTCACAAGACTTGGGAAGGAATGAAACACCCCAGGAGTTGTGTGGTCATTTTTATTTTGGGGGCTTGGTGGGAGGAATTGGTGCATTTTCTCTGACAGAATGGAATTATATTCTTTTAACCTGCTTTCCATATTTATAAACTGTTGATTTGTTCTGTCACAATGTAATTAGGTGAAGAAGAGAAAAACGTCCAATTTGAGATCAAAACACATGGGTCTAAGATTGATTCTGGTCCTATTAGATTGGTGGTTAATGCTTGTGCAAGCAGGGATCTTCAAGATAATGTCGTGGGGGTTTGTTTTGTGGCCCAAGATATAACTGCTCAGAAGACTGTCATGGACAAATTCACCCGAATTGAAGGTGATTACAAGGCAATTGTACAGAACCCAAACCCATTGATTCCCCCAATATTTGGTACAGACGAATTTGGCTGGTGTTGTGAGTGGAATCAAGCTATGACAAAGTTAACTGGATGGAAGCGAGAGGAGGTGATGGATAAAATGCTTTTAGGAGAGGTTTTTGGGACCCAGATGGCTTCTTGTCGTCTAAAGAATCAAGAAGCTTTTGTTAATTTTGGCATTGTACTTAATAAAGCCATGACTGGTTTGGAAACAGAGAAGGTTTCTTTTGCTTTCTTTGCTAGGAATGGAAAGTATGTGGAGTGCCTGCTTTCTGTGAGTAAGAAATTGGACATAGAGGGTGCAGTTACTGGGGTCTTCTGCTTCTTGCAGCTAACTAGCCCAGAGCTGCAACAAGCATTACATATTCAGCGCCTATCTGAACAAACTGCCTCGAAGAGACTGAAAGCTTTAACTTATATGAAAAGGCAGATCAGGAATCCTTTATGTGGGATTACGTTCTCCCGGAAAATGTTGGAGGATACTGAGTTGGGAACAGAACAAAAGCAACTTCTGCGCACTAGTGCTCAGTGCCAGCGCCAACTTAGCAAAATTCTTGATGACTCAGATCTTGACAGCATCATTGATGGGTATGATCTGTGAATGTTGTGCATATATTTTTTTCCCTTTGCATTCATGTGGTGTTAAGCATTGATCAATTAGAAAGTTCTTAACCTCATGCTTGGGCCTTACCCCAAAGAAAAATGGGACAAGTAGAAGACGTCTAATATTGAGTGTCCTTTAGAAATTATAGTCAAAAGCTTAGTCTTTTCCAGTACAGCTAATAATTTTTTCCCCCTGACTCTGAAGATTAGCTTGCATCCAAAGCATGTGTTCACTTGGCACCTTTTTTCTTTATCTTTTTTTTTGGGGGGAGGGGGGGCGGGGGGAATGGTTGGTTAGTTGCAATTGACTAATCTGATGTGCTTGAGGACATAGATAAGATGCCTTAACCAACTCTAAGGCTCTGTTTGTTAAAAGACTATGTGGTTTGCAGAAAATTCATGTTTTTATGTTCTCAATTCTGCATCATGCTTTGGTAGGGTATAGCAATCAAGTATGTCAGACAATTAACATCTTTGAAACAATGCTTACAATGTGGATGCCTACTTTTTCATTCACACGGTGCTTTTGAAGTCAATCTGTAGTGTTAGATTAGTTTGAGTTTGTGAAACTATGAAGATAATCCCAAAAATACAAACAGCTTCTGCCATTATTTATCTTGGTGTCGTTTGTAACAATTGCATATTCCTTTCTTTCCCGTATGTTCAACAGCTACTTGGATCTTGAGATGGTTGAATTCACTCTTCATGAAGTATTGGTTGCCTCCCTTAGTCAAGTCATGACAAGGAGTAATGCAAAGGGTATCCTAATAGTCAATGATGTTGCAGAGCAGATCCTGATGGAAACCTTATATGGTGATAGTCTTAGGCTTCAGCAGGTCTTAGCCGACTTTTTACTGATTTCCATAAACTTTGCACCAACTGGAGGCCAGGTTGTTGTGGCAGCCTCTCTAACCAAAGATCAGTTAGGGCAATCTGTCCATCTTGCTAATTTGGAGCTCAGGTAACAGTTCCACACTCAGATGGGCTTTTGAAACTCTCTTGTTAAATTATCTGGATCTGCTGTCTGTATTCCTGCTGTATATGTGATTTAAATGCAGGAGAATAAATGTGACATGAACTGATGCATGATGTCACATTAACACATTCTTCTCTTGTGCTAGGGCGCACAACCTTACGAGCAAAAAAACTTGCATTATTTTTATCCAAAAAAAGAAACTTGCATTACTGCATGTGAACTGTGATTAACAGCTAAATTTAGCTTAAATCAATGACTGTTTATTTTTGTTATTTATGCAGCATAACACATGCTGGTAGTGGGGTGCCAGAAGCATTGCTGAATCAGATGTTTGGAAGTGATGGGCATGAATCCGAGGAGGGTATTAGCCTGCTCATCAGCAGAAAGCTGCTAAAGCTCATGAATGGAGATGTGCGTTATGTAAGGGAAGCAGGCAAATCATCTTTAATCCTCTCCGTTGAACTTGCTGCAGCCCATAAGCTGAGAGCTTAAAAATTTTGGAAAATAATAAGATGATACAATCAATCTGTTTTGTACATCAGAAAGTAAATGGAGCGAGAAATTGCATTCCTTGTTCAATGTAACTCGAATTTGTTTCACGTTTTTCTTCTTGGCGTATTTCTGTAACTTCTTGTAACGTACGTTGTAGATATGTATTAATCTCCTTCACAGTCCTTGACCTATTCTCAGTGGAGATTTTCGCTCCAGCAATTATGGATCATTTGTTGCAAAATGAAACATTGGAACAGGTTTTATGGCGTTGCGTTGATTGATTTCTAACTCAGTAACTCTGTCTTCCTCTTGTTATCCTCCAATTCCAACCCATCATTCATCTTTCCCACACCGTCATAACCCAAAATCCCAACCTTAAAAGGGTTCCGATTTCGCCCGTGCAAGCCCAAAATCTCCAATCTTCGCAGACAAATCACGGTCCAAATTGAAAGACTTCTTTTGATGTCGTGGTCACTGTCACTGATAATTCCCCGAGTTTTAACTCCTTCTAATTTATTTAAAAAATATATTAATTACAAGATAATGACATGTAAATAAAATTTAAATAGTTTGAGGCACCTCACGCTGCCACTTCATTATGTCAAAGTTAATTCGGGTTACTTTTTTGGCTAAATAGCAGTTCTCTGTTTGGAGTCGTGTCAGTTCCGTTTCAATTTATTGATTTCCACATTTATTACAGATCTTTTTAACTCCCATTCAGTTATCTCCATTTTATTATTACCGGTTATTCTTTTGTTGTTGTAGTTTTATTTTTTATTTGTTTGTATTTGCTAATTAAGTAATTATGTTTCTGTTACTATAAATTTATTATAGAAATGAATAATTTATTTGCTGTTTAACAATAAAATAATACATTAGAGATGAGTTATGAAAGTAGTGTACACATAATACTACTTGTTATTCAAATTCTAAAAAATGACCAAAAAGAAAATATAAAAAAAATCAGTTTTTTCTTATTATTCATATATTATAACCCTTTTCACCTCTCCCATTATTATTATTATTATTTTCTAGAAGGATGACATAAAGATTTTGATCTATAACCTCTTACAAATTATTCAAATTCTTCATTACAATTTTTTTTTGTAAGATTATGAAATATTACTATATTTTTTAGGTATGAGACTAATTCTTACTTGAGCATTAATTTTTCCTATTCACAAAGTGATTTTAATAAAATTTGAACTTCTACACTACAAGTAAAGTTCATCTATTTAAAACTCAATTTATCAACTAAATAACCTTTCATAGTTTCCTTACCATTAACTTATTCCTAACCACTTTACCTCTTTCATTACCTTTATCACAAACCATAAGAGACCATACTAATTGCACAATTTTTAGACGTACAACCTTAATTAGGCTTTTTTACAAAAATAATACAGTTATAAAATTTATTCCTAATTTCAGATTTCTTTTTGGTTATATGAGGTCGATCAAAGGAAATAAAAAAATAGAGATGTAGGGATTGCACGCCACTAAGCATTCATGCTTTTTTCTCATTGTCAGAGCATTAAATTTTATGCAACTAAATTTCAGTCAAAACGAGAGAGAAAAAAAACATGTAACAAGCTTGTAAACCACCTGTAGTGTAATATGAGACTTGCATAGTTGCATTATAAAAACTGTTAATATATATATATATATATATATATAGCTTTCAAATTTCAATTTTTTTGTTCATCTCTAGAGAAAATTTATCGTGTGCAAAAAGCCTTTGAATAATTTAGAATGATGGGCTTCTGTTCATAAAAACGAAGCCCAACAAAATCCCAAAACAAAAAGTGAAAAAGGAACTAAAATGAAGTTAAAAAAAAAAAGAAAAAAGAAAAAAAAAACCAATTTTGGCTTTGGCGTGCCCTAACCTAACCTAGACCATCCTTCTGTTGACTCTGTTTTGTTACCTTAGTTTGTTCATAGTCGTGCGTTTCTGGTGCAGAGCAGAGCACGCATCCAAGTTGTCTTTTGCTGTTGTTACCATCTGTTGCATTGCATGGACATCAAAACCTTTGCTTTCGCCGGAGCTACTCCACCGTTATCGGTGATCGTCGCTGCCAAGCTCGCCGGAATTTCTCCCCCCATTGAGACCTCTCTTCCTTCCGATTCCGCTCCAACTTTTCTCTTCTCCAATGGGTACTTTATTGCTCTTCTTTCCGATCTCCATTTTTTATGATTATTTCTGATAATACAAACTAAAGTTTTCCCCTTTTCTTTTTTCCCCAAACTTCATTTCTCAGTGTAGATACACGTGATTAAATACCTCACATCAAACCATGATTCAGTAACATTTTAGTGCCTTTCAGTTCGTTTTCAGTGATAGATGAGTGCGATTAGGCTTATTTTAATCGCTATAACGCTTAAAATCGAATCTTTAACACCCCCCCCCCCCCGGGTGTAGGATTGAGAATTTTGAAATCAAGCAAAACATATAGTATGTTTATTATGTAATCATGTAGTGTAAGTATTGAATTTTATATTCATATCAGTATTTTATTTCCGTATGGCTACCCTTTAAGATGAATTATGGTAATTCTTTCAATTTGATTCCTGAGTCTATTGTAGTGCCTCTAAAGAAAAAGAAAAAGAAAAACAATATTTTGTTTATGAGCTTCAGCGTATCTGGTCTATGATTGTTAGATTTCTCCCCTTTTTTCCTGTAAGCAGGGCAACCCCATCGACTATCTACCATGCTGCTCTCATTGTTAATGCATACATTTATTTTGCAGGCTAAAATTGCACGGAGCATATGTTCTTCTACGTTATGTTGGGCGAGTTGCCAGCATTCCCAATTTCTATGGGCAAAATGCATTTGAAACTGGCCAGGTGATTTTAAGGATATAACCTCTATGCCACATAATGAATGTAGATCCCTAAAGATGTTTTAGTGAAATGAAAACATTGAAGGATTTCGTGACAAATAAGTAATGTTTATTGAGAATGAAAGTTTAAATTTTCTTCGAAATAGTTCTTTCATTTGTCCCCACTTGCTTCTAGTTGTTAACTCCTGCCATCATCTTTTTCCCTCATTTCCCTTCTGCTTTTCAGATTGATGAATGGCTGGAGTATGCTCCTGTCCTCTCATCAGGCTCTGCTTTTGAGAATGGTTGCAAATATATGGATGAGTACTTGGAAAAGCGTACATTTTTTGTTGGTCATTCATTATCAATTGCAGATGTAGCAATTTGGTCAGGTCTTGCAGGTAAAGGTTTTTAATAATACCTATTCAACTTCATCTGTGATACTTCTTGTTCTTGATCTCTTTTAAACAACCTGCCTATGGAAGAGACATTTTGTACGTTCATGATTGAACTTTGAGGTTGTTTCTTTGTTGTATCCACGTTGTTGAACTAGGTTTATGGTCACCTTATCTGGAATGTAGCTAACAATATATGCAGGATCCACTGGGTATAATGTGTAGCTTTATTGTCTTGTTTAGACAAAGGAACTCTATTGTGGGTGATAATTTTATATAATGCTGTGGGTGTATGTCTAACAAAAATACTATACCTTCCATGTCTACATTCTACTTATCATGTTAACTTTGCAGCTAATTGTTCTTCGACCTTTATTCCGTGTAACTTGATGGTCCATTGTTATTAGTTATTACCCACAGTGTGTATAGGTTCTAACATGCCACGCTTTTGCAGGAACTGGACAGAGATGGGAAAGTCTGAAGAAGTCAAAGAAATATCCAAATCTTGTACGATGGTTCAATTCAATAGTGGCAGAACATGGTAATGCCTTAAATGAAGTCACAGCAACATATGTTGGCAAAAGAGGATTGGGAAAGCCATCAGCAACCAAGTCAAAAGACCAGCCAGTAGTCACTGATCATGCGAAGAATGTGAATGGGGATGTATCTGAAAAAATTAAAGGTGGAAGCAAACCTTCAGCAGAAATAGATCTTCCAGATGCTGAAGTTGGAAAAGTTCGCTTGCGATTTGCACCTGAACCCAGTGGCTATCTTCACATTGGACACTCAAAAGCAGCTTTGCTGAACAAATATTTTGCTGAGCGATACCAAGGCCAAGTTATTGTGCGTTTTGATGATACCAATCCTGCTAAAGAAAGCAATGAATTTGTAGACAACGTACTGAAAGATATTGATACATTGGGTATCAAATATGAACTCATTACATATACATCAGATTACTTCCCTGAGTTGATGAAAATGGCTGAAAAATTAATTCACCAGGGTAAAGCATATGTTGATGACACTCCTCGTGAACAAATGCAGAAAGAGAGAATGGATGGCATAGAATCTAAATGCAGAAACAATAGTGTAGAGCAGAATATGAAATTATGGGAGGAAATGATTTCAGGATCCGAGAGGGGCTTGCAGTGCTGTGTCCGTGGCAAGTTGGATATGCAGGACTTAAACAAATCACTTCGAGATCCAGTTTATTATCGTTGCAATCCAATTCCTCATCATAGAATTGGATCCAAGTATTTAGTGTACCCAACTTATGATTTTGCATGTCCTTATGTTGATGCTATAGAAGGTATCACACATGCCCTTCGATCTAGTGAATACCATGATCGCAATGCTCAGTATTACCGGATTCAAGAGGACATGGGAGTTAAAAAAGTTAACATTTATGAATTCAGCCGGTTGAATATGGTCTATACTCTTCTCAGCAAACGAAAGCTTCTGTGGTTTGTCCAGAATGGGAAAGTTGATGGATGGGATGATCCACGATTTCCTACAGTGCAAGGAATTGTGCGTAGAGGTTTGAAAATCGAAGCGCTGGTACAGTTTATTGTTGAGCAAGTACGTAAAAGATATTGCTTTCATTTATATATCAAAAGGAAATTATGCATTATCTGGCAAATTTGAAATGATACAGTAAAATGTGTTTATCATGCTTTTTTTTTTTTCTTTGTGCATTCTTGTATTACTCGTATGCTTAGAATGTTGATGACTGTTCTCTGATACTTGTACAGGGGGCGTCAAAAAATCTCAATCTCATGGAATGGGACAAGCTCTGGACCATTAATAAGAAGATTATTGACCCGGTCTGTCCCAGACACACTGCTGTCATTGCAGACAGACGTGTGTTGTTGACCCTCACTGATGGTCCTGAGAAACCATTTGTCCGCATCATACCTAGGCACAAGAAATATGAAGATGCTGGAGATAAAGCTACAACATATACTAATAGGATATGGATAGACCATGCTGATGCAGAGTCCATATCAGCGGGTGAGGAAGTAACCTTAATGGATTGGGGAAATGCCATAGTAAAGGAAATAGAGAAGGACCAAGATGGAAAGGTCACAGGGTTGAGTGGTGTTTTGCATCTTGAAGGATCTGTGAAAACCACAAAATTGAAACTCACTTGGCTACCTGACATAGATGAACTAGTTAACCTGACATTGGTGGAGTTTGATTATCTAATTACAAAGAAAAAGGTATGTGCTTGTCCACTGTAATTAAGCCTATTGGATTCTATCATTAAGGAATATAAAAATGTCAAGGGAAATATAGTAATTATGTAAACTTTGTTTTGTTTATACATCATCCGAATCTTCTCTAGTTGAAGCCAATGCAGTGGTCCGATGAATCTGTTAACATCACGCTGAAATATTACTTCTTCTAAAAGTGTCCTATGAAAGATAGATCTTAATTTATTGCTTATATGATTTGCTGAGTAACTTGGTGTCTCTGCCTGTCATATGCATCTTCAATTTTCTGGAGCCTTCGGCCCTGTCTGGCACATCAGACAAAATTTGACAGGATAGGATAAGCTATCCCATTCGGCCTTATACAATGTTTGGTGCATACACTACTTTTTATCTTGTATTTGCCATATAACTATCTTGCCTAGGGGGTGGGTTAAAGCTACAGTGGATAAGAAACTAAACACCATTCCCACTTTTCCCCCACCACCCCATTGCCATCAACCTCACCACCACCACCACTGCCACTAGTAGCACCACCGTTGCCACCACCACCACCTGTTGCCATGACCCCCACCATTCCGACAATCGTATCACCCCTACCATGAAAATGACACATTTGTCTAAGTAGATATTTGTCTATACTATTAGGTGTTTATACATTTGTGCACCATACAATAGATAGTATAAGAATTTATCAGGTTCTTAACCTATCCGTTCTGGTCCTATTCTCTTACACTATCCTATCCAGTTCACTAAATGAATCCTTAGTTCAATTTTCTTTTTATCTCTTACTTTGATTTTGAAAACTTTAAATCTGTCTGCTTCTCTGTGAAACTCAAACCAGGAGTTGTTTTAGTATTGACCCAATTTTATTTGCAATAACCGTTGTACCCTATAGAATTTGTATTATTAACAGTGTATGTTTCTTTGGTTGCAGCTTGAAGAAGGGGAGGATTTCATTGATGTGGTTAACCCATGTACGAAAAAGGAAACTCTAGCATATGGAGACTCCAACATGCGAAATCTAAAGCGTGGAGAGGTATTGCAGCTGGAGAGAAAGGGATATTTCAAATGTGATGTACCCTTCATTCGTCCCTCAAAACCAATCGTGCTATTTGCAATCCCTGACGGCAGGCAGCAGACAAGTTTGAAGTAATCTTTTTGTTCTTAAACTGTTTTCGTGCATCTCCCATATTCACGTTCAGCAGTTGGTAATGGGGATAAAAAGTTTGTGGAACTCTATTGTCATGTGTACCATCACTATTTTATGTTTATAAGCAAGCCATTATAATTGGGTTCTTGACTAGCAATTGGAAAAGTCTTTTCTCTCTTTTTTCTTTTTTGGAACATATTGGAATAGTCTTTGCTTTGGAGAAAAGCTATTATGTTTTCCTAAGCTACCAGATGAATTTCGATTGGCAGTCTTACATTAGTTAATTTATTTTGTAATTTGTAACCATTCGAGAAAGGATGTCGACTGAAAGCCAGTGTATGGCTATATAATTAGGATTGGCCCATGCTTAGGGGCCAGCTTTATTGGATTTTTAAAGATGATTTTAGTTAAAGCGACAAGGAATCATTAGTAATAAATTGAATAGTATATTGGCATAGTAATTCAAATTCAAGTATGGCAGTATGATGCTTTATTTACTGCCATCACGTGAAATATAAGTACACAACTCATAATGAGTTTAAATACGCCCAAAAAGAGAATTAAAGATAAAATTAATGTGGATTTCATGTGTACCAAGCTTTACTGCGATAACTATAATATATATATATGTGTGTGTGAATAGTAACGAAGTAATTTGACAGTCTACCATTTATTTACTTTGTCACGAGTCACAGCCTTTAGCCTTATGTCATGCAGTACACTCGATACAAATTAAAAGTTCCCCCAATGTTAAACGAGGTAAATGTTTGTTGCTACATGTTGGGATAATGAAAGTGGTTGTGTTATTTGGCCCAGCAAGTCCTTGCGGGATCCATCTACCCAGCTGACTGTAGCTGAAAGGAGCTATGATTATGTGTATTAAAAAGTCATCCACCATCCTAATTCCTACACATTGGGACATTGAATTCAATGGCTCTGGTAGGAAGCTTCAATAATTTTAAATTCGCCTAACAGATGGAAAATTATATAGGAAAGGAAAAAAGGAAAAAAAAAAACAAAAGAAAAAGGAAAGAGGAAGAAAGTGAGAGAGGTTGGGGTGTAGTAACTTATACTATTCCTTCACACGCGAATAACTATGATTCTATGAATGTAAGGCAGGAATAAGAAGTCAACAGAACCTCTGATAGCGCATTTGATTATCAAGCATACAATCACCTTTCAAATTTCAATTATCAAACGAATGAATATGCCCCATTTTGGTCTCATTCTTCCTTGATGAGTTACAAACATGAATTGTAAAGCGACAAAGAATAAAAGGGGAGGGTAAAAAAAATAATTGACAGGGACAAGACAACCACCTTGGCTTCTACTTCTTGGGTGCTAACCTAGCCTTGATTTTGTGAACCTCCTTGGTACCCACCTGGAATGCCTTGGTCAACACATGGTCTGGAACCGGTGGCGTGGCGGCAAACAAGGTGGTAGCAATGGACTGTGTGCCAGGAAGTTGGCTGTTGAAGGCTGCAATCACAGCAGCAGGGACCTTGCCATTGTTCTTTTGGAAGTGAACCAAACCTTTTGGGAACACAAATATCTCACCCTTTTTTATGGTCTTTGATATGAGCACATTGGCTGTGGTTATGAACCCCACATCTAGTTGCCCTTCAAGCACAAACACTATCTCGGTGGCACGCGGGTGGGTGTGAGGTGGATTGAGTCCATCTGGGGCGTAGTCAATCCTTGACAGAGAGACACCGAGGGTGTTGAGTCCTGGGATTTTCTGAACGTTGGCTCCGGTCACCACCGAGCCAAAGGTGGTGTTGGTGGCTCCTGGTTTGGCCAGTATGTTGGAGAAGAAATCAGTGGCATTTACCTTGGATGTGTCCTTGCAGGTGAACCCGTTGACTTTCACTTCTGTTTTTTTCATCATACAATTTCAAGGATTAAATTTTTCAGGAAAAGTAAACTCACATCACAGCTGCTATTTATCACTAAATTATAGAATAAGAAAAGTTTTTTAGACTACTGAATTCCTCTTGCCAGTCATGCTGGAAAAATATGCAATGATTTCTAGGCTCTGCTAAATTTCTTTATTTTTTACCTCAAAAAAAAAAAGAGAAAAACTGTTCATCTGGTGGTGTTGACAATTACAGGGAAGGGACAAAGAAAACTTAATCATATAAGTGGGAATACTACACTGGAATTAACATGATTAAACTGTGGAGTAAGGAAAAAGCAAAATTAAAGTAGTTGGTAGCGATGGTAGGTCTCATAGAGTGAGGTTTAGTTAACATGGTAGAAAGAAAACTAAAGGAAGAAAAAAGAGAGTAAAGAAAAAGAATCAAATCTAATTATTGAGATAAAATGAAAAAAAAAAGGGGGTACTTTTTTCCAGCTTACTCTTCATGAATGCATGAAAGTTAGCATACTCCTCTAGTCCTCTACTCTATACAATACAATATCAAAGGAAAAGAGAATAGAGTGATGAAAAAGGAGTACCTGAGGCAAGGTCGGCGACACAGAGGTCTTGAAGAGGGTCTGGATCTGATGACATGGCGGTGGCTAACACCAGAGCAAGAGTCACGAGAAGCAGCGAGTCAGCGAGCTTCATAGTTAGCTATATGATGATGTGTATGAAAGGCAAAGTAGGCAACCAAAGAGGCCAAATACTATATAAGAAGCCAGCTAGAGACTTTGGAAGCCAATAAGTTGACAAAATGGAGAGGAAAAAAAATAAAACAAACAAACTAGTGGAATTCTTAGGACAAGTTGGAAAGAATTGGTGGGGTTTTGTGTATTTATAGCAAGCTTGAGACAGGGAAGACTAAGAAGAGCGACCGAGGGAGATATCTTATGTTAGGTAAATGGCGTGTGAATTTAAACTTTAATTTAATTAAAGCAGGAAACGTGCCGGTTCTTGAACTTAAAGAAAAGTCATCGGGATGGATGGATGAGATGGATCATCCCAAACCCAAGGCAAAGGCAAACAAAGGACCCACAGCCTTAGGCCTCTGTTTTGGTTTGGGCCCTTTTCAAGTTTGAGTGTTTGACCCTTTCTTTGAGTTGCATCCCTTGCTATAGGACATTCTTATGTATTTTTAGAATAATATATTTAGTAATTTAATTTTTATTATAAAATCAATTTAACAGCACAGATTTAATTTTATGTCAAATTTTAATTTTTTTTATTGACATAGTTTGTTATTCTAAGAGTACATTAGAGTTTATGCTTACAACTATTCTTTGTCTTTATTTTAGTTTGTGTACTATTCTACATTGGTTTGTATTTCGTTTTCACTTCTAGACTATATGGCTGTGTTCTTGTCATGACGTTGCTATTCCTTGAAATGAAATACTGGGTTGATGGACCCTATCTATATAATTTGATTTGATAAACATGGCAATTTATTTATTTTAGTTACTAAAAGCTTATCCAAAATGCAAAGAATCTTAAGGCGTCTTAGCAGTTACTCAACGCAGAGAGTTGACGAACAGGCTAAAATGTTATTGGTGGCGGTGGTGATTTGTGTTGCTTTCATTTCTGGGTTTCGTCCCTCGAATTAAATAAGAGGCTTGGCCTGCCAATGATCTCTTGCATTGCATGGAAGAGTCTTGGTATCGTTATTAGGTGTAGTTGTGGGAACGGTGGAATACTTGAAACCTACTCTTCTAATTATAGGACTCTTATCTCTTTGATCACTTTCAATTATTGTCTTCACACGTTGGCTTTTCCCTCATTGGTTTGCTTAAAACCATTTTTGCATGACTGCTACTGATCAAGCTCAAATTTGTAAGGGTAAACGTGCTTATGAGCTTATCAATTTAAATCACCGACATTGTATAGTTAGGAAGAAATTTATATTAAAAAATGCTCACATAATATGAAAATATCATCTTAATAATGTATAAAAAAAATTGAATTGAACAATAGATTGCAAACATAGTTTGAATAGTTGGCAAAAAGGACACAAAAAATGTTATGCTATCATTCGAATAAAAATTATAAATTTCATATTGCTTACCATTTACAAATTTCATTGATATTTTATTACTTAGAATAAAGTGAAGAATTAAATAATTTTAGAACATGATATAGGTAGCAAATAAGATTTCATATAATCGAAATGCTTCCCTAAACTGAAAAATAATACCTTAGCTAAGTAAAAATCATCATTTCAATAACACATCCCAACTATTCAAACTATATTTACAATTTAAAAGTAAATAAAACTCATTCAATTTATTTCTTAAATGATTTTTTTTATTTAAGATAAAAAAATCATCATATGTAATCATTTCTATTATCATTTTATTTACATGTCATATATTCTAAAAATAAATTTTATTTGAAAATATTTATTTATAAGAAAGAATTTGAGAGAGGGAGAGAGAGGGGGGGTGGGGGACCATACAGAAGGGTTGCGGGATTTGGGAGAAAAATTGAGGAAGATGTGATGTCATGATGTGGGGAGAGAAAATGAGAAAGAAAGAAAAAATCTAATATGAAATGTAGAGACGAAAAATGAAAAAAAGAGACATTCGTGGCACGGAGAGAGTATGCACCATCCATACAATCATATTGGCGTCACCTAATTCACACTAGCATTATATTCAAGATCGCATTATCTACTTGGTGATGCCAATTTATTTGGTCCCACTTGCGTAATGTCATTGGCTTTGAATCCACGAGTTACATAAACAAAATACTTGTCAACATGACAAAAACACTAGTGTTTTAAAAGTGTAGTGCTTTAGTACTTAGTTTTTTTGGTGAATATTTTAGTATTTAGTTTTGCAAACCTCATTACGAGTCCAAAAGCCTGAAGTCGTTTACGGTTTACCTGTGTAAACTTATTTCGTGTTATGATTAAACGTATGAAAATACTGAAAGTGGTGTAAAAATAATATAAATAATGATGTACAAATATCACTATTGCTGTGTCAAATGCCTAGAGTCACTCAAGCTTTAATCTTCACTCATTTTTCACTTACGTACTGCGTATTGTACTGAAAGCCTCAACCCTCACTTAAGTTTATAACCCAAAAAAAAAAAACAAAAAAAAAACGAAATGCTTGAGAGTGGAAGATGAAGGTCAAATTTATGCAACAATTGCATACTTTTTTATTTTTTATTTTTTTTTGGGTCAAATCTAAATTCCATTTAAACAAGCAATAAACTATCAACAAATCATTGTACCAATCTGCAACTGTTGCGCTATAAAATTGAAGTCAGCTAGTTAATGGTGAGTCTTCTATATTTTATTTTAAGTAAACGGGGCTGGAACATGCCAAGTTGCCAACTCTATCTTAAAACAATATTTTATCCCAAATTTGAACCGCACAGTATTTGAAACTATAATATATGAGATTACTACATAAACAGCTCTTTAGACATAAAATTAACCCAAATTTTTATATTATGATTTATTTTTATGCAAAATTAAATAATTTTTCTTACACAAATCTCTATACAATCCTACAATTTTACATATTAATTTTTTTTTTTTATCATTTCAAGGACTGGACGTATAAGCAATTTTCATTATGTAAATTCAGGAGTGACACCGAGTATTTTAGTAGAATGTAGCCTTGTAAAAGCACTAGCGCACACTTGTACTAGAATTGTTTGTTACTCAAATAGTTAATTATTACTAGAATCATATCCAACTTGATGGTATCTCCATTTTTTTGTTTTTAATACAACTCGATGACAAATATTAATAGGACAATCGTTCGCTTATTTTCTAGAATATTCAAAAGCTAATGACTTCTCATTTACGTTATTACATTCACTAACCGCTAATCGCCATCAACAAGGCAATTTGTCAAAAATAAATGTCTAGTATAGGCTTAACTTGTTTTGGCATTAAAGGCAAGTGATATTTTCTTCATCATTGTAATTTGTCATAACTCATGGGGGCATATTCTTCCTCGTCGTGTCTTTCCCTAGTTTCTTCTTTCGTATACCCAAACCCAAAGGGTTGAAACTAGTGATTTTCAACCATATTTGGTAGTATTGGAATGGAACTTTTTGCTAAATTTCTGTATAGGTTGGTTTCAACAAATTTGAACTAAATGTAATCCAATACTCATCTCAAATACTAAACTACATAATTAGATATTTAGTATATGAGATGAACAAGAGTAAAAGGCCTCCGACATTGCAAAAAGGAAATTTTTAGTGACTCTTGCAACTACAATTGCGTGCGTGCAAATATCCAAAAGAGACACGATAGTCAAATAGTCACGCAAAGCACCAGGAAAGAAAACCATAAATCAAATTAGCCCAAAGCTCCAGAACTTGAGGATTTAAAGTATCTCGACCAAATGAAGTACTGCATCTCAAATTGTCATTTTATGAAAGAAGCAAAACTCTCTAGCTTGCATTAGTCAAATTCCACAAATCTACGTTAAATAAATATTTTACAATTTGGAAGTCCGCACATCAGTATTGCAATTTTTTCCTCCATGCAAACTGCAACAAACCACATCAAGATAGTGACTAACAAAGATGTTATAGAACTTAACTGACATAAAGAGCCAAAGATCCTTCCTAAGTCTCGCATTCCAGCAACCAATACATGCAAGAATATATAAAACATCCAAAGAATTTGTCCAATTAACTTTCAACTTGTTGAGCATTTTCGTAAGTCACTATGACAGTAGTATGAAATCTAGAGAATTTACCATAATAATGTCATTATCTCTAGCATACTCTCTCTCTCTCTCTCTCTCTCTCTCTATATATATATATATATATATATATATATTTGGAGTTTCTCTCCAATTCCATCAATAGATGGTTTCTCATAGCCAAGCAGAAAATTCCAATTATTTTTGGCCTATAGTTTCTTCAAACTTGTCAACCACCACACAAAATGCATTCTTCAAAGTAAGTGTATATGAAACGCTTCCTTGTCCAGACAGCCTCAATAGTTATGAAGTCTTAACAGAGTTTGTCTTTTAAAATTTATGGAGTATAGCCTTTATGAGGAATAGAAGGTTAGATGATATTTTCATTATGATTGGCTTTTCAAGGTTACATCTTGGATTAGAATTGTCACATGTTCTGGGAAGATGATGGTTACAACATTTGCATCAGCATGAAATCATGTTTGTGCTTATACCATGGCCCTATGAGAGGATTGGGGAAGGAAACATTTATGGACGTGCTTATATGATTGAACAATGATCTTTCATTATACTTCTATATTGTTAGGTTTTTATATAATTATCATCCCACAACAAAAGGGGAGGAAGGATGTCCAGATCGTAACTGTCATCCTTTGATCTTGGATGTGAGTATGTGACCATCAACGTTAGTGGGGGAGATTACCTTTTAACCCTGTCGATATGAATATGGACAGCTAAAGGAAGGATGTTGTAGAGAAAGAAGAAGGATAGCATGGACGGCCAAGCTTTTCCATTCATCTTCATGCTTTGAACTTCTCTGTCTAGATTCTGCATCTTTTATCCTCAATCCCCACAGACTCTTAACTCATCTGACTTATTTTTTTAAAATAAATTATTTAAAAAATCATTTAAGAGATGATCCGTCACTGCTTTAGCAGTGACATGCACTCTTCTTAGCCCGTTGAATATTTTTAAGGGGTGAGATGTGTGCACTTTACTTTCTAAACTGCAAGATGACGCAAAGTAAATATAGTTCACAAGAGTATGCCTAACAGTTTCCATTCTTGTACTGAAACAATAGAGTGAAAAATAGTTACTTATGGGGGAAACATTAAACTTATTCATTCCACTCTTTACCCCTAACCAGTCACACTGGAGCAAGTCTTAATATATGAACAAATTATACATTTTTTTCTTCTGATAATAGCTGTGCCAAATATCGACCAGGTGGGTTTTGAACCTCTGACCTTTGCATGAAAAAGGATGGAAATTCCATAATACCCAAAAGTCATTGGCTTACCAGATGTCAATGCATGCAAAAGGTACAATCACATACTAGGTGATGAAAGAACAGGAGACATCTGAAAGAGAATCTAACCTGATCAACATGCAAATGGCTCCGTCAATATTTTTTTAAGACACAAAGCCAACTATTTCTTTTTCTTACCACCACTGGCCTTAGTCCTTTTGTGAGTCTCTTTAGCAATATTCTCTGGTGTTTCCTGTAAAAAGAAATGAGAACTTGTCAAAGCATGGACCTTTCAAACCAGAATATTAACTTGTTCTGGGGATTCAGGGTTAGAAAAGGATGAATTTTAGTTTTTGGCATTAATTACTATCAGCTGTATCTTGAACTTCAAAAGCAGTATTTTGTTTAGTTAAACCATCAGCAGATATTTTGAAACAGCTGGTGCTTCTAAAGCAGATCAAGGGCAGCTTTACAAGCTGCTCAAATTTTCTTTTGAAAAAAATAATAAACCCAGAAGAATCATAATAATCAATGTCAATTGATCTTTTTTTTTGGTTCTAGGGAGGCCCTATTGAACCTATAAGGGGGAATGGGAAATGGAGATGTAGGGATCGAACCCCCACCAAATAACCACAGCCCCGTAGGATACTAGTTGATCTTTACTACACACTATTGTGCCATTTCAACTTTAAATGTCCATATTGGACTTTATCATCATTATAGCACCTTACTACACACTATGATAGCAACGAAGATCCATTTCAAAACAGCATCTAACTGAAATTCTTGAGCTATAAAGTAGAAAAGGCGAACCAGAACCTATAAATCTATATAGAACACCACTTCTGCACAATTAAAAATCTTAACCCCTCACCCTACCACCATGTGGGAGCAGGATATTGGGGCCCACTAGTATATATACCAAATAGAGTGCCAGTTATAATCAATGTTTTTTTTTTTTAATCTAATAACGTATTATTAGAGGGAAATACAAAGCACAAAAGAAGAGGAGCATAAGATATCTCCTTAACAAAGACACACAGAAGAAAGACAAACAAGCAAGATAAAACAATAAAGCTCTCCAGTCTTTTTTGCATCTCTGCCTAATAAATGAGACTTTATTTCTATATAAAAAGAAAAACCAATGAGACTTCGTAGTTTAAAACAGTAACCAACGTGATCCACATGCCTATATGCAAAAGGAACTAAAAGCGAAGCCACAAACACCAGATCAAAGTTGAGATAAACACTATTGGTAACAAAACATGGCTCTAGTAATGTAAGAAGGCTTGACATAGTTTTTTAAATTTCTCATGCAAAATTAGTAAAAGAATTATTATAATGCCAAAATAGATTGAGATAACCTATAATTTATCATTCCAAAAGTCACTGTAATCATGTTAACACTTCTATTTTGGTTAATTAAACATAGATTATGCATAAGCACAGATTGGCTTTGAAGGTTCACCAGGGCTATTCAGCTTCAGGCACCAAAGCAGACACATCTAGACAATGGCACAGAGAGCTTGGAACCCAGATTATATATTGGCAAGCTCAAGTTGCCAAAAACCATGGGCCTTGACCAGTTAGAAAGTTGCACAGAGAACATCTTATGCTCAATTGCTGGTTTGAAAGAGCTTAGTATGCATTTGCTTTCCTGTCATTAAGTGTAGCCAAAATTATGCTAGCAAATCAGCTTTAAGATTTCTAGTAAATATGGAAACAAAAAAGGGGGTCTAAAGAGCTCCAAATCTACAGTTGGTGAAGGTGATGATAGGATACAGATATTGCTTGCCACACAAATCAGGGTGTTCAGTTGCTTTTCTGTACCAATAACATGCATCATCACATCTTGAGAAGAAATCCAATTTAAAAAAAAAATCCATATTGGATACATGAAGTCATGAACACAGTGTTTCTATATCTCAGACTTCAAAAAGTTATACTCAAAATCAATATTTTTTTACACAATTTAAGTTGATGGGACTTGTCATGGAAGAGTTTTTTCATCATCCATATGACATCATAAGAGGACAAAAACAATGCAAGAAAACAATAATTTACGATTTGGTTTCAGGCAGATAAATAGGCAAAGAAAACCAAATAATTGAATCACAGGCGGCCTTGTATGGTATTGGTAGTACTGCCAAAGGCTGACTATAAATATTCAGGCAAAGAATTTGCCAGGCTTTCTTCAAATAATCCTGGATGAACAAATAGTGGAGATGATAGACTTAGTGGATACATACCTTCCGTTTGATAGGTACAGATGGATTTGCTGCTGGCTTAAAAAATGATTCCAATCTATTGTTTTCAGAAAGAGGGAAAGAGAAGGAGTTAGGTAGAACAAGATAAGAGAAAGGTTTAACACTCATGTCCAATGAGTTAAGAATCACTTACCGGCCTTGTGATGCCTTGTTCTTTGCCGCTTTAATTTTTTCTATTGCCTAACATGGATGTAGAAATCATAATAAAGATGTATTCTGAAGAAGCAATGGAAGCCCATTGAAACCCTAATCAAACAGTCCATAATAATAATATTTAAAGCCACACACCTTTGTCACCCTATCACTGTTAAACCCATTCTCATTTACCAGAAATGTTATTAAACCCTGTAAGAAAGGCAACATAATGCAACCTAGTTATCTTGCCAAAGAACTCAATATATAGATAGAAGAAACATATGTATGTTAGTATGTGAACCCGTGTGTGTTTGAAAGCATATTTAATTTCTCAAGTTCTCAACCAGGATGGTTATTACTTCTTCATCTGGAGCAGACCACTTAAGATTAAGTTCCTCTTCTTCAGTTAAGACCGTTGGTTCTTTAAAAAGCTTCCTAGCATCCTGATATGGCCAATCATCTGGTATCTGGTACCTGAATCAATGCACTGTATGTATTACCAAGGATGAAAGATCAACATCTTAAAAGTAAATATCATCAACCTTGCATTTCAAATGAAGCAGCATTTAGATAGCATAATTGAGTTTTTATTCTACACTAAGCTTCTCTAGTAATAATAGACAGCACTGATCTGATTTCAATCACTAGATAAAGTAGCCAAATGCCTAACAGGCTCAATTAACATAATTGATATAATAACAAAATCTAACCATAACATAAACACATTACAAAAGCAAGTATATGAGGTGCATGCGGACATATAAGTGAACTCATCCGTAAACTTAGAAAGGCCCAAATATCTGAGCCAGGTGTCTAATTGGTAATGCAGCATAAATATAACAAAGAGAAACAAGTAACCCCTATTTCACAAGCTTTCATCATGTGACTAAAGTATTCCTGGCATATCATCAAAAGCTAGACCTAGAAATATGCTCATTAATCATATTGAATCAATTTACATACATAAATTGCATATACTGGAAATTGTGGTTTTCAAAATGAAAAGTAAGAAGAAAAAAAACCTCTCTTTGTTTATGTTCTCCAGTATATTTTCTATAGAGCCATGTTGACGTATGAGCTTCAAAGCAGTCTGTCCCCCAATCCCTGCAGCACACATCATTTATATTATATACATATGCATATTGAGCTTATATAGCAATCATAACACCGAAATGGACCTAGCATCATTCAAACAAAAATGGGACAAAAAATACCTCTAATGCTTTCACAATAATCACACCCAGAAAGAATGCACAAGTCAATAAATTGGTCCATGGTCAGATTTAGCTCATCCAAAATCTGAAAACGAGAGAAATATCAAAATGAGCAGATCAAACAGAGATAAACTCATGAAAGCTAGAAGGACCTTTGCAACTTCAAATTCCATCACTGGAACTTTCTTTGAGCTAGGATCCATTAAATGGCGAAGAAATTTAGGAGCTCCAAATGTTAAGGAATCCATGTCTTCAGAAGCCACAGCATAAACCTATAATATATAAGGTGAACATTAATTCTAAAGAAAGTTTATATTAAAGAAAATGTTGCTAATTAATTTGAAGGCATGAATTGAAAAATTGATATGAAGGCATAACAAAAGTTAGGATTATCAAATGGATAAAATCTGAAAGGAAGAACTTATCTGAAATTTAAATGCATTTTATAAAAGTGGTTGAAATATAAAAGCAATATTGATTTTCTTTTTGTTTTCATGATGTCTGTTCAAAAAGGATTAATAACAATCTTTTCATTTTAGTTTTTATGAAGCCTGCTCACAAAAACAAGGTGACACATGGCAGATATGAACTTGCCTTTCCAGATTTGCAAAGTGCAGCACACTGAGCCTCTGCTTCTGAGGGTGCCTGTGAAAGACAAAGCCTTAGCCAGATGGTAAACACATAGTACAATAGACACTTGAGTAGTGCAATGTCACCTCAACAACGGGCACTCCCATGAGTCTTAAAAGCCTTTTGCAGTCTTCATTATGCTGCTTTGTCACCTGCAAGAGTACGGAGATATGGCCTCAACAGCATGCAGTAAAAACATGTTTCTATCCACAATATGCAAAACTTCTCAAATAAATGCGCCTAAGAAACAAAGGCCCACCTTCACTGTCCGTTTACTGAATTTTTCAATGTCTTCCTTATTGGCAGCCTAAAATGACAAGAAAAAGCAGCCCTGGGATGAATATTTTGATTTAATACAAGGAATTACAGGCACAAAAGGAAAAAACAACCTCTATGGCTTCTGACAAATCCTCACTAGCCTCAGCCCTCTTTGAGAAACTGCAAAAAGTTTTAGTATTAAAAGCATATTATTAAGGAACTTTTGATGAGTAACAATTCTCTGATAGACCCCCCCCCCCCCCAAAAAAAAAGTTAGAAATCTCTAGAAATAACATAAAATACCGTTTTGCCAGCTCTTGTTTCTTCAAATCCGGTGGCTTCCCATCAAAAACATATCTGGGTACAAGCATTAGAAAATCAGCAAGGGCACACAGTTTACAGAACAACTCGAGGGTTCCAATGAAAGAAAGGTAAAGAAATAAATTACACTGGTTTCAGCCCTGCTTCAAGAAGTCTGATTGTCCGCGAAAACATGCCTTGCAAATGACTATAAGATACAAAAGCAATGCCATTACGCACAGAACAGATTACAAAAAGAAGAAACTGAAACAAACAAGAAATTATAATCAAACTCTTTGTTTTCACGAGAAAAGATAAATTATTATTCAGAACTGAAAAGGGGAATTTTGAAGAGATTACCTAGTAACTTCACCAGCTTCATTAGTCAGCATCTCAGTCCCACTTCTTCCAACGACAATCTGCACCAAATCAAAGACAAGACAAGAAACCCATCAACAAAGGTTTAATGTAACAATGTTGAAACATGTCGAAGTCCAACAGTACGAACAAGGAACTGGTAAATGCTCATGCTGGCGTCAATTGCAATCTTGCGGCCAAAGTAGCTCTCGAATTTGTTCTCCTTCATGGACTTTGGGGCGTTGTCGGCTAAAAGCTTTGTTAAACCCTAGAAAAACCCGAAACCAAAACCAAAATCGGCATCAACTAATCTCAGTAATAACTAGAAAACACGGATGAGAAAATTTTGAATACCTTTATACCCATCTGGTTTGTATATAATATACCAATTAGCAGAGAAAAAGAAAAAAGAGCAGAAATCGGCACAAGAAGAATGGAATGCCTTTCAGAAAATACCAACTGCTTCCCGCCCACTCTTTATTACGGGAATTTTATTTTATTTTTTTCCTTTTGGACTTGGCTTTACAAAACATGTTGATGCAGCTGAGCTTGCAAATTTTTTTTTTTGGGCACAAAAAGTTTTACAGGATGTAGGGGTTGTTTCATTTTATTACGTGATCAAGTCACAAGCATTAATAAAGGCATATAAAGGTGTTTATAGATGATTTATCAATCAAAAATCACCAATAAAAATTAAATTCAAGGCCTATGATTCAAGTTTTATCGTATCAATTGAGTTACCTTCATTGGCTACTAACTATTCTAGTAGAAGATTTTTTTTCTAATCTTTATTTTTATGAGGGTACAAGTATTTTTAACAATTATAAATTAATATTTAGTTACATGTCTTACTTAATTAAAATATAAATATAAAAAATTGTATTTATATTTTAAGTAAGTATAATACATAAATAAATATTAACTACTAATTATTAAAGGCTACCCTAACAAAAAAGAAAGATATTAGAAAAAACTTCATTCTAATAATAACTAGTCATTCAACCCACGCCTTGCAAAGATACTTACATATTAATATTTATAATTATGATTTAAATTTTCTAAAGTGAATGGTATAATTTAGAAAGTAAAGTATGATATGATAACTATTAATAAAAAAATTAATGATCTATAATTATACAAACTAAAAGTATCTGTACAACAAATCATGCAAATGTAAAAATTTACTCTATTGATTTTCTCATTAACAGTTATCATTTTACACTTTATTTTCTAAAGTTCACTCATTATTTTAAAGTATCAAAATCCTTCTAATTAAACTTCCAGATATTAACATGAATAGCCTTCATTTTAAATTTACAGATCTTCTAATATATTGTTGACATTAACCTTATCAATCAAATTATACCATATATTCATTGTAACACTGAAATGAATATAAGACACACAAAATAAAAACAAAGCAGATGAAAAAATATAATAGCATTCATTAATTTCCAATAAATATAGTGTAAGAGTATTATATTATAACTAATAACCCTATTTGTTTGAAAAATCAAAGAATGTTAAAAAGTAAGGCACATCAGAAGTAATGTTATGAGAACCTAATCAAATTGGGAGGTCTGACTAGTTTGATCGTGAATCAGGTACTAAAACGATTGTGGTTCATTATCATAATTAAATTCACGGTCAAATCACTTTGGATCAGTCAAAACCAATCAAAATCTGGTTAACTCACCTGGTTCATCCAATTGAACTAATCGCCATTATTATTTTTTTTAAAAAAACTCAACATTTCATAAAATATTTTTATATATTTTATATTGTTGCATTCAATTTATTTTTATAACGTTACCTAATTCAACCAACTAGTTTAAACTGTTGAACCTGAACCAAAAGTCTTATGATTTATTATTCGGTCCAATTTTAAGAACAATGATCAGAACAAATTGTAGATCCAATGCGTTTGCATGCGAGTTTATTAATGTGAGAGCAGGTATTAAATTTTATAAGTTTGAACAATTTACAATTTTTTAAAAAATCAAATATAATTTGTGTGTTATGATACTATCATTTAACCTTGAAATGTTATAATAAGTTCAAATTTTATTTAATATTCAATTAAAAAATGAAACTGTTTAATTGATGCAAAACTACATATTAAAAATATTAAAATATCAAAATATGTTTAATCTTCAGTTCAAAATTGATACTACTAAATTAATGATAAAACTATACTGAAAGAGTAAGAATTTAGAAAAAAAAAACTCATAAATAAATGATATGTGACATTAGTCTCACTTGTATCTATTGTATTTTATATAATAATAATATGTAAATTTCAATTTCCCATAACAGTTGTTGTTATATAAGTTATTTATTTTTTAAAAAAATTTATCTCTTGGTATCTAGTCACATAATTGTTTAATTTTAATTAGTTTCAAATTTATTTTCTTAAAATAACTTCCTAATGTTTCTTAAAATATTTCGCATGAATTAAAAAAATATATTATACTTTTAATCCCACCATATACTATTTACCAAAATAAATAATGATTTAGAGTATGTTTTAAAAAAATTGTAGCAAGCCCAAATCGACTCTTAACGGTCCAAACAGCCCATGAAAATTGAGCTATGCATGTTTGCCCAAGTGTCATTGAAATTTATGGGACTCATAGCCCATAGGTCACTGCCAAAAGAAAAATTGTTTTTCAAGTTATTTTGGTACAATTTTTTTTGGAATTTTTTTTATACTTAATATTATAAAACCATTTTAACAAGCGTAAAGTAAAATTTTAAAAATAATAATTAAAATTTAAAATGGTTTTTTTAAATAAATAAAGAAACTAAATTATAAATATTTTTACAATAAATTCCTTTAATATTACTTTTAAAATAAGCAGTTCTTTTTAGAATGTAACTCAAATCGCTACTTATTCTTATTGATTACCTAAGAAAAGATAGTGTAGTAAAATAAAGTGTAAAAGAAATATTTTCTTTTGAAAAGTGGGATGTGGGTTTGTGGAATAAACTAATTCAAACTTTACTTGAGAAAAAAAATTATAGATAGCAAAGAATTGGTAAACAATATAACCTACTATAACTTAACTGCAGAATATATATATATATACGTATATGTGTTTGTGATTTAATTAAAAATCCCATTTTACTAAAATAGCTGGTTGAGTGGATCAAACTATCCCAACTTTTCGACGTTAACTCAGCATTCCTTTATCAAAACTATCTTCTACAATCTACATGATACCCCAGCCTTTTCCCTCTATTTTGCTCCTTAGAAATAATTATGCAGTAACAATGTAACAGTCATATTTTAGACTTTGGCAGCAACTTGCCATTTTATGCAGTTTGCAATTCAATAAGAAGAGGCCCAGAAGGGTCCGGTTCAGGTCCCTACCGCCTAGAGAATCCAACAAACAAAATGACGAAGATTATCATAAGTTTGAAGCAACACGTACACAGTATACACCAAACACAGTTACTATTGCTGTAGTTAAAGATTAGCTACAGGAACAATAACTTCCTGCCATTTAGAAACGTCTTACCACGTTTCTCCCAATATTCTATTGTTAATTTGTCACATTCTGCAAAATTTTCTCTCAATTCTTGAACCACTCTCACACGCATACACAGAAAAAACAATTTCTGCCATAAACTCCCAGCCATATCAGAAAGCAATAGTATGTCCTAGCCTCGTAGGCATCAAGAAATAGCAAATAACAATAATAGAGCTGCCAAGGTTGAAAACAACTGGTACACGATGTATGTTTAGGAGTAGGAAGTCGTAGAAGAAAAAAGAAACAGAGGGAAAGCCAGAAGATATTGAGAGAACTCAATCACTTGAGCACTTTGGAAAAGCATGGACAAATTTGTGGGGAAAGTGATAAGAATGGTGTTATTGAAAAAGCCTATAGCATGGAAGGTGGGGTTAATAAATCAAGCTTTATGAAAAAGAACATTTATGAATTAAGGACCATAACATTGTGTCTTTGAGATAGAGAAGCATCTAAAGCCTTTATGAAAGTCTATTCATTCACAGAAAACCACCCACACGCAAAAGAACGCACGACACAGACTCAAATTGACAAGTCCAAAATTTTCAGAGGCATTACCAACTTCTCTTGGTAGTGGACCTAGTGACTAACTGGCTATTGATTAGTGCCCACCAGGGCAATAAACTGCTTTGTTTGTTTTTGTTTACAGCTGCAGCTAATAAATAAAGAGCAAACTCCCCTTTTTGTAGCTAATAATTTATCTTCCATCAAAGTGTAAAGTTGAAAGCGAACTCAATTCATTTATATTTTATCCAAGGTAATTAGTCGAACCAAAAGAGAATTTGTTTCTGACTGCACTACGATCCTAACTATGCCTTTGAGAAGTGGGATGTGGGCAACAATAAGCATTTCCAATTCCATTACCCTCGGCTATAATTTATACACTAAACTGCCTTCTGAAGTTTAAGCCTAGAATTTGCTGGCAAGCTTCTAGTTTCATTGAGGTTGGCAGTAAAAAAAATAAAAAATTCTGGGACACTTGCTGGCTTCTGATGTTTAAACTTAAAATGATTAATTGTATAACTGTCTTGTATTCTTCATCTCTAATGCATGATATTGAGCGCACCAAATGTTTTGAGTCTTTTGACATTTTCCTCAAAGGTCATGAACATGATTTGGGTTATGCAGCAGCTTGAATACATATATTGTTCTCTGATGTCTTTGTTTCTCAGGAACTAGCTACGACTAAGAAAACTACCACCCGTGGTAACTCGTACACATACTGCAGGACAGCTATAGGCAGGCTAGCTTTTGCTGCCTAAGCTTTCAAAGTGATACTTGAAAGTTGAAAGGTCTAGGGGGTGTGATACGAACACATATCTTTGCTTCACACACCAATCAAGCAGGATGGAACACTCAAAAAAGGAGTTTTCGGTTGATAGTGATTTTCAAACAGAAAAAAGTTTAGCATGATTGAGATAGTAGAAGTTAGACTGCTATTTTGAAAGAGACAGTTCAAATGAAAAATGGATTTCATCGTAAGGCCAAAGCAAAAGGCAATACTAAGTTTCTGTGAGAGGATAAGAGGGGGAAAGTGAAATTCATGGACTTTTATCTAACCGTGGAGCTCCAAAGGACATGAACGACACCATATGAGCTGTACCATGTGATGTGACCCATAGTTTGAATATTTGACCCAGGATTTTCGGTTTTTTTATACATTTTTTACAGCCCTGGGGGATGGAAGGTCGGTTTTGGCGAAATGGGTGGCAATATTTGTTGCTTTTGTAGGCACGGAAATTCTTGGGGTACTTGTGGTTTTTCCCATAGCAAGGAAAATATGGGATCCTTTTCCGTCTGACAAAGCTGTCTAGTGGCTAACCAGGGACAAGTTTCAACCTCAGTCCTCTCTTCATTATCATAAGAAATAAAAATCTGAACTTTAACTCAAGGTTGTTTATATCTTTAACTAACAATAAGAGCAGTTCACACTCTCACTTCTTTGATTACCAACTATTGGTCTTCGTTATGGCTTATCAAGGTGATTCTTATAACATAATTAAGAGCCAATTATTAGGGAAACCACGTGATATATGCATGATTCAGCATTAAAGCTCATAAATAGTTGATGAATTTGATATATGTGATATTGCCACGTCATCACATGCCATGTATCAAGCAGGCAAAAGTCCACCCAATTTCCTTTCAATTTGACCCATGAGCTTTACTGAAAGTTTCGAGTTTAGGAAAAGTGATACAACGCCACAAACGGATTATTCAGCGAAGACAAGCATTATATATATATATCAGGTGAAGTGGGGCATATATGTTGGGTTGATTAAGATCATTGATTGATTCGGCATCCATAATTAGCAACCTTAAAGTTAAACCACTTGTGCTTCCATTTTCAATTTGTGATGCTTCGTCAATAATACAACCCATACTTTTTTGTTTCTGTTTGGATTTGAAAATTGAAACTGCATAACGGCCCAAACTGGTGAGCAAAGAGACCGAGAAAAAGGAGAGACAGAGCATGATAAATAGCATGGAGGACAATTGGCCCTCTTGTGCATTTTATGCTCAAAGCTACTCTCTTTACCATCCTTGTCTGAACTAAAGCTTCCTTTTTGGGCTATATGTTCACTAACACCATTTCCTCTGAACCGCCCATTCTTGTCTGAAGCTCTCCATATCTCGAGGATGGTAAGCCTAGTCATTCTCTATCTCTTTATCTCCTCTCTCTCTCTGTATGTAGTTGATGAGTTTCAAATCTGGTCATACATTACAGGCAGACAAAGAGGTAAAAGAAGAACACAAGCCCATCACTCAATGGAAGAAACCAAAAGGTGGATTCAGGGCTTCCATGTTTATTTTCGGTAAGCAAAAAGTATTGAAGCAAATACTCTTTATTTGTTCTGTCAGTGCTTAGCTAGCAAACTAAATCTTTTTTCTCCCTTCTCTTCCTTCTTCCCATTAGTCTTGTCAGCATTGGACAACATGGGTTTTGTTGCAAACATGGTGAGCTTAGTCCTATACTTTTATGGGGTGATGCACTTTGATCTGTCCAGCTCTGCCAACACTCTGACCAACTTTATGGGTTCAACTTTCTTGCTCTCCCTTGTTGGTGGCTTCATCTCAGACACTTACTTGAATAGACTCACCACATGCTTGCTTTTTGGATCACTCGAAGTTCTGGTAAGTGGAAAAACAATAATATCTTTGAAAAACTCCAAATCCCAATAGCCTGCCCAAATAGAGAAATCAATTGGTTCAAAAAGGTTTAGTCTGTGTCTGATTTAACAACCTCTGTAGGCTTTGGTAATGATCACGGTTCAAGCTGCTTCAGACCATTTACACCCAGATGCCTGTGGCAAGTCAAGCTGTGTCAAAGGTGGTATAGCAGTCATGTTTTACACATCAATGTTTTTGTTGGCATTGGGGATGGGAGGAGTCAGAGGATCCATGACTGCATTTGGTGCTGACCAATTTGATGAAAAGGATCCAATTGAAGCAAAAGCTCTTGCAAGCTTTTTCAATTGGCTTTTGCTCAGTTCAACTCTGGGAGCAATTATAGGAGTTACGGGTGTTGTGTGGGTTAGCACCCAAAGAGCTTGGCATTGGGGCTTTTTCATAACAACCGTAGCTTCCTCTGTTGGCTTTGTGACCCTTGCTCTTGGTAAGCCATTCTACCGCATCAAAACCCCTGGAGATAGCCCCATTTTGAGGATTGCTCAGGTCTGTATCTCTATTTGACTTCCCTCATTGATAAGCACATACAATCTATAATAAGCAGGAAACCATTTTTGTTAACTACAGGTTATTGTTGTGGCTTTTAAAAACCGAAAGCTATCACTGCCAGAGCCTCATGAAGAACTTTATGAGATCAGTGATAACGATGCTACAGTAGAGAAGATTGCACACACCAACCAGATAAGGTGACTCTCCATGCTCAAAATTCATACTGAACAACTTGCATACACCAATCCAGGCTTATAATTTTCTGCAAATGATAAGACAATTAGCAAAAACACGGTCCAGCACATTGGCATGTTAAGATTCTTTTTCTTCATGTACGACGTAGTAGGTAATGCCAATGACTCTGGGCCTACTATCTGTTCTGCACGTTTGGAGCAGCAGAGATACGGAGAATTATCATGTAAAATATATCTATGCCGTGTGTACACAAGAAAAAAGTTTCCTGACAAAGCTATGGGAAAAAGTCTTTGAAGAACAGTACTGGGTGCAATCAATTATTATTATTATTTTGAAATATGATCAAACTCTTTTTTTGTAGTTGGTAATTTGGGTACTTCACTGAAAGAAAATGAAAAGCAATTGGGTCATCAGTTTCCTTCTAAATTGCAGCAGCGATGCAGCCAAGCTAAATTATTTATTCTTTTTATTTTTCTTTAGGGGAGAGGAGGGGGAAATCAAAGACTTCCCATGCACAATAATTGAAAAATAATTGATGACAGCATTGGGGCTGGGACATTCATTCCCATTCCCCTCTATTTTTTTCTTCATACACATACATGCATGTTAAAAAACTCTGGTTTGTTGAATCAGGTTTCTAGATAAAGCGACCATTCTTCAAGAAAACTTTAAACCCCAGCCATGGAAGGTCTGCACAGTGACACAAGTTGAAGAAGTGAAGATCCTAACCAGAATGTTACCCATATTAGCTAGTACCATTATAATGAACACTTGTTTAGCACAGCTTCAAACATTCTCAGTCCAGCAAGGGAATGCGATGAACCTGAAACTTGGTTCTTTTACAGTGCCTGCACCATCCATTCCTGTTATCCCCCTTCTTTTCTTGTGCATCCTGATTCCCATGTACGAGTTCTTCTTTGTGCCATTCGCACGAAAGATCACTCACCACCCTTCAGGCGTTACACAACTTCAACGAGTTGGTGTGGGGCTGATACTTTCTTCCATTTCAATGGCAGTAGCTGGGATTGTAGAAGTAAAAAGAAGGGACCAAGGCAGGAAAGACCCATCTAAGCCCATAAGTCTATTTTGGCTGTCCTTCCAATATGCTATATTTGGAATTGCAGATATGTTCACTCTTGTAGGACTCCTAGAATTCTTTTACAGAGAAGCACCTGCAACCATGAAATCATTGTCAACTTCTTTCACGTGGTTATCCATGTCTCTTGGTTACTTCTTGAGTACCGTCTTTGTCAATGTCATAAATACTGTTACCAAAAGGATAACTCCAAGTAAACAAGGATGGTTGCATGGGTTCGACTTAAATCAAAACAATCTGGACCTCTTCTATTGGTTCTTAGCAATCCTGAGCTGCCTTAATTTTTTTAACTTCCTTTACTGGGCCTCCTGGTACAAGTACAAATCTGAAGACCGTAATTCAAAGCCAAATTTGAAGGCTGTAGCTGAAACGCCTCTCAAAATGGTTGATAGAAAACAAGATGGGGAAGCCAAGAAGGATGAAAGCACCCAAGATACGAGAGCTATGACTAAGATTAAAGAAAGCAGCCAAACTAGTGAAGCCAATACTGAGGGACCCTCTTCCTCTGATGAAACAGATGATGGCAAAGAAAAAGAAGCAAACTCCAGAGAATGGAAGCACAGATAAAGTCAGAAGGCTCAAGACACGATTTGATGTTAAGGACTGGATATGATAAGCGTGGAATGTGGAAATAGGTAGTAGTTGAAATATGAAATATCTCTTATCCTACATATGTTGCTTGTATGATTGATTGGTACTATTGGCTCTGGCACGACCTGTGTGTCTTGAGTGTCTAGAGTTAAAAGGTTTTATTTTTTAACTTGTTAAATATCACAAGTTGATTGACCTGCACCTGTAATTGGCTGTTAAGCAATGCTTAGTTAATATATAGTTAAAGAGTCCAATGAAAGAACCTACGGTAAGTTTGTAGCGAACATGTCTTAACAGTCAAAAGGGCAGATAAACAACGAGCAATAACGTTAATGCACAATTTTAATGAAGTTAAAGAAACTAAAAAGGTGGAGGAGTTCCATAACACTGGACTGTCCCATCAGTAGAGAACTTTAATAAAGCTAAAAATACTAAAAAGTGTAATTAATTCTTTTTCTTCCTTGTGATACCTAGCTGCTGTTCCCACATACAATGCCAACTTTCTTTTTAAGAACCGTCACTTATAATGTGAAAGATGAAAAGGAGAGAGAAAAAGGAAACAGTAAAAAGATATTCCATGGATGGTGTGTGATAGAGGGCAAAGTGGGTAGTGAATGGGCGAGTGACAAGCCGTTCAACCAGCAAGGGTGGAAAATCGATTGACATTTCGTTTGGGATTAGGAGTTGAGGACCAACCTCGTGTGTCCCTTCCCCACCCAGCGATGCTACACTATAGTCATCACCACCCTCTTAACAATAGCATTGTTTTTGTTTTTTTGTATAGATAGTCAAAATTAGGATTGGGGAGTGGGAGTTTGAATATGTGGCTTCACACGATAAAACCACCCTTTGGACAGTGTGCCATTGTTACTCCACAGCTTTGCAACTTGAGGATTATTTTTGACTTCAACAACACCGAGTCCTACTTGTGAGCTACGACTTAAGTTAAACACATTTTTATTTATTTATATAAAAGTCCCATCTATACTTCATATTATTATTATTATTATTTTACCTTTTAACTGCAGCGCTCCAATCAAATACACGATCAATTTTCGCAGCCTCTAACAGACATGAAAGCTTTAATTTTTCAATGATAGATTCCCCTTGCTCGTACCAATCATGTATGCTCTGAGTCTTATCTTCACCAAGAAATCCCTCTTCAATCCATCGATCAATAAGATCATCAACTATGACTTCAATTATAATCGTCCGGGTATGGAGCGCAATACAGGTAGCAGCTTGTGTGTGTTTCATCTGGCAGTCTGTCACAGCTAAACTTGAGAATAGAAAAGACTTTCTCCTCCAAATCTGAAGCTATCCAAGGAGAACTCCTTAATCACTTTTGGCTTGCCTCCATGCTTCAACGGTTTTCACTCTAGGCATATCACTTCCCACTGTAATAAGTGCTAGTGGCAATCCTTTCCATTCTTTAGCCATCTCCCATGCTAGTTTTGAAATTCCTCCGAGACACATTAAAGTCTCTTTACTTACTTTTCTCACACTTTTTGACCCATTATTTTTTTATTTTTAAACTATTTATCGAAATGTACTTGATTTCAAATTATTTATCATTATATTGTTATTTTTGTTAGGTTACTGTTTTTGTAAAAATATTATGTTACACGTGAGGCTTCAAGTGAGGCTTCGAAGTAGTTAGTACCTCTTATTTAGGAGGCTTTAAAGTAGTTGTCATCTCCTATTTAGTGTATGTTTTGTTTAGATTTTGTAAACTTGATTTTGAATGAATTGATTTTGTAAATTTGATTTTGTTTAGAAATGTATTTGATTGATCATGATTTATGTTTGGAAAACTTAACATGAAAAGTGATTTTGATAGAATGAATATTGTTTGGATATTATTAATTAGAATCACTTCTAAATGTGTAATTACTAGAAAATGTATGAATTTTATATTATTAGATAGGGTATAAATTTTAGATAATAGATGTGTGACTTTGTACACACATATTTGATACTTTTATTGTCATTAAATTGGAATAAATCATGATAATTGTATAGCATTTAGAATAATTTTACATTTATTTATTAATTTCCCTTAATATGATTTTCATGAATAATGATGATTTGATAGTCCAAAATTAATGTTGTGCGTTTTTTTTTTTTTAAATGTTTAGGAAGTGAAGAAGTTAGATGAAGCAATTTCAATTGAAAAGAGGGGATGAAAAGCTGATATTATCTTGCATGACCATACAACCTTGCACACCCTGGCCGTACAAGAGGCTGTTTGGAAGAAAAAAAGAAAAGAATATGAGGAGTTTTAAGGCAGTGTGTTGCACAGCCTGCTTATGCAAGCTTGCATGACCGTGCAACATTATCAGAAAATTCTAAAACATCTACCCAAGGACTACACTGCAAATTCAAAATCAAATGAATAATCAACCCAAGGATAATGATAAAAATTAGTCATCTCAGTAAGTAGTTTAGTTCATTACCATCCAATCACAAATTTCATTAAGATCCAACTCTGGAGAACAAAGCAGAAAGATGCACGTGCTGCGAAATGGGAGAAAAAGAACGAAAACCATAGAAATCAATAGAGAAATGGAGAAATTTTAGTTGTGAAACATGTACTTATACTGCAAAATTTCAAGAAAAGACACGAGCTGTAAATTCAATTAGGAAAGATATATTTGTTGTGCAAGAGAGTGGAGTTGAAAATTCTAAAGCACATGAGCTACAACAATAACGGAGTAAAGGCGCAGCAAGGGGGCAAACTGGAAAAATGATTGTTGGGAGAAAATTTACTTCGCCATGATTTACCCATGTTAACGTAGAAGCAAGTTATATTTGCTTCAGAGCGAACAGAGCTTTGAAAATGGAATCAAGTTTGAGAGATGGTTTCAACATGAAACCAAACAATATTTAATATGGGCAAACTCCCGTTTCAGAAGACAAAAGCCCGTTTAGATGTATTAAACGCCTATCCAAACATACTCTTAGGAGGTTCCAACATGTTTTGCGTCTTGTTTAAGCTTCCACGTGGAAGGTGTTATTTGCGTTTGAGTTTTCACATTGGCGACGTCGTTGGTGTTTCCTAAATAAGAGGTGCTATCCGTGTTAAAGCTTCTCACGTGACACAATAAAAAAATAAAAAAAAAGTGATGTAGCAAAAACATATATATAAAAAATTATATATATCATCTTATAAAACATAAAAAAAAAACATATAAAATTATGCAAGTGCTTATTGAAATCGTGATTTGACATTGTGATCATGTCAATCCAATGCAAATAAAATAAACTCAGTTGATTCCCGCATAATATTGAAGTTGAATGCTAAGTGACCCTTAGGCATAGCTTAAACATTTATAAGGTTTGACATATATACAAATATATGATGTGTATTACTATTTAATTTAGAAAACACAATGTAGCCAACAAATACAATTAGTACATTACTTCCATAACCAAAATATATAAAGGTTATTACATCCCTAAGAAGAGAAAGAAATGAAGAGATGGGAGAACAAAAGGCTAGAACCTTCATGTTGGAAGCGTCAAATGCATTGGATTTTCCTAAACAGGAAGTATCAACCATGTTGGAGCTTTCCACATAGTACAAAAAAAATATATAAAAGTTGACATGGCAAAAATTAACAATGTATTGGTAAATAATTTAAAATTAGGGATATTTTGGTAAATAATTTAAAAAATAGGGTTAAATGGGTTGAATATCCATTTTCTCACGTAAGTTCAAGAATTGATGCTTACAAAATTTCATGTAAGTTGTGATCTAAAAGCCAAAAAAATCATTCAACAAAAATAATAATAATATGAAGCATAAGTTGCGGCCTTAGGTCACGACTTCTATATAAATAAAATAAAAAAATAATGGTTCACAGTCACGGTAAATTATGCACTAAAATAGAAAATAATACTCAAGTTGCACCAAATTAAAAAAATAAAATTTCCGATTACATCATAGGGATAAAAAAGCCGTTACTTCACATATAAATCAAGTCCAACAATAATGTATACACATTAATTTTAGGTCAAACTATTCATATTTATATAATAATAATAATAATATTAATATTAATATTATTATTATTATTATTATTATGTACATTGATAAATCTTTTTCTATTAAAATATCCTCAATAAATTATTTGATTTCAAAGTTATAGTGTAATTAAAATTAAAATATGTAGGGAAAATAAACTCAAATCATACTCTTTTATGGGGCATTTGATTTTAGTTTTGAAAAAGTATTTTTGAGAATAGCATGTCAAGAATGATATTTTTAGTAATGATAATTATTATATTTAGTTGACCAAAAATATTTTCAGGAATAACTCTAACTACGACGAGTCAGTAGTAACCTAAGTCGATGACTATCAATTGCCGGCAGCGACGGTGGGTGGTTGGATTCTAGTGAATGTCGACAGTGACCACTAGCCACCGTTAACTACTGGTGGCGGAAGGGGTGACTGAATTCCAATAACCAGTGCAATGGCCTAAGTCGCTAGCTATCATCAATCCGCATCGGTGGCTAAATTTCGATGACTGACAAAGTGGTAGAAGTCATTGGCCACCATCATCCGCCACTAGCGGCAAGGGTGACCTAAATTTGGTGACCGTTGTAATGACCGAAGTTACTGACCACCGTCAAGTGACAGCATAACGAGGGTGACTAGATTCCGGTGACCAACATAGTGGTTGAAGTCGCTAGCCACTATCAACTGTCGATAACGACAGGGTAGCCGGATTTGACCATTGCAAATAGTGGTTGATAGTGGTCAATGACGATCACCGACAATGATGTAGTAATAGTTAGATGATGAAATGACGATAAAATAATATGTATTTTGGACATTTCATGATACAAAAATATTTTCATACTAAGAAAATATTGCAAACTCAGATTTTTATAGGAATGAAAATATGATAATGTTGAGAAAAAATCATTTTCGAGAAATAATTTTTGGATAAGATATTTTTTTAAAACTTGTATCAAATATAAGAATCCAACACTTCTGTATAAAAATTCCTAAGAATAATAATAATAAAATCTACAAACCAAATGCCATGTTACTTACCGTAGTCTTCCTCGCCTCTTCTCGTTTTCTATATCTTCTATTCTACAATTGAGGGGAATTAGTTGTGTTGTGGGAGATGCTATTGATGCTTTAATAAAATTCTTTATTTCTTTGTAACAAAATAATAATAATCGTTATTGCTTTAGTTGATTTAAAATGCGTTGTGATTATTGTTGATACTTTTTAGTTTCTGCTTTACCGAATCTCACATGTAAATTTACCTGTGAATCTTAACAAGCCAAAAAAAATTCATGAAACACAGTTTTATGATTTTTGCGGTTGAACAACACTAAAACGAAAAAAGCAGCCGCATTCTTATTCTTAGACGTAGTCTAAGCCAGTAGATGGTTACTCTATCGTACTATACAGCTTTAATGTGAGCTTCATGGATTTTTTTTCCAGTCAATCAAATTGTACTCTGTTATTTTCTCTTAATTGTAAGCAAACGCAAATAAAATCTATCTAAATACAATTAATTTTATTTAAGGAAGTGTTTGGTTGAGTGGGTAAAACGTGAAAAAGTATAAAATTAGAGATAAATATTACTTTACACATGCTTGTTATTATTAAAAAAAATGGTAAAACCAATGTATTCATTTTCCCTATAGGTCATAATTTTAAATAAAAATTATTTCTATTTTGTTCTCTATTTATTACCATTAGGCCGCACATATTTTAAGACTACCCGGGCCAGGTTGGCAGAGGCACTGTTCGTTATATAAATGCCTGTGAGGCTTGTCACGTTATAGTTGGGCCAAGCAACCTGTTCATATTGGGCCGAATAGTGACATCGAAGAGCAGAAAGGAGAAGACTGTGTATTATTTATATGAGAAATTAAGGATGAAGATGGGTTGGGTTGAGTTAGATTTAGAATAATTTTGAATTTAATTCACTTTTGAAAATAGTGGGTAGGATTTGGAGATTTTTTTCCTCTAATCCTAACTAATTCGACATGCTCATATGTGGATTGGGTTGGGTTGGGTTCAGTTTATGGGCTGAACTTGAACCTAAAAAAAATTAACATGTAAAAATATAAATTAAAATCTATTCTGAATAATATAATATAAGTTTTTAAATGACATAACATAAAATATAAATTTCAAAGTACATATAATTTTAGAATTACAATTACGATAAACACAAATAAACAACAAAGACATATGTAACACAATTAACCAATGACATTATAATCAATGTCTCATCTCCTCTTTGATTTATTGCAAGTCAATAACATCATAACATTAACCACAATCAACACAATTGTCAAAATAAAGAAAAATTAAAGCCAACAATAAAATAATATGTTAAAAAAGAACTAAAATCCTAACCAGTTAAACGAAAAACATCTAAACGAATCAATTATGACGATCTATAATTTCATTTCTAGCAGCATATATGTCCAATATATAAAAGAATCACGATGAAGCATTAGCAAACATTAATGATTAAATTATTAGTAATTGACTAAACAAATTAAGCAAATTCTATATAGTACACTATCTGCTTTAATATTTTCAATTTTATCTATTTGAGCCTGAAAATCAATGTGTTTATCAAGAGTTATTAATTAGTTATGAGTACAAATCAATGCCTCAACAGTAGTGGGTTGCAAAAAATTATGAAAATAATTCAGAACTCACCTTCCAATACTAAATGTAGTGTACTTTTAATTTAAAAATTCTCAAGAAATTAAATATCTAAAAAATTATAAACTTATATAATATTTTCAAAGCTCCAATAAAAAATAATTACACGTCCAATATTATAAAAAAAACTTCAGTGAATTGGGTTGTATTGGGTTTTGTGGGTTGGGAAAGTCTCAACTTGCTACCCAACATATACCTTATGGATTTGACTATTTTTAACCCAACTCAACTCACAAACTCAAATCAACCTGTTAACTACGAGTTGAATTGAGTAAAAACGTACGAGTTCATGAGTCTACCCGACTCGTTATTGTGTCCACCCCTATTACACATCATTTATCAGATCATAAAAAAAAGGTTTAATTTTAATCTACTATTAGTGTAAAAAAATTTTATATTGTCATCAAATCATGCGTTGACATATTATTAAAGGAGGATTTCTTAAGTAGTAGTTGTTATAGTTAAACTCCTTTAATAATGTGTCACCACATAATTGGATAACAATGTAAAATTCATTTACATTAACTATAAATTAAAATTAAATAAAAAAAGAGCTCATTTGGCCACCCAAAAAAAAATGAGAGCTTATCACCGACCCACTTTTGAGAGAAAATAAGCCCCAAATAGGTTCACATGACATGGCCACAATACAAACACAATTGAAGCACGAATAATCTTATTCACACTTGTGAACACCGTATTTTGTCCGGGCGCACAAAAAAAAATTTCTTTTTTTTTTATTCAATTTACTCTCAAAGTGAAAATTCAAAATAGATAAAGTTATTTATTAATTAGTCACTTAATTTAAACAAAATCCAAAAAAATATAAAAAATATAAAAACTACAAAAAAATACAAAAATTAAAAAATCCAAAAAATATAAAAATACAAAAATACCAAAAAATATAAAATACAAGAAAAAAATTAAAAATATAAAATAATTAAAACCCAAATCCCATTTGCAGGCCCAAATCCATTAAACCCAAGCCCATTTTCCCTAAACCCGGTCCACCCGGTCAGCCCCCCTTCCTCTCCCCTTTCTTTTCCCTTCTCACTTTCCCCAAATTTGGCCCTAGCAGAGCCATTTCCCCTTCACTCCAGCGCACAAACGCACACACTGCACCTCCAAGCAAGCCACACGTGCCCAACCATCTCTGCTGCTGCCGCTACTCCATGGGCACGCCACCACCCTTCCACGCCAGCCATGCCCAGCCACGGCTAAGCACCTGCACGCCCCTGCACCCCACTTCTCTGCACGCTGCCACCGCGCACACAGCACGCACCTGCACGCCCCTGCACCCGCACACCAGCACGCTACTACCAGCAGCACACATCCACAAAATACCGCACCAAGCCCATCCCTCTCCCCCCTGTGCCCATAATTCGCAACAGACAGCAATTGTTTTTTTTATTTATTTCTTTTGTTTTCTTTTCTTTGAAATTTTTGTATAAAGATGGCCATTTTGTTTCGGCTAAAGGGGGGGCTTTTCCTTTTTTTCTCTTTTGGAACTGGTAACAGCCTAAAGAGGGGAGCGTATGAAGAAGTGAGCAAAGAGGGGAAGGGAATATAAGGCTCTGTGGGAGTAGATCAAGACCCTGAGCATCAATTTCGGTAACCCCTAGGATCTTCTCTTTTCTTTTGCTATCAGTAGTGTAGTAAGGCATAAGATGAAGAATGAACGTAGAGTCCTAGCATGTATGGAATTGATCTTGATTTGTTCGAATGAGCTGAATATATTTGAAAATTTCCAAATCTTTTGGTATTGATTTTGTGTGTTATGGACTTATCCTCTATACCGTGGAGTTTGGAATTCTCATTTTGACATATTTTTTGTTTATCTTCATCTGTTTAAGTAAACCATGTTTGAAAATTTCAAAGTGTTTATTGTCGATTGGTTAAATCTGGTTGCCGTGCTCTTTGATGGATTAGTGCCAGGGAAAGGGCCTTGGGTAATTGTGTATGACTGTGGGATGTAATGATATTCTTCTGTCTTTGTGTTAAAGTAATTATTGAGTTTTTTTTTTAGCTTACAGTTGATTCTCTGCGCCTCCCCTTTGTTTTTTTTTGCATTAATTCAATGTATGGAGATTCGTTTCTTTGAATCTTAGAGTTTTAATCTTGATGAATGCTAAAGCCTATACTAAACACCATTGATAGTTGTGTGATGATAAGTCTTGTTCGCTTGGTGCTTTAGTTAATTAATGCTTCGAGGGATCATTTGTCATATGCCTGATAAGTTGTAATTTTGGTTTTGACTCTTAGTCAGGTTGCAGGAATATGTTTCATGATTAATAACCTTTAAAATTGAACTTGTACTTTATCGCAAGATAAATACTGTCATGTGGTTTGATTTGTTGCCTGTTCTGGAATCAAAAGGCTTGCATCCCCACTGGTTTGCTATTCGCTGGTCATGAAGTTCTGAGTAAGGGTTATTTGTTTGCTTAAACTGAAATGCTTAATGGATACAAATGATTTAGTGTTTTCAATATGAATCTTCGACAAATCATTGGCTGCCTGTGGACATATACTTGTATTTCTTTCACTGATTGTTGCATAATAACTAAATCTGCTCTTATTGTATGATGATTAAATGTGTTATTATCACTTCGGTTGCTTGAAGTTCTGTTCTGCCCTGAATAAGAAAGGATCTGATGATAATCCTATAAACGTTGTGGCTTTATGCGAAATTGGGTCTAGGAGTGTTGTGTGCCCCTATTGCTCATAACTTGGATACTCTCCTTGATATTAGAATTCTGGGGGATCCTTGGGTCTATTACCCACTGTTTACTCATAGTAGACTCTATGTAGCAGCAGTGTTTCGCGTTTGGGATTTGGTGATTTGGATCTACGACTGAACTGGGACATTCTGACGAGTTAATATAAACGAATCTGCTTGGTTTTCAGTTTGGTATTAGACATGGTTGAAATACCATTTGATTGAAACTTGTGGTTGCGTTTATTATGTTCTCAATTGTTGATTAGTGATATGTTTTTAAGATCTAGCAGTTACTGCCCAATTTAATTTCACTCCAATTTAATTCTTAACTGTTTTGGGTTGTCCATATTACTCCTTGAATCAGGGACGTAATTTCAGCCAACAAAGTTAATGATTTTGGGCTGGTATTCGAATTGGGTTAACCCTTATTTCTTTATTACGTTGGGCCTCATAGGATTGCCTTCGGATTGCAGAAGTCAAAAGAAACAAAAAGGGAGTTAAATAAACAAAGTGATTTAAAATTGAATAAAAAATAAAAAAAATATAAAATAATGAGGAGTGCGGGAGTGGAAGTAATAATTGGACTTTTATGGTATCATTTGGTTTACTTGATTGATTCACAAAAGGACAAATTGGAGGATGACAATTACAAAATGATGAACCAGTATGTGGTGTTCCACGTCATGCATTCATATGTTTAATTACACTTTCGTGTTTTTTTAAATTAGTGTAAAATAAATTATTAATCATGTTATAAGGTTTTAATGATAAGACAATTAAAAATATATTACAATGGTGACATTTTTTAATTTTCTTGAGGTAAGGATATTTTTTATAGTTTTGCCGGGAGCGTTGGCGGGGCCATAAATAATTTCTCACAAAATCTTGTCTCATGATTAATTTTACCAACTTTTAAAGTCCTATTCGTGTCAAAATTAATTTATGGAACAAGGTCCCAACAATAGGATATTTAAAATTAATTGCGACGGCGGTGACATTTTAATTTCCTTGAGGTGAGGAGAAATTTTATAGTTTTGCCAGGAGCGCTGGCGAGGTTATAAATAAATCTCCAATAAAAGCAATATTCCATTATTAATTTTGTTGCGATAATTTGCTATCTTTATCACCTTTGATTTTCAACAAAAATCACATTACCATTCTTCCTTATCTTTTCTACGTCATTCATAGTTTGAAATATTAACCTCTCATGCCACAATTAAAATTGGCCGACGACAGAAATTGGGAGAGGATCGGGAGTCTGATCAACTAAACTCTTCCCGATATTCTTGAGGCATTTATATCAGATTTTGCCAGGAGCGCTGGCGGGGTCTGATTCCCAAAAATAATAAAAATAAAAAATATTTTTCAAAATCATAAAAATAAAATAATTTTTAAATTAACAAAAATAACAAAAAAAATAATTGTGAACGAATTCACACAACCTGTATTTGATGACAATGGTGAATTAAAATTTGAAATTCCTTTTAAACAATGCACTTTCAAATCATTTACCTTGTTAAATAATTTTCTCAATTATGAAACTCATTTTCAAAAATTATTTTATTTCTCAAAAAACAATATTTTCTTAGAAATCCAAGTTCTAATTCACTATTGTCATCTTTAATAAATTACGGGTCTACAATTTGTTCCCCAATAATGGCTCTTAAGCCACCTATTTTCTGTCATGGTCATTTATCATCCTTGATAATATGCCTGACAAAATGGGACATAAAAAATAAAAATAAAAATAAAAATATTTTCTTCAAATAATAAATGACCAACACAATTAATTCAGTAGATAACTTTAGATTAAATAGGTAACCGTTCTCGGAACGGACGGTGTAGGGTGCTAATACCTTCCCTACTCGTAATCAAACCCCTGAACTCAAACTCTGGTACGCAGATTCTTTCTATAGGTGTCCAATTGCACCATTCCATTTTTTAATGGAAAAATCGATTGGTGGCGACTCCGAAACCATTTTTTCAACCTTTTTAAATTATTAGTTGCCTTCTCCCTTCGCGGCGCCCTTCGGGACGGTTGCGACAACACTATTTTTTTTTTTAGATGTGTAGTTGTATTTAAATTTAATTAGTTTCACTTAATTAATGTTTAAGTTGGATCACTTAAACCTAAATATAGTTACACATTAGTTTGTATAGAATTTATAATAATTTATTAATTGAGTACGTATTAGATTAGGATCTATATTTTTTCACTTTAAATAGACAGGATGTATTTATGCTCTATTGCAACATAGATTATGCATAATTTTTTTATTATTGTGGATTATTTAATGAGAGGCAAATTTTTTTAATTATTTCTTAACTCGCTTATTATCTAATAAAGATGAAATTCAATTTCAACTCTTTGAACTTATTACAAATTACTTTTTTTCTTCGGGGGTACAGTTATTACAAATAGCTTTGCCAAGTTAAACTTCCAACACATTTTATATTGTGCTTATCTGTTGACGTGGCTATATTTAAGTAATACAGCTTAGAGGGATAGAAATAGGCTAGGTTACCCAACAAGGGCTTACGGCCTAGCCTACTTTCGACCTAGCCTATTTATTAAACAAGTCAGGCTTAGGCTTTTTTAAAAACATATTTAGCTAAATAGGTTTAGGCTTAGGCCTTAAAAAAAGTCTCTCAGGCCTAATAGGCCGACCTATTTATTTATTATAATAACATATTATTAAAATTTTATAATAGTATATATTAATATAGTTAATTTATTTTATACACAATATAATAATTTTATTAAATGTTAGATATATTTGAAACTTATAAAATTTGAGCCTGTTGGCTTATTTGAAATCCTTTATGCAATATAAGCCTTTAAATAGGCTTTCAAGTCAGGCAAGATTTTTAAGTTTTCATAAAAAGACAAGGTCAGGTTAAAAAGGAAAAAAAGCCTATGATAAGTAACAAGTTAGGCTAAGGCCAATGTTTTTTAAAACAAACCAAACCTATTTAGGGTAAAGCCTAACATAGCCTAACATATTTCCACCCCTACAGCTTACTATAAAAGTCTCACATTTTTTTAACTAAACAATTATATAACCACACATGAGACTTGTTAAGACAAATATTTTAAATAGTATTTCTCTTTCCCCCTAAAAAAAAAAGCTACTGTATTTTTTGTTTTCTATACATAAATTATGGATTTTAAAGTTTTACACGTATAACTTAATTAGTATTATTGAAATTAAATTTAAATTTAATCAAACCAAATATAATAAACTTAATTGTGACCAATTGATAATATATATTGAAGTTGGCGAGTGAATAACTTCTCTTTATAATTTAAAAGATTTTTGCTGTTTTTTAACTAGAATCACTTTCACTAAAATTAAAAATTACATTCTATCCTATAAGGATAAGCCTACTTATTAACTTGACCAATCATTAGTTAATACTACATGACTTTTTATTGTAAGTTAAATAGTTTCATTAATTTAATAAAGTGACTCTTTTTATTATTTGTCGACATATAATATATACATTCTTGTAAGAAACATAATCCACCCAGACAATAAACACAACTAATTGGAATCTAATAACACATAATTTGCCTAAAAAATAAATGAATAAGAGTGAAACTCAATTCGGCTCCAACCCCATGATTAAAAATGGCACAGCTTAACGGTGGTAAAACCTTTATGCTAGCCTAAAAAATGAAAGTAAATTTCAACCAACTAAGAAAATAAATACTAGCAAATACGATATATAAACTTTTAGAAGTGTTTGATTGAAAATTGAAGTGGTGTATCATATTTAAAAGAGAAAAATCGTTTTAAAGGTCTCTCGCTTCTAAGGTGCTTATGGGTTAGGTTTAACTTCGCCTAGTTCCAACTTGAGATTTTGAACAGGCTAATTTTTTAGATTTAAACTTGATTCTAAACTTGAGTAGATCCAATCATGGTCTAGTTTGTAATTGGCCGGGTCAGGACCAGGCTAAGATCGTGTCAACCTAAAATTTGTCAAAATTTAAATTGTAATACAGTTATACGTATGATATGTTATATTATGTGATATATTTAAAGGCTCACATTGTATGTTAATACTTTTATAATTAGCAAACTCTTAATAAATTTAAATAATTAAGTATATGCATTTATATACCTTGAGTTAGCTTGGGTGGCTCGAGAGATGGCACATACTCAACTTGAAAAGTACATCGGGCCAAAGCCAATAGGCCATGTCCTAGCTCAATTATTCTATTAAAATCGAGTTCAATTCAACCCAAATAACTTAGACTAGGCTAAATTAACAGGCCGAACCAGATCTTGTACACCCTATATCTTGTACACCCTATTAGCTTCACAATCAAAGGGAGAAGAAGGGGGTTGCATGTATTTGATATTTGTAAACTTACTAACACACATAACCAAATACCGTTGGTTATTATCTACCTCAACTGAAATATATATAACTACTTTTCAAGAATTTTAAAGGTTTGTTTGTATGAGCTTTTTTTTATTATTTGAAAAAGATAATTTGTAAAAATAAATTTTATTTTATGTTTAAATGTAATGTTTAAAAAGTATTCTTTTTATTTTATTATTGTTTGGATGTAAAAATATAAAAGTATATTTTTAATAGTAAAATTACTTAAAAGAGTATGCAAAAATATTTTTAGTCTTTTATTTTTCTTTCACAGTCTCATGCTAACCATCATCATCATCTATCACATTATCATTCTCAATATTTATTTGTTTTGAATCTCTTATAGGAAGTAATTTTAGAGTCATGTTATAATTTTTAAAAAATTATATCAAATTGAAGGGACTAGAGATACAAAAAATATTAAACTGTAATTTTTCAAATATTGGCCACGCAAGTGCAAAATAATGAAATTCATCACATACAAAAAAAAAATAATGAATCAAAGGGACGCGCTTTATGCAAAATATATATATATATATATATATATATATATATATATATATATATATATATAGATGAAAGCAATAATTATAGGAACGTGCTTTTCATTGAAATTTTTTTGACGGGTAATGGACATATTTGATAAAAAGATATTGGAGAAGATGACGAGGTTAGATGTATAGTATTGCAATAACAAAAGAAAAATAGAGACATATAAAAAATAAAGTATTAATTGGATTTAAAAACATAAAAGATAAATAATGTTATTTTTAAAATTAGTCATATATATTTTTATCTAAAAAATATCTTTTAGCATCTTCTCTATATTTTAGAAAAAATCTTTTTTAGAAGCTAAAAAATCTAACTAGAAAAAAGACATACTTAAGTTCTTTTAAGTGTTTCATCTTTTTTTGAAAAAAAAAAATCCAAACATGCTAAAAATATAAAAAATAATTTTTAATTTTTTAAATCAAAATACTCATCCAGAAAGAACACTTTAACTAAACAACGTCAACATTATATTTATACATTACAACAGAAAAAAAAAAAGATTTTAATTTTTTTAATCAAAATACTCATCCAGAAAGAACACTTTAACTAAACAACGTCAACATTATACTTATACATTACAACAGAAAAAAAAAAAGAAAAAAAAAACATCTTGCCCTGTAATTTTAGTGTAGGGACGTGCCATGTGTTGAGACGTGTAAGTTGTCTTCTAATGCAAACAAGAAAATAAGGAACTAAGGGAAACTAGATGAAAAACAGATCAACTGAATATTTTTTAGTTAAACAGTAATATCATTTTAGGATAAGCTTTTGTGTCAAATGATATTGAGTTCATTCTTGAACAATCTTAATTAAGAACACACCCATATATCAGTATGATATATTTGTGAGAATTAATTTTTTTAAGTGTTGGCTTAAAGTTTACATCCGAATAATTAAGACAGAACACACATTTTTAATCATTAAGTCAACTTTATTTGGATGATTGTTCTCAACTTCATATAAAAGATTTGGATGGTTCTTCCTTGTTTATTCGATAGTTTTAATGGATTCAATTATAAATTTAAGTGAACAATGAGCAAGTGGAAGGCTTCTCTATATAATTTTGAATAGTACTGCTTAACCCGTGGATTCTCTCTTATTCTTCTTTTCTAAATTACTTTAACTTCCTTAAATTTGTATGAAAGTTACATCAACTTTCATTATAAACAAAAAGAGTTTAATTTCAATTTACTGTCAGTGTAAAGTTACTTTATACTGTTATCTAATCATGTGTTGTCAAATCATTAAAAGAGTTTGACAATCACAATAACTACCTAAAAAGTCTAACTCTTTTAATGATGTGTCAGCACATGATTAGATAACAGTGTAAAAAAACTTTACACTGACAATAGATTAAAATTAAATCTAAACAAAAATAGTTTAATTATTTTAATAACATGACTCTTTTTATTATTTCTTGAGATTATCTTATACACTCAAATAAGATTTAAGTTAAAAAATGTTAGAGTACTTTATTTTTTATTCAACAAAAGCAGATAGAACGTCTGGAAATATTAAAAAACAGGGAAATTTTAATTATTTCGCTGATCAAGTACTTACATGTTAAATTAATACTAATTAACAAAGCATTGACATAGTAGGAATTCATATAGCATCACCGACGCATCTAGATCGATTGCCATTTGCCAAAACGACCAGACTGAACAGAACCTGAACTCCTCTTAATAAATTACTCTTAGTTTGCTCGGTTGGGCTTTAAGCCATTGAGAATAAATAATAATGAAGTGTCTGTGTATTTGTACATCCGCGATGCGGTGATAACAAGGTTTGGCTTATGTACATATAGATTATGTTTTGCTAGATGCAGGCCAGACATGGATTTTCACCTTCTATTTTGCTGCTGCTCTGCCTTTTAGGTTGCCTTTTCTCAACTTTTATAGCTCACATATCATATGCGACTGCATCTTAATTAGGGCCCGCACCATTGTTTGTGCACGACAGTTGGTGTGCTAGCTAGCTGTGTGTGCCCTTGCCAACTATTAATCTAAGAGATGCACATGTATGTGATTGGGGACATGGAGATCTCACATGCACCACCGCTTTCCTTCTAATTCTTTTTTTATTAGTTATAGTGACGATCGTGATTCGAGACCATAAATTGGGGTTCACCATTAATCTTTGTCTATTGCACGTGATCACAGACAACGTTATGATTTATAGTTTGACCATCCCGCTTCCCTTTGATGAGAAAATTAAACCAAAAAGAAAGAAATAAATGAAATACGTCATTTGGGGTCATTTTCGTACTTAAAAATAGCTCAACTCTGTCATGAAAATTACATAACTAAAAAAATAATTAAGACGTAGATCAACATGAACCCACTTGACTTGAGTATTTGACACTCACATGTGGTTTTCTGGCCTCCATGCAAATGGGTGGAATTGATTAAGCCTAAGTAGTCAGCACAAGTGAAGCACTCATAATAAATGCACAAGACTTTGATTTATGTGTGCGTTGCGTGGAGAAGGGTGCGAACTTGTGTGAATGTATGTTTAAGTGTATTCAGGGACGAAGCACAACAAGCCAACAACACAACCTATAGATAAGCACAAATTGAAATGGGAAAAGATATGTAGCTGTTGCGTAAACGCAAGGGAGACGCAATGGGTATTGTTTGGGATTAAGGAATTTGGTGAAGAATGAATGAGTGAGGTAATTTTTTTTTAAATTAATAGAATTATAAAATATTTAAAAAATAAATAATGAATAATTAAAAAAATTACACGATAATTTTTTATTTTAAATAATTTTTTTTACTTAAAATAAAAAATTATCCCTTATCTCTCCTCCTTTTCAATCTCTTCCATTCAAATGTATCCTAATGTCGCTAATTGTGGGCTTGGGTGGCACGGTGGTCGTTGGAAGCTATTGCTGCACCTCATGTCACTGTTGTGGTGGCGTTGTAATCACTCCTCGACTTATCTTAATCTTGATGTGGGCACTGAATAGAAACCCATCTTTGTCCCCATAAACAAAGTTTGGTAACCGTAGCCAAAAGAATATTTTTTTTTAAAAAAAAGCAATTTGTTTATTTCGAAGATTCCAAGCTAGTCTTTGCATCTAATTTAGAAAAGTGATAAAACGGACCCATAAATTGAATTTAAGCTTCAGTTTTCTTTCTTTCTTTCTTTCTTTCTTTGATTGTGTCGGCAGCTATAAACGGGGTACTACAAGACCTTGATTCGTTTCACATCTAATTCTTGTATGTTACTTTGCTAATTATATTATGGATCATTTAACCACCAACTCAACTTAACTTTGAAACCTTTTTTTGAGTTGAAATTGTGTAAATTAATTGTTCTTTAAGTTTGGGGGTTAGTTTTAGGCCAATGGTTACGCTATATTGGCTTTGAATTGATTTTTTTCAGTATATAGAAAGGTGAAAATCTCACGGTAATGAAAGAATGAAAGATCATTTTGACAATTATGGACATGCCGATCCAGCAGGATAAAAGCAAATTAAGCAATAAAGTGCGGGAGGAGAAAACAAAACAAATAAAAGAGACATATATAATTAGACTATTTTAAAAGTAAATATTTTTAGTTTTTACAAAAATTGCTTTCAAATAAAAAAGTATAAAAAAAGGATTTGTATTTTTTAAAACAAAAGCTGAACTTAAAAAAGTAAAATGTAGAGTTTTTATATATCCATAATTTATTATACATATACTTATATTTTATAAAATTTTAAATTTTAAATTTTTTTATCAACGATTATAATTTTTCACTTTACGTTTTATAATGTACCATTCACTTTAAAGGATGAAAATTTATAAATAAATGATTTCGACTGCAACAAGCAAGAATAGTTTGACACTTCTTTTCTTATTTTTAAGAGGACCCAAGTGCTATTAAAATATAAATTGGCTGTCTGTATATACCTAAAATTTGTGTCCATTTTGATGTGGATAACATATTATAATCAGATTAAGAAAAAACTAAAACCAAATTGGCATTGTTTGATAATAAAATTTATTTGGTGATTTTTATAACTATATAAAAGATTGTTATTTCAAAGATTTGGGTTGAAAGTAGGAGATTTGAAGTGACTGAATGAGCTACTATTATTGTATGGATTTTCTTTTTTTAATAAATGTAATGCATGTTTGTAAAAGGTAAAATGTGGAGTAAAAATAATAAAAAAATCCAAGTAAAAAAATTCAATAATTTCAAATTTTATAAAACTTAAACAAATATATAACAATTTATATATTTATAAAAAATTGCTATTTTAGTTTTCTCAGCTTAATGAGTATAGACATAAATAAAAAAAAATAAAATATGATGAAAAGAAATTAGAAAAAGAAAAAAGAAAAAAAGAAAGTCGTTATGATACCCATAATGATATGATATTTATAGTGAGTTATTAAGTATTTATTGATCGTTAATTTTATAATAAATGTTTAAAAGTTTATAAGCATTTGTTAACGAGTGTCTTTAGGGTATTGATTATGAAATTTAAAATATAAAGTATTAAATGTAAAAGTAGAATATTTAATATTTTAAAACTTTAAAAATATTTAATATTTTCTATATTTAGTAATTAAAAGTATTTATTAAAGAGTATTAAATAATTCTTAAATAGTACCATAAAGTCACTAGTTAACATGATCCTATTAAATATAATTAATAATTAATGAATATTTCACAACTCACCTTGAATATAAAAAAAAAATAATAAAAAATACTAAAGTAATTAGAGCATCCAAAACAATTATTTTCAATTAAAACTGTTTTATTTAAAATTTATCTTGCTTATTTAAAGTGTGTAAAATTGATTATAAGTTAAGGTTATTTTTCCATTAACTAAAAATAATTTTTTTTGAAAATATTTTATTTTAATTTTTTGATTATTTTATTTTAAATTATTTCAAAAGATTTGAGAGAAAAATAACTATTTACCTTCAACTAAATAATTTTTTTAATCATTTCATATATTTTTTTAGTAATTTAATACATAAAAATAATTTTTTATATAATCTCAATAAAACCTTTTATCTTATAATCAATTATGAATTACTATATCTAAATTTAAGTTAATTTTATCATAATTATTTTTTTAAAATAATTATACACGTAATTAATTTTTTTAAAAATTAATTATATACATAATTAATTTTTAATATAATATTTTTTTTACATCTAATTTATACACACTTAAAAAAAGAAAAAGCATAGAACAGGCCAAACTGAAGAGCAATTATTGGCAATTACGACAGTTACGACACATGAGAAGAGACGCAAATGATACATGAGTGATCAGTCCACACAACAGTACAAAGTCCATTTTATTGGGATGTTAAAAAAAAGTTTGAAATCTTGAGTACGGCGTGTGTGACACAGACATCTTTAAGATTCCAAACGTGCCCACTGTAATAAAAACCTTAGAAAGCCCGGCAAACACTGTTGTGCTGTGTATATAAATCTCCTCCCTCTTCTTCATTCATCCCTTCCCTATATCTCTTTTATTATTACCTCATATTTTCAGAAATTTAAGAGGGCTAAAACATTTTGATTAAATGGCTTTCCTTTGCTGCTAATGGCAGATTTGGCTGTGCATTGTTTGGGCCATTAGCCGAAGTACAGCACCTTTCTGTTCTGTTGTGCCAAGTGCCGAGGTTTGTATTGTTTCTTTCACAAGCACAAGCACAAGAGCCATGGCAAACCTTTTCTATGTTGGCATTGTAATAGGACTTGTTTTTAGCAACTGGGTTGATGGGGTTGTAGGCTATCACTTCAATGAAACAGAAGTAGAGCTGTCTTTGTTGGAGGCTCATGAAGCATCCTTATCCTTGGTTGGGAGGAATCCTCTGCTGGTTGGACTCACCCTTATTCAAAGTGCTGGTGCTAAAGGAGCAGGTACAATCTAAATTATCTAATTGCAACCTTCGTTATTTCCTGTCAATTTTTTGTTTTTTTGTCTCCTCCATCTTCCTCTTTATTTTATACATTTTTCTTCTGATTAGTTCATGTGGGTTTTTGCTTTTAAGAGTGGCGAAATAACTTCGGAAACAAACTGAAACCGTGCATTCTTCTCATTTTAATAAGATTGATTGTTACTTAGAATGTACTTTATATAATTGAAAAATGGGTTTTCATTTCTTTTTAATTTAATTTCTTAAAAGTTTTGTTTCTTAAAATTTTTATGCACTCACTAAATTTTCCCCTTTTCTTTGTATGCATGTATAGAAGTGTTGCATGCTATGCGTATAAATGTATGTGGCCTACTGGCCTTCAAGGCCATATTTATTATCCTTGTTTATGCCAATTAATTGTTATTAATTAACTAAAAATATGAACGCATGACGCATCTAAATAAAGAAAATATTATGATAAATTTTCCATAGAGCCTCAGGTTTTTTCACAATATTTGCAAATTTGTAGCCTTTAATTTGGCTAAATATACTTCCTTTCTTTCGTTGTGGCAGTTTGCTTGGATGGAACATTACCGGGTTATCATTTGCATCGGGGATATGGATCAGGAGCAAACAGCTGGCTCGTTAATTTAGAGGTATCACATGATCTTTCAAATTGTTCTATAACACATGCTTCATTTTATTTGGTAAACCAAATAAAGTATCTCTTGCAATTTTAAAGAGCACAGTATTAACTATTAAGGTTGGTAAGTCTTTCTTTTAGCATTTCAGATGCATTCCTTGTAAACGTGTTGCTGGAATCCAGTTTTTGTAATGACTAAAAATATTCAGAAATAAAGCTTTAGGATCTCCAAATGTCATATGCTCCTGTTTTTTAAGTGTTGTTTATTGATCAAGCTACTTCCCTGCTGTGCTGTAAAAATTTCTATTCATATTAAAGTGAAAATCCTGTGGCAGGGAGGTGGATGGTGTAATAACATAAGAACATGTGTTTATCGCAAGAAAACACGACGTGGATCATCAACATTCATGGAAAAGGACATACCTTTTACGGGAATACTAAGCAATAAAGCTGAAGAAAATCCAGGTTTCCATTCATTCGAACTCCCTGGACTACTCAAATTCAAATTATGCTCTTCTATTTTTCTTCCTATAGGCTTTAGCCGTTTGGCTCATGTTGTTGTTCCTTATGATTGCAGATTTTTTCAACTGGAACAGAGTAAAGATTCGTTATTGTGATGGTGCCTCTTTTACCGGAGATGGTGAAGATAAGGTAGATTTTGAAATCTTGATTTTCTTGAAATGGTATTTAATTCTGTGGTGGCTGACAAGAAATGTGGTTGCCTTACAATTTTAGTATAGTTTGTAAAATAAGACTTGTAACCTGTACACTTTAGAGGCTCAAATGAGTAAAATGAAGTACAAGAAAAAAGGTTTGTGTATAGATTTGATAACTCTAAAGGAGAATATACAAGATAACTCTGGTTAACTCTTTTTTCTTTCCCAGCTCCATTCTTTTGAAATTTTTAATTTTGGCAAACTTCTTCGAGATTTTGATGAATATGTTTGCAAGGCATTGGTTTAAACAAGGCCTTATTTTCCTTTTGTTTAACTGTATACTTTGGCTTAACTTTGCCAACTTTCTTCATTCAATTTTCATAATTTTTACGTCATCTGTTAGTGTTATCTGTAGATACATATTTTTTTTGTATATAAGTTAGCTGTAAATACTCACAATTTTATAGTAAAAAACTGCATGAGGCATGAAGAAGAGAAAATAACACTGTTGATGACATGCATACCTTGAATTCACTTGGCATTCATCTGATCAAAAGAGGGTTGTTGCTCAAGGCTTACTTGTGTATATTTTCTGTTGAGATAGACTGCGCAACTGCAATTCAGAGGACAACGTATTTGGTTGGCTGCAATGGAGGATTTGATGTCAAAGGGAATGCGTTTTGCTAAGCAGGTTGTACACACACACACACATACATACACATGCACACGTAGTGCTACTTTAATAATCTTTCTTCTCATGTTATGTGCTACTATTTTTGCTTCAGGCTCTTCTTTCTGGATGCTCTGCGGGTGGTCTGGCTACTATTGTACACTGTGATGAATTTCGTGGTCTATTCCCAAGGACGACCAAAGTGAAGTGTCTTAGTGATGCTGGGTTATTTCTTGATACGTAAGTGGCTAACTGCAGTATTTCATGCTTTGAATGCCATCTCCACCATTACCAAAGGATTTTGGTCCTTAAATTGGTTGTTAATTGTTGTTCCCTTTGGAATTATAGGATCGATGTATCTGGCGGGCATACCCTCAGGAATTTTTACAGTGGCGTTGTACAATTGCAGGTACCACACTGATTATGAGGCCACCAGTTTATTATAGTATTGAAGCAAAATGTATTATAAAATCACCACTTCATATTTTATGGTCATATTAACAATTGACTAATAGTACGTGGTTCAACATCTTCAGAACCATAAGCTAATGTGAAATCAAATGTCAATTTTACTCAAACATCATTTGGATATATCCTGTTTCGGTCATGGGTCTTTCACATGGTTTTTGGCTGAACCTGAGTAGGAACTCATATTGTTAACTTAGCAGTTAAATTGAATTTTGAAAACCTTTGTGATACACCCTTAGCCCAAGTGTATAGGAGGAGGAAATATGGGTCGAATGGGCCTACGAAGGATGGGCCACTGGTGGACTCAAGAAGGAATAAGGGGAGCATCGGAGGAATTGGAGGGGTGATGGTCACAGGAGAGGATAAGACAGAAGAGGAGTTTGTTAAGCAGTTAGACAGCTGGCAGGCTAAGGAGGGGGAGGGAATGATTGCGGATCTGCGGCAGAGAGTGAGATAAAGGGATCGTGGAGGGGGGTGTGAGAGGGGGGAAGAATTAAGAATATTGGAGGGGGGTGGGTCTGGGTGTGCCCTGGTGTTTGGGATCGCATTATCTTTCATTTCTTGCTATTTTTCTTCTGTTATATTGTTCAGTGTTTTTGGCTGTAATTCAGAGGTCTACCTCTGTACTAAGGAGCTAATCTCCGTTGAATATATCCTTATTTCTCAGTTCCTATCACTTTGTTTAATGAAAACAAGATCTACCACATGCCAAATAGTTTGTATGGTTTGAAAACTTGGTCATTTGACATGGTTATAACTTATACAACATGCTGATAATTATTTTGTCTAATCATTGCAGGGAGTGCAGAAGAATCTGCCACACATTTGTACTAATCACCTGGATCCTACTTCGGTAATCATTGATATCTCTTATTCTGAAAATTTTGAACTATCAGTTTCATTTGAATGAATATGCAGAAAATGGAATGCTCCATTATTGTTGCTTGCTCTTAGTTGAACTTTCAGTGATGTTTTCTTTTACTCCTCTTTCAGTGCTTCTTCCCTCAGAACTTGATTGCCAGTGTTAGAACCCCGCTATTTATTCTTAACACTGCCTATGACTCATGGCAGGTAAATGTCTGATTACATCACCTGGTTGTCTTAACACATATTAGAGTAAACAAATATATTTTCCTGTTTGTCATCAGATCCAGTCAAGCTTAGCTCCTCCATCGGCAGATCCCCATGGCTATTGGCATGATTGTAGATTAAACCATGCTAAATGTACTAGATCACAGATCCAATTTCTGCAAGGTGGTTTGATGTATGAGAAATAGCTTTCATTAGAAGTGCAGAGAGGTCTTGAATAAATTAGTCAGTGTTTTTAGTCTTTTCACTGTCTTTTTAATACAGGATTCAGGAATCAAATGCTGAATGCTATTAAAGGCTTCTCAAGATCCAATCAGAATGGATTATTTATAAATTCATGTTTTGCTCACTGCCAAACTGAGAGGCAGGATACATGGTTTGCTGACAATTCTCCTGTCATTGGGAACAAGGTAAGCCTGACACTTCTCTATTGCTGTTTTAGTTGAAAATATTGCATGTTAGTATGCGCTTGTAGTCCAAAAGAAAATTATAGTCATAGAAAGACTCGAAAGAAATAAAAGAGGAGGCTGAATATTAGATGGAGCTTATAATTACTAAATGATGATATGATTTTCGCTATAGAATATTCACCTGGTGAAAAAATTTAGAAATTTTATATGCTTGCTTTGTTTGTTGGCCATATATACGATTGCTTTTAGAATCGGCTCTTTAATGGTGTTTGCTTGCCAATATTACATTTTTCTGCTTTGATGTAGAATTTTTTTGGAGGCTTTAATTAGATATATAAAGAGTAATGTTATTCCTACGCCTTATTTTTACACCTCCCTCCTATACTGCGCTATCAAATATTGTTGAAATCGTTATCAGTTATTCTGTATAAGTTATCATCTATACCTAGTAACACTTTTTGGTCATAGTGTCCTTGTTTGGATGATAACTTCTATAGAATAACTAAAAAAGATTTCAAAAATATTTGGAGGTGTAAAAATAAGGTGTACGAATAACATTACTCATATATAAAACATTAATTGCCTTGAAGTATTTTTTTCTCTTTATTTATTCTTATTTCCTCCGCTTCCAGTCTGATAGTCACGTCCATTGATCCAAAACATTGTTGTTTGAAACAATGGCAATATTCCATTTCACAAGATGCTGATGCGAGTTCCAAAAATCTTATTAAAAAAGAAAAAAGAAAGAAGGTAAACGCTTGCATCAAATAATTGTGCAACTCAGGGATTGTATTCTCTTACCATATATTAAGATCTATCATAACTTGGTATGGTTACCCTGTGGTGATTTTCTATCATCTTCGATGTCACATTTAAGACCTAATCCTGTTCTCGGTCTCTGGCTTTATAGTCAGTATTTGTAATTTCCTTCTGATAATACTCTAACTTTAAGATCTTTATGTGCCTAACTCTAACCTATATGCATTGACAATATGCAGGCAATTGCTCTTGCTGTTGGAGACTGGTATTTCGACCGAGCAGGTGTTAAGGCTATTGATTGTCCTTACCCTTGTGATACTACATGCCACCATCTGATTTTCAGATGAGCCAAATTTCATCATCTCATTCATTTGCGCCTCCTCTCATCTGCAATTGAGAGAATGATGCTATTCAGTTAAATTATAAAAGACAATAAAAGAAACAAAGGTTGCTGAAAAGTGCAAATTTAATCAGTTAGCCCGTGATTTATTAGTTGGTGAAAGTAATTTTTATGTATAGATTAATTAGTTGGGAATGCTGAGGCAAATGCTTTTAATTTCCCAATATTTTTACAAAAGCAGGGGAGAGGTAATAGATTATATTAGAATTTATACACTGTTAGGGTAAGACTTGGCAGTGATTGAATGTGATAATTTCATATTACCCTATTAGCTGGAATAAAAAGGTTTAGTCTTTAATTTGCGCTATATTTCCCCCCCTTTTCAGTTGTCGTGCTTCACCCGGGGGTTAAAAGTGGGTGATATATCTCCTTGAATTCCATATCACCAAATTTAAAGTATCCCCGTGCTTCTAAGTTCTAATATTTATAGATTGATTGAGAATTCAATTAACAAATTCTTTCAAGTAAATTTGATTTTCAATGCACTGCTAATCCCGTGAAATCTTTCTGGCATTGACGATTTACAGTGAATTTATCTAATGTAACATTAATTATTATTATTTGATACAGCGTCATTAAAAAATGATGCAATTATATACGCAAATAAATTTTATGATTTTTGTCTTTTAACAAAATTAAAATTATACCATCAAGAATCTAAGACTAGTAATGCATCAAAATTATACACATCTAAGTTTCAATTTCATAATGAGTTTTTTAATATAAAATCATAAAAGACAAAAATAATTTCAACATGATTAATGGTGAAACTTCCAAAGAGTAGGTTTCACACTGAAACCAGCTTGCCAAGCTAGGAGTCCTTACGAATGGCCATGAGTTCGGGGGGAAGAATAGTGGAGAGCCCAACCCAATAAAACCAGAGAAACCCAGCGCCCAAGATCCAAAGGCTTCAGGCCAATGCTCACCAGAGGTCCAGAAAGGATATATGGTTGCAATTGACTTCGATTTCAAGTATAAATATTTTGTTATATTGACTTATTTTAAGGTTGTTAAAATTTTCCATTTGGCTACCGAAGTTTAGACGGAGAAAAACTGTAAAATTTTAAATTAGAAAAAGTGTAAGATACACAATCCGAGAAATGTTAGTGTATTTTTTTTTTTTTGGTGGAATAAATATACATATTAAGACACATCATTTTAATAAATATAAATTTCAAAGCAACGTGTTTCATGAAGAGTATAACTATTGAGGTTGTTGATGGGTTAGATTTTCTTAATTTCTTTGGAATACGATGAAGAAGTTTTGCTATATGGACCGAAACTGTCTCTGTTTTGATCACACTCAAATGGGTCTCTTACTGCTATAAAGTGAAACTAATGATATGAATTTCCATTTTTTTTATATACTAGTTGTATATTCGTGAACCTCACGAAGAAACAATGACAAAAAAACATATAAAAGCATCTGAATAAGCCATTTACTGATGTATTGTGCATTTTAAAATGGGTTTAGGTGCTGGTTAGGGCAGATTGCCATTTCACATTATCACATCACATGGCCACAACAACAGGTGAAGTGTCAGAGCCACTTAGTGACATGTCTGGTCAGTAGCTTTTGCAACAGTACTCTAAACGAATGCATTCCCATATTTTAAACAAGGATTATCTAGAAAAAGTGGATATTTCAGTATATCATTAGCCAATAGGACTGAATTTTACACAAGGACTGAAACTGTGTTCGTTTTGATCACACTCAATCTAGGTCCTATATTAGTTTTATATTTCTTCTTTAAGTAAATTGGTTGCTTCTGTGTTCGGTTTAGAACTCATCTTTTACATCTGAATTGTGATTTGTGTTAGTTATTGTTTGCTGGTGTTGTGGCCATGAAAATCGATTGTGTGTGTTTTCACTCTCTGCTTGTATTTTCAATTTATTGCTGTTACAATTTGCATTGCCATTGAGTTTAAACTTTAAAGTCTTCCAGGACATACGATTATGTGTGCTTTCATTATTTTTTAAGTAACATCTTTTAAACATATTATATTTGAAGTAGGTCAACCTAATCATGACAAGTTTTTAAACAAGATTGAAATGTATGATGATGCAGCATTGGTTGTTGGTAAGGACACAGCAGTCACAGCTACTGGAAGTTTTGCCAAATCATTCATGGATGTTTACTTGTATAATACTGCTGAGGTTGAACCTTGCAACCTATGAGATGATGGTGTTGATGAAGTAGCAAAAGGAAAGGTTCCTTCAAGTGACCACTTATCCTCTCAAGGAAGATCTCGTAGAAAAAAGGAGTCAATCTTGATGGATCTGAAAAGATATCTACACAATTGGGTGAGGTAGCAATGGCTATCAAGGAACTGAGTCGGAACCAGTTGGATATTGAGTTGCTGTTTAAAGAGGTGATGGCATTGAAGAGATTGATCGTCCTTAACTATCATTTTCCTTTAAAGTTTTGGCTTGAAAGCTTTTTTACCACCTTAATCAGAGGACAAGGAAAGTAGGAACTTTTCTTTGGCTTGTATAGACCATGGGATAGTTGTTAATCAATATTCTGAATGTTCTGAGAGTTGTTTTGTTGAACAACTCTGATTCTGAGAGTATGTTTTGTTGAACAACTATGGAATGTTTATTTGGGCCACTTGGTGCTGTCATTTCTGAACTATTCTGGTTTAACAATAGTAGGTTGTGGTGCTTGTCCGTGATTTTGCTTGTTAATTGAAATCAGCCAAGCTGGCTGATCAGGCAAGCATTTGTTTGGATTTTTTCTTTTGTGGCACCGTTTTCTTTCTTTCTTTCTTTTTTGGTTTCTTTTTTAAGTGGGTAGCGAGGTAAATTGCCGTGCGCTATAATAGTATCCACTGGTAAAAAATTTGAAGACGATAGAGTTTATTTTTCTCATTTTAAATAAGAACCCAAACCTCAACCTCAAGTTATATATATATATATATATGCCGCTATTTTCACTCTCTTTTCTTTGATGTTCTTTTGCTTGTTTCCATTTTGTATTATTTTAAAATCCAAATATGCAATATATTGTCTACTTGAACCTTATACTATGCCCCATCCATAAACCGTAATACTATCTCTATTTCTAATGTGACAAAAAAAGGCTTAGGATCAAGTAGGATATAACAGGTGTTTAACTAGAGTTAAGAGAAATATTTTTCAGTATTAGCACCGAACAACAGAAACTATATACTCTTCGAGAAAACATTTCCAGTTAAATATATTTCCTCATCGTGTGATTTTCTTGAAAAACATGATATACTACGAGATGGTCTCTCGTAGGGGATAGTATTTATTAATTAAAAGAATATAACATAGTATTTCATCTTTTGAAATACTCTTTATATGTTGTAGTATCTATTAAATAAATAAATAAAAATGATAGTTATTAAGTATAAAATATTAAATAAAAATAAAAATATTTAAAATAATCATATCTTACTTTTTTTCTTTTACTTTCTTTTTTTGATATATATATATATATATATATATATATATATATGAGGAGGGATCAACTTATACCGGTGTAAGACTTGATCAGTCTTACACCACTTAATAATTTTTTATTGGATAACTTTATTACAAAATTTACTGTTAGATTGAAAATTTCTATCATTTAGATTATACCTATAAAATTTCACATTAATTAGAAATTGTCTTGTGACTTATTGATACACATCAAAATTAACGTAATATAAATTTTTGAAATATATGAAAATATGAACTATTTGATTATATTATTATTGATATTCAATTTTTTCAAAATTTGACACAAATGATCAAGATGATGAATAGTTATAATTTAACGGTTAGATCGATAAAATCAAGTCTTACACTGATGTAAGTTGATATATATATATAACTTTATGTTTTAATCTTGATGACTCGATCTTGGGCAAGAAACTTGAATTTAAAGAAAAATAATAATTTTAAATGAAAAAGAATTGAAAATAAAAAATTGAAAAAATGTAATTTAAAAAGTGTATACTTTGGGACATAAAATAAGCTAAGAAATAGTTTCATATTAAAGGTGAGATAGATTCATAATAAAAAAAGTTAATATATGAATTCTTTATATTTCGACCTGCATTCGAAGTTTTCCTCTTCCGGGAATACATATTCATCATAGTAAAATTAATTTAAGGGACAAAATGATAGATATTTTGAAGTAGAAATCATTTTTTTATCATCAAAATTTTATAATCAACAAACAAAGTTAATTTTTTAATCTGTACAAGTGACTTTTTAATACAATAAGCAGCAAAGCAATAAACGGTCGGTGCAATTGCACAGATACTATTACGTTAGTTTTTTTTAAAAAAAACTCACCTATATTTGAAAAGTCTAGAAAAAATGATTTAAAGAATTAACTTGGGAAAGATAATTCTTATTTAGTTTATTTTAAAAATTAATTAAGTATTCATCTAATTTAATTAATAATTTATATATGATTAATTACTTATTAAATATTAAAATAAAGATAAATTATTAATTAATTATATATAAATTATTAATTAAATAATTAATTAATTTTTAAAACAAATTAAATGAAAATTATCTTTTTCAAATTGACCTTTTAATCATTTTTCCAAAAGTCTGACTTTATTCGGGTCTCAAATTTAGGCATACAATTTTTGGGGGTCGTACTTGTTCAGGTAAGGCGGGTACTTGCCTAGTCCTATGCTCACCTCTAATTTCCAATCACTATTCATTTTTAGCAAAAACAGAAGGAGAAAGTAAGTTCTAATGCCATTAATTTAACTCTTGCAGTGTCATAATTTTGTAGCGTTCAGCAGCAATACTCTGTTTAATAACAACCCGGGCTCCGAAGTCTATCAATTTTTAACGAGTATGTGAATGTCACTAATACTGTGTTCCTTCCTTATATAACACTACGCATTCATAGTTCACTGTTGATTGTTCATTGTGCTGTTCTTTCAACTTGTGCCTTTTAGTCTTATTCGCCTTCACTTTCTTAAAACTATGCATAAATTATCTGTCACCCAGATCAAATCTTCTGATAAGGCTATTTTATATACCTTCATCAACACCGTCATTATCAGTTCAATCATTATCATCATAATCAACAATTTGTTTATTAGTTACTTGTCCTTGCCCTTATATTATATAGATACAGATATGTATATATATTTTGTTCCCCACACAATTATATGAATGCAATGAATTCAAAACAAACAAATTTCTGAGGTTTGTTTAACTAGTATATTAATATTTTACCGGAGATCAAACTTGGGATTGCATAGCCACGACCCCATTATCCTTCTCGGGATTTTTGTTCTGTTCCTGTGCACTGATGATTGTACGTAGGGCCAATCAAGTAGACTCAATAATTTGTTCCACATGCATGGAGATTTTAAACATACCATCCCTATCGCCTGCAAATTAAAGAATGAATAAGCTCGGAAATATTTAATGACTGAGAAGACTTGTTGAATGTGTGTGCACATGGACAATAAACGAGCAATTGCTGTTTGAAAGAAAATGAAGAGGATGACTTAGTTAGTGCCTATGGCTCCAGAATTTTGTCCTTATGTATGAATAAGAAAATTCTAATTCATAAAAATATTCGGTTTTCTGCATAATAGGGACATGTCTGATTAGTATGATATACGAAGTTTAATTATCTTCCTATTGGCAAACTAGCTAGTAAAATTTGAATCTTTTGTCAGATAATTGGAGAAATGGTATGTTGAAAGGGAAAAGACATCACTGTCCCAGCAGCTGCATGATTTGAAACAGTTTGACTTAAGCTTCTTTGTTGATGCCAAATGAAAAAGAGTACTACAATAATTTTTTTACTTTGACACTAGTTTTCACCTTGCGGGTAGTCAAAGGGTGAATACCAACTCTGTATGTTTGTTTCTGTACACTTAATTCTCCAGTTTCTGGGTTAACCAGCAGTTCGAATCTTCAACTGTTTTATTTTATACAGTGAGAAATTTTACGGTATCTTCAAAGGTTTGGTGCAGCTATTCAGTCGTTGATGATTGTAGGATGAATTTATATACAAAATACAATAATAAAAATGCAGGATACCAAAAAATTGATAGCAGGTTTGTGTTGGTCAAAACTGTTTTACTACTTTGAAAGCAAAAAAGAAAAAAAAAGGAAAACTTGTTTCTGTTATGGGGGGATGCTTCTTCAGAACAAGTTCTACGTGAAGGATGCTTTCTTTCGTTTTCAGATTTTTCTCTCGGTCATTTCTGTCACGTCTGTGAAAACACCCCAACCCCCTCTTTTCTATCTTGCTATTTCAGCATCAGTAGATGTAGATGCCCACTGAGGGACCCATTATCTGGCGCAAAGCTTTTAGAGGCTTAGGCCCACGCTAAGGACATTCACACAGTATCCTATTGTTAAATAAATGGTACAAATCGTGTCACGTTCCAATACACTACCATAAAATATCCTCTTCTCTAACATTGAATTATGCTTCCATTTTCATTTTCTTTTTCCTTTTTTTTTTTTGACTTCACCGTGTCTTTAAGGTAATGTTTACTGAAGAAAGCTGTTAAACAAGTTCTTTTTGTGGCCTTTATTGAACTGAACTGAACTGAACTGAATTTCTTAACTAGTCGGTGGAGAGCCATAAATTTGCTGGGTGGTTTTTGCCTCTCTTTCTACAATTGTCTAGTTGGAAATCAAATCCATGCCTGGGAACAGGTCATAATCGTGGACATCACCAGATGGCCTTTTGAAAGAGGTAAATCAAAGGAAGAAAAGTATACTTTAGCTTAAGGTTTTCCAAAAAGTGAAAACAATCTCTATCTGTAGGAGACAGTGATAGACACCCATTTAAGAAAAATGGTCCCTTGAGCTTTGATACTGATAGAGAAAACAAACATGGAAGTTCAATCGATTCTCAATTTGAAAAGGATCAAGTGAAAAGCTGACTGTGTAAAAAAGAGAGAGAACAAATCCCGGACATCCAAAAGATATTAGGATTTGAAACTATTGAGTCACACGCACGCTCCATGAACTTAATGGTGTTAAAGTGTAGTTACAAAACCCTTATTGAAACTTGAAGGTAGACAGAGGTAAAGAATGCTATCAATTGTATACAGAGAAAAGTCACAAGCTACAGATCCATAATAACTGAAGAATATATGTAAGAAGAGAAGCCCTGGAACAAGCCTTATTCTCCAGTAATGCCTGTGTTTGATGAACAAAATGATGGGAATTGAAGAAGCTTGAATCAATCACAAATATTATACTGTAACATAATGCCGAAAGGTTTATGTATCAGACACATTTACAATATCAAAAGAAAATTAAAAAAAAAAAATTACAGCACACACCTGTGGTCAGAACTCAACAAGAGAAATTTCTGACCTAGTTCATATTGGAAATGTCGACATCTTTGTCTCTTTCATTGAATTTAAGTTTCAACGTGTTACGTACAGGCTACAGGGTTTGTCCAAAAGCCACTGAAAATCTCTGCAGATCCTTGGTATATATATCTGAAGGTTGAAAAGCTAGTGGGTGCTGGCTATGGTGCCAACTAGTACTTGACTCGTCTGTTATGAAGCCTGTTTCTGGTTTAACCTCACTGTAGATAGATTGAGAGGTTTGATTCTGCACTGCGTTTCCTAGAAAAAACGGGGTGTTAAGATACTCAGACCATTTTACGTCTTCTTGTTCTACTTGTAAAGGTACATGAGCATCTTTATCAGCCTTCGCAGACTCTGCCAGCCCCCACGTTAGAGTGCCATTCTCAAGGAAGTTAGTGTTGCTTTGTAATTGGATATTACTACTGCTACCATTGCTTTTATTTCCGTAGTTACTGAAGGTACTGGCTTCCCAGTTCTGAACCCCATCAATATCGCCAGAGGATATGGAAGGATTATTAGACTGGAGACTAATACTGGGCTTTACATGTGTTGGAGTTGGGAAAATTGAGCTTGACACGGAATGGAGCATAGTGCAGGATGTTGTGCTAGAATTAAGCTCTGACATCAGCTGGGAAGAAGTGGAACTTGGTATGAAGCTAAGAGAGCTGTTGGGATTTGCAGAGAGCCCCATATTTGGTCCATAGTTCAATTGCTGGAAAGAGAAATATCCCACCATATCAGACGATCTGCAACTGGTGATGGAGTTGTCATGGCAGGCACCAAACCTAGCTAGGAATAATTCCTGGGTGGGTGGGGTGCTGGTCAAATTACTGCTGCTACTGTTGCTATTGTTGATCTTAGAGCTAGTAGAAACTTTCAGTGGGTATCGCTCCGCAGGCATGGAAGATGGCTTGGGTTTTGCTGGCTCAACCAGACTCACTTCATTGGATCCCACCGAGGCTTTCTGATTGCTTTTGTCGGCTGTAGGTGGCTTGTCCTTATCGTTCTCAACCTCAGAGAGTGGCTTGTGGGTGTTTGGGTCAATGCCTCTTTGCTTGAGCTTCTTCTTGAGGCAGGAATTCCATAGATTTTTTATCTCATTGTCAGTTCTTCCCGGTAGCTGAGCTGCTATCTGTGACCACCTGATAAAGCAGCAAAGCACATAAAAACCATAGAACAAGAACAATAATAATCTGAATGGCTAAAAGTCAAAAGTAATACTAATAACTATTAAAAAAAAAGAAAAGATAAAAGGCCTTGTGAAATATATAGTTAGTTCCTCAACTGAAACATAATTCTACCTGTTGCCAAGGACTGCATGGAGTTCAATTATCAAATTCTCTTCCTGCTGTGAGAATGCTCCTCTCTTCAAATCAGGCCTCAGGTAATTTATCCATCTCAACCTGCAGCTCTTCCCACACCTTTGCAAACCTGGCATATACAATACACACACACAGATTGAGAACACTGCAATATCGATAAAAGAAAGTGTAGAAACAATATATAGTAGTACTACCAGCTAGTTTGGGGACCGAGCTCCAACATCCATGGCCATGCTTGGTGATGTAATTCAAAAGCTTCTCGTCTTCCTCTGGAGACCAGAGGCCTTTCCGTAGCTTCTGCTTATAGCAGCAAGAGTGCCTTCCCATGTGCACTTGAACCCACCACCAATGCTTTGGAAACTCTTTTTAAAGCGGCAAACTCTCCTGTCTAGACCTACGTGGACAGTCAGGAAGAAGACAGAAGCTTTTATATGAATTCTAGGAAACGAGAGGGAGGTTTGGGGTGAAGGGAAGTCTTAAGAGGCCCTTAAGAGTTAAAAGAGGTTTTGACAAGCATGTTGAGAAAATAAAATGGCAGCTTGATAGGGAATCAAATAAATAGGAGGAGCCTTAGAGAAGAGAAAGTTGTACAAGGGGGGTCATTGGACAGTGCAATTTTTGAATTTATATCTGACTTTCCTCAACTGGGCTCCTCTCCCTTCTTCACGGGACAGTCCATATTATCATCGGGGTCCCACTGCTTGAAAAAATTGTAAGATATTACAAGAGTATTGTTCTCATTAAATTTTTAATCATCAAATATGATTTATTTTTTAAAATATTTTAATTTTAATCTAACAATGTTTAGTGCTACGTGTTATATTTTGAGTGAAATGATGTAATATTCCCCGAATACTTAAAAGTCTCACTACTAGGTTTCATCATTTCGGACCCTCTTGATGCCACTGTTCCTATCCATCGGATGCATGGGATAGGACCTCAGAAAATCGTATGGTTTGAGCCTTAATTCATATGATATCTCCTTTGGTCTTTAATAGAAAGGGACTGCTCTTGGGTGGGGGTTCGAGATCCCCCACATGCCATTTTCTCATTCTTCAAATTAGATCCCAACAGGGGTTTCTTTAATATTTTTTAAAAAATATATGGTTTGACTTATATATGAATGTCCCATTAGGGGCGAGGCATTTTCTTAACTTGAGAGATATCATATTTTGATAGGAAAAAAGTTCTCATCCTCATAAGACAGCGAATCAATTCTAACTGATAGGTATATGCCAATTTAGGTAAGTAATTACTACAAAGCTAGCTAGGAAGGTTTTTCACTTTTCGACCTTGGTGGTTATGTACCATGCCGCTTAGACCCGAGAGTTCTTATCTCGTGTGTTTGAAACTTTTTAAGTGTGACGAAATGTCCCCATTCCCACATGATTTAGTAAGAAGAGAGAGAGAAAGAGAGCCAGGGAAACAAGAACTTTGTATGGAATTTGAAGGAGTGGCTTGGCTAGGCTAAGCCTTCTCCAAGATTAGTAATATGAAGTATAAATTAACCACAAGATTTGAGAAGGGCAAATTTCTCGTGGACAAGTAAAGCCTGAGAGTGGCAAAGTGTGCAAACAAAGTATACTGCATTAAATTGTTGATAACAGAACCTTCTCTAGGTTCTTTTGTTCCCTTTGGTGTTAATACTTGAAATTTTGAAAACTCTATGGCCCTTTCCTTTCCTTTACTAACTTTTCTGCCAGATACTCTTCGGTAGAAAACTGCCTTCTCTTCTTTTTGGCATTTTGGGATGATTTTTCAAAACTATGATCGTTTGGAAAAGTTTCATCATTTGGGTACAAATACAAAATTGCTTTTGACATCTGAGCAGGTTAAGGTCATATTTCTTCCCTTAGAAACTGCTGGGAATTCAACCAACTATCCAAATGATTCATCTTTTTTGCAATTTGAAAATTACGTATCCTTTTAATTAAATGTGGATTTCTTCAATTTCAAATTTCTGACTTCATACGACTTCTGTGGCTGTGTGGAAAGATACTAAAACCGTTGTTTTTTTTTTTAGTTAGGGTACTAAAACCATAGTTAATAATAGAAATAAACAACTGTACTTCTATATACAAATGCGACTATCATAATAACGCAATTGTCCCTAGTTCACTGAAGCCTGAATTTCTGATTTTATATATATATATGAAAGCAGACAATTTTGGATGATCAATTATACAAACCGCAGGCACGCTCAGATGGACAAAACTTTTATTGCAGCCTGCTATTGATCACTAGTTGAGTTCTTGTATGTATAGTTTGCTCAAAAATATTTTCTTCTAGCTTAGCCTACATGAAAAATAAATCCTACTGAAGAAGATACACAAAATCTTACTTACCAGGAGAAAATGTTGTTGGAACAAAGGCGTTGTCACTTCAAAAACACAAGAATGGGAGGCCAAAAATGACTGGGAATTATTCATCTAGGTGGTAGCCATTGCATAGACACGATACAAAATATCCAAATTATTATGAGACAAAGATAAAAAGATTTTGTGTTTGGGAAGAAAAGGTTTAACGATTATGGTCTAACAGTAACTTTTGCCTCTCTAGGGACAAATCATGAAAGAAAAGCAGAGAGATCACAGGTCCAAAAAGGCCACTGTTTATGTGTCATTTCATGAGCTTTCTGACTTTCATTAGATAAAGTCAATTTTAATGGTCATGATTTAAACTACGAGATTCGTGCCATCAATGGATGATTCCTCAATGTGTAATAATAAGGGGAAGGGGGGTTGAATTGTTGCATGTATGGACGGAAATACGCTCAACTTGAGCTTGAGTTTGGCTGCTGGAGAAATCCAAAAACTAATAGAAAAAGAAAATGGCATCACCAGTTAGTTATATCAGGAACTAGTTACTATGCATGCTCACATAAGGACATGGTCATCAATTGGTAAAATAATCAATTCCTAGGCATAATTAAGCTTCAAATCATTTCAAAATAGGAAAACTTAGAAGACAAAAATAACGGTCTTTGCATGTGTGTAAAGTAATGTAAATTAACATTAGATTGAAACGGTGAGCTCTTTATTTTTTTTTAAGAAAAGAAAAACACAATTCATATCTTGGAGTAGAAGTAATAAAGGACAGTTGTAGGAATAATAAATTAAACTTTTCAATTGTCTTTCTTAGATGGCACAAATTGCACAATATTCTCTGCAAGTTATTCATGGCACAGAAACATCCAAACAAGTAATTTGTCTTCAAGTGCTTGATTTTTCCATGAACACGTTCTGAACTCGAAAAAGTATCCTCTTAATACTAAAAAATTATATTAGTGATATTAATATTGATATCCTTCTGTGATAGCCTGTCTCTTGGTTCTGACATTGTGAAGCTTCCATGGCCTAAGCCATGTCCTAATTCAGCCATCCAATTGGACATTTGAATTATAAATAAGACCTCCATGGGGAGATGCTTGTAATCTCCATACCTCATCATGCGCTTGTAGGCTTATCTTATATTTCCCATATGAGCTGTTCAGCAAAGTCAAACTCCAAAGATTGTAAACTGTTTATACTTTCCATTACTCTTGCTGCTTCTATACGTTAATAATATGTGTCGGCTTCGTTGTCCTTTATCTATTTATGACAAAATAATCAATTGGGTCATTTAATTAGTGACCAAAATGAAGTGGTCTGCTACGTAATTGAACCAATGTTTTTCTAGTCGTCTTCTTCCTCTTTTTTCTTTGCTTCCCTTAAATCAAATATTGATGTCTCTGTTACTGGGAATCAATCTCTGACTGCAAATGATTGGAGCATATGAAACCGTTAGAAAAACTTGAATTTGTTGGTGATGTTGTGAGAGATGTTGCAGCACTTGAAAGATGAATAAGATGATAATTGGTTACACAACTGATCCAAAGTGTGTGTATACACTAAGCTTTAGGTTCGATTCGCCCCCACCAATCTTGATATATTGGATGCAATAGAGTTCTTGGCGAATCCTTTCATGATACTTTTGATTCCTTAAAGTAATTTGCAAATACACTCCAAGTTTATCAATCAATTTTATTTTACAAAATAAAGTTTCCTCAGTCACTTTTATGCACTAGAGAAGAGAGAAAATAACTTAGATAAATTTAGGAGAAATTTGATAATGCATGGGTAGATCAATTTTTTTGATTTTTTTCTGCATGCAGAGTGTCTTTATTTATAGAGTAACTCATACTACTTAATAAAGAGAAACAATTTTTCAAAAAGGTTAACAATGACCGAACTAAAATTTTTAAATAACATTTGTGTTCAAAGTATAACACAAGTGACTAAAAAGGTGTACTTTTTCACCATCAAATCCCACTGGGTGCGCATTGTTCTGTCATTTATTTGAAACGGGTACCAAATAGTCACCAAGTATTAATTTTTTTTTAAAGCAATTTTTCAACTTTTATTTTGAAAATCTCTCACAACAGCAATATTTTAACAAAAACAATGAAACTTACTTTCTTATAATCAAAGTTTAGTGTGTGGAGGCAAATATTCGCTGCCAGGACAGAAGGTAAGGTGGCAATTTAATTCTTGTTAGAACAAAATTGTTCAAGAAACACGCATGTATGGAAGGACTGGTTCATGGTATCTGTTCCCCCCCAACCCCCCCCCCCCCCCTTCTCCTCTCACAACAGCAATATTTTAACAAAAACAATGAAACTTACTTTCTTATAATCAAAGTTTAGTGTGTGGAGGCAAATATTCGCTGCCAGGACAGAAGGTAAGGTGGCAATTTAATTCTTGTTAGAACAAAATTGTTCAAGAAACACGCATGTATGGAAGGACTGGTTCATGGTATCTGTTCCCCCCCACCCCCCCCCCCTTCTCCTTCCTTTTTCAAACTAAGCCTTAGTCACAGAAGGCAAGAGCCAATAGGTATCTCAAGCTCTCTTGAACCATTCTGATAATCAGAGGCAGACAATGCTTGAGACAAATCTAATCCAAAATCACTTGTACACTTTGCTGTGTATTTGTCTCACAAGTTGCTGAGCTGGGATTCCTTTGGGAAATTCGAATATGTATGGAAATTTTAGTAAATGGAGCCCCGGTCCCCCAGTTTTTCTGCATCAAAGGAAAACTGCATAAGAAAAGAATTATGTGGCATTATTGTCAATGAGAATATGTGATATTAATCTTGGTAGGCCATACATACCTAAAATCAAGCTTTTTATTTAGGTCCATTGCATAGTGCCACAAATGAAGATTAAAGAAGGATAAAAGCCCCCTTTTTTAAAACAAAAATTTGTTTTCAATTTCGCTTCAAATTTGTCTAGAAAATCATTGATTACTAATGTTGAAAGAGAACAGCAATAATCTTGTCCTTGCAATAGGAGCCCTCCCTTAAACAAGACGGTCCTAGCAATTATTCATAAACGCCCTCCGCCTGGACACATTGAAAGTCACTTGGTCTTAGTCCAACTTTATTCCAAGTACCTGAGAATTCTTTCCAAATTTAGAAGTTGAAGACATAGCCCAAAAAATCTAAAGGGAACGTCGAGTTCAGTGTTTTATTGCAATTTAAGAGCTGAAATTTTCAGGCACTAACCAAGTTACAGACAATGTAGAACAATTGGTAACAACCATACCACTTAAATTGGTATTCTATTGCTTCAATGACATGATATGGTTGGTAACAGTTTCAGAGCTAAAATGTCTATTTGGTCTTCTCATTCTTTGTTGACTACATAAAGCTGAAGTATAATTTGGTTTTACAAATTATCTTCTTTATAGAAACTTTCCTGGAACTGCTGCCAACTTGAGGCATATATTCTGCAAAGCCTATCTTATCTTGTGGTAGGTTTTGATAACAATTAGAACTACTAACGATTTTCATCATTTTAACAAATGCAAACGATGGCATCCAAGTAAAGCAAAAGGTATGATTTGAAAAGCTTAAAGGCTTATAACTACAATGTTGATGGGAAATTTGTGAAGCGAAATTCATGAAGAGAAAGATTTGGAAGATCATAATGGGCATTTGAACGAGAGGGAGACATAATCCACTTGCCCTTGAAAAATGGAGATGCCTCTGCATTATCCTTAAAACCATCTTTTCCTAATTTAATTATACAACAGACAACTAATTGACAAGAAAGAGTAATTGTTATGTCTCATTATGTGATGAAATAACCTTTCTTTGCATAGTGCAATTGCAATAGTTATCTATTTGCAACTATTTGATTAAAATAGCTACATGGAACTGTAGAAATAGTTGCTAGTTGCAACCACCACCAAGTTAAGTTTAGTTTGCAAAATTTGTCTGTCAAAGTTCCCACCAAAACTATTATTTGGCGTAGTCCCTAAAGTGAGTGTCTTTCTTAAGTATGGCCCCAGGAAATCGGGAGACTATAACAGAAACGTGTTATTAACATTGCAAATTAAGCAGAGCAAACATTCTTTCACAATTTTATGAACAAATACGGGATTTCAACAGTTTGTGTGCTTACTCCTTAAGATTAAGAATAGAATATCTTCCTTAGTTAAGTAATTAGGAAGTTCGTACAAGTAGAAGTATAAGTAGTAGAACCATGATGGAACAGAAATTGTGGCCGGCCAGCTCCCACCTTGATTTGTTGGATAACTGAAGCTAGTAAGGTTCACAAAAGTTCCAATCCGAGAAGACCTCAAGTTATCCTGCTAAATTGGCCCATTAAGGCTGGCTGGAAACACAAGCACATGCATATTTCATATTTCATAAGTTTTAGCTAACAGCAACTTAATTACCTTTTGTCTTGTCAAAACAATAAGCGATGATGAAAAGAAACATGAGTGTCTCTTTCATGACGTTGCTTTCCATATATGGAAGATTAATAATCATTATCATGTTAAACTCTACAATTCATTCCTCATTAATCGCTGGGATTAGTTATTTTATTGAGTGTAGAACATGTAAGCATCTAGGAAGTGATTTAGAGTAAAATTGAGAGAAGAAGATCCAATAAACACAGGAAAATGACTTCAATAACAAGGCGAAATTATAAGATTTTTTTAATGGCATATAAGCCCATCGGAAAAAGCCCTAATCCCAATCAATTATCAAAAGCTTTGTCTGGTTGAAATGTTCCTTTGTACCCCATCCTTGAATAATTACCTTTTCACTTTTGCTTTGTAGTGGGAAATGATAATCAACTTTATTGCTACATTTACATCATTACTTCTGATTTTGGGAGAGAGATTATGCCTGTACATGAACTATTTGAGATTCTAATAGGCATATGCTTCAGGAGTTGAGTCTTCTCAATCAATCTGATTTCAGAACTTGTGTTGAGCTCGGGGAATACTTAACAGATTTTGATTAAAGGGGTCTAATCAAACTCAAAAAAGAACTTTCGGGAAAACTAGTGCCAGACATGAGACAACCCAAGATCTAATCTAGATGTTTACTTTATAATGCAACTGCATACATCGAAGCCAACCCATAATTTTTATGTCCTCAACATGCCTCTGTACCATTGTGCACGTAATGTGAGAATTATTACACTACTCTACTACAAACACACATGACACATAATTAAATTTTAAATATTATATAATAAAATTTAAATTAAATATGAAACTTAAAAAATTACTAGGAATATTGCTGTCAAAGTACATAATTATTTTTCGCATAATGTCACCATCTTCTTGCTCACATAGCTAGCTTTTAGATTAACTTTCAGTTAGAGATTTGTTTTTTCTTTTTCAATCTTATTACCATATCCTCTTTGATCCATTTACAAGTTTTACCTACATTAGAGTTAGTTGTATTTGCATTATTAGGCAGCATAGAATTTCCGAGGGAGCTTCTTATGTTGATTCTAATTTATACCATGCTATTTTATTTTTTTTAAATTACTAGAAATCCCTTTTACGCAGGAAGAGGGTTTCTCTAAGTTATTGATTCCTTCAACAAATTTGATACTAAATTGGTCAATGACTCTTACTTAATAACTGTGACACTAATTTCTTTTGGACATGATCGCAATTAGGAGACTCTCCTAATAATCGTCTGTTCCAAAGATCGAACTTGTATCCTTACCTTTGGAGTGTAACTCATTTACCACCGCACTCAACACTTGTTGGTATTATTATTTTTCTTTTAAGTTGTAAGTTATAATGGCAAGTGATTTCACTTGTTAGTCCGAAATAGATCAAAGGTACTGAAATTCCATGCATGTTGACGGTCAATTTCACTAGATTTTGCATTATTCCTTGTCCTGTACTTCACATACAGTAAATCTGAATTGACCAAAAGGTAACGCTAAACAGAGAACCAGTGGAAAGTTTTCACTGCAAATAGGTTAGAAAGAAGGACCACTTGAGTTTCCGGTGTGCTACCCAATGGCCAAATGAGAAATGACCCTAGATTCCTAGTACCAGAAGAAGTGAGGGGACTAGGTAAATCAAGTTAAAGACGCAATAGGTTTGAGAGGCAAGAGAATTTGAAATGAGGAATCCCTCTAGTACAAGGGGACTTCAATTCTAGCTTATTTTGAGGAATCATCTCATACACTTGCACTAGATTGTTTTGGCACATTTCTGGCAGAACTCCAAACTATTGTCTTGGGAGCTTGATAGAACGCATACAACTTTTATGCTACTAGATAACTGGTAACCCATTAATTACTTACAAGCGAGCTCCCTCGGGAGACACAAAGACTCTACATAGGGTCCGAATTTCACACAAAGTTTATCATGTACAAGGACTTTATTTCTATCTCTCCACATGATATTGTCATAAGAAAAACTCATGTAAGAAGATCTAAATCCATCTCTTTGTATCATTAACATCAACTCATGAAAATGATCTCAGCTATCGAAATATTAAGGATAATACTATTAAACAATTATATAGGTAGTTTTATTTAAATTTAGTAAACAAAAAATTATAGGGATTTGGATTTTTAACAAGAGTCTGACACTTTCATCAGTTTCATTATATAAGAGAAACATACAAATTTTATATTACATAAACCTACAACTTTTTTTGTGCGGGGGCTCACAATTTTTTTGGTAAAAGGGGGCTCAAATTTTAAACAAGAGTATATTGTTTCCTTTCTCTTTAGAAAATAACACTATAATCTTTTTTTTTTTCAAAAAAAGAAGATTTGTATTTATGTTCATAGAATTTAGAAGTGCTACTTAAAGTTGTGAATGCAAAATCTGTATAAGTAACACACTCATTATTATTATTATGACCCCGTTGGCCCCCTCTGCAAAGCTTAATGCACAACGAAAGACTGGTAAGGGCTCATCGACTGTGAGAATATGGGTCATATTTCTTTTGGATGCATTTGTCAAGTGAGGTCCATATAGATTTTCAAGTAATCAGGGCCTGACAAGCCTGCACGATCAGGTCCTTATTTTTACCCACACAAAACTAGCGGAATTTCCTTGGGCTTAACAGTATCCTTCACTTTCTCAAAGCAAAAACAGCACTTTTCACACAAAAGAAACTAGAGTTTATGAAAACAGGCTCAAATAGTCAAGGACTATCTTGACTCTTATGTGGGTACACCGTACACGAATGGGCTTAATGGAAGTTTCAAGAGTTGGGAGACTTGTAGCAGCCCAATAAATGAAGAAGGTGGGGTTTCTTGTATCTCTACAATAAAGACGTCATAGTTTTTCGCCAAATCTGCATTGTACACTATAGTTTTTAAGAAGAGACCTGGCAGCTGTCATGATACTTGCTAATCAAATTTACTAGTTTGCAAACAAAAGAGGGTTATAAAGATGATGAGGTTAAGGCCAAAAAAAGAAAGAAAGACAGATGATGAGGGTGGTTTTCCCCATGGTTGGCTCTAAAAGTATAAAAAATGTCGAATTGAAAAGTGAAAACAAAATGGAAAAACTATAGTGAAAAGAACTGATCATTTTTACAGCATTGATCAACCGCACGGAGTATTATAATGTTGAATGGAAAGCAGAATATGTAGTTTTAAATACATTATACAACGCATTTAACATATGCATGGCATTCTTTATGCTTTTGTTTTTTTCTTTTTGTTTTCTTCGTAATCCTCAATTTTTTTGTGACATTGTTCAATCTTGATTTATTGAAGACAACAAATAATACATAGTAAATATAATGCCTTTCGGAAGCACCGTAACATCACGCATAGAAAGTTAAGCAAAATTAATTAATTCGCAAAAAAAAAAGGAGAGGGGGAATGAATACTCAATGGTGCCTAACACGCGAACACCAATAATGTTTTCAAGGGACATGGGGCAGCATCATTTTCATTAGAGTGGCATGTCTTAATCTAAGTTTGAAAATCAAAGCAAAATCTACCATCCGGTCCATCCCCAACGTGGAACGAACATGACATTTAAATCGTTAGGAAGTGAACTTATATATTTTAATTTCATATCATTTTAAGTGAATTATGCTAATTTTCTTTAACCCTTGATGCTTTGGAACAGATATCATACGAGATCATACTAGACTGCCCCTAAAGGTACATCTTTAACTTTCGGATAAATTCTAAATTATAATCATGGCATTAGTGAACACAACTATTTATTAAATATCCTGATATTTTTTTTTGTATATTATATTTGTCTACATCCTTCCATTTTTAATATATGACTAGTTCAATTATTGCAAAAGAGAATTATAGTGTGTGGATTATTGTACAAGATTTTGATGTAAAAATGAAATAATGTCCAAGAATAATTTCTCACACGTTGATTATGATAATATCATAATAGAATTAGAAATAAGAAATTGGCTTAACAAAACTGACAATAATGAAGTTTTAATTAAAAGAAAGTTGAATAAGATTATTACTTAATATTAAAGGAAGTTTCCTTTAGTTTTTGTCCAAATATAAGAATTAGTATTCACTTTATTGCTTTCATAATTTAGAGCTAAACTTCAATTAGAATTAGAAGCTTAATGATGTATCGGAGTCTCAAACCACAAGGATATCAAGTTTGACATGAGGGCCCAACATTTTTGACCGTTAAACGTAGTAGTTTCTTGCTGCTGATCTGGTCCCCAACCCCTCCAATAAAGCTTGTCACTTTGCCACTGCTCACAGCTATATAATCAACTTTTCTATTATATACTTTTATTTTTTGTTTTTAATGGAAAAACTTTAGTGGCTCCTTAATCCTAATCCTCCTAAATCATTGAGACCACCATACCAGCTCATGTGATACAGTCTGTCAAACATCTCTGTTTCTGCTTTTTTCTGTGGAAAACTAGTTGTTCTTCTTCCTAAAGTTGAATTGGCTTTCCTTCTTTTTCCTGGAGTTGTTGCCAACCATATTATTCCTCTCACTTACTTTCTTTCTTTCTTTCTCCTCTAGAAGCTCTCGACGACTTGGAAGGTCACTTTGCTCTTGGATTTCCCATCATGGCTACTGAGACTGTTGCATCTGATCATACTTCTGCTATTGATGAGGTTTGTTTCTTTTCCAAGTTTTAAAGTTTATATGATCCTGAACTTCTTCCTATAGTATCTGTACTCAAGTTTAAGTAGAAGCCACTTTGATCGAGCTTACATACCGTTTTGTATGTTTCTTTTTGGAAATCAAGCTTACACATCTTTACCCAATGGATAACTAAGAACAAATTTTGCTGATGATTTTCTTTTTTACTTTTTCTTTTCTGGATAAGAACCAGTTAGACATATAACTTCAATGATTGTAAAAATGAAAAAAGAAAATGAATAGGATCAATATCTTTCCTGATTCAAGAAGGATTTACCTGCAGTAGATAGTTATGTAAGATAGATACCCTTTTGATAATGAGATAACAGTACAAGCCCAAGGTACCAATGTTGTCAATTCGAAAGATACCTTCAGCAAATATATGTTCATGTTTATGATAGAAAAAGCTATGTTCTATAGATATGGATTTATGGCCAAAAAAGAAACTAGATATGGATTTGGTGCACGATCAAGGTGGGGATATTTGTAATAGAGAAATAACTTGATGAAAAGCCAAAAAGAAAAAAAATTGTACAATGTTTTCAATGATTCCCTTCCTCTCACAAGGCTCTTTTGTGCAAGAAGAGTGTTAGACAAGTTCGAATTAAGCAGCATGCAACGTTTCCCATCATTTAAACCGTAATGTTATGGAGATTATTTACTGCAAACTTGGAAATTATGAATAAATTAAAGAACAGAACAGCAGTAGACCAAAGATTCACTAACAAGATTTCTCCTATATTGGAACTCTGGTGGTTTTGTTACCACAAGCCTTCAACAGATGCACTCATCTGCCTTTCTTGTTAATTACATAAGCATATACTTTCATGAAGCAGATTTGAGATGATGAAAAACTGTGATTTCTGTGCTTTAGTCTGGACGTGTGCTTCTTGCATGATCTGTTAGTTTCAACTTCTACCATGTTTCATAAAATGTTTCCTACTTATTTATTTACGTCCATTCTTTGTTAATGCTTAAAATGTTTCAAATGCGTATCTTCAGTGGGCACTCTTGATTTAATTATCAGTGCTTTACCATCTTTATTATATAGCAATATGAGAAGAAGGAAAACGAAGCTAATGGACAAAAGAGCGTTTCTTTATCCATTGAACATGAAGACAAACATGACAAGCCAGAGGATGCACAATGTCTAGCTTCCCCTTCGTCTAAGGAAGAAGGAGAAGCCGAAGGAGATGAGAAGAAGGTTGAGCTTACTGTAGTTGAGGTTGAAAAGTCAGATGATTCTCCAGCATTAGAGGCTTCTGCTGATGATAATTTGAAACATGACAAGATTGAGGATGCACCAGGTCCAGCTGCCACTTTATCTAAGATAGAAGGAGAAGCCGAAGGAGATGAGATGAAGGCTGAGCCAGCTGTTATTGTTGTAGAAAAGACTGATGATTCGCTGTCATTAGAGGCATATGTTGCAGACAATCTGAAGGAGGAGAAGGAACTTATTCCTGATTCACAGACTATCAGTGTCACCGAACCAGCACATGATGCAGCCAAAAGCCAGCCAGAAGAACCAACATCCACAGAATCCACTGTGAAGGAAACACCACAACAGCTAGAAAAGGAATCTACAGAAACAGAGGAAGAGAAGATACCAAAGACAGCCGACATTCCTGAAGCAACAGCTGAAACCATCGAAAAATCAAGCAGCACAACTGAGGCTAATCCTCAGATAGAATCAGAAGCAGAGCTAGTGAAAGAGACTGAAAATTTGGAAACTAGTTCTCAAAAAGTAGAGACGCCTGAGCCCGAGATTACACAAGTGCAGGAAAAAACAGAAGAACCAGAAAAGGAATCCCAAGAAAAAGCATTAGAGGCTGAGCAACCACACACGGTTGCAATTCCTGAACCATCAGCTGAAACCAACGAGAATCAGAGTGATGCCATAGAGGAAAAAACAAGAGAGCCAGAATTTGATGCAGAGGTATTGAAAGAGACCAACAACCACAAAGCAGGCCCTACAGAAACAGAGAAAGCAGAACCTGTGGTTACTAAAGTTGAGGAAAGCCCAAAAGAACTAGAAAAGCAATCATTCGAACAAGAGGAAGAGGAGCAACCAAATACAGTTACAATTCCTGAACCATCAGCTGAAACCAACGAGAAACAGAGTGATGCAATAGAGGAAAAAACAAGAGAGCCAAAATTTGATGCAGAGGTATTGAAAGATACCAACAACTACGAAGCAGGGCATACAGAAACAGAGAAAGCAGAACCTGTGATTGCTGAAGTTGAGGAAAGCCCAAAAGAATCAGAAAAGCAATCATTCCAACAAGAGGATGAGGAGCAACCAAAGACGGTTGCAATTCCTGACTCAGCTGAAACCAACGAGAAACCGAGTGATGCCATAGATGAAAAAACAAGTGAACCAGAATTTGATGCAGAGGTGTTGAAAGAGACTAACAACTACGAAGCAGGGCCCACAGAAACGGAGAATGAAGAAACTGTAGTCACTGAAGTTGAGGAAAACCCAAGTGAACAAGAAAAGCAATCATTGGAACAAGAGAAAGAGGAGCAGCCGAAGACGGTTATCCCTGAAACTGCAGCTGAAAGTGCAGAGGAACCTGGTGATGTAGTTGAGGTTCACCCTCCCAAAGAGTTAGATATTGAGTTGGTGAAAGAGACTGGCAACTCAGAGTCAGAAGCAGTGCCTGGGAAAGCAGAGAAACCAGGCCATATAGCTGTGGTTCACCCTCCCAAAGAGTCAGATACTGAGGTGGTGAAAGAGACTGGCAACTCACAGCCAGAAGCAGTGCCTGGGAAAGCAGAGAAACCAGGTAATATAGTTATGGTTCAGCCTCCCAAAGAAGAGTCAGATATTGAGGCAGTGAAAGAGACTGGCAACTCAGAGTCAGAAGCAGGGCCTGGGAAAGCAGAGAAACCAGGCCATATAGCTGTGGTTCACCCTCCCAAAGAGTCAGATACTGAGGTGGTGAAAGAGACTGGCAACTCACAGCCAGAAGCAGTGCCTGGGAAAGCAGAGAAACCAGGTAATATAGTTATGGTTCAGCCTCCCAAAGAAGAGTCAGATATTGAGGCAGTGAAAGAGACTGGCAACTCAGAGTCAGAAGCAGGGCCTGGGAAAGCGGAGAAACCAGAACTTGTGTCTACTGAAGTGGAAGAAAAACCAAGAGAACTATTAGAAGTAGCCGAGGAAGTTGGGGAAACTAGTAAGGACATGGAAACTAAGCAAGAACTTGTGCTTGAGACCGCTAAGAGTGAGGGGACTTCAGATGACACAATCAAGGACCCAATATCACAGAAGGAAGAGAAAACTGCCAAAGAGGAGGAAACTGGCATCACGGGAAATACTGCAGTAGTTTCATTAAATGAGGAAGCTCAAGCAGCCCCTGCAAATCTGGTGGAATCTTTTCCTGGACCTGGAGTTGCAGAAAAGGTTGTAGAAGAAGATGGCAAGAAAGAATCAAGCTTGACCAATGTGATTGAAGGGGTATCCAAAGAAGTGGTTGGCGTTTTAAAATATCCTGAACAAGATTCCACTGTTCAGGAAGCTAAAGCTGACCTTAAAGAAGAAAGAGAGTATCCTGCTCCTACAAGTGTAGAGGAAAAGGTTGCTGTTGCAGTTGCTGTTGCTGCAAATGATGACAAGAAGGAACCAGAAACACCTGATGTTGTCGAAGGATCCACAAGAGAGGCGGAGGTCGAAATCAAAAAGGTTGAGGAACAGATTGAGGCAAAGACAGGTATAACTGAAGCAGGGGGTGCGAAGGTAGAGAATGTAAAGGGTGACAGACCTGCAGTTGATGAAATCGCTACAGCTGTAAGTGAACCTGTTAGAGAAACATTGGCATCTAAATTTAAAGAAAAAGAAGAGGAATCTATTATAACTGGAGAGGATAATTTGGAGAATGAACAAATGGAGAACCCTGTGAAAACTGAGGTTCAAGTTCCAGAGCCACCCACCAGGGAAAGTGATGCAACAAAAACATCCAAGGACCTTCCAAAAGAAACTCCAGCCAAGCCTGCTCAAAAGCAATCAAATAACATTATATCAAAGGTAAAACAGTCACTAGTGAAAGCAAAGAAAGCTATCACTGGAAAATCTCCATCCTCCAAAAACCTCTCCTCGGAGGCCAAAGGCGATATTAAAGTCAAATAATGGGGTGGACTGAATAAGTTTGCAGAATTTACAGAGATGCTTTCTTTCTCATTATCGTGGTGCATAGCATTATATCATACTTGTTGGTTTCTATACTTCACTATTTTCTCTTGAATTTGTTTGAACGCAAAGAGGTGTGCAGAGTGCAGTGTATATAGAAGATCTAGGCCATGATTTAGGCAGTAGCAGTACTGTAAAATTTGATTTTCTTCTGCTTTATTAATTTGGATATATGCATTGCATTGTGTTCTTGATTGTTGTTTATAAACGATGGAAGCGATTTTAAATTCGTGGTGTAAAGGTGACTTGTTCTTTCTGTAACTAACCGTGAGCATATATGACCTCATGGTGATCTACTATTGATTGTTTATTACATAACTGCTTGAATCCTTGTGTGTCCATTTTGCTTACTGGCTATACGAGCCTTCGCCACTCACAACCAGATTCTCCTTCACTACGATAATTGATACATTGACTTTTTATATGGTTAGTTTACCCCATTAAATGAGGACTTGTTAGTTGGTTGGAGAACAGGAGAGAAGAATGAGATGCTTCTCAACCTTAGATAATCATGATCTACCAAATCCGAGAGATTCTTACTTTATCTAGGTATGAATTTTTCTTACACCACACTAATCATAACCATCTGATTTTGTAGGTGCTATTGATTTTATGGATCCACACCTATAGAATCCACAAAATAAGATGATAGTAACTGGTGTGGTAATAAATGAACAAAACCAACCAATCCACGTAGATAAATTTTCTCAGAAATTCTTAGATACTATACTGCTGGAGTACTCCAGAAGCACCAAGGCGACCTGCACAAGTGTGACATCACACTTGAACAGGTATCTCCATCTCAGTGCTCCTACTCCCGAAGCATGTAAGAATTTTTTCATTTTCAAAGTATATGAGGCACCACTTTTCTCTTTCCTAATTTTGCAGGGCTGGGAGGGGGAAGAAGAGATTGCCAAAAAAAAAAAGTATTATTTCATTAATCCAAAGAATCACACTATGAAAGATCTGAATCAAACATTTGAATGCATATTTGTAAGATATATAAACTTTTTACGCCAATTGATTGAACAGGTCGCTAAGTGAACGTACAAATGAGTGTCGTCTCCCAAGATACCAAAATCTGTGCAATTTTGTAAGTGCGGAAATTAGGATTCCAATGGTTATTGTGACGTGTCAGCCTCAGTGACTCTGAAGTATCGTCTGTGGTAATCTAGATTGAACTTGAAAAGATGAGAAACAAGAGATTTTGAGGACTCACATTTCTGAAAACCTGGATTCTTTTATTAGACACAGTCAATGCGGAGCATCAATCATAACCTGAAGATACAACTGAATAGTAAGTTGTACCATTATGACACTCCTTAACTTAAAATATCAATGTAAAAAGTAAAGTTGAATCTGCTTTTGTGCGCGTGCATGCGTTTAGTGATACTTATTCACAAGATTTACCAATCACAAGGTTATCTTCTTTGCCAGGATTAACAGCTCCACTGTCATTAACCTCAGAGGCATGACCACTATTATGCACCAAAGCTGATTGTTCAAATCCAGTAGTTGCTGCTTCACACTAGCATAACAAAAAGGAGAACACAAACATCAAGTGTATGATTTGCAGAAAATGACTGTGGAAACAAAATGTTTTAATTAAAGTGAAAATTGATCATGGGGACCAGGATGCACTAATATTTATGCTAAAAAGACCAAATAACCACTTAATGGTTTAGAGACCAAATAACCACTTTCGATTTTAACCTTGCTTTTTGTTCCTGCACCTTCTTTTCAGTCTCATCAAAAGTGCTCTCTCAAACCATAAAAGCTACACTTGTTAAAGTTGTGTTGTTGGCTTCCACTTGCCTAAATATGAATTTTAGCAGTTATGCAATAACAAATTGACAATCAACAATCTTAAGAACACTTACGAAATTAAGCTTCCTCTCATGCCCCTTCTTTTAGAAGTAATATCAGTTAAATAACAAGAATAATTCAGTAATTGAGAATGGTGATTTCAGGAGACCTAGGGCAGAAATGGAGAGGAATGGGCTTTCACTTTCTAACTCTATGCAATTATATATATACAACTGAATACCATGTCAGGGTATATCCGTCCATGATTGTTGTAAAAAATAATGTCATAAGGATTCAAAAAAGTGTTACGTTGATGAAAAGATGACAAAATCTTGCTTAAGATGGTTTGTTCATGTGAGTACAAGGCCAACAAAAGCCCAATAAGAATAGTTGATCATATGAATTATAGCCCAATAAACAGAGGTAGAGGAGGAAGACTAACAAAAACTCTTAAGTGAAACTTTAAAAAAAGACCTTGACCTAAATGGTCTTTTTGAAAACATGGGTTTTGGCAAAGCACAATTGCATCATTTAATTCATGTAGCTGACCCCGCCTAGTGGGAAAAGGCTTTTGTTGTTGTTGTATTGTTTGATTGTTGTAATAAATCAACGAACTAACTTGTTTGTGCTGAACCTATTTCCAAAAATATATTTATATAAAGATTCAAGAAATCTGTCAACAAACAGACCTGGGTAGACATCTGACTTGTTGAGTTACAGCCACCACTGCGTTGCTTAACTTGTGGATTCATATTTGGCATTGGATCCTTTAAGCCAGATGCTGAAGCCGAATCCACAGTCTCAACAAGTCCTGCTGTTCCACAGGCATGTAGTCCTAGAGCTGATGAGTTCATAAGAGGTCCTCCTGAAAAAGAAAATAGAGGAGCACGTGGCATTGGCATGGGAAATCCCTGGCCTGGAAACCCAAACCCTTGAGGATTTGATCTTGCCATCCCATGTAACGCAGTGGGTCCAGACATATGTGCCACAGGGAGATGAGGTCCTTGCATTTGAGGCATCTGAATCATAGGGAATCTAGAAGATCCACCGTTCATGTCAGGCATACCCATCCCATAACCCATACCCAACCCCATTTGCATGCCAACACCCATAGGTGAAAAAGGTGCCATATGTGGTGCATGCATGTGCTGCATTCCCGCAGGTAACATCATTGGATGCATATATAAACCAGCTCCCATTGACATAATCTGCGTAAAAAGATAGGAAACATCTCAGGCTATAACTAGATCATTTATAATCGGAAAAATTTAAACAAAAAGATGAATGCAAGAGGGGGAGAGAGAGTACTTGAACTTGGAGCTGAAGTGCTTTAAGATACTCAATTGCCTCATCCAGCATTGAAGCTTTATCCACCTTATATATGAAGTCAGAAAAACCAAAATAAATGAGGAATCAAGTATATATCAAGTATATATACATATATAAAGTATTTTAATAGTTTATGTTGAACTTCTGCTATTTTTATTACGAATATACTTAATGAAAGATCATGTTTCATATTCAAGTTGAGGATTGAAACTCGCAAACAAAAGCTGAACTTCAGTTTTGACATCTATTGCTGTAACTTCCAATAATTTGATAAAACCTTCCACAGTCCACAAGAACAAACTTCAATAACTATCTGGCTTTTTAAGTTTATAATGAACAGTCCACAATCTTATAAAGTTTCTCAGGTGTACCTAACAAGAGTGAAAACAGAAAAAGCCAACCTTATTGCAATTTGGTATGAGTTCTTGTAATGCACGCATCTTCTCATTGATCCTGTCTCTTCGCCTCTGTATTCATAAATCCAAAAGATTGCCACTTATAATCATATAAATCAGAAACAACATAAACTCGAGGGAAAGTGTGTTGTTCTATAGTTAACACGACACTTTATAAGTGGCAATCTTGGAAACAGCAGATGGCCTTGCTCACCCTTTCAGATTGATTATGCACTTCAGCTGCACGGCTTCTCTTGGAAGCTGCACCTCCTCGTCCAGCAGCTGCCTTTTTAACACCCACTGATTCTTCCTCAACATCCTTCAAGTAAAATGTTTTTCTTGGTTTATAGAGGGAAACTATAAAATAAGTAAGAAAATAATTAAACATATAAAACACAGTGTAAATCTAAGACATTAACTTACTTCACTGTGGCACTCAGAGTCCTCAGTGTCTCGACTTCTTCGCTTCAAATTTTGATTTGGGTCGTCAGAACTTCTGTCTTCACCATTGCCAGAGCAAACAGAGGAAGAGGCTACTGTTGGCTCCATACTTTTTTCAGCAACTATCTGCCCTATAATGCCACTTTCACCAAGAACTTGATTGGAAGTTTGATCAATCTTAAAGGCATCCTCTTTGCAAGCAGGGTCCGACTGTTTAGAAGCTACAGCATTCTGTTCAAGAGATTTTGGCTCCAACGGCTTCAAATCAGCCTTGGATTCCTCCACAACCTGCTGGCAGTCCATGGTTGGTTCCTTTGGACATTCAAAACTTGAATCAACAAGAGTTGATTCAGGAGGATTGCTGCTAGTTTCAGCACCACCTTTATTCTTATTTCCCATACTTTCTGATTTTGCTGAAGACAAACCAGACATCAAGCCAATGCTCTGAAGATTAGCCCTCACAATAGCAGCAGGTCTTGCAAAATGGGAAAAATTCATTATGGTGGAACCATTGCTAGGCATAATTGGATCTTGGTTCTGAATCTTTAAGCTAGAAAAATCACTTGAGGGACATGGAATCTGAGTGATTTCACCACGAGGTGCATGCTGGGTTGCATTACTTGTATTATTTTCAGTTATATCTGATACTCTGGATCTAACAGATACAAATGATGTTTGACATTGATGTGATGATGGCGTGTATAACTGACCGGTGCTAGCTTTAGGTCCAGCAGTCTCAACTTCTGCAGCTGAAGAACCTTTGGAAACATTCCCATGTTCTGAACCCGAAACATGACATGCAGAATTTTTAAGTGAGTCCCTAAATATCTGACTACCATTACTTCTTTTATCCATTAGAGCAAAATTATTTGAGGCAGGGAGCACATTTTCCGTGACCCCAGATAGTTCATGTAAGAAATCAGAACTATATTCATGTTGCAAAGAGTCATCCATTGGATAATTCAACCAAGGTATCACTTCTTCATCTTGACTCAAATCCACTTCACCTGATGGCACCGACATTGGAATTTCATTCAATCCAGAGTCTAAATCCCCAAACTTTCCCATCCTTGCATTGGTAGCATATCCTACATCTTTATCTCGACCCTTGGGACTATGAGATGGTAAGCAGTGAGATGGCAAACTCCTACAAGATGGGCTCTTTCTAGCTCTACTGGACTGACCCTGTGTTGAAATCTGACCATTTTCCCAAACCAGCTCAAAAAAATCATTCTCAGGTCTGCATTCAAACCCAAAAGGGCAGTGTTAAAACTAAGAGGAAGATAATTCAAACACATGAAGAGAAGAAAAAAAAATGACAAGGTTACAACAGCAGATGCTATTGAACTTACGCGGAAGATTGATCAGCTGCACACTCTTTGGAATCAAGCTTCCCTCTAGCCAGCCGGTATAACTCATACAGAGGCATGATGAATCGATCAATGGAAGCTCACTTCCAAAACTCAGAAATGCCTCAAACTTAGCCCCTTATTGTTGCTTCCAACATACTACTATATTAACTGGGAAACCTTTGGAAGCCAAATAAGGTTTGAAGACATGGAAACCTGACGTAAGCGACACTACACTATGAGACAATCTCTATTGATTTTAATAGGAGAAGAAGAAAGAGAAGAGAAGGCTACACTGCTTACAGTAATAATATACGAAAATAAAATCTTTCTTTTAATACCGAAGTCTTTATCAGCAAGAAACAAATTATAATACAAAATTAAATTAATAATACAGCATCAGTCAAACAAATTCTTTAAAGGCTATATATAACTATAATTATATAGATATATATCATGCACAAACCTTGCCAAGTAAAGTAAGGGTCTTTAAGACTTTAAAGATTCGATCTTATATTTATTTTTTCTAATCAGCATTCGGGTCAGCACTCAGCAGAATACAGCTAGCCACACCGCGCGCACACCCAGTTAAGTTCTATGGACAATAGTGACACTGATTCTCAGCTGAGATCAAGGGAAACCCATGTCGACACCCTTTAAACTCCTCAACTGGGCATTGAAAAAGAAACAAAATTTCGGGAAAACCTGAGTTCCTCGTGACACAATTTATATATTTTTTCCTAATCCAAATGCTGCACCAATATTTGAGTGATCATTCGGAATTAACAGCACCGGAAGTTATCAAAAAGTAATCTTTAGAGACCGCGTCTCACTCAGCTCGAAGAAAGAGAAAGGAAAAAAAAAAACCCAAAATTTCAGAAGTGGGGAACGACCCAAATGGACGCGGAAGGCGGCGAAAGATTTGCAGTGTTGAAGAGGACCAATGCAGAAAGCAGTGAAACACACGCACAAAGGGGACAGGAAGAGAGAGAAAGTGAATTAATTCAGGGGTTTTTAACCATAGTTAATAATTAGCTATCGTGGTTTAATCCAACGGTCACCTTGCAATGTATGCCATTGCCAACTGAGCCCCACCCCACCCTCCTGTTGAGCGAGTGAAACACGCGCATTACTGGCGTTATTACCCTTAATGGGTGGGTAGGTTTGCCATAGCTTGAGGCCACAATAAGATGAGAGAGAGCGAGCAGTGTGTGTCCCTATTCTGTGTACTTAGAAGAAGAGTATCATGTTTCCCTCTTTTTTATATATTATCCTTGCAAAATTGGGTATGTGTATATGAGTGCATCCATAATGCAACAACAAAATCATATCCGTATCATTATAACCTGTTTGGACAGTGACTCTCTTTACATAGATAATCTTAAGTAATAATAATCAAAATTTGTGGTTTGAAAATTGTGGGTTAAGAGATTAATAAAGTCATTGACTTGCTCATCATTTTTTTTATTTCTTAATTGACGAAAAAAGAAGGGAAAGAGCAATCTTCTTTCCCTTCGTTGTTGGAGAGACTTTATGTGTTAATTGAGTGGCGGGTTTTGATATTTGGCAATTTGGCATTGCAATCATGCGGGCTTAAGGAGTGGTGTCCTTTTCCTTTCTCTGTTTCCCTTTTGTGAGTTTTGGATTTGTTATAAGAAGGGTTTGAAATGATCGTTTGAAATTTAAAGATAGGATTAAAGGCAAGTGCATAACTAATTGGAGTTCTCTTTAAAAATTCAAGGCCCCCTGTCATCAGGTAGAATCTAAGAGATTGCTAGCCATATTATAGTTGATTTTACATGCTGTCCCCTTAATTAAAGGTCACTAGAATGTCCCTGACGCCCTTTGTTTTAAGCAAAGGTAATATCACGCACAAAGGTTTTTGTTGCCTTTTTCCAAGGATGTATTTCAGTTTATTAGTAGTTAGATAGTAATCTAGACACCCTGATCATCAACTTTGAACAAATTAGATGGAGGGTAGGGACCACTTAAACAGTTTATAAAAATGGTTTGAGATTTAAAAATTTTAAAGTTGAATAAACAATCCAGGGAAGCCTGCCAAAAAAGTGGGCATTAATAGAGAACTGAATTAGGGAACAGATTAGTTATGGGTCAACGAGATAATCGGCAAGGGATTGGATGTCTGCCTTTCTTTTAAAAAGAGAGAAAATAGTGTAGCCCCATTTTTTTAAGCAATGATATTCATACTTACAAATTTTTTACATAAATTAATGAATAACAATTAAGCTTTTAGTTTCTTTTAACAGTTTAAGATTATTTTAATACTTTTCACACACCGCCTTTTTGTAATGAATAGTTTATTATTATTATTATTATTATTATTATTATTATTATTATTATTATTATTATTATCGAGTTAATATTAACAATAACTTATGTAAGTGATATAAAGTATTTAATATGAAAGAAGCTATGTTATAAAGAAAGTGAATAACAAAAAACAATGTGTAAACGGCATTAGTGGAATGATTCAGTCCCATTACATTGTATGGAGTGTTTGACTGTCTGAGACTTTGAGCCAACACTCTTCTCCAAAATGGGATTAGAGCTACTGATGGACCCCACCATCCCAGACATGGGGAATGGGCAACGTCCACTTGGACCCTTCCTGACCCGGTAAGGGATTTGGCTCCATTCATGTGGACCTGCAATTTGTAGGGCACCTACCTTTCTCTGGTGCATGTACCATTTATCTCAGAGAGAGAGAGAATCTGAGAGCTGGTGTGAAGAGTTTGGGGTGCAGAAACTTTGCATGTCCTAAAATTGACCAAACAAAGTGATTATCATTAAGAAGAACAGAAACTCTGATCAGTAGGCGTGGATTTCACGTGCATGGATGAAATTCACGAGACAGGTAGTTTCTTTTCTTTTTTGGTCAGAATCAGATATGTGACTCATTGTGTTTGTGTGTTCCAAACTTCCCATCGACGAGACGTACGTCCGAGATTCTTGGTCCTGCAAGAGTCACTGACGCTTTGGCTAGTGCATTTGATGTGTCATTACATTGCAGGTCTGCAGTTCACCGCCATGTGTCTCTCTGCAGGGAAGGCGGCACAGGTAATTGTGTGTCGTTACAACTTGGATTTCTTCCTCTTCCAAGCACAGAGACAAATTCAGAATATTTTTTTTTTATCAATATGCTTTGATTGTATAAAATCTAGCAGAAGAATGGGCAAAGCAAATTATCATGCAAAGTGTTGGAGCTATTATGCCACATTACAATTGGGGGAACAAAATTGTAATCACAGTTGCACACAATTAAACAAAGAACTTGGTATGGGTTTGATAAAAAGAAAAACAAAATAACAAGTAAATTATATAATTTTTATGAAGCTTAATAAAATTACGTAAATCTCTTTTTATTTTAAAAATTACATTGACTGTCTTTATAAATTTAAGTGAAGGGTTTTATGTTAAAATTTAAATTGTATGTTTTTATGTATAAAAAAGTAGTTTATATTATGTCAAAATTGAAAATTTAAAGTAGGATAACTTACACATAATTTTGAAAATAATAAGATAAGGTTTGCAATTTTATTAAATTTAGGAAAGATGTATGTAAATATTTTTCATTAATAATGTGATATAAAAATTAACAACTTATACAACTGCCTAAGCATAGTATCATAAAAATTCTTTGATAAAAAATTAGAATAATTAAATGTCCATTCCACCCAATTTATGCTACCAAACAAAAAAGGTTGAGCAGTTTTATTTTTTTACTCATTATTTCTATTAAAAAAATATATCTAACACTACATGAGAAGCAATATATTATTCCATTCTTTCAATCTTTTTTTTTTTAACTTACTAAAATGTCCATTCCAATCACTTTCTATTGTGTAGTACGAAGCACAGCTTCCATTACGAACGCATATTCTATAAATTTATCCCAAGACTAAGCACAGAAACAACCTTAAAAATCTGATGAGGCGTGGAAATTTTTAATCTACCACAACCACAAGATAGCTAAGCATACCTTATATGAATATAAACCACCATATGCCGCCCACTATCTAGGGAAAACATTCAAACAGGTTATTTTTATAAGCGTGTTTTTCGAAGATCCCAATTAGAAATCTCAGAGATGCAAATTGGAAACAAAGAAATTCCATTGTCTGATACAGGATGTTCACCAAACAGAGGATAATGTTAATAAATGGTTACCTGAATGATTAAAGAGGAGGGCCTACCTGATAATTTATAGTAGTCTTGGCAGTCCGCCTAATAAGTTGGACCAAATATGAATCATGCTCTCTCACTGCTAACCAATTCTGCAGGCAATTGTGTCTGCTTCTTTGCAGTCTGCACATGACCGCTAGACCCATCTAACATGCACGGATTTTTTTATGACAAATCTTAAATCACTGCTTGCTCAGGATCATATATTGAAGCAAGGTACTGTAAACAACAACCAGCCTATTTTTATCACTAATATAATCTACGGTGCTATGAACAATTTAATAATGTTCCATTCATAACAAGCATGGCCTTCTATATCATGTGCATTAATGAAACAAAATTACAGTTATAGCATTCTTAGACAGATACTAGTACCATATTTAGAATAAACTATGTTGATAAGACAGTTTCAGTTCTGTATCTATAGTAAATCCCCTAAGAATGTCTAAGAGCAGCAGCACTTCAGAAAATTGTAATATTATTTTCATTATAATCGTTGCATACTTGCATTCTTGTGCATGGATATGCGCTTCAAAGAAAACAGCAAAGCATGCATTAGAGAAGAGAGCAACAGGCCAACAGCAGCAACCATTATGTTAACAAAATGCTCAAAACGTGTCATTTTTTCAAGGATGTGAAGCGCCCACTTACTCTTATTATATTATCCTGCCCATGATGCTTTGAAGTTTGAGATTAATAAAACGAAAATGTTTCTTGGACATCATTTTTTTTACATAACTTTTACATTTGGTTAACTATGAGTAAATTATTAGTTAATTAAGTATATCGTTTGGTTAATGAGTTTTGGTAACCAATCTCTTACAAGCTAGTACTCTATTAACTAAACAATATATTTCATTAACTAATAATTTGTTCAGCATTAACCAAGTCTGTAAGTAATCGATTACCAAAACTCATTAACCAAATGATATACTATATTAACAAAAAATTTACTAATTGTTAATCAAGTGTAAAACTAGTGTAAAAAAATGATGTACAAATATCATTACTCTTAATAAAATTAACTCGACTCAGATGGCAGAGCTCAGCCAAGACATCTGGAAAGCATCAACTTGAAGGTACCATGTCACAATATCAATCTTTTAGAAAGAGTTAATGAGTGTGTTTTAAATTGATCTATAGTAAAAATATCGAAGAACAAAATCTAATTGGGATTCTTGAGATGTCACTTTCAAACAGTCAAGACTAGTGGTGGTTAATCCAAGCCAGACACCACAAATAATCAAGCACAAGCAACAAGAATAAGAAAAATTTACTTCTGTACAGACATATATATACCTATATATAGTTGCATATCTTTCAACCCATGAAAGTCATTCTTCTCTTCAGCAGAAACGTTTCATATCAGTTGCACTTCTATGTACAGACTGTTATATGTTGTTGTACTGATGTGACTCATTAAGACAGTGCAAATGATCCAAAGAAAAGCCCATTTGATTTGCTGGTCGCCTATCCTTCTATGAAGTCAGATATATTTTCGATTATTAAAAAAAGACAAGTTGAGAGTATACATGAGATACGGTTATATATGGACATACTAGTGTAGTCTAGTAATGCAACTTGATCACATGACGTAAAAGCAGATCAGATAAGCATAATAAACCATAGTTTGTTCATGCAGTTTATTCATTTTTGAAATATGTTCTTCGAAGCATGTAGGAAGGAATATAAAGTTCAATAATGTTCACAGCATGTGGGTGGTATTCGCAAGTCTCAGCGTTATAATATCAGGTAATAGGAGTGACCCGCGGTCATTTTGGATCTTGTTTCCAACTAAACCCAAAAAAAAAGTCTTTCAGTGGTGGTTCTCCCAGGCATCAACCGGGTTGATTAAAATGAAAATACCAATCAAAATTTAAAGAGATCGAGAATTAACAACAACTTCGGGAAAAATTCCTTCAATATTGAATCTTAATTCCCTGGCATCACCGGCATTGATTGAAGAGGGAAGATACAGAAAGAGAAGAAAAGAAAATCAACAAGGAATATCTCTTGTAGATTCTAGAACAATTATAACCCCAAAAAACTATTCTACAATATGTTTAAAAAAATCTTTAACATTTCTTCACAGTCACACCCTCCTAAATTTGAGAATATCTTAATTCTTAATTGCGATAATCGTTTACTATTCCAAGTATATTATTAACCATAAAAGATTAAAAATTGAAAGAAAAAAAATAAATTCATTAGCAAGGAAATGCCAATAGTTGTAGAGAAGCAAAGACGAACCTTAATATAGGACAAGAATCTAATAGTTATTAGTGATTTTAAGAAGAAAGTCTGAGCAGTTGAGCACCCCGTTTGAATTGGCAAATAGGGATTCCTTATTATTGCAATGAAGAAGGAATTCCATAAACTTTGTGGCTTATCAAACAATAAAGAATAGCACGATTACCTTGACTGAGCAATGCAAGCTGTTTTGCCGATTAGCATAAGGCTTTCCACAGATTAATTGCACTGCTGTTAAATTGATCCAACGCCAGCCTCTCACATAGGTTGCCTGATACTAACCGCCTTACCGGTACATCTTTCATTCAGAAATTTTCATATTCTCCAAGCTCCTTGGTATGGTTTGGCTGCAAAAAATGCAGCCTAAAATTTTTCTACATTGTACATATGTGTATCTATGAGAAAAAGGTTGCTGATGTTCCATGCTCCCATATTTAATTGTGATTTTATTATGAGTAATGATTTACAGTCAAAATAATTTGTAATTTTTTGGAAGTGTCAATATTATTTTAAAAGATAAATAATTTTAAATTTTTTTAAGTAATAAATTTGTTTTTATAAATATTTACTTCACATGATTTGTCTAGAAATATCAAAATTAATTTTGATTAAAAGTAACAAAATATTAATTCTAATAAATTTCGTTTGGAATTCATTATTAACTTTGAAAATTGATAGTGTAAGCTTCAAGATTTCTATATGACTTTTATCTTACTAGATTTTGATATGATACACACACTTGATTTTAATTAAAATATGGTTTGAACTTAGAAATGTAGTTTTGTAAAATAAAAAAAAATTAATTTTGATCCACATGTAAAGAAATTTTAAATTGTCATTCAATAATGTGCTATACATCATCAACAAAGGAGTTAGATTTCTTAAGTAGTTGTTGTGATAGTTAAATTTTTTCATTGATTTGTTTACATATAATTAAATAACAGTGTAATTTTTTTTACATTAACAAAAGATTAAAATTAAATAAAAAAAAGAAAAAAAACCGTTCAAATTATTAAAGTGTCTGCAAAATCAAATCTCTAAAAGTTAAGTGTTATGATCTAAAAGTTAGATCACGCCAGCAGAGTAAGCTCTTAGAAGTAGAGAGCTCAACATTAAGCGATACCTATAGGAGCTAACTCAGAGAAATTAGAGTAAGCTCTTACAAGCTCTCGAATGTTGACACACAACAGGGCAAGCTTCACAGATAAATATAAAATTTGTACCACAATTGTACTAGAAGAGAAAAGATATTTATTAAATTATGTGAAATATGTGTATAACTTAAACCATTTAAAAATATTATAAAAAAAATCAAGATTGTTATCTAAAAACTTACGTGAGAATATAAAATATATGTGAGGAGAATATGAAATATATGAAAATATGAAATATATGTGAGTGTAAGTTTATCTCAAATATTAATACTCAAAATATAATATAATTGTTTACTTCTAAGGTTCTGTCAATTTTATCCCTGATAGCAGTCAAAGCTATGTAAAAAGGACACTGATATCAAATGATTGACACATTGACTCATGTTGGTGTTAAGTTATATATGACGCAAAATTATTTAAAATTATAAAAAAAATTATATTTAAAAAAAAAAACACTTTGAATCTCCATTGCGCATTATCTTTGCTTCTGTCGCTTTGAACTTTTGATTTGATAATAATCCTCACATACACACGCATATATATATATATATATAATTTTATTTAATTTATTTTAAATGTGTCTAACATCATTTGGTTTAACTATCGTTGCAATCGGTTAAATTATAATTCATGAACCTTAGTCATCTTCTCTTAAAACATTGAAATTGGTGGTGGTCAATTTTTCTTTTTACACTCATTTAATTTCTTTCTTCCCTAATCTGTTATAATACCTTTAATACATTGAATCAATTTTTATTAAATTATAATGGGAATAAGAATAAGAATAAATGAGAATGGGAATAGGAATAGGAATAGGAATAACTTGGAATGAAATGATCAATAGCATTCCAGTGTTTGGTTTACTTAATAATAAAATTTATTTCTTCTATTCCATTATGTTTTTATATTTGGTACATGGAACTAATATAGAATGAAATTATAATTATAATTAATGAAAATATATAAGAAAACAAATTAAGAATTACAGTTATAACTAATAAAATACATATAAGGGAAAAAAGTAATTATAATTATTAATATGAGAATATATAATAAAAAAATTAAGAATTATCATTATAACAAAAAAAAATACATAAGGAAAAAATAAGAATTGTGATTATAAATAATGAAAATATATAAGAAAGCCAAAAACAGAATTATAATTATAAATAATGAAAATAAAGAAGGAACAAAATAAGAATTATAATTATGCTGATGAAAATATATAAAGAAACAACATAAGAATTATAATTATAATAAATGGAAATATATTAGGAAAACAAATAAGAATATCTTTATATAATATATATATATATATATATATATTATAAAAGAGAGTCTATTTAAGCTCCACCAATACTACATGCCACTCATACAACAAGTTTTTCCCTCCAAAATTTTTAGTCCTTCGTACAGATGTCAACCATAAATAAGTCTTTTTTTTTGTATGGAATTAATTTCTTTCTAAATGTGCATATCAGCTCTTTCTTAATGACTTTCAAAATTACTATTATAAATTTAATTTTGTAGGATTTTTAAATTAATTATAAATAATAATTTTGAATAATGAAGTTAACATTAGAGGTGTTCATAACCAAACTAAACTGTTTTAAACCCAAAAAGACGAAATCAAAAAATCAAAAATCGAATAAAATCAATTAATTTTGATTTTATTTGATTTTATTTTTATGAAAACTAATTGGTTTGCTTTGATTTTCTGTTTTCATTTATGAAATCAAACTAAACCTAATTTATATAATTATCTATATATTTTTTATAATTTACATACTTATAAATGATTATATTTTAATTTCTTGTTGTTTCTATAAATATTTTTATGTCATTTTGTTATTTATAACTATTTAATGATGTTTTTATTATGATTTTTATGCGAAACTTATTTTTAATCGGGCCATAGAAAAAAAAATAAAGTTGTATATGAATTTTTTAAGAAAAAATGTATTATTTAGCCAAAAACTAATTGGATCGAACCGAATCAAATTGATTGCGATTGGTTTGGTTGGATTTGGTTCTTTAATTAGAAAAAAAATGATTTGTTTTCAATATAAGAAAACCGATTAATTTAGTTTGAATGAGTTTTTTTTCTCAAAATCAAACCAATTCAAACCAAACACCCTTAGTTAACATACAATTCAAATCTAAAATTCAATTATTGTTAATTTTATTTCATTTAACTTTTGACAATAATGTATTTATTTCTTAATTTTCAAAATTGAAATTATTAATGATAAAATATTCATTCAACCATAAAAATGGGATAGAGATTATGCGAATATGTTATTTTAAAAATCCAAATTCATATTAACTTACTTTTCTTATAATTTATTACCATGTATTTATTATGGATAATTTATTAGTATAATTTTTTTAATTTCAAAATTTTACAAAAAATTCCATATTTAAATAGAATATTCATGATTTTAGGTTTTCTTATTACTATCATTATTAGTTTTTCTTTGTAATTTGTAGTTACTTAGAATTTAGAGTTATTTAGAATATTATTAAATGATTTTAAAAGTTATAATTATCTTAAATATTAAATGTAATAATATGATACATCCAATAATTTAAAAATATAAAGTCAGGTTCTTATCAATAAATGTTCATACTATTCACAATTGAACAATTATTATAAGATATTTTAATTTTTTATATTAATTGTTTCTTTTTATACTAATTCTTTAAATTATTTTTATTATTTATCTCTGACATTATTGTCTTCCATAAATAAAATGTCATAATTACAAATCAATCAATCAATATCAATTTTATAAATCACTCAATGTCACTATGAATATCAATCAATTAATTTTCAAATATTAAATTTTCATAATCTCAAAATTTTCAACACAATTTAATTGATAAAATTTAATAAAAATAAATATTGATGATAAAATAATTATTATTTACAACACAATTTCTTACCTTTTTTTGACTATTTTTCTATTATCTTTGTTAGATTCAATTAATATTTTGTCAAAAATTATAAATTAATAACAAATTTTATGAGGGCTCTAATTATTAAAGCAAAGAGAGTTTTTTTTTATTATGATTGTCTTTTTATTTTTTATTTTTTTATCAATAATTATCTCAATATACTATTAATATGTGGTTGGGTATATTGTATCTTATTTTGTAAAATAAATTATTGGTTTAAACTTGATTAACCATAATTTCTTTGAATAATGATTTTAAGACATATTAATTTATTTATTTATTATATATAATATAATTTTTATATTGTCCCATACATTGCATGGGTGTTAATCTAATTATACTTAAAACTAATGAAAATATATGAGAAAATAAAAGTAAGAATTATAATTATAATTATCGAAAATCTATAAGGAAATGAAACACGTATTAATTCATTCCATTTTGTAAGGAATGATTATTTCCCCATATCTAGGCATAAATTACCACATCTATGCGGAATTAAAGTTTGGAATAGAATGGTCATTTTATAATGCTCCTTCATTATGCTAATGGAATAGAATGTTCATTCTTAATAAAAATAGAAAGAGAATCATCCTGCTAGTGTAGCAGATGTACTATTACATAAAAATAGAAAGAGAATCATTATGCTAGTGTAGCAAATGTACTATTACATCTACCTGAAATTTCACCCATTCAAATCACTTAAACTTAGGCTAGATGGCCACCTCCCCAATATTATGCACTACCAGTTTTCAACTAAAACATGAAAGCTCATTCAAGCTTTTGGCCACAGTTGTCAATCCATATGATAGTACACAAGGGTTTGAATTCAAGCCTTCAAGTAAACTGTTCAAAATTCTAACTACTATCTTACTATATACTATACAAACACATACATATGCATTCACACAATCACACACACATTATTAATTTTATTCCACGAAAATCCTTATTGTGTGTGGATTACAATTAAGCAAGTCAACAATTTCAGTAAGACTTGAAGAGCAGACTTCAGTCGGGGAATTCCTGTGTCAAAAGAGAAAACAACACGTGTGCAAGCCTTAAGAGTTGAGACCCATGATTGTAAGGTGCATCAAGATTGAGTTGCCTATTAGCAGGCAACCAAATTTGCAGATCGAGGAGCCCAAATGTAAAGCAGGATGCAAGAAGAGATCCCATTAAGTTGAATTAGGCTAGGCCCAACCCTTTTAGCTTGTTTTGGAATCCAAGTCTGCAGTATTGTCATATTACTATTATTGGTGTAATTAAAGTCAGTATTATCGAGCCATAAGCAAAAAATAAATAAATAATTTAACTCACTATCAGATATAAGTAAAAAATTTGTGAATATTTTTAAAAAATTTAATTGGTGACATAGCAGTGTTTGGTAGAATAGAAATATTTAGCAGAATTTTGTACCCAAAAAAATAATAATAAAATATTTAGCAGATTCAAGTTCACCAACCAAACGCAGGAGTTTCATTTTGGTCTTTCATTTTGCTCCACATCTACAATGAATCCACGATCACCATTGATGAAGTTTTTAGAAAGAAGGTCCCTTAGTATTTCTTGCTTGGACATGGTAAAAGGCTTGGGATTAGAAAAGCTCAATAAAACTTTCAAGCGAGTGCTTTAGAATCTTGTCTCGTATATGTCTTAAAAAAGATAATCTCCTGTGTGTTGCATTGATCTGTGATCATTGTGTGGCTGTTGTCTAGGTGTGATATAGCTTAGGTGTGATACTGATTCCTGTTGTCTAATAAATAATCTCCAGGGTGTGGGTGGTCCTTACAAGCTTCACTTTTGCCTACCATGGGCTTTCTTTCAAGGCTGTCAAGTTTTCCACGGCTAGTATAGTAATCCAGCAAAGCAAAACCAAAGTTAAAGCAAAGCAGGCCAAGAAAAAGAAAATAAAATAATGAAAAGATTATTTGCATCAAGTGGGTGTGAATTTGACTTGTCGGTTGCATGTGGTGCATCGCTAGCTAGCAGATCCTGGCCTTACATGAACATTGCTTTTGTTGGCCGGCTTCTTATATACAGATCACATATTCTTTTATCACATAACTTAATATCATTATTATTATTATTATTATTATTAATTATATAAATATCATTATTGCTTTTGTGGCCTATCCAATTTTGAAAACACTGTTGACAACTTAAGCCCAGCACCAAATGATTCATCCCCTTTGATTCCATTTGAGATTAAAACCCATTGCTCCATGCACGTGTGAGGACTGAGGTGAGGACAATTCCGCTTGAAGTAGTTTTTTTTTTATAAAATTTTATAAATAAAAATAAAAGTTTAAGGAAAAGAAGGTGAAGGAGCTGGCACACGTGAGGGGCCGGTGGTAACATGGGATGGATTGAAATCCCATAAAGCATGGATCCATCAACCTCGTTGCTTTCTTATCAACGCGGCAACCTATGAACCGTAGATGTTTCCACATTTTCCTTCTCATATGCTACCTACCTTTGACTTTCATTTCTTTTGACTTTTTTGGTAATTAAAATTTAGGTTAATAAATTCGATTCGATGAAATAATTAGAATTAGAATTTAAAATTTTAATTTTAATCTATTAAAATTAAAATTGATAAGAATCTTAATTTTTATATTTAAGATAATTAAAAAATTGAGACTTTAGATTTATAATTTTAAACTGAATTAAAATTTCATTATTTGAATAATTTATTAAGAATTTATACAGGTATAATAAATAAATTAAAATTAATAAATAATAATTTAAAAATATAAAAAAAAAATCATTAGGGTTTGCATTGCTATATTACAGCAGTCGCAATAAATGTTAAACTAAAAGATGTAATTAATGATAATAAAAATGATTGTAGGACGTCAACGTCAATGATCGGAAGAAGTACAATAATTTGATCATGTCAACGACTAACACTTTAGAGGCGTTGGTCGGAGCACGTCAACGATAATATTGCTAGAGCACGCATGACGGTGATGTTGAAGAATTATATTGGTATTTCGAGCACTAATGCTTGTTGGATAGTTTTTAACTTTTACCTTTTAATATTTAAAAAATAAAAATTCTTAATGCTTGAAATTAGAATTTTTAAGGTTAAAGCTAAACATTTAGAGTAATATAAATTATTTATTTTTCAATTTTATAGAATTAAACTTAGAATTAAAATTTTAATTTTAATATACACATTATATAAGATAATTAGAATTAGAAACTCCAATTCTCATTTTAAAACTTAATTCCAAATTCAATTCTTTCTGCCAAATGAAATCTATGGAAAATATCCACTCCAATCTAATATCACATACCACTAATCTTAAATAAGAATTTACGAGAGAGTTTAAATATAATTTTCCAACCAAAAAAATCAAATTTGAACACCAGTAACTAGATTGGGCGGAGGGTTACCTGCACTTTCATTCCTTATGTCATGTATGATGTATAATGCATTTGCTTACCCTCCCATGTGGCAGCATAACTTTTCACACGTGTCTGTCTTCATGATACGATCCATACCTGAGTTGTCCCATCATTCGTAGAATCCAAACGCCAACATTACAATTTATTTTCATTGAGCATTACGTACTCATATTTTATGTAATTTTGATTGTTACACTATTACTTATTCAATCGTATGTTATCATTGATTATTTGGATTCAATCTCCAGTAAGCTCCTAAACAAATTAATTATCCTAAATATATTAAGTAAATACTGAAATACGTTTACCAAAAATTAAAAAAATAATACTGAAATACACACCTAAAAACATTTAAAGAGAGATTAAGTTTTAGCTAACATGAAAATTAATTTTTGAATATTTTTATCCTATAATTAAAAAAGGATGAGAATTTTTTAAAATGAGAAGTGTATTTTAAAGAGACAAATATAAGTACTAATTGTTGACAAAAAAAATTAAAAGATAAATTTTTACATATGCATAATTTATAATTTGTTATTCATGCGTCTGTATTTTTATATAATTTTAAACCATTGCTCATCAATTGTTATCAATTATAGATTTTTATCTCTAAAGTGTATTCTTTATTTTAGAAGATTTAATTTTACTAAAAAAAGCATGTATTATGACATCATTAAAAGAATTAAACCTTATAAGTAATTGCTACTTGTAATCAAAGTCTTTTAATATGACCTAACTTAAATTTGTATGAGTAAAAAGGTCTTAGTCACTTTAAACATATTATCTCAAGTTTAATTCTTAAAGTAATGTGTATAAAAAAAAATATAGTTAGAACTTAGGGGGAGTCCCATTTTACACAGTTAATCATATCCTGTAAAATTAATTTATTATATCATAATTTATAAAAAAAATACTTTTAATATGTTATTACATATAATTAAATAACAATATTAAAAAAAATAAATGAATAAATTGTTCCACTTTCCCATCATGGCATAATCACACACAATACACACGGTTAAGCAACCGCGTGCTTGTTTCCATTGCATAGATGCCACGTGGAGTGGATATGTTCTTCCCTCGATTGGCTTATAAATAAGCATCCAGCACCGAACTCGTTATTCTCACATCGCATTCAACAGTGAGCGGTTAGCAGTAGCACATTCCAAAAGTGCCATTTGCATTTTGCAAAATTCCTGTCTGTGTTGCAGCTTTGAAAGAAAAGAAATCCAGAGAGAAAATGGCAGATGAAAGCACAGCCACCTGCGTAGACATCCTCCTCGCCATCCTCCTGCCTCCTCTTGGAGTCTTTCTCAAGTATGGCTGCAAGGTACTCTATTTCTGTTACTCAACTTCTTTCTTTTTCATTTTATTTATTTTGTTTTTTATTAAAAAGGAAAAAAAATTACACACAATTTTGGTTACTTATGTTAACTGTATAATTGAACTATAAACTATAGTGTGTAATTAATACCTGGTTGGTGGTTTGTGGAATGCAGGTGGAGTTCTGGATCTGTTTGGTGCTGACCATTTTTGGGTACATCCCTGGAATTATTTATGCTGTCTATGCTATCACCAAGTGATCGCCCTTTAGCTTTTGTAAGTAACCCTTTTTCTCGCATGCTCTCTATTTGTCCCATTTTATTTTTTATTTTTAATTTCACATAGAATCAGGCTATTGATTTTTAATTAGATGTTATTTCATATTTTAGATCTAATTGCAAGTTTTAGTTACCTTAAGTACATGAACTGGTTAAATTCTAAAGTAAAATTCATAAGTGCTTGGGTCTTGAATAGGAACTAATTTTTATTCAAGATTTTGATGTAAAGAAATAATGTTAAGGCTCATTGATGTCCAAGTTTTTTTTTTTCCTGTCAAACAAATATTTACTTAAAAGACTTCTAGGTGTGAATATTTTTGCTGTTGGAATATTTTGAAGAATTGTCATATAATGTTCGCAGAAAATTGTATGCAAGAAGCTCTTGTACTTGAGCATTCTTTACCCTGTTCAATTGTAGCCAAATAATGAAATCCACAATCTCTTCATTCAATTGAAGACTACTTATAAGAAAAAGGACAAAATTTTATGGAGTGAGTATGATTTTCTACCAGCTTCATGTATTTGGATAAAGAAGGAAAGCGAAAATAGAAGACATGTGGGTCTCGCTCGCACTTATTTGATGCTCGTTTATTGTGCTAATAATTGTGATTAAAAGAATGTCAAGTGGGATTTGCTTTGATTTACTTTGCTTGTTTTGTCTAATTCCCTTCAACAATAGCGAGGTGGAGTGGTGGACCACCTATTCACTGATGAAATGAAATTTTTGCTTTTTGTTGACAGATGGACGGTGGCCAAATGTCAAGGGTGTTTATGTCTTTCAACTCTGATATTGGTGGTGTTCCTTTGTACCCGTTTGATCTCTTTGACGGACAACACTGATTCTTTTTTTTTCGTTCTCTTTTCAATATATCAGTGTCATTATCCTTTTTAAATGTTTTGCTTTTAACTTCTCTTTGTTTTTATCTGATGCGAGAGTGGCGTGTGTAGCTTGTACTCTCTTATCTAGATTTGGCAATCGAATTGAAAGACACAACTTGATCAGTGTGAATGGTCTTGTTCATGTGTCTTATGTCAAATGTATTAATAAATTTAATTTATTCTTATATTCCGTATTGATTTTTGAGGGCGCTTTTGTTAAGCGATGCGAGATTTTCTGTGGACTTCGTTCATGGAAACAAGGTTCCTTGTATCATTGAGTAGCTTTTATAAACTTGCCAATGATCGTTCTTATCTTTATTGATAAACTTGCCAATAACTTTGTTTAATGGCATTAGCAAGCGGGTTGGTTTAATTCGACCTTGAGAACGAGCACGATGGCTACGCCGAATTGGAGCTGGGTTATTGCCACTATGGGCCGAGCTAGATGTAAATAGTGACAAAATGTTTCCTTCCGACAAAAAACTACAAAGAAATTTAATCTAGTGTGAATGTGATACTCTATAAAAAGAATAGTAATGTAACAGGTAATGACAATATGTTAATAATTTTATTTTAATTTTTATAAATATATAGTAATATATGATTTATTAATATAATTTTTTTTTATTAAAAATAAAATTTTCAAAGTTTATATAAACATGAAAGGAATGATAAATTAAATTGGGATCTTACAATATAAAGAGAAAGATGCCCACCAGACATCAGCCACCCATTGGCTGGGGACAAAGTTAGGTACTTGCGTATCAAACTGAAATTTCCAAAATTTATAATCGAGTAAATATTTAAATTGGTCTTTTAAAGATATATGACATATCAGTTTAATATTCTAATAATTTATAATTTTTGACATTAAAATAATTTTTTAATATTAACTTTTTTACATCAAATTAGTCTTTTAAAGTTATTTTTTGACATTAAATTGATTATCTAAAAAAACTAATTTAATATAAAAAATAATTAAAGAATTAAATTGATATCTTGAAAGATGAAATTATATATTTACTCTTTATAATAAGAGTTTAATTTTGATCCACTATCAATGTAAAAAATTTTTACATTATCATTCAATTATATATTATTACATTACTAAAAGTTTCACTATCATAATAACTATCTAAGAAATATAATTTTTTAATAATATACTAAAACATAATTAGATGATAATATAAATTTCTTTTTACACTGGTAATAGATAAAAAATAAATCCTTATAATAAATCTCATGGAAAGTTCGGAAAAGCCCTTACATGTTAAATAAGATTGTAAGAGACTTGTCCAAAACAATCACCATCACATATGCATTTAAAAACAAGGTACTTGCGTATCAAACTGAAATTTCCAAAATTTATAATAAATCTCATGGAAAGTTCGCAGAAGCCCTTACATGTTAATAAGATTGTAAGAGACTTGTCCAAATCGATCACCATCACGTTTGCTTTAAAAAAATTGCAATGGAAAACATCTTCAATACTGGAACCGTAATTACATATAATTTATGAAGCTTCAAGTCTTCAAACAGATATATGAGATGACATGGAAGCATAATATCTATACATCTGACCAGCAAGACATCAGCATACTCATCATAATAAACTTGCACTAATTTAGAAACTTTGATTCAAACTCTCCACCACAAACCAAAAAAGACAAATTAAAGTACATGAACTAATACAGAAGCAATACATCTTATACGAATGGAAAACCCCCGGAAGGAGAGCCTTCAAATTAACTAGACCAGTTTACATTGCTCTCACTGGCCCTCCTAAGAAATCATCCATGTTCTCATCCTTCAAACTGCCATTCCCGACGGCACATGGGGCAATGCGCTTGTGATGTCTGAGAATTCACCGATTTCAGGATACAGTGCAAATGAAATGCGTGATTGCATGCACCCCAAACTGCAAGAAGTAGGAAAAATAAGTTAGACTAATTACTGAAATAAATAATTACCGAATCCTGCAATTTGATATATTTTTTAAAAATAAAAGAATCATGCAATTCGATTAGTTAGGCATTTAACCAATGCGACTCTTGTGACTTAGAAAAAGACAGATTATAAATACATCAATGCAACACCGTGTTATTTTAGGGGGGAGGGTGGGGTCGACATATAGAGGATAGACATCATGGTGACGGTTAATTGTCAAGCATGATTTTATACCCCATCATAGATTTGTCATCTTACCGCTGTCTTGGAAAATTCTCAATTCTGCGGGATTTGCTTTAGACTTCCTTGGGCATAAAGCGTTATAAATAGTCACCATATATGTCAGCAACAGGAGCATCTTTGCAGCAGTTCAACAAATTCAACCACAGGAGCTAGAAAACCTTAAACCTAGATCATTATAGAAGTGGAACTACAAATGACGTTTAGAGATGTATCCTAATCTATCTGCATTCAGGAAAACTATAAAATTCTAAAACTATAACATTGTAGGGAGTTGCTATAGTACCATGGTAAGTTTGGTGTAGTCAGAATAAGTTTTCAATCATCATTGTAATCTCAATCATTCTACCCAGTAAGAAAGGGACATAGTGATTCCCTGTCTTACATGCTGGGACCCCAAAACAATAAGAATAAAGCAATAAACGGGAACCCTTCGTATCTCAGGCTAGAAACTTACAAACTTATAAATAAAGCTTGAAAACCTCATCCACATCATGGTGATTGATAGTTGAATAAGGCCCATGTTGTGGTAGCTGTATTAAACTAACTGCTCCTGAAAATCAGTTTTCTGAAGCTTAAGATAAGACCCCACATTAGGACCACTGTTCACACATTCATGTAGTTCTTAGAAGCATATATGAGAATAAATGAAATCACAAGCATTTAGAAGCTGTGCAGTTGAATTTACTACTGCTTGAGTGGCAAGGAACTCCCAAAATTCAAAGATTCGAAATTAAGAAATTTAACTAAGACAATTCGGCATAAATATAATGACAACAATGAAAGCCGCCATATAATATTATCCATAGCTTACTCAGTGGGCAGTCGTCCCCAGGAAGTTTACAGTCAGGACAACATCCATCAAAGGCCATCCTACAAATTCCATATGTTTCATCCTGGGCATCCCACGTCCATGAAGCAGCAGCATGCCATCTATATTTGACAAAAGGGAATGAGGACATTTAGGGTGTGCTTGGTTGAGTTGAAAATGAGTAAACAGAAAAGAGGGAGGTTGACAATTGGAATAAAAAAGATTTTACATTTGGCTGGTACAACAAAAATGTGGAGCAATTGAAAGTGCAACACAACTCATTTTCGCACCAGGCCTACAATTTCTGTCTTCCCTTCCATAGTATGAGTGTCGGCAGAAAATTATTTTCCACCCACTTTTGTCCTCTACCAAGCACCACCAACCGAAAATCAAAACCTTTCCATCGCACTTCATTTTCACTCACCTCTCTATTTTCCATCCTTAACCAAGCATCAAGAGTGAAAATCAAGGCATTTCCATTCCACTTCATTTTCACTCCCCTCCTTATTTTCCACATTCTCTAACAAGCATAACCTTAGTTATTCAAAAGATATGGTAATAAATATACCAGAAAGTTTCAACCAAGGAGTTATTCGAAAGACAAACTGAACACAAATGCATAACAAATTGGTATGTAGTAGTTGTTCACATCCACAGGTAAATAGTAAACATCATCATTACGTGTCTAATAACAAGTTCATCATTGTATAAACTTATCTGGAAGATAAAAAGAGAACATACTCTTTTCAGAAGATCAGCAGATATCCAGACAGAGACCTGTGTCAAGAAAAACACACACACACACACACACACACACACATATATATATTGTTCCAGCAAATACCCAATTCTTGATATATTGACAACAAATAGCCTGAAACTTAAAGCACAAAAATTTGAAACATAAAACACTGAAGCAAAGACACAAACATGAAAAACGCATTAGCTAAAATCCCACACCCCCTTTGGGGAAAAAAAGGGTGGGGGATAAAACTAAGATTAAAAGTTGAAAAAGCAAAATAACAAGAATGGGATTTTGAGAAGGATACGCAAGAGCTTCACTTTCATCTCCGACTCCTGCAGCGGACAATACGCAATAGCAAATAGATGAAGAGGGTAGGGTTTGTGGGAATGCAAGGAGCCAAAGGAGAATTTGAAATGGAGAGGGTGAGGGTAAGTTTATGATGCGCCTTCAATTAAATTGCGCCGGCGGGGTAACGTTAATTGTATACCGTTAGATTAAATAGACAGTTATAGTATGAGATGAGATGATTTGAAGGTTTTTATCGTGTGTGAAAACCACATGATTTGCTTGGTGTTCCCACCCTCCTTGCCATCTTCTCAGCCGCTCCGCCTCCGACCACCACCGTCGTTGTTTCGGTACCAGTAATCGCCATGCTCATTCTAATCCTTACTGTCACACACCTACAGTTCTGAAAACAGAGTCTCAAACACCACCCCGACGGCCCGGCCCGGCCCGTGTGGCCAGAGAAAATAATCGGGCCGGGCCACATATACATATATCAGTCAATAACGAGCATTATTAGGCCGACTTTATCTGACCCGATAGACGGGCCAGCCCTATAAATTTTTAGAAGGTTTTCGACCGTTTTAAAATTATTCGGGCCAGTCCGTGGTCAAGTGCCCGACCTGTTTGAGTGAAACACCTTAACTATTAAAATAAAATTCAAAGTTAAAAAATTAGTGTAACAAAATTTAAAGTTATAGATTATTCCCCCCCCTGTCTTCTGTTTTTTTAATTTTTAATTTTTAATTTTAAATAATCACACTTTATAATATTTAATTTTAAAACTTAATTTTCAGTAAAAAAAAATTACTTTCTATAACATTATAACAATCATACTTAAGTTATATTTGTTTTGTTAGAAACTATGTTAATAATAGATATGGCATGTTTATTAACACAATTTTATATTAACATAATTTCTTATAACAATAATTATATTTTAAAAGGTTATTTATTCTATTATAATATAATAAAGTAAATATTCATTTTAATCTTTAAAAATGACAATTTAATTCTTGTTAGAATAAAATAGTTTTAAGAAAAACGCATGTATGGAAGGACTGGTTCATGGTATCTGTTTTTATCTTTTTCAGACTGAGCCTTAGACACACAAGGCAAGAGCCAAAAGGTATCTCAAGTTCTCTTGAACCATTCTGATAATCAGCAGCAGATAATGCTTTGGGACACATCTAATTTTGGTCGATTAGTTTAATTAGGTTTTGCTTGATTTTGACTGATCTAAAGTGGTCTTATCGTGAATTCGGTTATGAAACTAAATCATAACGTGCTAAGTGCGGGATTCACGGTTAGAATGGTCGAATTGTCCAGTCTAGTTCGATTCCGATTCTGACAACACTGTTTAAACATGTGGAAAAAAATGACACATCTAATTTAGGTCGATCGTTTTAATTAGGTTTTTACTGATTTTGACTGATTCAAAGTGGTCTCATTGTGAATTCGGTTATGAAACTAAATCATAACGAGCTAAGTGCGGGATTCATGGTTAGACTGGTCGAACTGTTCAGTCTAGTCCAGTTCCAATTCTGACAACTCTGTTCAAACATGTGGAAAAAAGGCCACCAACTGCATTTAGTAAACAAACAAGTAAATTAAATTACTGTATGAAACATTTTCAATTCAGAGCTGATTATTGTATGAAATAGTTTCAATTTCAAGCTGAATGTATGTTTTCTAATACACCTTTAATCATGAGAATTTGGCATAAATTTGAAAATAAAGCTGGAATGCATCATATAAGATCATCAGTAACTTACTCAGTAGGCAGCCATCCCCGGAGTTTCAATCAGGATGTCCATCAAAGGCAGTGCTACAAATCCAGCATATTTCATCCTGGTCATATCTAGCCCATGAAGCAAAAGCATGCCATCTATAATTGACACGGGACAAGAAAATCAACAATAGTAAAAAAGAAAAAGAAAAAAAGAACAATCAGTTATTCAACAGATATGGAAGTAGATATACTAGCAAATTTCATCCTAAGATTATTTTGAGCACTAATTTAAAAGATAAATTAAGCAAATCCATATTAAGTTAATGAATTTTGGTTGTTCACATTCACATACTAATTCTACCATTACATGACAAATAACAAGTTCACTATTGTATATAACAGATTTTTAAGATAAAAGGATAGCGTACTCTTTTTTAGAAGCCCATGAGATATCCAAATATCCAACTAAGTCAAGAAAACAACTTTTGCAAAATACTTGACATATCAACAACAAAAATAGTTGAAATTTGTACTAATATGGAAGTAAGACAGCATATCACACGATGAAGCGAAGGGCCGAAGGCAAAAGCATATAACAAAACAAAACATGGGCAACGGAATACAGGCTTCCTGTCCCTTTTAAGATTTTCACCGGAAACAAACAAAAAGGAATTTTAAACTACATTAAAATACATAATGGCAATTTATGCAAATGGGGCAAATCATTTAAAAAATAAATGCCAAATTTAGCTTGTAATTATTCTTCTCTAATAATTAGATGTAAGCGCCACTGAAAATTTTGCCAAACATGGATAAACTAATTGTTGATATAAAAAAAATCCCCATTTGGTCTTTTAAAAGCTCCTGGTTGTGTTTATTGCGTTCAATATTTCAGGGGGGAATCATATTTTTATAAAGCGACCCATATTTCCCTTCACAGATAATATGCAAATGTCTAAATCAACAAAAGAAAATTAGATATACAATCCTAGAGCGAAATCCAGATATGCAACCATAATTTGGATCAGATTATGAATGCCTTGGAGATGAAAGGGTAACTCCAAACATAAACATTCTTTGTGATGTAAATATTACACTTAAAAATTAGAGTACAGTGACCTTCACACCCATGAAACAACCCCACAAAAGGCAAGATATTTACAATAATAAGATAAAAACTAAAACTAAAAACAATAGAAACAATAAATTGAAATACCAAAACTAACAATTTCAGAAAAATATACAACGGCTTGACTTTCATTAAATGTTTCCATCCCTACAGAATTCATTCAATGCTTCATATAAAAAAACTCATGTATTCAGGGTGGTCTATGCAAGAGGCTCCCACCATTGTGGGATCAGAGAAGGATCATATGTGTCCAACCTTACCTTGATGAGCGGAGAGGCTGTTTATGAAACTAGAACCCGTAACCTCCAGGTCACAAGGCAATAACCTTACCACCCTGCCAAGGCTTACCCTCTAAAAAGGGCAATCTAGTGCATGAGGCTCCCACCATTGTGGCGTTTGGAGAGGGTCAAATGTACTCAGCCTTACCTCGTGAGTGGAGAGAATTTTTCCCTATTAAAAAATCATGTAATTCTCACATAAAAAAAAGGTAGTGTTGATTTAATGCAAATAAATAAATGAAAAATCATATAATGTCAATATCATCCATTATAATGTAATCAAGCTATCAATTTAGAGTATGTATCAGTGTTGTTAGAACCAGACCACACCAGACGGTCATACTGATCTGACCGTGAATTGGATACTTAAACGATTATGATTCAGTCCTATAACCAAATTCACGGTCAGACCAGTCAAAACCAGTCAAAATCCGGTTAAACCACCCGAATCATTTAGTTGAATTGACCGACCATTAATTTTTTTTAATAAAAAAATTGATATTTTTCACATTTCATAAGTGTTTTTATATATTTTATACTGTTAAATGTGAATTATTTTTATGTCGTCATCTGGTTCAACCAACCGATTTAAACGGTTGAACTGATTGAAACTGAACCGGAAATCTTATCGTGTTCACTGTCCGGTCCGGTCTTAACAACATTAGTCTATATAATTCAAATGATAGGTCATCCTACACTAAATCCCACCCTGACAACTCACCCCGAGTTAATACTTTCACTATATTACTAGTTTTACACCATAAATATAAAAGTTCCATATTTCACATATCCTCTAATAATGGCAATGCATTAAGATGTGACATTGTACTTTTTATGGCACACAACTTTCAATTTTTTATACACCAACTTAAACATTGTAAAAAATGGGGACCATATATGCCTAGATAAGCTTCTGTTTGTCATCCAAGACTCCTTATCAACGTGTCCAAACAAGGACTTATGGTAATTTCAATTGGGGTAGGTGAGATATGCCTTTATAAAGCCCAGACTGTACAGGGCAAATAATGCATACAAAATTCTAATCTTCTTATTGCTTTCTTTGCGATCGCAGCCATGACTAGGAAAAAGGTGAAACTTGCCTATATCTCCAATGACTCCGCAAGGAAAGCAACGTTCAAGAAAAGGAAGAAGGGTATCATGAAGAAGGTGAGTGAACTCACCATTCTTTGTGGGATTCAGGCCTGTGCTATAATTTCCAGTCCTTTTGATTCTCAGACAGAGGTTTGGCCAGACCCACAGGGGGCCCAACAGGTGATTGAGAGATATCAGAATACATCTGTGATAGATGAAAGCAAGAATGTGAACCAAGAGAGCTTCATCATGCAGAGGATCGCCAAAGCCAAGGAACAGCTCAAGAAGCAGCGCAAGGAGAACCTTGAGAAGGAGATGACCCTAGCAATGTTCCAGTATATGGAAGCGAGAAGGCTACCAGACAACCTGACCATGGCAGAACTGAAAGATATCAACATGTTGATTGATCAGAATATGAAGGAAGTTGAAACGAAGATGGCCACACTTAATTGATAAGAAGTTGTTTACATTGTTTACTGTGGTCTTGATGTTGTTTACATCATAATTCTGTTTAGAGGCATAGCATAAACTATGAGAATTGGGAAATTTAAAATAAAAATCATTGTATCCTTAGTCTTTCTTATTCTACCCAGTGAGAGACAAAGAGATACCATGCTTAAATTTCAGTACTCTAGTCTAAAGCAATAAGGCTCTGTTAGGATATTAGAATAATGATTGAAACATAGAATCATAATGCCAATTTCAATTTTATAAGAATTGGAATTAAGATTCATTATTTTACACTCAAAAAAAGCTTTTCAGCCAAAAGTTATCTACGATCATTTTTTATTATAATTTTTTCTGAACACAAAATAAGTTAATCCAAACACACACCTAATATTTGGATTACCTAATGAACCGTGATGTAGACATATGATTTTTATCCCAATTTTGATGTCAATACTTGGATATATTCCTTAGAGGATAATAATTATTTAGGTAAAATTTTATCAATAAATTTATTTATTTTGGATATATTCCATAGAGACCCTATATTGGGCCGGGTGTTTGGACTCCCCTAATCAGCCCCTGTTTAACATTTTGAACTTCTTTTATAACTTTTAATGACAACATTTCGCTGCCAACAACCTGGCTAGTTGGAACTACCCAAACAAAGTCCTAAGTAGAACGGGATTCAACATAGAGAATGTGGATTTTAGACAGTCATTCTTTGACCACATTCTGTGTGGTTATGAATAGTGAACCTAAATCTTGGTTCTGAGGTAAGAGGGAAGTTAGGCAAGTAAACCCTCCATCTCCCTTTCTTTTTGTTATAAATAGCTTGGAATTTATTTTGGGCTTTTGGCCTGACATGTGTCCGAAACTAAAAGCCCATGGTGCGACCTAACAAGGATTTTTGAGATTTATGGTGAAATCAGTCGTTAGGTCATTGAGTGTACTAAATCTCAGCAATAGTGAGGAGTTGGGTATATTGAGATTAAGATTTCAGCATTGTGTGACTACTCCTTGTAAACTTCATTGATCATGGTGAACCTTTTCTCCATTTCACCTGTGAATGTAGGCCTATAGTTTGTTGTGGGTTGAATCACGATAAATTCTGTGTCTATTTCTCTTTTTCCTATTTTCTGTTTGTGCACTTGGTTATAAACACTTTCTTACCTTACGAGGACGACTAGAGCAGCTTTGTTAATGTTCTTTCAACTCCTCAAATTTTTGAAATGATCAGAGTTGAAGATTAATTTGGTCAAACGTGGCATTGCTAGCATTAATGTAAAGAACCAAACTCTTCCATCTCTAGCTAGCTTGGAAGGTTGTCAAATATTGAAGTGGCCTCTTACTTTTCTAAGAGTCTATTTAGGAGCCAACCTGTGGTTAGACAGTATTCCTTTTCTTGAGGCCTTTACTCATTTACAACACCTTTCTCCACATTAGTCACCTATTGAAAATTTTATGCCACTTAGGCCCCAATATTTCTGGGGACATCCATTTTACAGAGGAGCTTAAATTTAGGGAAATTTCTTGAATACAATACCTGTTGCTTGATTTTCTGCATGTATCTCCTAATATGGACAGAGAACAATTTGGATCCTTAATCCTTTTGGTGAATATTCATGTAAATCCTTCTTCCATTTCCTTACCCACTCTTCAAATAAAGAGAAATTTCTCCTGAAAAATCCCTTTGGAAATCCAAAGTTACATCCATGGTTAAGCTTTTTCATATGGACTACAATGCTAAACAAGATTAAAACTAATAAGTTATAATTTTGAAGACCACACAGAGCTCTATCACTTGGTGTGTTTTATGAGTGGCTCTAGCTCTGAATTTGCTGTTCATTTGTTTTTGCTATACCCTATGGCCACTTCCTTCTAGAATAGGTTATTTGGTGTCTTTGGTGAATTTTGAGTGTGTCCTCTCAACTTGGATCAATTTCTTTTTTATTAGCTATCTATGTTGCTTTTTGGTGTATTTGGATTTAGTTGAGTGAAATACTCGTATCTTCAAGAAATGTTGTCAGCCCTTACATATAATATGGGACAGAATCATTTTTCTAGTCTCTCTTTAGGATTCAGCGTACGGTCATGTTAAGGGAACAGATATACAAAGGGACTGGCGAGCCTTATTGTATTGACAGCTTTGTTTATCCTCCTCGTTTTTTGTAATTTGCCTATCTTCTCTAATATTTATCTTTTATCCAAAAAAAACATATTGGAACAACCATGAAACTAAACCCCTACATGAGGCTAGGGGCACAACCAAGTCGGTCCCAAGCCAAGTATAAGTCAAGTCCAAATTTCTTGACCCTTCCCTGGACCTAAACCCAACCATGACTATTCATTCTTGTGGCCAGGTTCATCAGATTAGTTCTATTTACCAAAACACAATATATTTAACATTAAACAATCTACTTTCTCTCATATTATATAATAATATAAAGATTATATAAAAATCAGATTGGATTGGATAAACTTAAAATTTTTTTAAAAAAGAGAGCATACTCTTTTAACAAGCCCATGAGATATCCAAATAGGTAATGAAGTAAAAAAAAAACAACTTTTACAAAATACTTGATATATCAACAACAAAAATAGTTGAAAACTTGTAGCAATATTGAAGCAAGACAGCATATTACACTATGAAGCAAAGCATGAGCATAACAACACAAAACATCAGCGCACAAGAATACTGAATTCCGATCCTTTTTAAGATTTTTTACAGAATATAAAAAAGAAAGGAATTTTAAACAAACTACATTAAAAGTACATGGCAGCAATTTGTAATTAGGCTTAAATTCCTATAAAAAAATTTCCAATCATTCATAAAATGATTGTTGATATAAAAATCCTCATTTGGTCCATAAAATCCTTCAACTATCAGCTCCTGATTGTGCTTATTTTGTCTTCAATATTTTGGAGGGGGGAGGGGAAATAATTTTATATAGTGACCGATATATCCCCTCACAGATAATATTCAAAGGTCCAATGTACATGAACATCACCAAAAGAAAACTCGATATACAATCCTGGAGTGGAATTCAGATATGCTGCCATAATTTGGATCAGATTATGATTGTCTTGAAGATGAAAAGGAAACTCCAAACTGAATCATTTTTTATTATTACATTTAAAAATTAGGGTACAGTGACCTTCACACCTATGAAAAATCCCCACAAAAGGCAAGATATTTAAAATAAGATAAAATTAAAAAAAATGATAAAGATAGGCAATGGCTTAATTTTCATTGAATGTTTCCACCCTTAATTTCCGGTAGAATACATGTACCGCCTCATATAAAAAAATCATTTAATGCTCACATAAAAAAATATGTAACAACCATTTGATACAAATAAAAAATGAAAATTCATTTAATGTGCATATAATGTAATCATGCTATTATGAATAAGATACAGAAAATATAATATAATTCAAATGATATGTCATCCCACACTAAATCCCACCGACAACTCAACCCCATTAATTCCTTCACTATATTACCAGTTTTACACCATAAATATAAAAGTCCCATATTTCACATATTCTCTAATAATGGCAGTGCATTAAGATGTGGCATTGTACATTTTATGGAACACAGCTATCAATTCTTTTTTAATATAATACACCAACTCAAACATTGTAAAAAATAGGGATCATATATGCCCAAAAAAGTTTCTGTTTGGCACCCAAAACTCCGTATTAATGTGTCCAAACAAGGACTCACTATAATTTCAATTGAGGTAGGTCAGATAGATCTTTATAAATCCCAGACTGTACAGGGAAAATAATGGATAAAAGATTCTAATTTTCTTTTTACTTTTTTTTGCAATTGCAGCCATGACTAGGAAGAAGGTGAAACTTGCCTATATCTCCGATGACTCCGCAAGGAAAGCAACGTTCAAGAAAAGGAAGAAAGGTATCATGAAGAAGGTGAGTGAACTCACCATTCTTTGTGGGATTCAGGCCTGTGCTATAATTTCTAGTCCCTTTGATTCTCAGACAGAGGTTTGGCCCGACCCACAGGGAGCCCAGCAAGTGATTGAGAGGTATCAGAATACATCTGTGAGAGATGAGAGCAAGAATGTGAACCAAGAGAGCTTCATCATGCAGAGGATTGCCAAAGCCAAGGACCAGCTGAAGAAGCAGCGTAAGGAGAACCGTGAGAAGGAGATGACCCTAGCTATGCTCCAGTATATGGAAAGCAAAAGGCTGCCAGAAAACCTGACGATGGCAGATCTGAAAGATATCAACATGTTGATCGAGCAGAATATAAATGAAGTTGAAATGAAGATGGCTACACTTTGTTGATCAGATGTGTTTTACATTGTTTACTGTGGTCTTGATGTAACAACATCATCCGTTTAGAGGCATAGCATAAACTATGAGAACTGGGAAATTTAAAATAAAAATCATTATGACCTATCTTTCTAATTCCACCTAATACAAAGAGATATCATGCTTAAAGTTTGGTACTTTAAACCAATAAGACGCTATTAAGATATTAGAATCATAATTGAAACATAGAAGCATAATACCAATTCCAATTTTATTAGAATTGGAATTGATGAAAATTACAATACTGATATTTGGTTTACATAATGAATCATGATGTAGAATTACAATTTTTAACCCAATTTTGATGCCAATACTTGGATATATCCCTTGGCGGCTAATAATTATTTGGGTAAAATTTTATTAACAACAACAAAAACCTAGCCTTATCCCACGAGGTGGGGTTAGCTAAAAGAATCATATGACGCAATTGGGCTCCATCAAAAACCAAATCTTCAATAAATCTATTTAGAGCAAGGTCTTTTTTAATGTTTTATCGTAAAGTTTCATTCAGTGTCCCTTTACCCCTTTTAATAAATCCAAATAAAAGACTTGACCTTTGAGGGAGCTTTGGATTTCCAAAGTGGTTTATCAAGAAGGAACATGATTTTATTCAAAAGATGAGTTAGGAACTGGAAAAAAAGATTTGCAAGAGAATGCCCCAGAGGGTTCAAGAGACCAAATCCTGGTATTTAGGTTAAAAGACAAATGAACAGAGGCCAAGATACCCAAGAGAGACTCCAACTCAGAAAATAGATCATTTAAGTTACGGAAAAAAAGTGAAAATTCCAAGAAAAATCAAAATCTTGAGTACTATAAAAATTATGGATAGGAGAGTTGTGTAAGGAAGAAACATGATAAAGACGTGTGAAAGCAAATCTAAAAGAGGAATCTCCTACCTAATGATCCTCCCAAAAGTTGACAAGAAAACCATTTCCCACCTTCAGAGAAAGTAAAGACTTAAAGGTAGTACAGACTTAAAGTTAGACTCCCCTAATTAACCCCTATGTAACATATTGGACTTCTTTTTTTAACTTTAAATGATGACATTTTACTGCCAATACCTGGTTAGTTGGAACTACCCAAACAAAGTCCTTAATAGAAAGCGGTTTAGCTTCAGATAGAGAATGTGGATTTTTGGCTGCCTTTTTTTGACCACATGCTCTGTGATTATGAATAGTTAACCTAAATCTTGGTTCTGAGGTAAGAGGGAAGTTAGGCAATGAGATCCTCTATCCCCTTTGATTTTACCTTAGTTGTGGATGTTTTGAGTAGGGTAATGTCAAGACTTACAAAATATTAAATTGGGATCTGACAATGGTGTCTCACTTGCAGTTTGCAAATGACATGATCTTACTCTTGGAGGATGACCAAAACAGTATTTCTGGGAACATCCATTTTACAGGAGGAGCTTAAATTTAGGGAAATTTCTTGAATACAATACCTCTTGCCTGATTTTCTGCACTTATCTCCTAATATGAATAAAGAATAGTTTGGATCCTTCATCCTTTTGCTATGGAAGTCCAAAGTTCCTTCCATCGTTAAGTCATTTCCTACTGATTAAGATACTAAACAAGATTAAAACTAATGATATGTTATAATTTTGAAGACCACATAAAACTTTATTGCCTGATGTGTTTTATGTGCGGCTCTAGATTTAAATTGCTGCTCATTTGTTTTTGCACTAACCTATAGCCATTTCCATATAGAATAGGTTATTTGGTGTCTTTGTTGAATCCTGGGTGTGTCATCTCAACTTGGAGCAATTTTTGTTTTTAACTAGCTTTAAGGGATTAGGTAGAACTACAAAAGTAAAGGCTTTATGGCAGTGGCTAATATGGGACATAATCAATTTTCTGGCCTCTCTTTGGTGTTCAGCCCATGGCATGTTAAGGAAGCTACCCTAACAGGTAAACAACGGGATTGATAGGTTAAAAAAAGCCCATCTTATGGTAGCTATATATCACCAATTACTTATGAATAGCTATTTTTAAGAAGCTTTCCTAAGATCCCATGTTAGGTCAACAAAAATTCATGTGGTTCAATGAAGAAATTAGGAGGATAAACGGATATGCAAGCAATTACAATCTATGGAGTTGTATTATTAGGGTGGTCTCCATGAGGATAGGATACCTAACCACTTGGGCTACTGCCTGAGAGGCAAAGAACTCCTAAAACTAAAATTCACAGATTCAAAAACTAAGAAACATAATCATAACAATTTGTTATAAATTATAAAACAAAGAAAAAATGAAGAAAGGTTGAATCCAATATCAACATTAACTCACTCAATGGGAAGTCATCCCCGAGAGGTTTGCAACATGACAATATCCATCAAAAGAATCTTTCAAATTCTGCATGTTTCATACTTTCATCTTGATCCTAGGCATCCCAAGTCCATGAAGCAACATCATGCTAACTACAGTTGACATGGGGGCAAGAATTGTAAGTATCCACAAATAGAAAAGTCAACAACAATCAGGATTTAACATAATGGTAGTAGATGTACCAACAAATTTCAACCTCTGGGGTATTCCGAGTCTGAGAGTACATTTTAAAGATAAGTTCAATAAATGCATAATAACTGAATAAGTTGCAATGTGTAATTGTTCACATTCACATATTAATACAAGTACCATTACATGAATTATAACAAGTTTATCATTAAATTTAGATGTTCAAGGCAAAAAAGAGAACATACGCTTTCAAAAAGTACAGGGGTTAACCAAATAGAGAACTAACTTAAAAAAAATTCTAGAAAACATTTGATAAATAGGTAACAAAGAATTCGAAACCTTATTGGTCAATGGAATCAAAAGAATATATTAAAACATGGTGCAACGACACAAACATATAGCATGCTAAACATGGACAGAATCGACTTGTAATCGTTCTTCTTTGTCATGATTAGATAAAATCACCGATTGAAGATTTTGTCAAACATTTGCATAGTTAAAATTTGATCTTCTAAGACAAAAATCACCATTTGATCGTTAAAAAGGCTTCAACTATCAACTCCTAAGTCCTAACCAGAGTGCATGCAAAAACAGCAAAAGCAAATGACATTGAAATTGAAAGGAATTTTTTTTTAAATGTTGTTATAATTTCCGTAACAGTGTGATCACCTAGAAGATGAAAGTAAAAGCAATTCAACATTAGGGTTTGTGGAATGCGAGGAGAAAGTGAGAAACTGAATTGGAGAAGGAAAGAGAGAGAGAGCAAGAGAGAGAGCCTTGCTTGAACTCGAAGATTTCCGCAAAACCAAGCTACGGAAAACTGTGGTGTTTTGGATGATGACATATTGTTCAACAAGAAAGACCCATTTCGTTTGTTAACTAGGATATTCATTGGGCCACCATTTGCAATATTTTAAGTTGGGCCATCGAATTGATTCGGATCCAAAATCGATATAACTAATTTGCTCTATGGATACAGCCCACCCTAAACTAAACCTTTTTAAAAGTGATTTTAATGAAATGTATTTTTTTTTTCCTATTATGCAACACTAGTTTTTTTTTTGGGTACATATATGCAACACTAGTTTAATTATGGTTCTAGAAATGTTTGAATTCAAGCCCACACCCTCGATAAAAGGTTTTTTTTCAATGGCAATGACCATTCAAAAATTCATTCGATTCCATATTCCCAAAATGTTTGGCTATTCTTTCTTCTAATAGTGTGACGGTTTATCGGTTACCATTACAAAATGAAGGTTTGTGTTCAATGGATATGTAGACATATCATAATTCAAATGTGTGTATACACATAATTTACTTTGTGATTGTTGTAAGTAATTTTTGACACATGCTTCATATACTTTTCCTTCCTAAGTCCCAACACATTGGTGTTTATTGTGACATGTGAGCGCTATATGCACCTTCCGGTGCTTGTATAAATATTTTAATATTTTTCTTTTAAATAAGCTTTAATTCAGGCAAAAGTTTCTCACTATATAGAATCAGATTCAAACATGATTCTTATATATTACAGTAGTAAAAAGAGTGAAAATTATTTATTTATAATGACCACTAAAAGAAAAGTGTGTGTATTCAATTTTCATTATTCCATCACAAAACGGCTTTAACGGAAAATTCCGTCGCATTTTTTTTACTAAAAAGATATTCATTTATTCAAATTGGTAAAATACATAAAAAAAACAACACAAATTCAACATCGCTAAAAACGAAAAAGGATGAATCTGCAAACAAATTAACAACATCCAGGTTAATAGTATAACACGACAAAATGCCTACAAATGTGACAAAATCAAAGTGACCGGAATACTCATGCATTTGGATCTGTAACATTGACGCCCATTTATTGATTGAATCTGTAATGGATAAAAGTTGATATACTAATCTGAACCAAACGAACACCGCAACAAGACGGGAAACCACCGCACTAAGGCAGGAAACCAAACAAAGCCACAACAAGACGAAGAACAAAACACCGCCGCACTCAGATGACGAAACACACGGAAAAACACGAAAGAAAACCCAGATCTATGTGAAAAATCACTTATTTAGATAATAAAAAAGAGGAAAAAAACGATGTAGGGGGGTGATTCTAGGCCAAAAAATGGCCCAAACCACCCCCTCTGATGGATGAGAAAAAAAGAAAAGATGAATAAATAGAGAATTGAGAGAACGACTAGGGTTTTCTACATACTCCCAATTAATTCCATCGCATTTTTAGAAAAAGTTAAATTGGTTATGTTTTGCAAAGGATATATATATATATATATATATATATATATATATATATTATTTCTTCTCGTTGTATTTCAAAAAATTAAATTCCAAACCAGTTACTTTTTGCAACTAACCTTTTTGTTATTAATACCTTTTAAATTAAAAAAATTGTAATACATTATATGACATTTTTTGTCATAAACTACTTTTTTAAAATAAAAAAATTAGCTAAAAATATCAAAATGTGACTCAAAATATGTAGATTAGATGCTGCTTCTTTGAAGATTCGAAGTCTATCCTGGCAGGCTTGAATTCAAGGCAAAAGTTCCCCACTTAAAAATAGGATCACATTCAACATGATTCTATTCTAATATAGTAGAGTAGTAAAAATAGTAAGAGCTATTTATTTTCTTCCTAGGGATAAAGTCATTATTATATTTGAATGAATCAAAAGAGACTCCTCAGTTATTATTGATTCTTCCATTAAACATCATTTCACTTTCCCGTTTATCATTTTGCACACAGGATTAGGATCATTAAAATGAGCTAAATTTGTTGGACCAACCCATTTCCTCGTCAAAATTATGCTTGCTGTACTTCAAAATTATTGACCAGTTTAAATCAATTCATTTTTTGTCCAGCCCGTTTAGTCTGCAGATTAAACGGGCCAACTCGTTTATTCGTAAGCTAACCCGTTGGCCCATGTAAATTTTTCCTTTTTTGCAATTCTTTTTTTTTTCAAATCAGCATCTACATGATGCCTGCAACCCAGGCCCAGCAGCAAGTGACCCCAAGCACCCAACATCTAGTTCTAACCCAAAGTTTATCCTAGTTTCTACACTTGGCAATAATGCGGGTAAGGACGGGTTTTTATCCACCCTTAACCTACCCCGCACCTCTTAAAGGAATCTTCAACTTGCCCCTACTCGCCCTGCGAGTTTTGTAAAAGAAAACACTCACCATACCTCGCAAGAAAAATAATAGAACCTGAACCATATCCGCACCCTACTATATAATACACACTATAATATATAATTATTAAAAAAAATTACTCATTGCATTAAAAATCTCAAGCTACATCAAGTATGATATATACCCTTTGTGAAATAATTAGGGTGTGAGTAAGATAGGGGCTAGTAGACCTTAAACCCGAACCCGCCCCACCCTGTAGCACAGTTTAAACCCGCTCCACCCTATCTGCATTCTACCCGCATATATTATATAATACACACTATAATATAAAATTATTAAAAAAAAGTACTCATTGCATAAAAAATCTCAAGCTACATCAAGTAATATACACTTTGTGAAATAATTGGATACGGGGAGGGTAGGGGCAGGTAGACCTTAAACCTGAACCCGCCTCACTTCACCCCTGTTGCAAGTTAAACTCGCCCCATGCGGGTTAGGGCAGATTAGATACTCACGGGGTGAGTAGAAATTGTCATCCTTACTAGTTTCTGCCTTTGATTTCTTTTCTTATAAAAATCTAAATAATATCTGCTAAAATCTTGTTTTGCTTTTTTTTTTGGTTTTGTGTTATCAATTTGTTATATTTTAATATAAATTCCTATCATTACTTTTATTGTTGCATGCCAAATTAAATCGAGTAAATTTGTTGAAAATTAAAAAAATAAAAGAGAAGAAATAGAAGAATCGTTCAATAGTGTAAACTATAAAGTTTTGGATGATAATTGACTTTACCTTTGAATAATTTATGAATTTGATGTTACATTACAAATTTGAAATTAAAAAAAATTAAATAAATAAGCAACAAGTTTAGGCCCACAGACTGACATTAAACTGATTGGACTGACTTTTTGTCAGCCCATTATTTTTGACTTATTTTTTGTCCATCTCGTCACAGACTAAGCTTAAATAAGTTGGGTTTAAGTTGGGTGGGTTGACCTGTTTGACAACCTTACAAAAGATAGTGTTTGTAAAAGATAGTTATAACCCTTCCAGTGGACAAGCTGATTCTTTAACATTCAGCCACTTTATTCTTCTTCACCTTTGACCAGCAGTTCAGACTTTACTTCTGATTCTGATTCTTTCTGAGTGGAATATACAAAAAGGAAGTGAAAATAAAAGACTATCTGAAAGGAGAAGGTTTAGCCTTTGGTCAATTGTGACTCTTACAAATGCTAACAGCAGCAATTTCCATGATCTTCTAAGACGCTTATTTTAGATTACTTTGATTTGCAACTCTCAATGAAATTTTTAAAATTATTTGTTTTACATATAAAAGTATTAAACAAAGCTTCAATTTCCTTGTTCAGATTCCCCTCCTATTTATTCGACACCAACTTCTTGCTTGATTAGAATTAATGGATTTAGAAAAACCGAAGCTACGTCTGAAATTGTGTGTTGATATCGCTTATGTACATAAGAGATTTTGAGTTCCTTGGCAAGCAAAAAGATAAATTGTCTTGCCAATTTAATGTTTAGAGAACAGTTAGGCTAAATAATTAAAATAAATTTATGTATAATATAATATTTTTACAGGAAAACTTGGGTTTTCTGTTGTAAAATACTGATTTTTTTTTCTACTGAACAAGAACAAAGCTAAGCATGACCGTACCAAAATATCTCGACTGGATATTTAGATCTGGGATAGGACAAAAAAGCCATAGTTAATAAAAGTACCATGAATACCGCTGAAGTCGAAAAGGTGGATTCTAGAGTCTAGAAACAATCGGTTGGGCAACACATGAGAACCATCAAGAGGAACTCCTCTGGTATCTTAGAAAAGTAGATCCTTAACTAATATTAGATGGTCACCATTCCATCCTGTATATCTGCAATAGAAAAGGTATACAACATTCGATGTATAGTAACTTTTAGCCTGGCATCACTACTGACTTGTTTGCATTTTTCATTTTTGGTTCTAAATCAAAAAAGAAAGAAGGAAACCATTTAGTGAGAAAAAGAAGACAAGACAAGGTAAGAATATTCTCCAAAAACTGCTGGTTAGTACATGGGATTCTTTTTGTTTTCAAATTCTGTGATGTTTACTTATCTTTGTTTACTTGGGAGGGTACATGGAACATGTCATGCACTGAAGATTGATGTATGATGATTGAGGAGGTGATGGAAGGGAGCCAAAGTGAGAGCTTAAACACCTCAGGCATAAAGGTGGGGTTAGTGCAGAATTTTTATGCTAAAGCCACTCTATTTCTCACTCATTCAATAATGTTCTCTGTTAGTGGCTATAATAGTAATCTTTTCCATTTTATGTTTCATGCACTATCACTTTTACTTGTCCCTCTTGTTACATGATTATATTATTGAAGGAATATATAAACCCAATCTGCTTTACATTTTACAATCTAGTTAGAGACAATTACCTACAATTTTATATAATAACATTTAAAAACCTAAATTTGGTGTTATGAAGTTCATCAGTATGATGCTTTAAATTAAAAAAAAAAAAAATTAACATCAATGCGAAAACTTTCAATTTAAACCTTGGGGGCGCAATTGAGGGTATTACAAACTAAAGGGGTATCATTTTATTTTATTTTTTAACTCCTAAATTGAATTTTCATTGCAGTTTTAGCTGCTTCATATACATTAGTACGTAAGAATTGGATTGACACTACAATGGCATTAGAAAAGAACTTCTTGATCTTAATTAGACGAAGTTCAAATATCTATTTCAGTTTTTTTTCTGATTAAATATTAGTGAAGAACATGGAAATTTTTGGCATGATGTTTTTCTTTTTCCTTTTTTTTTCCCACCGTTATTATTATTGGATATAGATAACAATTATTGGCTTCGATTCTGAACTTTGCAGATGCCGTAGTAGGGCACCTGAATTGATCTGCTTATGAGATGGCACCTGTACATTCTTTTCCTGACTGTTATTCTATCACTGACTAGTTCTCACATGACTTCTTGTTTTAGTATCCAAAACTATCTCCAATTTCTGAAAATTGTGGGTTTGTGAGTGGAATCTTCTTTCCTCCATTGACATTTGGTTATATTTACCTTCATTTCCAAGCTTGAATTACCAAAGGGAAGAACAAACTGGAAGAGAATATAAGGAATAAAGACGGGCTGAAAAGAAAAAAGAAAGGGGCTTTTAATTTGGAACTCAAACCTAAAAGGGTGTGAGAGAGAAACATGTACAACGTACGATATTGTGCCTTGAAAAAACACAATCCCCTACCCGTGGAAACATGTAGGATTCCACTAGCTGGCATTCACATAATCTTCCCCAAAGATCAGCTTTTCTGTACAAGGACTTGAAGAACTTATAAGCTTCCTTTGGTGCGCGTAATAACTGATATGCAGAAGTCTTATGTTACTTGAAACAGGCTCTTGATGTACTTACGTGGTTAATAAGTAATAACTTATGGTATCGGCCGGGTCATAGAATAGACCATGGGCTAATGCATATCTCACACGGGCGCGGAACCAAATATTTAAACAATAAACGAGTCATGTCACTCAACTTGTTTCATTATAGATTCAACGAGTGAGCCAGACAAAGAGAGTTAAGCACTTATTGAATGTTCAAACCATAGTCTTTATATGAGAAACCGTTATCTATCTACTTGCTTGAAGTTATGGAGAAATAAGCCCCAGAGGTGGGGGGAATGAAAGGAGTTACTGATCGCTCAGTTCCGAAGTAACTTCACTCAAAGTTAATGAGAAGAATTGTATACTTGTAATTATCAGAAAAATACCGCAAGGCCTTGTGAAGGAGGCTAGCTCTAAACCAGGGAAAGCACATGTTAAATAAAATAGGAAGAGTAAGCAACTGAAGACAAGGCGATATAGTTGTTGATCAGTATGAACAACAAAACAAATAGTTGAACTGATGAAGTTATTTATAGTAACATATTGCCAAGTACTAACTTGAAGCAATATTAATGTATATATGACAATCAAGAGAAATAAACAATTATACATATGGTTTCAATTTATGGTTTCCTCGCTCGCAGCAGGATCAAGTTGACAGCGTTCAGATTCTGAAACACGTTTCTTGTACCGGGCAATGAAAGCTTCAGCTTTCATGTCAATACCGGGCTCAGCTACACCCCAGCGACCTTTGTCTTCATCGCTAGGCCAAACTTTGCCCCCGGCATCACAGGCATCATAGTGCCCTCCTCTGGCTTTCTTAGATGTGAAGATGTTGAAAATAGAGAAGAAGCTTGAAGAAGACTTCCTCTGCCTTTGGTTACCTCCCATGATGACTCTTGCCAGATGACAAAGAACTTGGGGGATTGTCTTGGTTTTCAATTGACAAGTAGAATCTTATTTATAGTCGATCGAGGAGGCTACTATTGGGGGGTGGGGAGCCCCTAAAGCTGGAATGCACAGACGAATTACAGGCGTAGATCTAACATCATTTATGGATTCAAAACCAAGCGTTTAGGATTCGTAAACACATTATAATTTAGAATTTTAAATTTATTTTTATTTTTATTAAAATTAAAATTAATAAAAATTTTAATTTTTATATTTAAAATAATTAAAAAATTAAAATTTTAGAATTATAATTCTAAATTAAATTAAAATTTTATTATTTGAATAATTTATCAAGAATTTATATATATATATAATAAATAAATTTAAATTAATAAATAATAATTTAAAATTATAAAAAAATTTAATAGAACTTGCATTGTTTTATTACAACATTCACAATATATGTCAAACTAAATGACATTATTGACGATGGTGAAGGTAATTGTAAAACACCGGCGCTAGTGATCGGAAGAAGCGCAACTAGCACGTTGAAGGCACGGTGGACAATATAACCGAAGTACGCCTACAGCAACGTTATCAGATTATGTCGGTGTTACGAGCGATAATGGTTGTTGGATAGTTTTTAATTTTTACCTTTTAATATTAAAAAAAATCTTTGTGCTTAAAATTAGAATTTTTAAGGTTTAAGTTAAGAATTGAGAGTAGTATAAACTAATTATTTTTCAATTTCATAGAATTGGACTCAGAATTAGAATTATAATTCTAATATACATACCAAACAAGATAATTGGAATTGGAAAGTTCAATTCCAATTCTAAAACTCAATTCCAATTCTAAAGCTCAATTCCATCCGTCAAACGAGACGTTAACATATTTACTTTTATGCTTTATAATTTGTTCATTTTTTATTAATATATAACTTTTTACTTACATCTCATTTCCACTTAAATTCTTCACAACTGGTGAATAATAAAAGTAACAATTAGATTCATTAATTCACTATTCATCCATATTTAAATCAAATCAAATTTATCTAATTATAATAAGAAATTTAATAGATTAAATGGATTAAGTCAATTTTAATAAATGAATGGTTAATATATTAATCAGAATATTTATGGGATGTCCAATAATTAAAACTATTCAAAATGAAAAAAAGAGGAAAAATAAAAGAAATACATTTAAAAAAATGCTTACCAACTGTTTGAATCCATGTTATAAAAATTGAATTGAACTGGCCGGTGAACCGGTCAAGTAATCGGTCCGGATGGTTAGTTGGATTATGTATGTCTCAGAACTTGTATGATTCGGTCTGACCCGACCGGTTTTGAATAAAAACTGGTAACCTGGTTGGTTAAACCGGAATAGACCGGGTCATTAAATTAAAAAAAAAATTAAACTTTGAAAAATCATAACTTTGGACTCGTTTGTCTGATTTAGACTAATTATATGTTCATTTCATATAACTTTTCGAGATCTACGTCATAATAGTCCTAATTTTTAAAAAAAAAACTTTTTTTTAAGTTATAAGCACTTTAATAAAAATATTAAGGCTTTTTTTTATAAATTAAGGGTTAAACTCTTTTTTTTTCTTATAAGTCATATTTTTTTTCAAAATAAATATATTTTAGTTATTTATAATGATAAATATCATCAGTATTGTGTATATATATATATTTAAATATTTATTTAATTATATATTATTTGATTAGTGACCTACTGATTAAACTAATAACTTATTAATTGAATCAGTAACTCATTAACTCAACTCAATATTTTAATCGAGTAGACGTCTTTTATGTATTACTGAAGACATATATATATATATATATATATATATATATATATAACTGTTCCAACGACGTCACTGTTACAAAGACGTCTCTTACGTTTTTTAACGAGAGAAAATTGATTTATTTTAGAGAAAGAAAAAAATTAAAATTTTTTTAAAGAGAGTATTATTTTTTAAAAAGCCATATAATGTTAAATGGGTGAATTAAATATTTATTCATCTTATTTATTAAAATATATTAATAAATAAATTAGATATCTATTTATTAAAATAAACCATAAATGAGTTAGATAATTTTACTAATTTTTGTAATAAATTTTAAATAAATTTTTGGATTTTAAATGAATTTTAATTTATTTTTTATTTATTATAATCAAATCGAAAATCTATCCAACGTGAAGAATTTAACAGAGGAGCGGTAGGACTAATTTAAATGGCTCAAATCATGCTGACTTGGCGGGGTAATAAACGACAGTTTGTTGGTACCAACTTTGGCCAAAGGCACATTTGCTGTGGTCCGCTAGTTTCTTACTTGACTGATCAAGCTTTCTGAATGCACCATCGATGGCCCTGCCTTTGTACTTTCTTCTCCTTGAAGCATTGAGATTCACGTTATTATTCGCCCTTTTTCACTTCGAAGCACCTAGCTTGGTGTGCGATTGTACTTCCAATAGTCGACCTGCTCGATCTGTTTTACTTTCACAAATAGAGATGCTTTCGGTGTATTATACCCACCCCTTCAAATCACTTCAAGATTAATCTAATCATATCCTTCAAAACACTTCTTAAAGTTAATGTGTAATTTGATTAATTGTGAAAAAAATTATATTAAAAATTAATTATATGTATAATTAATTTTTAAATAAAATTATTATGAGAAAATTAATTTTTATTTAAATATGTTAATTCATAATTAATTTTAAAATAAAAAATTTTGTTTTAATTGTATAAAAAATTATTCTTATGTATTAAATTATCAAAAAATAAAAAAAAATGATTAGAAAAGTTATTTGATTGAGGATAAATAAGTATTTCTTTCTCTAAACGTTTAAAATAATTTAAAAACAAATAATTAAAAGCTTAAAATAAAAAATTTTTTAAAAAAATTGTTTATAGTTATAAAAAAATAATTTTAACTTATAATCAATTTTACACACTTTAAACAAATAAAATAGATTTTAGATAAAATAATTTTTAATTAAAAAACAATTATTCCAAAAAATTAAATAAAAACAAACATGCCCTTAATCTAACTTTACCCTTCAAATCACTTCTAAAGTTAATGGAAGAGTCCGTTTAATTTTTATTTTTATTTTTGTACTTAGATATGATTTTATTACTTATATATTATTATATAAGACACAATTCATGAAATTTAAACAAATAACATGTGTTATTAATGTGTATTTTTTCTTTCAATTTTTTGTTTTTTTAATACAAGTTTGTGTTTAGATATGTTGTACTACGTGTCACTCATTTATAATTTTGAAATTAAATCTTAAAATTTTATTGGTTTGTATTTAGCTAAGTTGAGATTTATGATTTTAAAATTTTATCCTAAAATTCCTTCATTCCAATTCAAATTTTAATTATTTATTTAAATCTTAATTTTATCTCTTATCTATTTAAATATTAATAAAATATCTATTGAATTTTGAGGTTAATGCAACAAGATTAAAAATTACCATATCTCCACCATTGATCACTTCAACATAGTAATCATTCAACAAGATTATGAACTCAACAAGTATTTAATATTTGTTTTTAAATAATTAAGAAATTATCAAACTGAGTATTAAAAGAATCTATAATTTTTTCAATAATAAATAGTCAATGATTTAACATCCATTGAAATGTTTAAATTATATACTTAAAGTTAGTTTTCATAATTAATTGAATTAAAATTTAAAACTCATAATAATTTAATAATCTGTCTATATACTATTATATAAAATACAGTTCATGAAATTTGAAAAAATGACACGTGTCACTGATATATATGTTTTTTTCCTCCAATTTTTTGCTCATTTGATGCAGGTTTGTGTTTAAATATGTTGTCTCACTTGTCACTCATTCATAATTTTGAAATTAAATCTTGAAATTTTATTAGTTTGTGTTTAGATATAATTTTGAAATTAAATCTTGAAATTTTATTAGTTTGTGTTTAGATATGTTGAGATTCGTGGTCTCAAAATTTTCTCCTAAAATTTCTTCATTCCAATTCAAATTTCAATTACTTATTTGAAAATGTTTAAATTATATACTTAAAGTTAGTTTTCATAATTAATTGAATTAAAATTTTAAATTTAAAACTCATAATAATTTAATAATATATAAAAATAGTATAAATAGATTATACAATATTTATACTATTTTATAAAATATAGTTCATGCAAGTGAGATGTCAAGTGTCACTCATATATGAGTTTCTTATCCTCCAAATTTTTACGCATTTGATATAGTCTTATTTTTCATGTATCCAAAATTTATTTTAAAAAGTTCAAATCCAATTCAAATTTCAATTATATTTGATTTTATTTTATTTAAGTGATAAATTTAATTACTCTAACTTTTCAAAGTTTATATTAATTTCAATACCAACTATTTATTTACCTATTAATAAGTGTGATTAATGTGTGGAAATATGTTTGCCTCAATGGTTTATTCTCTCATGTTTTGATGATGACAAATACATTACAAAAAAGATTATGAATATGCTACATATATGTGCTTAATTAATATATTGAATAATGCATGATTATATACTATTGTTATTCTTCTTATAAGAATCATGCAATAAGTATGTGTAGCATTAGTTATAGATTATATCCAACAGTACTTATGGAAATGTTTAATTAATTAATATTGGATATGTCTATGTGAATCATATATGCATGAAAAATATATAGTTATATACTTATGAATCATGCATATTGAGATATTGGTTTATAGTTTGGACTAACTATGTTTTTCAAACAAGTTATGCTTTGTAGGATAGTTCAAATACCAAGAGTGAGTATTGGAACAAGGAAGTGAAAGATCATATTTATGCTCAATTCAAGAAGAATGAGAATGAAGAGATGAATCAAACATTTGGAAGAAATGAAGATTAGAAGTTTCGAAAGCTTTGATTGTATCAAGAAGCCTAGTAACTCAATTAGGTATACTTTCTCTTATAGGTTATTCTCCTTTATAAGGATAGATGTTTAACGAAGACAGATCAAATTAGGTTTTCAATCTTAACAAATGATTTTACACTTGGTAAAATGCTCAACAAATATGTTTTGAAAAGTTAGTCATTGTGGTATTTCAAAACAAAGAAAAATAGCCAAATTTGAGTTTTGAAAAAATGACCTTTGGTCACTAATTTCATCATAATTTTTTTAAAAAAATTGAGTTTTGATCTGAAACTTATTTCATATGAAAGTAGACTCAAAGAGTTTTCCAACGCATGATCATTTGCTTAATTCTATTAAGAAACAAAAAAGTTATGACCTTTACAAATTAAATTTTATATCATGAACTGATGTATTCGAATACCCCAAATGAAGTATTCGAATACCTTCTTTTACAGAACCTAACTCGTGGCCAAGTATTCAAATACCACAATTGAGTATTCGAATGCACTTTTTATAGAATCAATTTCAATGGCCATAAATTTGAATGCACATATTAAGTATTTGAATATCTGTTCTTCAACAAACCCAGATTTTACCGAGAACATATACTCAAATACGCAAATGAAGTACTCGAATACTTGTTAACATGTATTCGAATACGAAGATCATGTATTTGAATATTCTTTGGGTAGAAGACAAAAATAACGGCTATAAATAACTAGTTTTCGAAAGAAAACTCTTCGAAACACAACCAACGACTATTTTATCACTTGAGTTATATATAGAAGCTAAGATTGAAGCATTAAGAAGTTGATGAACACGTATTTGCAAATTATTATGAGGATTTGATCATTTTCATCAAAATCAATATTTGAGCTCTTCATTGTCAAAAACTAATCTATCTCTTTGTTCTTCAATTTGTATTATATACTCTTTGAGAGAGTTTATCATTTTTATCAAATTGTAAACACTTGTAAGAAGGTGGAGAATCTCTCAAGAGAGTCAAGAGTAGAATTCCCTTGATGAGAAAAGAAATAGGCTAAAGCATAAAGGTAGAAGATCCCAAGGTGTGAGGAATGCTCTATTTTTGTAAATGTTGTTCAAGTACCCGTGAAGCTTGAAAAGTTAGAGGTTATTGCACAATGGTGGAGGATTCAAAATGTGTAAAATGTGCTCCATTTTGTAAAGGTTTATTAAGCACCTAAGTTATAAGCTTAAAGAATAGTAGAAACCTCAAGTAGATGATCTTGGAGCTGGATGTAGATCACAAGAAGTTATTGAACCAGTAAAATATTGTTTGCACTCTCTTATCCCTTACTCTCTTTACATTATAGCAATTTACATTTGACTACTATTTGTTAAATTCTCATAATTGCTATAATTGTTAATATACTGCATATCTTGTGATATTTTTATCTAGATTATTAGAACTTGATATTTAGCTAGTTTATTTGATCTATATAATTATCCAAGTTCTATTTGAGCTATCTTGAATATTTGTATCATTGATATTGAATGATTATTAATTAATCACACTATAATTTACATTATTCTATAGACTTATATGTGATTAATATTATGCATTATATGGATTTTTAATCATATGCAAGCATGAATTATTGTGAAATATATTTATTCTGCTGCATGTATTGATTGAGTGCATCAAAATGCACAATTGCACAAAGTTGAATTAAAATGTGATCACCCAATTCACCTCCTCTTATATGATGGTTACCCTTGGCTAACATAATGAAAATTGTACACCATAGCTTATTTACATTGTTAATATTTTTTAAATTAATTAAATATCAATTATACTTATTTACCTATTATAATTAACAAATACTCTAATAAAGGTTTAATTTGAAATAATTTTAACCTTAATCAAATACTTCAAGTTTTATATTTTTATAGTTATTATTTTACTTTTCATATCTTACTAAACACTAGATATATTAAATGTTTCATGATAAAGTTAATTTTTATGGGTTTTTTTATATTTTTTTATCCGAGATAATTAAATTAGGAAGTAATTAAACTATTTTTTACATAAATCTATTTAAAAAATTCTTATAAAAATATGAAAATAAATAAAAGATTATAATTCAAAAAATCTATATACATCTAATATAATAAACATGTGTATCGCGCGAGTAATAAAGCTAGTAATTATAAAAATGTTATATTATTTTTATTCTATTTTTTGTTTTTAAAAGTTTGTAAAAAAAATAGTGAACATATTATATTGTTTTCAGTTATTTTTATAATTTATTTCACAAAATTTTAAAAATAAAAAATAAAATAAAAATAAAGTAACATTTTTATAATTATAATAAAAATATATCTAATTAAAAATAAAAACAAAAAACAAATCAAACGAATTCTAACCTTACAGACATATTTAACTCTTTTGTCACATGCTGCATTCTATTTGGTTTAGAATAATGCACCTGGTGTATATTAGAAATTCCCCACAAATTGGGCTTTCTTTTCTCTTCTCTATTTTACTTTTCACCCAATGGTATTAAAAATGGTTGAAAATCAGTATTATTAATTTTTTTTATCTTTCCTATAAGATTTACCAAAGCAGTTTTGTGACAAGAGAGCACAGGCTTTACCTAATGCCCAAGTGCTAATGTAAATTAGCTTGAGCACTTGTGAGTATACAACATCGGTTTGGCCAAGATGGTAATGGATTGGGCACCCGATCCAATCCACCTTGACTCAATGGATCACATTTTCTTTTATCTGAATAAGTTTTTAGACCGGGTCGGGTTGTTAAAAAAATTGATGGATTTTTAGGTATCCATGTGACCTAATATTTCATATGAAGCTATCAACCCCATTAGAGCTCTTCATCCGTTCTTGCTCTTTTGCTAGATCTAGAATAGGGGTGCTAATTGGTTGAGTTGGAACAAGTTGAATATGACTCCGTTCCCAATTTGAAGTTTTGATTGGACCATTTTTATGGTCAGAACCCGATTATATTAAGTTCAAGTTGGGCCGGGTAAATTAAGTCAACTCGATTAAAATATACAAAATACTTTTTTATGTAATGTTTTGAATATTTTTCTCTATTTGTATAAATTTACTTGTATCTACTACTTTTTGTTTATGTCAAGATCCAATCTAATTAATAATTACATAATAAGTAAAGGATATAATAGCTAAAATTGTGAAGAGTCACAATATTTGATCAAAGTCTAACATTTAAAAAAATGTTACAATAATATATGAAGAAAAATATTAAAAAATAATAATTTATTCAATACTAGATCAAGTTGAGATGTTCTAAAGGGTAGGGTAGGGTTTTCGGATCAGGATGAGTCATGAACACCCTTAATCTAGAAGGAGAAAATGATTATCTAAGGTCCAAGGCAGAGATTCAAAGCAATATGTGGGGTGAGCTCATACTTGGCCATCCACAATCACAACAATGGCAGCACCCTAGAATTCATTCACCCCTTGCTTCCTCTAAATTTGACCGAAACAATGTTTGCATTTTATGAGTTTCTTTTGGTTGCCATTCTTCTTATCTGTAGTAAATTTTTGTTTTCCTCCAGCCATATTAGCTATTTCAGTCGGGAACTAACAAACTAACAACAATATTTGAACTTAAGATGCATCTTTCTGGTTTTCTGTATTTTGATATGTTTAATGACAATGCTACTTTAAGTTTTACTAGTATATTTGAGGTGTTTAGCATTTTGATTTTGATTTATTTTTTTGTGGTTGTTAATTAGAACCCTGCAGCCTCAGTTGAGTTATATCTTGACTATGGGTCTGATCCAGATCCAGATCCAGATCCAATGATTTACCATCGCTAGCCTAGAAGCTTAAACTCACTAGTCAAGGCCTTGTTCATTTATATCATTTTAACCAAGTTTAAGACTTTCATGTTCCACATCTCTTTACATGCATTAGATTAGAATTAATCTTTACCGGGCATGTAATTCTGCAAAGCTGATGGTTTTGCGTACGAGAGCAGAAATGTTAGGCCAAATAAGATTTTGAGAACTAGCTTATTCAAAACATGAATCCCACTTGATGTATTTTTCCCGTAGTTCTCTTCTGGAAAATTCTGGTAAGTTCATAATGTTTACTTAGTGGAAAGTCCTTTCATTTGCATGTAATTTACCAATTATTTTTATCTAAAACAAAAGAGGGGGGGGGGGGGGATATGGTAGTCTAAGGAAGGAATAAAGGAAGGGCCAAAAAGAAGGGAGAGCAAAGGACTCTATGGAAACTCAAGCATAAGAGGTTGACAAGAAACATGTACAACTTACGGTATTGTGCCTTAAAGAGCCACAAATCCATTTCTTGGAAGTCTGTGCTCTGTAGGATTCCAAGAGCTGGCATTCACTTAATTCTTCACAAATATTGTTATTGCCATACAAATACAATTAATGAAAAATTTTCAAAGTCACTCAAATGCACGAAATGTACCCAAATGTCATATTAATATATTCTCTTTCTCTTATCAATACAGCAAGGGAAGCCATGCAGAGTTGTGTATTTGTTGAAGGGTCAAACTACTGATGTTGCTCTGATAAAGTTTCAAGTCAACTGTCACCTTGCTTGAAATAGGGATAAACAAACCACGCTTTGTCATGAAAACGGTGAAGCGCCTTAGCTCACTGATTCTCGTTATTGAAGTTCTTAATTAAAACGAGTAACTTAACAAAGATTATTCTCTCTGAATACTTGGAAGAAAACTTAATACTCGCAAGCCAACATTCTCAGGTGTTTTGGCTGTTGTAAACTCAGAGAAGCTCTTGATCCTTCTAACAGTGAGCGCAAATTGAATAGAATAATGATGTAATGTATAAGAGACTCTAGAACTGTGAAAAACTTGTGTTGTTGGAAACAGAAAATGAGAAGAGAAGATAAATGCGAAAAACTACGTGTACTTGATAATCTGCTCTGCTTCAACAACAAAGAAAGACTAAAACTTTGAACTCACAAAGGTTATTCAAATTAACATTACTTATTTATTGTGGTTCACAACTTCACATATTATAATCAATACCTAATTACGATAGAGGCACAAGCAAATTAAAAATCCATATTACAAAAATTTCCTACTGCTGGGCTTGAGCTTGACAGTGAATTTCAGACTCCGAAACACGTTTCTTGTATTGGGCGATGAAAGCCGTAGCTCTCATGTCAATGACAGGATCAGCTACACCCCAACGACCTCTGTCCTCATCACTAGGCCAGACTTTGGTCCATGGCTTTGGTCCTTCGTCATGAGCATCATGATATCCTCCTCCTCTTTGCCTATTGTTAGATTTGAAAATGTTGAAAACAGACTTGAAAGAGGAAGACTTCCTCTGCCTGTTGTTGCCTCCCATGGCTCTTGCCTTTGCTATGAAAAACACTAGGGAGTAGTGACTCTTTGGCTAATGAGAATATTAGCCTTGGTGACTAGGAAGTAACTTGAAGGAATTGTCTTGGGTTCAAACTTGCAGGCTGGAGGTCTCAATTTATAGTACTAGGCCTCATTTGTTAAAATGAGACAAGGGTTGGAGAATCTGTTCCAAACAGCGGGTAAGACCAATATTCATGGACCAAATAAGCTGACATGGAACGGGAAACAATGATTCGACTTTTGTGCAAGGCACATTTTCTGTGGTCCGCTGGTTTCTTGCTTGACTTGAGCAATCATGGGTTGGTGTTGGTTCTGTTTCTCGTTCAATGATGCATAATTGTTGGGTCTTCCATTCGCCTCTGAATTTTAGATTCATGTTATTGTTGGCACTATTTTTCTTTGTTTGTAAGAAACATTTTACTGTATCTGCATGACTTTGTGTGCATGTTGAACTAGACACACAGACCTACCAGATTTGCTTTCTCACTAATTGGGGCAATCAAAATTCTCCTTCTTTCTCTGTTCAGTCCTTTACCACTTGGGAATTGGCAACTTTTGAAAATGTCACTTTTTTAGTTTTCTACTAGATTTACAAAAGCGGCTAGATCTGTGATCATACTAACTTTAACTAACCTACAAATTCTAGAACTACAATTTCTGGTAAGGTCTAGATTGATCTTTCAAAATATAAGACTGCACTAGACATCGGATTTAATTATAACCTCAGAAGAACATTCTCACAGCTAGAAATGAGAACATATAATATATAATTGATATAGCAAAAAATAAGATCGCAAGAATCTGCTTATGTTGTACAAACGGCATACTACCTATTCATAATGACAGTGCCAAGATAAAATGAACATTGGAACACGTTTATTTAAATCAATTACATGTTTACATTAATATAAACATGCCAGAACAACATATATTAATTTAGGGTGAAGAATAAGAGTAATGGGTTATTAACTGCGTGAAGAATGGTAGTCAAAAAATAGCTTCGGTGCGTTTTAACATTTTTAAAACAAAAAGAGAGTAAGGTTTAGGTGCTTCGAAATTTTTAAAAACAAAAGTTGATTCTCCTTTTCTTCTAAGTTATTCTCTTCCCGTAGAAAGTCCTTAGTGGCTACAAACCGGTGGTTGCCAGCTGAAGGAGAAAGGTTCACGCTAATATAAACTAAATGAATAAAACCACCATTACAAGTTTTAACATACCTAGTACTAAAACCAAATTATCTGAGATTAGCAGTAAACAAGGTATTGCTGTTGCAGGTAAATAAAGTTTCCCTTTTCTTCTATCATTGCCTGCAAGCTGTCAAGTGTGGGGAATCTGAAAAATATCTAAATTTAAATATTTGTAAGGGCCAGAGTTTGGCATACCCAACTTGCACTCTTAGACACGGACCTCTATTATATTCCTTCTTTGCATTAGAACTGCTATTTTAAGTCGTTGTGATGATGTTTTATTGCTGTAATCACATCTAAGATTTAAAATTATGTTGAACAGAAGAATAATGAGAGTTTTTACTTAAATCACACGCTTTGCATAATTCTAGAACAATAATAGTCTACGTAAAGGGGCACAAGGCAATAGTAGTTTGGAAAATAAGTGTCACCTAAATAGAGTTGGGTGGAATCTACATATACATAGGACATTTTAAGTAAGAGGAGTGATTTATTAAAAAAGAAAAAATAAATGAATCATATTCGTTAAATTTCATATGAATAATTAATATTAAAAAATCAAGTTATATAATTTTTTAAAAATAATTAATAATTTTTTTAAATAATCATGTGATAATTGTGTAATATAGAAATAATCTTTTAATCTTAGTGTTCATATAAAATTTAGTAATTATGATTTATTCGTCCAAAGCAGTATGTTTTATAACTGAGACTTTAACCTTCCACCTTCGAGGGAAATTCTTTCTTTTTCTTTTCGAGGTTTTTATGCAGAAATATTGTATGTCAGACCAAATATGCATGAAAAAATAAAAAATAAAAAAACGAATGGGAACTTCGTAATTTACATTCTGAGCAGATAATCATGCTGTTCATTCTATTATATTTTTAAAGATTTTCTGCATGATCAACGATTTGCAACAATAGTTATGATGAAAGGTAATTTTGAATGATCTAAGATCGAACAATGTTACATAATCCAAAATTCAGCCAGAGTTTTGTCGAGATTCAATAAAAGTTATTAGATAAGTTAAAGTGATATGAATTATTTATTTATTTAATAATCAATAATAATGTCTAACTCATTTTATCAATTTCTTTTTTACTGTCTAATATTTTCCTACTTTTAATCCAAACATTTCAAGCCCTATCAACCAACGAAAGAGATTAAGGTTTGGATAAATGTTGTTTTCAATGTTTTAATTTAAGATTTAATTTTAATGTGTAAAATTTTTTTACACTTTCATCCAATTATGTACTAACACATCATTAAAAGTGTAAAATTTTAGACAATAAAGTATAAAGTTTTATCTTTTATCTTTTTTACACTTTTATCATTTATCTTTCTTTTGTGGCAAAAAAGTGTAAAGTTTACCAAAAAAAAAAACACATCATTACAAGTGTTAAATTTTTGAGGTAATTATTATAATAGTCAAATACTTTTAATAAATTGGTAATACATGATTGGATGATAATATAAAAAAATTTTACACTAAAAATAATCAAAATTAAACTCTTTAACCTACTCTTTAACTTTTCTAATTCCCCAAGTCTCGTATATATCCAATATCAAATTTGTCCGGATCTTGTGATTTAGCTTTCAAATATGCGCATCGTAAAAGGAAGCTATATAATAATTATCTTAAAGGATTATCTATTTTGTTTTTAAAGTTTGTTAAGTACTAGCTTTTTCAAAGATGATTGCGGTTTATTCTTTTTCATTTTATTTTTCCTGATCGAAAAAGAAGGTACCAATAGATAAAGGAAAAGGATGTAAAAATAGTGCCTCTATTATCACTACTCTCTAACTTATTTCTATTTATTTTTAAAAAAATATCCTTCATTAGATAATGGTTCTTGTTTCCTCAATATTATTTAAACTAATTGTCTTTGACTCCAATATTTATATGCAAACTCCTTATTATTTATTATAATGATAAATTAATTTTTTAAACAAACAACTTTTATGCTTCTAAACTCCTAAACATAATTATTCTCACTATGTTAAATCACTCCCGCCTTACCTAGCTTTTTATGGCCTTTTTTTTCTTTGTAATATTGTAATTTTGTATTCTTCTTATCATATTCATTACTTATTGCAAGCTAGATATTATTAGAATTAATAAATTAAAATTTTAATTACATTTATATTTCTCTTTCTCTTAGACCGTATATATCACAGAATCTTATACTCCAATAGTTTAAAGAAGAAATGATGTGAAGATATGAATGCAATTTAGCCTCTAAGCTATCTATAAAATCAAGAGACCCTTAATTTTGTTTGCTGTCAATTTATTATTCATTATCATTTTATTACTAGAAACTAATTCTAATGCATTTTATAGAAGAAAAAACAAATGAAAAATTATTTATTGAAAAAATACATATTGTAGAAGCGGGAGTAATTATGATAATTAAGAGTATATAAGCATTTAAAAAATTTAATTAACTAAATTTATCATTAACAATAGGGAGTTTGGACAGATATAAAAATGGTAATAGACAACTAATTTAACTAGGAATAAAAATCATTATTTAATAAGGGTATTTTAGGAAAACCAAATAAAAGTTTGTTAAAGAAAAGTGATAATAAGTAAATAAGAATGGCAAATAGACTCGCCTTATAAATAATGGTTAGTTAACGGTGGCTCTTAAAAGGGACTGATTGTTTATTATTTTGGTTTGGATTAAGTTGGTTTAAAATTTAGAAGAAAAATTTTATAATTTACGTTGAGTTTGAGTTAATAAATATTTTAAACCAAAATAATTAAGCTTGCTTTTTATCAGTTATAAATATACGATATAAATATTAGATTGTATTTTGTATTGTGAACCCCCTTTCCCTTATTACTTATGATTCTATAGAAGTTAAAACGTTCATTCTCTTTTCTTTTACTAACCAATCTCATCTCATACACGACTTTAATATTTCTTAGTCTTATTCCTTATTGTTTGATATCTTGTAAAATAAATATTATAAGATTTTCTTTAAATATGCACTGATTAATTAGTATTAAATTAGAAAATGGCACATGAAAAGGTTTAACTCAATAAACCAACTAAACTAATTAATCCTAGTTTTTCATGGTTTGGATTAATTTGAATGTAAGTTTTTTTTGGTGATTGGGTTAATTAGTTTCTATTATTATTATTTTTTGTTCCTCACACCATTTGAGTGTATGACTAATTCTTATATAAGCGTTTGATAGCATGACCCTGACAACAAGGTGTTATTAGCTCACATAAAAATTAGATTACTAACTAAATTATACCTCATGATTTTTCATTATTTAAGTTATTACATTTTTAAGTCTATTAGAGCTTGTTTGTTACAGATTATTTGATGAAAAAATTATTTTTTTAAGTAAAAAATTATTTTTAATGATTTTGATTGTATTTGTTTAAGCTTATTAAAAAAATTATTTGTTTTAAAAATCATTTTTATGGTTAAAATGAAAAATTACTCTAATTTAAAAAATAATTTTTATGATTATAAACAAACACAAAATAACTCCTACATTTCTTAAAAAATTTTAAAAAATAATTTCTAAATTATTGAAAGTCAAAATTAATTTTTTTTAATCTATAACAAATGAGCCTTTACTTGTAGTTAGAAATACAAAAAAAAAGGTATTAAAATTGGGTTTAGGTTTAAATCAGAACCCAAACAAACCAACCTAATCTACATAAAAGCTAGTTACTAGCAAGAGTGCCACACATAGGCAGGCACATGAGACCTATATGTTTTCCTCTCTTTGGTAAATACATTCATTAGGATATGATCATAAGATATTGGTCTATTTTTTTTTAGTCACGAATATGAGCTACGTTCCCCTTTTTTTTTTGGCTGAAAGAATTTATATAGGCTTCTTGGTTCTTGCACGTATGAGTAATGGACACCATTCGTTTTTCAGGCACTATTATTTTTCATTAAATTTTAATTTATTGAAAGTATAAATAATTTTACATTATTAATATAAACTGTCAGAAATTAAAAAAATATTTAATAATTTTTTCTTTTATTTAATTTAGTTCTAGTTCAAACTTTTTTTTTGGGTCAGAATGTCAGATAGTTTAAACTGGGTGAGGATTTATAGTAGACCTTTAAAAATGGACCTCGACCGACGGGCTGGTCCGAGTGGTTAGAGTAAATAATTGTGCCTGGCTGCATATATCCATCTTCCAAAAACTTAGATCATTTTAGGCCCGATTCTACTTGGCCCGATATAGCATTGGGCTGGCCCATTTGATAACTCCTAAAGCAAGGGTTTTTTGTGTTAGTATTGGGCCGAAAAAATTGGGCAGGTCAGCCCATGTTCCTCTTTATTTTTCTCTTTTTTTTATTTAATTAATCCTTTTATTCTCCTCATCTCATGATTTCTGAGATTATTATTATTATTATTATTATTATGCCCTAATCTTCGTTTTAAAAGGGAGCAGGTAATAGATATGTCTTTTCCCAATCAAGTTGATTCCCTTTCTGCTCTGCTCTTATCAAGAAGTTGTTGAGTTGTATATATCTCTTTACTAGTTTTTTTTTCTTTTTTGAAAAAAGTTTAAGTGGGGGGAAGGTTCATTTTCAGCTCAATATCATGGCAAATTATCAATTTCAATGACAATTTACACATTGCACAGGTATACTCTGGATTTAAAGGCTAGCATAAACAGAATGTCCGACCAGATGAGTCAATATCCACACATTTTCTTTACTAGTTAAATACTTTAAAAATTTAACTTTGTGATACTGTTAAAAATGATAATGTTACCTGGCTTGTCTTGAGGACATTGTGAATGCACCAGTATTATTGTGATTTCCTATGTTATGTATTAAGATGAATTGTTTTTACAGGCATGTCAGGACTCCCCTATTGAGGATTTGGCAGAGGACTTTACCTTGCCAATCAACCACCGGGCAACTGAAAAAGTTGATCTAGACAATGTAGAACAAGCATCTCCGGATACACAGTAAACATCATCTAATATTGGCTTTTAAGCCTCTCTCTGTAACTGGGCCTTTTGGCAACTAGTTCAGTTTTTTCTTCTTTTTTTTCAGTATTAATTTTATTTGTTCCTTTATCTGGGAGGCTTTTTGTTGAAAGTGATTTCATTTTGATGTTGTCCTTGAGTTTGAATGCTTTATCCTGCTTTTCACATTGCCTTTCTGGACTAATGTACAGGAATCACAGAGCCAATAAAATCTGGGATTAGAGATCCAAGATTAGGAGTTGGCAAACAAGAAGAAGATGAATTTATCACAGCAGAGGAAAATATCCAGCCAAAAAAAAAAACTCAATAATGAGTTAGAGGAGACAGAGGAACAAGTGAGGAAGCGGGAGGTATGATTTAGAACTTTCTAGCAGTTGCTCTTAGTGCAAAAATCATATATTACTATATTAGTATTGAGGTTGATGTTTTACATTTTCCGAAACCTGCACCTAGTAACAGAAGGCAGCATATAGCATATATGCATGTCTTTTGACGGGATTGGTATGTCATAAGGGAACCATCCACTTTGGAAGGTTTTGAGAATTTCCTGCAATTTTTATTACCTGGTGGCTTCTTCTGCCTGCTACGTGCACATTATGAAAATCCAGGGGTTAGCAGAACCGAACGTTAGCAAAAAATTCAAAATGAGGTGAAAGAAATCCGAAAGGTGTTTTATTGCAAGCTCTGCAACAAGCAAAACAAATTGGCAATGGAATGTGAAGGACACCTGAGCTCTTATGATCACAAGCACAGAAAGGTAGACAGCATAACTAAACACTAACGTGTTTCTGCTTTTGTTGACTTAATTCCTAAGTTGGCTCCATTTTTTTTTCTCTTGATGGGAAATACAGCGTTTCAAAATTCAAACAAATGAAGGAAATGCATGGTAGTAGTAGCCGGGACAATAGGCAAAAGCGAGAACAGCAGCGTCAAGAGAAAGAAATGGTTAAGTTCGCTCAAATGTATCCTTTTGCTCTTATACCTGATACACCTTTTTGGTTTAATCTTTTGTAAAAATTCCTTTTTATTCCCCTTTTTTAGGCTTGGGTTAGTGGTTGGCCTGGGAATTAATGTTAATTTTGACAGCCTTATTTCTTTCCATGTCACCTTTTTTTTTTTTTTTTGTATTCCTTATTGTCAGTCAGTGCTGATGCTCAAAAGCAACAACAGCTTCAACTGCAACAAGACTCTGGTTCAGCGTCAGTTTCCTCTGAATCTAGAACTGTTACTTCACTTGCTGATCAGGAGCAGCAGAAGACTTTGAAGTTTGGGTTTTCTTCTAAAGGCAGTGCTTCCAAGGTATGTCCAACTGAATTTTGGACTGCTGTTTACTCTAATTTCTTTTTCTGTGACTAGGTCTATCAAGGGTTTGAAAAGAAGTCAATCATGGACCTCGTGGTACTAGTGCATGCTCAAGCTTTTGTAGACTTTCGTGGTTGAGTGTATGATCTTGTTTTGTTCAATTCAAGCTTTAACAGTTTCAACCCTTCTGATCTATTTAATGTTGCTATTGCAGTCTTACAAAAGTCCAGGTTTGTGCCTAATATATTTATAATTTATATGCTAACACCATTTTTTCTTTTCCCCAATTCTTGCAGAACTCGGTTGGTGGTAGTGCAAAGAAGCAAAAAGTAGTTATGTCCTCTATATTCAATAACGATACCGATGAAGAATAGTGGGAAGTCACTCATGCAGCTCTGAATCAGCATTGTACCATATTTCCTGCGTGGTTTTGGTTTATATTGTGACCCTTTTATTAGGAATTTGTCGCCATTATCATTTTAAGAAAATTTCATTTGGCATTCTATGTTGATTTGGAGAGTTTGTGTGAGTACAGACAATATGTTGGAAAGATTTATTGCTGCTTATCGATGTAATGTTATCAATGTGTGCACGGGTTATGTTCACGTGGGTGCCATCATGATGTTTGCCTCCATTGACTTGTGAATGTCGGTATCTTATACCTCGTGCATGACAGACGTGTAATTTCAGATGTAGAGTAGGGAGGATGGTAAGGGTTGGATATCAAATTAAATTTGGCATGGCTATAACTAAAGACAGATAGTCGAACCACGTTTATGTCACCCACTCGTCATTTTAAAAGAGGGGGGGGGGGGGAGAGATTTACTTGACAATACACTTTTCCATTCACTTGTTATTTTATACTTGAAAAAGAAGAGCTGTTGAATTGTTCTTTGGGGATGGATATTCATTTGTTGAGGCGGCAATTAGAATCGTACGTATCATTGTCAAGCCCGTTACCATTAAAGAAAATCATTCCCTTCCAGTAACAACACCTATTACCTAATGTGCTAGAAAATTGTTTTCTGAATGCTGAAATTTGATGCAAACACCAAAACTTCTAAAAGAATGCACTCAGCTAAACTAATAACCTATACCCTATTCAGGTTTGGTCAAACAGGCAGAAAGAGAATGCTGGGACCTCTGTCATGTTAGTTCATCTACAAACTCAAAATTAACTCATTTTATGGAACTGAAAGTGGGATTCATCCCAACTCACTCTGGTAATCAAACCTCGAGAGGATCATATAAATTAACTACTTTGGAAGATATTAGAGAAATCTTCGGTCAGTAGCATAGCTAGAGAATCTAGGTAGAGCAGAAATTTTATGCCCTCGATTGCCATCCTAATTGGTATAGCACATAAGGGTATATAATCTACGGCTCAACACGGAATGAAATGAAAATGGTTCCTTAATATAAAAGCACACAATACTTCCACGGGGATAGTTTCACGCACCATCCTACGTGTATCGATAAGTACACAATACATTTATGAACTCATAACGTGAACCTGAGCGCTAGTAGTTACACAAGATCTTATTTACAACACACTAACAAGCTCATTAAAATATTGATAATCCCCCAGAAGTCTCATTAAGCAGCTTCAGCAAAACCAAGTCGGAGATTCCCATAGTCAAAGATGGTGTGATATACCCTCATGAAAATATCGCCAAGAATCCTGCGGGCACAGTCATAGTACTATTAGAAAAAGAGACAAGGCTTAAAGGAAAATTTAGTATAATTCATTTCATGCATGCTTGTTCTGTACCATGCAAGTGCATGCACATACAATTTTAAATTGATGAATGTTATAGAAGAGTAATATACCAGAGAGGACCCCGTGGAGGAGGAATGTCAAAAGCAATAAACCCACTAAGGCAGACTTCTGCAATGCCTTCTCCCGTTTTCAAAATATACTGAAAGTACAGAGAATTTTTAGAGCCAAAACAAAAAAGCTCACGAGTTAGCGTTAGGATACAGATAATAGCATAATTAGTAATTCAATCTGCTATTCAATTCAATTATCTGCCCATGGGAGTAATTCCCGCTTGTGCGTCGGCTTAATCCAGACCACAAGGTGCTTTCAGTGGGTTTTGAACCCCTGCAATCTGCCCACATGAAGCTCAATTTGCCACCTTAGTTTCATATTTCTACCCAAAAGCCAAAATGTTCCCAAATTTATGAAGTCCTGACCGCAATGTTCTTTTGACACTTACAGTACACTTCTGAGAGTATAATCTTCTACCAAACCTGCACTGTAATTGGTAATTTATCAATAGTTCAAAACCTAACCTGCTCTGGGGTGAGGAGGAAATGTTTATCTCCAATAGTGAACGTAATGTTTGGCAATTGAGAAATGCTATCACAGTTTACTATTGACTCTCCATTTGGACTTGGCAAGCTCTCGCACAGCTGCCAATGATCAAAAGAAATACTTACTACACCATAAATATAAACTACAACTTGGGATTATTGACAGGATGATTCAAAAGGCTTACCTCGTTCACATAGTTGAATACTCTTTCCTTGGTTGATTTTTGTTTTAGTTGATTCTGGACCCAAATCACAAGCATCTGACAGGAAGAGCACAAAGCACTCTCTTTAGCTGACAACTCCTCTCTCAGTTCCTTTTCAGTCACCATCTCAATCCCACTGCTGCACAGTATAAGGATTCAAAGTAAATTTAGGAGTTTGTTTCAGCCAAAATCTGACAGCTCTGTAAGCGAGATTAGGACTTAAACTCTCCCAGTGGCAAAAGAAGAAATTAATAAACTAGGAAATAGTAATTGTAACCAATGAAGGGTATCAATCCTAAGTAATTGGTTGGTAATGGAGGCTCCTTGACAAATATTTTCGCATAAAATCCTCTGCTTATTGTATATTTGATTATCCTTAGAATTGACTTTTGAGCTCCATAATCAGAATTATCAAGCATCCATCTAATATCTTCAAATTATTACCCAATTGAATTGCAATGAAACAAATATGGTGAAAATGGCATACAAAACATTGATATATTAAAGGCTCATCAAACAAATTGAACTTCCTAACCTCTCAGATTGATCCCTCTTGGCAAAACATAAACCAACTTGTGAACATATGTCACCAGGTCGTACCTGCAAATCAAGATCAAACTCATTTAGGAGTGAAAATGCACATGGGGAAAGATCAAGGTCAAAACAAAAACTTTAAGGGTGGGAAGAAGAACTTACTCCTGATACCAAGAGATCCCATATCAACTCTCCATATTCAGAAACAACTTCCTTACATTCTGCACTCAGAACTCCTTCAGCCCCAATAGCATGGTTGATTTCAGTCACAATCGTCTGAAATCAATTAGCAGTCAATAGAAACTATAAAATGAAAAGCTGTAAGCAAGAAATTATCAAAAAGATGGAAGCACATACGGTTGGACCAGCAAGCAAAGATGTTCCTGAATCCACAATAGCAGCACAGCCGCCCTCACAAACACCTAAAAATAACATTGATATATTCCACAATTAGATACACTAAGTAATCAAAGCTTATGGCAACAAATAAATATAGATGTAAAGATACACTTCGTGGACAGGATCACATTTCTTTAAAATATACTAATGCTCCTTACACCATATTCTAAATCCTTTCAACCACTCAATCACTTCCTTATTTCTCAGTAAATCCCCAAAAGAGAACTTTCTTATTATTGAGGAACAATAAAGTCACCTGTTGAACGACCTCCAAGGAGAAAATCTCCCATTTGAATCTGAAAAAGAAAAATGTTAAAATTTTCCTGAGTAAATTATACATTTTAAAAGAATTCCTGATCAAAATAAATTTTGTTTTGCTAACCTGCCAGTAACCTTTTTGAGTAACTGGAACATAAGTATGATTTCCTTTGAAGTGCTTCGGATCAACACCTCCAAAAACTAGTTCGCCGCCCTTTTTGGCCTTTGGATCCCCACTGAGCCAAAAAGAGAATACCTTCTCACTTACAAGATGTTGCTCCACCATATTGTACCTGTGATTTATAATGGATCAGTAAATTAAAGGACATAATATATTCACCATACTTCACTCTAACATGGAAATCAGATGCAAATGAAACAACAATGGGCAGGCAGAAATATACCATACTGGCACAGCGTTTAAAACTGAGATCTCCTGAAACCCAAGCCCAAATAATCCATCAAACTTTGCTAACACAAAGGAAAGACTTCCTTCTCGGGTAGCCTCGATGAAATCCTACAGTTAAAAAAAGGTTAATATAATAGTGAAGTCTCTAAGTATTGCTGCAAAACTGTACAGTCTATGTTGATGTGGAAGCTTATAAATAAAGAAGTACTCACTTGTTTCTTGACAACAGCATTACCAACTTTAACATTATCTCGACTGAAGAAACCAGATATTGATCCAGATCCATATCTTATTTTACATGATGTTCCTGATTGACAAGTTGAAAGGCGTAATTGAAACTCATATTAAATGGCATATATACGGCATACAGTATCATGTAAATTACTGCTTGCATCCACCACTATAATGAACATGAATATTGAGAAGCTGGCATTACCATTTTTGGCATATGTTTTGGATTTCTTTGACTTGTACCAAGAATGGGTATAGCAGGCAAGCTGCAAGGAAATATTAGTCAATAGGACACGCTTATATGTACATAGTTGTGAAGAGTGAATAAACAGAAGTTAAGTTGAACTCACAGAAAAATAGCACTTTGATGATGGAACCCAGAGGTTGGAACTACCAGTATCAAATATGACATCAAAGGTCTGTGGGGGTGTGCCAATTCCAATCTCTCCATAATATTGTGCATCCAAATAATTCTTCAAAGGCACTTCATCACCATTTGACTTACCAATATACTGATCATGTGCACCCATCACTGATCTCCCTGATCTTAGCTCTTCTCTTGCCATTCTAGCAGCTTTAATACTATGAAGATCTAGAGGTCTCTTCTTCAAACCAATTCTCATAAGCCCAAAGGAGAAAGAAGGAAGAAGCGAGCATGTTAAAGCCCACAAACAGAAAGCCACCCACAAATACTTGCGCCCCATAGTCAGGGAAAATCTGTCAGACAGGGTAATCTGAAAGTAAGATAAGATGGATTTAGTCCAAATTTTACATAAAAGGCAAGCAACCATGAAACAGAGAAGAAAATGGACAGCTAAGATACTAATTCCTTGTAGTCTATTTTTCACATTAACAGAATCACAGATAAATTAATATTTAATCAGATAAATAAAAAGAAGATAATATAGAAATGTTATCTGCGGATATTAAATTATTCAGGCAGTAATTACTCCTGGGATCCTATTCTTGTGAAGGGGTTTATCAAACGAGAAAACAAAAGTTAAAATGAAAAAATAAAATAAAAGTGCACTCAGCTACAATATACCTTTTTCAGATTTGGTCAAAGAGGCAGAAAGGAAATGCTATAAGATCTTCATCTACAAACTTTATAACCAAAGTTATTAACGATATTATGAGGATGCATTCCAAGTCACTTCTTACAGGAAAAAAGACCCTCTATAAGAAGGAATTATTCAGGGAAATAAGTGGAATCTTCAGTGAGTAGCACTGCCTGCTAATTTACTTGTACTCTGTCTTCTTCTTCTTCTGTTTTATTTTCAGTTGATTTATTTCTTTCTCCTATAGGTAAGTTATTTCTACACTCGTTTAACCCATAAATAAATATAAAGGGCATGGAAAACTATAAAAAAAAAAAAAATCTCTTTTCTTTTCTTTTGCAAACAATCAGTTCACTCTACTTCTGTAACAATATGATACAGATCCCTGATATTCATATGCGAAATATTCCAAAGAGGCATCAGAAGAAAAAGAAGGGCCAAATAGGAGATAAAACATGTTCGCACAGGTAACTTGAACCAAACCAAGTACAGGACAGGTCAAATCTAATGGAAATCTGAAGAAAATATATTACTGAAGAGAAATCAACTGGGTTGATCTCAATATGATCATCATATGATTAACACAAAAAGAAAAAAAGAAAAAAAGAAAAAAACTGAACCAAACCAAATACAGGTCAAATCTAGTGGAAATTAGAAGAGACCAGAGAAATCAACTGGGTTGAACTCACTGTGATGATCATATGATTAAAGATTAAAAAACAGAAAAATCAAACCTTTCTAAGCTACAGATGCTGTTGCAGCTACTAGCCTACTAATAAGGTCCAAAGCTGAAAAGGGAAGACAACAGAGAGCTCAGTTGAAGGCAAGAGCACGTACCCACAAAAGTAGGAAGGTCGTCTAGCAACAGTGGAGGTTCTTCAAATCGAGACTAGCTTTTTTTTTTTGGTAAAGAAATAGAGATTTGCTTTGTCTGCAACCATGTAATAAATAAATTGTTATAAAGATATCTTATCTTATTCTTATTAAAAAAACAAAAAGTCAAAAAGTTAGAGTATGCGTATGAAGGTATCTAACCGTATATTTGTGTTAGGTTTGAGTTTGGTATTTTTTTGTAGAAGTTTGGTATTTTTATATGTGGTCTACTTTGCTTTTATTTGAGCTTCTATTTACGTAAATATTTAAAAATTTTAAAAATGTTTAAAAAGATTATAATATAAAATTTTATTTCAATATATTATATTTGAGTATTTTATTGAATTAAGATTAAATGCTAATTTTTCTATATTATTTGAATGCAGATTTCAATAAATGTGAATATGTATTATTTGAATTTGGATATGAGCAATAATGATGTTTGAGTTCTGCTTTGGATTTGGATAGAGCAAATTTTCATCTAAACTTGATAAAATTTGTAAAATTATCATTTATTTTTATTATAAAAGTAGGCAATTTTTTCTTAACTAGTAGAAAAATGCTACCCATATTATTCACAACACTAAATTTTATTATTTTATTTTATTTAGGTGGAAGTTGTGCGGTAAAACGCTATATATTAATAAGTTCTTCATATTGGGGGTGATGTTTTAATGATGATAATAGTAATGAAGAAAAATATTATTTTATTCACTGTGGGGGTATAACGAAAATAATCATTCCTAGTTTTAACAATAACAACATGCTAAACATATCTTGTTCCATCGTATAGAACATCCTAAATATTTATGATGCTTAGCATGTTAAAAGAAACACACGAGTATACATCATACATACAAAATATTTAAAAAAATATTTTTTGAGGATAAAGTTTATATAAAAAAAATGGTCAAGCATTAACTTTTAGGTTGTAGCATTATAATATAAATAATAAATAGTAATATAAAAATAATTTAAAAAAATTATTTTAATACTTATTTTTTTTTAAATATTAATATTTAAAATAAATTATTTAATATTTATTAATTATTATTTATATTTAATAAATTTTTTAACATTTATTATAAAATTAATAATTAATAAATAATTCACATTTCATTATAAATAATTTCAATAAATATTCATAAGATGTAATTATATATATATATATATATATGAACATTATGAATTCATTGGAATGGGCATGTCATGATAGCAACCAGCAACTTTCGCCCAATATTTTTAATGAAAACTGACATGACATGACAGACAGAATACCACCTACCTATATTTTATTTTCTTATTGGGCCGTATACTGGGTTTCCCTTTCTCTAACCCAGCCCATAAATTAAACCGATATTTCAGGGTATCCAACGCAACGCAACGAAACGATACAACAGAAGTTCGCAATTCCTTCATTAGTTTCGTTTCGGTTAAGTTAACTCGCGACATCGACAGCATCGTGCGATATTTTGCTCCTTGCTGACTACGGGTCTACGAGGTATCAACTATGTTAACTTGATCATTTTATGCGCTTACTACGATTTTTGTCGTTTTGGTTTGATTTTCCGTTTACGTCAACGATTTATGGGTTTTATACTTGCCATTCCTCACCTGCCTTCCAACTGTTCGAGGAAATGTCATGTGGGAGATTTGTTGTTTTCATTTATCATCTCATCATGGTCTTTTTGTTTGCTTGCATTGCAAACACAAGCACATTGATGTAAGAGATGATTACTGGTATATTGACACGCTGGTTTTTTTAACCTTTTTTTTCTTCTGAAATTCTTTCTGGATATATAAGTTTGAGTCATTCGAGTGAACAATCTTTATTTTCTGCAGTATATGCTAATGTGCTAACTAGCTGGGATTTTGACAGTAGCTATGAATTGTGTCAGGTAACTAAATAACTAATACGATGTCGCTGAGGCGTTTCTTAGGCTATTCTGATGGTGAGATCATGAGGTCTGATGCAAAACCTTGTTCTAAGCTAATGAGACAGACAGCCGCAATCTTTACTGTTGGTGGAGGATTAGGATTTTGGATCCTTTGCCGACTGCACTATGGTTTGTTCTACTTTTCGATGTTGCTTCATTCTTGTTCTATCTGCATGTCTGTCACTGTCAGCTGCTATGCTATTCTTGAAAGCTCACTTATAATTTTTAACCTCTGATATCTCTGCCAATATGTATCCTATTGATGCTGTACATTTTTTATGTTATTAATTTCTTGTTAGTATATACTATATAGTCACTACTTTTTAACCCTTACTTATTCTTTGGCCTGATTTTGAATTTTTCAAACCAAACTTTGTCTCTTGCTGATAACACGACTCTGCTGTGGGTGATGATTAAAGTAAATACAGCATTTGTGGAGCTTTTTCTTGACACTTTTAAGAATCCACTAAATCAACTGTGACCCAAGCAGCTCTCTGGTCTTTAGGATTATGGAGCCTGCCTTTACTGTTATTCAATTCATTAAAATTAAAATGACTGGGTAGCTGTGCTCTTTTGTTCTTCCTAAGTGCCAGGTGGTAGACTCCCGGATATTAACAGCTTCTTCAATTAGTCACATCTGTTCATTTTTTTTGGTTCAATGCAACAAATTAGCAGAAAGAAAAAGGAAGAAGAAAAGGAAGGGGGAAAAGTTGACTACCATTTAGCTTGCTTCTTATTTAGAACAAAATCATGACGAGGTTTCACTCTAAAATGCTTTTCTGAAGGTGTAAATAGCATTTAGCTCTTTCCCTTTCTCTCTCCCTTCCGACCGTGTCTTTGCTATATAACAGAAATACTATAAGAATGTAATTCATTCATGTGTACTTCCACTTGTGATAAGCTTATATTTACATTTTACTTTTTGGATAAAAGCTCATGTTTCCAATCTCAAACGGTCTTTTCATAACATTTCATCAAATTTCTTATTTACTTGTCATGCAGGTCCTCGAATTACAGTTCCTAGGAGTCTTCGTTGGGCAGCTTGTGGAGCTGTAACTGTCAGCTCAAGCACGGCTTTGCTGGTCCGTTTATTTAGTCCTGAATGTGAGCCCCAGAATATAGCCGCTTATGACAAGAAAAAGTAGCACCGATTTGGCTACCCTTTTCCTTTTTCTCTCTTCACAAAGAAAGGGGAAAATGATTATTTGACGAGGCAGGTTGAACTAGATTAATTCTGAGATGGTGTAATAAATCTTTTTTTCCCTGAGGAGATGGACCAGCGAGATTGAAATCATCTCATTCTATTATTGCCAAGAAATGTACTCTATAGTAACTGGAAGTTTTATGGTATGAAGGTCATTTTATGGTATTGAGTAAATTACGCTAGTTATTCTCACCATCCTTGAGTTATTGTAAAATGGCACCATGATCTAGTTTTTGCTCAAAATTAACACTCCACTACATTTGAGTATGCTGACTGACAGAAATAAGGAATTCGGCGGTTTGCATTAACGCCACCTTCCTAACTAATGTGAACCCACCGTAACATGTAACACTTGCAGCTACTCTTTGATTATTATCCGAAAATCCTAAATGCTCAATAGAAGAAACCTACTTTTATAAAAGTAGATTTGGATCTTTAACACCATAGGTAGGGATGTCTATGAGTCAAGGTGGGGGCGAGAAGTACTCTCTCGTTCCCGTCCTCGTCTCTCATATTTCTTCCTATCCTTGTCCTCAATTTCTATCGTGGGGAGCTTTTCTTTCCTACCCCAGTCTTCGTGAATCCTCGTGAATCTTCACAAGGATCTTAAAAATTCATAAAAAAATTATAAAATTACAAATTAACATCCAATAAAATTTAAAGAAATTATATAAAATTAAACTATTAAATTTAAAATTAAATCATAACAAGTTCAAATTTAAATAGTATAATCACAATATTCAAATTAAATAAAAATTATAAACAGACCAAAATGTTATTAGTATTTATGATATAAGTACATATAATAAAGAGTTTATATGTAATCTACTCGGGGCGGGGGGTATGATCTCGATCTTCAAATCATCTGCGGGGGGATTTTGTCCCTCGTCTCAGCGAAAAAAATTCCTCGCTTATGAGACCCCAAATGAAGTAGTCTCCGTCAATATCCCCACGCACAGGTATAAATTGACATCCATAACCATAGGGTGTAATTTAGAGATAAACTACATATTATTCTTGACTGAGTTCTAATAAATTTATAATTTGTTATTGATGTGTTTGTATTTTATTAAAAATTGAGTTATCAATCCATAACCTTAGTGCACTTTAGAATATCTTTGATCCTATAAAAGGTGATAGCTACGGTATTATTGTCGTGAGTATTTTTGAGGGGTGCAGTCGAAGTATATCACTAATTGTTTCAAGGTGCTGTCATGGAGGTTCATTTTAGTGGAAATGGATGTGATTCTATATGTTAAAGACACATAGGTGTATATGCTATATGTAGTGGGGGAAAAGAAAAGGTACCAGTGAAATACAGTCCTATCTTTCTATTTATGTAAAAGCTGAAAAAACAAAACAAAACAAAACAACTTCTAAGTAACTCTTATTACCAAATTTTCAGTTTTCAATAAAATTGGTAATTGACAAATTGTGAGACTTTGTAAGGTTGAATCTGAAAATGTGCAAGTTTAAAATGGAATAAATGTGTTATTCGACAATTCATACTTAGTTGAAATCATGAAATTGTGTTAAAGGTTGAGTCGACAAAATCTGGGATTGAACCGACATTTGATGTGTTACAATCGACAAATGTTCAAAACCGACAACAGTGTTATATCTGACAAATCAAGAAAGGGTATTCGACAAATAAGTTTCATTCGACAAATGTGTGAAGCCGACAGTAATGCTATGCTCGACAAGTCAAGTTTTGAAGAAGTACTTGACAAAATATACATTTAACTGACAAAGGGACTTGCAAATTACTGACAAAGTTGGTGTACCGACAAAATCATTATCCAGGAGCTGACGGTTATCAATTTGAATTTCAAAGTAGCAGTTGCATCCAAGAATCAAGGAACTGCTAATGCTGACTCAATGGCAGTTGCTGGTAGTTTTAGGCTATTACTAAAGAATAAACGTGTATTAGTTGCATGTAAGCCACATGCCCAACAAATGGCAGGTTTTTAGGATTTTAGACGTAGAAAGTTTCTCTATAAATAGGACTTAGAACAATGTATAAGGGGCTGCAACTTGAAACATCCTACACTCCTAAAGTCCCAGCGACGCTCAAAGGAAAACGGATCAATTAAGTTTATACGCCACTTTCATTTTATGCAATTTAAATTCAGGTTCTTTACTACATTTCATTTTCTTTTGATTTGCTTTACATGCTTTCTTTAATTGCTTTCACTTTATATTTCTGTTCATCGTCATCTTCATCTTCTTCTTCTTCTTCTTTTTGATACTTTTTAATCCAACTGACACTTTAATCACTTGAAAGTGAGAATCCGGTGGAGGAAGTTCCCTTCCAAGATTAATAACTGGAACTGCAATATTGTCGACTTAAGTACCGACAAATCTGATAATCGACAAATTTAACACTTTGGAGCCAAGTTTTTGTCGACACATTGCCTGATAATTTTTCACCTTTAACAGTAACTATTGCATTATAGGTACCGGCATACTATTGAAATTCCTATGGGTGTCTCAATCTAATATTTGTGACCATGACATAGACTGTGTGGAAGAAGTGAAAAAAGGCCAAAGGGGGTATTGGGCCTAGCTTATTTCTGTCAAATTCAACGGGGGTGTGGCAAACGAAAGGAGCAGCTCAAGTCAGTTTCTGATTTTCTTGAAGCAGCATCTCTTTGACGACCAAACAAAAAAGAGGCTTCTCTTTTTCATTTCTTCCTCTCACTGTCCTGGAGAAACTTGCGGTGTCAGGAACAATATGGCGTGGATGCTGATTTGGTGGTACCATGACTACCATCAGTATCGTTGACTACACTACTATTACTAGTAACCAACTTGCTATATGGATTCTGGTTTGTGTACAGTTGATACTGGAAAGTGGATTACGCGGTCATTCCAAATTATCAATTTATTCCGTTGTGCATTTGCAACTTCAGATTTGCATAATAATAAGGAAATTCACTTCATACACTTGAACAACATAAAATTGATGTAAAAATTGTTTAAATTTCTTTTATTGTTTTAGTAATGACTGTTATATACCCAACTAGAAACTTAGATAGAGTTAAACATTATTTGATTCAATCTCTTGAATTTATTTTCTTGTCTACACAACTCTAAATGTATCCAACTTAATTCTCAAGTTATTTTTAAAAAAATATTCTTAAAATAAAACATAGGCAATACAGGAAGGGCCAGAATTACACATTTTATATATGGCCATATTGCTAAACCCAGAGGAGATGACCAAGATCCACTGAAGGACAAAAAAGCAGGCACTCATTCCGTATACTTTCAATGTAAAATATTGAACTTTTAACATCTAGAACATCATATCATATCATTGACCTAGTGCGTGCAAATGAAACAAATTGTAGCAAAAAAAAAACTGATTTTTGTAACGTGTCAAATAATTAAGTAGGAGAAAAAAAACAGAACTGTCTTAGTTGGACAATTGATGATTTATGGACACGAACTCTATCATTGTACATGTATACAACTTTGATGGCAATAAACATTTTATAAAATGAAAGTGGGAATGAGTGGAAAATGAAGTCGACAATCATAGAAATTATCAGTTGGGAATCTATAAAATATTTTCCCATTTTGGTATCGTCGACTTCCATATCTCCACTCCAATAGCAATTGTCGGAACTCATGACTGATTGTGCAACCAAGAAAATATATTTGATTAATCATTGAGAGCAATATTTATACTATTAATTCTAAGTAATTGTCAAATATTTATTAATTATTAATTATATTTATTAACATAATTATTAAAACTGGCTCGGATCAGCCAATTTGACTAATAAATCGGTTATTTAACCAGTTTGAGTTAGTTATCAAATTAGTTCTACATGTGAACAGGTAAAAATTTATTTGACTCAGTTGATTTTGGACAAAAACTGGTAACCCGGTTGGTTTGGCTGGTTGAACCGGCCAGGTCACAATTTTTTTTTTAATTTTTTTTAAAATTTTGAGAAGTTATAACTTTTGATTTGTTTGAATATAACGAATTATATATTCATTTCATATAACTTTTCGAAATCTACGCCATGACAATAAGACTCAAGAGGATTTGATCACCCAATTTTTCAAAAAACCCCTTATTTTGTGAGTTATGAGTATTTTTATGGGAAAAATTGGATTTTTTTTAATGAATTATGGGTTAAACTCTTGTTTTTATTCTTATGGTCATCATTTCCCTCAAATCAAGGGAACTTTAGTTATTTATAATGATAAATATCATTATATGTAGTGTGTATTTTTATATTTATATATATTTATGTATTTATATATATATTTTAATTTTATGTGGTTCAACTAGTGACTCACTAGTTGAACTAATGACCCTTTGACCTAATACTTTAACTGAGTCAATTATCAGTTTGAATTTAATAACTATCTTTAATAGATTTTCAAATATTTAGTGTAAAACTAATAGTCAATAAATGATTGACAACTCAACATGGGTACCAAACTCATAAAAAAATCATAGCAACTCCCTTTTCTTATAAATATATATATATATATATATATATTATTTTTAAAGTATAAAATTTATAATTAATGTTAACCTATTCATTCTATTATAATATTTTTTAATGATTATAAAATAAATATAAATAAAAATAATTATATAAAATTAAGGTAATACATAAAAGACTTTGTCACAGAATCTCGTATATGATCAAGTGTAAATGTATTTTCCAGCAACTATCTAAGTTTTTAGTTAATAATTTTTTTTATAGGAATTCATGAAATATAACTTTGTTTATCTGGTCAAGTGGAACAATCCTTGTACAACGATCCAAGGATTTAAGTGGAGTCAGTTTCACTAAATGCATAATATATGCTTTAAAAAAAAGTAGAATACAATTAACTAATTAATTAAAAGAGCAATCGAACGATTTCAATTTTATAATATTGTATTACCAAAAAATATAGTTAACAATAATGTCATTATAATTCGTCTTTTCCTTTGTCATTATAAAAACATTTCAATAACAAGTGGACGGTTTCAGTTAATTATATATTTCCAGATGTTCTAATCTATTAAGTTTTAAAGTCGTCCGAGGAATGTGGTGAAAGACAAAGGGAATTATGTGTTTTCAATGCAAACAATGGTTTCATCGATTTTTATTTCATAAGCCAGTTTCTTACAACTCTGAATAATTAATAATGGTCTATGCAATGAACTGAAAATGATGACTTGTAATCGAACAACTTGCTCATATGCCATATATACCGGAGTAGAGGGTAAAATTAATAATGAGAAAATTTACTACATTGAAATGAAATTGGTGAATAATAATTAATTAATTGATTATATAATTTGATTAATTAGTTTCCATTTTAAGTTGAACAAAATTTGATTTGATTTAAAAAAAAAAAATTCCTTGTTTTATTTGTAGAATCTTTTGGTCCCATAAACTAGTTAAGACGGCCATAGATGGTTGACCTTGACACCTTGTAAGTTGGTAATGAACACCTCGAATAATACTTTTAGCAAGCACAGACACACCTAAAAGATTACTTTCAAGAATTTATCTTTCGAAGAGGTTACTTTCTAAGCCTGTGGGTGCGCCAAAAGATCACCACTCAGCTCAGCGGCGATGAAACACATAAAATCTTATTCAAATTCCATCAATCAGTTGAATTATGTCTCCCTTAGTGGTCTGTCTTTGATACTCACTCACACCAATACCAATTCAACCAGAAATAAAAAAAATTAAAAAATGGCAAATGGGTAGCTAGATACCTGCATTAGCTCTGAAGATGCAGAGATGATTAAGAAAAGCATCCCAGGTCACTTTTTGCTGGTTGGTTCTTCCTTAATTTTTTTTTTTTTAATCCTTCTCCTCCCAACTCACTTTGCTCAATGCTCACTATGAGTGTGGGACTGATAGAAACCCCACTTGTCCTCCTTCCCCTAATTCATATCTCTCTCTTCTCTTATCTTCTTCATCACTGAACTCTTCCAAACCAAACCCAACCCTAGCCCTGCTCCTCCAATGTCCTCCGACAACAACAACCACCTCAACGGCGACGCCGTTTCCCACGTACCCAAAAAGCCAAAACTCTCTTCTTCCCCCATCACCGATTCCGAGATTCAATCCGAATTCTCTCATCACGACCCCGCCGTTGCTCGGATTAACAACGGCAGCTTCGGTTGCTGTCCCGTTTCCGTGATCGCAGCTCAGCAACAATGGCAGCTCAAATATCTCCGCCAACCCGACTATTTCTACTTCAACGAACTCAAGAAAGGGATTCTTCGATCCAGGTCCATAATCAAGGAAATCGTCAATGCCGAACACGTTGACGAGATCTCCATCGTCGATAACGCCACAACAGCTGCTGCTATCGTCCTTCAACAGACCGCGCGGGCCTTCGTAGAAGGAAAATTTCAACAAGGGGATGTCGTCGTTATGCTTCATTACGCTTATGGCGCCGTGAAGAAATCCATTGAGGCCTATGTAGTGCGTGCCGGAGGTAAAGTTATCGAAGTTCCTCTTCCTTTTCCTGTGAGTTCTAACGATGAGATCGTTCGTGAATTTAGGAGTGCGCTGGAGAGAGGAAAAGTGGATGGGAATAGGGTTAGGTTAGCTGTTATTGATCACGTTACTTCTATGCCCAGCGTCGTGATTCCCGTGAAGGAATTGGTTAAGATTTGCAGGGAGGAAGGGGTTGACCACGTTTTTGTCGATGCGGCTCATGCTATTGGGTGTACCCATGTTGATATGAAAGAGATTGGTGCTGACTTTTACACCAGCAATTTGCACAAGTGGTTCTTTTGCCCTCCTTCTATTGCTTTTTTGTACGGTCGCAAGTCACCTAAATGTTCTGATTTGCACCATCCCGTGGTGTCTCATGAATATGGTAACGGGTTGGCCGTTGAAAGTGCTTGGATTGGCACCAGAGATTATAGTTCCCAGTTGGTCGTTCCTGCGGTTTTGGAATTCGTCAATAGATTTGAAGGTGGTATTGAAGGAATCAAGAAGAGGAATCATGATGCTGTTGTTGAGATGGGTGAGATGCTGGCCTCAGCTTGGGGAACTCATCTTGGGAGTCCTCCAGATATGTGTGCGAGCATGGTTATGGTAGGTTTGCCTGCTTGTTTGGGGATTATGAGTGATTCTGATGCTCTCATGTTAAGGACACATTTCAGGGATGATTTTGGGGTTGAAGTCCCCATATATTATCGACCTCCTAGAGATGGGGAAGTTGGATCAGTAACTGGGTATGGTCGAATTTCACATCAAGTCTACAATAAAATTGATGACTATTACAAGTTCAGGGATGCAGTTGACCAACTTGTACGCAATGGGTTTACTTGTGCTCTTCTTTCGACTTGAAGTGGTATGCTCTGAACTCCTTTAAACAATACATCATTTTTTGCTTATATCAAGTTTGCATTGGATATAAGACTGTGGTGAGGCTGGTGATTGTGCCATTATGTGGTGCCCAGTCCATTGAAAATTTCATTATGAATACAAGTATTTGACGTTAGCAGATTCTGAAATCCGCTGGTTCATATGTGATTTGACTATCTATAAGTTTTATTCCTGCAATATTGTACTATCAGTGTGGGTATTTCATTGATCTTTTTGAATTTTGCTGCTAGAGCACAAATAAGCACCATATTTTCCATGAATACTTGGAAATTTGCAGTCTTTAAAGAGCAATTACTGATATATCTCACTAGTAGTTGTATACATTTATTATTTCGAATTCCTTATATTATTTTGACTCTTCAAATCTTTTTCATCATATACCCTAATTTGACCTAAATTTTTCTAGGTCTGTCTTGCTTTAACCTTTGCATAGTACATGAACCTTCCCTCCCAAAGAAAAGGAGAAAAAAATTGTATACATTTTGAAGGATGACAAACTCTTATGTTTGAATTTCTGAATTGTTTTCATTGCATTCCTTTATTGTTATTGATCATGATATTATCTTGGTCATGCTCCCTTGGTGTTCTCTTGGCTCGTGATACTCTGCATCTCTTTCTTTTGCAAACTTATTGGATTTGGCATAGAGAATCCTGTTCTATACCTGTCTATTGAAAACAATACTTAAGTAAAATGCTTGTAACAGAGACATGTTTGGTTTTTCTGGTTACTGGTGGTAGCATTCCTTTTAACCTTGTGTTTTCTGCCCCTTGGTTTGAAACAGATGCAGTTTTATCACCTAGGAAAAGCTCGCTCGATCCCTTGAAATAAAAATTTTTTAGTCATAAATGGTAAAGCATTACTGAAAAAAGCTGCTGACCAAGATGCTCTCTAGGTTTCCATACTGCTAATAAGATGAAAGAGCAAGAAGGTCATTCTTGGTACAACTAGTAAATGACTAGAGGTGGCAAACCTATATCTATAGTATGTATAAAAGCATGGATTGCATAAGTTTTTATTTGCCTAAAATATCCTTATTCTTAACAATAATTACAATATATACAAAATTGATCTACAAAAGGGAAAAAAAATTGGGGTTGAAGTCCCTACGTGCAAGGCACTTGTTAGAAACTAGTTCTTTTAAAACTGTTTAAAAGTTCGTGCCATGTTTTCTGTTTAACCAGACAACCCGGTTGGTTACTATTTTAATTATCTTGTTCTAATCTTCTAGTTGTGTTATTTTTGTCCACTCCTATATGATATTCTTGTTTATTTGCAGTCGAGAGGTGTCAAAGAAGTCTTTTAGATGAATAACAGCAATGGTTCTGCGGTTGCCTGCAAACTTGACTAGTTATGATGGTTTCGGTACCATGGTCTCTAGTTTTTGTTGAAAAACTGCAGCAATTGCTCATCTTGGCTTTGCTGAGTTGAAATCCCTTAGAAGTTAACTTCGATGTTGAGATCCATGGAATTATCCTTGTAAATATAATCGTGATTCTCTGACGGTTGCATGCTTCTAACCTTCATTGTGTCAATTGAAGTTAAACTTCTTGAGGTTTATGCCAAATTTTTACCATAACCATGATCTCTTGTGAAAATGTTGGTAACTTTTATCTATAAAAAAAAAACCTTAAAATATGACATTTCAATCTCGTTTGTGTTCTCGTCCTTGTCGTTTATTAATAATTAGCCGGCTTTTATGTGAGCCCTTCAATTTTGATATGCAGAAGGATGCAGGTGCCGTGTGGTTGATGTATTAAACTACGGACAAATAGGACTTGCCTTTTGGTGACAGAGACCGGTTATTTTCCTTAATGTAGTACATCTAATGGTGAAAAGAAAGTTTTTCCACGCAACAACCAAGCAAATGGGAGTATCGCTATAAGTGTGATTTGTGAAAGCGCCTAGGTTTTGTCTGGTGGTGGTCTACGCTTTAGAGCAAACAGGATCGGAACCGTTCAATAAACTCTAATATACCTGTTCATGCCATATCTTCAAAAATTATTTCTTTCCTATTGAGGACATTGCAGCTAATATTAGTCGTACTCAAGAAGGGGGCAAGGATTTGAGTCATTTGACGAACTCCTTAATGTGGAGTTGTAGGGGATTCTATTTCAATCAGTATTAGACCGAAAATAAAAAGAAGAAAATTAGTAATAGTCTCTCGGACTCTCCTAGTTTCTGACATGATCGTATGAAATTCAATCTCACTCAAGACTCTCAGTACCAGTGTCCGTGGATAGAAAGCCCCAGAAAAAAATGGGCCTGCCCCCCATCTGCCCATCTTCCCATCTTCCTTGTCTTCTGTTTAATTCCGCCACGCCTTTTTGTTTACTTTTTTCAGTCATATTAGATGACAAATCTACCCGAAACCTTCCAAAACTCGTTTTTTTCTTGGCATTGCAGCATTATGAAAATAGTATTGAACTCGGGGGCAGCATTATCAGAAGTGTCTGGGATGATTAGCGTATCATGCTTTCTATCCAATTAAACAACGACAGAGGGTGAAGATCAGGATCAACCCTTTGATTTTCTCATGTATAAAATTTTCTTGTGTTACCCATAACAACTACTTCTTAGACTACGTTTGTTTAAGCTTCTCCTCAACTCCAACCGGGGTTTGAAGAAAGAAAAAAAAATGTTACTTCACATAAACACTGTCTTAAAAGTCGTACGAACTCACATTGGCATTCAAAATAAGTAAAATCAGACATGCTGTTAGACGTTTGCATCCAAGTCCCTATATCTTTTATATCCAATATCGAATTTGTACAAATCTTGTGGTTTAACTTACACATATTCTCATTCTAATCTTAAAAAGAAAAGCTATAAAATTATTTTAACTTTTTTTTAAAGGTCATTTGAGTACGAACTTTTCTAGATGATGCTTATTTATTTTTCCATATTATTTTGCCGAGTCAAAAAAGAAGGTAAAAAAAATATAAGAAAAGGAAAAGGGATGGAATTTGAACTTGTGACTTCATTACTTGTTTAATAAGAAGGACATCGGCTTGCACATGCCATACACAACCTTGGAGTTAGGGCGAATAATAATATTCATAATATATAGTTTTTCTTCTCTGTGATTAAATACCAAATATATCCATAGGATTTTTATCAATTTTTTTTTTATTCACTACAAAATATTAAGACGGGGATGGGTATTAAAAAATATAGTAAATAACTGAATAAATAATATTTTTATTAAATGTTTGCTACGTATAAATTTGGATTTTATTTATTTATAGTTAAAACTTAAATGTGATGCAAATGAAAGAAAAGAAGAAAGGGCAGAGGAGAAGCAAGGAGAACAGGGGAAGGTGATTGATACGGTTTGTCGTTGAGCAGGACTTCAAATATGTATAAAAATTACAATTTTGGTTCTATCCCTTACCAATTACCAGTACCTTTCTCATTCGCTGGGTTTCTCTTTACCAATTACCAGTAAATGTGACCCGACTCACTCCGCTCATGCATTTGCGACCCAATATATTTGGGGTTCGGGATTGCCGCTTCGTATTCTGATAATCAAACAGGTAAATTTCGAGAAAAAAAATTCTGCATTTACTCTGATTTTAGGGTTTGCATAGGATTCGTGGTGGATGATCATACCTCTTTCAATGGAAAGAAAACCAAGTTCTTGAAAATTTTCTCTAGGTTTATTGGGTCCCTCAATTTGATTCTTTTTGGGGGTAATGACACTTTTTTTTTTCTTTTTTTCAATTTTATGACTTTTTCCTGTGTTTACAAAATAAAGAATCGATTTTTTTTTTAATTTTTATTTTTTCTTTTAAAACCCCTGTGGGATTATATCAAATAGGAACGCTGATATCAAGTGTTGAATGTTGTAATTTTGGTGCAAGTAAGATATCCCTTCCCACTGGGTGTTTTAAAATCTAAAGTAGGAATTAGTTGATAATTGGCTACCAAAGATATTGGGCGCTGTCATAGGGCATTATTTCCTTTCTGTATATCACCGTAGTGGAACACTATGGAAGAAGGTGGAAGACTAAATTGTGAGCCATCTAGGAATGCAATATTAGTCTATGATAAATGTTTGATTCTGTCATTGAAAGTCACAAACGATGGGACATTCCTGATTGAAATTTTTGCTATCCTTTCTTTCTAGCAACAACAAAAAAAGGTTAGTTTGCACTTAGACTTTTGGAAATTTCTGAAAGTTCTCTGTATTTTAGAGACCTTATTGTTGTAATATATTCCTGGAACTTTCTTTCCCATTGGTATGCCAAATTTACGGATTCTCTTGTGCTGTGGCAGGTCATGGCTACCAAGAAAATAATTGCAATATGTCAGTCTGGAGGTGAGTTTGAAACTGAGAAAGATGGTTGTTTGTCATATAGAGGCGGCGATGCTCATGCTATCGACATTGATGATCAAATGAAATTTAATGAGTTCAAGGTGGAAGTAGCAGAAATGTTTAATTTTAGTGTTGATAGCATGTCTACCAAATATTTCCTTCCTGGGAACAAGAAGACTCTCATTACAATTTCCAATGACAAGGATCTACAACGAATGGTTAAATTTCATGGAGATTCAAGTACTGTTGATATCTATATCCTCATTGAGGATGTAGTTGCCCCTGACGTGTCAAACATGCCTGCCAGTAGGTATTTTTCTTTGTTTCTAAGCTAATAGCTTATTGTCATTTATGGGACTTTCTGGGGTTTTAATTTTGGAATTCTTGGGCTTGTAGGTCAAGCAGAACAACCTTGTCTGAAACAGTGGTACCAGTCAATACCACTCAGACTCTTGATTATATGCATGATGTCATGGATGACACGACCCAGTCAATAATTCCAATTGATGCTCTGCCTGATGTTGTTGATGATACCAATCAAATTGATACACATATAGACATTCCTATTGAAGTTTCTCCCATTTTCCCTGTTGTTTCCTCAAACGATGAGAAGCATGCTAAAGGGGCACAGCAATGGCAGAATACTATCACGGGTGTGGGTCAAAGGTTCAGCAGCGTACATGAATTTCGGGAATCATTGCGTAAATATGCCATTGCTCATCAATTTGCCTTTAGGTATAAGAAAAATGATAGTCATCGTGTGACTGTTAAATGCAAAGCAGAAGGTTGCCCTTGGAGGATTCATGCATCCAGGTTGTCAACTACTCAGTTGATATGTATCAAGAAGATGAATTCGTCTCATACTTGTGAAGGGGCTGTTGCAACGACAGGGCATCAAGCAACTAGGAGTTGGGTGGCCAGTATTATAAAGGAGAAGTTAAAAGTTTTTCCAAATTATAAGCCTAAGGACATTGTCAATGACATCAAACAGGAATATGGAATACAACTTAACTACTTTCAGGCATGGCGCGGGAAAGAAATTGCAAAGGAGCAGCTTCAGGGTTCTTATAAAGAGGCGTATAGTCAGTTACCTTTCTTCTGTGAAAAGATAATGGAGGCTAATCCTGGAAGTCTAGCTATGTACACTACCAAGGAAGACTCGAGCTTCCATCGTCTCTTTGTATCATTTCATGCTTCGTTGTATGGCTTCCAACAAGGTTGTCGACCACTGATTTTCCTTGATAGCATTTCATTGAAGTCAAAATACCAAGGGACATTGTTAGCAGCAACAGCGGCTGATGCGGATGATGGTGTATTTCCTGTTGCCTTTGCCATTGTAGATGCAGAGTCTGATGATAACTGGCATTGGTTCTTACTTCAACTGAAATCGGTGCTGTCAACATCTTGTCCCATCACATTTGTAGCAGACAGAGAGAATGGGTTGAAAAATTCGATTGCTGAGATATTTGAAGGTTCATTTCATGGATACTGCCTACGATACTTAACTGAGCAACTTTTTAGAGACTTGAAAGGGCAGTTTTCTCATGAGGTTAAGCGACTCATGATTGAGGATTTATATGCTGCTGCTTATGCATCCAAATCAGAAGGCTTTCAAAAGTGTATGGAGAGCATTAAAAGTATTTCCTTAGAAGCTTACAATTGGATTATACAAAGTGAACCCCAGAACTGGGCAAATTCATTTTTTCAGGGTGCTAGGTATAATCACATGACATCAAACTTTGGGGAGCTGTTCTATAGTTGGGCATCAGATGCAGATGAATTGCCAATAACACAGATGGTTGATGTCATAAGGGGTAAGATTATGGACTTGATTGTTGCCAGAAAGGCAGATTCCGATCAATGGTTGACTAGGCTGACTCCATCCATGGAGGAAAAGCTTAAAAAGGAAAGCCAAAAAACTCATTCACTTCAAGTTCTATTATCGGCTGGTAGCACATGTGAGGTTCGTGGTGACACAACTGAGGTGGTTGATATTGATCAGTGGGACTGTAGTTGCAAAGCCTGGCAGCTGACTGGTATGCCATGCTGCCATGCCATTGCTGTCATTGTTGGCATTGGTCGGAGTGTTTATGATTATTGCTCCAGATACTTTACAACTGAGAGCTACAGATTGACTTACTCAGAGTTTGTACATCCGATTCCAAGTGTAGATGTGCATGTGCCTGCTTCAAAAGATTCTCAGCTTGTGGTAACAGTAACACCTCCTCCCACCCGACGACCACCAGGTCGACCAACAACAAAGCGATATGGATCTCAAGACATAGTCAAGCGCCAACTCCAGTGCAGCCGATGCAAGGGACTAGGGCACAACAAGTCTACTTGCAAGGAGTCATTATAGTGTTAGACACCGTAAGTGTCATCTTCTTGCATTTACACCCCCTCTTCCTGAACACGCATACATGACTGATTTATGTTAGCTTTAGCTGTGAACCTTCCCACCGCCCACCCCCTCTTAATTTCTGGTGAAAATAGAACAATTTAGATGGCTTGCAGAATCCTTAATTTGCTGTTGAGTCTTCAAAGATTATCTAATTTACTGCCCCTAATGTTCTAGAGCAATTGACAATTATCTCATCTATTTCCCCTTTTGATTTTATTAACAGAGTTTCAGCCAAGGATTGGTGGCACGGGGATCTGTAAAATGCATCTAACTTAAGCTCTTCTGAAGGGACTGGAAAAAAATACACTAGAACTACTGTTATAGTTATAAAATAAAGGAAGCATGGTAGATTTATAGTATTTATTATTCTTTTGCAGTTGTATTGCTAACCTAAATTCATGCTGTAAGCACTTTTAGTCGTTATGATTGAAATCTATACAAGTTAGATCCCCCTTGGAATAACTACTCTCTCTCTCTCTCTCTCTCTCACATTGTGCGTCTGTATGTTTGTTATTATTGGTCCTTGTTTAGATGTCTTCATAATGGAAGATGGAAATTTATTGACAGGGGTTTGTGTTTCTCAATCTTGTTGCATGTTGTTGGTCCCAAAACACTCTTTCCATGGGATGGAGTCCAGCCCAAACGTGTACTGAAATTTCTCCCGAGTTCGGATATGAATACTTATCCAATGACTCCGTATGTGAGTTTGTGAAGAGTAAATGAGTTTGAGTTTGTGGAAGCAACATTATTCAAAAATATAATAGAAATGGTAGACCACCTGCTATTATTTTTTAAAAGGTAAAATGCTTTTATATTTTTCAATTAAATGACTCTAATTTTATATATTTAATTTCTATTTTTTTACCAATTATATATTATATATAAATTATAATTCTACTTAGTCATATATATATATATTCTCAATAAATATTTTATTATTTAAAATTATGAAAAGTTTTGTTTCATTACTCATTAGCATTGCACTCATGACCAACTAATCGACCCAATCATCAAATCGGATTAACGAGGAGTCCGTTCCCATTTTTTTGATCCTCCCTTCTCTCTCTCATGTTTCGTCTTCTCTTCTGCAAACCCTAAAATTGACATCCTCTGAAATCTGAATAAAAAAAACTGAAAACATTTTCTTCTTCACCAGTGGCAGTGCCCCACACACAAACTCACCCATCGCCATTGCCCCTTCTGTTCTGCTATGAACCTTCCACCACCTCGGAATGCCAAAAACACATTCAACTTCAAGGCCGAATGCAGCAACTGCACCTCCAAGAACCGGTGGCTCTTCCACCGCGTGCAGCTTCGGGGCGTCAATCGCCGCCTCTGCACCTCCTGCGTCCTCCGTCTCCACCCTTGTTCCTTCTGCCCCTCATGCTTCGAATTCTTCGAGCACCCTCTGTCCACAACCTCCTCCGCCTCAGCGCACCGCTTCCTCTCCTGCACCAAATGCTCCTCCCTCACACACCTCCACTGCCTCCCTTCTCCATCGCCGTCTCCGTCGTCGTTCCTCTGTTCTCCTTGTTCCCAACCCAACTTCTCGTTTTTCGACCCTGCTGCTGGCTTAACCACCTGCAGCCGCGTCCTCGATACAAAACTCGCGCCTGTGCTCCTCTGCGCTTCCAAGATCGCTTCCGCATCCATGGCCAAGGCTCTCAACCTGGCCAGAGCCAAGGCCCATAGGAGCGCTCGCGAGGCTGCTGTGGCTCGGAAGAGAGCGAAAGACGCATTGGAGCATTTCTCTGCCGTTGACAAGGCCAAGCGTGTTGAGGTTTCTGGGTCTAGTAATTTTGGAACTAAGGACGGACATAAAATAATTCACAATGTTCATAGTCATAATCCTGGACTGAAGGTTATGTGTAAAAAAAGAGGACTTTGATGATTTTATAGGACGCAAAAATAAGATTAAGGTTCCTCCGGTTTCGGTGTTCGCCCCAGAATGGCTTATCTGTGGCTGTGCTGCGTGCTGATAAGAAAAATGGTGCTCCTGATTCTCTTGTTTTCAGAGGTAATGGGAATGCTATTGTGAAGGATAAGCATGGAAATGATGGCAAATTAGGGAATCATGAAGATGGTTTGGAGCTTGTACAGAGTTGCCATGGTAGGATAGTTGATGTTAGCTCTACCTGAACTCTAATATTTAATAGTTGGCTGTGGAAAGAATTCAGACTCAACAAGATTAGGGGAGCTTTTTTTTTTTTGCATAATTGAAGTTCCTTTCATGAATGCTACTACTTTTCACTAAAAAACCTCAGCTTAAGTCATAAACACCTTGTTACAAATGGTTTAACCGCAGATAGACAAAGCCAATGAGTACTGTTTAGAGTTATTGCCGCGGAATTTTGAGTAAGAAGTAAGAACACATTTGACTTGTTTTGGGATGCATTTTCCCAAGCCATTCTCTCATACTCCTGATACATTTCATGTATCCATTCCATCCCCTTTGTAAAGCCTCCGTGCTTACTGTGATTGTGTAATTCTATTGTATTCTAAGTGCCCAGCTGTAATTATGCCATGCACATTATTATTTAGTGAGGATCAGATGTTAGTCCACTTTTATCTCTCTTCATCTTTTTTCTCCTCCCTCTTTCTCTTTCTGTTTTTTTTTTTGGACAGGTGGGAGCATAGTGAGGAATGAGGATACAGGTGATAGATTCTTCACAATGACATTGGTTATTTGGGATATGGATAACTGTAATCACAATGATTTTAGCTATCAATTTTTTTTATTGGTTTTAGGAATGCTTTTCCATTGGGAAGATTTTAGACTTTAATATCAGGTTTATGCTTGTGCTCATCCAGCTTGTGTTTACCGGTAGTAGGCCATATACCAATGAAACTGTTGAAAACCAACAGATCCTCCATTGGCACTTGATGTTCAGTTTTGGATTAACATCGACTGAACTTGTAGCAACTCTTCGAATTCATAGGATTAATGTTCATTGAATCACGGTTGGGCCAGGGTTCCCAAGAAAAACACTATTGGTATATTGTGCTCCTATTTCAGACTTGGACCGAACTGGTCTCATGAGTTGAAAGTTAAGGCATCTGCTAATAAGTATCTGAGGGGTTATTCCAGTTCTATGAGAATATGACTACATCTACCAAGATCAAATTCCATCGAAGAAAATGCTGCATCTAAACTTCGAAAGCTGGGGAGCATACTGTTATACAATCTATGATACAATGCAAATATTTAGAAACTTCATAATATATTATACACACAGCTACTAACAACGAAAGGAAATAGAAAGCAGCAAGACCAGCGACCAATTCACTACTAAATTACCCAATTCTGCTTTGAGCCGGACATTCCAGAAGCCAACTCCAGATAAATAATAAAATATCACAAATCTGTAGGCACCATCAGCAACAAGAGATGCAATAGAATGCACTACCATTTTAGAATTATATCTAAAAACTCCATAATGTGATTTGTTCATAGTCAAATTCCATCAGAAGCATGCCATGTAATTGTGTTAAGATAGTAAATCATGAGCTTCATGGAGGTACTTAAAGAGTGCAGTTTCCTTCAATGTTGTGCACTTTAAGTGTTCTCTGTCCTGTAGTTAAACTTCCTGTAACATTTTGAATATATAACCATCAATGAACAAAAGGCTATACAACAGTTTCTGGACTCGCATTCCATACTTGGTAGACCGCTTCTCAATTGATGCACAAACAGCACAGGGGATGGTCACCAAACTTGCCTGAAAGTCCATATACTCCCGGCAAAACACATACGAGGCCAATATCCTGGACACTGTTTAGGAGGCTTCAATCAAAGGATCCAAGGAGTTCAGTCAAACAAGTTAATCTCAAAGCAAAATATAAGTTTGTAGGAAGACAGAAATGAGCAGAAGCCCAAGAACACTGAGGAAGGCAGACTAATTCCAAGATAGATCCACTATGATGTATAGCAGGACATAGTGGCAACCAGAAATTTGCTACCTCAGCAACCACAAGTCCACAACTCTTGTATTTTGTATGTTTTCAACCATTGCCCAAACGCTGCTTTCATTTCTCCCTCAAGCTGAACCTAATGGACCTTACCAATAATCATAAAAACAATATGTAGCATTCACGGTACTTATCACACTACAGTTCACTATTACCACCTACCCTTGATCCGCATAAGAAAAAGAGGTTTATTTGAATAGTTCCTAATTTCCTAGTCCAACCCGGCTGTTAATATATTCAGTAACTCTTCTTTAGTTTTCGCTGGGGTTGCCTTTCTGGGAGGGTGCAGTTCTGTGCCAGCTACGACCCCTGAATCAGAGTTGGTCTCGGCAAGAGTAATGTTAAGTGGTTGCCAACCCGACTGATGATGCACAATCCATTTTTTATGGGTAATCGCCATGTTCAAAATCTGAAGGACATCACCCAAAGCACGATCTTTAAAGCACATATTCTTAATCACAATACCTGCTTCATACCTAGAGAAAAGACAACAGAGACATGTAAGAAGACTGAGAAAACTTCCAGGAAGTGAACATAAACTAAATTACAATATCCTTACTTGCACTGAGTACCCATTATTGCTGATCTTCCAGAAGGAGTTGTTAGAAATTTTTGAATTTCATCCCATGTTTCTTTTGAGTGCTGCTTAGGATTACCACTTATAGGGTTTATACACTTCCAAAGTTTAGTATTCTTACCAACATACAACTGCAAAGCACCTAAGTTCTGTTTCACCACCATCTGCTGCTCAATAGCACTCTCCAGAGCCTTCTTAACGTCAGTGTTGCGGTGCTTAGGATCTCCATATCGGATGCAATCAGTTATATTTGACTCAGTTGGCATAATTCTTTCAGTTTTTAGTGTGTTCAAGGCAAGTAAAACAACCCCTATAAGACCTTGGATGTATTCAGAAGGTTTAGGGCATCCTGGAGATCCCCATATACCATTACCAGGAAGGTTATCATTACCCATTGCTGCCAGCGATGTAGGTTGATATTCTGAACCATGTGGATAGCCATTGTGTAATTGTTGTGTGCTATGTACCCTATGCCCATTTTGTTCGTCAATTGACCTTGCAGGATTTGGAGCATTACCGTTAGAACTCTGTTTCAACTCTCCAATCCGTTGCTGAGCAGGGCGCAGATCATTAACAACACTATTGGGAAATCCAGAAATGTTCAGATTACCAATATCTGGCACATTTGTAAATGGTCCTGTAGAGAAGCTGGGTCCACCAGTCCTAGGTGGCACTAGTGAAGTTGCAAAAGTCTGGGAATTTGGAGAATATGAATTACTTGGTGGAAAAGGGGGTTGCAAACGAAAACTGTTTGGTCTTAATGGCTGTGAATATGGATTTTGATGATTGCCCTGTAGATTAGCGTTATTGCTCCATAATTGATCAGGATTGCCACGAATAAAATTTGGAGCAGATCCACTCAGGGGAACATTTGGGTTATAGTTGCCACTGCCAGGTCGATAAGAGTTTATATTGCTACGATTTTCTTGAAGTGCAACTGGCGCCGGATTCATGGCTTTGGGTTGTCCATTTGGTTGACTCGGATTTCTCCAAGTCGTTTTGCCCTGATGCCTAGAATCAAAACCCCTCCCTGGGTTTGGGAATTTCTGATTTGCTACATGAACTTCCGAATAGGAATCCATGTGTTGGTGTATCTGAACGGCATTCGAGGGTGGAATTGATAAGGTGTCCGAAGATGATGATGATGATGATGGTGATGGTGATGGTGATAGGAGGGTATTATTACCAAGTTGTTGTGATTCGCCATTAGTAAGAGGAGATCCTCCAGCCAAAAGACTAGTCCAAAGCCATACGGTCTTAGCAGCTGCAACTAAGGGTGCAGATGCTTTCTGAGGTTGTGCAAGAAGAATATTATATCTCCTCATCCGCAATTGATGGAGAGCATTCGAGAAGTCTCGGTCCCCAGAAATTAATAAATAATTAGCAGGTGCAGGATTGTCCACTGCCCAGAACAGCATGTCCACAAGAATCTTCTTGTCGCTAGCGTCTTTAACACCTATTATATTTATATAATCAATTATGGTAGGTAACACGAGTAAAACAAAATCAGAACTTTCATCTGTTGATCACAATTATGGGATTGCCATGTTGATCTATTCTTTTCTAACCTAATGGCCCGTTCAAATAAACTAAAAAAGACAGAGAATAGATATAGAAATAGATGGAATACCAGCAGGGACATGGTTGAGGGAGATGCCGGTGCTGGAGAGGGCGTGCTGAACAGAGGCAGTGATGCGAGTGGTGTCACCGTAAGCGGAGATGGAAACGGGGCCACAGTAGTTCATGCGAACAAGGGCGGAGCTTATGTTCTGGGCGATGGCGTGAGGATCGCAACCTTTGGGGACGTGGCAGTTCTCTATGTCCCACCACACTGAAGTCTTCGCCGACGAATACTGACCCTCCGCGTTCGGCGTCGCTCCACCTCCGCCCATCTTCTCTCCAATCGATCCGATCCACTCCTGATTTCTGATCTCCAAGATCATAAACCTAATTCAATTGCCTTATTATGCTTATTATATACACTACTACACTTTATATAAATATTATGTATGTTTTTAGTTTACAGTGAGGAGAGGAGAGGAGAGGAGAGGAGTTGTGATGAATGATTGAATAAAGAGGTTATAGAGAGAAGAAGGAAGAAGAAGAAGAAGAAGAAGAGTTTTAGAATTTGTGGCTCTTCTTTTGGTGCTAGTGTTTGTGTATAGGTGGGGAAGGGAACTGGAACCGTGTGTGAGTGAGTGAGTGCTTTGACGTATTTGCCCTTTTCGTTTGGAAAGTGAATGAATGGTCACTTGCTATTGTGCACCGAGGAAGGGGAAGGGGAAGAGGAAGTGGAGTTGACTGACTTTGCGTTTGTGGTGTGATGACTATTGACTGATGTGAGTTAGTCAGTCAGTCAGCCAAACAGTCCTTGGGTCTGGCTTGCGCCCTGGGGCAGCCAGCCACGCATAGACTTTTTTTCCTTGACCATGTCTTTTTTACTTTCATACATAGTACATGCTTTTTCTTTCCTCTTTCCGTTTTCTTTTTTAAATGGTGAAAAAGTTAAATTTCATGGCGTGGATGCTTATCATTCTTTTTCAATGCCTTGCCTGAATGAATGTTGATTTCTCTTAGCAATTAAGTTAACAGTCTATAATTTTTTATTTATTTTCAAGTTTTTAAAAAAATATCTTTATATTTTTAAAATATAAAGCTAATTTTCTTTAAATTCGAAAGTATAACAATTATAAATATGTATTTAAATTAGTTGTAAAAAAAATTATATGAAAAATTAATTAAATATATAATTAAATTTTAAAAAAATTGATTATAAAAAAAATAATTTATATTTAAATATGTTAATTTATAATTGATTTTATGATAAAGAGTTTTGTTTAGATTGTATAAAAAAATTATTTTTATGTATTAAATTATTAAAAAATATATAAAATAATTAAAAAAATTATTTGATCAAAGATAAATAAGTATTTCTCTCTTAAAATTTTTAAATAATTTAAAATCAAATAATTAAAAACTTAAAATAACAGATTTTTTAAAAAAATTATTTTTAATTATAAAAAAATCTTAACTTATAATTAATTTTATACACTTTAAATAAATAATATAAATTTTAAATAAAATAATTTTTTTATGAAAAATTAATAATTATTCTAAAAAATTAAACATTACTAAACATGCGGCGCCTAAAACAAAGGCAAGGGTTAGAAAGCAAATACTAGAATTAAAACGACTTATCACTTTAATTAAATACTTATTAATAAGGCATATAAAGTTTAATAATAATATACTAATCACAGGTCGTGAGGAAGGAAGGGTTAGATTGCCTTCCTGTCCATAACTCCCTTTTTTTATTTTTTTTATTTTTTTCTTTTGTACAATCCCTTTTTTCTTTCTACTTTAGTATAGTTTAGATTCATTTTGTGCTTTGCGTGACTTGGTGGTGACTTCCATCGCTTTCAATCAAATTTCTTAAGAATAAATAATTTAGCAATAACGAGAATTAAAGACTTCAAGAATTTAATCTATTTAAAGAGAATCCTCATTTTGCGTGCAAAAATAAATTCCCATTATTATTTACCATTTAAGACTTTTAAAATGGTTTTTTTTACTAAACAAATTTATGTACTGAATGAGTTGTTTCACTATCATAGCACACCATAATTGATAGATTTTTATTTTATTTTTTATAAACTAATTGGTATATATTTACTATGAGGAATCATTAACAAAAAATTAAAAAAATTTATGGTGTTCTTTGCTGTTCAATTTAACCTTTTCCTACTCTGATCGTTATCTTATCGCATGCATTTTTTAAAAAAAAAATTTCGCCTTGAGGCAAAATAAAGTTGGACAACTTAAATTTTCTTGGGATATAATTTAAAAGAAATTAAGCTCAATATAATTTTTTAGAGTTGCCGCTGAGCACTATGTCTTAACTGCATTCCTCAAGTTTTTTTTTTCTTTGTTAATTTAAAATCCACACTCGTCACAAACTTTTTTATTGATTCAAATGATGATAGCTTCGACCGCATCAGTGTTCAGTATATTTTTTATAGTTGTGTTTGGAATTAATTAAAAATTAATTTAATTTAAATTAAAATAATGTTTATTTTTGAATTTTTTTATAAAAATTTAAATTTAAATTGATTTAAAAATTAATTTTTATGTTTGAAATTTATTAAAAAATATTTTATTTTATTTTATTTATTTATTTATTTAACTTTATATTATCGTAAATAATATTATTAAGTTAATAAAGTAAAATTAAAAAATTAGTAAAAATAAAATAATTAATTTAAATAATTAAATTTAAAAACAAATCAAATCCATTCAAATATAACTAAATTTAAGAAAATTTCTTAATAAAACTTAAATAAAAAATATTTCAAAATCAAATCAAATTTTATTTTTTAACATTCTAAACATACTAATAATTTTTTTTATAAAACTATCAAATTGGACTTCCTCTTTGAACGCCTAACAAGAGTATATAAGTAAAAAAAAAACATATAACTATTTTAAAATGAACTGAGTTTATTATGAATTTATCTTCCATAATAAAAAAAAATAAACACTTTTTTAAAATGTTATAAAATACATTTAACTCAGACTCGAAACTGATTTGTTGTGATTTTCCTAAATCGGGTTAATTCAATTGACGTCAAATCTGGATTAGGCCCACTATATTTTTTTGGTGAATTAGGCCCAATGTTTTTGTTATAACTTGAAATACACATGTAGTTTTGGGCTTGAATATAGAGCGGTGACCCATATCCAATAATAACTAAGGAAGATATAAATTTTGATCATCAATACTTTAGTCCTAACTCTACCACAATAAAAAAATATGACGTGTAAATATTAATATTCTTTATCAATAATTGATAGTTGATACTTGATACTTGCAGATATTAGTGCATACGAAGACCCCTGATTCAGATTCACATGTTCCAAAATATGAATATACTGATGTTCATTACTAATATAATAAAATTCTAAACCACATAATTGTCAAAATTAAAATCATATAAAATTATTTCTCAAATGATTAAAATTAAAAGAAATTATTTGTATTTATGTTGATAATTAAAAGGACATTGATGAAAAACTAAACGGAGTAAGGTAACCCTAGAAAATCAGCTTGAATGAGAATACACTGGAGGATATTCTACATGACCAATACCATAATCCTCTGTGATGTTCCAATTTGTTAAAGTGTGACGGAATTGAAGCTCCCAATCTTGATGAAGTCAAGTTGAGGTTTTTCGAAGCAATTGACTATTCTGAATGGAGAGATGAAAAGGATTATCAAGAATGCAAGTTGAAGAGGAAGAGTCACTTTCAACAATAACTCCCAAGTATATTGCATGCCAAGTCATCTGAAGCTCAAGAAAATTTCCCCACAATTCTGCCATGAAAGAAGATCAAGTGCCAATGTGGAAAGCAAAACCTCATATACAATTATTATTTACGTTTTAACTTATACAAATTGTTCTCCTTTCAGCTTAACAAAAATAAAATAAAATAAATCTCCTCCAAAATTATGACATTTAAATTAATATTATTAAAATTTAATTGAACAATAAATTGATAAAAAAATACAGTTCAAATATTAACTTGCATTAGTCTAAGTTGAAAGAGTTCGGTCACTTTAAACATTTTATTTTTGGTTCGATCTTTAGAAGTGTGTATGGAGAAAATATACTTGGGAAGAGTCCATACTTCATGCGTCTGACCATAACTTGTGATATTAGTCTCTTACTTTTTAGACGAGAAAATACCTTAATTTACAAAAAATGTATATATAATTCAAATTTAACCATTTAAATTAATTAGTTGAATTGAATAATATCATAAAAATAAATCACATATAATAATATATAATATAAGAAAATATTAATTTTTTTATAAATTTAATGATTAATAGACTCAACAAAGTTTTAACTGATTTAAAATGATGAAAACGTACATTTAATAATAAAATTAATTCATAATAATTTAAATTTCAAATCTCAAATCTCAAAATTCAGTTAATAGTTGATAGTGATACCTTCACATACGAGTGTACAAAAAAGCCTCCCAGTATATCCACGTGTTCCAAAACAATACGCCCAGGCCAAAATTTGTATTTGCCGCGCTCAGCATTTGGGGTAAGACAACTGAATCCTAGCTGTAGCTTCGGTATTTGTGATTCGGCGAACCCAAGGTTAGGAAGCTCCGAACGTAACCCTTTTTATGTTTTTCGACACCTAACCTCTCCCCTGCATAAAAAATAAAAAGTAGAGCAACCTCAAATCCGAACCTAATCTCACCCAAGCCTCGGTTCATGCGTAAGACACGTCGCATAAATAAACCCAGCTAACTCTCACTCACAGATAAGACAAGAAAACAATTAATAAAAAAAGATTAAATAATAATAATAATTATAAAATTGCTTAAGTTACGGCATCAGCTACTGATTCTCTTGTTACTCTTTCCATTTCCATCCCCGATCACATAAGCTGCTTAATCAGCACCGTCTGATTCTGAATCTGCTGCTGTGCGTTACTGTTCATTCGTCATCATAGACACAGAAAGAGGCACAGCACAGAGCTTCAGCTCAAGGTGACTGAAGATCGAACGCAGAGTCGGAGCTTGGCGTTCTGCAGCACAGAAAATGGTATGCTACCTCTATTTGTTGTTTGGATAATCGACTTAGCCCTTTTTTGGGAACCGCGTTTCATGCTTTATTGGATCAGTTATTGAAGTCTATCTAGGCCTTAATCTGATGGAGTTGGGTAGTTGAGGAGATGGGTATCTCGAAATCTGGTGAAAGTTTGAATTTTTGGTTCAAATTATTTTGAAACTTCTTTCTTTGCGGACCGCAACCCATTAATTTCGATCATGTCTCTCTCGAGTCTTGACCCTCTTTATTATTAGTACTATTTTTTTATTCGACAATGACAGATAGGCCCATGGCGGGTCTCTGCTTCTTCTCTCTTTCTCTCTCCCCTCTCTCAATAATGGGGGAGGTGGATCTGCTGGTCTCATTGGAGCCAGAAAAAATTAGGCAAAATTTTCTTGGACTCAAATTTTCAAGCAAATGGATATCTAGTAGAGAATATTATTTGAATTTGGATTCAGTGACCTTTTCGTGAAAATGAGTTCCAGTACTTTAAAAGTTACCCTGCACAGTGCTACTTTTGTTTTTTTGTTTTTAATTAACTAATTCATTTTTTTTTCTTTGGAGACAATTCAAATAAAATTAAATGCACAACTACAATGTTCACATGCAGGAATGAATTACGATAGCTTTCATTTCAAGGCCCGTAAACTGCTGATCTCTGGTTCATAGGATTTGATTTGGTGTATATTGTACACATTCATCACCAGATTATCTTAGTAACAGACACGGGCACCGTTGGAAAATTTCAAAATCCCATGTCAATTTCGGAGAAACCATCTTCACCCTGTTCTTTGTCGTTGACATCTATAGCAGCTCGAGATGTTGATCCTTTGTTAAAGGATTTAAATGAAAAAAAGCAGAGCTTTAGGCGCAACGTGGTGTCATTAGCGGCAGAGTTGAAAGAGGTTCGTAGTCGCCTTGCATCACAGGAGCAATCATATGCTAAAGAAACCTTAACTAGACAGGTACAAAATTTCCTGTTTTTTTGGGTTGCTTCTGTCTCATGTTGTAGTTGTAACAATACAACTATTTGTTTTCTTTTTGGCCATATTAAAATTAAAACTTTGATATCAATCATTTCTACTTTTTGAGTCTTTGTGTGTTCGTGGGGTCAGGGAAAATTCATTGGTTTTAGTCGAGCAATTTTTTATGGATTTTTTTCCCCCACAGGAAGCAGAGATAAAAGCCAAGAGCATGGAAGTGGAAATTGGCAAATTGCAGAAGAAATTGGAAGAAAGAAATGAGCAGCTTCAGGCTTCAGCCTCTTCTGCTGAGAAGGTTTCAATTATGTTTAATTTTTTTTTCTTTTTGGACCATTTCTATTGATCTTATATTACGTTCTGATTCGAAGTGTTGTTAAGTTTAGGTTTTTATTTAAAATTATTACACGATTCGCTAATTATGCCTTTAGCTTTTCTAGCTGAAATGGTGCGGATGATGGTATATATTTTGTGCTAGCTTTTTTTCCCGTTAAACATATACTACACACCCGATGCTCATCTTTCAGATATTTTTTTGACTTGTCCAGTTGTCCTCTTTGATTTTAGTGGATCCCATTGGAGAAAAGGGTGACTAACTAGGTGCTTTGATATATTATTTTTTTGGTCCCTTTCTAACTTGGATTGTTCTTCAATTTTGTCTATGACACTTTTTCTGTAGTAATTATTAGCTTATTAACAATGTAAGAAGCATTATTACTAAAATTAATTGTAATGTAGAGAATAGTCCGTCATTGCTTTACTAAGTTGGAAAGTCATTGATATAAATAATTTTCTTGATATATGAATTGAAGTTTGGCTTTCATCGTCAGCCAGTTTATTTTAACTATAGATAAGCTTAAGGAATTAATCACTATATAATTCAAGTGACTTTTCAGTGCTGGTGGAGCGTAGTATTGTATGTCTTTAGTAATTTGACATCTATCAATAACTAAATAAAGCCAGGGAGCAGTGGGTCTATATAGTGAGAACTTGTCTATATCTGCACCATACATCACATAGATGCTGCCAGAGAAAATTTCTAAATTCTTTCACAATTGAAGTCACTTATTTACGTCGTTGGGTTCAACAAAAAAATTGTTGCTAAGGTGTACGAGTTAGAAGCGGTGCATCTTAACTGGGACACAAGAAGTTGTTGGATGTACAGGCACGCACTAGATCTGCTTTGAATTAGGAATTCCCGCACATTAACCAAAACCAAATCAGTTTCATTTTTTGTTTATCACATTAATGATATACTAAGCACATTTTTTTTAATGATGGTAACAAACAGACTTTAATTTAGTGGGTGGATGAAAAAATTGTTTATTTCTCCCTTTGGTGAAATATGAATGAGAGAAATGAATGCATCTAGCTATTTATTGTGCACTAGAATACCTTGCATGAAAGCATGGATACTGGAATATGGAATGAAGATTATGGGGGTATAGTCAAGAGGGGATAGTGCATATTTGTGCCGAGACTTGAGTGAGCCTTTGGCATAATAACTTCTCCAGCCAATCATGGTACAATTTTATTGTAAACATTAAATGCTTTAGCTGCATCATGAATTTCTGTCTTAGATGAGCATCTTATATAATAATTGTAGCACAGGTATACTCCAAATTATAGATGAAGTAATAAATTTTTGGAAAAGCAATTATACATTTAACCTTTAAATAGATAGTACTCTTGTAAGAGAACATAGATGATCTAAATGAAGATCTGAATAGTTTGCATCAATGGTATCAATTAGTGAAGGAAAAGATGACAATCCATTTTTACATAAAAATGAAGCATTACATTCTGATTATGTCTGGGGTTCTCTAATGAACAACAGGGCATTACGGTGCAAAGTAACTTTAACATTGTAAGCACAACCTTTGTGGCTGTACCATACCCCTTAGATTTTCTTTCGATCTTGAAGTATGTATCATGTTTCTGATTGTGTTTGCAAGTTTTTGTGTTGCTTTATAAAGTCTACTCCTTTGAAATCCATTAAATTCTGAATGACAGTTCCCATACTTTATCACGTATCTCTCTCGCAAGTTGCAACAGTTAAGTCATCAAAGTAAAACCATCCCTAAACATTTATTTAGCCCAGGCAGTATTATGAGTATCATTTACTCATAACATATTTTGTAATCTTGATGCAGTATCTGAAGGAGTTTGATGATCTTAGAACACAGCTTGTAGCAGCTAGAGCAACTGCAGATGCAAGTGCTGCATCAGCTCAATCATCACAGCTCCAATGCTTAGGACTTCTAAAAGAATTAGATGAGAAAAATAGTTCACTAAGAGAGCATGAGGATCGCTTCATTAGGCTGGGAGAGCAACTAGATAATCTACAGAAGGATCTTCAGGCAAGGGAATCTTCACAAAAGCAATTGAAAGATGAAGTTCTGAGAATCGAGCACGATATTATGGAGGCTCTTGCAAAAGCCGGAGAGACCAAGAATTGTGAACTGAGGAAAATATTAGATGAGGTTTCTCCTAAGAATTTTGAGAAGATGAATAAGCTTCTGGTTGTTAAGGATGAAGAAATAGCAAAACTTAAGGATGAAATTAAGATTATGTCTGCTCATTGGAAGCTCAAGACTAAGGAATTAGACTCACAGGTAAAGCCATCCATGTTTGTCTCTGTAAATTACTCATATTCATTTATTTAGTGCTTTCTTGTCTTTTTTGAGGTCCATGGCTGGTGTATTTAAGGGCATTCATGTGTTTTAAAACACAGTTGGAGAAACAGCGGCGTGCTGATCAGGAGCTGAAGAAGAGGGTGTTGAAGTTGGAATTCTGTTTGCAGGAAGCTCGTTCTCAGACACGGAAACTCCAAAGGGTAAATCTAGCTTTCTCATATTTTTTGTCATTTGAAAGATACTTAGTGCTCTTGTTGTTTACAGTGAATTGGGTTCTTTTGGTGCTGCTTTTTGAATTATTTGATCAATTGCTTTGATTGTTTTTGGGTCAGAATTTTCATTCAATTATGAAACATGATTACAAACGAGATTTGATTTTTCATCTACTGCTGGGCCCTTATTCATGAGTTTTCATGGATACCTAGATTGGTTTACTGGCACACTGCCATGCTACCATTTACTTCCATGATCTAACCCTCCTTACTTAGGCAACTTAATGAAGTGATTTCCTTTGTATTCACAGGCTTAAAAACCACTTAATGTCCTAGTCAAATCACATGTTTCATTGTATGGGTTTGTGAACAGATGGGAGAGCGACGGGACAAAGCTATTAAAGAACTGAGAGATCAAGTAGCAGCAAAACAACAAAGTGGAGTTGTGGCTGCAGAAAAGCAAAATCATAATTTCTGGGACACCTCTGGATTCAAAATCGTGGTCTCCATGTCCATGCTGATCTTGGTAGTATTTTCAAAGCGGTGAAACCATTCATGTATCCAAAACGATTATTGTATATAGAGAATCTAATACCTTACGTTTATTCAAGGAGACCTAGAGAAGTTGTAGAAGCCATTTTGCTCCGTAGAAATGCAGTTTTAGAGATAATCTAGCTTTAGCTTGTGCGGCATCAGGATCACAAGGCATTTTTGCTGTGTTTTGCAATAGCTGCGCTCATATATTGAAGCCCGTTTGTCGCATAACTGTTGTCACTAGTTAGAGAACCTGTAGGTTAGGTGATATTAATTCGTGTATTTCTCCACAAGAAAATGATATGCTTGCTCTTTAACGTGGCCATGCAGTTACCATACTGATGTTGGCTAGAATCTCGGTTGGACCCAGTTCACACTCATTTCTATATAAAATCATGAAATGCCAGCCACTTAATAATAATGTGCCTTAATTATGTATTATCCTGCCGGCAAGTGTCTACTCCTGCTTCGGATCTTAGAAAAGCTTATCATATGCACCGGTTAAAAAGTCAAGGCTATAGTTGGCATATGGCTGTTAGTGTTTTCTCTTTATTTTCATTGACAACTGATAGAGCCTCTAACGTTAGAATTGGCATCCAGTGCATTAAGATTAAGGTGCGCATTTGAAACAGAAGTATCTGGATTGTGATGAATGTGTCCTCATTTCACCACATGAAAAAAAAATCTACTGTTTTTTAATATGGTAAATGAAAAACTCTTTTTTTTATAATATGGAAAATGAAAAACGTTCTGCTGTTTATTCTGACTTATTAAGGATGACGGTGCAAAATCATAGTGGCACAATGGACTTTCTGTTGGAGTATGAACTTTGAACACATTGGTTATTAGCTTCTTTAGGCTTTAAAGTTTACAGGAGTATCATTCAAGCGTTCAAGCTGTGAGAAATAACAATGAGAAGAAGGCCGCGTGCTATTTTATCTTGAGTGCCCTTTGAAGTGGTTCCTCATAAGCCTTCACGATTTACCAGTTACCACATTTGTTGCCTTGCATATGAATTGTGACACATTTTTTATCCATCTAAGTCTTGACACAGCCTCTTAATGGACTCTTTTCAAAATATGAAATGGACTCTTTGGATGAATAACAATCCTCCATTTATGCAAATCAATTTCCAAAACAACTCTGACCTATTGACACTAAACTACATACTCCAGAAAGTAAAAAACTACTAAAGCTCTCAAAATATTTGTACATGACCATAGTCTGTTGTACGGCCTACAAGCCAGAAGTTGCAGTTATTGCCATATAGTGGAAATTCTTCTCACCTTCACCTAAGCTAAAGTTTAGCAGATCGATGAACGTATTTGGCTGCTCATCATCACATACTTTCTTTTCTTCCTACTACTCTACTGTCTTTCTTCACCTATAGCTGTACACCGCTTGTAATGTTACAATACAACTCTAACGTACAGCTAGAGTATTGACTATTGAGCTTCTCTTATACTATGATCCACATCTCTATGGTCGCATGCTGAGTCTTCCAGTGACAAACGATATCACCAGAACCATGCAACCAACAAAAGGTCTCAGACCAACTGAATGTGAGGACGTGGTGGTATTTACAACAGGAGGGCTTTCGGAACCAAAAACAGGCGTTGTACCTGATGCTGGGTTGCTTGAATTTAACACTGAAGGTGGGGTACCATAGCTGCAAAATATGGTATTATACAGAACCAGGATTAGTATCTTCAAGATTTATTGGTACCAATGAATTCTTGAAGCCATGAAAATCTTGCCATTTCACTTACCCGAAAGTGCCTGCTCCTGAAAATGACGGTGCTGTTGGTGGTGCTGTTGGAATTGATGGTGTAGGTGTAGGTGTTGGTGGTGGTGGTGTTGGAATTGATGGTGCAGGTGTTGTTGGTGGTGTTGTTGTAATTGATGGTGCAGGTGGTGTTGGTGGTGTTGGTGGTGTTGTTGGAATTGACGTTGTAGGTGTTGTTGGGGATGATGGCATTGGCGTTGATGATGATGGGAAAATGCAAGAACCGGAGCCTATTCACAATTCAGAAGAGCACGTTAAAAATGGTTCAATTTTACGAAGCGTAAGATAAAAAAAAGAAGAAAAAAAACCGGGTTATTAAACTATTAAGATCTTACTTGGATTGGTGTTAACTAAGGAAGCAGCCCCTCCAAAGTCACAGCTTGTTGGCGCTGGATTCTTTTGATAGTAGCTGTTGAATGCATATGAAGCATGGTTTTGCAAAGTAATTGGATTGTAACAACTCCCACCCTGCTGTATTTGAGAACAATCTGCACCCCCCATTCCACATGCATAGTCCAGTGCTGATTGAAGAGCAGTTTCCGGAGCTCCAGTCTTTGCCACACACCAGCTCTGCCCAGAAATGGCAGGAGCATTTGTGTTTGCAGGAGGCGGTTGAGGGTTTATGACGGGAACACTTCCTGATGGGGGTGGATAAGATGTCACAGGGTTGGTTACTGGTTGTGCCCCTGGAACTGTAATGGGAGTTGTAGCCGGATTGGTGACTGGTACTGGTGAATTGGCTGGATTTGTGGGAGGTAAGGGCACAGGTGTGGTAGAAGGAACTGTTACAGGCATTGCAGCTGGATTGGTGGGGGATATTGTGACAGGATTGGTGGAAGGAACTGTGATGATGGTTGGTGTATCTGGGGGTGTGATGACTTGTGTAGCTGATGTTGGATTTGTGGGGAAAACTGTATTTGGTGGGTTGGTTGTGTCATCTAGCGTTCTTCTGATGTGGAATTTGCTTAGGATTTCTCTGCGGGACACAGGAAATATTTCTTTCTCTTCCCTTTTGAGCTCTTTCTGTGCAAAATCTTCTGTTGTATGTACTTCTGCATACAATGCAACTATTCTTTTTGTAATCTGAGTTCTTGCTTCAAGATATTTGGATACCCTCTCACTAAATTGAGCTACTTCCATTGAACTGGGGATAACTGGGCTCTTGATTGTTAGAACCACGGGAACATCTTTGAAAGGAAGAACAGAAGCAGCAAGACTGGCTCGTTTAATAATAGACTGAACAAAGTGATCCCCCATGCTTAATTCCCCATCAATGCTGTCTTCTATCATGACAAAAGACTTTATTTCCTTTATAAATAAAAGAATCCTACGAAGATCGTTTTCATATGATGCATTTAACTTCTCTAAGAATGACAGTGGAAATGCTACTGAGACTTTTACTTCCCTGCCTACATGAAGCTTGCTCAGAACTGAATGAAATGATTTCAGAGCAGATACAAGTAAAGGTATCTCATTTTGGGCTAAGCACTCACTGCCACAGCTAGCAATGATGCTTTTGATGTCTACTTGTGGAAGAAAGTTTACTACATGAGTTTTTAGCCATGAAAGTCCTGAAGTTTTTGAAGTAATGAAATTTTCAACTAGGCTTTTATTTAAGTAGAAATCAACTGACACATTGGAGTTGGTCAGAGTGCTCAAAATCCTATGATCTGAGACAAAAATTCGAATCTGAGATGGTGAGACCTTGCTTTGCTGGAGGAATGATATGGTTCCATCAGACGTTGAAGTTGCAGTGTCTCCTCCCTCACGGTAGGAAAAACCCACCAGAGATCCTGCAAAGTGTGGAACAAGAGGATTAGAATCTGAAAAAATCCAATTTTTTTATCACTTGAATTTGAGCTGCCTCCAATTTCGGTACAAGAACAAAGTAAAGGGGTAGTCCAAAAAAAACTAAAGACAACAAATTGAACATCACTAATTGGATGAAAAGGATTACAGTAAAACCCAGTAAGTGATGCAGTTTCAGAAAGCAAAGCAAAGCAAACAAAGGAGAAACTGTTAACTTTGGACTTTTGACGAGAATATTCACCATAACAAAAATGATTACTCGGTGATATCAGTGTCAGCTACTCACCATTACAGGAGAAAATGAGGAAAGAGAGAAACAAGAGGCACAAAGAAGCTTCCTTGGCCATTATCAGAGCGTGTTACTGGAACGTAGAGTGACCCGGCTTGAATTTTAGTGTGATTCATACAGCGGCAGTGCTTTAAAGACATGGCACAGAACTGGAATAAAAGCCCAGAGGGCCGGGGGGTGTTGAAGATAAAGGTCAGGAGTGAAAAGAGAGAAAAAGTGTCAAAAGAAAGACGACCAAGTTGTAATGAATGATGAAGAAAAGATGTTAGATGTTACTTTGCCACGGAGGATTGGGTTGGATATGTTTTTGTGATTCTATTATATACAATTGTTTAAAGATAATATTCTTATGCTATAATAATAAAGGTGCCATAAATGTGAGTCATCGTTGTCTTTTATTATCCATAATTAATAATAATTAACATTAAAAAAATTAAATTTAGTTGTTAGAATAAAGAATAATAGTTAAAGTTAAAAAAAATTAATTTTGATACAGTATACATTTTCATAATAATATTTTTACACATTATTAAAGAATTAAATTTTTTATGTAATTATTATGATAATTAATTTCTTTTAATAATGTAATAAATTTTTTTTACATTGATAATTAATTAATATTAAACTAAAAATAAAATAGTAAGCTGAGTGATACATAAATTGTTTTACATTTGATGTGTATATAATAATCTCTCAAAATGTTTCGGTCGGATAAAGAGTATGGAGAATCAACATGCTTTTATTGCTTCTCTATCTTTCCCAAAGCGGCCTGAACTGCAAAATCTAAAGCTGCCTCTCTTCCCCGAGTGGTAAAATTTATCATGTGCATGTACAAATACTGGGACATACATGCCCTGTTTCTCTGATAAGCACAGACACTGCCTGTCTTTGCTAAATGTTGAGCAATTTTAATTTAGATTATGCACATGTGACTATGTGGTGGTTTTCCTTTGATGTGCAGAGGCAAGGACTGGCCTATATAAGTGGCTTGTGATTTTGGATTCCATGGACCATGACTGCCTGATGCACAAACCACGTGTTCGAGGAAGTAGTTATTAAATTTAGCTTTTGAAAGTTAGGCAAGGAAATTGTGCAATGAAAGAAAACTGATAACATTTTTTTACTGCAAAATTATCGTGGACCACTTGTATTTGATAATTAACATTTTGATTGTAACAAGAAAAAGAGGTGGGGAAGGAGCCAGAAAAAGAAAATGATTTTGCTTTATTTCGGATGAGATCGACCATAATGTGGATTACTATCAGTATCAGCTTTACAGTATCTATAATAACGATCAAAAGTTGGGTGGATGGTGTTAAAGATTATATCAAAATCAGTCTTCTTTGCTCAGCAAAAACCATTAATAAGAGATTGATATTTAAAATTTTAAATAACGAAGAAGATGAAAGTGAAAAGTAGTTATTCAGCTGAGTAGGACCAAAAATTCAATTTTGGTTTTTGGCTATTTATTTACTGTAAGTTTGTGCTCTGTTAGCGTCACATGTGATAGTGAAAAAGTTTTGAGAAGAAAAAAGAATGGCTAAACCTTATTTAAGATAAAATATACACAACATGGGTGGGGACATCCCATGTGGAATAATCTTATTCTGCCTTCTCTTCTTTCAACTTAATCAAAAGCACTGTAAAAAAAGTGGTTGCACAGTCACCCTTGATAAGGCAGATGCATTAGGTCTCCAGCCGAAAGCAAAGCAATTTAGAGAGAAAAATATAGAGTGGTAGCACAGTCACCGTTGATAAGGCTGATGCATTGTACATGTAAAAAGGTCCCTTCTGAATCTCAAAACCACAAAACAGAGGAAGAATACAAGTGACGAAAGATGCAGCTCTTCTACAAGGGTTTGGGGCCTTGGGCATTTGTTAGGGGAATAGATATTTATTTAAGATCTATTACAAATTGAAAAGATTCAGTTCATCCGTAACTTGTTTAAAAGGAATATATCAAACTTGTTTATTAACTATTTTAACATATATGGATTTTCACTCCACCCAATTCTGTGATATTTTTTTTTGGGTTACTTTACTTGTAATATTTAACCCAATGGATGGAGTTGATATATTAGCTTTGGTAGGTTAAATTGATTTCATATATGAATAGAATTAATTAAGAATTGTTAGATAATTTTGTTGTTTGTTATGTAAAAAGAAAAAATAAAGACAATTTGGATGGGCTGCACGTGAGAGCGCTTTTCTTTTGTCCTTAATGAATCTAGCCATTAGACTGCTGAGAAAGGAGAAGCTCCCTCCTGGAAGAGAGAAAAGTAAAGAAGCAATGCTTTTCTGTAGATAATGCGATAAAAAGTGTTGTCTGCTATTACATGATTAAGGAATTAAGTGAGATCAGCATTAGTTGCAAGTCCAAAAACGCCACGACACTGCAAGCACATCATGCCTTCTAAGAAGACACAAAGCCTACTGCGCTGATCATATGAATTCTCAATGCTTGCTCTACATTGTAAGCTCCTTTATAGTTTATATATAGTATCTACCTTTTTCTTAGCAGCCTAATTTTCCGTTCTATTCCCAATGAAGCTAGAAAATCCAAATAGCTGGGGGCCTTCAATAATTGATATTAGTCATTCAGATTACCAGTGTCATACGTGATTACATTTTGCAGTAGAAACCAAGTCTCACATTTTATCTGCATCATTGTATAAGTTACAGTAGCTGTTTTGAAGCCATATATTCTTCTGCTATATCACATTTCATCTATAACACGAACATTTTCACTTGCAGCAAAAACCAAACGAGAAAAGCAAAAACTGAATTCTCCTTGTGTATCACCTCTTTTCTTCCTCTGCTGTACACCTCACTTGCCATGCTCAACGAACAAGTCACTGAAGAAGGGATAAAAAATTGCTTCATTGGCCGAATTAAACTTATCCAGACTTTTCTTCAAGGAGCGTAGATCTCTCTCATTCTTTGAAGTAGTTCCTGAAATAACAATAGTTCATAACGTACTGCCTTCTTTAGGTTCAATTATTAGCTGTTTCTACCAGAAATTAGTTCAGCCATTCTGTTGACGTTGTTCAATTAATTTAAGACCAGAGTTTATGACTATCTTAGAAAAGAAAATAAAAAATGCTATTCAGCTTAAAGAGTATTTACCAAATTAACATACCAAAGTGAACGTGGTTACAAATTTACAATACCCACCATGGGCCATAAAAGTCAGTATAGTATGTTTAAAAACAATCTTAGACTTTCCATTCCAATCGCTAAGCATTGAAACAGTAGAACCATACTGAAAACGAGTAGAAAGCATAGTGGCTTAACATGAAATGAAAGTATATAGCGTCATGAGGAGTATGTCGTATCTACATCTAAAAATTGGTCCTTTACGGTACAGTGAAGTCTACATCTAACTACTGTAATTCTACAAGAATCCCGTCATGCCCCAAAAGCTTCCTTGTGTCATTATCCATATATGAAAAATATGCAAAACTGGCACGTGGTTGGTGAAAATAGAGAGAAAAGAGTTACAAATGATTTCTTCATGAGGAGTATGTCCACCACCAAGTAGAGCAACCACAACACATTTGTTTTAAGAAAACTGAATTTGAAAAAGCAACAAGGATTTAGTGTCTGGGAAATACAAAAACAACAAAGAACAGTGGAACTTATATCAAGATTAATGTCAGCGTGCAAAATCTTATAATATCAAATCGAATTATCATATAGGCGGAATCACACTTGAACGTCATGTAAAATTTTTCGATACGCTTATACTTCTTCCCTGGTAACTCTGGGGACCACTTGAAGATTCTTTACTACTCCACTATAAATACCTCTCACTCTTTCACACCCACTTAGACACCTCATGCACGCATAATAACACTCATTCGCTCTCATTTTTACACAAAAATCATTTTCATACCATCAGAAAGATTACCCATGGAAGTATATCTCTCTTCTTCCTTACCTCCTCCCACTTGATCTCCCGTCCCTTATTGCCCAAGGCACAACTTGGCTCCTACCAAAGGCACACCTACAAAACATTGACCTTAAAAGTGAAGAGTTCCAGCCACTTACAGCTGGTAAGAATACCAGCCATCCACTCCAGCTGTAACGTCAACAATGGCAGTATGGTAGGTAGGAGCTCAAAGTCAGCAACTACCAAAGTTTGGTTGCCAAACTTTGTCCATTTGCAGCAGCCTCTATCCTATAAATAGACACCTCTCATCTCTTGTAAATTATCTAGTAGAGGTGTGGGTATCCAGAGTGAGTGAGAAAAGCCAGAGAGCTTCAGAGATTTTGAGAGTTTTTGTATAGCGAGTAACGCTCTTGTAAATTCTATTCAGAAAAATATAGTGAGTTTTTTTCTCAATTCTTATTTATTTTCGTGTTTAAATGAGTTTTGGATACCCAACAAAAAAAGAATATAAATCAAACAAACGTAAGAGCAGTGGGTAGAGAAGCTTGAAAGAGAAGAGGATATAAATGAAACTAAGGCATAAACTCACATTCTATTAATCAAGTTCTCATTTTTCAAGTACACTGAAAACTCTTTCATTTTCAGAAGATTATAAGCAGATGACTTTGATAACTAATCAGAAGTGTATGAGAATGTTACCTTCCTTTCCACCAATCTTCTGTTGGCTCTTTCATCTTCCGATACATTTCTGACTACATATGATACTTAGAATCATTCATGCAATTAGATGGAACAACTAATGGAAATTATAATTCTAATAAACATTCCATACATGTTTGTCCCCTTTTGGACCTTTAAAGAGGTCAGGATCTAAGGAAATATCTAAGTACAATATTCTATCACCTGTGTGTATAGGACACAGTTAACCGTAGCAAGTGACAAATTCATGACCTTAAACGCGAAACTTCTTCAGTGTTCACCTGTGTTCATTCTTGACAAAGTAAAGTCAATAATAGATATTAACAATCCATATGTTTTAACAAACATATGCCTGATATCATGAGTGAACTGCAACGTTAAAGAATCACTTCGACTGACAAGTATGTTTCCCCTGAGCAATTGGATATTCATAAATCAGAAATCATACAAATGCAACGATTTCGTAAATAACATTCACTGCATGATGACCGCACACACCAGTGAAGATCTCGATGTTCAAATTCGTATGCAGACTCAGCCACAGCAAGCCCAGCCGCAACCTGTATTTTATGATTGAAATTAAAACCTTCAAGCAATCGTCAGATGTAATCATGACATGTGAAACATACCTGAACCAATGAAGTCCTTGCCTCATCAAAATTCGGGAGTACAAAGCTTTCAAGATCCTTGCCACCATGTTCTTGTAAAAAGACCACGTAACACTAACTGCAGATTTGTTAGTATATTAAACATATACATATTCAACCGTTAAATGTAACTATTCTTGTTTGGGAAATATAGTCACACTTGATCTACGTTTTGATCACTTGATGTAACAAATATAGCAAATCAGTTACCAAGGAGAATATCTCCACTTATCCATTCTTATCAATACTTCTTACTGACTTCATATATTTGTTTTTTAATAAAAAAGTCTTCATAAATCTGTGAAACACAATTAACAAGTGTTTGTTTCACAAAAGGAGCTAGTAGTTCAAAACCAGCATTTTTTGTTTGCAGAAACATATAATTGGAAGTACTATTGTAAAATTTAAAGTAGAAACTGAACTAAAATTCCATCACAAACAATGTTAAAACAGGAAACTTATTTCTCTGGGAACTCTTTTGGGTGATTATCATCCCAACCTTCCCATGCGTAAATTAGTCCAGCATCATAAGGACCTTGGCATACTCTAAATCTGTCACAGAAGACAGACCGTAGATAGATGAGATAGTAGTAGTTATCTGCAACAAGAAGATTATAAATTTGTCATATATATAACAGACATATGATGACATTAAGCTATGCCTGGTGATCCTGACCCTGCCAATTATCGGTGGTTCTACCATGCCTCAATGGTCGAAAGTACAAACCAGAAGGTGGCAAGACTTAAAAACTATGGTTAAGTGGTAAGATTGGTAAAGAGAAATGTGAATTGACACATCATAAGACATTCATAAAACAAGGCTTTTCTCATCTCCAGAATGTGTCCAAAAATCAAGGTTTTTAATCCAAAAAAAAAAATCCCTCGAAAACATTCATGTAGTTGCAAGAAAGTAACACCTTAAAAAAATTGAAGTCTAATACTCACTCCATTGATTCTATGAATATTCTGCATAAATTATAAGCATCTCCATCATTTCCTCTCCATTGATTTTAAGAGTTTTGCAAAGAAGCACCTCCTCCATCAATTCTTCTAATTTCTGTAGTACAGAAGCCATATAGTTCATTAACGTAACAAGACTACTAATTTATACATGAACACACCATCCTCACAAACCACAAAATGTGAAAAGATCCTGTTCCCCTCAATATTTCAAAGAAACTTCTTATAGCAGGAAACAAGTAATATATCAAGTTGTCAACTCATTACAGAGCTCTTAACTATGGATACACAATAATTTAGTTGAATTAAATTTGAGAAGTTAGTCGTCAAGATGTTCATAAAATATTCTGATTGCAACAGAGCAAACTTAGTTATATTTGAAAAATAACTCGTGGAAACAATATAAATGCTATGGTTACCTTTTGGACTTCTCCATTCACTCTGAAGTCCCCATCAAAAGGAATTATTTTGCATACATAATTGCCAACCTGAAAAGCTTCTCCATATGTTCCTTCACCAACTTTCATGATAGTTTCCAAATCACTGGATAAAGAAAATTTTGTTCCTGTCAGCATGAGGATATAAAATTATACTCAAAGAAATCCCTTTGGGTTGAAACTCAAAATGTCATTGCTGCATTCTAGGTTACAAAGATACTCATGAATTAAACTGACTGAAGTAGTTCTCGTCTAGTTCTCGTCTACAAGATGTGAGGTGCCTTTACTTGATTTCTGTGAGGTGCCTCATGTCGTGAACTAACATCACCGCTAGCACAAGTTGCGATCGGAAAAAAAAAATTCAGATTTATAGCAGAGGTTCCTTGTGCTCTCGAAGGAAAAAAAATTTCTCTTCAACAGCTAAAGTGGTCAGAAAACTCTAATGCAGATAAAGGGATGAAAAACTCTTAACATCAAAGTTAACTTCTTAACTTAACACCCATATTCATTGCGGGTGAAAATGTGAAGTGTAAATTAATAATAAAAATACCAAGCACCAAAAAAGCCTATATTGCAACGCAGCTATAGAAGTGGGTTGCATATAAAGTAGAAACTAAACCTCTCAAACAACGAATTATGATAAATAAGTATGCACTATGCAGTGAGGAATAAACTTCACTTCAAAATCCACAAGCACACACTTTTTGCTAACCTTTCTAACCTAATCAAAATCCAAAGTTACAAGAAAATAAGGAACAAACCAATAACTAGAGAACACATCCTGTAACTTTTGAAGGCGCAGGCTGTCCACAAATCGCTAATAAAGCAGAAAATGGACTAATATGGTCACCATCTACTGAAGCAGATGTTGATGTCAGAGAGTTTCTTAACAGCAGCTTCTATATTTTCACAACCTTCATCATCTTGAGCCAACAGCATTTGATCATTTATTTGCAAATTGATGTCCCTCTGAGAAGGACTTCTATATATTAGAATTCTATTGCCTCCACTTTTGATGGTATGCAGTGATAGAAATAATAGATGGATAGACAGAAACAAAATTGAAACCTAGACTTCGAGGCACGATTAATTGCTTTCTTTAGAGAGTTATTTGCCCCCACACAAAGTTTGCTAATGGGTTTAAGCAAAAATACTCCCAAGATACAACAAAGCCTTATGAATTCTGCAATTAGCAATATTGAAGAATTCCCTAACCTCTTATTCTTGTGTTTTGGAATTGATCCTTTCTGAGAAAGGGGGTGTGCTATTTATAGACCATCAAGAGACGTCATCAAAGAGATATGTCTCATCTCAATTAAAGTCACACTTCCACGAGAAGTCATGTTCTTATAAGAGGTAATTATCATACGTTTCACCAAAAGGCATACTTTCACCAAACTCGTATCTATATGAAGACACACTTTGATGAATAGTCATATCTCTATGATGACACCATTTCATGAAAAGTCATGTCTCCATGAAAACACCCTTTCATGAAAAGTCATGTCCTAATTAAGACACACTTTCATGAAAGAAATCATTATTCTTAAATCCATCATAAGGTGCTAAGAAATTTGCAAACTATCTTTTATAACATGCAGTTGTGAATTGTTTAGCGCAAATCTCTCCAATGTTCTCAAATTTGAAGAACTGAAATCAATATCATAAACAGTTTCCAAACCCATGGCTGGAGTGTCTAGTATCTTAGACAGTGTGCTAGAGGGACCACAGCTGGGGTTTAATTTTCTGGAATGCAACCATTTTTCTAATCTTGAGCATACATCTGGTATTGGGCACCCATCCGTCATATTGCCTATTGTCCATGTGCCAACTTTCTCTGGCGAGGGGCTCTCCTCCAACGACTCAAAAGCATCAACCTCTTCAAAGTATAATCTCTCTTTGTCAAAATTTGGAGGTTGTACAAACTTTCCCTATACATACCAAACAGATAGATGACAAATAAAAAGGTTGAAGTCTATTAGAATAACATGAACTTAGATATCATCTGGCATTCAAGATTATAAGAAATTAATCATTCCCACTTTCCAAAAACAACTTGGAAGATTAACAGGAAGAGAAGCAGATGCAGAATATAAAGCTATTCTACAAAGATTGTCATGCAAAATGAAGTGACATGGGGCAACAAAAACGTACTTTGGAAAGAGCAGGTTTCCCTTTTCTTTTTTCCTGCTTTAATTGAGGCTGGTAAGCCACACAAGCACCAACGGCTATGCTTGTCCTCCCTCTGTTAAAAATAATACCGCAACTAATAATTTGTGAGTACCAAATGGAGCACAATACTTCAGAGTTATTGAAGAGAATGTTTACACATCGGGAAAGAAAAGGTCCAATAAGGCAACAACCAGCATGCCTTAAAGGCTTGAAAAAGAAAAAGTTTGGGATAACTGGCAAGTATTCAGTATTCAAGGATTTGGATACTTAACTGTGCATTTTACACGGTAAAATGTATAATTGTTGATTGGAAAATTATGGGTTTAAAGATTTTATAAAATATAAGTATTTACACAATATATTATAAATATAAAATAATCTACTCTACTTCTTTAATGTTTTTTTATCAATAATTATAATTTTATACTTTATTTTTTAGAATGCAACCCTCTCTTTAAAAAATTTAAATCTACTATTTAATACTATAGCCACAAAAGCAAATAGATACAAAAGAGTTATTATGGTATCTTGGTATGTTTGATATATAAGGTGAGTTGTTAATTATTTATTAATTATTTATTAATTGTTGGTTTCATAATAAATATTAGAAAGTCGATTAAATATAAATAACAATTAATAAATATTAGACAACTCAGCTTATATACTAATACTCTAAAAATAATATGAGTATCGGAATAATTCCGGCATAAAAAAGACGTCAACCTTGCTTTCTTTCCTTTGGGATTTCTTTTTGGTTGTTGTGAGGATTTCTTCTTATGTAAACAACGTCATCAATTCGTTGTTGTATGAGAATGAGACTAGAATTTTTACATTGAAAAATGAAATGCAAGTAAGTTCGTAAAAAATATAGTTATATATTTTTATATCTAATTGGCCCAAAAATTTCACCAAGCTATAGTCTCAACCCGAAAGTCCAAAGCAGAATTGGGCCATAAATTGTAAGCCGAGGTAGATGATTAATGAGCTTATTTGGATTGGGTGGGTATGAGCCCTTTGTTTTTTAGGAATAACTGTTTTTTTTAATTAAAATTTATTTTATCTAAAATTTATTTTATTTGTTTAAAGTTTGTAAAATTGATTATAAGTTAAGATTATTTTTCATAACTAAAAATATTTTTTTAAAAAAAAATTGTTATTTTAAACTTTTAATTATTTGATTTAAGATTATTTCAAAAAATTTAAGAAAGAAATACTTATTTATTCTCAACTAAATAATTTTTTAATCATTTCATATATCTTTTGATAATTTAATACATAAAATCAATTTTTTATACAATTTAAACAAAACTCTTTATCATAAAATCAATTATGAATTAACATATTCAAACATAAATTAATTTTCTCATAATCAATTTTCTTAAAAATCAATTATACACAAGAAAAACTTCAGAAAAATTTAATAATAGAACAATATATACAATGTCTAATTAGCTTGAATCTAGTCTTGATTTTTAAAATAAATATGTTATATATATATATATATATACACCTCCTACAAATAAAATTTTCTATTGGTTGTTTAATTTTTTTAAAAAATTAAAGTAAGTTTAAATAAAAATTTCAAATTTTAACAGTTTAAATAAAAAAAATTATGCAAAAGTGGTAAATTTCTTCCAAGCAAGATAATACCTGTTCTTGATGGAATTCAATCCTGACTGCTGAGTGATAATGTAATTAAAAGTTCCCATCATTAGCCATGAAAGTATAGAAATCGGAAAAAAAAAAAAAACTCACATTTGTGTCCCACTCCCACGTACCGTCGATGAATTGTAATTTCTGTTGTGAAATCCGGATTGGGGTTGTATCATGAGTCATAAAGGCACATAAGCATCCGTGTGGATAATGATTGCTTGGTTTGGTTGTTTGCGGAATAATTTGCCAATACACACATGACAAAATAGGGCGATATCATATCAATCCAAGCCACAAAGCTTCCTAAGTGGAGCAATTTAGACCATTCAAACCCCATCGTTTTTGACATAGATGACTCGTGATTTGATTACTCACCCGATAGAGTGCAAAATACTTATGCATTTTGAACGATTTGATTGATAATACTAGAGAGGATGCTATCTGACGTCCAAACCCAAAAACCCAGTTCCTGTTATATGATATTGGCTTATGATTAATTGAATTCATAATTTGTTTGAGATTGGCCATTATATTTCAAAAAAAATCTGTTAGGGTTTCTTTTTCAATTTAAAGTACTATCTAGACTAGCGAACCTACCTTTCCATAATTGATCAGTGTGTTTTGTTAAGATCCATTTTTTAACCTGCTTAGAGGAATTGAATTATTGTTGCCAGAATAATGAAAACCATAGAAATACTTATGTGAATTACAACATCATCCCCATCTTAATTTATTGTAAAACATTTTAAAATAATAATAATTTCAATTAAAAGTTAAAACAGTGAGTTTTTACTTGTTTCCAATCCAGTTTTAACTTAATAAACCTTCCCCTTCCTCCCTCCAGATACCCCTCGCGGATATATGAATAGTCCTTTTTTTTTTTTTTAAGGACTGTTGAATGGATATAAAATTGATAAATTATAAAGTGTAAAACAATTTTTCTTCAAATGCAAGGAATTACCACACATGGTTGGTTTGTTGGTAGAAGGTATTGCTAATGTAATCCTTGTGTTAATTAGGATTTCTGGGTCTAATAACACCAAATCACTAAGCTCCACGAATTTGATTAAATAAATAATCGAAGATCGGCCGCGAAATCTTTAATTATGATGGCTCTTTAATCAGGCTTCTAATTCTAAGGTAATGCATTTGAAAAAAATTAATTGGTTCAATGCATCCAAAAATGGTGGTCCTAGAAACATTATATATGGAACTGAGATCAGGTGCTGGATATGAGATAGACCAATAATACCAAATTGCCAGCAATCGCTTTTTTTTCTCTCGCTTTGCATGTATCTAATTTACGAGGACATCATATAGTTGTTCCTTTCTCTCCTTTTCTATTATTTCCTTATTTTGAAAATGATTGTAACAAATAAACAAAACAAAAAATCTTTTGTGCATATTACATGTTATAATTATCCCTCAAGGTTTTACATGTAAGTTAACATTTTATAATAGAACAAATATTTTTTTTATTGTACTTAGTTTCTTTTAAAATAATTATTTAGAACTCTTCAAAAAAAATTATTATTTAGAAGACAAAATTTAAAAATAAATAAATACAATACTAAACTAAACTGGTCCTATCAAAAAGCACTCCCAAATATTTTCTTTTAATAATATTGTGCTTGACATTTTATCAAGATTATGTATGTCAAAATATTTGCAAGGTATTTTAATTAGACATGCTAAAACGCCAGAACAAAACTAGCTAGAGCCACAATGGTTAGGTAGTGGTTTAGCGTTGATAGACATGTTAAATTGCAATAATTATATGTACCAAAAAATAAATTGCAATAATTATGTTGTTCTTCTTTTCTTGTTAAATAGCCGTTGAAGGTGATAAATCCCTTTCTTGTTAAATAGCCGTTGAAGGTAATAAATATTTATTATTATACTGTAAAAACAGAAAAAGCCATTCACATTCAACAAGAAAAATTATACTTGTGAGTATGAATATAAACTAGATGTAGACCTACGTTCTTAAACTAAAAAGAAATTATATTTAATTTGTTTAGAAAATAATGGTTATATAAACATATGCATTATAGAAGTTTTATATTAATAAAATTAAAAAATACATTTCAAGCATAAAGATCAATCAAATAGCTAAACCTAAAACAACAATAATAGGAAATTAATTTAACACGTCCAATGAAAAAGATAACCTTATTATGAGTAGAAAATAGTTGAAAATATCAACTAATATAATGAAAGTGAAGAAACTTTTTTATTTATCACTTGTAGATTGGAAAATTGCAATGATGGTGTTGTAATTTCAGTGTTCAGGATGGCAATAAGAGCCACGGGCATTAATCGAACCAAATCAGATCAAATTAGATTGGACTTGACCAAACTAAACTAGATTAGATTGGAACATACCAGACTAGACCATATTGAACTTGACCAGACCATATTGAACCTGACCATACCGGATCGGACCATACCAAACCAGATCATACTAGATCAAACAAGATCATATCAGACTATATCACACCAGACCAAGTCATACCAAATCAGACTAAACTAGACTTGACATCACCAGACCAAACCTGATCAAACTTGACCAATGTCATGTAATACAATGAAAATGAAGAGACTTTTCTATTTATCACCCATGGTTTGGGAAAATGTGACGACAATGTGACAATTTCAATACTTAGGATGACAATGAGAGTCATTGGTCATACTTCAGTCATTGGTCCTAAAATCTCCATGACCATGTTATGACATGGAGGATTTCAACCTAACACAAGAGAATGACCAATTGTAAAAATACAAATGCTAGATTGTGAGTTGTGAGGAGAGTTAAGGTGGAAATTGCAAGTGCTTAATTAAGATGTTCAGAAGCCAAAATAACTATAAATGAGGCTTAAATCGCTAGTGCTCATTCATCTTAGTAACTAATGAGGTTAGAATTCATTCATTTAAGTTATTAAAGAGACAATAACTAATGAGGATTTAAAGGAGTTAGAATTCATTCATTTGAGTTACTAAGGAGTGTGTGTAACCAAAATTATAATAAAGCAAGTGAAAGGATTCTCAATTGTGAAGAGAATAAAAATTAGAGTTGATGACATAACTGTTTATAGATGAAGGAATTGAAGCAGAAATTAAAGGCCTATAATAAAGTGGCTTAAGGAAAAAGCTTAAAATAAGCTGGTGTGACATTTGTGCGAACACTTAACATAACTGATGCAACATTGCTATAGCCCGTGAATTAGGATTTATGTATTATAAATATATTAGGCAATCTTACCTTACCAAAAAAAATAAATTAGACAATTCTTAAAGAGTTATACTAAGGCTTAAATATTAATTACTTGTTTTATAATTTATATACGTACATATATTATAATTCACTTAACGATTAGAAATAAACTCCACAACTTTTTCTATCTATTTTAAGTTGTTAAGAGCCATAGATACTCATAAGCACCAGACAAAACCATGATAATAATAATGATGAATAAAAAATTAATAATTAATTAAAGATAAAATTCACAATACTCTGATACCAATTTTTAGATACGATAATTTCAAGTAAAGATATGATGAAATGAATATGTTAGACATATTTGATGAGGATAGTAATAATAATATATTATTATTACTATAATGATTATGATAATAATGCTACATAATTAAAAGAAATTGAGAGAAATCATTCAAAGTTTTATCAAGATTGAAAAATGGGTATTTGGATAAGTTAAAGGATAAATTAAACTGCTGGAGATTACTCATGCATTTAAGAATCCATAACAATGCCAACTCATTTTATCTAAAATTCTGAGAATTTTTTTGGCTTTTTAATATTTTCTAATAATGGTTACCATTTTTATTTTATTTTACAGTAAACAATGACTATGCAGCCTGTCTGTGCCAGTTTATGATAAAATAATAATTTCCAAAATAAAATTCACACATAAAATTTGCTTAAAATAATTAATAATAATTATGTGAATATTTAGACAATAATAATGGGTTTTTAAGTTTTAACAGATGAGTAACAGCAATTCATAAAAATAAAATAAAAACAGATGAGTAACAGTAATGAATTATCTGTTATGCAGTGCAGACGATAGAGAGTAAAATAAACAGCTCAGTGAATGAGCTCACCATCATCAAATCAAATGAAAGCAGAATAAAAATGGAAAATGAAAACGAGTGAAGTTAATTACTGATAATCAGTCATGTTCATAACAGATGAGGAAAATCCCAAGAGGACCTTACGGATACAGAATTGCATAATTTGCAATTGCATTACATGCTTCTCTTTTACTGCACTGGAAATTTGGAATTGGATTTATGTGTATGCGTTGTAAGGCATCTATTCTAAACTCATCTTCTTCTTATCATCCCCATCCCACCACCACCACCACCATCACTGAGAATTCCATGTCAGCTTAGATTTACACTCACATTTGCCACACCCAGAATGCCCAGAAAGGATTTTCATCTATAAAGTTCATTTTTTTTAACAACTGGGTAGATTTGGGTTCTTATTATTGTATGTTTTTGGTTGCCTTTAGTCAAAGATCTGGGCTTTTTGGGTTTGGTCTCTTGTTTAAGCCGGGTAACTCATGATGAAGCGATTTCAGAGATCTGGGATTTGAGCCTTGTGAATCCCGTTCCGTATAGATAGGTTCCTTTCATGTTCCTTTCTTCTTTCTTCGTCTTGTATGTGAATGCTTGCTTGTGTTCTTGAAATGCTTGTGCTTATGTGATATCAACTAATCAAGGTTGGTTTGTAATCTGTTTTCTTTTTGCTTCATGGTCTATCAACGGGTTCGTTTGAGTTATTTTTTATGGAAATTTTAATCTCATGTTTGCGTTGATTGGTAATGTAAGGTCTATCAACGTGTGTGTGTGTTTGTTGCTTCTGATGCTTGTTCACATTGCATTGAACGGTAATGTAGTGGGCATTAATGAAGAGTGAAGTGTCTGAACTCTGAATGTTAATTTGATTTGTTGCTTCTTGCTTAACTCTTTGTATTGCATATTGTAGCCATCAAAATTCAAGGCTTCTAAGAAATGGGTGCTCGTCTTAATTCTGAATTATCCAAGAAAACTGCCATTTTTGGTCTTAAGGTTTGGGAAATAATTGGAATTGCAGTTGGATTGTCCATTATTGTCATCCTCTGTGTGCTCTCATTTTGCCTTACTTCACGGAAGAAATCTAGAAAAGCTAGGGACAGTATTCCTCTTAGTCAAATACCTACTGTCTCAAAGGAAATCAAGGAAGTGCAGGTTGAGCAAGTATCAGCAAATGGATTTGTTCCTCCTCGTGATGGAATACTTCTTACAATTCATGATAAATCCAGTGACAAAGAATCAGACAAAGTTATGGTTCATTTAGGTGTGGGGAAGATGAAGAATGGGGATAGTGGCAATCACTCGGATTCATTTCATCATTTAGAGAAAGATGGAGGTGGGTCACAATCAGGGGAAGAAGGTAGCTCTGGCACGGTTAAAGTGTACAAGTCCTCTTCTTCATATCCTATAACAGCTCCTTCACCTCTGTCTGGCCTTCCAGAATTCTCTCACCTGGATTGGGGTCACTGGTTTACATTGAGGGATCTTGAACTTGCCACAAACCGTTTTTCAAAAGAAAATGTCCTCGGTGAGGGTGGGTATGGAGTTGTTTATCGGGGACAGTTGATCAATGGGACTTCAGTGGCAGTTAAAAAGATACTCAATAACATGTGAGTTCCAGTACAATGTCCAAGGCTTTGAAGTTGCTTTAATTGTTTTGTTCTTATTCCTCTAAGTTCTGCCAAACTTTAACTAATTTTTCGTTTTTGGCAGTGGTCAAGCAGAGAAAGAATTTAGAGTGGAAGTTGATGCTATTGGCCATGTCCGACATAAAAATTTGGTTCGTCTTTTGGGGTACTGCATTGAAGGGACTCACAGGTATCCTAATTGTCAATTACATTATAGCCTCAACATATACAATCTCAATAACCTGCTTAGAGGAATTGAATTATTGTTTCCAGAATAATGAAAATCAGAAATATCTATGTGACTTGCATTTTCATTAACCCGCTACCTGGAGATGAGGCCAATCTCATGTTAACTGGACAACAGTTTAAGTATGTGGTCTGAATTATCTTTATCCTAAATGTGGTATATTTTCAGGATGCTAGTCTATGAGTATGTCAATAATGGAAATTTAGAGCAATGGCTTCACGGAGCTATGCGTCATCATGGATATCTTACCTGGGAAGCGCGTATCAAGATTCTCCTTGGCACAGCTAAAGCGTGAGTCTCTGCATCTATGTTTCTTCTGGCTTTCTTAGTCCTCATTCTTTGGGTTTTCTTAGTCCTAATTTGAAGCAATATACTTGTTTCAGGCTTGCATATTTGCATGAAGCAATTGAGCCGAAAGTGGTACACCGAGATATCAAGTCGAGCAACATATTAATTGATCATGACTTCAATGCCAAAGTTTCTGATTTTGGCTTGGCCAAGTTACTTGGTGCTGGGAAGAGTCATGTCACAACGCGAGTTATGGGAACCTTTGGGTCCGTATTTATGTGCTTTTCCCTTTAGAGAGCAGTGGCCTTTTCCATGCTCAATACTGTTAAACTTGTTATTCTTATATTTATTCTTTCTTTCTTGCTCTGAAAATTGCAGATATGTTGCTCCTGAATATGCAAATACTGGCCTTTTAAATGAAAAGAGTGATGTTTATAGCTTTGGTGTTGTGGTATTGGAAGCAATTACTGGAAGAGATCCAGTTGACTATGGCCGTCCAGCACATGAAGTGAGTAGACTTACTTTTATCTTGGGTTGAAAATCCATCTTGAAGTATGCCTGCATTTTCATACCAATTCACGAAATAACCCTGTAGCATTAGCTGTAAGTTTGATGACTTAGATCTATTCAGCCAATAGTGATAATGAACAAGTTATGTACTTGTATATCTGGTGATAATATCAAGTTATCAACATATTTTTTTTCTTGGTGAATAATCTCAACATATGCTTTTAGCTATGCAACATTACTACCTTTTCCCTGCCAATTTGAGGTTTAAATTAGCCTAAACTCTTCCAGCTAGTCACTTTTAAAAACGGGCCTATTTTTATCCATTTGATCCTAAATTGTTCATATGGAAAATATAGCTAGTACCATTCTGTTTTTGATGGTATGGTGTATGACTGATGTATGAAATTATCTCTAATTATTTTATCCAGTACTAAATGGAAATCAAGTCATTGGGACATTACGGTCAAAATACCAGAAGAGGAGTTCTTCACTTCTTAAGCTACCCCTACAAAAACATGAATAACATTAACATTCTCAAAAATGTTAGTAATTTTATCTTGTTTGCATGTTCTTCTTTCTTGTCACTACTATTGCAGTATTGCTACTACTGCTGCTGCTATTATTACTACAAGGGACCCCTCCGCTCAAGCAAAATTTATTACCCTGCCCTTTTAAACTCTATCCATAGCTTGAAAATGCTCCAACATCATACACAGTTGGCTCCTCAAACTTTGGATATTATTTGAAGAGTCCCTGATCACATCCATTTTAACTCTGCAAAATATGAACTCTGGCTTGGCACCTGCAATAATTACATGAGGATGCTAGACCTTTTGCTTGATTCTTTACAATAAAGATATTTCAGAACTGTTCTGTGTTCTTAGTTACTTATATCTACGTCACAACTTCTGATCAAGAGTTTTGGTTGCCATTTACCATGAAACTGCAATGCCCTTAGGTTAATCTGGTTGAGTGGCTGAAGATGATGGTTGGAAACAGGCGATCAGAAGAAGTGGTGGACCCAAACATTGAGGTGAGGCCATCAACCAGAGCTTTAAAACGGGCTCTCTTAACTGCATTAAGATGTGTAGATCCAGATTCTGGGAAAAGACCCAAGATGGGCCAAGTTGTACGTATGCTCGAGTCAGAGGAATACCCTTTACCAAGAGAGGTTAGTTTTTTCTACTTTGTCACGATTAACGGAATCTTTTTCTCAAGCTGCTTTGTTCTCTTTTTGATTTTTTCTTCTGCCCTCTACTTTTATGAATATACTCATTCTTCTTTTTTTCCTTTCCTGTCTTTGGTGATAAATTGTTAAAATCATCAAAAGCTTACTAATCTTTTTGTGCCTAGCGAAACTTCTGTGGCTTGTAACTTAAATGATGGCATGAAATTGGTGGAACTGTAGCAAAATTTTGAACCAGAATCAAAGGATTCAATTGTTTATTCATCTTAAAAATTTTCTGAGAAAGTATGTTAGATCAATAAAGTAGTTGCATTATCCTCCTGGAAGTTGATCACACAGCTCATTTCTTTAATCCATTTCTAGCGCCTCTTTTTTCAAAATGAATTTATTGGCCTTTCTTATTGCATCTTGGGTAGCCTGTTTCGATTGTGGTTGTCTCTTCTTGTTAGGCCCGCATCAAGCTTTCAGTTTCTAATCTGATTATAAATCGATAGATACTCCCATACTTAGGGGATGAATGGTTTTAGACTGACGTTTGATTTCATCCATTGTCTGGATGTTCAGGACCGAAGGCATCGAAGAAACCGAGGGGATAGCACAGAAATTGAATCCCAGAAGGATTATTCTGACACAGACAAGAGTGAGATTCAGGGTTCTAGATCAGATAGCTGACGGTAACAACAGACATGACCAAAAGAATGGGATTCTTTTTTAGGATCAGTGGGATGAATAAAGTGAGGGTATTTTTTTTTTTCTTGGATTTGCCTACCCAAGATGGGCATGGCAGAGGGGTTGGCACATCAGGGGATAATATTTTTTATATATTTTTTCCTATGCCTTTTTTTTCTGGTCTCCTTTCTTTTGTTGTAGAAGGATAGATATTGTTTGTGTATGAAGGTGGGTGGTATTGCTAAGAACTCAAAATATTGGGGTGTGTACAGAATCTGATAGCTTTGCATATTTATTTGATAAATCTGTTCGGCTTGTCATTGAGGAAAGTAAAATGAACAGTTATGATTTTACCTTCTTGAGACTGTTGAGCTCAGATCCTTATGTACGTTCGTTACTAAAAAATTTCCTGATCTGCCTATAAGTGTTGGCTCAACTGGTAGGATTGTGTTGGGACCAAAGACCTTGATTCTGTTGGTGATCTTTCATTGATAGGTCTTTTGTAAGTAAGTATCACTGTAAGCCCTCGCTAAGGCTTGTGTTATGTCCTGACTTTGGAATGGATCAACTTCTCCTCCCCTCCCCTAAACTTTTGTTTACCAAAAAAAAAATCCTGACCCTAATGGACCAGTGGTTATATATGAATTTAATTAAACTCGTTATATAACATAAGATTTATATTTAGAACTAGGTTGTGAATATAAAACTATGTTAGTGTAATAGTGTCACTGCGAGGCAATACTGGGAGAGGAATAAAACAGAGTAAAGTTATTGACACATGAAGCCATGAAGGAATAGAAAGCCATATTTTTACAAAAGGACCCTTTGTTGGTTAGGCGTCTGTGATAAAGGCCATATTGTACTACTGGTGTTTTTAATTTGTGATAATTGTATTGTAGGTGGTTGTCGAAGTTCCTTATTTATTTATGGGAGCAGTTTTATATGCGATTATTACGTGTCTAATGATTGGATATTAGTGTTCGGCTTACAAGGTTTTCTGGTCCTTCTTTTTTTTCATGTCATGCTCTGTACATTAATATTCTACAATTATATGGGAATGATGCTTGTCTCGTTGACACCTAGCCACATGATGGCTGCAATTTTATGCTCGGCCTGTTATAGCACATTCAATCTATTTGCTGGTTTTCTAATTCCTAAAAGGGTCAGACAGTCTTCACAAAGGAAAGTTTTATTTAAAAAGGTCCCCATTAGGCTTGGTTGCTGTATTTTAAGTGTTACATTGTCATATCTTTAGCTATTAGTAAAATAGTACTAGTTATAGCACCAAAAAAAATATAATAATGAGTTAAGTATTACATGTTCGCGCTTCCTTAACCATTTTGTAGTTCTGTGTTAAAAGTGTCAAGTACAGAACCATTTTAAGTGTTCTTTTAAAACCACCAAAGATGTATTAAAATACCAGTTATGCAATGAAAGTATCTGTTTATATTGTTTTAATCATCTTCATGGGCTTCATCTTACTGACAAAATTTACTGTTTGTGTTATTCTTGAAGCAAATTCCAAAGTAATGGATCTAGTTATTTGACTCCTACATCCTGGTCAGCAAATGACTTTCTTTCTTCACAAGATGGGGACATAGACAACGAATCATGGTTTTGGAAGAAACCAAAACAGTCGCTACCTTCTTAGAAGATTATCTTTTTTCACCATGATCAGTTAGCTCTTGTAGCACTATATATATGGAATAGAACACTTCAACTTCCAACACAGGTAAGAATTTTCATCCATGGTGTATGTTACTTTGTAAATGTTGCATAAAGTCCGTGAAGCATTTGTATGCATATGTACATTACTGTGATTTACAACCACTGTAATTTCGCCCTTGTATTCAATTAACGGTTAATTGCCTCGGTGATGTCTGAACCAATAAACTGAAGGTACCAGTTAATGAGTGGAGGACTCAAGATTCTTTCATCTCTACTTAGGCAAGGGACTCTGAACAACAGAGAACAAATGTAAAGATTGGAAATCGATCATAATGATATTTGATAATCAAACATAATCTTTAATAGTACATTGATGCTGCTATCCAGCTAGTCCCTTCCCTTGTATCTTTCAAATACTCAACTCAATATATATATATACACACACACATATATTTCATGTGAAAAAGACCTAACGAACACTGGAGATGGAGAGAAAAGAGACAAAAAGGTTTAAAAAAAGGACACAAAAGAAAAGGCAAAAACATAGCACGGATCTTAGGTATGAAAGCAGCTAGAGAACGAACATATTATCATTTTCTTGGCAAACAACCTTATTCTTGGGGCTTCTCCCACTTGAGAGGCTTCACCACCTCCCATGTGAAGTCAGGGTCATCTCTTCCAAAGTGGCCATAAGCAGCGGTTTTCAAGAACCTACCATTTCCACCCCTCTTAAGGTCCAAATTAATGGAAATCATTCCTGGCCTGAAATCAAAGTTTTCCTTCACAAGCTTCAGAATCTCCTTGTCTGGAATCTTTCCAGTGCCGTAAGTGTCAACAAACACTGATAATGGCTCAGGAACACCAATTGCATATGAAATTTGCACAATGCACCTTCTAGCAAGTCCATTAGCCACAATACTCTTCGCAGCCTGTCTAGCGATATAGGCTCCACTCCTGTCTACCTTGGTGGGGTCCTTCCCAGAGAAAGCACCACCACCATGGGCTCCCCAACCACCGTATGTGTCAATGATGATTTTGCGCCCTGTGAGACCTGCATCACCATGAGGGCCACCAATGACAAAACGGCCAGATGGATTGAGGTGGAAAATGGTCTTCTCATCCAAGTACACCTCAGGTATAACAGGTTTAATAACATGCTTTTTGAGGTCAGCAGCAATCTCGTCATTAGTAACAGTTTCATCGTGCTGAGTGGAAATGAGAACAGTATGGACACGTACCGGGACCATAGCACCATGGTCATTAGAATATTCCACAGTGACTTGGGTTTTTCCATCAGGTCTCAACCAAGGGCAGGTACCATTCTTGCGTACTTCAGTGAGGCGGGCACCAAGCTTGGTTGCAAGGACATGGCTGAGAGGCATAAGCTCAGGTGTTTCATCTGTGGCATAGCCAAACATGTGACCCTGATCACCAGCACCTATCTCCTCAGGTGGCTTGGTGAGATGGCCATGGACTCCCTGGGCAATATCAGGGCTTTGCTGCTCGAGGCAGACCAATACCTTGCAATTGTCAGCATCAAGGCCAACATCATTGGACACAAACCCTATAGAACGGCACGTGCCACGTACAATCTTCTCATAGTTTACATTGGCTTTTGTGGTGATCTCTCCAAACACCATGACCAAGTTTGTCTTGGTGCAGGTCTCACAGGCAACCTTGCTTTCTGGATCTTGCTCCAGGCAGGCATCAAGCACTGCATCAGAAATCTGATCACAGAGCTTGTCGGGATGACCCTCATTCACCGACTCAGAAGTGAACAAAAAGGTATCCATTCTCCCCAAGTCTCAAGCTGCAAGTGGCAAAAGAAGCAATTCCATCATCAGTGAATTGCACCTTGTAGAGCAACGATTTCACATAAGACACAAAATGATGGATTAAAAATATAATTTAGATGCTTCATAATGAAATGTCTAGTTGATTCATAAAACAAATAGTAAAAATTCGGGATATCATGTTCAAGCTTTGAATAAAGGACACTGAACAGCTTATGATACAAGCTTGCTTTGGATAGAATTCGATAAGAATCATCAAGGGGATAAGCTTTTTGCCATATGCTAGCGCAGAATAGATATAAAAGTAAAAGTGAAGTTCCACTAGGAGAAGAATATTGAGACAAGTTTATTCAAAGAAGAGAAAAGAAACTTATATCATTGATCTTAAAAGCATAAATAGATATGCATCACATTCAAGCAATCAAAAGGTATCTTACTATATTCAAAAAAGACACAAAAGAGAGAGGAAACAAAAATACTTTCAAAGATCGTTAGGGAGCACAAAAAAAATGCTGGAATACGAATCGTTGAAGGTTGTTTAACTTGCTGAAAAATTTTCAACTTTACAAAGATGGAGAATGCCCAATCCAGGAAAAGGATGCATATGATCAGAAAGATTACTCGACCTGCAGTTTCAGTTGTAACGATAATTCAACACAAACACACAACCAGAACCACCCAAATCATAACAAACCATCTAGAAATTTGCCAGTTTGTTTAGTTTCTTGCATGAGTTTGACTATCACAACAACTACTTAAGAAGTTTAACTCTTTTAATGATATGCTAACACATTATTGAATGAAAGTGTAAAGTTTCTTTACACTAACATTTTATCAAAATTAATCTCATAAAAATAAGTTCCAAACAGAGCTTCATGATGATGAAAAATAACCAAGAACCAAGGTCCAAGGTGGGTGACCAATTCAAGCAAGAGCAAGACCGAGTTTCATTTTCACACACCAAAGCAAAAGTCTACCTCACCCAGCAGAGTTTGATCAAGTTCAACAAAATAACCAAATTCATGCCCAAAAAAATAAAAATAAAAATCCACCCACTTTCATAACCAAGCATTGAAGCATGAAATGAAACAACTTATTGTGGTATAGATTCATCATTCATGTAAATAAAGTGACACAAAATGAGATGACAACATGAGTAGTTACAGACAAAAAAACACAAACCTTAATTAGAACCTTTTAGTTAGAGGGTCTCCTCTCCACTCTACAACTCCTTTTCGGCTTTGCTAAATTCTCTGTGACTCCTACGCAGAGGATTCAGGTTGGCATTTATAGACAGAACCAATCCGGATCCTTTGTGCACACACCTTGTAAAGCTCCCCTGTCCTGCCGCAGGAAAGTAATGCCACGTGTTCTGAATTAGACCGTTGGATGAAATTGAGTGGACGGTTGATATTGAATGGAGTGGGTGAGCGAGAATGACGGAAGCACCGATCATCAGAGTAAGGACTAAGGAGTGTAACATTCGGCGTGCTAAATGCTAATCCTATCAAAGTGAACCTATGGCATTTGCGTGCCTTTACCAACCCTGATATCATTCTTGGTCTTTTGCTTGCTATCATAGTATCATACTCAAATATGTCAACATATTGTTAAAATCCAATATACTCGACTATCCATTTGTTTGTTTCTCCTTATGAGTGATTCTATATTCTGCTCCAGATGTACGCGTTGGTCTATATTAAGACTTAAGTATCATTGACCTAATGCAGATTATTTACTTGTCCACAATCTTCTATATGTTCAAGTATAAGGAAAATGTCCCCGTGCAGGAAACGAGTTCAAATAAGGTAACCTCTCTGTGTTACTCTCTCTGAATTTTGACGCAGAGACAGACCACATATGCATTAGTTTCTATCATATATTTTTAGTTTTCTCTCCCTAATTATATATATTCTCTCATTACAAGGTTCTATCTGCAAGAAACATGACACTTTCATTTCTTTCTATTTATTTTTAAACTTTAATTTTGGTTCATTTTTAATGTAAAATTTTTTTTATACTTTTGCTCAATTATATATTATTAAATTATTAAAAAATTTGATTATCATAATAATTATTTTAAAAAATAATAAAAAGTAAATACATGATTAAATAATATTATAATTTTGTTACATTAATAATAAATTAAAATTAAATCTTTATTTTTATTGTGAAATATGACCTTTGTTTTTTTCCAATCATATTTTTCCGTATGACAGAAGTTACTGCGACAGACATATTGTGGCAGTTGAAGAGGGTTGGTGAGTTGGTGCGAGAGCGACAAGCGCAAGTGAGAAAGTTGGTGAGACTAGCTTTAATTGGAGGGACAAAATCATCCGTATCCCAAATATAATGACTAGTTATAATTAATTAAAAAGATAAAATATTAATTTTTCTCTTAAGTAACAATTAAATTATGCTTATATACATAATATTGATATATGATGTTTACACAAATTCGATCAAACTTGTGTAAAGATTATTATTTTTCTCTCTAAGAAAAACGTGACTAACATTTTATTTTTATTATAATCGAAAATATAAAAATTGGAGGATCCGCAACGCTGAGACGATATGATTTCAACATGGAACTGCAACATTAATTTACTCATTTATTTTGGCCTGTCTTTTATTCAGTCTATCTGAGGACGGTTGAGTTGGGTTAAGTTAGAATTAGGACGATCGAGAGGTAAAATATATTAAAAAAATTTTTTATTACAAAGATAGGTTAAAGAGATGTTAGCTATCTTATGAGTAAATTATACATCATCTCTATAATATTTTGCAGGACCATTCCAACAGCTGTATTGTATATCCAAGACTGTGGTATTTCTAGTATCCTTTTTAAATGAAAATTTGCAGTATATTTATTAAAGTTGCTCCAATTTGTATATACATTAATTAATTATATATTTGTGTTTTGGTCAGAGATGGCAGCTCAAACTAAAGTCATAAATAAATAGTGAAAAATATTAAATTTAAATTGTTAGGAGTCAAGAGCTAACATGTGTTAAATTAAAAATATTATAATTATAATAACATGAATCAAATACGACAATTTTCACGTTGCAAAAACTTAAATAGTAGTAGTCAGTGAACTAATTGAATATAGTTCTTATTATCGAAGAAAATTAAGTAGCACTTCAATAGTACTTACAATCTTAAAGATGACTTAATTAGTAATTAATACCTCTCTTTGTTCTGTAATAATGGAGTGATTAGTTGAATTATCAAGTATTAAATTAATAGACTAAAAAATGTACAGAAATATAAGCCAAATCAAATAGTAGTAAAGAAAACAAATAAAATAAAATAAAAACAATAGTAATTAACTTATTTTCTTCACATATACTCTATTGAAAAATATTGGATAATAGGGGAAAGTTCTCACTTGGATAATAATATTGTGTTGCCTACATATATAAACTTAAAAAACAAATCTCATCAAGAAGCATGCTGGAAATTGAGTAAGCGCATGCTGGCCATTCCCAAGCCAACACCATGCATTTGGTAACTGCGTCAGTTCATTTGGCATGTGTTGGATGACGTGTGTCCACGTAATCGTAAGCATGAATCCGTAATCTCAACGTTTGATTTGCGCATTGTTTTTTATCCTTGAAAATTTTTATATGGGAATATTAAATTTTATGTTTGATATAAATTTTAAAAAAAAATTATCTAAAAATGATTTTTAAGATTAATTTTTAACCTACGTTCTCACACTTTCATTCTTATGAAGAAGGTGAGTTTATAATATTCTCATGATATAGGAATATTTGAATTATGTAATGTCTAAAATACCTACTCTTTTATTGTTATATCATTAACCAACAACTATCACGTCATTATCGGTGACCGTCATTAACCACCACCAACCACCATCGCAGCGGTCAATCACTGAAATTCGGCCACCTTTATCACCACCGTCAATTGATGATGGCCAACAATTTCGACCACCAGAATCTGACCATTCCTGCCGCTACTAGCGATTAACAGTGGCCGATGATTTCGACTACCGCACTAATCATCAAAATTTAGTCACCGTAAGCCTCCCGCGACAACTGACAATGACCGACGACTTTAGTCACCACACCAATTATCAAAATTTGACTCCTTCAGCCACCGCCCTAATCACCGGAATCTAGTCACCCTTGCCGTCGCCAAAGGCTGACGATTGTAGGTGACTTCGACTATTGTTGCCAACAATTAGAGTCATTATCGGGAAAAAATTTAGTTAACCAAACGTAATAATCATCATTTCTGGAAATATTATTCCTGGACATGTTATTCTTAGAAATATTTTTTTAAACCTTAAACCAAACATTCCCTTAAGAGATATACTTTTCAACCTTGCAATATCCCCGCACGAGGTGAAACTTTGATAGATTTTGAGTTTTATATTTGGATTTAATTTCAATTCACTGTCAGTATAAAGTTTTTTTACACTGTCATCCAACCATGTGCTGACACATTATTAAAAGAGTTAAACTTTTTAGGTAGTTGTTGTGATAGTCAAACTCTTTTAATGATTTGACAACACATGATTGGATGGTAGTATAAAGAAACTTTACACTGACAATAAATCAAAATTAAACTCTTTATATTTATAGATTTTATTATAAATATCTTGTAATTAGAACTAAGTTAACATTAATAAGAATTAATTTCATACTTAAAAATATATAAAGACACATTATGGTCTTAGTTAATAAATTAAACATTATGTAGGCAAATTTTATTTATAATATATTAGTTTAAATTTTACTAAAAATACTTTGTAGTTAATGTTAAACTGATCCCAATGAAGATTAACTCAACATCAAAAAAGGTCAAAAACAACTTGTAATATTTAAGAAAAAGAAAGGAGAATACAGTTCTAAACGAGTGTTGGAGTCCACGTTGTTTCCAAATCATGGTGATACATATATATTGTCCACATATATGTTTGTTGTTTTTGAAGTAAACGACAAAAACTCCCAAGTTTTTTGGTTGAAGTTGTTGCCAATGTTTGAAGCTTCGAAAGAATGAAGAGACATATAACTATTGTTTTTCTCAATAACCAAAAAACGCTAATTGAATGATGAATGGGACGATGTTAGTTGTTAAAGTTAAACAAAGGTGCCTTAGGTGTATCATCCATTCATCATACTGTTTCAATGTCTCTCACTCACTTGTAGGCGAAGTGCAAGAATAAAATTCTCAAATATTTTAAGTTTAATTTATGGTATGTATTTTAATAATTTAATTTATAGATTTAGGTCTTAAAATTATATGTATATTGAATAAAAATTTATATCTCTAAAAGAAGTATTATGAAAAGAAAATTATCAAAAATTTTAGTGCATAAGAAAGAAATTATTCTTTTTTTCTATATGCATTAAAGTTTATGATTTCAATAAGACAATCATAATACATATAAGATGAGAATAAGCCTCTTTTTGTGTTTATAATATGAGTTAACCTACTTATAATAAAAAATTCATACACAAAACTCACGTATCACTATAATTTATAATAGATTTAAATACTTATAAAAGTCCAACAACAAAAATAATCATAAATTAACTTAATTAGTATATATTTCACAAATATAATATTTAATTAATCCAAAAATTTTAATAAATATATAATTATACTAATCCACGTAAAATTAAATAATTCAACACCCCGAAGTTTTTTTGGGTTGAAGTTGCTGCCATGTTTGAAGCTTCGAAAGAATGAAGAGACATATAACTACTGTTTTCCTCAACAGCAAAAAAAACGCTAATTCAGTGATGAATGGGACGATGTTAATTGTTAGAGTTAAACAAAGGTGCCTTAGGTGTATCATCGATTCATCATACTGTTTCGAGGTCACTCGCTCACTTGTCTGACGAAGCACATCGAGCTTTTTAACATCAATAAAGAAAGTGAATGGGATAATTATGAAAGAAATACTTACATATGTACATATATAATTTTAAAAGAGAAATTTTTGTGTACACTAAGTTATACGTACACTAAGTCAATAATTAACAAATTATTATTTTAAAAGAATTGTGTGACACAAAAATTTATGTAATTATTTAATGTTAAATAATAATGTATCCGTTATTGATTGACTTAGTGTACTGATTGACTTAGTGTACATAAAGTATACCAAAAAAATGTCTCTATCCTTAGATAACTTTTATAAAATCCACATGCATGAGTTTGTGATCATACTTCCATTCTAACTACTTTTATATATATATATTTTAATCTTTGACTTTTTCATACAGCTCTTTTTTAATCTTTGACTTCTCTTAAATTTTTACTTAAAATTAAGGAGGCGTTTGATATATTACTATTTCAATCTCTAAAATATTTTGAATAATTGTGTAAGATGTCAAGGTTGGAGTTGAATAAGTATTTAAGATTTTAATATTTAGTGTCACAATTAAAAATTACCTTACAGTTTTAGATGTGCAATAAATAAATTAATAATTAATTAAAATTATATCATGCCTTTTTATTTGATAATGTGAAATTTTTATATGCTTTGTGAGACATCAGTCATAAAAATTGCTGAAATTAATGGAAATATATATATGTAACATGAGATATCCATAGTAATATCATTCTTATATTATATAAAAATAAATATCTTAATCAATAATAAATTATTAAAAAAATGCTTGAATTAGAAATAGCTATGTACGAAACATTTTTAAATAAAAGTAAATAAACAGTTATTTTAGTTCTCTAAAAATATAAGTATCATCAGTTTAGTCTTTTAATAAAAATTTTACATTAAATTACTTTTTTTTAGAGAACCAATTTAATGTAAAAAATGACATTAAATGACTAATTTAATGTCAAAAAATGATATTTAAGGAGTAATTTAATATCAAAATTTGACATTGAATAACCATTTAAATGTATATTTAAAAGATTAAAATGGATATTTGCTCCTTTTAAATATAGATATAATTGTGTTGCCTTTTGTTATATAATATGAAGGAAAAAAAATATCACTCTCAAAATTTGAAACTTAAAGAAGTGAAATGTCCTAATCATAATTATAAAACTTAGCCTAGAATTGAACTGATTAAAAAACTAAATTAGGGAGGATAAAAAATCTCCAAATATGGGGATTTTAGTGGGGATGGTCCCATTTGGAGACGTGATTTCTAGGGTTTTTCACCCATGAAAATAGGGATGAGGAAAAAAATTCTCTTGAAATCAATTCAGAGACGAGGATAATCAAGGACCTGTCACTGTCTAATTACAAAATTGTCCTTATTTAATATATATATATATATATTTGTCATTTTTAGTCATTTTACTTTTATTAATATTTATATTAATTTAAAATAAAAAACCAAAATAAACCATCAAGCCCAAGCTACTCTCTACACACTCTCTCTTTATGTTGCTGCATTCTTTTAAGTCTTTTCCCTTTATTTTATATATATATATATATATATATTTTACTAAATTCTACTTTTTTTTTTTGATTTCTCTCAAGGATTTACGGAGATATAGGGAAAGGGGACAAGAAAAAAAAACCTCATATGGAAAATAAGAACAAGGAGTAAGGGTGTTCACAAGGACGGACGGGGGGCAAAGGAGTACTCTTCCCCCCCGCCCTTACCCTACGCGGGTGTCATCATCATCGTTTCAAGTTTCAACTATCAATTTGGCTGAACATAATCAATTAATAAAAAAATCATAAATATTTATAAAATTTCTCAATTTAATAGAAAATGGGTTTATTTTTTTTAATTTTTACTTATGCTCTATTTGGTAAGTCCAATCCCCTAACTTATAACGGATTTGACTAATGGATTGGATTAGCGGATAGCGAATTTAAAAAATAAAGTTGTTTAGTAATAAGTAATTTATAATATTTTTTTAGTAGCTTATAACGTTTTTTCAAATGCTACTTGAAGTAACGTTTAAGCTTATAACTTATAGTGTATTTTTTTTTTCGTTTTTACACTCATTATTTTAAGTAAATTCCTCCCCTATCCTTTATTAAATAAAATAAAAAAATATTAATCCCTATATTGTTAAGTATTTTTTGTGTGCGTATATATATATATATATATATTTCAAAAATTATATACATTTATGTTGCTACATATATTTTTCTAAAGCATGAAAAATTAAATGAAAATAAAATTTAAAATAATTTTTTTAACCAATAATTTTTTTATGATAATAAATAAATAAGTAAAAAAATAAATTAGATTATGAAAATGTAAATTTCAAAATTTTAACTTCTAAATATCTTAATAATTAGTTTAATTAACATAAATTTATTTTATAAATAATTAATAAATATTTTTTCATATTTAATATTGATGTAAGAAATTTAAGCATTATTTAAAAATATCATTTTATGTTATTTTACATTTATCAGTTAGTTCAATTGCTAATTTTATCAAACACTTCAAATTTAATTTACTAGCTTATCCACTATAAGCTTATCTACTATCAGCTAACTTATTTACTATCCACTATTTTTTACCAAACAGAGCCTTAATTTATTAAATTTGACTTAAAAGAAGAAAGCACGTTCATTTGGATCATTTAAAATGCCCAAATTACTTATTTTTAATTCAACCGACCAAGCGAGTCTAAATTTTACAAATATTTAGTTCATGAAGATGTGCAATTGTAATTATTTGTTCACAATGCTTATATACTTGAGTATTAGTAATAATAATAACGAAATTACCTGATGTTGAATGTGGTTTCTAGTAAATTTCAAACATACACACTTAATTAACTCACCCTAGTCCTCTTATTAATTAGGTATTAAGATTTCTCTTGTATAAAAAATGGAAAAACAAAACTATAAGTTTATACCTCCTCATGATTAGAATTTAGCAAACTACTTCCCTGTAACACCACTCAGGAACGATGGCTATCTTTCCTATGGCCTTTTAATAACCCTTCGGTGAGTTAAAAAAAAAAAAGAATTAAAAACAAAAAGAGAAACCCAGTTACTCATTTTGATTTGGTAACTTCGGTTATAAGATAGGAAACAAGAAAGTAATGTTAAAAAGAAGAATAAATGGTCATTTTGTTCCTCTAAATATATAAATTTAATTAAGTTAATTTTTTATTTATAAATATATTAATATGGTCCTTTAATGTTATTTTATATTATTAAATTATTTTTTAAAATAATATTAAATTAATTCTTAAAAGAATAAAATTGATAATATTAATTATTAGTAAATGATTAATTTGATATCGCTTATAAATAAAATATTAATATAATGATAAATATATCTAAAATAAAAATAAGTAATTTTTTAATAAAAGAAGAAGAAGAAGAAGAAGTAAGGATTGCTAAAATGCTTTTACCTTTTAGTCTAGAATTAGAAAGACATGTACCAGCACATACATAGGACAAATCATAATATTATCTTTTTTAAAAATAGCATATTATATTTTTTTAAAATAGCATTATTACTGGAGAGTTTTGTTTTGTCTATACTCTAGTAGAGGTATAAATAGAATTATTCATTGTGTACTTGACAAAGGCCAAGCTGATCAGTACAAATTTATTTGAGTGAGAATTTGGTGTAATTGAGATTTGGGTTTGTGTGAGTGAGATTTTTAAATTGATTATACTTTTTGTTTTGATTAGTGAAAGATTTGTTTAGGTGGAAGTAGCTAAATTGTCAAACCATAATTTTTTGGTGTGCTTTGTTATTTTAATTATTAGTATTGTCAAGAAGGTATAAAATGATGATCTTAGCCAATGACAAATTTGATGTAGAGCAATTTGATGGGAGCACAGTGAAGAATATCCTTGTCCAGTAGCTCTTGATGGCAAAAAACCATAGAAGATATCAGATGATGATTGGAAATATATTAAAATGAAAGCTATTTGTACAATTAGTTTTGTGTTTAGCCCTTGATGTAAAGTACAAAGTTATGTATGAAACTTTAGAAAGTTGTATTTGAAGAAAGAATTATATAAATTGAAGATGGATGAAGGTACAAGCTTTAGGGATCATCTTAATAGTTTTGATAAGTTGATTAGATAGTTGGCTAGTGTTTGTGTGGAGATTGAAGATGATGATAAAGCGTTACTACTATTATCAACCTTCCAGATTTTTACGAAACTTTGTTGAAGATACTCTTGGTTGGAAAAGAGACACTCAAGGAAGATGGTGTGATAATGACAATTTTGAAAAAGTTCAAAGTGATTACAATAAGAGATAGTACGATTATTGTCATGAGAGGTATCATATCAAATACTATTACAAGAAAATGATAGTTGATATTAATAAATCATAGAACATCCAAGGTAATAGGTATTGGAGTTGTTCAAGGTTATTTTTATGATGAACATAATGTCCTAATAGCTAAAGAAACTAATAGTAATTTGAGTGACGGTTGACTCTTACCTTTTAGATTATGGATGCTCCAATGATATATGTGCAAATAAAAAATTGTTTGAGACATTTGATGCTCGTGATGGTGGAGTTGTGAAGCCTGCTAATGGTGATTGATTAAATATTCTTGGAAAGGGTAGAGTCAAAATTAAATTGGATTATGGTAGATGTAAGGTATGTGTTATCACTTAGAAATAATTTAATTTCTTTGGATAAATTAGATTCTTTTAGTTTTGATTATTCTACTAGAGGTGAAGTTTTAAAAATTACTAGGGGTCCTATTGTTAGATGAACTTAAAATTGTTGGTGATGTTGTGGAAGATGTTGTAGCACTTGAAAGATGAATAAGATGACGACTGATTGCACAAATGATCTAAAGCGTGTGTATTACACTAAGCTTTAGGTTCAATTCACCCCACCAATCTTAATATATTGGATGCAATAGGGTTCTTGGCGAATCCCCTTCAGGATATTTTGGATTCCTTAAAGTGGTTTGCACCCACACTCTAAGCGTATCAATCAATGGTATTTTACAAAATAAAGTTTCCTCACTCACTCTTGTGCACTAGAGAAAAAAGAAAATAATTTAGATAAATTGAGAAGAAATTTAGTAATGCATAGGTACTTCAATTTTCGGTATATCCCCTCTGCATGCAGAGTGCCTCTATTTATAGAGCAACTCATACCATTTGGTGAAGGGAAACAACTTTTCAAAATTTTAACAATAGCAAAACAGAAGCCTTTAAGTAATAGTCACGTTTATATTATGATAGATTTGATGGTTTGGCCTGATGGTAAAGAGACACGCCTTATCTCCAAAAGGCACCGGTTCAAATCCGGTGGGTGTCATTCTGCCGTATATTTCCGTTTTAATACCAAAAGTTGCAATGCTTGGATTCAAAGCGTGTACCATGAGACCACCATACCAACGTCCAATCACTGAACCAATGCAATAGTTGATGAATATTGTTAACTGTCAAATATATATATCATACAACGTATTATCCAACTTGTATTTTGAAAATCTCTCACACCTATGATCATTATGAAAAGAAAAAAAATTAGCAACAACATTTACAAGTTGAGTGGTGGTTCAAATAGAAGATTTAATGGAGGTCCAGAGCATGCAATTATCCCATGAAAAATGGGACTTTTGTAGATGTATTGAAGATGCCTATCTCACACTTGCAGGTACGTTGTTATATAATTTAAGTTCAGGTGAAGACAAAAGAAGGAAGATAATCAAAAGAGTTAATACTCAAATTGGTCTTTCAAAAATACAAGAAATATTAATTTGATTATTTAATTATTTATAACATCAAAATAGTTTTTTAATGTCATTTTTTTTACATCAAATTAATTCTCTAAAATCATTTTTAACATTAAATTGGTCCCTAAAAAAGGATCAATTTAATATAAAAAATAATTGAAGAACCAAATTGATATTCTGTATATCTTTAAAAAACTAAAATAAATATTTATTCTAATTAAAAATAAGATCTTGAAACGGTTTAAAACAAAAAACAAATTATATGTAATTTTATCTTTTTTTTTTCCTTTAAAAGAAGAGAAGATGATGCAGTGTGAGAGTGCCGGAGAAATTATAAAATGGTGAGAGGTAGTATGGCTTTGTGTGCGCGCGTGTAAAGCGTAGTGTGAGAGAGGGGGAAACTTTATTTGTGAGTGAGAATTGGGTGTAATTAAGATTTGGGTTTGTGTGTGAGGTTTTTAAATTAGTTGTAATTTTTATTTTAATAAGTAAAATATTTATTTAGGAGGACTTTGAAAAATTATCAAACGATAATTAAAAAAAATTGTGCTTTGTTATTTTAAATATTAATATTAGCTGCCTAAAATTTATATATAAAGGACTGAGTTGCTATACAAATATTTTTTTAGTAAACATTTATTTTGATTTTTGAAAGATACAAATGTCATTAATTAAGTCATCTAATTATGAACATATCAAAATTGTTATTTAATATTAAATTTTGACATCAAATTAGTCATTTAATATTATTTTTTGACATTAAATTAGTCTTTTAATATAATTTTTTACATCAAAAGAACTAATTTGATGTAAAAAATTATTAAAAGACTAAACTGATGACATTTATATCGTTAGATAATCAAAATAAATGTTTACTCATATATATTTTTTCATTGAGAGGCAACAAAGCAATGTGAGTTTATTCTTCAAAAGGATAAGTTTAATAAGAAGATTTATAAGATTTTAAATCTAATAAAAAAAATGAATAAGTACTCTCTCTTTTTGTCTCTATTTTCTACGTGAAGGTTTGGAAACTGCGAATAAATTTTTCAATGTTATTTGTAAAATGTTTTTGTTTCTTTTTATGTTCCCTATCTTTGCATAGATGCTTAGCTTAATGGTCCTAGAACACCTTGAGTCTTATATTGAAATTAGACTATGTATAAGATCTAGAGCTAATTACTTTTTTTTTTTTTTGAAGAACCTAGAGCTAATTACTTAACAACTTAGATGACTGGTTTTTATGCTATAGGATTGCGTTTAAATAACATAACTAAAAGATAGCTGATGCTATAGTAGGTTTGAGTTTTTATAACATAACTATGCTATAGCTTGTATTTAATAAGATTAAGTTTTTTATATCAATTAAAAACTGTCTATGCTAAAGCTTGTATGAGTCTTATATTTAGGCAATTTAAAGTTTAAATTTAAACTAAAATACAAACATCCATTTGTAAAACTCTTATCAAAGTTTAAATTCACTTTCTTTATATATATATATATATATATATATATTTGGATAAAACTTATATAAAGTTTCATAGGTGCTTGTAGTTCTGTTTTACAATTAAAATATAACATATGTATTATTTTTTTACATAACATTAAAAATGAGGATGATATGACACTAAAGTTAAAAAATAATATACATGTTATATTTTAATTAGAAAATAATATCACAAGCACATATAAAAATTTATCTAAGTTTTCTCTCTTTTTTTTATCAAATTAAAATTACTTTTTAATATTTGGAGGTGTTTGAAAAATTAAATTGGATCTCTTTAAATTGAAATTGATTTATAATCTATGTAAATTTAATTTATTTTAAAATAATTAATGGTTTATCTAATTTTTTTAATTTTAGATAATATAATATTAAATATATTTTTTGGTAAATATATTTTTAAAATTAAATAAATTGAAAATCGATAAAGAAATAGAAGTATAAATAATTTTTTATCGAAGAAAAATGAGTAGTTTGAAAACAGCCTTGTGTTGGGTTTCTTTATTATCAAGAAGTTAACCAAACATTAAATACAAATTATAAAAAAAAAGAACAGATAAAATAAAGTAGGAAAAGGAATCGAAAAAAATAAGGAAAGTAAAAGGAAAATATAGTGTGAAATTATATAAATAATTTTTTATATATTATTTTTCATTGTTCAATTACACTTATAACCTCATACTGTTTATTAATTTGATAAACAAAATAAAAAAAGTAAGTAAGAATTTTTGAAACTTTTTCAACAAAAAAAGTTTTGCAGATTAAAAACTGTCAACGAAGTTCTCTTATTAATAGAAAAGATTAGATTTAATTTAAAACTAATCAAATAATAGGTATATTTTCAGTTTTTTTTGGTATGAACCAAGAGTATTTTTTTACTAACACTCAGAAACTAATTCTTTTCGAGGTGGAGAGATCATCGAAGTGGGTATAACTTCTTCCAACAAAGCCTTTTTCATACACACAGTATGGTTTCGAATCCAAAATAATATGGTTAAGGGACTCAACTATCTATTAACTATACTCGACCTTATTGGCTATAGCTTCAAAATTTAAGTGATTACTAAACACATAAAATTTTAAAACTAGTATTATTATACATAGTTATTCATTTTATTAATTTGACAAGTACTCCTTTAACATAAAAATTAAAGGATTTAATTTTAATTTATTATCAGTATAAAGTTTATTTACATTGTTATTTAATTATGTACTTACACATCATTAAAAGTGTTCTTTTAAGGCAGTTGTTATAATAATCAAACTCTTTTAATGAGTTAACAATACATAATTGAATGATAGTGTAAAATTTCTTTATACTGACAATCAATCAAAATTAAACTCAAAATTAAAAAGGTAAAATGATAAAACAAGAAGAAAGACATTAAAATAAAGTATTAGAGTAAGAGAATGCAAAAAGCATATGAAAAAGAGAAAGAAGAAGCAAAAGTATAGGAAAAATGAATTAATAGTGTAGCTTGTAAGAGATAATTATTTTTTGGTTTGGTTTAAAAAATTAATCAAGTATTTAACTACATTAATCAATAATTTATATATTGTTAATCATGTATTAAGTATTAAAATAAAAATAATTTATTAATTAACTATATATAATTTATTAGTTAATATAGTTTACTTAATTAATCTTTCAAATCTAATCAAAGTAATATTATTTTACGCAGAAGAATTAAATAGTAATTCTCCCAATAGGATATGATAAAATAGCCCCAGCTAAGTATAACTGTTATCGCCTGACCTGACCCAACACGCTCACACAGAAGGATTCGGCCTCTGCGATCCAACTTGCCATCGAATCGGTGAGTGTCTCTTTGTTGACACTTTGTTTGTTTGTTTGTTTCTATTCTCTCACGATCTACAATTCAATTTCAACGGCTTCTCCTTCCTTCCACTGCCCTATTTTTCTCGATCTGTCTCAGTTAAGAAAACTAACAAGTGCTCCTTTTCTCAAATGCGAATAAGTGTCGTGTGAGGGTTCTTTTCTGATAACCCTAAAAAGTTGTATGTATGTGGATATGAATCTAGGTCTGGCCTCTTTCGTGATCTAAGTTAAACAAATTTGTGCACAATTCTCATTCTTATTTATTATTGCTGTTTTCCATGTTGTTTAATATGTTGATCAAGAATTCATCATGTATTAGCTGACAATGGAAAACTCAACAACAACAACAACAACCAACTATTCGATTTGTTATCATTTTCCTAAATTGTGTGAATGTTGCTTTGAACTGTGTTATGACTTGTGACTTGCAAGGCACTTAGTTGCTTCTATGTATATAGTTATGAGGCATCGTATGTATCAAATTGCTTTCTCTGGCAGGCTTGGTGATGGAAAGAAGGCTATAATTATAAATAAAAGCCAAGTGATTGGATTTTTCTGTAAACTATGGGGACTGAAAACCCTGGTCGTCCAAGACCACCTTTTGCTGCTGCACAGAATATGACACCTTTTTCATCACCTGGTGCCGTGGCTGGATCAGAACCTCCTTCTTTCCGACCTACTCCTCCTGCTACTCCCCTGACCTCCACACCATTTTCATCATCTCGACCTGCGGTTGGACCAGGGGCATCTGGTTTTAGACCTACTCCACCTGGCTGGATTAATGACCCCTCAGTGCCTCCTCCTTCTCCTCCTACATCCAATGTCCCACCTGCTGGTGGACCTTTCCAGCGTTTCCCAATGCCACACTTTTCCTCAACAGTTCAAGCACCTCCCCCACGTGGTCCACCCATGGCGCAACCATCAATTCAACCTTCTGCAAGCCAAGCACAATATTTTCAATCGTCTTTCCAACCTCAGCCACAGACACCTTTTGTTCCAATGGGGTCTCCCCCACTAAGTGCCACTCCTGCACCTTTGGGTTCAAATGTTCCTTCTCCTTTGTTTCAGCCATCTTTTCCTGGATATGCCCGTAAACAGATTGGTGCAGAAATGCAAGCTCCACCTATGCCTTCCTCTCTCCCTGCCAATCATGGAAATTATGGACCTGTCCCACCTGCAGCATCTTCACCTTTTCTACCTCATCAACAAGGTTATGTTCCCCCACCCCCAATGGCTGCTCCGTTGGGCATCCAGCCCATGCAACAGCCAGTATCTGGACCCCCAATAGGTGCTGTTCAGGGCTTGACAGAAGACTTCAGTTCGCTCTCAATTCAAACACGTCCTGGACTCATGGATCCATTAGTTGATGCTACAGAACTGCCAAGGCCATTGGACAGTGATGTGGAGCCAAAGTCTTTAGCTGAGATGTATCCCATGAACTGCAATCCCAGATATCTACGACTCACAACCAGTGCAATTCCTAGCTCCCAGTCCTTAGCTTCAAGGTGGCATCTGCCTCTTGGAGCAGTTGTATGTCCGCTTGCAGAACCTCCTGATGGGGTTAGTGCCTCTTTATCCTGTTTGATTAGCAGTAACTCATACTGTTCATGTTGTTATTTTCCTTTGTTCATTGCTGTTCTTTGTTTTCAGGAAGAGGTGACTATAGTTAATTTTGCTCCGACTGGTGTCATACGCTGTAGGAGATGTCGCACATATGTGAATCCATATGTGACATTTACAGAAGCCGGAAGAAAGTTCCGCTGCAACGTCTGCACCTTGCTTAATGATGGTACTTTTTACTTCCATAGCCTCTTCCTTTGCTTTACAAATTTAAAAGTAATAAAACAAGAAAATGGAAGTAATGAAATCTCTATTGAAAAGATATGAGATATGTTATTTGAAAAATAAGATAAGATATGCTTAGTGGTTCTGAAAATTCATTGACTTATGTATTATTTCCATTTTTTTGGATGTACCCAAAGGGGCACTTGATATAAGGATGCATATACTTGGCTTGTTACCTTTATAAGGTGGATTATGGTGTCACAGTGTCATGGTGGGCAAACTTGCTCTCAGACTTTGCTGACTCTTTATATTTGTGTCAATCAAGCTGTATGTTTATTACTATCAAGTCTATCACAATAAATGGACTGTAACTCCACTATAATGAGAAACCAGACTGGTAACCTCTATGCATGATTTAGAACTTCTATGATGAAAGTGACTTGTGTGCGTTAAATATATCTTGCTTAATATTATCTTTCTTACAATGCTAATATATTGAGTCTTATGTACAGTTCCTAGTGAGTATTATGCACAATTAGATGCCACTGGCAGAAGAGTTGATTTGAATCAACGACCTGAGCTTACAAAGGGTACTGTGGAGTTTGTTGCCCCAGCTGAATATATGGTGCGGCCTCCTATGCCCCCAGTATATTTCTTCCTCATTGATGTTTCCATATCTGCAGTTAGAAGTGGAATGATTGAGGTAAGCACTTCACTTCCAGCTCTTAAGTCTTTTGTAGATTTTGTTGTTATCCATTCTTTTGAGTGGCAATTGTTTGGTTCATATGAAATCTAGCTTATGCACAATTGAAGCTTGGAGGCAATGTATAGCTTGTACTGCATTCTAAGGAAGTCCTAACTAGATAATAGAATTTGCAGTTCTGATTTAAGAAAAATTTATACTGATACTGATATGTGGTCTTATTTTTGCATGAAGTAAAGAGTTGGAACCCTGCTATGCTTGTGATAAATTTTGTTTTCAGCTACCCTGAAGAAAAGAGTGGTGCTATAGTGTATTTTGTCTTAGATTAGTTTATTTAGATAAGTAAGTGATCGGCTCACCAAAAATCTTGTTAACATAGTTTTCATTTTCACTAAACTTGAGACATTTTTGAGTAATTTAGTGATATCTTGCACTCACAATAATGGTGGAGCTTATTTCTTATGTGTATCTGAGTGTTGCATGTTTGTCATTGCATATTATGCTTTATGAGCATGTTTGGGTAACTAGTGTAGAATTACTTTTGAGTAGAATGTATTTTGAAAGAATTAATTTTTGAAGAATGAGTTTTATGTTTGAGAATGTTTACCAAAAGTAATTTTGGAAGACTGAGTTTTGTTTGGATACTGTTGAGTAAAATTACTTTTGAGTGTGTACTATCAAAATTTTAAAAACACACACACTTTGTGTTCTGTGTACAAAAGTGTTTAAATATTTATAATTTGGTGAGGACAAAATTGTCCAATTAAACCCGAATTGACATTTTCCCAGAAGTAACAAAATGTTATGTCTTAGCAAAAAAAAAAATTCTGGGCAACTTTGGTTTATAGAATGCATTTTGCTTTTGTGGTTACCAAAACAACTGGTTTGACCCAAAATTACTTTCTATAGTGCAAAATGCAGTGTCAGCTTCAGAGTGCATTTTGGAGGTGTTATCCAAACCTGTACTATATCTTGATAGCTGATGTCATTGTTCTTAATGCAGGTTGTGGCCCAAACAATCAAGTCATGCTTAGACGAGCTGCCTGGCTTTCCACGAACACAAATAGGGTTTGCAACTTTTGACAGCACAATACATTTTTATAATATGAAGGTTTGCGGTACTATTAGTATTACCATTGTTAATACTCCATTTTCCCCTTAATTGGCCAAAATTTATGCTAATTATTTGGTGTTATGCTTTTCCAGTCATCCTTGACTCAGCCTCAGATGTTGGTAGTCTCAGATCTGGATGACATATTTGTTCCACTTCCAGATGATCTCCTTGTCAACTTATCTGAATCAAGAAGTGTGGTGGAAACCTTTCTTGATAGTTTGCCATCCATGTTCCAGGACAATGTGAATCTGGAATCAGCTTTTGGTCCTGCTCTTAAGGCTGCGTTTATGGTTATGGTATGTTAGTCCCGTTATTACCTTCTACTTTGAATTTAATTATTATTATTTTCTATGCTAGTTTTGTAACTTTCGTTTTTTCATAAGTAGTGAGCTTTCTTACACCAAATGCATTGGATATAATTTGCTATTAATTGAAACAAAGATAAATATAATTTAAAAGATTAGTTTCTGTGGTAGAACATGAGAGGATTGATGATATTGAGTATTGCAAATGCAAACTTACATTGGATATAATTGGCTATTTTACATTTCTTTGGAATTAGGGAATTCTTAATCCAATTCTAGAAAATACAACAAACATAATATTTGGAATTGAAAGGTCGAATTTAAATTTGAAGATTCAATTCCTTGTTCAATTCCATGCTCCAAATGGGGCCTTCGAGTATTGCTAGGCACGCTAAACTACCGGAAAGTCCTTGAATAAATCAGATAAACCATAGAGAAGCAAGTTACATGCAGAGTAATGGAACCCATGGTTAGCTAAATTTGAGGGAACACCATTCACTTGGAACTTGTGGAATTTCAGTACATGTTTTCCCATGTGTTTAACAATTCATTTTTTCTTATGCATTACTTTGTTGTGAGTTGTGACCTTTTCACACGTCTCTTTATGCAGAGTCAACTTGGAGGGAAATTGTTAATTTTTCAAAACACACTCCCATCTCTTGGTATTGGCCGCTTGAAATTACGCGGAGATGATTCTCGTGTCTATGGGACAGATAAAGAACATGCGTTAAGATTGCCAGAAGATCCATTTTACAAACAAATGGCTGCTGAGTTTTCTAAATACCAGATCTCGGTGAATGTGTATGCATTCAGTGATAAGTACACTGACATAGCCTCCTTAGGTAAATATTTACAATTTCTTATAACTTCTCCGTGCCACACTCTAAAAAATAAAAAAGTGCTAAACATGATGCTGGGGATTAGAAAGATTTTTGATTGATTTTTTGTCGACACAACATTGTTTTATTATGGTTTGCCATAATTTTTATGGTTTTTTTAAACTAATTTCGATAAATTCATATTCATTTTTTAGTTCTCATATTCATTTTAAAATGCTTTTGGAGTAGATTGCAACCTTGATGACCAGATGACTTTTGGTATTGGTATCCTATAAAGAGTTCTATATTGTGCATAATTACATCATCACTTCATTTGGACTTTTGAATAAACTGTGTGATAAAGGATGTGTGGAATATCAACTAATAGTGTCACTCAAGGATGTATCTACCTAAAGAGTTATTCCACCTTTCTTTAACTGCAGTTGGCATTAGCTGATTATGTGATGATGCATAGTCGTTGGCTGTAAACAATGCATGCATTTCTGTTAAATTTGCTCCCCTCAGTATAAGTAGTCTTCCAAGCACATACTCTTGCCTGCTAATGATCTTATAGGTGACAAAGTGAATTATCTGCTTATAATTTATTATCTGTCTAGGAACTCTGGCTAAGTATACTGCCGGTCAAGTGTATTACTATCCAGCTTTCCAATCTGTCATTCATGGGGAGAAATTGAGATGTGAGTTAAGGAGAGACCTTACCAGAGAAACTGCCTGGGAAGCGGTACTTCGAATTAGATGTGCCAAAGGTCTGTGCATTCATTATATGGGAATCTTTACCTTGCTTGTCTCCTTTTGTTTTTCTTCTGTCTCATGCAACATGTATATAATTATATAAATACATATTCAATAGCTGATAATTGTCTTTGTGCTTCTAGGTGTCCGTTTCACAACTTATCATGGAAACTTTATGCTAAGGTCCACTGATTTGTTAGCACTTCCAGCTGTAGATTGTGATAAATCATTTGCCATGCAGTTATCTCTTGAAGAAACATTATTGACGACTCAGACAATGTATTTCCAAGTTGCGTTGCTGTATCCTTTCTTCCATGATGGTTGAGATCAGTTCTAATGCGTACATAAGTTTTGTCTTTGCTGATAATTTTGAATCATTTGTTTTATGATACTACCATTCAAAATAGATACACGATGTCATTCTTACAATATAACCATATATGTTAATCATCTGGCTCTTGTCTCCCCATTACATTGTTGTTACTTTTTCCACAAGAAACAATGAGATTCAGTTTAATTTCAATCAAGTTGTCAGCAATTTATAGTTGGGATATAAGATGACTCCTATTTGAGATGCTGTCATCATACATTTTTTCAAAAAAGAGTTTGTCCCTTTCTTTTCTTCTTTTGGTGTTGCACATAGAATTGCAAAAAACATAATTAACCTTATTTTATCTTTTTCATTTTTGTAGGACATTCAGCACATCTTGTCATGCTTGTTTTTACTATTTCTCCTTCACTGGTTAACATTTATGTGGATGTCTGTTATGCTTGCTATTCAGTTACGGTCGTTTATGGCAGGATGTTTAGAATGTGGAATTTTTAAAAAAGGGGTTGCATCCCTAACAACAAAATAGATATACTGCTTCTTGTGGAGAAAGGCGGATCAGAGTACACACAGCGGCAGTTCCAGTAGTTACAGACTTAGGAGAGATGTATCGCCTGGCTGATACTGGTGCAATTGTATCTCTGTTTAGTAGGCTAGGTAGGGTAAACAGGACTTCTATTCTAGTGACATCATATGTATGGATCATAGTTGCTTTCATATTCTTAAACAGTTCCTTCATATTTGCAGCAATTGAGAAAATATTGTCCCATAAACTGGAAGAAGCACAGAGTGCTGTGCAACTAAGAATTGTGAAAGGCCTCAGAGAGTATCGAAATCTCTATGCTGCGCAACATCGCTTGGCAAACAGAATGATATATCCTGAGTCATTAAAGTTCCTTCCCTTGTATGGATTAGCTCTTTGCAAATCAACACCTCTCCGTGGAGGGTATGGGGATGCTCCACTGGATGAACGGTGTGCAGCAGGACACACAATGATGACTCTACCAATAAAAAGGCTGTTAAAACTTCTCTATCCTAGTTTGATTCGACTTGATGAACATCTTTTGAAGGTATACATATACTGCCTTTGAAAAGTTACCGATAAAATGGTTAAATTGTCAGCTCCTGGAATTATTTTTGTTTCTGTGGTTTATGTTCAGGCTGATGACTTGAAAAGCATCGAAAGAAGGTTACCTTTGACTGGGGAGAGCTTGGATTCTAGGGGCCTTTATATATATGATGATGGCTTCCGGTTCATTATATGGTTTGGTAGAGTGATTTCACCTCATATAGCTGAGAACTTACTTGGGGCAGACTTTGCAGCAGAGTTATCAAAGGTATTGTATATTCACGAGAGAGAAGAAGGGCTAGAGAGAATAAGGGTTTATCATACGTCATTGTCACTTTAAGCAGTTCCATCTTTTTTTAACTTTTATGTTTTATCTCATCTTGTTCAAATTCTCCTTGGGTACTTTTTGGTTCTTAATTAGAACAACTTTTTATATGTTCACGTTCTGTGTGTGTGTGTGTGTGTGTGTTTAGTGTGTACAATTGTCGAATTATAAATAATTATCATATTGATCTTGCTTTGCAATTTTAGAAATATTTGAAGGCAACAAGTATTTAATCAAATTGTTGATATTTTCTTATATTTGAATTGAAAAGTATATGTATGTTAACCTTAAGATATATCAATGGAGTATACAATTGTTATAGTTAATATGATGCTTATCATCTTCATGATACAAATTTTAAATCCAATGGTGGATTTCGTGCGAAATTCATCCTATAATAAGTTTATTCAGTGGGGTGATATTGATTTAGATTTACACCGATGTTGATGGATCCTAACCCATTGAATAACTTCTTGTATGGTCAATCCTTAGTATCAAAGTGTAGTAGAGTAGATATATTTGTGATGTATTCCTCCTCTGTTTGTCTAGTTGAACAGCATTTGACATCCATCTGGTGCCATGTCTATGTTTTGTTTCTTCTAACAGGTTACTCTTAATGAACATGATAATGAAATGTCAAGGAGTCTGACAAAGGTACTTGAGAAATTCAGAAATACGGACTGCGCATATTACCAGTTGTGCCACCTTGTCAGGCAAGGTGAACAGCCCAGAGAAGGATTCCTTCTTCTTGCAAACCTTGTTGAGGACCAGATGGGTGGTAATAATGGGTATGCTGATTGGATGCTACAGATTTCCCGACAAGTGCAACAATCATAATATATAGGTACTGATTTAATATTTTATCAGGCAGTTTTAATTAAATCTGGTGGGTTGTACAATGGCACGCAATGGACACTACCTTTTACCTTAATGAATATCTCATTGCATGGTTGACTTGTAAAAATAAATATCGTGTGTAATTGTGTATAGCCATTGTCCTTGAAGTTTAAGTGAAACTTCCTTTCTGTTTTAGTGGGTGGAAGGCAGGGATTATCTTGTGGCAATTATCCCTATTATATATACCTTTGAATGGAATTTGGATCACCTGAATTTCTCTTCGAAATTGACACTGTCAATTAGTGTAAAATTCAGAGTGAGGTTTGGTGCTAGAATTGTGAAGTTTTTATCCCATGTTGGAATGTTTCAGAAACTCAGTCAAATTCTTGAGAAATATGGAGAATCCAGATCCCTTTGAAGTTTTAAATAGGGGGAAAATGTTATATAGAATTTAGTAGTAAAGTATTTCAGGAAATATATATATATATATATATATATATATATAGAATTTAGTTTCTGTTTGAGACTGCTACCTACAGTTATCTCTCTCTCTCTCTCTCTCTTTGTTACTTAGTTGTGTGTGTGTGTGTGTGTGTGTGTGTGTGTGTTAGTTCTGTTTGAGACTGCTACCTACAGTTCTCTCTCTCTCTCTCTCTCTCTCTCTCAGTTGTGTGTGTGTGTGTGCTACAGTCTCTCTCTCTCTCTCTCTGTCTCTCTCTCAGTTGTGTGTGTGTGCGCGCTGCAGTTCTCTCTCTCTCTCTCTCTCTTAGTTGTGTGTGTGTGTAGTTATCTCCGTGTGTGTGTGTGTGTGTGTGTGTAGTTATCTCCGTGTGTGTGTGTGTGTGTGCGCTACAGTTCTCTATCTCTCTCTTAGTCATGTGTGTGTAGTTATCTCCGTGTGTGTGTGCTACAGTTCTCTCTCTCTCTCTCTCTCTCTCTCTCTCTCTCTCTTAGTTGTGTGTGTGTGTGTGTGTAGTTATCTCCGTGTGTAGTTATCTCCGTGTGTGTGTGTGTGTGTTAGTTAGTTAGTTAGTTAGTTTCTGTATGAGACTGCTACCTATAGTTATTTGAACTTTGTATACTGATTCCCTTTTTGACATCTTCCCTGGCTTAAGCAGGGTTTTTGTCAGGCTTGTTACCTGTCTCATAAGTGAAGTGAGGATCATCTCTTTCTACATTGGGAATCAATTGAATCTAGCCTTGGGGGTGCTTCATGAAGCGTGGATGCTTGACTTGGCTAATTGGTTGTGAGAAGGGTGCTGTAGAGAGACTGCTGGTTCATCCTGGGATGTATCAGTTAGGTGAACTGTATTTTAGTGATTAGATTCCAACGTGCTTTCCTGCCTTGATATAGAGAATAAAAACATTTTTTTTATAGATAATTTGTCATTTTCTGTGGTATATTTCCTTTTTATTCTCATCTTATGGTTGATTCATTCATTGTAGAGGGAAAAATTTAGACAGAGAAGAGATGGCATGTCAAATCAGTCTGCAAAGTCTTAAATTTTGTTTGGTGACAATTATTATTTATTTTGGTATTTAAAGATTGGAACTTTTTTCTTCCTAATTGTGACTTAACCTTCTCTGCAAACTTCTTTTTGTTTTTGCATGCGTGTGTTTTTTCACTTCGGAGGAGATCTGCGTGTTGGGGCCAATATGGAAGGGCAAACTGGTTATGGATCAGTTGATCAGGACTTGCTTCTGTTATGAGTCTCTAAGATCAGGTCTTGTATTTTTGGTTCCTGAAGTTAACTCTTTATTTTTTTCTGGTTACATGAAGTTAACTTGTTACTACCACTACTAATGCAAGAAACTGATCTTAATATGGGATTCCTTCTTGATCAGATGTTGCTACAGAATAAAACCCTTTTATTGAATTCTTCAACTCTGAAATTGGACTGAATGGGGGCAGGATAATGGATGTAGTCAATGCACATATAGAATGAGAAATGATTATTGTTGGACAATTACGTGAGGAAATCGTGTAAAAATTGTTTATTCTTTGAGTCGATTTAAAAAGAAAAATTAAAGAGAGTTCATTTATTGTTATAAAAAATTAGCGTGGAGATTTTATTTATCTAAATAATAGTACTCATCCAACTTGTTGAAAGCAATTTCATGTGGTAGGAAAAATTGCAATGTAGTTAACTGGGTCGCTAGATACTGCATCTTTTGTACAAATGAATGAACTAGAGTGCATGGAAGGAAAGTAGCAGCAGCACCTATAAATAACGGAACTATACTTACGGAAAAAAATAATGGGAAAATGACCTTTTGGGTCAACTTGGCCAACATAATTCTCATTTGATTTGTTTTAAAAATTAATTAAATATTTAATTATATTAATTAATAATTTATATACAGTTAATTAATAATTTATTTTTATTTTAATACTTGATACGTGGTTAATTGTATGTAAATTATTAGTTAATATAGTTGAATATTTAGTTAATTTTTAAAATGAATGAAATAGGAATTATGTCTGCCAACTTATTCCAAATGGTCATTTTCTCAAAAATAAAGGGAACTCTCAAGCTTAGCTTTGTTTAAGCTAAGTTTATATCAAGTTGGGAGAATGTACCAGTTTGGCTTGGGAAAAAATATTTTTATTTGGTTTTTAGATAAAATTAATTAAATATTTAACTAATAATTTATATATAATTAATCACGTATCAAGAATTAAAATAAAAATAAATTATTAATTAATTATATATAAATTAAGTTATATTAATTAAATATTTTGTTAATTTTACTTAAGAATTAAATAAAAATACTTTTTTACAAGTCAACTTAAAGGATTATTTTTCCAGTCAACTTTGTTGGTATCCATAAAAAGTAAGCCCAGTCAATGAGATAAATGACATAAAACTATTATAATTTTTTCCCATTCTTTTCATTCTTAATAAAAATTGATTAAATTTTAGATGCTTTTTTAAATATGTTAATTGACGTAACTAACAAAAAAAATTTGCAGTAAATACAAGGTTCTAAAGTCAAGTCTTACTTTCATCAAGGTGAAAAGTTTTTAAAATGGAAGCAAAAAAAAAAAAATTCCATATAATTCACACTTGTAAATAAAGAAAAAAAAATTAGCGTGTTTGAAACTTTGAATTATATATTGAAAAGTAACGTGCTTCGAAAATTCGTTGCGCTCATTTTGTTTTAGAAACTAGTATAGTACATTTTGTCAATTTTGCAAATGAGTGATTAAAATATGGTTTTAATTTTAATTTATTGTCTGTAAAGTTTTTTTACATTTTTATTTAATCATGCACTGACACATCATTAAAAATATTAGACTTTTGAGGTAATTGTTATAATAGTCAAACTCTTTTAATGAATTGGCAATACATGATTAGGTAACAGTGTAAAGAAATTGGCAATACATGATTAGGTAACAGTGTAAAGAAATTTTACATTGACAGAGGATTAAAATTAAACTCTTAAAATATTAAGTTTTGATTATCATTGAAAAACTTCATAAAATGTATTTAGGTCAATTGTTAGTAGTTCCCCGTTGTCTTTTCTCTCACATAGTCAGACCATCATTTTCCATATTTTTTTATTTTAAATATAAATATTTGCCATTTATTTTTTCCGGTTTCCAGCTAGAAAACCTGGAGACTTTCTTAAATTACATCAACTTCCATTGAATTTTGTCGTGCAGACTTGCACCGACGTTTCTTTTTCAAAACTTTTAAAAAATATATATCATTTTAAAAAAATGACAATATAGTCTATATAACACTTTCAGCTAAGTCTAACAAAGCTTGAAACTATCGTTAGAACTTGGTCAAAGCAATAATAATGGGTCAAATACCAAATTTGCCTTTAAAGAAAATGATTTAAGTGGTGGTTTATATGATTTGGAATAATTGGGGTACTTAATTTGTTCTCCTCCAAGTAACACTCCACATCTCTTAAACTAGCTCCAGAATTATGTTAAAAAAAAAAAACAAAAACAAAAACAAACAAACTAGCTCCAGAAACGTAGCATTTGAATATTGGGTAAATATATATAATTAATTTTGAGCGACGAGTATTGGGTAAATATATATAATTAATTTAAGAGCGACGAGTATTGGGTAAATATATATAATTAATTTTATTTTTTAAATAAAACTCAAATATAAAAGTATTAAATTATTTATTTATTTTTTGGTTTACTAGACAAAACTACGTTTACCCAACAACTTTCTAACAATTTAATTGACCATGGAACTGGCGCTGAATTAGCAAGGCTTAGTGGAATTGCATTAAATTTTGTGGAATGTGGAGCTAAGTCCATGAATTGAGTAAATGATGAAGAAAATTGGTTGTTTGATGGTTGACATATTGACCTTTAGCTATCGAAAATATTAATTTATCATTATTTGACTATAACCAGCCAATAAGTGCTCATTATTCAGACATGCCGCTGTATTACTAATCCTACCTAGCACTACTGGCCCTCTTTCACTTTCTCTCTCTCTCTCTCTCTCTCTCTCTCTCTATATATATATATATATATATATATATATGTTTAATTTTTATACAAAAAATAATAATACTTTTGATGTACTGTTAACTAATAATATATATGTATATTATTAAAAGAATTAGACTTTTTATACATTTATTGTGATAAATAAATTTTTTAAATAATTTATTAACATATAATTAAATGATTTATAAAATTTTTCTTTTACACTGATAAGATTAGAATTAAGTTATATATATATCAACTGACATCAATATAAGATTTGACATATTTACATTATTTAATAACCTTTTATAAAATTTATTTTTTATTAATTCAACTCTTAAGTTATATTTATTGATCAAGTTAATCATATATGCCAAATTTTGGAAATATTAAGTATCAATAATGATGTAATCAAACAATTTATATTCTCATATATTTTAAATATATATAAATGCTCTATTTATTCAAATTATAGGGTTTAGGTTTGGAAAGAGTAAAATATTAATGAATAATACGAGATTGCATTGATTTAATGTGTTATAAAAATACAAAACATTGACACATATTTACAGAAATAATTAAGTAAGTAAAAGTGTAGTACTACTAGTATAAGTCAAAACCTACTAAAACAATAAGACTCATAACATTAATTAAATAAGGAAACAAATAAGAAAACATAATGAAATCAACAAAACAACTCTTAAGATTGTTTCATCGATTAGAAGACTAATTGATTCCATAATATATTATAAAAATCTTTTAAAGATATGCTAAGATGTTCTAACAACGTTAATCTTGATATATATTAATGAAGTACTAAACAAATTTAAATTACTGTAAAATTTTATAAGTATGATTTACATGATTATAATTTTAGAACTTTCAATTTAACAATCAAATTTGTGAAAAAGTTATGCAATAAAAAAATATTAGATGGTGTAAGAATAATTTTAACTTACACTAATGCAAATTGATTATTCCCCTGTGTGGTGGGAATCCACTTACTCAATAAGTAAAATTTTATACTTATACTATTGAATATTTTTTTTATATAATTTTAATTTTATCAATCTAACAGTTGAAACATATAATATTATCATGAACGTCATACATATCATATTTAAGATGAATTAAACATTCATAAGTATCTAATCTTATGGAAGCAAATATTTTGTATCCTTTTTATGTCTCCTTTCATGTCTATCTAATTAAATGTGACAACCTAGCAAGAAAAACTCACAACTAAGAAATAAATTATTGCAATAGATAATTTTTTTTGCTAAGTTGTTAACATTTAATTGGGGGACAAGGAATGAGACAAGAAAAATGACAAAAGATTTAAATCCATAATCTTATAGTCGTCATTTACTTATATTTTGAAAAATATATTATATGTTAAAATAAATTAGTTAAATAAAGTATTAATTAATTTTTAAATTTTATACAAATTTATAGACTTGATCTACTTCATGAGAACATTCAATCTAACAGTTGGATTAGGAATGCCAATCAGGCAGGGTGAGGAGTACTCACTCGCTGCCCGTCCCCACCCCTTATATTTCTCCCGTCCTCGTCTTCGTGAATTTTTGCGGATCCCCACGATGACTTTGAAAATTCATAAAAAATTATAAATTAAAATTCAATAAAATTATATAAAATTAATTTATTAAAATTAAAGTTAAATCATAATCAGTTCAAACTTAAATAGTACAATCACAATATTTAAGTTAATATATATATATATATATATATATGAAAAGACTAAAATGTTATTAGTATTTATGATATATAGTTCACATAATAAGAAATGTACATGTAATTTACTCGAGGCAGGGGGTATGATCCCTGTCTCCAAATCACCTGCCAGGAGATTTTGTCCGCTGTCCCTGTCCCTACAAGGAAAAATTATCCATTCACAGGACCCTGAATGGGGCAGTCCCTGAGGGGATCCCCACGCACAGGTAGAAATTGACATCCCTATATTGGATTGATGAAATTCAATATTTATAAAATATTATTTAATAAAATAAATGTGTCAATACTTACTATTTTAAAGGATCGTGTAACTTTAAATAATTTATAATATTAACAATTTATAAAATATTTAACAATCAATATTAATTCTTCTCACGATAAGGTAATGTTATGACTTTATATATATATATATATATAATTCCATTATGATGTGGGAAAGGATTATTTAATTTTTTTTTGTTTTTTTCTTTAATTAAATGCTGATAAGTTAAGAAAAAGTAAATTTTTCTTAATTTATAATTTTTTAAAATTTTAAATTTTTATTATTAAATTATCAATATTTAACGAAAGAGAAATAAAATGTTTAATTTCCTCGTGATAATATAAAAGTAATGAAAGAATTATCCTAATGCAATAATTCTCTTTAAAAAATAGTACGTTTCATAGTTCAATTTTAATTTATTTGAGTGTAATTTTTTATATCATTAACACTTTATTAAAGAGTTTGTTATCATAATACAATAATTTTAATGTTATAACTATGTGTAATTGAATAATAATATTAAAAAAATTAATAATGAATCACAAATGACTCTATATTTTATGGGAATTAAATTTCATACAACTCTTTTATGAATTTAATTTTTTAAAAAGTAATATGATAATTAAATTTACATATTTTTTGTACAGTAAATGTATATTTGAATCATTTTTCATGTTTATCAAGATAAAGTCTCTTTCTAGATCATCCTAAGAACACATCCTCACGTTAACTTGATGCATTTACATTTGATATGCATAATGTTGATTTCATTCTATGCCTTATTCCATATAATCAAAAAATCACCATTCCTCCCAAAGGAGTAAGGTTGGTGATTCCATGTCCCATGGAGTGAGTATGGATTTCTTTTTCCCAACCTAGCCTCATTTATTTTATAAAATGACAATTATCACCTGTCATTGAATTTAACTTACTTAAATCTCAATTTTTTTTTCTAACCCTCCTAACATATTATTCATGTCTTGCAATTAATCTCACATAAATTAATAATTGTATAAATATGTGAAAATTATAAAAATATAATAATAAAGTAGAATATAATTATTATCTAAAAAATCAAAAATAAAATATTATCAAAAATATATAAAGTATTTTATTTAAATTTTTTACACGTTTTAATTTTATTTCTCGTAAATAAAACATGAGTTGGTCTTTTTGACGACTACTTGTTTTTTTTTAATCAATTTACAAAAAAAAATAAATTAGAACTTAATATATGGAAAAGGTTAATCATTTTTTAAATTGTTCTCATGAGTCACGAGGGGTATTTGGGTAATTTACATTAGCTTTGATTTCATTTGTATTAATTTCATATTCCAAACATTCACAATGAAAGCAACCAAATTGAGGGATGGAAATAGTCATTATATTCCATTTCAATTTCGTTTTTGTTCCATACAATTATTATTTCATATACCAAACATGACTATAGTTTTTTTTATCTCACATTTATTAATGCTAATGATATTTCTTTTAATTTTCATAAGTTTACGGAGAAGATTATCTCATTCTAAAGACAAATTATGTTACAAGACTTAACAAAAACTTATGATAATATTTAAAGATAACCTACTTATAAAATATCACTAGTAAAAGTGGAATGCAAAATGTATTACACACCTCTTTCTCTAAAACTATTTATAAGTTAATATATCAAATCAAATGTGTTATTTCTAATATTATCTTTAACCCTTTTAAATTAAAAAATGATTGAGCAAAGTAAAATATTGCCCTTTTACACTTTCAAAATAAAAATTCACATCACTCCCCGAAATGAAAAAAATGGGACAAAAGGATATATATATAATATATGGTAAGAGTTAAACAGAAAAACTATTTATCTTAAGTTCAATTTTTATTTGTTTTTATCAATAAGTTTTTTAAGAGTAATCACGCATGCATAAAGAAATTTTTTGCTACACTCTTTACAATTTATTTTGTGAATCATTTGATAACAAATAAACTTTTTGAACAATTTAAATTAGAGATTAATTTTAATTTGTTGCTAATGTAAATTGTTTTATACTATTATTAAAGGCAAATTACAATTTATTTTTATAAGGGTGTTAATATCTCTAATAATTAGTAACTAATATTTAGTCACATGTTCTACTTGAATAAAATATAAATATTAAAATTAAATTAAATAATTATATTTTAATTAAATGAGATACTTAATCAATTATTAATTATTAATTATGAAAAAATACTAATAAATTCACAAAACAAAGTTATCGGAGTAACCTCCCTATTAAAAAGGTATTTGTGATGCAGGGACAAAATAAAATTTTATTTTACTTAATATATGACCATCTTTTCCCCTCTTTGTCACGTCAACACTCATTTTTTCTTACGAAGGATATAATAAATCAAAATTAAACTGTTTTTCTATACTTATCTATATAATTAAATGATTTTCAAAACGTGTAGTTAGACTTTTTTTTTTTTTTTTAGGTTGTGTAACAGAAACAAAAAGACTTTCTTTTTAACAATTGGCTTGTAATCCCAGTGTTAGAGCGGCGAAAGATACGGTGGCATATTCGCATGTACGAATATAATGAATGGCAGTGCATCATCACTTTTAACATCATGGCCACCCGTTGTAAAAGGGCCATACATTACCAAGTACTTCAACTCTTATACTTTTCATGAAATATTTTGTTCTGAATATTTTATGCAATGATCAAAATGTTTTTTTAAATGATTGTATATATCAAATCAAATTGGATGTACAAAATTAAATCAATACTTCAAATTCACCAACACATAGTTTATCAATATTTTGAAAATTTGGAGTTAAATATAAATTTTTAAACATGCACATTCCAATTTTGAAGAGACTAAAGTGTTAATTCATTCATTAAAGATGATTGATTTCTGTTGTTTCATGTTGTAATTTTTCTTATCTTATCGTTCTCAATTTCTAATATCATTATTGGGATAAGAAAAAACTGAATGCTCATTAATGAAGCCGCCAAAAAGCATTTCGTCTTTGCTCGATGAATATTTATACAATGAGTTTGAACTTTGAACGGTCAAAAAAGAGAGAGCCAGCTTCTTAAAGAGATTTTATAATTCTTTTTAACCTTCAAGTGCATAATTTTTTTAAAATAAAAATAAAAAATGAAAAATAAGAATGATTTTCATCTTTGACTGTGACCAGCACATCATAGCATATAGCAGACCACACAAAAAAGCAGAACTGTTGCTCGCACAAATAATCCAAAACACGAACCAAGCCAAGCCAAGCCATGGATCTAACCCTCTGATCCTTTCAAGCGCCGTTTTTCCAACTCGCCTCCTTCATTTTCATTCATTTCTGTTACGAACGGTACATTTTCTTTCTCTTCATTCCTTCCTATATATATTTATTTATTTATTTGTTTATTTTTCCTGAATTTTATTGTTCATCCTCTATTCGATGTTACTGATGTTTGTTTTTATGTGTTTCTAAGTCGCTCTGTTCGTTAATTTTGTTTTGTTTATTTGGATCGGGTTCTTTCGCGTTCGATTGCGGGGATCTTAGGTTAGGTTTGTTTGGGGATTTGTTTTGATTTCTCTCTCTCTCTCTCTTTTCTGTTGGCGTGATAACTGATTTCAACGATGAGTTTTCCGTTTGATTTGTTATGTTTGATGGATCTTTGGTATTCCTTCAATATATATATATATATATATATATATATATATATATATATATTCGCAATATGAGTATTTTATGGGCCAAAGGGCATTTGCATTTATTGCTTCCGTTTTCTCTCTGTGTTTGCTGTATGTGAACGACGCTGCAACTTTCCTATTTGGGCTTCTGTTTCCGTGTCTATACTCCAAGTTTGCTTCTGATTAATGCAAAAAATTTAAAAAAGAAACCTTTTTGAATACGATGGTTTTCATTCCCGCAGGTAAATGAGTAGTTTTTGAGAAGTTAAAAGAGCAAGGGATTCAGTGAACAAGTCTCGTGGAAGATGGCGTCGGTTGGTGTGGCACCAACTTCAGGTTTGAGAGAACCCAGTGGTCATGCAGCAGCAGGTGTTGATAGATTGCCCGAGGAGATGAACGATATGAAAATTAGGGATGATAGAGTAAGTCTATGTCACCCAATGTCTTAATTTCTTCACACAATTTGTTATTATTGTTATTATTATTATTATTTGTGTGTGTGTTTGATTTCAAGTTTCAGACCCTGTTACTTACAGCATGCTTCATCTCGTAGGAAATGGAAGCCATAGTTGTTGATGGTAACGGAACAGAGACAGGACATATCATTGTGACTACCATTGGGGGAAGAAATGGTCAGCCGAAGCAGGTATACCTTCTCCCTTATTTTTCTACTAGCATATAAATGTGCTGTGAAATGCAGTTTGAAATAATTTAACTCCTGCACTGTCTCACTTGCTGTGCTTACATCATGGTGCTTGGATGAATAGCTTCTGTGAATTGTGATTTTGAATATTGAAACTAGAAATGAGAATAATGGTATTTGTCCTTGAAGTAGCATAACAATTTGCCATGTTCAACATGCTTGTGTTGTGTCTTGTGATTAATAAGTATCCTCACCAGTTGGTTACTAATTGATGAAGCTCCCTGAGATATGATAGGATAGGGTGATATCATATGGTGTGGTTTTATCCTAATCTACATATTCTCTTTAACTGACTAATCTAATTCTTTTTCTCAATTTTTTTGATATGTTTATTTCTTTAGAATAATTTCATATCTTAATATTTCAGACCATAAGCTATATGGCAGAGCGTGTTGTAGGGCATGGATCATTTGGAGTTGTCTTCCAGGTAACAGACTATATCCAGTTGACTTTAGCCTTTTCAACATAGTCACATACAATGCCTTTAGTTCTGCTGTTGTGTATAATTGTAGGCTAAATGCTTGGAGACTGGTGAAACTGTGGCTATCAAAAAGGTTCTTCAAGACAAGCGGTATAAGAACCGGGAGCTGCAAACAATGCGTCTTCTTGACCACCCGAATGTTGTCTCTTTGAAGCATTGTTTCTTTTCAACCACTGAAAAGGATGAACTTTACCTAAATTTGGTTCTTGAGTATGTTCCTGAAACAGTTCATCGTGTGATCAAACATTACAACAAGTTGAACCAAAGGATGCCGCTTATATATGTCAAACTCTATATATACCAGGTATGCTTGTAGTATTTTGAAGATTGGCTGCGTTAAATATGTTGGATTATTTTCTAGTACTCTATGAATTATTGCATAAGCTTTGGTGCATGTACTTAACATGTAGATAAATCTTAAGGCATGAGACTAACTTCTTAAACCATGGAGTCGTGGTCCAAGTGGTGCTAGTTCTCACATTATACACTTCGTCAAGACTTAAGAATTGCCTCTATTTACCCTTGATTGGCCCTGGCTTCTGGTTGGTTAAAGTGTGGTTACTTGTTTTATACAACAGGATGCTTGTTAAATTCCCTTTTAGTTGGGATGGGTTGGTTGTTTTGCTATTATGAAAGTAAAGTTGACTTGGTTAAATGTATATGCTGCATTGACCTTCCTGTATTCAGCTTTCATCATGTTGAGGTTGTAACGATTTTCTTGATATATTGCAGATCTTTAGGGCATTATCTTATATTCATCGTTGTATTGGAGTCTGCCATCGGGATATCAAGCCTCAAAATCTATTGGTATGTCCTTTATTTTATTTTGCATACATTCTATCATTGATAATTTTTTCTCTCTGTTTCAATTCTCATGCTTCATATTTATGGTTTGGTTCGGAGTGACTAAAAGATGTGAAACAGCTAATTCAAACTCTGGAGACTCAGGACTGTTAGTTAATATTAATTGGATGCTTTTCTATACAGGTCAATCCACATACCCACCAGGTTAAATTATGTGACTTTGGAAGTGCAAAAGTCTTGGTATGTTATATTTGTGCGTGTGCTTTTCTGTCCTTTCCTCCTTCAACCATTCCTCTTCGACCTTCAGTTGTCCTGGGTTAGATAGGAGTTTAATTTTCCCTGATTTGGTCTGACCTTTGACAGGTAAAAGGCGAACCAAATATATCGTACATATGTTCTAGATATTATAGAGCACCTGAGCTTATATTTGGAGCAACTGAATATACTTCAGCTATTGACATCTGGTCTGTTGGTTGCGTTTTGGCTGAGCTGCTGCTTGGACAGGTTGGTGGCTGTTGATGTGAGCATTTTTTGTTTTGTGATTTAGTAGATTTAATTGAAAAATTTCTTTGATTTTTCCAGCCTTTGTTCCCTGGTGAGAGTGGAGTTGATCAGCTTGTTGAGATCATCAAGGTAATCTTTGTGATTTTTTAACTTCTTTCATTATTGCTGCAATATTTTCCTTATTTGCTTTGAATCCCTCTTTTTGAGATTGGTATACTTGGATACTTCCTTTTAACAACATTATGCAATGCATGTTGAATTGTTGATCTTGTCTTTTGCTTTAACCTTTTAATACTGAATTGGATTATTTGGTGACTTGATCAGTTGGATGGGTGGCCTTGATAATTTACACAGTGCTGGTATCTTTCACATGTAAATAATCCATTTTGTTGTTTGTTTTGATAGGTTCTGGGCACTCCAACAAGGGAAGAGATTAAATGCATGAACCCTAACTATACAGAATTTAAATTCCCGCAGATTAAAGCACATCCATGGCACAAGGTATCACCGATAAATCTATTGGCATTTCATGTTTTAATCTTAAGCTCACCATACTAATATTAATATATTTTGTAACTCCTCTTATTGAGCATACTAATATATATTTGTTGATTTTCTTCTACTAGATCTTCCATAAGCGCATGCCTCCAGAAGCTGTTGATTTGGTATCAAGACTATTGCAATACTCCCCTAACCTGCGGTGCACAGCTGTGAGTATATGACTTCTTAGCAGACCTTTTGTATCCACCTTTTTTTTTCCCTTTTCAAAATAGTTCTTCCGTCATGTAATGTTTCTGCAAGTTTGTGTTCCACAGTTTTATGGTTGCTAATCCAATTATTCCATGGTTGTTTGTCTTGTTTCTCATCCTTCAAGGTTTTATATAATTTATGTGTTTTTACTTTACCTGGTGCAGTTAGATGCCTTGACCCACCCTTTCTTTGATGAGCTTCGTGACTCATACACTCGCTTGCCAAATGGTCGTTTCCTTCCACCGCTATTTAATTTCAAATCTCATGGTATGGTAATTTTGGAATTGGCTATTGTGTTTATGTGACTCTGGTCTGTTAATGCCATTAATAGTTCTGGCTGACCTTTTGGATGTTCTTGCTGCCTGTGTACCAGAACTGAAGGGAGTCCCAGTCGAGATTTTGGTGAAATTGATCCCAGAGCATGCGAGGAAGCAATGCCCGTTTCTTGGCTTGTGACATGTTGTGAATGTAACAAAACTGCAAGTGTTGTTTCCATATGAATGCTACGCGTTTCTTCTATTTATGATAAGATATTTGTTCGTATCTTTTGTTGTATTTCGTTGCCCTGTAAAGGCAGATTTAGAGATATATGGTACTCAATATTACCCAACCCTCGATGGGTATTCAGAATACCCGGTTTCCTGTATCACCGCAGATTGTAACATCCAATAGAAGACAAAAGTCTGCAATTATCTAAGTTGTATCAATATTTGTATTTGTTGAGACAATATGGGTGGTTGGCTAATTTAGTTATGCCCCGCATGGTGGTTGGCGGTTGTGATGGTCTTATCTGTCTGCATATGTTTATTTTTCCCTCCTTTATGTCGGTATTCTCTGGCGATGGGACAAAGTGAAGCTGGTTGTCTTGAGTAGATTGCTGTATTGAGACATATTAAAGTCTATAACTGAAAGTGATTATTCTTCGTTTAATCTAACAGTCTGGATGACTTGCGCTTTCTTTTTGGGGTAGGTGGGGGTCTGAGATGTCTTGTGTCTTAGTAATGATTTGCCGTACTGCTGAAAAACTTGGCCTGAGCAAGCATGACTTTTACCTTGTTGGCTACGGTACAAAGATTAGACCTGCGAATCCGTGCAGGTAGCGGAAGTTGCGATTTCTACCAAAAGAAAATGAGGCAGTAGCTACTAGCCTGAGTCAGTGACAGAACAATGTCTTGACCGTGGATGCCCAAAGTAGGGTCAGTTTGAGTTTGGTGGTTTCTGTGGTTGGATTCTTGGCAAACGGGGACATGATGACCACTTCAGATAAAGGCTTTTTTATGTTTAAAGTATTAATCAAATGTGGTAAGATGCTTTAAATTTTGAGTTTAATTTTGATATGCTGTAAATTCAATCACGTGTTAGTATGTAGTTTAAAAAGTTAGATTTTTTAAACAGTTATTGTAATAGTCAAATTTTTTTAATAATTTATTAATATATAATTAGATGATATAATAATAGATTAAAATTAAATTAAATTAAATTAAATCCTTAAATTTTCTGAAAACATCATAGGTTAAAAAAATAGCGGGATTAACATTTTTCATTATTACACGCTTGTTAGCATTTGGAGATGCAGGTAACCAAAAAGAAGCTGCAAGGATCAAACGGCTATTGCCCTATGTCAAAAACTAATATATAAGATTAGATTAAAAAACCAAAAAACAAAAGAAAAGAGTCGTAAAGGCCTGGCCGCTAATGTTCGCTTTCTATAATTTATTGGGGAGTAATAGTATCAGTGATCTAGGGGTGCTTATGACGTCTGAGAATTCGGTCTTTACTCAAAGTATTTGGCTTGGGTTTGAGTTATTCTTTTAGATTTGATGTATTATTTAGGTCGAGTTCGGATTATTTTATAGGCCGGCCTAATATAGACTAATATTAAATAAATTATAATTTTATAATTTTTTCTTTTATATATTATTGTGACATTTATGTAAAGGATTTAATTTCTATCCATTGTCAGTGTAAATAAACTTTATACTGTCATCCAATTATGTGTTGTCAAATCATTAAAATAGTTAAATTTTTTAGGTATTTATTGTGATAGTCAACTTTTGCTGATTTGACAATACATGATTGGATGACAATGTAAAATTTTTTTACACTGACGGTGGATAGAAATTAAACTCTTATTTAAATGTTATACTTTGATTAAGTATTGCAACTCTTTACAATTTTAGTTATTATGTCGTTCACTTATTAAATAATTATCAATTATATTACATTTTGATATAAACAAAAAATAATAAATATAAGTAAATTTATATAAATAAAAAAAATATACAAAAAAATATATATTTTATGTATCTTATTTAAATTGATTGATCCTAACTTAACACGAACCTCAGGTTCGGGTCATAAAAATTGACCCGAGCAGACGGGGATCCGCGAACCCGGTCCATGAGGACCCCGAAGGTGATCCACGATTGATTGTGTTTGTGATCAAATTGGGTAGCGAAAGATTCAAATGATACGATGTTGTAGCATAAGCGTTTGAAGGCAAAGGTGGTGTCTGGTGGGTAACAATCTGCGAATTGCGAACGGTATAAAGGTAAGGGATTGAGAGAGAAAGAGTGAATGCCGGTGCGGAAGTATTACTGCGATTATTGCGATAAGCAATTCCAAGACAGACCAGCAGATCGGAAACGACATGTTCGAGGTATTCAGCACCAACAAGCCAAAGCTCGTTGGTACGATTCCTTCAAACTTGAACAACATCTTCCTATTCCGATTCCTGTTCCTAATCCACCACACGGATTAGCTAAACCCCTTTGCTTTCACTTCATCAACACGGTATCTCTCTCTCTCAAATCTCAAATGAAATTTCAAATTGCTAATGAATTATTAATTAATCTTGTGATGCTTTCTTTCTTTCTTTTTCTTTTATCCACTCTATTTTAGGGATTTTGCCGTTACGGCGACTCTTGCAAATATGTTCATCCCAAAAACTTGCCCCATGCGAACAATATAATAAGCATGGGATTGGGGAGTCCTTTGGTTGGAGCCTCAACACCCACACTCACACCCACACCAGGTGAATTTTATTAGCTATCAGCTTAATTATGGTGTTCAATTTATGGATTTTGCTCGCATCTCTCTGTTTAATTAATAATGATAATTTTCACCCATTTCAGCTGCAATCGAATAAAAACATTTAATTTGTGCTTCTAAGTTCTATTGGTGTTGGTTATTGCATTTGCACTGTAATATAAACCATGAATGTATATGAACAAGAAAATGATATATGATATGATATGCAGGGAATGTGGTACGAGATAGTATGGGAATGTCATGGGGCAATCTACCTCCATCGCTGCAGCCTCCTCCTGAGGCTGGATATCCACCCCTTCCCTTTGTGGACTGGGGATAGATTTGTAGGCACGGCTATATCCAAGTTCATCTACGGGGTCCTAAGAATTTGTTGGTTTAGACCTATCATTTACAACTACAAATGATGAGTGCTGATTGTTACCTTGTTATGCTGTTCAGAGTTTGCTGTTTAGGCCCCTCCCTCAACTACAATGATGAGTGGTGCTTGTTACCTTTTTGTATAGCGGTTACACCTTTTTTTTTTTACATTATTAGTCAGGCTCGTGCGAAGCGAAAACGTATTTAATGTGCTGCCAACGGCAATCCAACAATTTTCCATGTATCAGTGTTACCAAGTTTCGTATTTTCTTTCCCTTTATCATTGTGCTTGGGTGTCAAATCGGAGTTTAGAGGTGGACGATATATCACTACTCAATTATTTCAATCATCAGCCTCAACTCTAATGCAACATTTGAGACTTCTTCATTTGTAAAACTTTTATGTACTTTCAGATTAATACACTAAACAACTTAGATTTTATTATAAAGTTAATCTGACAGCATAGATTTAATTCCATGTTGCATGTTATGTTTGAATTGAATTGGTGTATTATTATGAGAGTCTTCCCGAAACCTGAATGTCAATAACCCACTTTTGAATTGTTGAACTTCATTGGATACACACGTCTGCTTCGTTCAATGCTAGTTGTGAATTCAAAGCTCGGTGTTTTCTCTTCTCTGTTATCAAACTGCCCATCTTCTAATGAAGGCTCTGGATCTGTAGAGATATTTGACTGGTAAGTTTGCTTTGGTACAATACTTCAAGTTCAAGGCACCTCCACTTCGTTTATAAACATTTCCCACCCAATAATCTAAACATTAATGGCAAAAAAAAACAGTAGTCTAAACATTATCCACCAATTTTCACTCTACAAAGTTGTCGGTGGCTATGTTTGGAAGTTTTATGATGGATTGAATGGAATGGAATGGAATGGAATAAAGTTCCCACACCATTGTTTGGATGTTTAATGATGGAATGGAAGAAAGCTTTCATTCTATTGTTTGAAAGTTTTAATGGAATAGGATGAAATTGTAAGAATTATAAATTTATAGTTATCATATTACCCTTATTTCATACATATTAATTTTAATTATTTATTTTATAAAATTTAATTTTTTGAACAACATTTTATTTTCATATACCTTTCCATAAACTCTTATAGAAATGTGAAAGAGTTTTTTAAATTTATTTTAAGTTAGGATAAATTTGTAATTTTGATATTATATTTTATAAACACTAATTGATTCTATCATATTCCCCCCTAATTTGGAGGGAAAGAAAAATAGGAGAATATGGTGATATGGAATGGAATAGAAATCCCTTCATGCCATTCCTTTTCATCCTTTATTAAAACATCCAAACAATAGTATCTCTTACTATCACATCCTATTCCATTCCATTCCATCATTTATCACCAATCCAAACATAACCTTAGGCTTTTAGTGACAGAGATGTCAATAATTTAGAAATGCCAAAAGCCCAAAAATATAGTTAACACTAATTTAGATAAGATAAACTAGAGTAGGCACCAAATGTTATCAGCAAAAGCAGCCAAAAAGGAGGACCTCAACTGAAAAAGTGGCCATTGGTAGTTTGGTCTTGGTCCGCAGATTGAGCTTTCTTGTGCATAAAACAATTGGTTTGCGACTGGGTTGACCCGTCCCCAATATAGGAGTGGAACGTATAAGAATCTCATAATTGAGCTGTCTTGTGGGTTGACCACTTACAAAAACAAAGATACACTGACTGGCATCTTAGCATGGCAATGGTTTGTTTTTAGTTCTTAAGTATGAAAGCTTATATCACATTTTCACTGTCAGACATCGGGTTCTATGTTGGTAGTTTAAAGAAGGTATTAGACATATGTTTCAACATTCAATATCTTCAGTTCGTAAAAGAAGAAAATCTTATATACAATAAGGTATCAATTAGCACATTTAGTGGTAGTCGCTAATTCATAAATGCATACTGAGAAAGTAAGATTATGTAATGAGCATAATTTTGATCCACCGTCAGTGTAAAGAAATCTAATTATATGTTGCCAAATCATTAAAAGAGTTTGACTATCACAACAACTATCTAGAAAGTCTAACTCTTTTAATGATATGTCAGTACATGATTAAATAACAGTGTAAAATTTTTTTACACGGACAGTAGATTGAAATTAAATCCTTATGTAATAAGAAACAAGTATATGAATAAAACTTCATATCATATAACCCTTAAGCTTTTCCTTTTAATATTAAAATCATATAGACTTCAATTTGCTAGGCCAGAAACTTGGAAGAATCATACGCTCTTTTTGTTGCCTGTCAAAATTAAGGTGAAAGTGAAAAGATCACATGTAAAATTCGTCTTCTACATTGTTTTTAACCACCTTCGTCACGCTATAGGATTTCCTTTCCCCCATCAACAAATTGAAAAATGAGCCTTAAAAATAAAATGGATGTGGAATCATGCCAATACTAAATTTAGATTTCAGTTTCCAATAAATTATTCAAACTAAATTCTTAGGCAAACAATTATTGGGTGAGTGAGGATAACAGGAAGAACATCAAAGCACCCACAACCCCTTCTTATACCCTTTCCTTTCGACCCTTCACCCTTTTGGGAGTCCTCTTTTTGACATAATTTCCTCACTTGCGGACTCAGCATGCCGCATCAGAGTGCCACTCTCTATTCCCTAAATGGAATTGGTCGGTTTTGCGCCATTATTATAATGTCAGGCGCAGACCCGTCCTCAAGAAAAATGGTTTCCACTAAGCTTTCCGAGGCCTAGCTAGTATAAAAGTATCTTCAATTCCAAACGATTCTGCAATATCCACTACTCAATACTTGTGATCTCTTGCAAGTTGCATTAGTGATCAAAAGTGGTCACATTACTGCTTGAGCCTCTTTTCTACTTCCAGGAACGTGGGTGCCTTGCTTCTATATACCCCTACTATGTTTAGCCAATGATAGTGACCTAATGTCAAAATCCCAGTCGAGTTCTCTGAATGTCCAAACAAAGTGTTAGCTCGGTTTGCATGCCTAGCGAGATAGGAGCACTTTGTATTGTACTATAAATAGCCAAATATATTCCACTCCGTTTGCTTCTCATCATAGCTTGCTAGAAGCTTAACTAAACATGTTATTCATGTTCAGTCTCATTCGGGTTTTCTTAATTTTCATCACATTTTTGTGCCTTCTCCCAATTCATGGCAGACTTCATAGAGACACAAACGGGAAGCAGTGGCTTCCAATATCCCGTATTTCATTACCACCTTCTCCTGCTCCTGAGGCTGTTAGCCCAATTGCCAATGCACCTCCTGTTTTCAACGTAAGATCTTTTGGTGCGGTTGGGGATGGTGTCTGTGATGACACGCAAGCATTTAAGTTGGCTTGGGACACAGCATGCCAAGCCGAAGAATCAGTAACTCTTCTTGTGCCAAATGGTCATATATTCATGATACAGTCTGCTATATTCACAGGGCCTTGTAAATCTAGCCTGACTTTTAAGGTAATGTCATTATGCTACTGTGTTATGCCGTTAAAGTATATAATGTATATACATGTTACCATTAACCTTTGGTTAAATTTTGATGGGCTTTCTTATTTTCTTGCTGGATGACAAAAGGTTGATGGTACTGTTATGCCGCCCGATGGACCTGATTCATGGCCAAGGAATAACAGCAAGAGACAATGGCTGGTTTTCTACAGAATCAATGGACTGTCGATGAAGGGAGGTGGTCTTATTGATGGCAGGGGAGAGAAATGGTGGAATCTCCCTTGTAAACCTCACAAAGTAAACATTTTTCTTATGTCTCTAACCTTTTTGACACCATCCTGTGGTTTTCTATTACTAATATTTAGATTGAACAGGGATCTAATGGAACAATACAGCCTGGTCCATGTGATAGCCCAGTGGTAAGTGAGTCACAGAAATAGTCGAATGTTGTTTTGTGTTTGGAAATTTTTTAAGAGCACATAACTTGAAAAGTTGTCATTGAATCCTCTGATGCAGGCCATCAGGTTCTTTATGAGCTCCAATTTGACAGTCCAAGGACTAAAAATCAAGAATAGCCCTCAATTCCATTTCCGATTTGATTATTGTCAAAATGTCCATATAGAAAAGCTTATCATAAAATCACCTTCTCAGAGTCCCAACACTGATGGAATTCACATTGAAAACACAAATAATGTCAATATTTACAATTCAGTCATTTCCAACGGTAATTCTATGAGTTCTCTTTTAACATATTGTCTTACCTCTGTATAAAGCCAACGAGCTCTGTTATGCCCTCTGTTCATCCTTTCTAGTCCTGTATGCAGGTGATGACTGCGTGTCCATTGGAGCCGGTTGTTACAATGTGGACATAAGGAATATAACTTGCGGTCCAAGTCATGGAATAAGGTACATTTCACTAGTGGACCACAGGCTACCGGAAGGGTTTATTACCGCACATGACTATTCATGGGCAGTCCCAATAGCAATTAGTTAGCTGTATAGTTCGTTTGTGATGATAGTTAGTTATTTGTGATTGTTATATGGTATATAACAATTGTTTGTATTTCTGGAAAATGAATTCTAAATCTTATTGAATCACTGAATGAGGTATATATATACACATGGAGTCATGGAGTAGAAGGTAACTAATTGACACTAGTTGACAGCTGTCAAATAATTAACTATCATCACAAACGAACTATACGGCTAACTAATTGCTATTGGGACTGCCCATGAATAGTCATGTTATCATCCGTTAACAGGGTTACAAGTCTGAACTAAAGCTAATGAAAAAAAAAAACACTTCTACTTTAGGAGACTGAAGGGTTTTGATCCTTGATGTTGAAATGCTTTTGCGCGATGACGCATTCCACTTTTGGGATGTTTCCATGAAGTGTTAGAAGTCATTATGTTTATGCGAAGGAGAAAGAAGGGGGTACTGAGCAATAATAAATAATCTAGGAAGGTAGAGTCCTCTGGTTCTACTTTCTAATAACTCAGGAATTGAGAAATGAAAAATTATCCATAGTTCTAAGATTAAAAGAAAATAACTCGAATATAAAGGTCTAGCATCTGCATAGATTTCTCAAACTAGTGTCTGTGAGTTGCCATTGGCCTTACGTTTAATGAGTAGCTGTATATATATTTATCCGAGTTGTCCTCTTCTTTTTTCTTTTTTCTTTTTTCTTTTTTGTGTTGCAGCATTGGCAGCCTTGGGAGTCACAATTCCCGAGCTTGTGTTTCAAACATAACAGTCACTGACTCAGTTATTAATCACTCCGATAATGGGGTTCGGATTAAAACATGGCAGGGTGGAGCAGGAGCAGTGTCTAAGGTAAACTTCAATAACATTCACATGGACACTGTCCGTAACCCAATCATCATAGACCAATACTACTGCCTCTCGAAGAACTGCATCAACCAGAGCTCTGCGGTTTCAGTTTCCCATGTTTCATACTCAAACATAAGAGGTACTTATGATGTGAGAAGCCCGCCAATGGTTTTCGCTTGCAGTGATTCTGTTCCATGCACAAACCTCACTCTATCTGAAGTGGAACTGCTTCCTGCACATGGCCAGACTTTGGCCAACCCATTTTGCTGGAATGCTTATGGAACTCTGCAGACACTCACAGTTCCACCGGTTTTCTGCCTTTTAACGCTGCCTCAATATGATGCTGCTTGGTGTTAGGCAAAAAGGGTTAAGCAAAGGATATTTTGTAACCTTCTGCCAGAAAAAAAAAGTATATGGCATTTTTAACCAGAAACAAAGCTAGCTATAGCTATAGCATTATCAGGCCTGAAATAATAATTAAAAAAACAGTTAAATATTCTTTTACATATTCTCAATTTTCAACAGTGAACTATGTTTGAAACGCATGTCAGCAAAAGACATTCGTTTTGGAAGTATCAGGCCTATGTTAAATATAAAAGGGAAAATGAGCTAAATGTTGTGCTTGATATTAGTAATCATCATTTTGTTTGTTTTAAAATTTAATAAAATATTTAATTATATTAACTAATAATTTATATACAGTTAATTAATAATTTATTTTTATTTTGATACTTGAACATGATTAATTATATATAAATTATTAATTAATATAATTAAATACTTAATTAATTTTCAAAACAAATCAAATAATTATTATTTTCATTAAACTAACCATTTGAATCATTTTTACAATATAAAAACTACTTTGGAGCCGTAGTTTAAGCTTTGAAAGAGTTGCTTTTTGATTAATATATAGTATTAAAACCTTTTTAATCACGTTTAATGATTGATATCTTTAGCAGTCTATGTGTGCAGCTTTAGTTAATTTTAATTTTGCTACTTTCCCAACAAAATTGACCATTTTGCATTGTCCAAATGTGGTTTGGGAATATGACCAAAATAAAGAACACGAGAACGGGTAAAAGTAAAAAGGGGCAAGGTGGGGGTGAAAGTAAGGATAAGATAGCGACACCCATTAATTGAAATTTCTTTATGTAAGGAAGCACTTATAGTGGCTAGAGTGGCCCTATGGGCGGTGGGTTTTAGGTGTACTTATCGTCAGCACACATAATGATTGGATGTTTAGCAACAGGATATGTGACGTCCATTAACAAGGTTATGTTTTATTTTTAATTTTTTTTCTTAAGCACAAGTCATTTTTCTTTTCTTAAAAATGATTGTAATTATTGACAAAAAAAGTATTTTTTGCTTTAACATAAACGGGGCAAAGTTCAAAGAGAAAAATAAACAAGTAAGGAAACTAAACAGGATAAGGAAGTCCAAAAGAATACGACTGAAGAATCAATTCTGAAGCCGCAGGTGGATTAGTAATCTCCTTATAGCCAAAAACTTTGAAGAGACTTCAATTAGCAAGTTAATCTACACACTGATTTCCTTCCTTACAAGTATGATTAAACTGGATTTCCAACTCTTGGAAAAATAGTTCCACAATTCTCCGGATGAGTTGATTATTATAGTGGGAATCAGGGTGTTGTAAAAGATAAATGATAGTAGCAGAGTTACCCTCTACCACCATCTTCCTGAAGTCACATCTCCACACCATTTTCATGCCCAAAAGGATACCCCAAAGTTCAACCATGATAGAGGTAGAAGAACCGATATGATAAGTAAATTCTTTGATTCATATTTTATCAGGAGATTCAGCACCTCGAATCAGGCCACCACATCTGGCATCACCTGGGTTACCTTTGGATGCTTTATCCGTGTTCAATTTAACCCAAGAATCCCTAGATAAAACCCAACGGACATCATGTACCAAAAAATAAAAATAAAACCCAACCGACATCCAATGTTAAAAAAATGTTTTCTGCATTATACATAATTTTTTTTAAAAAGAATATATTTTATACCAACATCAACGAATATAAAAGGAAAACAAATTTTAGAAAGTTATTTCTATCTAATTAAGGACCATGAATTTTATTAATTCATAATTATTCCTCTATTGACTATTGGTGAGAATGAGATAAATACGATTCTCGTTAAATTAGACATTTGGTTGTTATAGTTTGCAGTGATTTGGATTTTAGTTTCTACATTTTTATTTTTTTTAATTCAAGTCTTTACAATTTGTTTTCATTAATCTTTTGGTCCTTCTTGTTACTTGAGATTATGACTACGTGAAACGGAGGGAAGAGCTTGAGGAAGATAGGGGTTTTGTGAGTTTTCTGTGGAAAGTTATGACATGTATTGTGATGTAACAAATGAGAAAGCCAAATAAGCAACTCTAGAAAGTCTGACACGTAGACATCCATGTAGACATCTACGTTGCTGTTAGTTACTTAGGACGAAATCTCAAGGAGTCATGACTGAGGTGACAAGAGTAGCAGTGTTAAAATGATTTATTTATCTATTATTTATTTAATTTATTTATGTTTAAATCTAATTTAATTTATTAAATAATAATAAATTAAATAAATTGAATAAATTGAATCAGATTAGTTAATAAATGGTTAATAGATTGAACTTAATATTCATTAGATATCCAATTATTAATTTATTCTTGACCCATTTAAGATCCAACCAACCCATAACACATTTGAAACCCTAACACATCCCTTTTTAGAGAAAGAAACAACTTTTTTCAAATAATTTTTTTTTAGAGAAAGAAAAATAATTTTTTTCTAAACAGAAAATTATTTTGTCTAGATTTTTTTTAAAGAGAGAAAATTTGAATTTTTTCTAGAGAGAGAAAATTTGAATTTTTTCTAGAGAGAGAAAATTTGAATTTTTTCTAGAGAAATAAAATTATTTATTTTTTAGAAAGAGAAAGAATTAAATTTTTTTAGAGAGAATTTTATTTTTAAAAAATGATTTTAAATGATTGAGTCAGATATCTATATATCTTATCCATTAAGATGGATTAATGAATGGATTGCATATCCATCCATTAAAATGGGTCATGGATGGGTTTGATGGTTTTAACAAATTTTTAATAGATCTCAAATGAATTAGCAATTAATTTTTTATCCATCCATTATGATTCAATTCAAAATTCATTTAATCCATCCATTAGTCAACCTTAGATGGGAGAGACCAAAATTTTAATAAAAACAAATTGTAAGGACTCAAATCCAAAGAAAAATATAAGTACTAAAATCCAAATTAATGCAAATTATAAGGACCAAATATTTAAGAGTTCAATTTTGATCCACCGTCAGTATAAAGTTTCTTTATACTGTCATCCAATCATGTGCTGTCAAATCATTAAAAGAGTTTGACTATCACAACAACTACCTAAAAAGTTTAACTCTTTTAATGATGTATCAACACATGATTGGATGACAGTGTAACAGACCGTGGATTGAAATTAAATTCAATATTTAATTTAACCTACTAATCTCTTTCCTACAATTTTGTTACTATCATTCTTAAATTTTCTTCAAACAATTTTACATGATTCCAGTTTAAATTTTGTGTACAACGAACTTTTAATTGTTCAGGGATGCTAACGACTGCAATTCAAATACCACATATTGAATATACAAGATTTTTCTTTTGGACCTAGCTAACAGGAAGTAAAGGCAGAGATGCAGAAGGCTACTCATTGATCCCAAAACCAGGCTATAGGAAATTAATGGTTCGTATTATCATTGTTGTCCACGTGTTGGTACCATTTTATTTTCTCCCCATATTACTAACATTAACATAATCTAATTTAAGATAATATAGACGGTGGATCTTTTGGATTTTTTTCTTCCAATTATCTCCATTTATATCAACTTGCTTTTAGTTTCTTTTCCAAAAAATAAATTAGACTTAATATACAATTTGGTTTTTAAATATTGAATTATACATGTTAAGTGAATTCAGAATCTAAATACATGTGAGTGACTAATTTAATCATTCGTAAGTCCTCCCTAACATGCATAATTCAAAAACCAATTTCTGTGTAGGGAAGAATTAACCGATTGAATTCTTAAATTATTAAGAAAACCAAATTAGTCCCCAATATATCCAAACACTAAATCCACTTGTTCCAAAAAAAAGTTGCCACGGATTTCTTTCTAAATCTTTTGGATCTGAGTTCTTGTTTTTTCTTCCCCTCTTTGTGTTGGGGGTGGGATTGGTTAAATCATGATTTTCCCTTAATTATTTCGCAGAAGCTCAACACATTGTCACGGCCAACCTGCCCAAGAACTTCCAAAAGGGCGAGGAAGTACTCAGTGATATGAATGATAAAACTCAACTTTTATCAGGCCTGAGAAGAGCTTCAGCAATTTATTGAGCATCCAACCGAAAGAACACATTGTGTAATTTTCAGTTTTACTAGGACATGCGTACCGGATACAATTCATTCAGAAGCAAGTTACAATGAAAAATAAGAGCAGTATTAAGGAAACTGAACATTTATTCACAAGGTAACAGTGAAGATTTCAACTTGTCTTGACAATTTGCTGAAACCTTAAATCAGAAACATTTAACGATGAAAGCAAATGCCTCTGCTACATATGCCATTTTCATTTAACCGTTTCCATTTCAAAACAATATCTTTTTATTATAACATTTCATTCAAGGTACACATCCACTTTCATAAGCATGGCAACACCAGAACAATTACATGAGCTCCCAAATTTAAGGGTCTGACTGGATGGTACTAAGATATAGAAGCAAGTGCCTCTAACAAGGAAGCAGCGAATTGCATTTGGGTCTCTTCATCTATTGTAAAGAAGAGTGGCACGTGCACAAAAAGGGATTTGATCCCATTCTGCTCGGCAAAACGAAGGGAATGATAGTAAACGTAATTGCACACAAACCTGCCCGCATCATCAGATGTCATAACATCATAACCCTTCTTTGCCAAGGCCTTGGTGATCTCCTCCACAGGAAGGGAAGTCTGCACAAAGGACACAAGATCATATGACAGATGAAAACACGGAAGAATTCTCATGACAAAATTCTGATACAGCAATTATGAAGTCATTTGCTTGATGTTGTCTATGCATACCGATAACTTTGTACCTATATATGCCTCTTTCTGATCAAACAAACAATTCCTCTATACCTCCTTACTTTTTGAGTTTTTACAAAATGAAGAGCACAAAGTTTATAGATACTTTGGCCCCAAAGAAAATTGAAAAGCCTGCTAAATGATACTTAGAATAGTATAAGAGAATTGACCATGGTGTAAGCTGCAGCTTCAGGGCCATCAAAACAAAGGGAAGCACCTTAAAATACTTGCAATTATACAAAAGAAATCTCTTCTATATGAAAACAATAATCCTTAGCATTACTATATTAGGACTAAAAACCAAGCCCAAGAATACACATTAGTTTAGGAATTTAAGTGTAAGAGAAAAATCAGCAATCCAATTTACCTCCCGTATTCGTGAAATTACACCATCTGAAGGAACAATGGGGACTTTCTGCAACATACAAATTGTGGAAATTTCAGTGAATGAGAACATACTCCTTGGAGATCAGGTCTAAAGGTTTGATGAAAGCAAGTTTAAAATGCATCCACTATTCCGATCTAACCTGGGGCTTCCATCCCATTTCATCAGGGCAACGGAAAGTAGCCTCATTGACAGCTTGATGCTCTATAGCAAACCTTGTTGCACCACTGTTAACCCCAAAATGCAGCTGAATAAACATAATCAGAAATAGTCAGAGAGTAAATACATGGATGTAGAAATGAAAATATAATCAAATGACTACAGATTTAAGATAGCTGAATCCAACTAAGGCAAAATCCCAGCCAACTGGGTACCTTCTCACCATTCTTTCTAAGGGTTCTTATACCTAAGACACGATCTTAAGAACCTTGAGTCCTTGACCTTTCACTGCTTTCCTTTTTAGTTCAGCCTTAGCATTACTGTGTAGGTACTAAGAAAGAAAGTCCAATATAAGTTTCATTGTAGTTCTATACGGAATTTTATAAAGAAACTAAAGAGTTCAGAGTCCAGTGAGCTTTAATCACAGTTAATTCATCAATTATATGATCATCATATCTGAACATAGATCCAGGCATCCAGCCGCTTAAAATATTAAGACACTAATAATTGCAGAAATCAGTTCTTAAGTCATCACACTCTAAGAATCCACGGCATAATAGCTTTTAATGAGAAGACTTTGATAGAGTAATAGTCTCGTAGACTATCCATGCTATGGTCAACATTGCTTACTTTAAGTTATTAGAATTTACAACAGTATTAGGTTCCTCTACCATTACCGCAGACTGTAATTAGTGCAGACAGGCGCACAAGGAATATGACTGAACAGTGTTGGATTGAGCTCTCTACCATGTTAGATGATATTGTCCTTCTTGATCATAATTATTTCTCTATATGACATTTTTTATTTATTTCTTTTATTAATTGTAACAGATTCACCAGGAAATTAATGGAGGTATAAATTTGAATCTGATTGCATAAATGAGAACTTTAGAAGTATGAATATATGAACATAAAGTGTGAAACTACATATCAAGTATATGGGCAACTCACCCAGATAATTCTATTGGAATTTGAAGATTCAGAGTCCTTGGCACTAATGGCAGATTGCAATGTCTGGTACAGGGGAACAAGTGCTCCTTGACCAGCAGTCTCAAGAATGCTGCAGCTCCCAATAACTAAACCTTTTGGTAAACCCTTCTTCTTCATATACTCTGACAAATTATTGACAATTGTCTCTGTTGGATTCTCTGAAACTCCATGGAATCTCTTGAAACCTGTTACATGAACTGCTGTTACTGCTGCTTGAGGACCTTCAGACCCCATTTGCCGATGATTGCAAAGCTATAATATCTAGAGCTTCAACAAGAAAGTCTTTTCTAAATACCTGCATTAAATGATGAGCAATTTTGAGTAAAGGGGACACAAAAGTTGAACTATTTTCCTATATGGTGGATCATATCCAAAGAAATTATATCATTGTCCTAAATCATCTCCTTTGCGTAAAATATGAGCCCCTCCATCAGGTAGGAAATACATTTATCAAACTTCGATTCAACCGAGAGGGTAGCTATTGTTATTTTGATGAATTGCATAAAGTACTAGCAGTATACTCCATTAAATTTCAAGGCTTCACACGGAAAGCAAATTGGAGAAGGTGGGCAAAGGAAAAAGTGCACCCATTTTACTGAAGAACTCAAAAAAAATTGCCAATTTGACAAGCCCAGTCATCCCAATGGCAGGAAGCAAGCTGGCAGCAGAAAATTATGGGTGTTCCCATAATCTCGCAAATCTAAGATTTCAAGAACAACAGAAGAGAAACCAGTTTCAAGAGTGATAGAAAGAAGGATAATTGGATGTCAAAACAAGGACACAGCCATCTAAGAGGAATTTTTTTTAAAACTTTTCAGAGAAATAAAAGTTTCAGAGGAGACAGAGCACACGGATTAGTTATGGCTGAATTATAGTATTACCCAAAACAACCTTAAACCCAAAGATGAGACCAGGACTCCATTAAAACAAAGCTGATGATCAAAGACCCAGAAACATTACCTCGACACAGAAAACAACATGATTTAAACTAAACATGTGTTCTCAGAATTAAGAAAATTGAGAGAGAGACTTTTCCTCACCAGGAATAATAACAATCTTCAATAAAAGAGATGACACATCCACTAGTCTTATCTACTCAAAGTTTACTAACCGGAGAAGATTCCGATTAGATTTAGAGAAAAGAGAGAGAAGGTAAAGAATAAATATATAGAAAATACCAAAATAATAGTAGAGTAGAGGAGGGTGAGTGGGGTCACTTTCAAATAACAAAGCAGGACGCCGTAAAGGATTATCATATCATGTCAACCAGTGTATTTTTTCTTCTTCTAATAATAGTTAATTAATAATTTTATTGTCATAATTAAAAACGGGCATCTAATAAAAAGGGGACTTCGGTGACCTTATAATCTTACATGGCTTAAAATTTTATAAAATATAATTATAAAAATAGTAAATCATGAATACTAAAAATCAATTCCCTTAATTTTTCATTAATAATTAATAATTAATAATTACTAATTATACTTTATTCTTTAAAATATATCCTTAGAATATCCAAATCCATGTTACAGTCATTAACTCTATTGATTCAATGATTATTGGTTCATTGCTCATTTTCCTTTACATTGTGGTCTGAAACATTAAAATTCGATGATTTAATTTGATTTAATTTAATTTACAAATCAAATCTTATACTTAGAACTCATTATTAAAAAAGTAAGATTTAAATTATTTTAGAAATTAAATTCTATATTTGCAATGCCTTAAAAATGAATAAATTTTATTTTATTCAAGTAATTTACTTTTTTGTTTTTATACGGATATCTCTACATCTTTTTAAGAGTGGGACTAATTTGGTTTGGAGCATTAAAACTACATTGCTTAAAATATGTAAAATGAGTAAAATCTAATAAAGTGTGTTTGAAACAAAAAAATATTTAGAAATTGATTTAATTTATAAATAAAAATTTTTATTTAAAAAAGTTATAAAAATGATAAGATTATCAATTCAAATAATTTAAATTTAAATTAAATTAAATTTGAGTTAATTTTTAAATACATACAACTTAAATAAAATTATTTTGAAATCAAATTAATTTATAATTTTCTAAACAAAAAATATGATTTGTAAATCAAGTGCATGTTTGGAAAAGATTAATTTTTTCTTTTAACTACTTTTTTTCTTATAAAAGCTATTTTGTGTAAAATTTATCATGTTTAGTTAAAGTGTATAAAATTAATTAAAAGTGAAAATTATTCTTCATACACTACAAGCTACTTTTAAAAAAAAGCTTTATTTTGAGCATGATAATTAAGTGGTTTTAGATTAATTCAAAAGTTTTAATAGATAAATATTTTTTTATATTTAATTAAATAATTTTTTTAATCATTCCATATATTTTTTGATAATTTAATACATAAACATAATTTTTTATACAATTTAAATAAAATTTTTATCTTAAAATTAATTATAAATTAACATATTTAAACATAAATTAAATTTTTTTAAAATTAATTATACATAAAATTAATTTTTTCCATAATTTTTATTTTACAACTAATCTAACCACAATGTAAATGAGTTCCTAAGATTTTGTTGTTACAAGCACGCTCTCAGGGTCTATTAAAAGTATTAACAAATGAATAAAAAAACAAACATTAACATATTTAAACATAAATTAAATTTTTTAAAAATTAATTATACATAAAATTAATTTTTTCCATAATTTTTATTTTACAACTAATCTAAACACAATGTAAATAAGTTCCTAAGATTTTGTTGTTACAAGCACGCTCTCAGGGTCTATTAAAAGTATTAACAAATGAATAAAAAAACAAACAGAAGGGAAAACCCGGAGAGACCAAGCAATACAATTAGGGATTCCTTTATTCCTTTTTTTTTACTTTAAATCATCTAAAAAGAGGAGGGCATCATCACCCAATTAAGCATAAGAATATTAAAAAAAAAATTGACTCTTAATTATTTTAAATTAGTAGAAAACTCTACTTTTTTGTTCTTTTCGAGATAGAACAGTAAAAGTATCCCCTACATGGGACATGGGTGCTTGATGATACATCTTTTCGCACTAACACAGCATTCAACATTTTTCTGTTCAACATACATATGAGTCCCCGGTGCTTTTGACATTTGTTCAGCATTTTACATACATAAATACATTAATTAACGTATTATAAAATTTTAATTATCTGCATGAATATATATTCTTGTGATTCAGTTGATTGTCTGGGGTATTATTATACGAGTATTGTTTTTCTTTTTTTTTGGTATGATTATATTTTGTTCTGATGTGGAATTTTACAATCCTTAAGAACGAGCTATAATGATTTCCAATAAATGTAAACTTGAAACAATCATTGTAGCAAAGAAAAAATAAACACAAATAGAAAACAATATTTGTTCTCGTAACTATGAATGATTAAATATATCCGAGGATGTGATTAGTTTTATTTTAATACGAAAAGAAAAGCATTAAGAAGATACCACCTTTTTTTTTATCAAAGAAGATACCACCTTTAAGATTAGAATATCGAGTAAAAATATTTAATATATTAAAATATTTAAAAATATTTAATATTTTTTCCTTGAGTAATTTAAAAGGTTATTAAAAAAATTCATTAAGAATATATAATTATTTTTAGATTAAGATAAACCTATTAGCAATGGCTTTGAGGTGGTTGGTTGTTGAGTATCATTATTATTAAATAACAATAATTGATAAATAAAATAATTGAGAATTGTGTTCTGTAGTTCTGTTCCAGCTGCTTCCACATCATCACCACCTTTACCCACCTCCTTCAGCACTCAACTTTGGTTGGTAATGGGAATGGTTCCAAATTAGTTTGACATTTGGGAAGCGATATATATATTTATGAATACTTTTGGGAAGCGATATGTGTCGACGAACGACGATGACATGCACATGTTCAAAATTGAATTTTTATTTTTTCTTCTTATTATTGGTCTATTGCATCATTGCATGTGGGGATGTGTCCCATCGACAAACTACATGGTCAGCCAAAAAATTGAGTTACGGGCTTTTATTAGGTACTTGTTTGAACTTTGGGCTAGTAGAACAAAACAACTTGGGCTGACCCAATGGGCCCAATCTGACATGTTCATGACAGAAAATCTGTTGTTTGTACAAAAATTCCAAGTAGTCAGAAGTCCAAGGATGTTCACGTGACCGTGTCTTGTTCTTCAACCTCGGAATCGTCAATGGCAAGACCAATCCATCTTTGCTAGCGATGGTCACCGAATCGCCGTTCGTAGTTTTCCGGTGAATCATCCTCAGCTACATGGCTATCTTGTTATGTGATGGTTTTTTCTTTTTTCTTTTTTGAGGATAAGATTTCTTGGCAGCAGTGCAGAAATGCACTACTCTTGAATTGGACAATGAAATTACCAGAATAATAATGTGTAACAATACTGCTATGCTATGCTAAGCATAGAAATTAGAATTCCTTTTGACTATTTGTCATCGTTTCTTCCAGGGTGCGCCGAACAGCTTTCAGTCAGTAGCATGCTGAATGGTAGAGGCAAAAGCTTCTGTCGAAGATTTCGTGGTTTAAATCTGTGAGTACTTGAGAGGATGAACTTTCAACATTGGGAAACTGATTGCTTGGTCATGGTTTCTGAAAATTTACACCCAACTTATAGGCATAGCTGATAAAATCTCCTGAAAATTTTATTTTATATGTGTGCCTAATTAACCAATTCCTCAGTTGAAATTAAATTGATTCCTTTCGTTTGAAACAGAATGTTATATGTCTTTATGGCATCAGAATGAAAGAATAATGTCCAGTTCCTTTCATCTTTGTCCTGTGCTTAGTCAATATTTTTTGATATTCTAGCTTCTTCTTTTTTTTTGAATTAAATACAAAGTCTTTCAGACAGAATTGTGGAGACAAAGTAGATGCTTTCCTTTGTAGAAAATCCTACGTGAAGGGAGGCTATGACAACAAATATATATGGGATGTCCATGCTGAATGCCCGAATGGAGCAAATTGAGGTAACTTTTTAACAAATATCACAAGTATTAGTATATATAAAGATCTTTTCTTCTCAAATGGGTTCCTTTAACTCTGTTTTGTAAGCTTCCCTTTGTATTTGATTCTGTCACAGCTTATTATCTACCAAAAGGGAGATCCAAAGCCAACAGGATATTCTACTTTTCTGTGCCACTAGAAGCACTTTTGGATGTGGCATCTGTCTTGCTAACAGTGCGCAGACCCAAAAGGGATGGAATCGCATAACAATTGAGAAGCCATTTGGTTTTGATGCACTTTATGTTGAAAGTCCCATATTGGATAGTGATATGGCCTAAATAGTGTTTATAAGTGGGGAGCAATCCTCACTCCATGATTTAACTTTTGGAGTTAAGTTAGGCCCAAACCCAAATTCTAAGATGGTATCAGAGCCTATTGAGATCCGTTAGGCCACCCGCATATGTCCAGTCCTGCAAACTTCACGCTCTAGATGTCGGGGGTGTGTTTGATCGTCTTTCAGGACTGTGAGGTTTTCAAACCTAGCCTTCCCCCTTGTTGTTTAATCTAATTAGCATGCCTTAATTTCTATTTTTAATGAAAATCCACATATCTCTTCTGCAATTTACTGTTTGAAATGAAATTGTTTAATTAAATTACTGTAGGTCATTTTATCAGAGGACTTTGCCTGTGCAGTCAGGAAGGTGATCGTAGTAGCTGTATTGTCATTTGAATAAATGTAATGTTATGTAGTGGATATGTATAATGTACTTTTCGTCCACAAGTAATTGTTTATGATATGACATCAGCATAGTCTTTTTTTCTCCATGCAGGTACTTTGGTGGTTATGGGATTATTCATGACGTTGTTCACAGTCATGTGCTCCAAACAATAGCATTACTTGCCACGGAACCACCAATAAGCCTTGATGGAGAAGATATTTAAAATGAAAAGGTACACATACAGATTACATATTATAAACTCTATAACATACTTAAGTAAGCTTTAGTAATGAGCTTCTTGGGCCAAGGTTCTGAGGTTGATTCGCAAAGTAGAGTCTGGAGTTGTCATTATTGGCCAGTATAAAGGAAGTAGCAGACACAAGGTCGATGCGTGCTTAAATGGTTTGGGCACCTGCTTATTTCACGGATGCATTAAACATTGACAATGCACAATGGGATGGGGTGCCATTTTTAGGAAAAACTGGCTTGGGAGTTGGGACTCATCAAACACCAGTAAAAATTATTTTTTTTGTGTTGATTTAGATATATCTTTTTTCTCTTTTCATCTACTTCTAGATTAGATTCCACCGCATAACTATCCCAGTTCCAATAATTTCTTCATATCACATTTAGTTTAGGCTCTCCTAGGATTTGTATTGAGGTTGTAGCAATTATGAAGTTTCCAACATTCTTCTGAAAAGCCGGTCAAAGAAAAAGGAATGGGATGTTAGGGAAAGATTTGTAATTATTTCAAGGTCGGTCTGGGAAAGGCTGAATAGACCAATGAGTTTGCCTATGGATGTTTCTTCATGCAAGAAATCCTTTAAAACTATATAGTTTATGAGCTTATGTAGAATTAGTCTGAAAAATTAGTGGTTCAAATATTTTATTTTCTCACCCAAGTTAGATAATATAATGCATAATGGAGATACAGATCCAGTTTCGTCATGTTCCAGGAATTTTTTACCATGAGTGCATAGGGCATAATATTGACCGTGGCACGAATGAGCTCATTCTTCTTGATGAACCTGATGAAGCTATTTTGGTGAGAGTTAACAAGGTTCCATGCAGCTGTGTGGAACATTCTAACTTCGATTCTGAAAGAGATCATAGTCAAGGACCATATATCACTGCAGCTGGGGGGTCGCGGTCAAGTTGGAAACTTGGAACATACGTAAACAGAAGCAATATGGCCTACCCCTTGTAAGTCATAAGCACATTAATTTACCTGCCTCATAAGGACTATAAAGACTTTTTAAGTTATTTTAAAAGGCACTCTCACAGGTAACTAGCGTCATTATTGACAATTAGAGAATTCGATTTGATATAATATTCTAATCAAATAATTAAAAGTTGATAATTTTTTAACCGACAGTTGGTCATAATAATCCTCCCCCATTCTTTAAGTAGAGCTATCATATTTTCGTCTTCAACCCACAGAACGGGTGAAGTTTTATTTTGTCCTCTTGTATGAGTGATGCGTGGGTCATGTTGCTAGCTAGTTACTTGCTACATCACAATGAAAACATGCAGGGTAATCAAGTTTGTCCAAGGCCATCTCCAATGACAGCAGCTTTGCAATCAAGACAAAGAGAGCAAAATGTAGCAGTAATAATAAAATTAAACATATTAATAAAAAAATGGGAATGTCAGAGGCTTATTTCTAACTCGAAGTATATATTTTGTGGGAAAAGACAAAAAGGGGATGGCTGATGCTGATCAATGATTGATCATCCCCACTCTCATTCCATTGTAGGGGCCACGGCAATCTGGATGAGTTGGCGTTGCATATGGATCCCTACATCAAGGACACGTCCAAATCAGATTCCATTCCAATGATGAAAGTATAAATGCTAGAGCCGTCACCATGTTCACAATTTTTTGATTTATGGTACATAAAAATTTAGGTTGAGAGGTAGGTTTGTTCTAATTCAACTTCATAGTATATCACCAACTTTAAGGAGGATTTATATATGACTTATTAATAATTTTTTTTAAATTTAAACTCAAATCATAACTAATGTTAATAGAAGATTTAACCAGACGACCTATTGATTGGCTAGTCACCATCTTCACGTTACCATGGGGAATAATATACGACAGCTGTAGTTCAAAAGCCCATTTACTCATCTGGAAACCTATTTTATATAGATAATTTTAATTTAGTATTTTTCAAAGATAATTATTTAAATTGGTTTGGTATACTCGCACTTAGACATGAAATGGACATATTCTTTGCTTTTCACTAAAATCCAAGCTGCTTCGACCACATATATTCTTTTTAATAAATTGCCAACAATATTAAATAAATGTATTCTTTGAGGCACACATGTAATCCTGCATTAAGAATAAAAGAAAATCAGTTCAATATGATGAAGACAGTGACGTACTACCTCATTCCCCATCTACTATTCTTGTTAAGTTGTTCTTGTTGAGACATATAATCAATTAGGGAATAGTTTTCCTAGTTGATAAATGGAATCAAATTCTCTTTTTTTTATTATCTCTTTAATTAAATGTTGATAACTTAGTAAGAAAAACTGACAACTGAATATATTTTTTTATGAATTAAGAAGACAAAAAATTTACTGAATCATTATCATTTAATTCAAGAGACAAGGAAAAAAGCATGAAAAGAGAACAGAAAATTTAAATCCGATAATAATTTTATTATGGGGTCCATCCCCATCTCCGTCTGCATGGTAACTTACCTAAAGTATTCCTTTGAGTGAATCAATATTCCCACAAGATGCCGCATCATTTGACATAAAGCAGCCATGACACAGGCTATTATATATGGGTTGAAATATTACGTTATGGGATGACGCAAAATATGTACATATATGCTTTCACACAATATATCTTGTGCACCTACTTACCACTCTATCCTTACTTTCATGAAGCCAATCCTTACTCATTTCTTCAGCTACATGGTCATTATTGTCCATCCATTAATGTGGTTAGTAAATAAATTCACGAGGTCTTTACCTCTCTTGGAAGTCAATCAACACGGTTTTGGCTCACTGAACTGTAAGCAATTCCCATAGTTCATTTGTTGACTATAGCAAATATACGTACTACATTATTCGGTTCTCAACTTGTTCAGTCCTATTTTTTGTTCAATTCTTATTCACTTTGCTCCCTTCACTTTCGCTTTCTCTTATGTAGTTCATCAATATATCATGTATTAGGGCAAAAGAAAGAAAAGGGGATGATCAGTGACTATCTTCTCTTGTTGCTCTAGACAACTAGCTCCTTGCTCTTCTCGATCTTCTTGTTTTTCTCTCCGCCATATATACACAGGCAGCGAGTGAGTTGAAATCAAGCAGAATGGAAGGAGAAAGAAGGAAGAGGAAACTAGAGAATCAAGAAGAAAGTGAAGAGCAGCAGATGGAGAAGTTCTTTGCCTTGATAAAGAGCACGAAAGATATACGCGATCGCCTCTTTAAGGTGAAAGAGGAAGAGAAGGCAAAGGGTGTTTGGAACCCAACGTTTCATCCAGAAGATTTCATTGATGATGAAGAGTTGGCAAGGATTAATCTTTCAACTCCACCTGCAGGTCCTTCAGAGAAAGAGGCTATAGAGAACGAATTACCAGAAACATCCGCAGCGGCGGCGGCGGCGGTAGCCGAAAATGAAAGTAAAGAGAAAGCAACTGATCATTTAGACCTAACGCTTTCTTTATAATAATAAATACCATATGATGGATTGGCTATGATTTGCTGACCAAATTAGCTTATTGATCCAATCTTCATTGCTACTTCCCTGATAGACCATATAGTGGCTGTGGATTGCAAAAGAAGCATCAAGCTTCGTAAATTGTGGTGACAGATTTTTCATGTGTATTAATCAATCAGGATTGTATGTCTAGAAACTTTTTTTTTGTGTGTAAAAAAGGATATTTCCTTGGTTAGAAAATAAGAGACTAATTCCATAAAATACAATCAAGTACTTGAAGTGAGAACATCTTCCAACTGTGTTTTCTCTATATACACCGCCCTAAATATCAAAATCAGAATAAGATATTTAAGGTAACTAAGCCCCTCCTAATCAGATTAACGCAAGTTCGTATGTTGCAAATCTTTTTAATTATTATAAACATATAAATATATATATTGGTATTTTTTTAAATAGTGAGATCTTATTGCGTTGTGGAATATGTTTTGGTTGTTAGTTATATTTAAGGGGTTCAAACATTTATTTAAAAGTCAAAAATCAATAACTATTTAATAACTCATTAATAATATTAATACTTAATATATATATATATATAAAAGACATATTAAGTGAGATGAATGATTTATTATAGAGATGAGATATGTCTCACATAAATAGTTAAGATTAAAAGATTAAGTGACTTTTAAAAGTAAGCATTTATGTATTAATCTAACATATAATATACACAAAAATTCATAATTATACTTTATATACAGTTTAAATAATGAATGCATGATAGAACTAAACTGGTTTCCCGGTACAACTGGCTCATTGATTTGGTTCCGTGCCCAATTAAAATGAAAAGGAAGGAAGGAACAGAAACTCTGTGCTTCATGAACTTTTGTCTAAATTGTTACATTATCTACATGTGAAGCTCTATATATAGAAATATAGAATCAGTAACAAGGAAGGATTGGTCCTTTTGGATATTTATTTTGGCACTTTGGCAGTAGATACAAAATAATTCTTAACTCCACTCATCCAGCACTTATATTGTACAAGCCTACAAGGTTATATACTTTGGATTCAGTAACCAATTTCGACATGAATCCTTAATTCTCAAATGATTTTGAGTACCCTGATATAAAATGCCTGCATCTGTGAGGGGAAATGACTAGCTATTTTTTTTTGGGAGCTATGCTCAAGGGGAAAAAATTATGTGTAAAAGAAAATTTAGATATTGTCAAGCACCCTTTGAATGCAAGATTACAAGAGGCGCTGCCCCTGTTTCACAGTACGTGTCTTATCGTAATTATTGAGTAAAGATAAGGGCATGGCATGGGTGAGGGTGGTGCCCTGCTATGACATATGACAACTACCTCAATTTACATAAAGCATGTTCGGGAAAAACAAATGTAGCTGAATGACATCTCAAAACGCCATTAGCGGACCAAATTCGAAAGCCTCCACACTAGGCCCCAAAATGAGTGAGCGACTCGGCGAGAGAGAGAAAATTGTAGGGTAGAAGCATGGTTTTAAAAATCGGACTGGACCGCCCGGTCCGACCGTGACCCTAGTGCTTGGCCGGTCCGGTCCATTCAAAAAATCGTTTTAGTTGTTGAACCGAAAAGAACCGGATTGAATCGGGAAGAACCGGCGACCCGGATGAACCGGACCGGGTTTCTGAAAATCTGCCGGTTCTCTTTTTTTTATTACTTTTTCATATTTTTAAATTAGTTTTTAAAGATTTTTTTTCACATCTATATCCCAAAAGTCATAACTTTGTACTCGTTCGTCCGATTTGGATGCATTTTATATCGATTTCACATAGTTTTTTAAGATCTATATGATGAAAAATGAACGAATGAAGTTGAACCAACTGATTTTCAATAAAAAAAATAATTATTTTCAAAGTTATGAGTATTTTAAAAAGAAATAATAATAATAGTTTTTTTAAATAAGGATTAAATTCTAATTTTTTTTCTTAAATCTCTATTACTCTTAAAATAAGGTTATTTTAATTTAATACAATAATAAATATTATCATATATAATCAATTTTTATTATTTATGTTATTAGATTTATTTATATGTATATAAATAATTATGTATATAATTATAATTATAATTATTATGTCAATCGATTCAACCAATTAAACCAATCAAATTATGACCCGAAAGTCTCACCAATTCGATTTCCGATCCGTTGCTTAAAACATTAGGTAGAAGAAAAGCAAAATTGCAAACATGGATCCTAATCAAGACACGGTTGGCAATGTTAACATAAAACACTCCCCGAAGATTGAGGTAACAGTGACCATCTCTTTCTTGTCGAAAATGACAAGAGAAAGAGGATGAAACCTGTAGCCTTTAGGGGCGGCCCACCTTACCTGATCTTTTTTGAGGACTTCATGGAGAAACTTGCAAGGGAAAGACATGATCGATAGAGATAATGAAAACGCCAATCTTAATCTTATGGAACAAAGCAGAAACCAGAGAAATAAAATTCCTAACTCTTTTTTTATTTTTATTTTTCATATGTGTTTTCTCTTTTAAATTGCAGCTTTGATAAAAAAAATAGTAATAAGTGATATTTAATAATAAAATAATATATGTGAAAAAGGATATAAGAATAATGTATATTTAGTGAAATCCAATTTTTTTTTGTGCTTTATGGTATCTTAAAATTGACTTACACGAAAATATTAATTATTTGATCAATAATCTATATTTATTTTTTTATTATTTGACATGAAAAATTAACATAATAATTTTTTAATTAAAATTAATTAAAATCATATTATATGTATATAAAAGTTAGAATGATATTTGATTATAAAACATTTATGAACTATTAGCAAATTTTCTATGCTTAAGAACATTCTAGAGTGAGCTTGTAATATTTTTTTTTTATAGAAATAAGAGAATTTTATGTAAATTTTCACAGTAAAAAGGTTATATTTAAATAAACATATAATACGAGAAGAAATAATTTACTCAAAGTAACAAGGCATTAAGAGTGGACTGGTGAAGGCTTTAGATAGGTAATGGGTTAACAATTAACACTTATTAATTAACGATTCTAATATTCATACTCATCTCTATACTTTTACCATGACCAGTTTAAATGAAAATACCATATATTGTCCACACAAAAAAAAGAACCATATCGCATTAATTGGATTATTAATAAATAAACCATATAACATCAATTGTTTACATTGGAAATTAAAAGAACCGGATTGCCTTATTCGACTAATGTCAACATCTTTTTAATTATTTAAAATAAAAATATTAAATAAAAAAGTAAAAATATTTAAAATTTTAAAACATATTTAGTACATTAGTTTTTTAAATTATTAAAATAATTTATTAATAAGGTAGAAAATTATTCTTTTTATTCCGGTGGTGACTAATACTAATAAACCCAATAGGGACAATTATCTCATGATACACTCTTAAGTTACATGAACATGATAATCAGTGGCGGCAGAAGAAAACAAAAAGGTATCGGTGGTGTAGAATAAGCCTTGGAAAGTATCATAGAAGCTATTAATTGTATTTGCAGCCTCAGTATGATGAACTCCATCCCAACTCACATATAATCAGGTTGACCACATGCCACCCTTTTGTCAAAATCATAAGGAGGTCCTGAATAGCCGCAGCATACCATCAACGGATTTGAAAGTCCTAGCCAATAATCCATTTACAAACTCAAGTTAGAATATTTTTTTATTTATTTATTGTGGGCATATACGAATTGATATTATTTTATGTTTTAATAAAATGAATTAATAGTTAATTTATGTGTGTATTTAAATTAATTTTTAAAAAAATTATGTTAAAAATTGATTATGTGCATAATCGATTTTTATAAAAATTAATTATGAGAAAATTAATTTATGTTTGAAAATGTTAATTCACAATCGATTTTATGGTAAATAGTTTTATTTGGATTATATAAAAAAATTACTTTTATGTATTAAATTAGCAAAAGATATATGAAATGATTGAAAACGTTATTTGGTTAAGGGGAAATAAGTATTTCTCTCTTAAAGCTTTTGAAATAATCTGAAATCAAATAATTAAAAGCTTAAAATAACAACTTTTTTCAATAAGTTATTTTTAGTTATGAAAAAATAATCTTAACTTATAATCAATTTTACACACTTTAAATAAACAATATAGATTTTAGATAAAATAGCTTTTAATTGAAGAAAAAAACGGTTATTCCAAAAAAAAAAAAGCAAAACCAAACATGCTCTATATGAAAGACAGAATGAGACTTTAAGTTAGTGATAAACTGTCTTGAGCCTCTTTCATTTTATTAGACTAATGTAGTGGACAACTATTAGTGTAGGCTTAACCCTGTAGGCTGGTGATACGAGAGTTTGGTTAGGGTTGAGATATCACATTATATAGTGTGTATTTGAATTAGCTGCAAAAAAAAGATTATGTTAAAAATCGATTATGTATATAATCGGTTTTCATGAAAATCGATTATGAGAAAATTAATTTATGTTTGGATATGTTAATTCATAATCGATTTTATGATAAAGAGTTTTGTATGGATTGTATAAAAAAATCGTTTTCCTATATTAAATTACCAAAAGATATATGAAATGATTGAAAAAGTTATTTGGTTGAGGACAAATAGGCATTTCTCTTTTAAAGCTTTTGAAATAATTTGAAATCAAATAATTAAAAACTTAAAATAATAATTTTTTTTAAAAATTGTTTTTAGTTATGAAAAATTAATATTAACTTATGATCAATTTTACACACTTAAAACAAACAAGATAGATTTTAGATAAAATATCTTTTAATTAAAAAAAGTGATTATTCCCAAAAAAAAAAAATCAAAACCAAACATGCTCTATATAGGCTTTGACCACTCTCTTATTTAAGATATAAGGTTGAGTTTTACCTATTGAGAGCTGCATTAACACAGACTTAGAGAAAGAGAGGAAAACCTAATCCTATGCAGATTCTCTTAGTAATCATTATGACGAATAAGGTACACATTCTACTTTACTAATTGATATGTTCCAAAATTCATATATAGCTTTTATAAGTACCCACTACCTCATTCGTGACCGGAGTATTGTAGTCCATAGACACGCAAGAGCTAAACGAAACAAGAGTCAACCATGTTTTCCAGAGGAAAATGCTATAACTTGAACCATTTGCCAGTTAATCCCAGTACAGTAATCTAAAATTGCCAATCATGTAATCACAGTTTGCACATTAAATTTGGGAAAACTTGATTCAGATTAGCATCACAATTAAGGGTAGATAGTAGGCTGAGTAGACCCACAAAATGACATGTTTTTACTCAACCCAACCCATAGTTGATGGGTTGGTTTGGGTATGTGAGTTGGGTTGAGTTTAAAATAGTCAAACTCATGAAATATGGGTCGGGTAACGGGTTAAGACTCTCCCAACCTACAAAACCTAACCCAACCCACTGGAGTTTTTTATATATAATATTTTATAATGTGTAATCACTTTTTATTGGGACTTTGAGAAACTTATATAAGTTTATAATTTTTTAGATAATTAATTTCTTGAGAATTTTTTAATTAAAATTACACTACATTTAGTATTGAAAAGCGAGTTCTGGATCATTTTCAAAGTTCTTTGCAACTCATCATTGTTGAGGCATTGATTTGTGCTCTTAACTAATTAAGAACTCTTAATAAACACATTGATTTACATGCTCAAATAGATGAAATTGAAAAGATTAAAGTAAGTAGTGTACTATATATAATTTGCTTAGTGTGTGCTTGGTTTAACTTTTGAAACCTCAAAATCATAGTTTGAACAAAAGCATTAAAAGACAAGCTTTTGCCTAAACCATGGTTTTGGAGCTTCTAAAAGTTAAACCAAACATGCTATTAATTTTTTTATTCAAGTTCAATCCACGAGTTGAACCAAACTTAATTCACATATTAGCGAGTCGTGTTGGTTTGGGTCGGAGGAAGGAAATTTCTAAACTTAACCCATCCCAACCCAACCCACTGCTTCTATAAGTGTGTTAGGTTCAAAATTATCCTAAAGCCAACCCAACCACGTCCATCCCTAATCACAATCATGAATTAAATAATAAACTAATCAGGACTTACAAAAGTAGATCGAAGAAAGTGCTTGGCTTACCATATATATTTGGTGGCATTTGTGATGAGGTCATACTTAATGGCATAAATATCGACATAGACTAAAGTAGCATCCTTCAATTCATTTCTTAGTTTCTGACACAAATGATGCAGCGTTTCATTAAACAATCTTGCAGCAGCGTTATAGCTAGAAAGACGTCGAAATTATCTTCTTTTGAGCCGATTGTAGGAAGACAGCCCAAAGACCCAGTATTTGTGAACCCAAATCTTTCTGGCACCTTGATAATACAAACTCTGCACTTGATACAACAAAAAGACATTATTGACTAGGAAGCCTTGTTGCATAATGAATTAATGATATACCATACTAGTTGACACTAAAATGCAAAAAACTGGTGTTCAACTCAATTATAAAATTATATATGTTCTTGTTGATAATAGATTTATATTACATATTTTTCATATAAAAATAAGTTTCTATTACATCATCATATGAGTTAATTTTCCTATTTTATGATATTACTTATTATTTGTTTAAAAATATTAATTATTAAATAATTGTGATAGCTACAAATTTTAATAAGATTTCATAAAGATATCAACAATATAATTATTGAAGTTTCCTATTTTGAATTACCTTTTTATTTTTGAGAGACTTTTCTTCTTAACTTACATTAATTAGGACAACTTAATGAAGAAAAGGAATATACTTTCCTTACTGCCTAAGAATTACACATTGAATGAGTTTTTACATAAATAAAAAACTTAAAAGAAAAGCCTGTCAGTGATCTAGGCCCAAGTGAAATTATTATAAATAAGAAGAGGAACACAAAAAGGTACAAGAGACAATGTTACAAGAGGAAAGAACAAAGTAGCAATACTGATATTGTCTCTAAAAGTTAGTATGTGTAGTTATATTTTATACTAAAGAGATGATGAAATCCTAATTATTCTAGCATTGTCTATGGTAAATTATTATTACTTAGTTTATGGATCCTTAATGTTTATTATTTTATTTGTCTATAATTAGTATGAATAATTTTTTAGATGAATTCAATCATATTTTTTTCATACTTTAAATTTGTTTTTGTTATCTGTGTATTACTGTAATCAGATATCAATTGTAATTTCTATGTATAAAAGGTTTGACAAATTATTATTCACTAGGAAAATAAAACATATCAATAATGATTTTCATTAAATCTTAATTAATACATTTTTCGTGAATACATGATTATTCGTTAGATATTTACAAAATAAGTTATTTGAGAATAATAAATTTGATATAGTTGATATTAAAATTAATTTTGATAGATTTTGATTCTTAGTCATTTCATATTTAGTTAATTAGATTTAATATTTGTTTTAGTAGTTTTTAACTTTTATTTATATATTTTTGCATTTTGATTGTTTTTATTTAGCCAGATTAAGAAAATTTGTTAATATCTAAAACTTAAATTCAAGCCTCTGTGGATCAATACTGTACCTATTAAACTGTACATGCATACAATTCGTTTCCTTACAAGTATTTTTAAAACTTATAAAAATTCATTATAAGATTTGTTTCCCGACTTTCTTCTTGAGATGCTGCTCCATTTACGCGACCAAAAGAAAAAAAAATTATATACCTTCAAATGTTTATATAAACACGCATGAATAAATAATAATATATAAAAAGTAAACTTATTCAACTTAACTCATGAGCAAGTTTAAACTCTTTTTTTCTTTGCCACAATTGAGACATATTTCAACTTCTTTATTAATCAAGTGAAAGCTATAAAATTATTGACTGAAGTTATCCTTGACGAACACCTAAAAGAATGACTGGAAATATCAAAATAGTATTCCATCATCCTTTTTGTGTCAGGTTATTCTAAGATTGCTATCGTTTTATAATTGTACTTTTTATTCTATTAAAGGATGATTGTCAGATTTGTAAAATTTTGTTAACTACTTGCCACAGTTTTCTCAGTCTCTGTTTTCTATCTCCATTTGTCAGTAAAATTATCAAAATATTTTGTACAAATTGTACACTGTAAACTGTTGTCTTTCCTATTATCCTGGTATCTGTCCCTATTTTGGACGGAACACCTACACCCAATCAAATTATCAGCAAGCAGGAGATGCCCAACACCAGTTGGCAGAGTGGAAACCAGAAAAGCATCTCATCATCTGGGGCTCCTTTTTTAGCTAAGAAATCTGCACAAGAATTTGCCTCCCTCAGAACATGCTTCAGCTCAGCAACCACAATATTATAATTACATGATCAATATGTTAATAAAAGTCACATGTTAGAACTTTTAAAATAAGTAATAATTAAATTGTGTTCAAATTTCAATGTCATAAAAGTTCTTATTTTACTTGCTTCTCTCAAATTCTTTTCATTTGAAACCTTTATCTTTTCTCTTTTAAAGTCTATCTCAACTTATGAGTACTTTATTGAAGATAAAAAAAAGTAATCTTAAAATTCATAACTTTGTTAATTGACCATTAAGTAGACTTTCAATATAAGAATATGAAATTTGCAACATAACAATAAAATTAAAACTTCAAATCTCGTCAACAATAATATTACTTATCAATTAGTTAACATGTCATTGTTAAGTTATTTGCATTTGTTCGTATGGAATTTTTCCGTCTTTTAAATTTAGTTGGCTTTGTACATAAGTCAACATAGATTATACAAAGAAAAAGAAAGTTAAAGGATGAATTTATCCAACGATTAAGTTTTATCATCCATATATATCAGCTAAAATAATACGGTTGGATAATACTTTATGTAAATCAATTGCATTTCTTACGTTATGGTTGGGTTGAAAGTTACAAATTTGGGGTGTATTATTCGATTAACTATAGAACAAATAAATGCAGGTGTGTAACTATACTTTATTCAAACATTTTTGGTAAAATTACTTACATGATTAAGTTTGAAAAGTTACATATTTCACACACATACTTTCTAATTTATATCCATATATGCTTGAATTAATTAACAAAAGAAAAGAAAAAACATATAAATAGACGATAACGTATGGAAAAAACACATATGAAATATGAATAGACTGAAGTTTTTTTCTTTTTTTCTTTGTATACGAATAGACTGAAGTTTAATTTCAAAATCACGTGAGATCATAAACTAAAATATGACATGTTTTATTATATAATTTATTGAAGGGAGCGTCCATTACCACTTCTATTCAACTAAATTTTATTTAAAGTTTCTAAAATACATTTTTTTTCTTATTTATAGTCAAACTAATTGTCTATTAACATCCGTAGTTTTATTTAAACACATGATCACTAATTTAATAATTTTAAAAAATCTTTTAAAGTTTGTAAATTCATAAATATCCCATAACTCTTGCATCTGCCATTTATATTCTCTCTGTGAACTTCTAATAAGGTATTTTCTTTGTGAACTCCTAAATAACTATAAGGTATATGAGCAAGTGTTTTACAAAGAGATAATTATTAAGTGAAATGTAAATTTTTGTATTTTTAATAAAGTGAATGACAAATTTTTAGATATAGTCACGTTAGAACAATATTACTTGTATAGAATTAAATAATTTATCAAAAGAAATTCAAGATTACAAGAAAAGAAATTCCTTATGTACAAGATTACAAATATATATATGAGTTTTAAAAATTTATTAATAAGGATTAAGAGAATATATATGAATGAAACTAATAAAAAGCTTTCATGACTAAGCAAATTCAAGCAACATAGAACAAAACTTGTTTAATCGGAAAACTAAAACTTAAAGAGTTTTAACCATAGAAGCTTTAGATTATAAGCTCATTTATGATATGAGGAGCTAAAGTAACAATAGTTCTAGATACTTTCAAGATACTAAAATATTTTAAATTAAGGCTAAGTAAATATGTAAAGATAATAAAACTCATAAAATTAAGCACCAAAGCTTATCTATTAGTAATAAGGTGTTTAAATAAAATTAGGAGTGATAAAATTTTTTTGTGTATATTAAGATATTCCCTCATCCGGAAGGCAAGAGATTAATCTAATGGGATACGTCAGGTGCGTGAAGCGGGGACTCTTCCCAACTGTATTTTTTCCATATATATTACCCCATCGAACTCGAGACAAAATACTTAAAGTGACCGAGCATCTTCCACTCAAAACAACGCAAGTTGGTAACTAGGAGTGGTAATAAATAAACGTCTAGGAATAAAGAAAAATAGTATTTTGAAAAAATTAAATAAAAATTAGTTAAGTAGAAGTGGCAATAGACACAAAGGAGTTGCAATAGACACTCATTTTATTGTAATACATCACAAAATAGTATTTTGTTAAGAATATGATCAAGTGACCGAAAATTCAATATATATATATACGTTATCTAAATATTATATATTCTAATATTGTTTACTTCATTTTAAGTGGCTTTTAACCTATACTATTATTGAACCAACTTTATAAGTTAGGTGTTATGATAAAATTGTGATATAATATTTTATTATTATTTATATATAAAATTCGGCAGAAAAACTCAGAAATTCAAGTTTAAATGTCTAAGATTGCTAAAGGCAACCAAAAAGTACAACACACGTGTCTAGAAATATAAAGTACCACGACAAATGAAGATGAGAATGTACAATTATCATTATTTTACATAATAATTAATCTAATTTTACATTACAAAAATCTACAATATATATGTAAAAAAAGTGGAAAAATGGTACAACAATTATTCTTCTTCATTGAGGCTTTTTTTCAAATGTAAATAGAGTTGAAACTAAATAAGAAGAAAGAAACCCCCACTTATTATCAAATGAATGACCTCCAAACCAAGGGATGATAGTTACCTTATTGAGTTATGATCAAGCACACTCGGATATGCATTAATTAGCCCGTACCTGAGATGCTAAAATCCATGAGGCTTGCTTGTTGATATTATGTCTTGACTCTTGCAATATCTCTCATCATGCCTGTTTTATAAAGCTTCTTGTGTTGATTTAATTATTATTTAGATGCAACATAAATGGGCATAGTATTTTTAAACATATACGTATCATACGAAGTTATGTATAAAAGGGGCTTCAACCATTATTTAACCCTTCCAAAACAACCTTCGTTCAAATTAAAGTAGCTGTAACTTTTGTAAATGTATTTGTCTAATACCACTCACCATTGATATAAATTACCTAGTTCCAAAATTCAAATCAAATACTAATGTCTAATATTAGAAACACTTGTTTTAAATAAATATTTATATATTAATTTTAATTCGTTGTCAGTATAATATTTTTTATATTATTATCTTGTCATGTAATGACAAATTATTAAAAAAAACTTTAATTATCACTTTCAGTAATTATTTAAGAAATCAAATTATTTTAATAATATATTAATATATTAAACTATTAGATACTATTTAAGAGATTAAATTTTTTTAATAATATATTAAATTATTAGATAATAATATAAAATTTATATTAATAGTAAACCAAATATAAACCCTAATATTAATGTCTGATATCTTCTACTCTACCTACGTTTTTGCTTTCTTTTTCCTGAATATTATTTTGGTTCTTTCTCATGACTATTATTATTTATATACTTGGTTACGCATTACTTCTTTATGAAGTTGAAGCATGTTTGACCCGACACTTGTTTTGATCCTAAGCCGAAGGATAGGATTATGAGAATTGAGAGGCCAGATTAATTCCGTAATAAATGAATATTTGTCGGATGCAACATAAATACCTTATGGCAGTTGCTTTGTTCTATTTTTTTTTTTTTGGTTGTAAATTATGGTATTTTTTCATTTGAAAAGTAATATATTAATCTCATAGATTATGATTAGGTGTGTGAAATGAAGATTTCTCCTAATTATGTTTTCTTTATATATATTACTTTAAAAATCAAACTCAGGACAAGATATTTAAAGTAACTGAACATCTTTTACTCAAACCAATGCAAATTAATTTTATGAGATTTGCTTTAGTATTTAAAGAAAGGTATTAAATAATTTTTCAATTTATAAGATATCAAATATTTTTATTTTTTATTTAATATTTTTTATTTTAAGTAATTAAGAAGATAATAGGAAAATATGTTAAGAAGATGTAACATTTTTTTATCAACATCTTAATGAGTTATTAAATATTTATAATTGCTAATTTTTAAAATAAATATTTGAGAATCTATCAAACATAATTATTATTTAATAAATATTTGATAACTTAACAAACTATAAAAGAAAACATGACTATTGTGATAACTCAAATACTATACACACAAGTATTAATATTTATTGATTAATGATTATAATATGTGTCGGCTCACTTAGTCAGATCTTGCACTAATATTAGTCATGACTTAAGTTCAAATTCATAATACATCTGTTGATAAATAATTTGTAATCTCATTATAAATTATTACTAAAGTTCATAGTTTGTTTTGGCCATAAATTGGAAATGAATTTTTTCTTCATTTAAATTTTTTTGTACTAAAATAATATAAACTATTAAATATTTATTATGAAAATTTTGAGATATATATGTTAGAAGCGGATTTAGAATCTAAAAAACGTTTATTCAAAAGCAAAACTTCTCGTAACTTTGGTGAGGGAAAGTGAAGGTGAGAAGTGGATAATAAAATCAAAAAAATTATTTATTTTGAAAATGAGAATGAGTTTAAATTTGATTTATTGTCTAAATTTTTTTTACATTATTATCTGATCATATATTACTAAATTATTAAAAGAGTTTAATTATCATAACAACTACTTTGAAAGTCTAATACTTTTAATGACGTGTCAGTACATGATTAGATGATAATGTAATATTTCTTTACACTGACAATGAATTAAAATTAAATCCAATGAGAATTGTTATGGGATTTAATTTCTATCCACTGTCAGTGTAAAGTTTCTTTATACTGTTATTCAATCATGTGTTGACACATCATTAAAATAATTAGGCTTTCTAAGTAGTGGTTGTGATAGTCAAAGTCTTTTAATGATTTGTCAACCTATAATTGGATGACAGTGTAAAGAAACTTTACATTGACAGTGGATAAAAATTAAACTCATTGTTATGGTACTTTTAATAGGTATAGTATTTAAAGTGAATTGTCAATTATTCATTAATTTCATAATAAATATTTAATAACTCACTTTAAATATCAATATCTTAATAAATATATATATATATATATATATATCTTAATAATATATATATATATATATATATATATATATATATCAAAGTAATACCCTTTAAAAATTTGTCCAGATCAACAATAAAGCATTATAACAAAATTTACATATAGTGACAAAGTAATAACTTTTAGTGACGGATGTCCTCATATATAGTGACAGACATTTTTAGTAACATTCTATAATTTGTAGGTAAAAAGTTTTAGTGACGATACCTTTGTAGTTATAAGGATTAATAAAAAAGTTCTCAATTTTTTTAAATAAAAGAAAGCTACTCTTTTTACGCTATTATTTATATGAACACTTCGCTCTTGCAACAAGAAGAATACGAAAGGTACTCTACATTTTTCTTGTGCTCTCCACGTTTCTCTCTTTCTCATGCTCTCTATGCGAAGGTAAGATTTGAGTTCTTCTTCTTCTTCTTTAGATCTAGAAATTTTTTCTTCTCTACTCTTTCATTCCTTTAAGGTAACATCTAGAAATTTTCATTTTCTTAAAAAAAAAATTCAAATAATTTCAGCTGATTTAGCAGAGAATCATGAAGAACAAGTAGATTTGGCTTAGTTTAAAGCTCAACAGGTATTTTCCCTCTGATTTCCCCCCTCACGGTTGCAAATTTGTAACTATAAATCCATAAATTTGAGCTTGGGAAGGTTTGAATGTAATTGTTGTTCTACATATTTTCTATTTGATAAAGTGCCAAGTGTATCATGTTTGATAAAATGATGGTTGTTTGAATTTTAAAGTGCAGCATGTTTGATAAACTTAGCATATTAGATTTTGAGTTGGTACTGAGTTGATTTGGGGTTTGGTAAGGGATTAGGTTATGTGTCAGTTGGTATTTTGCTTTTAAAGTCTATAAATATTTCCTTATTAGACTGTGCAGATAAATTATTAATAAAGTAGTGATTTGGAACCCAAACGAAATAAAATTTTAAACAGCTACATAATGGAGGTTGAAAATGATTACCTATACCTGTCCAATATACATTCGAAGGCTAAGAAAATCAAGAACTTCTAAAAACCATGGTTTAGATAGAAGTGGAACAAACCTCTAGAGAACAAAAACGTCACCTACTTTTGAGAAACTTTTGGAAAGCTGGTTTTTTGGTATCAAGAAATCCAGCAACCAATACACCTTTGGTAACAAAGATCATCTCAATAGCTCTAGGATGATAATGGAAGTTTAACAAGCCATCCCCATCAATGTCAGTTCTTCCAATTGAGAAGCCAAGAGTATTCAGGCCAGGAATCTCTGTAGCCTAACAAATATAGTAATGCTAAATCCAAATTCTTCAAAAGTAACCAAGTCATGATTATAAGTTTTCTCATTAAAATTCGGTTGAAGTGTACCTCTTTTTTTTTCCTTTGATAAATTGGTTTTGCAATCTGACAGCAACAATGGTTTTTTTTTTTCCTTTTCTTTTCCTATTTCTAATTAGTGTTGTAATTGGTATGTTCCTATATGCTTCAAAATTTTAGTTATTGATTTTAATTACCAATTTTATTGAAGTTATTATCATCTAAACTGTCTTAAAAATATATATATCTACGTGAGCTTGAAAACAAACTAAATTTATAAATCAAGAAGGGTAGAGAGAATTATGCAAAACTGACCATATTGTTTCAGCTCAAAGGGAATCGTAACAAATTTGATAAGGTGTGGTTGTCATATATAGTGTCAAGAGGGGGAGGGGTTACAAGCCTTTTTGCACGAGAAATATCCTTAGTCTACACAAGTTAAAATAATAAAACAACCATGTGATATGGATCATCTGCGCCTACTCTCAACTCCCAAAGAGCTAGCTCGTCTCATTAAATATTTTCTTGTGGGCATTATCAAACGATTTACATATAGTAATCGAATCTCCTTTTATCTTCAATATAGATTGTTTCTCCTTATCCAGAAAAGCCCAAAATCCCCAATAGCATTTTGATATTTAAGATGCTACAATTGCAAGAGCAAAAAGAGGATAGAGTAGTTGGGCATAATGTTACCTTTTTTTTAAAGAAAAAAATACTAATTCATTGAAACAGACTAAACCCAATATGGTATATGTCTCATCAAATGCATATGACTGTCAGAAGAAAAAGAGATAGAGAGAGAGAAATAGAAGGATAAAGTTTTCAAACACGGTCTGAAATCAAGCCATAAGTCCATTTGATATGTTAGTGATGCCCCATTAGAGACGGGACAGCTATATGCCTTTATCTCAAATGTGAAACCATGCATAGCTTAGGGGAAAAAAGTATAATTTTATTGACTAGTTTTAAAGCTGTAGCTTTTTCAAATCAGGATGCCTACCCATTGTATTTTAGTGACTTAATCCTTTATTTCATTGGTGTTTTGTTTCCATCTAACAAATTATGTGAATTTTATTCCTACAATTTAATTGGTTTTGTCTTTCTGGTATATATTGCATACTAATAAGTTTAGCTAATAAGTCTGCTGCTTTAATCTGGTGTGCGCTGCACTTGGCCCTGTTGCACTTGGTGGGCATTTGATCTTGCTTCAATCTACACTTTGGTTTTGCTGTGCCCTTGGTGTGAGTAGTTTGTTTTAGGCCCTATTGCCCTATTGTTGTGCTTATATATTTGGAACCACCAATTACTTTTTGCTTACTTTTAGATATTCTTACTTTTTCATTTTTCCTCGTTATCATGTAGTAATTCGTTAGTTCTTCCTTTTGTCATCTCATGATGCGTGTCCTAATAATAACACTTGTTAAAGACAATTATTATATTGTACCTATTTTTACTAAAATATAAATATTTCTAATGAACCTGAATCAACATTTTTTTTTTGTGGGAAAATTGATTATTTTTGGGGGGTAATTTTAAAAAGAAAGAAAAAAAATTGTGAAAACTTTTAGATGCTATAGCTTTTGATTCGTTTGTTTGATTTAGAAAAAATTTATGTCTATTTCATATAACATTTTGATATCTATGCAATTGCAAACGCCGTAGGCGATTTGAGTCAACCGATTTTCCAAAAAAACCTCTTATTTTTTGAATTATGAGGATTTTTATGGGAAAAAAAATAAGTGTTAAACTCTTATTTTTTGTTTTGTTTTGGAATATAAGTTTAAGACCTTTGCTAGTTTTCTTGTTTGAGTATGTTGATGCTACTTGTGAAGGAAAGGATTGTTAATCCTTGAACTCTTATAATTTTTTCATGATTAGTTAAGGTAAAATAGATAAAACATGGATATCTCTTTCACGTGAAAATGAGGCATACATGCTAGGGGTTTCTTGTTTTTTAAACTTTGCTTTTGAGAAGTCATCTATCAATGGAACAATACTATATCCTTGTCTGAAATGCATCAATAAAGAAAAACAAATTCAGATTGATGCATATGAGCATCTAATTCGTTATGGATTTCTTAGAGGATACATTCATTGGTATGATCATGGAGAAGCAGTGATTACTTCCAATTTTACAAATGTGACTCAAAGCCAACATTTGGAACATGATATGCATAACCTAGTAAATGATGCTTTTGCCATTCATATGGTGCAAGGTGAAGACATGAATGAAAGTTATAGCCAATCTATCAAAGAAAATGTTGGACAAGAAGGAAATAATATGGAAAAGTTTGATGAGCCTATTAATGATGCTGAATTGAAGCTCTACCCAAATTGTAAGAAGTATACACAATTATCTTTCATAGTGCATTTGTATTATATCAAGTATCTTCATGGGTGGAATAACAAATCATTTCTCCAAAGTAAATAAATGACCAAAAAAGAACAAAAACAGTAACTTGGTAGCCTTTGACCTGGGGCGGAAAGTGGAGTGAATTTAACTTTATCTGGGGAGAATGCGAAAAAGTTAGATAAATTATATTAAGAAATCTGTATCATATTAGACTTAAAAAATATGTAAGAATTTCTGCTTTTAGGCTTTTATCATTATCTGGTTGTTATTGGATTCGGACCACACAGGTGACATGTTCATGTCCTTACAACATTTGAATTGGCTTGGCCGTTCCGCGTTCACTCTGTCAAGTCCATCGACTAAGATTTGAGAATGTAGTTAGTCATACACCTAATTATAAATTAGGTATTTGTACTATAGATATATTTTCTTTTAGAAAGTACAGGGAAAATATAGGAATCTTATGGGGAACTGATTATGATGTGTAGCTTTCCATTATAAATAACATGATCCCCCCTTCCGTGATTGGTGGTTCATCTTACTATGGATGCATTTCATAATTTGCTTACATGTATGAGATTCATGTACCATAAATTTTAATGGAAATGCTTACTTGGTTCTTGTAATTCTTTGCTAGGTTAATTGCCTTAGGATGATTCATATAATCGCTATGGGAAAACTATGTAAGTATCCCATGATCTAATCAATTTTTGAGGTTATTACTTCATGACTTCTTTTATGGTTTTAAATAATTCTCTAAGATAACTAATTTGTATCATATTTTGGTATTGCCAACAACTTTTTCTTTTTCTTCTTTTGATGTGTTTGTGAATTTTCCTATATTGTCTTCAGTTGGATTAGACTAGAAAATTGTAGAGGAAGAAGTTGTATACGTTTGCAGATACAATATGTGTACATCTATTATTGTATCTTCTTTTTTTCATAGATCTTTTTACTTTTTAGTACCTTATGCTTTTTTGTATGATGTCCAAATCATATTTCATTTATATGTTCAGTGCAAATTTAACTTTCTCATTTTTATTTTTGGATAATATTGTGTAGCTTTTAATAACTAATATATGGGTATTCATTAATGACTATTGATCTTGTTTTATGATTGTATTATATTATGAATTTTAATAATTAATAGAGGATGATATTGTATAGAAAATGGTGAGCATGCGAAGAAAAAAAACTTTTACTTATAGACTACTTTTGTCATAATTTCACGACAAATTATAGCAATATGACAATTTTTAAGAATATATATAGCTATTGAATAAATTATCAATGTAAATCATAAGTTTAAATATATGGAATAATATAACTGTCACTAAAACCTATACTTACGAATATTTTCCATTATTATAGACATATACTTACGCTACTAAAAAGGATGAACAAAAGTGTCATGCTATAGTAATAAATTTTAAACTTTTACATATGAATTATGTCCATCACTAAATGTCAATTATGTTGTAATGAATTCGTCTTATTTAAGATTGGACTGTGGGCATTACTCCGGTACCTATTTTTTTTTCCAGGGTATCGGTACCCAGGGTGAGTTATCTAGCATTCATTAGTTGTTATTTATATTGAACAAACTCTTTAACATTTATTGTGAAACCAACAATCAATAACTTATTGACAACTCACTCTGGGTACTAAACCCATCAAGGTACCATAGTAACTCCCTTGGACTGTAGATGAATATGAGAGACCTGCACTTTCGTAATTGAGAAAATTTATTGCACTGGCATTAGATTTGTTTCCTAAGACAACGATAAATAGGTTGACAACTCCTTAATTAATTTGTCCTTGAATCCTGAAATAATAGCATCCCTGAAACTTGAAAGGTTGGAAGTGAAACTTCTTCGGCTTTCAGTTTAATTTGAAACAATTTTTTTTTTCGGGTAACAGAAGTGGGCTAAAACCCAAGAAATAAAAAACTAAAGACTAGAAATCAGATAGGGTATAAAGGGTCCTACAGCATCATCATGGATGAGTAGAAAAAGTTCTCCAGGTGGAAAGCAAGATCTTCAACCCCAAAGTCTCGTTTTTTTTTTGCAAGATCACTAGATGTTTCTATATTATTTGAGTAGAAACTTAATATTCGTTCGAGTATCGATTTAACTTAGTTACAAGATATTTTTTAGTAAAATGTGAACCTTGTATTGTAAGTACAATTTGCTCACATAAAATTTAATTTATTAAGTAAGTCATACCTTATCATACAACTCCAAAATCTCCAGAAAGGCTCCAATTGGCAAATCAACCTCTGCATATGTTACCTTCTCGCCAGATGTGTTTGAAGTTTGAATTGAAACGTCCATTTGAAATACTATTTAGGGTTCATCTTTTATAAATCTTTTTTTAATAGTTTTTCTTTTTTAAGAAAAATTAACTTATATTTGGATGTAATATTTAAAAAGTACTTTAAATAACATAAGAACTTTTAAGTTTATTTTGATAAAAAATAATACAATAATTTTTTATAACAAAATTATTAAAAAGAACATCTAAAAGTACTGTTGTATTTTGTAAAGAGTCATCAAATAAACCAAAATCTTTAGAAATTTTTTCTAAAACCAAAGCATTTAGCGCGGGATTAAAAAAAAGTTGAAGCATACACCTACATGTAAAGATAAGATCAAGCGATGACTTTGCTTTAACAAAAAAAAAGCTATGAGATGAGATAAAACAACCAATGAGAAAGACATTGGTGCATCATAGAGCAAACATTAAAATAAGGAAGGCGTTCATGAATAGTGTTCACAAGGAAAAAAAAGAAGACATGAAATATAATTTTCAATAAAAGTAAATGATATTTTTGTGAGAAAATTATATGAAAAAACACTTCTTCGTCTCATTTTTTCAGTTTCTGTGATCATTAGCTTATAAGTTTTGTTTGGATAGGCTTATATATAGTTTATTTAAATTTATTTATTACAATAAGTGCTTATGAAGTGTTTTATCCTGTTTAGATGAACTTACTAAAACAGTTTATGAAACTCTATAACCTGTTTTGCGTTTATTTTCACAAGCCAGAAATTTAAGATCATATATGAAAATAATCCTTTGAAAAAGCTAAAAATAGCTAAGGTGCTACTTATTTTTATAATAATTTTTGACCAAATTAATCTTAAGGAATTGATACAATTCATAGCATATTCCTTAAATGCATAATACTTATTCTAAAAGATTTATGAAAAATGCTTATTGAAGTGTTTATCCAAATACTAATTATTTAGCTTATTTTAGACTATGCTTATAATAATAGAGTTTAGAGTAAACACTCAAATTGGTCATTCAAATATACAAGTAACATCAGTGTAGTCATCTAATAATTTTTGACATCAAAATAGTCATCGAATGTCATTTTTTACATCAAAATAGTCATCAAATTAATGTCAAATTTTCACATCAAATTAGTCATCTAAAGTTATTTTTTGACATCAAATTGATCCCTCAAAATGGCCTTGGGAGACTTTCGATGACTATTTTGATGTCAGAAATTATTGAAGGACTAAACTAATGTCACATGTATCTTTGGATGACCAAATTACTAGTTTACTATAGAGTTTATTAAATAAGTTTTATACAATTAATTATTTATCTAAATTGAGCTCTAAAAAAAGTAGTAACTGTTTTTTTTAACTTTTACTTTTTTTTAAAAAACTGAAAAACTTATAAATAAATATTTTTTTATTAAAAGAATATCAATCCAAACCCACTCTTAATTTAAATAAGAGAATAGAATCAATAAGCTGCATGCAATCTGTAGCGTGGAAACAAGCCTGGAGAAAAGGAGAAATCTTTGTATGAACATAATTTATATTGGCTTTTGGATTTAGTTGAGGAGAAATTTCTGTATGATCATAATTCGTATTTACTTGTGAAATTGACGGTTTAGATTTGTTCTGTGTAGTGAAAAATAAACTTTATGTAACATTCAGTACACGAAACAAATTTAAATCATTTTTACAAAATTATTAAAAGTGGACTAACGTATGAAATTTGAGTAGCTTGCATGAAATTATAAGTTTAAATTTGTGTATTATTATTATTATAAAAAACTATTAGCTTTACAAAATAAAATAAATTACGAACGTACACAATTTAATAATAAAAAAAAGGAAGTGTGTATGGGGGAATACACAATGAGAATTGTGTTAGGCAGACGGCTAATCAAAAAAATTATTAAATCTTTTATAAAAATAATTGTTATGTACTACAATGAATATGATATTTAAAATAAGTTGATAATTATTTATTAATTATTAATTTATATTAAAATATTTAATATTATATTAAATGTAAATAATAATTAATAAATATTTAATTATTTTAATAAATTTTTAATTTTTATAATTTATATTATTTTTTTTAGTTTATATTTTTTTTTTTATAAATTAGTCTTTATATTTATAATTGTTTATAAAATAATCTTTATTTTTAATTTTAGTTATGACACTATCAGTTTATAATTCTTATAATTTTTTATTTTTATTTTTAATTTAGTTTTTATAATTTTTTTTAATTTTTAATTTAGTCTATAATGTCATAATGAATTTAACGATAAAAATTATTTTATAAACAATTATAAATATGTGAACTGATTTATAAAAATATATATATAAAAACTAAATTAAAAATAAACTTAAAGAATTAAAATTTATTTAAATTATATTTAATATCTTAAAAAATAAATAAATATCAAAATAATGCCATTTATGAAGTGAATAAACTATACAATTGGGTTAAATTGCGTGTGCAGTAACCCACAATGAGAATTGAGGTGGTCCCGTTTATTGTATTTGCTGACATGGGCATGGCTGGAAATTAACAAATTGATTGCTTGGAGACACTGAAATCTGGCGATCTCAATGCGGCGGCGAAGGCTTTAAAGCCTAATACATAAAACCGAAACCGAAATGATATTTGCAAATGTAAAAATTTTAAATCCCACTAACGAATCTAAGAATTTTTTTAATTTATTTTAAAAAGGAGATATTAAATTATTTTTAAAATTTTAAGATATTAAATATTTTTATCTTTTTATTTTAGATAATTAAACAATTAAATTATTCGTTTAAGAAAATTTAATATTTTTCTTTGCATATTTTTATTTTGCTAATTAAATTCACGATTTTTTATATTCTTTATATATTTTTCATTTATGTAAGTTTTATATTAATTTAATATTTCATAAAATCAGTCTATTTTTATATAAAGTGATGCTTGTTGTAAGTAATGTTAAATTTACATATATCACATTTATTGTGTGGATAATTATTTATTAATCATTTAATTATTGAGTTAGTTAATATCACATAAAATAAAATTTTTACCTCGACATATGTGAAATGAATATTACTTTAATATTCATATTTTTTAAGATATTAATATTTAAAATAAATTATTAAATATTTATTAATTATTATTTATATTTAATAAACTTTAAAATATTATTATTAAACCAATAATTAACCATTCACTTAAAATATTATGTCCATCAAAATATCATAATGTATATCATTTATCTTTTATATAAAAGGTCATCATTATGTCAGTAGCTGACACAAAGCAATATGTAAGCATGATGTATTCAAACTAAAACCGCAAAACCTCTGTCACCCCAATCACTTGCCATTTGCCAGAAAGCGATCGTAAGTTGTAACTGTCTCTTTACTTTTCTTATTGTTTTTCTATTTAAATGTTTTACATAGACATAATTTAAAATTTTAATAATTAATTATAATTTTTTTTATATAAACAATTTATATTTATTTGTAAATTTAATGATGAAAAAAATTTTACATAGACATACTTTTTATTTAATTGTGAACTTAACTGTCTAAATTTATTGTGTACAATAGAATTATTTTATATAATATTCCATTACATAAAACAAATTTGAACAATCAAATCCACACAAAAAAATATGGACGACGAGTGACTACCATAGAAAAGTTTCTTGAAAAAATGGAGGAGGGAAAGTGGGCAGAGGAACCCACAATGAGAATGAGAATTGTGTTATGACAGTTCAATAACATACGTAAAATAGAAATGTGTTAAGACTTAAGACAGTCAATTAAAGACGTAAACTTTTGTGAAATCTTTTATGACATAAATAAATTTGTGTGTGCAGTAACCCACGACGAGAATTGAGGTGGGTCCCGTTTATTGTTTTTGCTGACATGGGTATGGTTGGAAATGAACAAATTGGTTGGTTCAGGACTCTGAATGCAGCGAAAGCTTTCCACCCTATGACAAAAACGGAAACAGAAAAATTATCAAAAAACAAAAAAAAACAGAAACAGAAATGATATTTGTACTTTGTTTGTCCTAAGCTTTACGAGAATTGTCAAGGTATTAGGATGAATTTAATATTTATAGTAAATTATTAATTATTTATTAATTATTAATTATATAATAAATATTAAATTTTTTTATTAAATATAAATAATAATTGATAAATATTTATTAATTCACTTTAAATACTAATATTTAAAAAAAAAAAGAGAACTATTGAAATAATTTTTAAACTTTATACTAATTTAGATTTTTTTTAATAAAAAAATAGTCTACTTTTATACCAAAGAACACGTGGTTGTTTGTTTTATATTTTAAACAGTACAGAATAAATTCTAGCAAGCTAAAATTAATTTTGAGTGTTTTTAATATGTTTGGGTAATTTTATAAAATTGATTCTCACAAATTTTTAGGTTGTATAATTGATTTTAAGAAAAGTTAGCTAGATTCTTTTTGTTCTTGTGAGGAATATAATTGATTTTATGTATGAGATCTATAAATTTTTTAAAAAAATACATGTAATTACATTTCAAAAGTGATTCTAACTAGTTTATCATTCAAACAAAATTAATTCTTCTAAAATAATTTTAAAAATAACATTTCTAAACCCAAATAAATTTTTTAAACATCAATTATTTTAAAATTAATTCAATTAAAATCTAAACTAAACGGTCTCCAACATGTTTGTCATACTATGTTATAAAAAGTTGTAAATATGGGATAGAGATATTTCAAAGTATAGTTTTTGTTGCAGTATGAGAGAGGACAAGTGAGTAGAATGAGCTTGTAACTTAATTGACAGGCTTTTAAGACTTAGATGTAATGTTGATATCAGATATTCAATCATCTACAAGATCATATTTTCGTATCATATTTTAGTGCTTGTACTTCTAATGTAACACAAGAAAAAACAAAGAGAAGTGAGTCTTATAATTTAAAAATTATGACATTTTCTCTCTCTTTCTACTACTCATATTGCCTAGGATTTTATTTATAAACATCAGTATTCAAACCAAAACATCTGTCGGGATTAAGAGATTTTTTAAAAATAAATTTAGTTTACACAAGTGACATTAATTAATGATGAACTTTTCACTTTAATCAAGATAATATATTTTAAAAAAATAATTTATTAAATATTGACACAGGATTTAAATTTAGATACCTAAAATAAAAAGCACGTTTCTTTAATTATTAGGCTAATCTTTTAAATTTTTGTATGTAGACGAAGTTCATTAAAAAAAAATTCCATTGGCAATTAATTTGTCGTGTTGCTAGAAATCGATTGTATTTGTAACTATATCTTTACGTTTCGTTTTCTTGTTTTTCTCTTAAATTAGGAATCGCCACCACCGTTTTTTTACCCTTATTTCACGCATGATTTCCCATACTTCTTAGTTATTGTTCCCCCTCCCTATATATACATCTCTCTCACTTTTCATTTCTCATTCTGTGTCCAGTTACGTTTTCCCATTCTATAAAACAGTCTCTCTAAAAATCTCTCTCCAAATTCCAAAAGCAGAGGAGTGAATACGAAACTTTGGACAGAGAATGGCGAGTGGTGTCATTCCATTCTTCGCCATGGTTCTTGTTCAACTGAGCTATGCAGGGATGAATATTACCTCAAAGCTTTCAATACAATCTGGCATGAACCCTCTTGTCCTTGTTGCTTATCGGCAAATTTTTGCGACTCTATCCCTTGTTCCCTTCGCTTATTGGTTGGAACGGTAAATACACATATCCAAACATACATTCTCTGAATAGATTGCTCATCATGTTCTTGTGGTCTGGTTTTATTTCATATACATGCATGGATAATTATCACATTCAAAACAAAGTAACACTATTGGAAAAAAAGAAAAGAAAGAAGCTGATTTTCTACGTGTTGAATTTCACTTGACTCTATCAAACTCAAATATTTTCCCAATGGTTAAGTGGAATTAAAAAATTTCATGAATGGTGCTGCTTGCTTGCTGAGAATCTACTGGAAGAGAAGATGATAATTAATATATGCTTTCTAGTTAATGAAGAGGGAGAAGATCACAATAACTATAGCCCTGTTACAGTAAATGGGGAAAGTCAAAGCTTAATTAAAGAGACTTTGTTTCACTCTTTGTCAGCACACACAATAGTATAGAGTTATAGACAACATAAACGCTGATGGCATGCATGTTTGCCGCGTTATGAGCACTTTCTGGGAATGTTACGTGCCAGTAACTTTCTACTTTTCACACAAGTGCTGGGATCCGGATTCTTTGCAGTTACTGCATGAGATCAAGGAACTGAGGAAGAGAGAAGGAGAGAGAAAGACACAGAGGGGATGATCCACTTTCTCTCTATCTCTTTCTTTCGTACTGTGCCCCATTTAGTATTATAGAGGAGAGAAATTTTTAAATAATCTGTTACTTTATTTAATAGTTGATATGAATGGATGCACTCTTTAAAGATATACGCCTTATTAAATTATCCACATAATTTTACACATAATTAACGTAGGATAGAGTAACTACTGCCTAGCTACCTTAAAAAATTTCTGCAGGGAATCCGGAACCCAAGCGATGCTACACGTTTCTGAGTTTCCGAAAGCATATAGAGTCATAGACACACTGCTCACTCACTGCATAGAGTTGTAGTTACGCGTGACTTGGATCTCATCGTCTCGTTTATAATTTGTCTTCTACTTCTCCGAGAAAAAAAGTCTGGTGGAAGTCTCTCTTTTTTTTTTTTTTTCTAGCATAAGAGCCCAAAGTGGTGAAGGGAAACAAGGAAGAAAACCCTGATCAGTGATTGCATCATGATTTAGAATTTTTTTTTCTTAACTTTTCCATAAGAAGTCAATTTTATTTTTTGTTTCCTTTCCATAGGAAGACGGTTCCCCGGATGACAAGGCGTATTGTGTTCCAGATATTATTGTCTTCCTTAACAGGGTAAGCTTAATTTGATTGTTTCTATTCTACCCTTTTTGCTCAAGTTGCAATTTCCTTTTTACTTTTGGCTAACAAGTTCAAGTTCTAAGTTAGGAAATGAGACATTATAAGATGAGAATGATGAAAAGAATAGTGGAAAAAATGGAGATGAACGTTAATTAGTTGAACCCTACATTTTTATAACCCTAGAATGTTTTTTTTTGTTTTTTTATATATTTAACAAACACTTCAGTTATAAAACAGGAGTTCTTTATATTGAGTAAACATTCATTTTGATATTTTAAAGATATAAATCTCTTTAATTTAGTTTTTTAATAATTTTTGACATCAAATTAGTCTTTTTAAATAATTAATATAGTGTAAAAAATTATATTAAAAAACTAATTTGATATAAAAAATAATATTAAAATATTAATTTAATGTTAAAAATTGTTATTGAAAGTTAATTTTAATGTACTAATGACACCTATATCTTTAAATGATGAAAATTGATATTTACTCTTTTATATTTTTTGGATAAAATGTTAAAGATTAACTATATCGGTATTTTCTTTATTGATATTTTGCTCCGGTAAAATTACCATTTTAATCACACATTTGAGCTTGAATGCAGGGTTACAGGAAATCAGGTACTGTACTTCGTGGGGCTAAAATATTCAACCGCTACAATTGCATGTGCACTGACCAATTTGCTCCCAGCTTCCACTTTTGTCCTTGCAGTCCTCTTCAGGTAAAGTATCAATTAAATAAATTGGACTACCCAAGCATTTTCGTTATTTATTTCCACTAATATAACAGCACTTTGCAGCTATAACCTATATGCCTCTATATGGTACTTGATAATGATGGCAAAAAAAAAAAAACTCAAGATAATACTTGGTATAATTAAATTGTGTTTTATGGGTAGACAAGAGTATTTAAGAATCAAGACGAGGGCCGGGCTAGCGAAGGTGCTAGGGACAGTTCTGGGGGTGAGTGGAGCCCTGCTTTTATCATTTTACCATGGAAAAACCCTTGGCCTAGGCGAATCAAGTATTCACTGGAGATATGCAGACAAAATGGAAGGAGCAAGCTCCTCTGGTGCAACAAACTTGCTTCTAGGTCCTTTTGCCTTAATTGGTAGTGCTCTTGTTTGGTCAGTATGGTTCATAGTTCAAGTAAGCATCTTGATAAGCGATCTTAATTATTATATTGATTTCCATTGCTCTGGCTCTTTATCGTAAAAGAGATTGTTATATAGACTTGTTTTGCGGTTTCAGGCAGACATGAGCAGGAACTTTCCAGCTCCTTGTACGAGCAGCCTCTACATGTGTTTCTTGGCAAGCATTCAGTGTGTGGCCATCGCCTTGTGTTCTGAGCACAAGGTCTCAGCTTGGTCACTCCGCAATACTATGAGACTTACCTCTGCCCTTTATGCGGTATATATGTTTCTTCAATTGCTTCAGTTTGCATTTACTATGATTCAATTTACTTTTACCTTACCAAAGTGAAGTTGAAGAAGGTGGAACTAGGTACAAGGGTGGGTGGTCTTTAACACCCCATAGGCAACAAATTTTTTTTTCATGTATGGTATATATATATTTTTGTTTTGTCCCCACTCCCCATTATCAAATTTGATACCCCTCCCCAAAAATGGATGTATCAATACATTAATATTTATCTTTGGTGTAAATTTTGAATATCTAACATGTTATTCCCCCTCCCACAAGTTTTTCTAGTTCCACCAATTCCCGTCTATTAGCTATCACATTGATGAATTAAATAATTTATTTCTTTTCTTTATAGTGATGATAATTATATGGTAATGTTGGTTTCAGGGAATTGTTTGCACTGGCCTAGTGTATGGCCTCCTTTCCTGGACCATTGAGAGGAAAGGTCCTCTCTATGTCTCTGTATTCACCCCTTTGCAGCTCGTCATCACCGCTGTTGTCAGCTGGGCTCTGCTTCAGGAGAAATTATACTTCGGAACGTATGAAATAATATGCACTTTATTTACTCATCTATAAATAAATATTTTCCATTGATTTTCTCTGTCTGAATGAAAATTGTACGTTCCTGCAATTTGGTTTGGTTCAGTGCCATAGGGTCTCTCCTGATAGTTTTCGGGCTCTATTCTGTTTTGTGGGGTAAGAGAAATGAGATGAATAAGAAAGACGCTACTCAAGAGACAGACACAGAAGCAATCAAGGAAAACGAGAAGGATGAGAATGACCTGGAAATGCAATCCTATATGCCTTCCAACGGTAACCATCATGTTACTATTTAAAAGGGAAGGATGAAGTGGCAGGCAGAGGATTCAATGCAGATGAAATGCAGGATGCAACCAAAGGCACAAGACGATTCAGTTGTTTGTTTTTGGGTGGCAAATACCCCTCGTTACATTTGAAATCTGATGGCATTCTCTGGTGCAGTGTCTAATCTCTAATATTGTGTCACATTTGAAAGTGATTACCAAACTGTCCTATCATGTTTGAATTAAAAATTCCTTGCAGACACATCAATTTATTTATAGCAACCTTTGATATCTGCTCGAAATGTTCAATTAGAATTTTACCTCTCATTTTCAATTTTCCCTCTATTTAGTTCGAATGTTTATTAAAGAATTATATGAAAATTATAAATTATAAAAGTAACTACAAAATTAAAAGAAATAAGCAGATATTTTTAAATAATTATGCACTCATTTTTTTGGTACATATCATACACTCAATTTTTCTCATCACTTTTCTTCACTCCTCTATCACTTTTTCCCATTACGCACGCCACTTTCTAGTAATAAAATTCTATTACTCTAAATGACATATGAAAGGCATATTTATAATCATTAAAACAATACCTATAATAGATTATAAAATTATTTTAACAGTAATTATGGAAACTGTGTTTGAGGAAATAGTTTTATTGTAAGAAACAGTGACAAAACTACCAATAAGTAAATATTATAATTTGTAACCAACAAGTAAACATTTGGTTTTAAATATAGAAACTAATTTGTTCTTATACACACACACACACACATATATATTGCTCAACCACCCTAATTAGTCTTTTGGGTCAAGTGGTGCCTTACGGTATCCTCATGAATTAGAAAATTTGAGCCTCTTATGAGACTAATCCACAGTCGAAGCTTATAGCACAATAATTTTTGCTGTCTCTCAACTAAAATGACTCCCACTAGGATTCAAACTTGCATCTTATTCTATGAGGACAAACCTGCACCCTCAGTTGGTTGTTTTTTATATTTTATTTTTGAATATATTAAAGAATTATTATTTGGTGATATATATATATATATATATATATATATTGGTGTAATTTATATGAAGGTAATCTTCTAGTTCTCTAAAGCTTTCTCCTTGGATTTCTAATCTTTGCAACCAGCATATGAAACAACTTGAACCTTGGAAAGACAAAAGTTTTGAGTAAATAAGGAATTTAGTTCCTATAAATACTTCTTATTTGCACTTTAATTTCTGAATTTATTACTGTGTACGAGTTAATCCTTTAAATTTATATGTACGAGTTAGTCTTTTAAATTTATATATATGAATTAGTCCTTTAAATTTATATAACCTGTATCAATTTAATTATTTTGTAATCTCAAATTAACCAAGTAATATGGCCCGTTAAGTGTTTATATTTAATACCACATGACATGTTGCTTAATATTTTTCCTTGAGAAACAACGTCTTTTTATCTTTGTGAATGAAGGACTAAGTGCTTTCTGTCTGAGAGGTTTATGATTCACTGAGCTAAAATGTTATCGTATCTCAAGAAGAAAGACCGAGTAACATATTATGTGTCACTTAACGTGTCACATTAGAGATTACCGTTTAACTTAGTGAATTAGAGATAACAAACTAACTAAATTGATATGGGTTTTATGAATTTAAGAATTAACTCATAGATAAAATAAATTTATAGACTAAAATGTAAGTGATAAATATTTTCATGAATTTAATTGCCTATTTGTTCTAAAGGTTTTTTATTCACATTTTTTCGCTAAGAAAGTTACACTCAGGACAAGTAAGGCAAGACAAAACTGCTTGAAAATTGTATCTCCATTGCCAGCATGGCCAAGCTCAAACAACTCTAGTGTATTTTCTTGGGGTCCAAACGAATGGTGTACTTTGGTAACCAATATATATATATATATGTATATATATATATATGTATATATATATATATATATACATATATATATATATACATATATATGTATATATATATATATACATATATATGTATATATATATATATATGTATATATATAAAGAAAAGTAGGATTGCTATTGCTTTAAGCCCCAACCTAAGATCCAAACCGAAACAAAAGTGCTTATATAGTAGTTTGGACCATTTCGCTTCAAAAAGAAGAACATGGGCCACAAGATTTAAATTAACTTCTAGACGAATATGATTGAAAATTAGGTTGTCTTCGTTGCATGTGCTTGTGCTGTAATAAGAACTTCCTTCTGTCTGCATCCTTAGGATGAGAACGGTTCTATGATGTCTTGTTTCAGTGTTTCTTATAGTATGAGATTTGATCAATGAAGGAATGTGCAACTATATGATGTAATTGACCCTTGCCTACTCATCATGAATTTCTGCATACAGTTGAAATAAGAGATAGGGCTGTCTCTTTCACCAAACTTTTGAGCCGGCTCTTTGCCAAGAAAGAGATGCTTATTCTCATGGTAGGTCATGATGCTGCTGGTAAGACTACCATCTTGTACAACCTCAAGCTGGGAGAGATTATCACAACCATTCCCACAATTGGTATGTTCCTGAATTTATCTTTTACGTGTGCTTCACATTTTTGCTTATATTCCAAGCTCCAACATTTTTTTTCTCTAAAATTTAAAATTTTGAGTTGCTTTATGATGTGATTTAACCATCCAACTTTTCTTGCATAAGTTTTGGTTTTATGCCAATTGATGCTTATATTTGCTGTTACACAGGATTTAATGTGGAGACTGTAGAATATAAAAATATTAGCTTCACTGTTTGGGATGTGGGTGGCCAAGATAATGTTCATGACTTGTATGATTTGTAGCTTTTTTTATGAGATCTATTAAAACTTTTTTTCTACGTGAACATATGCAATATTTCATATTTTATTTTAGGTTTCCTTTCTATATATTTTGTTTCTTGAAATCTGTTTGTTTTGTTGGCAATTTGCTTCTTGTGCAAATTAGAGGTTCCCTCATTAGCACACAACACAAACATAAGCTACATATTGAGCCATCGTGTTTTTCCAGTTTCTCCTGTAACAGTGTGAGGGAAGGATATACGTACCTGTCGTGACTTACATTTTAGATGTAGAATTCCTAAGTAATATGTATTCGTGTTGGTTGCTTTGCAAGATTTATATGTTGTTGTTCTTAGAGTTACATTTGATATGGACAGTCATGTGTAGAGTAGTGTCTTCATCCGTGCATGTGTTATTTTTATGCATTCCCACGCATATCTTTCTTCATTGTTCAATTTTTATTGCTTTGAAAGTATTTGCCAAATTTGTATTCTGATATGTGCTTTAGATCAACACCATTTTTTAAAATTATGAGCTAGCTAAATATTTGCTGTGTTTCCCGTTTGCTTTGCAATTTTTTTTATGGTTGCTATGGCTTTTACACCCTTATTAGAGTATATGTAAGGTCTATTAGGTTAACTTATAATGTTGTCGTGCCAACCATGTTGGTTCTTGCATGCTAAACAGATTATAAATTTTCCCAATTAATTTTTTTTATGGTGCACTCACAGATACATCCTTTATGGAGATACTACTTCCAAAACACACGGGCTTATCTTTGTCATGGATAGCAATGATCGTGACCGTGTTGCTGAGGCTAGAGATGAGCTCCACCGTATGTTGAATGAGGTAAATAAAAGACACAGTGCAGTGTGTTAGCATGTCTCATGAATCTAAGTTATGTGGACAGCATCACTTTGATTGAAAAGGTCTTGCATGATGAGTTGTTTTAAATAAATGATATTGGATCTTGAAATTTTGATACTTCTCGTTCTCTATCAAGTCTATAAAGGTCTGGCAATATTTATAAGCATTGTTATTGATCATATTCTGGCAGTAGCCTTCCAACTTTGTGAGCGATGATGGTGAAACTGTTGCATTTAAGAAGCATTAAATTTTTTGGAATAATTTTTAGTTATCCACTTGGTTAATGTATAGGATGAGTTGAGAGATGCAATGCTTCTTGTATTTGCCAACAAACAAGATCTTCCAAATGCTATGAATGCTGCACAAATCACGGACAAGCTTGGTCTTCATCCTCTTCGTCAACGCCACTGCTATTCCAATGCATTTCTGTTATGTCTACCTACTTTCATCTTTCTTGTGTATTCTGATAATTCGATTTTGTGTTGGGTTATTTATCGAAGGTATATCCAGAGCACGTGTCACCTCTGGGGAAGGACTCTATGAGGGACTGGACTGGCTCCCCAACAATATAGCCAACAAGGTAGGCTTAAATTCTGCATCTCCTATTTGGATGCTTGTCTTATATAAATTATCTGGTTGATTTTTGTTTACTTTCTGGATCAGGCTTATAGACAATCGTTTTTGAGGAATGCTGCAATCTTGATTGGCTTTACGCTTGTATTATGAGGTTGATTGGGTGTTACTTTGTTATTCCATAAAAATCCTTTTTATATTTTTGGTTACTCTTTATTTAGTTAATTGTTACTATATGACAGCAATCGGTGTTTGTTCTTGTAGATTCTAAATAATTAATAAATTACAAAGTATAGATGCTGCCATCTTGTTCTTCTTCCCTCACTTATATATGCTACATTTGGATTAGAGGCAAGGGAGGGGGAAGGGAAGGGAAGGGAAAATTACACATACCGTTCTTTAGAAGATTTTTAATGAGAAGGAAGAGAAAAATAGCTATTAGATGATAATAATTTGGGGAATGATCCTGCAACAAAGAAGAAAGACAAAAGAAAAACACAAATCTCCAACGCGTGTAGGAATACTAGGCTTTAGGCTCGATTCGCCTCCACCAATCTCTATTTAGACTGGATGCAAGAGGTGTACTAGTAAATGCTTTTCATGATACAATGGAGAAACCTTGATGTGGTTTGCATACCCACAACTAAACGTATCGTCAATGGTAGTTTACAGGATAATAGTTTCCTTAACTCTCTTTGCGCACAAGGGAGAAAAGAAGGTAATTTGGATGCAGAATCAAAGTCAATTTTGTTCTTGTTTGTTCTGCATACAAAGTGACTCTATTTATAGGCCAACTCATGTCTCTTGGTGAAAGAATACAACCCTTTATGGATTTGAATGAACTAACACAACCTTTCATGATTGTACCATTTGATATATGGACACACTTTATCATGAAACAACACAGATATTAGAAAGGATTTCAAACCATAAAGAGGCACGTCCATTGAGTATGGTCAAAGGTAATTTTCTGCAGAATTCTGCAAATTCGCGCTGATGGTGCTGAGTGTAGAATTACTAGCGCTTAACGCTATATTACCTCTGAGATTCTGTATTCCTAGCACTGAGCGCTATCATACATGCGCTGAGTGCTAGAGAAGGATGTAGGATGTGCTTTCTGTATATCTTGCGCTGAGCGCCAGATATCCTACGCTGAGTACTGGATCATTTTCCAACTTGTGTTCTTTGGACTCCATTATTTTGAAAATCCTTCATAATAGGAAAGAGAATTTCCCGCATTCCCCCACTTAAACAAGGAGAAGTAATTTCCCCTCTGTCCCTTCCTTCCTTTCCCTTCACATCACTTTCCCGTCACTAAAAACATCCAAACATAGCATTAAACATCCCAAAAGTAACTTTCCTTCCATTCCCTTCCCTCTCCTTTCCTTTTCTTCGCATCCCTTCCCCTTCACTTAGAACATACAAACCTATCAAACTCCAAAATTCTTCCTTCAAGTTGGGGTTAAGAAAGGAGAAAAGATTTATTTTATTTTAAATAAGAAAAAATAACTCTCATTCTGCAAGGGGAAGTAACCCTTTTCATACTTACTCCTTAAAAACATCTAAACATAGCAGATATGCTTTTGGTTGTGCAGAAACTACGATAATTAACCAATTCCAATATTTCCCGTCTGTTATCGGAAGTCTTCTACTTCAGAATATTGTGTGGTAGTGGTAATACTGTGCGATTTTTTAATTTTGGGTTTCAAACTCTGCGAATTTGGTTTTCAAAATTAAGTTACTCATGAGCCGAGCATAATGGTCAGCTCGTAATGTATGGTGAAAATAACAATGTATATGCAGAGTGGAAACCCCTTCCCCCTCACTCTACATGATTCCAGGGTAAAAGGTTTTTGCAAAGGAAATGCTATTAGACGCAAGCGGTCGGGTCTGTATTAGTTATGAAACAAGTATTCCAAAGATTTTGTATTAAAATTTAATTACAATAAATGCACATCCAATGAACTGTATTCACTTAACACACGACCGCACAAGTGTTTCAGAGCATCAACCTTCTGCAAAAGTGTGTTTTGAAACCGAAGAGAAGTTTGCAAGTGAACCAACTAATGGGTCACCCGTGCGATGTTTGGTACAACATAAGAAATGAAAATTAAACCTTTCAAAAAGAAAACAAGAAATGAAAATTAATGACAATATTGTATAAAAATTCTAATTCTAAAGTGTATCAGATATCAATCAAAACCCATGAAGAATAAGCAAATAATTATACAATGACACTGATTTTTATCAAAGGTTAATGTAATTATTTTTTCAGTAGATGGAAATAAGTAATGCTTCTTAGAAAAAATGTTATTACTGAACTATAAATTACAATGGTTTATAATATAAGACAAACATCAAAGAGCTTATTAAGCAAAATAATTTCAATGCAATTATAAAGCTTTAATTGTATCACTATGTAATCTTTAGGCATTTTAATCTTCAACAGGGTGATTATTCTAATCTCCAACTCAGATTCAACAAAACTCCTCCATTAATTTTGTAATGTACTATAATTAATTAATTTAACATCCTAATAATCTATCACATTCAAGTAACTTTATTATGTTTTCATTTAAAGTTTTCTCCCTCGTGTAATATAGATATTAAAATATTAAAATATTAGAGAACAATATATTTATACAACTACAATATTTTGAATAGACATCTTATCTCATCAATTATTAATTTGATTTAAAATAATTTTTACTTGTTTATATTTTAGTTTTATGTCTAAAGAATATTAATGGTACAAAAATGTTGTGTGTACATAACAACAAAGCTAACAATATTACTCAAAATCCTACACCAGAATACTATCACATACTGTAATTAACTTCATCCGTAATACGGCTTAACATTATAGCTCCAACAATAGGTGACTTATATAATTTTTAAAAGAAAAAAATATATATAATGCATTATCTCCAGAATATTATGTTTCAAAAGCATCCTCTCTTGGCAGACTTCATTTGAATGATGTTAACCTACCAAGTCCGACTTAGTGTAAGTATCATTTTAATTTAATTTTTCTCTAAATATTGTTTTGATTAAGATTAAAAAAATATTAATAAAATTATTTCAGACAACCTCCTCATACATAAGCTTACATGTAGGAATTTTGGAATAAAATTAGAGTTTATTTAGAGTGATTCATCTGTTTTTACACAAATTAAAATTATATCACAGGCTTATCCCCGACCTTCAACCTCAATCATATTACATAGACCACCATAGCTATTAGGCCTATTCCCTCTCTAAATTACAAATATAAAACTTATAACTTTATTTTGGTAAAAAAAAAAAAAGAAAGGTATTTCTGCCATTGCAAAACCCATCTGCGCATTATATCAGCATTTAAGAGATGATGATTGGGTTAGATTATTTCTCTGCACAAACATATTCCTCCCTGATCAGCAATTTATCATAACAATATAAAAATTTAATTCATTTGAAAAACAAAAACAGAGATGAGAAAGAAGGCATTGACATATGGAGAGGTTTTAAGTTTGTAGTACCTATATTGAGTAATTGAGAAGGGAAGAAATTGATGCACTGCCATGGAGCTGGTTACCCCAAACAGTGAAACGTGGGGTGTATAAAATTGAAACCGCACACCAGGTAAGCATAACAACTAACTAATCAGCTGACTAAGCAAACTAACTCTTAACTATGTACAATAACTAATTAATTGCCAATTAAGCAATTAGCATTTGATAGCTTCTAATTGCTTCACGATGGATGATCTTCTGGCTGGTGAGATGGTGATTGCATCTTCAGTAATAGTAATTCTTCACCTCATCAATATTTGAACATCATAATAAATATTAAACCAGAGTATCAATTTGTTAGTTCTGAGTTTTGACCAATTTACAGTGATGTCCTGTTTGGAAGGATCTTGTGCAAATCCAAGAAGAACTATTGATCGATCCCTTCTTGTTATACCACAAAATAAATAATGTTGTCCTAAAATTGTTACAATGGAATTACTTATGATTTTCATCATTGTTAACCACCACATGAAGTCCGAGATCATCATCTTTTGATTTGCAGTGAATTGTGAACTTCAACCCTGGCTTTGTACTCAAACAACATATTTAGGGATCAGACTGGAAAAGTTTCCTTTCTTACTCGGTCAAGATTTATCAGGCACAACGGAAGAAAACTCCCAAAATGCAATGAATAATAAAAGTACCGATAGTTCCTACCTTCATCAGAGTGTGAAGGAACTACATTCTTTTTTTGTCTTTCAATTGGAACACATCAATGATTATATCACAAAGCAAAAACAAAAAGGGTAGTAAAAGCAATGACCCACTAGAAAAATAACAGGAAATTGAACACACTTCCTGCCTGCAACAACAATCGAACTTCAGTTTTAGATCCTTATATTCACTAAAGAATTCTACAGTGGGATAGTTTATATGACACTTTTGGAACATATCAATAATCAGCACAAAGCATTGAGTGGCTTACGTGAAAAAGTAGTCAATATGGTTAAGTAGCATCTTAAATGCCTTAAAAAATAGTGCTTTTGATTGTTATCCTAAGGCAAGTTTCCAAACCAAAGAAATAAACAAATACCATTTTACTAAAACTAAGCTATTACTACTATTAAAGAATCACCATACACGTTCGTAATGGAATTTAAGATTGTAACTCCAGTGCAACCACCTTTACCACCACCAGACATGTCTTCCCCGAGTTTTAGCTTTGCCAATTTTTCCTTCATAATTTCAAGCTCTGCTAATGTCCACAAAATTGAGTCAATTACTATGTAATTGTACTTATTCATAGGAAAAATTCACAAACAACTTCACAAGCTATGTCAAACACAGTGCAAACCAATCTGAATCCAAGAGATCATGGTCATCAGGCTTATCATCTAACGAATGCCTGCGCTACTTCATTCTACCCTGGAAAGACCATCTTGACCAGCTCTGGGTTTTACAGCCACCCATGGAGAAGGTGAAGATTCACTAACATAGCTATTGCCATCCATAGACTCCGAGAAGATTAGGACCTCTGAGTTAGTCCGACAATATGCAAAGGAATCACCACTCAATAGGAAGTACCCAGTAGTTTCTGTAATTGAATGATCATTTTGATCCACAGAAGAAGGTGAAGGCTGATAACCCACATTTGAATTTTCATCAAAGTGGGATGAATTGTAAATCTTAGCTCAAGAAACTATATATGGCCAATTTCCTCAACACCTGCACAAAATCATGGAAGTTGAGTCTCAAATTAGTTATGGGGGCTCTAAATGTCAGTACTCCATGATCACCACGAGACATACTGTGATATAAAAGCAGGATCCATGACACAGCATAAAATACACAATTTACATTAGAATTAAACTTCAAAAATAGAAAAGAAAATTTAAAGAAAAAAGATAGATCAAAAGAAAAAGCTGCAAACTTGAATGTTCTTGTCTTCTTGAAACACAAAAGCAAAAGCTCCCAAAGAGTGTTCTTACTATTGAGGCCCAAAATAATTCACTAAAAAACGCAGCGAAGGGTTGTGAATAAAGCATTCTTTGAGAACTTTCTGAGGGTGAACAAATTGAATTTTAAAACTTCAAAGACAAACAGTTGGGAAAAAAAACCAACGGTCCCCAGCATTTTTTTTTACCTATTATTTATTTGCCAGTTTAAATTTGAACTGTAGCTAGCTAGAAACCAATTCAAACAGTTCCCTCCTAAGCGTTTGTGCCTTTAACTTCTTCCCTGAAGACTTTCCATGCCAAAATAAGAAAGCTTTTGAGGAAAATTATTGGCCTTGTGATACTGTTGCTACTGTAATAATCCGATTAAGGAAGGAAGATCCAGTTGCAAATAGAAAGAAACATTTAAACAATATAGGCATTTGCCATCTGAAATAGAAATATAATATAAATAAATATAAAGCAAAATCGCAGCCATGAAAGAACACAACTGACAAGCGAAATTTAAATCTGAATAACCTGATTTTAGAGAACGGGAACAAATGAAGACTACAACCACAAATACTTTAATGTATGGCACACAAAAACGTTGAGAGAAGAAGCCAAGTCCTCGGAACAATTTTCATACTTATACCTAAAAAAAAATGAGATAAAGAGAAAAATATTGGGAACAAACATATTACCCAAGCACGTGCCAGTAAGAAAAATATTGGGAACAGCGGACTAAATTAATGTTGAGAATCTAGGTAACCATTAAAATTTAAACCACAGAATACTGCAGCTCGAAATGAAAATAAGAGAACAATTGAAAACTGCATGGGAAAACTAAAATGATCCAACGAAACGAAAGGTTTCTGAAACAGGATTGATAAAGTTTGGTTGGCATGACCTCGTTGGAAAAACATGTTAGATAGTAAATATTGTATTAGAAGTTGTAAATTAGTTTAAAAGAAGAATTTAATTTCAATTTACTGTCAGTGTAAAGTTTTTTTACACTCATCTAATTATGTGCTGACACATCATTAAAAGAGTTAGACTTTTTAGATGATTATTGTGATAGTCAAACTCTTTTAATGATTTGACAACACATGATTAAATGACAATGTAAAAAAACTTTACACTAACGATAAATCAAAATTAAACTCTTAAAAGAAATAAATTAAAAGTTAGATGAATAGCTTTAAAGCAGAAAGCTAACTGTGCATGCACATATGTGAAAAGAGAATGCCATTTGAATTTGTTAATTCTCTTTATATATAAAATATTGGACAACCTGTGAGTTCTTTTTATATATAAATATTAGATGACGAATGAAAATACAGGTTAAGGTGGGATGTCATAAATGTGTACATATATTGTGTTACGGGAGATAACCTGTTTCTAATCCCTCTTTTTTGTGGAAGTGGAATTCTCGGATATTTGCATCTATGACCAAAAAATTCATCTGAAAAAAAAAAGGTGCTACAGAATAATTGAGCCAAACTACGATGTCAGACTGAGACCAATTATAAGAAATAATTTTACTAAGGCTGTTATTGCCCTCCTTGTCCTCAAACACTGGTTGCAAATTTGCAATACCAGGATATCATGACGCTTTCAACAGTTGTATAAATATTCTATGGCAAATATGGTAGCTTAGGTTTTGTCTGTATAACCTGTGATCCTTCCTATATAACAAAGGATTAGAATATATATGCCAGAAAGCATTGGCAACAAATTTTATTTACTAGTTCATAAAAATATACTACATAAACGCTTGGAGAATTTGAATTTATCTACTGCCTCAATACTGTGTTTGAGCTCAGGAAAAAGTTTTCCTCGCCAGCAATGGTGGAATGTAATCGTCCTGCTGCCCAGCCATTATTAATTACTCGAACGGCAGCACGAGCTGGATCCCCTGTTACCCGGCTTCCCTCAACTTGCTTTGCAAATTCAGGAAGACCAGTTACTTTCCTCTCTTTCCTTCTCCTTCTATCTTCATCTCGTTCTTTCCTCAGCCAACTTTCAACTGTTCTCTGCATATATTCAAAACCAATTAGGCATTATATATATATACACACACACACACACAATTATTTTTCCAAAAAAACTAACCATTAGTGACAGTTTGCTAATTTCTTTGACTTTGTCCATAGGCATTGCTAGTTGCAGCTTTCCATGGGCCACATAAACCTGATAAGAACATTAAGAATGACGAAGGATTATGCCAAAACATTTGAAATAAACCATTTCAGAATGGAACTTGGACATACAATATTTGTCGGCCAATCCTCAAGACCGTCAAATATATGTGTTGCATAGATAATAGTGGCACCCCTCTCTTCACATTCCTTTCTTAGAAACTTCAGAAGGTCAGCTCTGGCTAGAACATCTAGGTCAACTGTTATCTCGTCAAGAAGAAGAACCTAGATAAACAAGGAGCAATCTTATATAAATGTGTAATGAAGCACAAATATAAATCTTTTCTAAATTCATTATTCAACAAGTGTGTCAAAAAAGGAAGACGCTGTAACGACTTTTCCATACAGCAAACAAAAGATAATCATACCTTGAATGGTTTGAGGAGACCCATACAAATCTGCACTCTTCTTCTTTGACCATCAGATACTTTATGCAACCTCCAGGAAAGATTGATATCTAATACCTGCCGGGTTGAAAAGTGAAGCAGAAATTAAGCAATGGTTTTCCTGGGAGAACTATATATGCATAGCCAGAGAAACCTTCCCAGAAATTAGCCTCATACACATTTTACATCACAGTAATAATTTACTATCTCTAGGCAATTGTACGTAACAATTGTCGATCCTTCTATGCACCAGCAAGTCCTATTTCTATGAGTCAAATTAAGTTGTCATAGACTGCCTATTTCAGTCAGAAAGATTATCATTCAATCACAAACTATCAACTCTGTATTTATGAGCAGCACCTTGTGGCTTCAAACAATTTAGAAAATGAAACAACTAAATCTTGATAGCAATCACAAGCCAAAAGACCAGCACGGTACTAATAGTGAAGACAAACTTCTAGTTGGTTTAGAATGGTGTTTCTGTGGTAATGGATACCAGGGCATATTGATTGATAACTGGCCTTAGTAAATAGAAAACCACATCTTGATAGCAACCACAAACCAAAGGAGGAGCATAGTACTTTTAATGACGACAACCTTCAAGTTAGTTTAGGATGCTATTAGTGTGGTTCATTCATTCTCTGTTTATTCGGAAACTACCAGTACATATAACTTGATAATTAGGCTTTGAAATTTGATCCACCAATTAATTTTAAACCAACGGCAGCTTTCAATTTCCAGGATTCACATAATCAATTACTGTGCATCAATCTCAACAAAAATGCTGAAAAATCACTTTAGGTTACCAAACAGAAACTCCCAAAATTGTTTAAAAGATTATAAAGTGATTAAAATCTTGATAAGTCACGTTCTTCTCTTCAGAAAAAAAATATCCTCCAATCATTTAATTATTGCTTCAAGATCTCCACTGTCACCAAAAGAAAGAAAGAAAAATCCAATCCTCTACTCTAACCTCGCTCCCTTTTTTTAAGAACTCTTTTAAGATTCTTCCCAATTTCCAGACAAAAATTCCTAATTTGGTCACAAGACTCACAACATGAACATCAAGAGAACACAATAATTTGTCAAAGAGGATATCAGATATAGTTTTAGGGAATTTTAGTTTTTGCAGAAGCATTGGTGAGCTCAGTCTTTATGATATCTACCAATATCAAACTCATGGATATAGAAGCAGGTACCTTATTAAACGCATTTAGGTTCTCCCTTTGCCACCCTAATGAGTTTCCTTATATTTTATAAACATAAATTACATAAGTTATTAAGAGAAACATCATGGAGTACAAACCATATACAGAAATGATAAAAAAAGTTAAACCTATACCAAAATAACAAAGGAAAAAGGAGGATATCTTAAGAACTGAATAAAAGTCGAATAATATTTCTTGTGGTTGCCATAACCGATATTTACTGAAGAAACAACACGCCACTTCAGTGGCTACTACCCCCTTCTACAGCCACATCTATTCTATGCACACAGGAAACAAATGATCAAAGAATTGTAGTCAATTCTACAAGATAATAGAAAAAATAAACGCTAAAGATAATTATTTATGGTCCTGTGTTGTTTGCTTTTACACTTGAAAAAGTGCAACACATTTTGTACGTTAAGAAAAAAGTGTCCAATGATATGACCAGTAAACTCGTCTGACATCAAGAAAAATCTTCATGAAATGCATGTTCACACGTAAAACTATGCAAAAGTGTTCGGCTTAAGTTACATCTATGAAGGTTTAAGAAAAGATTTATCCAACCTTGATTAGCTCTGCTCTTCTTTCAGGATCAATCCCACCTACACCAAATATCATTTTTTCTGCAGAAACGTCCATCTGTATTGGAACCTCAAAACCTGCAAAAGCAACATCTCGCCTCCACTGTGCCCCCAACCCCCAGCCCCCCAAATATAGATGGAATCAATTACTGTAAGTTAACAATTTGATATATACTAAAAATGAATAATCGCAATATAAAATTTCTGTTCTTCTAAGCAATCTCTCCCATCCCTTCTTCATTCTCTCTTTGTCTGTGTTTGTAGACATAGTGAGACAACTCATAAATTCATAACGTTTATATATAAAGCGCGAGTTCTCAACTTCTCATAGGATATGGAGTTCACCATTTCGTTTGTTGGATGTGAAGCTCTTATTATACTAACCTATATGCCAAATTATATATATGAATTGGACGTTAATAAATATCCAAGGAAATAGTAGATAGTTTTATATGTTCGAAAGCCGCATTAATTTTAAATATGTCGTTACTCGTTAGAATACGCCACTTCCCACATGTCATCTAATTTTAAGAGTAAGATCAACATGATCTAAACGTGAATCCAAAGATGGGTCTTGTCATCTGAAAAAAAAAATTCAAAGAAGTAAAATCGGTTTATTTTCAGAATTGTTGATTGACCCTGATCCTAGCACGCAGAAAATCATAATGGGATTCTAAAGCTCCTTTTTGGTAGTTGAAAAGGAGATAGACAGAGATGTAAAAGTACCAACCTCTCCACCAAGGTAACACAGATCACCAGAAGATACTAAAGTGGTGTCATGAAAAGCTGATCTTCCAAGTACACGAACCATGTCTGGTTCAACCAGGTGCTTCCCTCCTAATATCTTGAGGATGGTGGTCTTGCCTATCAAAATCAAACAAAAAACTGTAATCAGAAAACAAACAAGACTTATTTTTTGAAGATGCAAATGCGAGTATTAGTGAAGCATAAAATTTAAGGGACAACGGAAAAAGACCCATCATGAAATATGGTTCACTCATCAACACTTCCTTTGGCTGCAATTGCTAAGAATAAACAAAATAAAGCTCCCAAATTATCTTGGTTTGTTCCATTTTCCCAACAACAGAATCTAAAAAATTTCTTATTATCTTGTTTCTGTGTTTCAGTTGTGTATTTTGTCACAACCCAATTGGGAAATGAAACCTATTCCAGCCGCAGGATTCCACATAATATCTAATTGGATTGAGTTTCGAACTGGGAACACCACAAAATGAATGATTTTGATTGCTTTTATTTCGAGATTGGAACAGAAAATGAACGAACCAGCGCCATTAGATCCGACGAGAAGGCAGCGATCGGAGGAATTGAGGGTGAGAGAGAAGTCTTGAATGAGAGGAGTGGAACCCGGGGGAGGATGGCCGTCGATACCAGGGTATGTAAACCTCAGATCTTTTATCTCAATCGTTGCCTCTGAATTCCCATCAACACCCATTTTGTTTTTCCTATATCAAGATTCAACAACAAAAACTGAAAAAGAGGCTTGGTGTAACAAAACTCTTCACTTTGTGACTACAGACACAGGAATTTGAGATTTTTAAAGATACCCGGTGAGGTGAGGTGAGGAGAGGAGTTAGGGAACTGGGGAGGGGGAAGCGTGGCAATGTTTCCGTCACTCGCACTCACGCTCACGACGTTACCATTACCGTTACCACCAGGTCACCACCTACCACATAGGTGGAGTAAAAGAGACGAAAAAGAAAAAGAAAAAACACAAAACTTGGGCAAAGGAAGCCCACTTACCTCACTTGAAAGTTGAACGTCTCATGCATTGGGTCATATTTATTTATTTTTGGTTATTGGGTCGTCTGGTTTTGGAAGGCGAGAGCCCAAAGCACAAACTGAAGCAAGAAAATACACACTGCTGGATCTCATCTCACAAAAGAAATATCGTCAGTCATTTCACCCCTCAGCTCGTTAGGAACACAACGGAGAGGGTGAGAATTCAGAAAGGAATTTCTACTGTAATCGCATAATGTATGGGTTGAACTTGCTGAATTTTTTTAATTTGTGATCCCATAGTCATAGGAAACAATTAGAAAGTAGGGGTTGAACTTCCTTATTTTGCTATTGTAATCGCATAAAGTGCCAGGAAACAATTATATAATTTATTTTATTTTATTTTTTCATCATCTATTTGTCTTATAACTTTTTTATAGCCTCTTTTTTTCTTGTTCGTATATATAGTGGTATATGAGATTTAGTGAGTATTTATTCAGGAGTTTGGCGTGCAAATATTATACCACAAGTATCTTAGATGTTTGGGCAAGATGTCAATGTTTAGTATATGAGGTAGAGATACAATTTCAGATAATATCCACAAGATGGTCATCAGGCCAAGATGCTAGAGAGTCTCTCTAACAAATTAGCCGTTATAGACCTTTTCAACATCAATTTTGCCCCTTCTTCCCTTTTTCTAATGGTTATAGAATGGATAACTTGCTTTGCAAATGACCATTTAGCTAAAAGACTGATATAATTGAAACAAAGAACAAAAAAACTAATCGTTGATGTGGACAAAAGGAAAGAAAAGAAAATTCATCGTTGTTGTGGCATAATCCAACAAAATTTATAGAAAGGCGAGCATTATAGAATATTGAAAATTTAGCGTTAAAATCATTTTGATTGCATTGTTTAGTCTGTAGAAGTCGACCATTGGACCGAATACTGTACACAGTAATGAAGGGTACGTATATAGGGTATTGGTACGATGAATCGGCGTGGGCAAACTCCAATCCTCACCGCTACAGCGCATATATGCTTTATCGTGGAAATTAAAGAGAACATAAACAACGAAGGAAAAAAGAAAACATACTAATACACAAGCACATATTCTAAAATAAAAATATCCATTTATAAAATTAAAGATATTCATATTCACAACTCCGCAAGGGCATAATCAAGGGAAAATAAAAGAAAACGGACACATAAAAAAGGTCCTCTTAAATCCCAATGACAAAAAACTTAATGATGTATGACTCCCTATACTGGAAGACGAGACAAAACAAAGGAAAAATATGACCATATGTGTATGTACTTTGGTCACAGACTTTATTTCTGAAGATAAGCAAGCACACTAGGCGGCGGATGGGGCGGGGACGAACTTGACGCCACCAGCCTCCAAAAGCGCCGCTGTGAACCGATCCACATTGAGGGGATTGTTGTAGTCCAAAGTCTCATCCTCATATATGTCCCACCACTTCTTCACCAGCATCTTGATATCTTCCCTGTCCATGTTCTCCTCCTTGCCGGTGTACCTCCAAGGCTTTGAACCCTGAAACACCAACGTAACAAAATTTGAGCCACCAGTGAAAGTTCATATATAACGGGAACTAAATTGGTCATTGGTATTGTTTCAAACAGTTTTACTGAACACTCACAGCAGCACAGTAGTGAACCACTTTGGCTTTGTCAAGCTCAACATTCTCAGGGTGACGCCACATCATGGCCAGCACAAGATTGTAAACATTTGGTATGGGCTTGTATTTGTCCTTGAAGTACATGTTCAGAAAGTCCTGCAAAACATAAATCCAAATATACAATTACGCTTAACCTACTGGTGTTTTTTTTCTAGTAGCAGCTATATATACAGAGCAAACGATCAAGTAAGTACCTGCTCAGCAAAGGAGGTGGGCTTGGTGACTTGGAGTGTTTCAAGGAGGTCACGGTAGGTGGCCAGATTAGGCTCATAAACAAACATCCCAGCATTGAAATAGAGAGGAGGCTTGGGGCCAAAATCAGAGGGCCACTGAACCTTATCAGGGCACTGCTGGCAGTAACCGATCTGATACTGCGGGGTGTGGCCCCAAGTACGCTCGCAGAAACAGTCCATCACCGCATAGAAATAATTATTAGGCAGGTCGAAAAGGTGGTCGATGTTCTCAAAAACTTGGATGTCACCGTCAAGGTAGATCATCTTGCTGTACTCCACGAACTGCAAGATTTTTCAATCACAAGAGACAAAAAACCATATCAGAATCTCCCATAAAACAAAAAGACAAATCATGCATACAATAGGGTATGTAAAAAGTGGAAACATATTAATCTTGGATGTTTCCATTTTGAATTTGCAAAAATGGTATTTCAGTGAAAGGCTGAATAAAACATAAAATGAAATATTCATTTCATTTTTACAAGGGACTAATTATAAAATTGTTTCCCTGATACTAGACAGTCCACTAGCGCAAAACAACATAAATGATGTCAAATTCCGAACCTTCTCAAAAGTAATCAGTAGGAAGAAGACCACTACAACGTGTAAGACATGCAATGCAAAACAACAAAATGCATACAGAAAAACATATATACCTCCCAAATACGTAGCTTGGAGTAATTGATTACATAATAGGCCATGGCAAACTGGGTTTGGTTCTCCGGCGGGTAGACTGGCTCAATCTCTCTAACGATGCAACCTTGCGAGGTCAGAATCTTCCGGTGCTCCTCAGGAACATCGGGCAAGACAGCAACCACCAGAGGGTAGATGCTCTTGACCTTCCTCAGACCTTTGGCCAAGCCCACAACACCCTTGACATAGTCACCGTTCCCAGCCAGGAAAGTGACGAAGGCACGGCCATGCTCGCCAGCAGCCTTGGCTTGAGCGGCGGTGGCAGTGGCTGGAGCAGTGGTGATATCAGGGGCCATGATCCCAGGGAGTGTTTGGTTGAAAAGAAAGGGGATTTTCAAAGGAAAAGGAGGAAGAAAAGGAATGGTTTAGATAAGAATAGTTGGATTTGGAAGACAAAGAACACTTCGAAAAGATTGTAAAGAGACTGACTTACTAAGATCTTGGTTTGCTGTGATGGTGAGAGAAATGGCATGGCTGCTTATATAGAACTTTGGAGGGTATTATCGCCATTACATATTTAACAGATTGGCCCACTCACCATTTTATCCAACGGTTAAAGAGATGATATTGGAAACTTGGAACCACGCGGTGGCAAATAGTCTTTCATTGATTAATTAATTAAAGAATTGATTAATTTATATTTAATCATTTTGGTCCCCTATAACATTGGAGAATTCCAAAATTCAATGTTAGAATTGATAGTGCTACTGCTATTACATTAACATGCGTGTGGAAGATATATTATATAGTATGTTTGTTTTACATTTCCATCGAACATGCTAATAATAGTTAGAAATATATAGATAATAAGTAGGTTTAAAAACCACATATCTGATTGATTAATGTTAATTATATTGATTGATTGATATTAATTATCATTTAATATAATGGTTAGAAATATAGATAATAAGTAGGTTTAAAAACCATATATTTGACTGATTAATGTCAATTATATTGATGGATTGGTATTGATTATTATTTTCTTTAAGGATGAGTATCTTTAAACTATTTGGGTGTAGTTGATCTTTACTTAGAGTGTCGGTTGGTTTTGAATCCTACATTACAAATAAAATTTGTGCACGTAAAGTTTAGTTTATCAATTAAATCACATCTCATAATTATTGATTATCATTTTTTTATCATCTAAATGAACAATATCATTTATAATAAGTTTCCAACTTAGCGAACAAATTATGAAATTGAAAGTTAAAATTTAATAACATTTATGATGCATGTATTATAAATGATGACAATTTGAAAGAAAAAATTTGTTAGAGACAGATGTTACACATATATTGTGCCACTTATTAGAATTTGATAGAAAACAGTGTTACACTATAATAATGTCACTTGTCAAAATCTCATGAACCAAGACTTTATATATTATATTGATGGTTATGGTGAATACACATTTTTGTATATTATATTAATTTTAAAATTTTTATAATTTAATATTATAATAATGACATGTTAATTATATAAGAGAAGTGATTAATACCGTCATTAATAATGCCACTTATCAGAATTTTACAATTCAATGGAGCTTAGAAATTTTTTAATTTTATAAGTATAATTAAAATATGTGACTTTTTACGCTCATGATTTATGAGCTTGAAATAAATATAACAAAAAAATGTGGATATTGCAATTCACATATCATACCAAAAAATTTATTCATTTTGATTATATTTAAAAATAAATAAATAATGTAAATCTAAATAATTATAATTTAGGAACATTAATCAAAATCGTTATGTATATTTTTCTTTTAAAAACATGAATCAAAGTGGTTGATGGATGCCATTAATTCTTTTATACGAATCAAAACTTAAAAACAAACAATAATATTATGACGTATTTTATTAATAATTTTATATTAATAACTTTAAAAGTTGAACCAGTACTCCTATAATTAAGATGTAAAGATATAAGAGCCTAATGTTTTTTAGCTCCCCCATCAAAAGTGTTGAGCGTTTGAAGATAAAAATATTATTGTATTTATTTAGTCAGCGCCTCTTTAAGATTTGTGGGCTTAATATTTTAAACCATAATATTTATAATAAGTGCAGTCTCTTACGGGACGTTTGGTTCAAGATTTGAAAAAATATTCTCAGAAATAGCATGCCCAGGAATGATATTCCCAGGAATGGTATTCTCAGGAATGATGATTACTACGTTTGGTTAACTAAAACCTTTTCCGGGAATGACTTCAACCGTCGGCGACAGTAGCCGATGTCGTCTTTAATCGTCAACCTCTGGAAGCGGCAGATGTGGCTGGATTCCGGTGACTAGGGCGGTGGCTTAAGTCGTCGAATTCTGGTGACCGGTATGGTGGCTAAAGTCGTCAATCATTGTTAGTCGCCGCTGGCTTGCGGTGGCTAAATTTCGGTGACTATCACGGAGGCTGAAGTTTCCGGCCATCGTCAATTGGAGGCGGTGACAGAGGTAGCTGAATTCCGGTGATTGACCGTCGTGAATAGTGGTCGATGGTGGCCACCGGCAATGATATGACGGTTGTTGGTTAATGACATGTCAATAGAATGGTAGATATTTTGGACATTTCACATAGCAAAAATATTCCCATGGCATGGGAATGTTGCAAACCCACCTCCCCATGGTAATGAAAGTGTGGGAATGTTGGTTAAAAATCATTCCCGGGAATCATTTTATGATGGGAATGTTTTTTCAAAACTTGTACCAAACATGGGAATCTAACATTCCCATGTAAGGATTCCCAGGAATGAAAAAACAATCCGCGAACCAAACGCTAAGTTAATGCTTGATGTGGTTTTAAGAAACTATACAAAAATAAAGTTGCATCATTACCATTAGTTATAATTTTTAGCCTAATAATAAATGTTTAATTTAACAAATAGTATCAAAACAAAGTCATGAACTTAAATTCTCCAAGTGACACTATGAGAGATTATTAGCTTTATTTGGTTTGTGTCTCTTTTAAAATTTGTGAATTTAACATCTTAACTCATGTTACATGTAATGGATACAACTTCTACTTGATGTAACTCTAAAAAACTATAAAAAAAAATTACACATTTACCATTAATTATAACTTTTGACTTAATGATAATAATTTCTTGATGCAACATATATATATATATATATATATATATATATATATATATATATATATATATATATATCTCTCTTACTGGTTATAACGTTTTGTTTCCTAACGAGATCAGAGATCATACCAAAACCCCTCAATGTTTGACTATGAAATTTGAACCCCTCAATGTTTGACTATGAAATTTGTGGCAGAACAAATAATATAATCAATAATTAGTTTGCTTTTGTTTATTTTTATTTACATTTGTATTCTTTTATAGCAAATAGTAACTGTGTCGTCTATTTGGGTTTATTTTGAGATTAAAAAAAATCTAAAATAACATTTTGAAAATGACTTTAAAATTGGTAAATTTTAAATTTGTGATGATACATATAGCCACATTCAATATCCGTTCTTTACACTAAATTAACCTATCTCCTAGCTAATATATTTTTATTAATTTGACGTTATAGTTTTAGCTTTTTTAAGGCATTAAATTAAGTAAAGTGATAAAAAGCAAGTATAGAATATTCATTTTCAGGTTAACTGCCACCGCCCCAGCAGCAGCAAGTATCATCACCGACTCGCTGAAATCCCCACGAAACTCATCCGGTAGTGAGGCACGTTGACCGTTACAAGACACATGGCTTTCTATCAAACGGATGTTATTTAACTCTGTTTTCTAGTGGGATACTGGGGTCCATAAAATCTATTGCGTGTGAAATGCGAGGTTACATAGGCCCTATTTTATGGGACAAATATCAGCATCGAAGTTGAATAGAGAGGGTGGTAAAGCCACCTGGCGATTACTGTACCTTTATAGGACCAACGGTGGCATGGCCCATAGACGTTTTCTGGTTTAGTTAGTTGGTCCAAAATCATGACCAAATTCAAATTTAATAAGAGGCAGTAATAGGAATAGGATAATGAAGTGAAATATAACGTAGTATATTGTTTTCGGATAATGTTGTGGCCTTTTGACTGCACCGACCATATCTAGCTTTGGAAAATTGATGTTGATCTTTGAGGTCAAAATTTGAAGTTGTACTAGTCGTTTCTGAGATTGTAAGGTTAAGTTGAGCCTATAGACTAACTAAATAAAATAAGAGGGGAAAAAACGACTATTTAGGCAAAAGAAATTGACTGGCAGCAAGTAGGAAACATCCCCCTTTGAGAATATTCCCTCATATTCCGGATTCCTTTATTTGTTTTTATTCAATTTCCTCATATTTTTGGGTTCCTTTTATTATTACTATTTATTTATTTTAATTAAGAATCTTCCATGGCAAATAAAAAGCAGTCAGAACTTTCAGGAAATTTCCTTCTTTTATTTCCTTAATTTGTGCCGTTAAATAAGAATTTCCTTTTTATTACAAAAAATAAAAATTCCCTTTGTTGATTTGTACCCAAATAATATAGCATCTTTCTGTGATATAGGAGTGATTCGGGGAAATTAATTCCCCCAATCAATATTTTCTTTTTGGTGGGAAAAACTAAAAAAGCAAGATTTTCTTTATCCTCTCGATAATATCATATGTAACTTCTTTTTTCTTTTCTGGGGATCTCAGATCTGCAATGTAATTTAATTTAGAATTTAAAGATATAATCGAGATAAGTCAAGGTGACACCGACACTGGAAACTGATATAATCTGGAACTTTCCCTCTTTGTTTTTTAATTCCCCCCCCCCCCCCTTCTCTCTCTCAAAACAATGGACCTTTGTTGTGGTGCCTAAAAAATGAGCTTCGAACGGTCATGTATCTGCTAGTGGACTTCGACTCTGGGCTTTTTTGCTCAACCCGCCTAACTCTTTGTAGATTAATGGGCTCCTCAAGGACGACAACTGCCCACCTAGGCTTCTGTAAAAGATGTGTAGACTTTTGTTAACTCGTTGGCCCAAAAAACACTATTATACTAAACATATTGTTTCGTCATTATATGGATATACGTGGATGAACAATTTGATTATTCAATAATTTAAAAGCTTAAACTATTAATTCTTCCATATGCATAATTTGGTCTTTAAATCATACATGCTAAAGACTAACTTTTTGTATCAATTTGGCTGTATAGGACTTAGGACCATCCACAACCTAAACACACATCTTACTAGGAAACTTTGAATCCCATGCGAGTCAACTCAGAAGGTCTTTATATATATATATATATATATAAAATAAATTTTTATTCCCCCGGAAAAATGAGCTTACGTGAAATAGAGAAGAAAAAATTGCAATTAGACGAAAGTTTGGAGAAATTTTCGTACTATTAAGCAAGAAAAGAAAAAAAAGAAGGCCCCGTGGTTGAGCATTTCATCTTGAAAGTTAATAGAGATTCCTGAGTGGAATAGCTTGTGTAAGTCTTTAATGATTAATGGAAAAAAATGTTATATTTGTTTTGGGAGCTGATGTTTAGACCTCTGGCTCCCTGTAGCCTTTTTCTCCGCAATTCATTCATAATCCAGTAGAGAGATTCTTTTAAAGCCTTTGTGCATTGAACTCGTTCTTTTGACTAATAGAAATCTACTGCGCGTTCAAGTTTGGATGCACAATTTTCTTTTTTCCTTCAGCAAAATAAACTGAAGACGAAAACATTCTTTTTTTCAAAAAATTATTGAATGAAAAACTCATAACAATATGTGACAAATTTTACTGATGACATTGTAGCAAACCCAAAAAGCTTCTTTAATTCTATGTTAAATAGTGAAAATTGAAAGAGGAGGAATCATACACTAACAAGACTCTTGCCAAGAATTATGTCTCTCATTATATTAAAATCACGTAATTCTTTTAAAAATGGTTATTAGTTGATTGATTTTAATTAAAAAAAAATTAAAATTGATTTAATGGATAAAATTAAAAAAAATAAAAATTCATTAAAAAGATTAAAAAATAAAATAAAACCAAGTAATTAACATATAGAACCTAGTGTTAAAAGTAAAAATGATTAACATCAAGTAAAAATAAAAATATTCAAATATGATACAAGCAAAAATAATTAACACTAAATAAATACATTTAAATATAATGCAATAATATCAGATAATTAAACAAACAAATAAAACAATAAATAAATAATAATAATCAAGAAAGTGGAACATGTACTAACTAACACAAAAGAGATTTGAAAATTTGTTTTCTTTATTATTTTTTATTTTTATTCAGCCTATTCACTTAGTCTCATCTTTTTAAGTTTTTTTTATTTCTTATTTATCTAGAAGGAAAAAGTCCTAACCCAATAAAAAAATATTCTTTTTTTTGTCTCACATGGTATTCCTTCAGTTGAAAAATAAGAAACTAATCTATCAGGGTATTGTCAAGCGTCATAAGCAATAACCTCTCTCAATAACATTTTTTCCATACATACTACCCCAATGATCAAATTAGGACAAGATGCTTCAGAAGTTCGAACCCTTTTTCACTCGGACTAATGCTAGTTGGTCATAAAAAATAAAAATAAAAACACCCTTAATATATCTGTTTTAAGATGTTGCTTTAAGCTAATTATGTAAATTTAATAACTTAAACGATATTTATTTTACCACTAAACAAAAAGGAAATTAAACAAAAAAAAAACAAATGAAAATTTACAAATTATAAAAGAAACTAAATTACGAAAATTTACAAGTTTGACTTGACTTGCGTGTCTATGTATCTCCTGGTGTAATGAGATATTCAAAGCTACATAATTCTTTAAAAAATAATTGTGTGTTAGTTAATTTTAATTTTAAAAAAAGTGATTTGAATTTATTAATTAAAAAATAATTATTTTGATTAATTTTTTGTATAAACTAAGACGTTACAAAAAAAAAAAAACCTGGCCCACTAACCAATCAGATAAAACCTACATCTTACAAAACTAAGCCCAACTAAGAGATAAAAACAAACCTAACCCACTAAAACCACTTAAATCATTAATCCTAAACTAGACAAAAATAAAAAAAAAGAAACATAAGAAGGGGCCAGACTATCGCAGGTACAGGGACCGTGTGCGTGGGGAGAAACTGTTGTCGGGTACTGGAGGTGGCGTGGTGATGCGTCTTGATGGTCGGGTGGCTGAGTGCAGGTGAGTGTGATGATGGTGGCTATACGTTGGATGATCTGGGAGTTTCAGGCTTCTGTGCAAGTCATGGGTTTCGGTTTGGTGAGGGAAATGGAATGGGGATGCTGTATGAGTGGCTGCGGGTTGGACATGGGTGCGATTCGGTTATGCACTGCTTCTAGCATGGGGGTCTCTCTTTGGATGGTGCTTGAGCAGAGTTCTTGGGCGTCACTGCAGGCTTTGGTTCTGGGTTGAGTGCTAGCCTGTTGGAGGTGAGGTGTTCGCATGGTGGGTTACTGCTGGTGTGTAGAAGGGGAATGGTTAATGGTGACTGGTTTGCGTGGTTCTGATCATTGTGTTTGCTTGTGGGGTGGTTGTTTGGATGAAGAAATTAGGGTTTTGAGATGGCTATGCGGGGTGTGATGATGCACAAAGGGTCTTGGTTGTGGATTGCAGAGAATCTCAGTTGCTGTTTCAGGGGTGTGTTTGAGTGGGTCTTTCATGGTGCTACTGAGCTTGCTGCAGGGGTTTCAATTTGGCTCTGCTTGGGCGTGTGGATGCTGCTTGATGAGTGGCTCGGTGGTTGTGCTGCGTTGCGTCGAATGTGTGCAGGTGAGTGGGTGTGTTGCGGTTGTGTTGGGCTACTGTGCAAGGCTGTTGAATCGGATTTGGCTGCTATCTCATGTAAGCTTGGTGCTGTTTCGGAGATGTTGAGATGGGTTGCAGGCAGCCAGAAACTGAATGAGAGGGGCCAAGACTGTGGGGTCAACAGAAAATATATATAAATGATAAAATAAACCAATAAAATCACATAAAAACATTCAAAAAAATTTTAAAAATTGCAAACTTGAGGGGGTCATGGCATCCTTTGCCCCCTTCCCTCCGCCTATGGTTGCAGGGTATATGGTGCTTAGCTGTAGTTGAGTTACAGAATTTTGCATTCAAACTTGAGGGAACTTAGCAAGTAAAGACTCTTAATGCAGTGAAAAATTGCTAGCCTGCTATGCAGAAGCATGACATAGAAGAAGAAGAAGAAGAAATACAGTTTCATATTGATCCCATGCAACTTGCTAAACATTTCAGAGATAGTTGGAGTGAGCTTATCTCTCCTCCAGCAAACTCTGAATAAAATCTCTTTTCTTCTCTTGATGAAAACCAAAACCCAGCTCTTAATCTCCTGCTCTTTTTCCGCTCGGTTTCTCCCCTTAGAATTTTTTAGAAGAAAAAACAAAAGACGCCTTCTCCTTTCAGATCCTTCCTTTTTTCTCTTTTTTTTCCGGATCATATCACCCTCTCACCCAAGGATATTCCCTTGTTGGTACAAGGGTAGCTGGCAAAGGACAGCCACCTCTCCAGGTTGTACGAGTCTGCAAGACCTTCAACTAGACCGAATTCAGGTTCCCACCCAAGCACACTCTTTGCCTTCTCAACTGATGCAAAGAAGCTGCACAGTAAAGAAAATCTCAATAACATTCATCATAATTTCATAAACGGCAAAAGAGCAATTATTTTCTTTTGATGTTTTTTTGTGGGGAAAGGGGTGTCCCAAACCATATCACCATGCTGAGTGTACAAATATTAGATTGTTTCCATATATCATTAGGATACTGTATTGATGCAAATTATTTATAAATTTATAAATTAGCAAATTTACAATCATCCCCCGCCCAACCCCTTTTCTTATTGGTATCAGATTTGTGTGACCGTTTTACCTGGTCCCGAAATGGAAACGACTTCTTTTTCCCAAAATCAAACTCTTTAGGGTCGTAGTGAATGATCTCTGGCTTCGGGAACCCACCGGCCTGAAAAATGCGAAAACAAATGAAAACTATGATACTAACGACACGTTTGGTTGGATTGTTTTTTCATATTTTGAAATCTTTACGTGGGAATATTAGATTTTCATGTTTGGTGCAAGTTTTGAAAAAATATTCTTATCCAAAAATGATTCTCGGGAATGATTTTTAATCAACATTCCCACACTTTCATTTCCATGGAGATGTGAGTTTGCAACATTCCCATGCCATGGGAATATTTTTCCTATATGAAATGTCCAAAATATATATCATTCAATCGTCATGTCATTAATCAAAAATTACCAGTCTGTCATATCATTGTTGGTGACCGCCATCGGCCACCACTGACCACCATCCGCAGCAGCCAATCATCGGAATCCGGCCACCGTTACCTAGTCAGTTGAAGGTGGTCGGCAACTTCAGTTACTATGCCGATCACTGAAATTCGACCACCCCTGCCGCCGTCGGCGACTTCGACCATCGTGCTAATCACCGGAATTTAGCCACCGCAAGTCAGCGGCGACGACTGACAATGACTGATGACTTTAGTCATCACACCAGTAATCGAAATTCGACGACTTCAGCCACCGCTCTGGTCATGGAAATCCAGCCACCCCTGCTGCCGCCAAAGGTTAACAGTTGCAGGCAACTTCAGCTGTTGCCGCTGGCGGTTAGAGTCATTCATGGAAAAATTTCAGTTAACCAAACGTGGTAATTATCATTCGTGGGAATACCATTCCTGGGAATATCATTTTTGAGCATGCTATTCCTGAGAATGTTTTTCCAAACCTTAAACCAAACGCATCCTAAAATACTTGACCTTTTAAGTCAAAACGCAAGACATGATTAAGGAATTTTTCCATTCTTGTGTGTCACTTTAAATATGATCTGTTATAAACTGCTTACCTCGGCACATGCTCTTGCTAATCCATCAAACATGACATACTTGTCTCCTTAGATGTGAATACTTGCTTGCTGGCCTTATCATTGCCAAGAAACTGAACAAAAGGCTCTTGCCAAATCCTGTCATAGGTAGACCATGTTTCAGCCAGAATCACAATTGCCATAAATTTACATACTGACATATTAATTTCATTCCTAGGAGAAAAAAATTAAAAATATTGAATGAAGTAATAGAGAGAAGGAAAGAAGCTTGAATAAAAAAATTCTGCTTCTAAGTCTTCAAATTACACAATGGAGCATAGTAGGCATGATAAAAACTCTGGCAGCAAATTGAATATGATCAGCTAAAGGAGAAAAGCCATTACACCCTGAATTAGTTCAAGATACACCCAAAACACAGTAACAATTGCTTGTTTTTACCTTAACATGACCAAGTTGTGTTGTCTGTATCCCTGAGTTGGGAATGGGAATTGGGCGACCGGCTTTCAATCTGTGGAAGAACCACTCTTCAACAGGGTTGTAGTTCAAGGGTCCGTAGATGTAGACTGGCCTTAGAGAAGTCGAATTAACACCCTTCGATTCCAGCAAGCTCTCTGTCTCAAGCTTTCCCTTGTGCCTGCTCTTTGGATCAAATGCATCAGCCTATCACCAGACCCCAAAAAGTTTATAGATAAATGAAATTAATTATATTGGAAGGCGGGAAATGTTATATATATATATATAATAAAGAAAAATCTTCAGTTCTTATTTACCTACTGGCACTATATTAGTATATTGTTGTGAAAAAATATTATAAAATTGACATAACACTGCGTAAAACACTATGTATGAGTATGTGCTTATTTTCATCTATAGGTTTTAAGAAAATGTTCAGGCCCCAAACAATTGCATCTCTGAAATCACTGAATGAAAGGAGAATACAACAAGTAAACTGACCTCAGTGAGGTAATAGATCAGATTTGAGATAGGCACCAGCAGAAGAGCAGTAAATGAACCTGACATTTAGAACCCAAATTCAATTATAAACAAAAAGGAGGCATATTACATATATATCCACAGAGACTTTTTCTTCATCCGTAATTAGAATTTTGTAATTTATGCATTTATGAACCTAAGATCTATGACAATCTTACAGAAGTCTTTCCTTTATAAATAGACTAACCCTACCCTTGTCCCCATTAACTTTTATTCCTCTTTAGCTTACTTTAACTAAAAATGACAAGCCATTTCATATTGATCTTCATCCATATGTCAGAAGTCCAAGCCATCAAACCCACTATTCTTATTTCATCAACTAATAGAATTTCCAATTTCTACAGATCATAGCAAATGAAGGGCAGGAGAGAACAGGTCCTAGCTTCATATAAGATTCCAAACTTTTTTCTTGATGAGATGAGAATTGGAGAATACTGCACATTTTACAAATGGTTTTCTGTATTTGTTGAGTTGCATACTGAATATGAGAATTGTGTGAAAATAACAAATTTTTGAAATTTCAGGTTTTTTTAAAGTGTAATCAAATTCATTCTTAAAATGAATTAACTAGATAACTCATTAAATAATGAACAGTTCAATGACAATTCGTGTTTATAGTTGATTAGACTTCTAGGATACATCAAAGACTAGTAGAGCTTACTGTTCCAGATTCTGCAGAGCATCCAGTATGGGCTCAATTTCGTCTGCCTCTCGTCCTGAAACATATGCCAATGAATCATTATTTGAATCTAAAGAGTAAGATATATGCGTGAAACTAATTATTAGTATGAAAGTATATATTATTATATATAATAATTTCTCCTCCACTTCTACTTCAACAGGCATAGTAACAAAGACAGAAACCTTCACAATTGACATGTCAGGCCATCATGAGGTTCGGCTATGCAACAGTAGAAGTCCAGCCCATAGTACTTTTTTTGGATGTTCTCTCACATGTTTTGTCATAGCGGACAGAGGTTGTTGTTTTAGCCATTTGGACTGCAACAAGAGTTCGTAAATTATTAAATTTAAGTAAAGCCCAATTCAGCCCAGATTCCTTTTGGAAAAAAATAAATCAAATATGACAAGAAAAATGGCCCAACAAGAAAAGTCACAAAACTGCCCCACAAAGTCATTAATTCGAAATAGTGTCTAACTCCAACAATTCAACGGGTTAATGCAATTTTACTCACAAATCAGGGGCATCCTCACTTTAGTTTGGTCTGAAAGAGTTAGCAAGCAGGGAGCGAGGGCAGGGTGAGCAGGGAAGAAGGGGTGGGGTGTAAGATCTGTTATGCTCCGTCGCGTCGCTTGTAACTTAACTTAGAAGCTTCAATCCTTCTATTCGCGAGAAATATTACCGAAGCTGCCTCTGACGGATGGATCCCAACCAGGTAAAGTCAACTCAACTAGCTCCTTCTCAATTTTCTACTTTTTCTTCATTCCATTCTTTTGAGTTTCCGATGCAACTGTTTCTCCGGGGTCATGTTTGTTTACAATATGCTTATGCGTAATTACTAGATCTGGTTGGTTTGCGAGTGTTAGCTATATATATACAGGTAACTAGGTTGCTTCTTTGAATTTTCCTTCTTTTGGTTGTGAGAATCTGAGAAAGAACGGAGATTCAATTTTATTTTTTTTAAATTTTGAGTAGCATCTCTTTGCGCGCTGAATACTTTAATTTGCTCCGATCTTTCAATATTCTGGTCCACTTTTCCCCCCCTAAGAATCAAATAGAGCCTGGGGAGATTTCTGTGCTGGACTGATACGTTGATGTGCCTTTGAATTTCATCTAATCCAGGCATAGTTGCGCCTATATTTCTATATGAATTAGACTTTGCCGTACTCTTTTCGTCACTGAAAATATGAAGGGAAGGAATAGCAAAGCAAAATGGTCTTGCACTAGAGAGGATGAATGTAGAGAGGGTTCAATTTTGTCTTTAAATGAAACTCAAGTTCTTTCTTAGGCCTTTGATTTGGTTGGAATGCTCATACTTTTGTTTCCTTTTAGATTTATATAATTAATTAAATGTTCCTCCCTGTGCAGCCTGTTGGTGAAAACTACGCCAATCCAAAGACTTGCTTCTTTCATGTTCTCTTCAAGGTTTAGTTTCTCTAGTCATGCTCTTAGCATATCTTTCTATACAAGCCATGTTCACTTCATAAAAGTATTATTTTTTGTATCTGGCAGGCTTCAGCCTTGGCATTTTACATTCTCTCGGCCCTCTTTATTGACAACTTTGTCATCATTTTTGTGGTGACCGTCCTTCTTGCTGCTCTTGATTTTTGGGTAGTCAAGAATGTGAGTGGGCGAATTTTAGTTGGTTTGAGATGGTGGAATGAAATAAATGATCTGGGGGAGAGTGTTTGGAAATTTGAATGTCTTGACCAAGAGGTAGGAATCCCTTGTTTTGATCAGTGGCAGGGTTTAATCTTATTTTTTAAATAATATCTCTATCATGTACTGTCTCTGCTGAATAGCATAAGAATGGGCTCCAAATGCTTTATAGATACTTGTATCTTAAATATGTTGTCTTTTTCCTCCAGTCATTGGCTCGAATGAACAAGAAAGATTCATGGCTTTTCTGGTGGACACTTTACCTTTCGGTAAGAAAATATGGATTGGCTACAGCATGCAATGACATTCCTTTTCTTATGTCCTTATTGTAAAAATGTGGTAATTTGTTGGAAAATTGAATAAGGAGGATACTATACTATATATAGAATATTCTGTCCTGATCAGGCACTTATTGAGATGGTTCATGTGTTGCTTAGGAGTAAACAGTATACTAAATAGTAAATAGGGATTAATTTTCAAAATAGAGTGACCAATTCTCGTAACTTTTGGATCTGGATCTACCATGCGTGTAGTTTAAAAAATAAAAAATAACCTAGCTTAATCATGATCTCTGGTAAATCAGCATAAACAATTGAAGTTTTTATTTGTATTGTTCTACAGGCAATTGCATGGATCGTGCTGGCAATATTCTCACTCATAAGGCTTCAAGCTGATTATCTCCTTGTTGTAGGAGTTTGTTTGACCCTCAGCATTGCAAATATTGTTGGTTTCACCAAATGCAAAAAAGGTGCGCAAGTTTATTGATTATCTTCAAATTTGTGTCTTCTAATATAGCAAAGAGTATTGGTTTAAGTTGGGGGCATTGTCTGGAAATAATGAGATGCTGAAATTTTCAATGCATGACTTTATTTAGTTTATACATTTCAAAATTGCATACTTGGTTTATGCCCATGGGAAGATATTATTGTTATTATCGTTGTTATAATAGTAGAAATAGTCGTACTGGGAATGGTTAAGTAACAAGAAACAATTATTTTGGCACGATAATGTAAATGGTTTGTGAAAAGGAACAAATCCTTGTAATAATACCTCATTTTTTTCTTTTGTGGGATTGGGAACTTTGGGTTTTGTAGTTATTTTTACTTGTTAGATCAATATTTTCTGCATTGCATCTAGTCTAATTGCTCCTGCTTCCCATGAATACATGTTTCATTTTTATTTTTTTTTGGGTAATACATGTTTCATTTTAATGACATGGATATATGTGAAATGTACATGCACTAGGAGTTTCTCTAAGCCTAGTTTCTCTTCACATTTTGAGACTTGTGATTTTACTCAAGCTCTGCCCCTCTCTGCGTCCCCCTCCTACCCAACAGCAAGGATTCCTCTGCATCCCCTACATGAATTTTCTGTTTCATCTAGTACTGCTTTATGTTTCATCTAGTACTGCTTTACATGCCATTCAATGGAAAAACTTCCAATGAATCATGCTAAAACTTCTTAGTTGTCTTTCAGATGCTAAGAAGCAGATTCAACAATTTGCCTCTCAGACAATTGCTTCTCGGTTCTCATCCACCTTACAGTCAGCATTCACTGTCGTCTGAGTATCAAAGATGGAAATGCAAGCTGAACCGTGCATTATTGGAAGTATTTTGGTGTGGTGGATGTTTGTACATGATGATTAGCCAGCATCGGAATGGATTCTGACTACCTATTGAACTTGCAGAGTTACTAAGACAGAAAATGCAAAATTTTGTACCTTCTATATGTAATGGCTTGAGTGCGATTATGATAATCAAAATACATAGCAAAACAATTATTTTCAGGCGTAAATCATGTTTTTCTTGTATTCTTTTGCATCGGAGGTCTAAGATTCATAGTCTGTATTGACTACACAAAATATTTACAGCTCATATGATATTGACTCATGAAAATTGGTGGATAATATGAATAACGATGTTGTATCATCACGAATCACGATTATCTCAGTGACCAAAATATATGTAGAAATTAAATCAAATGCATGTGTTAGAAGGGTATAACCAGAAGAGGAGATACTCTTTAGTCATCGTATTCATCGTAGAGGAAGTTAGTTTAAATGAAATGAAACATTGCGAAATAATTACTTTTATTTAAATTATTTGTTATTTAATTTATTTTAGATGACTTTAATAACAATAGAATTTATTAAATAAATTTTATTCTGATAAGTATTTATATATGTTATTATTAATTTTGGTAAAAAGTTACATTTTTTTTTTTTTGCATTTAAGCTCTTATAGTCTTTTTTTTTTATTAGCTTTCTATTCCAAAAAATTGTATATTTTTTTTATCAAAAGAAATATATAGTTTATAAAAAAAAATATAAGTAAAAAACTAAAGTTAAAAATAAAAATTTATATACATTTACAACTTCTACAGAAAATGAGTCCTGACTTTCTTGCAAAGAAGAGCAAACTAGCTTCTTCTACCCAATAGAAACGACGGTAACATAGTGCAGGATCTTGTTAGATAACCCCTTCATTATAAACTATTCAATTATTATCTTCCCTTTTATCATTGGCTGCTACTTCCAATTTGTTGAGAGGGAGAGAGAGATGTTGCAGTGCATATTTCTTATGTAGGATTCCGGGTAAGATAAAGATAAATATGTAGTGTTGATTTTATTTGCCGGAGGAACCATTTTCACTTGTACCCTTTAGGTTGTAGAAAATTATGCGAATTTACTTTAAATCTGCTCTCAACTTGCTGCTCAATTTCTGATTTCAAGCATTCATTCGACTGCCATTTTAATGTGAATGAATGCTTATTGATCTTTGAGTGGTTGACTCTGAAACTTTGATTCCCTAGAGAGGTAATGCTAGAGAAACAGCTCACTGGGCACCGCGTAGATCGCTCCATATGAGCCTGATTCTGGGAGCAGGCCATTTCCCAAGGTGACTCCTTCGAGGTATTTTCTACAGCTGCATACATACATGCATCACTTAAGTGTCATGATTTCTGGTCTCCTTGGATCCAAAATTTTGTATTTGTTTGGAATTTTCAGATTTATATTCAAAATTTGATTTTTATCTAGCTCCTACTTATAATTTCCCTGTTCTAAATATTTTATAAAATTGTTCATTCTTTGTAGCAACATCCAGTAATTGCCTCTCTTTTCCAAGTTTTTCGCGAGGGAATCACTTTTTTGGCGTGCACTCAACTTGAAATGCCACCATTGATGGGCATTGAGGTATATTTCCAGTTATACATGTGCTTTGCATTGCAAGTTGTAACTCATAATGTAATGGTATATAAACAGTACTGTGTTTACTTTTTTATTTTTATTTTTTTAACTATCTGATTTTTAGCTCCTGTGTAGGGTAGCCGATGTCCTCAATGGTTATCTTGGGGGATTGAACGATGACTTGATTAAAGACAACCTTGTCATTGTATATGAGGTACTTCTCTGAATTACTTTCCTTGCAATCATAACTTCAAGGGATATTACTAGACTTTCTTTATGAGTTGAGGTGTTGCTAGGCTTTCATCTACTGTTCTTCTGCTGGCTGTATAATGTTCATTCTGTAACTGTTCTGCCAAATATCTATGATGGAACTGGCTGCTAACGTAAATATGCTTTCAATTAGCTGTTATGTAGTTAGGAATTGACATCTTCAATCAATGCCATAATACCTTAAGATATGTTTTATTTATTCTCAAATCTGTTGTTTTAACTTACCAATCGACTTTAATTGATCAAGACTCCAATAGCTGATTTATCTCTATAAATTTATGGAAACAAATTGTGAACTTGCTTACTGTGAGGATGGAATATAATCAAAATTTACCTTTGCCTAAACTTCTTTCTGGTCCCTTTCTTGCATTCCCCTTGGAAATTTTTTTCTCTATTAATATAGTTTTCCCCATTGCTATTTGTTGTTTAAATGCAAATTAATCAGTTTATTTTGTTCTTGTAGCTGCTGGATGAGATGATAGACCATGGCTTCCCCTAACTACAGAACCTAATATCCTGCGAGAGATGATAGCTCCACCAAATATTGTTAGCAAAGTCTTGAGCGTTGACTGGCAGCAGTTCCAATGTGAGTGACACCCTTCCAGGTGCCACGGCATCTTGTGTTCCCTGGAGAACAGCAGACCCAAAGTACGCCAACAACGAAATTTATGTAGATCTTGTTGAAGAAATGGATGCAATTATAAACAGGTCTATATGCTCATTCTCATCTTTCACTTCTTAACAATGATAGTTTTACTGGTGTTTCTTTGGTAATTATGGTCTTATCAACTAGAATATTTTGGTGAACAGGACATCTTTTTTGCAAGCTAGGTGAATGGGATATTACTGACTCTGGAAGCTTGAATTTGTGAAACTTTATTTGGTTGAAATTTATTAAGATCATGTTGAGACCTCCTCTTTAGTAGTTTGTATCTTATGGATAATTTCTTTCTTCCTTTATAGTCAGAGCTAAAAGAATTCAGGTCCATTCAGGGATGGAGTTCTGGTGAAATGTGAGATCTATGGTGAAGTTCAAGTAAATTCCCATATCTCAGGTCTTCCTGATTTAACTCTTTCATTTGCAAATCCTTCCATCCTAGATGATGTGATATTCCATCATAGTTTGATTTTGGCCTTGGGAGTCCCATCAAATTCTTTCATTTGTGTCTCCTGATGGACAATTTAAGCTTCTGAGTTGCAGGTACAGTGTCCAGCATTTTGTCGTTGTCTAAATCAGGATTTGAAACTAGCTTGCTGGAAGCTTAGTTTCTTTTAGTTGTGATTTATCATGAACCAAAAATCTGTATGTGAGAAGTCATTTTGGATAAAGATATAATTGTGAATGTTGAATTTTCTCTTTTTACATTCCATTGTATTCCCAATTTGCATTTTGTCTCTCAAAAATTCGATCACTTCACTCTTCAGAGTTAGAAAGTTGAAGAGCACCCCAATATATGTAAAGCCGCAGTTAACTTCAGATGAATAAGAAATGATCCTGGAAAGACAATTGACTCAGTTACTGTTCAGTTTCAGCTTCCTCCTTGCATCTTATCGGCTGATCTGACTTCAAATCATGGAACAGTAGACATCCTTGCTAACAAGGTACCTAATTTGCACGATTATCATGCTTCTAGTAAGCAGCAGTGTTTCTGCTTACAGGTTGTCTACTATAGAAACCAGGGAAAAGTTAAAATAATCAGAGATAAACTTCTTTGCTGTATTTTTGCAATGCAATTTGATTCTTTCTTTATATCTTGTTTTATCAGACATGCACTTGGTCCATTGGTCGGATCCCAAAAGATAAAGCCCCTTCTCTGTATGTAACATTTGTGATTGAAACTGGATTGGAGCGCCTTCATGTCTTCCTCACACTTCAAGTGGGTTTTAGGATCATGGGTGTCGTCCTCTCTGGTCTGCAAATAGATAAACTGGATCTGAAGACTGTACCATACCGTTTGTACAAAGGTTTTCGAGCTCTTACGCGGGCAGGTGAATTTGAAGTCAGGTCATAATTTCGTATTTACCATAAAGTCATCTGTGACTTGTGATGATTTTGGATATGAAATTTTGTTGCGTGTAATAACATTTGTTGGTTTCATTTGTAAAGTAAGTTGATAATGTTTTCTTCTGGTTATAATTTTTTTTAGTGAACCATGTCCTGGTTATCCGACCGAATATGAGATGAAGTCATTCCACGTGTAGTTGAATCCGTGTGTTTTTTGGAAGAATGACTTCCAGATGGATCCAGTCAATTCATGACTTGACGATAGAGAAAAAGATCATTAGAAAACAGATGTCCGTTTGGAAAATAGAAATTGGACTAATATTCTAAGGAACGCAAAATTAAATCCTCATAATAATTACATGAAAAATTTAAATTTTTAATTATCTGATAACATATTATTAAATGATAATATATTAAAAATTATACAGAGAGTATATTAAAATTAAACTCATACTATAAAGAATGGAGTTATATTAATGGCTAATATAGATCAACCAACAAACTAGTAAGTTAATATTCCACACTCCTTTAATGAATTGATGAGCTAGTCATCTTAATCACAATGGAAATTGTAGTTTGTAAAGAGTAACAAATATTTTTATTTGAAATAATATAATAATCTAAATTAACACTACCCCATAATCAATTAATCATATATTTAAAAACTTTCATTTAAAAAGTCATCAAAACATATAAACCTGTGTTTGTTTTGACGTTAGAGTTGAGAAAAAGAGTATTTCCACATATCCCAAGACACTATCACAACACGTTTATAAGAAGGAAAATTATTCATTCTTCTCTCCAACGCCCATTTGCATTGGGGAGAATTTTAACCAAAACAGGCTATAACTCATCCAATTCCCACTTCGAGGTGTCCACGAGGATACAAAAGTAGAAGACAAACAGAATAATCGGACGAGTTTGTTGAGTTTGATCCTGTCCATTATCAATTGGACCAAATCATCTGGATTCCTAGTCAAATAGCATGTACAATTTGTTTAAGTGGCCGTTGTTGCCTGTAGTAATCTTTTTTTATCATTTCCTATTAAGAGCTAAATATGCTCGTCACTCAATTTTTCTTGCTCTTTTCCAACGTGGCTGAAGGTGTCCTTAACACGTGTCATAGTATAGCATTGTCATAGACAAATATGGAAAAGAATCATATTAAATCACATATAAAATCAAACAAAAAAAGAGGATTGGAACGAACAAGATAAGACCAAACCGCAAAAGTGCGATCTGAGTACTACTTTCGGCCGCGCGGTTCAGCACTAGTTGTGAATCGAACATGAGTTCCCACTTCCCGGTGGCAGGTTTTTGGTCACGAAAAGTAGTGGACAACGTCTTTGTTGACCTGTCAATAATAGAAATCTATATCCAACTTTCACTACGCGTGTCACACGTGTCGTGCATATATTTTTAATATAAAATATCATAAAAATGAATTACCAAATATATATATATATCATAAATATGAAAAAATCCATTTTTATCAAATTCTTTTTTATTGATTTAAAATTCATAAAATTGTTTAACCAATTGTTCAATAATTCGTTGGAATATTTTTTTTATTATTAATTACCATTAATTAATATTATTTTATATTTTAATAAAATAGATTGATAATAAATTGATATGAGAAACAATATAAAACTTTAAGTTATTGATTAATTGTTTTGGATTTTTTTATGTTGTTGGGCCAATATAGCGGATAACTATTAGTATATATCTAATCCTACAAGTTCGTAATGTGAAGACTTTAACTAGAGTTAAGACATCATATTATATATACGTTAGGTCTCTTTTTTTATCTATCATCATTGTGAGCTTTATCCATTAAAACTGTATTAAGATTAGAAAATAAAATAAAGACATAGCTCTTGTGGATTCATTGATAGTCTAATGACTAACAAAAATATATTTTTTACTTTTCAAAATTAAGATGTTCTAAATTTATATATTATTTTTAGATTAATCTTACATAATCTTCTTTCGAATCCAAAAATCTGCACCATGTATAGCAAATTGGATAAAGATGTTCGTTGAGAGTTACATAGTACTGCAAGTGCAAACTACAAAGCCTAACTTCGTTGGGACTTAAAGGCAAATGTGGTCTCGGTAATTTTGAATCCATTAACCTTTTTTGTTTTCTTTTTTTGAAGCAACCCAATCAATTTTTTTGGTTAGAAATTAACCCTTTAACCCTAATTTCACCAATTTTATTTTTTATAAAAATAGGATACTATCAGATTATAAGGAAAAAAAACACAATATTTTTGTAGAGGTTTGCCTGTATAAAGATTGATGAGTTCGAAATTTTTTTTGTCTTTTGCTTTGATAACTTAATAATAAAGGATTAAAATCTTAGCTTTATTTAAAGATATTATTATAGTGTGTTAATATACTATAAATTTAAACTACATTGTAAAAGTATCATTTAGTAACTATTAATTAATATATATGCACATCTGGATCTGGATAATTTACCTTAGAAATCTAAGGTAAATAGTTTGCCAAAAGTGAAAAAAGAAGAAATCTTAACAGTGGATTCTCATTCTATGGTGAATAATTAGGATCTTGGTTCCCAAGACAGCATTTTCTCTTCGCCGCAGGCAGCAGCGCCCTACATATAAAAGGCCACCTCCTATCCAGTGACTATTCTTCTTTTCCAAAATTAGAGGCACCGCTTCTAAACTCTCTGCTTACCCTTACTTAGACACAACCGCTATCTCGATTCTCTTACAAGTTACAACAATTCATAGGCCTATGCTAACTTATTCATTCGAAATCCCATTAGCTGTTTCTGTCTTACATATTAATCATTTGTGTTGTCACTCTCTGATTGCGATATTTTAATTTAATTTTTCTTTTGCCATGAACATAATTGCCCTTATTAGCAATTGCGCTATGAAACCCTCTCGTAGGGTTCTCATTGGTTGCAGGAATTCATCGTTTTCTGGGTTCCCACCTGCAAAATGTCACCATACTCTTACCATGGCTAACAATTCGCTGAAATCTCATCACAATCTTGATCACAGCCGTCACTACCCTTTTGGAATATCTGGGTTTCGAAGCATAATGGGTGGTGCACAGAAAGTTTTTGGCTTACCCTCTTCGAATTTTGGCCCGTCCAGGGATGTCTCTGCCATTGCTCGAGTTGCCTTCAAGGTTCGAGATTTCTCAACCTCCATTGAGCCCCGCGTCAATGACAATAATTTTGAGAGGATTTACATACAGGGTGGCATGAATGTGAAGCCATTGGTGGTGGAAAGAGTTGATAAGGATGAGAATGTTGTAAGAGAGGAAGAGTCTGTGTTAGAAGTTAGTGCAGAGAATTCAGGTGGTCTGAATGTATCAGAGGATGTGACTCAGGCCAAGACCAGAGGTGAGGACACAGATATGGAAAAAGAAGCATGGAAGTTGCTGAAGGGCGCGGTTGTGACGTATTGTGGCAGCCCTGTGGGGACTGTGGCAGCAAATGATCCTGCTGACAAGCTACCCTTGAATTATGATCAGGTCTTTATTCGGGATTTTATCCCTTCAGCTCTTGCTTTCTTGCTTAGAGGAGAAAATGAGGTTGTCAAGAACTTTCTTCTTCACAACTTGCAATTGCAGGTAATTTATTTACCCTTTTGGGAGTCACGTAATGATTCATTCCTCTGCTTTTCTCGTCACCATAGATTTTAATTTTTATGCTTCCTAACCTGTAAATGGCTGGCTGACCATCAATGGAATCAAGAGTTAAATAGGTAACCATTTGCAATATATGCTGATGATTAATGGTAAACCCGAGGATTAAATGCTAAATTACAATGGGCTAAGAGGCTTGCAAGAAAGAGCAGTTATTCAAACGGGCTTCAAAATACTGGTGACTACACCTTGCAAGCTTCAGGATTTTTTTTTGTGTGCGTATTGTATGCAGTTGTTTGTTACTGATTAATGTTCATGGATTTACATCACACGGTAATTTTCACAGATCTCTTTACCCATATTCAACCATAAATGTGACTGTATGATCATAATGGATATACGATCTGCTTGCTATTATACTTTCATTTGTCTATCGTCATATGTGAGGAAAATGTGTCGTGGTTCACTGGTTCTCTTTATGCCACCATTTGATTGCCCTTACAAATATGAAACAATTATCTAATTCTCTATCTGTAATCTGTATTTTTGTTTATCCCAAAAGAAAGTGTATTTATGATAACAAAAATCACAAGCGTTTCAAATTTTGTTGTATATTGATGTTTAATATTCTACTCTCTTTTTTCCTATTTAATTGTAACAGAGTTGGGAGAAAACAGTGGACTGCTACAGTCCAGGGCAGGGCTTGATGCCTGCTAGTTTCAAAGTTAGAACTGTAGCTCTTGATGGAGATAAGCTTGAAGAAGTTTTAGATCCTGATTTTGGGGAATCAGCTATTGGTCGTGTTGCACCTGTAGATTCAGGTTAGTATTTGCCAGTTTTTTATAATATGCCAGTAAAAATAATAATGTTTTTGAAAATTGGATGTGCGTTGTAAACAATGGGCATTCTCAAAATATTATATGAGTAACATTACAAAATGACTTTCCCATGCTGTTTCTATGTTTGTTTCTTTGATAGGATTGTGGTGGATCATCTTGTTGCGGGCTTATGGGAAGCTCACTGATGACTACAGCTTGCAAGAAAGGGTGGATGTTCAAACAGGCTTAAAAATGATCCTTAACTTGTGTTTAACCGATGGTTTCGATATGTTTCCTTCTCTGCTAGTCACTGATGGGTCTTGCATGATAGACAGGCGGATGGGTATTCATGGTCACCCCCTTGAGATCCAAGTGAGAGTAACTAAGCTATGTTTTCATTATTCTGTGTTTTGTATTAGGTGCTATATGGAATTATGATTTGGAAATTATGCTGTATCTATGATCTGTTTTACTTAAAATTGAATGATGCTCTATTTTAATCAGTTGCAGTTGCCCTAGTCTAGGGGCATATACTCCTGTTTTTATTTGATATATGTTCATTTCATGTGTATGCTACAAGTGACATAAATGTATATTTGCTAATCATGAGATGAAACCCTGGATTCAGGTGATGTGGTTTCTGAATTCTATCTTTCCATTTGGATTACCTTATATGTGGTAAGTTTTCCTTTACAGGCGTTATTTTACTCAGCTCTTCGCTGCTCCCGTGAGATGCTTGCTGTAAATGATGGATCCAATAATCTCATTAGAGCCATTAACAACAGACTCAGTGCACTGTCATTCCACATTAGAGAATATTATTGGGTGGATATGAAAAAGATGAATGAGATATACAGATATAAAACAGAAGAGTACTCCATGGATGCCACTAACAAGTTCAACATCTATCCAGAACAAATTCCTCTGTGGCTAATGGATTGGATTCCAGAAGAAGGTGGATATATGATTGGGAATCTGCAGCCAGCTCACATGGATTTCAGGTTTTTTACGCTTGGAAATCTTTGGTCTATTGTCTCATCTTTGGGTACCCCGAAACAGAATGAGGCTATTTTAAATCTGATAGAAGCAAAATGGGATGATCTCGTGGGGCATATGCCTCTTAAGATATGTTATCCTGCCTTTGATAATGAAGAATGGCGCATAATTACTGGCAGTGACCCAAAGAATACGTAAGTTCTTTCTGTAATTTTCCTTTCTGTTGTTTGCATATCTGTGAGTACTTCAACGACTTCTTTTTTAATTAAAGAGTACTTCGATGAATTTATGTCTTTGTAGTCAAAATTGTACATCTTAACTGAAACAACATGCTTAACTTGTGCAGCCCTTGGTCATATCACAATGGTGGATCTTGGCCAACCCTTCTATGGCAGGTAAGTTATTCCTGATGGCAATATATGTGTCTTGAGGAAAGTTCAGAATATGTTGGTTGTCCAATTTGTCGTGTGTCTTAGTATCTCAACCATTGAACTACTAATTGCCATGGCTCTGACCGTTGGGTCTAGGATGCATGGGAGTGGCACTAACCCGGCCACGTTATGGATGTCTCCCACTCCCCTCCAAGGTGTATTATCATGGAGGTTGAATGGGGTCATAAGCTGGTTCATTTGTTGAAATGTTGTGTTTATTCACAGTTGGGCCTAAGTGTATTATCATTAAAAATGTTTGTCATTTGCTAAAAATATAATTTAGGAAAGAGAAGAAAATAAAAAGAATACGAGAGATTATTTTCTTGGGTTGTAATTGTGAGAGAGAATGTCTTCATCACAATTAAACTTGTTACGTTTATTTTCTTTTATTATTTACTAATTTTTTTTATGAGGCCTTGCATATCAAGTCAAGAAGTGTTGCTTCAATTTCTGATGTATTTTCTTATACATCATCTTCAGTTCACGCTAGCATGCATCAAAATGGGGAGAATTGAACTAGCCCAGAAAGCAGTTGCTTTGGCTGAGAAAAGGCTGCAAGTTGATTCTTGGCCTGAATACTATGACACCCGTACTGGAAAATTTATTGGAAAACAAGCTAGGCTTTATCAAACATGGACAATAGCTGGTTTCCTTGCATCCAAGATGCTTTTGAAGAATCCTGAAATGGCATCCTTGTTATTCTGGGAGGAGGATTATGAGCTTCTTGAGATATGTGTTTGTGGACTTAGCAAGAGTGGCAGGAAAAAGTGCTCCCGTGGTGCTGCCAAGTCTCAGATTCTTGTGTGATGAGGCTCTGCATTATTGTGAAGGCAGAATGCTCACTGTACAGTTACAAGTTTAGGGTATAGCATGAGTTTGATAGGACACAGTAAAATTAAATTGGAAAATTAACAATACGTTCCACATTGCTGTAATTATGATTAAGAAGTCTTTCTTTTTTGGGGAGGGGGAGTTTTATCTTTATGTAAATTAACAAATGTTCATATTGATTTTTCTCATTATATAATGCTCCTTTGCAGCATTTTTTTGAAGAGTTTCTTTGCGGGCCTACCTAAATTATTTTACCCCATCCTTCTTTGTGTCTACAACTTTACTTTCTCCTCTTCACTGATGTTGAGATTAAAGGAGGGCATTTTTAATCATATAGTCAAGGTTGTTCTTATAGAATATCCAAGTATGCTTTAAGAGAACAGCAACTGTGACATCCCTTAACAAGTAAAAACACCTGACAAGGTGATATCTTTGCTTATTGTTAATTCTTACAGCCAACAGCAGAAAGGTTAGCTATTTCAAAATGAAGCTTGGGTGCATGGTAAGTTTCAAGAAATCCCCGGTTGGTTTAAAAGACAAAAGGTGTTAGCGTCGTAATTTTTCCAATTCAAAGTCTCCTTATCAAAAGTCGCTGAATTATTATTATTATTATTAATGTATTTGTAAATTTTAATGACTGTATAACAGGAAAGCAATAGACGCTCGTTAAATTTTTAGAAAATTAATTTTGCAAATTAAAATATAAGAATATTTATCTTTATTTGTTATAATAACAGTACAAATTTTGAACGTGTGATGACTTCCAAATTATAAAAATTCTCTCTATTAAGTCACTTTTAATAGCATAATATACTATATTTATATTGAAGAATTAAATAATCAATCATTCTAATTATTTAATTTAACTTTAATTAAAATGTATTAATATTTATATTAAATAATTTATAAGTTTAAATTAAAAAATTGAATTAAATAAGAATATCAAATAATTCTTTTTTATCTTTTAACACCAAGATTGGGACAAACAAGTCAAGGTCAATTTTTTCTTAGAAGTTTAAAGCATTTAGTACCAAAACGAAACTCGACCAAAATTACTTCTGTTACGAAGGTTTGTGTCTTTGTGGATCCAACAAAGCAGCTCTCGGAGCAGAACCGAGTTCTCATGCAAACACCAAACAGAATGTGAAACTGCAAGACAGTTCCATTGTTCCAACTTCCAAGACATTGACATTGGCATTAGACTTTACGCAAACACGTAGAAGACATCGATCACTTCAGATGTCATATGTTGTTCATTTAGCCGCACCCCTCAAAAGTAACATGGGTAACTATTGAACTAAAGATTGGCCACACCAACACCCATAGAGTTCACTCTCACTCTTGCTGATCAAAACCCCATGTCAAATCTTTGCTCATTGTTTTATTGTACGCAAAATAAAAAAAACCATTCGTTCTATGGGCATTTGGAGTTTTTGAAACAAGGATGATGAAGGGTACTAGGAAATTATTGTCCCCAACACATTTCCGACCGATCCCATTCGTGGTCCAAAACTCTCTTCGGTGCGCTCAGATTGGCGGCACCCAATCGAAGGCACCCTTTTGCCCCAAGAGTTTGCCCGGTTTAGCCACTGATCTCATCAAGTCTTATTTCGATAAGGGCTCCATCCAAGAGGCACACGAACTGTTCGAAGAAATGTCCGAAAGAGACGTGGTCACGTGGACTGCCATGATTACTGGCTACACGTCCTGCAATTTGCATAGACGCGCATGGACTATGTTTTGTGAAATGGTGAAAAATGGGATGGGGCCTAACGCTTTTACCATCTCTGGTGTTTTGAAGGCCTGTAAGGGTTTGAAAGCTCTTTCATGTGGCACATTAGTTCATGGGTTGGCCATCAAAATTGGTACGGAAGGATCCATATATGTTGATAATTCCCTCATGGATATGTATGCCACTTGCTGTAATAGCATGGACAATGCAAGCATGGTTTTTGAGGATATCAAAACGAAGAATGCTGTCTCATGGACTACTTTGATCACCGGGTATACTCATAGAGGAGATGCCTATGGTGGGCTTAGAGTTTTCCGCCAAATGTTGCTGGTAAGCTTCCATTTTTTTGGCTCTTTTTCCTGTTGTAAATCCATGGGTATCCAAGATAATTCTATACTCAAGCATAGTATTTTTTGTACTTTTACTCAAGTTTTGACTGATTAATGGTCTAATAGCAGCAAGAAGAATAAATAAATAAATAAAAATCATGACAAAATCAGTGTAACAAAGTTTCAATAATTTCTTGGTGACAAACAGGAGGAAGGAGAGCTGAGTTCCTTCAGCTTTTCAATTGCAGTTAGAGCTTGTGCCTCAATTGGCTCAGGTATTTTGGGCAAGCAGGTACATGCTGCAGTGATTAATCATGGATTTGAATCCAATCTTCCTGTCATGAATTCCATACTGGACATGTATTGCAGGTGTGGTTGTGCATCTGAGGCAAAGCAATTATTCTGTGAAATGACTGAGAAAGATATGATTACGTGGAATACCCTGATAGCTGGATTTGAAAGATTGGATTCTGAAGAGTCTCTCTGTATATTTTCACGAATGGTTTCAGAAGGTTTTAGTCCAAATTGCTTCACATTTACTAGTTTAGTAGCTGCATGTGCTAACTTAGCAGTTCTGTATTGTGGGCAACAGCTTCATGGTGGAATTGTTCGTAGAGGCCTCAACAACAACTTGGCATTATCCAATGCTCTTATTGATATGTATGCCAAGTGTGGAAATGTAACTGATTCACATAAAATATTTAAAGAAATGTCATGCACAAATTTGGTCTCTTGGACTTCCATGATGATTGGATATGGGGCTCATGGACATGGAAAAGAGGCTGTTGAATTGTTCAATGAGATGGTCAGATCAGGTATTAAACCAGATAAGATAGTGTTTATGGCAGTTCTGAGTGCTTGTAGCCATGCCGGACTAGTGGATGAAGGCCTGAGATATTTTAGATTAATGACAAGCTATTTTAATGTTGCGCCAGATCGAGATATATATGGATGTGTAGTGGATTTGCTTGGTCGTGCTGGGAGAGTAAAGGAAGCTTATCAACTAATAGAGAATATGCCATTTAAGCCAGATGAGTCTACGTGGGTAGCCCTTCTTGGAGCTTGTAAAGCACATAAACAACCAAGTATGAGCAAATTAGCAGCTTTGAGGGTTTTGGATATGAAGCCAAATAAGGCGGGAACTTATGTGCTGTTGTCAAATATTTATGCTGCTGAAGGTAATTGGGCTGATTTTGCCAGCTTGAGGAAGCTCATGAGAAGTATTAAAAATAAGAAAGAGGCAGGGATGAGCTGGATTGAATTGAAAAACCAGGTTTACAATTTCGTTGTTGGAGATAGATTTGTTTCTTCGAATGAGCAGGTTTGTGAAGTTCTGGAATTGCTGATTATGCATATGAAAGATTTAGGATATGTACCTGATTTAGACTGCTTTGTACATGACCTAGAAGATGGGACTTGAATAAAAGCTGAACAGACCGTACTGTTATTACCGAATGCTTCAAGCAAATTATTTGGTTTGGTTCTTGCAAACACAAACTTGGTGATAGAAAACAGGAAAGAATTCATGCATCAGGGAATTTGACATTTTTCTTGTAAAGAGATTTGCTCAGTTTAGTTTACAAATCAATAGAAGGAGTTGGAAGAAGGGCATAAAGTTCATTTGAGAAAGTTCTGTTCTTTTTTTTTCCCCAATAAAAGAATAATTTATTAGGAGAGAAGAAGCGTAAGAAAACAGGAGGATGAATATTCCCAACAGCAAACAAAACGGAAGTTGCATTCCTTATTACACTGCCAACTAGCCAAGGTCCTGAGCTCTACAATGCCAAAGACAATAAAAAGGAAAACGAAGAATGGCAAAATGATTTTTGGATATTTACATTATTTATTCATTCTGAAATGTATGTGACAACCAATAGTTTTGTGAGCTTAATTTGTATATTTTGAATCAAATTATCTTTGATGCCAATCAAGAAAGAAGAAAGAGGTGGCCGTTACTGAATAGGGAATTGGTTTTGGTTCTGGTTGCAATTTCTCTGGTGACATGGAATGGAAGAACTCACAAGTTATAATAGCTGAATAAAAGTTCCTCTGTTGCCTTTGTCATACTCTAAATAAGTTCCTGAAGTCCATAATGCTTAACATTTGCCACGCACGGAGATTTCATATACATATTTGTATAAGTTGTATCCAGAATAACATTAACTCTTGAAAAGTTTTTTTTTCTCCATTTTTTTGGGGTATAACAACGGGACTGAAAAGCCCAAAAAGAAAAAGTTAAACATAGAGGGATCGAATGGGGTATAGAAACTCCTATAACATCAGCAAAGAGAAGGTTGATAAGACCTTCCGGGGGATAGACTACTCTTTGAGATCAGGGTCTTGAACTAAATTATTGTTAGTCATCTAGTCAGGAATTGTCCTCTCTAAGAGTGTGCTTGAACTTAATCATCAAGTCTAAATTCTAAATTCTAAATTCTAAATTCTTCCACCTGAGAATGTGATGAATATTAACTCTCAAGTTATTCTTACTTATATAAGCATGAATCCATTTACCCACGTCCGAGCGGCTAGATGGGTGCATGCTTTGATGATACTTGCTAAGGGCCTATTTGCTTCTCCTTTTCCCCAATGCTAACGTAGGTTTGAGGGAAGGAGCCTTTTATCATATATGAGTAAACGTGTTTGTAGTTGGGAGAATTCAAAACAAAAAGATTATAAAAGTAAGAATAATTTTATATCCTCTTAATAAATTAATTTAATAATTAATTTAATTATTTAAATAAGTAAATATTAAATATTTTTTAAAATTTTAAGATATTAATTATTTTTTATTTAACGTAACTAAGAAAATATTTAAAAGAATATTTGTTTATGCTCTTCATCCATAATGATCAACTTGATTTTTATTTTCTTTTTGGCTGTCTTTCGTAGCAAAGTGCCGAGAGAGAAGCTCCTTGGAAGGAGAGGGAGCAAGCTTGACCAAACATCCAGCCCCACGAAACTACATATCCACTGTTACTGGCATGCCCACCTTCACCATTTTCCCTCAACATTCAAATGCTCTACTTGACCAAACATCCCAGCCCCACTAAGTTACCGATGAGCTCTTCTTAATCACAGGAGAGAGATTTGGCAGCTGCTGCTACTGATGATAAGCTAGCTGAGTGTCAGGAAACCATATTTCTTTTTGTCAAGCAGTTGAATTCTCTACTAGACATGAATTGACTCCATTTCGTCAAGTTGCGAGCTGATTTTTAATTATGAATTGATAATTTATAGAATTGGAACAATAAGAAATGCCCGTGCGAGGCACGGGCTACTACTCACTAGTTACTCTAAAAGCAAGGTTATTCGGACCGGACCGGACCGGGCGGTCCGACCGGTCCGACCGCGAACCGTGCCTGCCACCGGCTTTGGTTCATGGGTAAAACCGGATAGCAGGTCAGACCGCGTTGAACCGGAGTGAACCGGTCAGAACCGGACGAACCGGTACAGAACCGGTCATTGGATTTAAAAAAAAAAAAGAAATTAAAAGATTAAAAAAATCAAAAACCCTCTCAGATCAGTCCCTCACCTCACGCATGGCCTCACTTTCTCTTTCATTTCTCTCCTGTTCAACTTCAGAATCTCAGATTCATCAACTTCAGCCTCACGGCCCTCACCCAAACCCAAACGGCGGCCAAACCTCATCATCGTCCAGCAGCCCCCACCACCACGCACAGTCCTGCCGGCCAAGCACACCGCAGCACTGCAGGCCACGCACGACCAAGCACGGGGCACACCACAGCAGGCGTCGTCTTCGCCGGCCAAGCTCACCACCGCCACGCACGGCCACGCACAGCCACGCACACCACCGGCTAAGGCTAAGCACACCCCCACCACCACCGGCAAGTGAGGCAAGGCACGACCATTTATCCCTTTTTCAGTTTCAGATTCAGTATAAATTTTGGATTTGGTTTATCTTATAAATTTTGGATTTAGTTTATATTATAAAATTTCTGGTTCAGACGTTCAGTAAAAAATTTCTAGTTCAGTATAAAATTTCAGTTTCAGTTTGTATGTTAGGCTTAGCATTATAATTTCTGAGAGATTATTATTGGACTCTAATGTAGGATATGGCATCATCTGCAAGCGGTGCTAGTGGTGCTCAATCAGTAACTGAGAGCACACAATCTATTAGAGGAAAATCTGATCCTACATGGGAGCATTGTGAAATTTGTGTTGATAATGAAGGGAAAAAATGCTTAAAATGTTTGTATTGTGGGAAATTTTTTAAAGGTGGAGGAATACATAGGATGAAAAAGCATCTTGCTGGACAAAAGGGAGATGTGTTGATTTGTGCTAAAGTTCCATATGAGGTTAGATACCGATTGGCAGAAAATTTGCAACTGGTTTCTGGAAACAAAAAACGAGGAAATGATGATAGAGGGGAAGAGAATCTATATGGAGATAGTGTTGTGCGGTTTGATGGAGACACACCAGATATGCAAGAATTACACACTCCTCCAGCTACAAGACAAGCCAGAGGAAAAGAGATAGTAAATCCAACCCAAATGGCAAAGAAAAAAGCAAATGAAAATATAGGCAGTTATTTTGCTCCAAGAACTATGCCTGGAGCTCAACCTTCAATTAGAAGTGCTTTTGCAGGTAAAGAAGCTATACATAGAGCTGATTTAGCTGTTGCTAGATTCTTTTATGATTGTTGCATATCATTTAATTGCACAAATTCAATCTATTATCAGCCTATGTTGGATCTTTGTACTATTGGTCCTGGTTATAAAGGGCCTAGTTACCATGCAATTAGAACTAAATTGTTGTATGAAATGAAAAAGGAGGTTGAGTTGTTGGTTGAAGCTTCTAGGAGTACTTGGAAAGAAACTGGTTGCACTATTATGGCTGATGGTTGGCAAGATCAAAAGAATAGGCAGCTAATTAATTTTCTTGTGTATTGTCCAAAAGGAATTAGTTTTGTCAAATCTGTTGATGCATCTGATGTTGTTAAGGATGCTCAAACACTTTGCAATCTATTTATAGAGTTGGTTGAGTTTGCTGGACCAAGTAATGTTGTGCACATGGTCACTGATAATGCTGCTAATTACAAAGCTGCAGGGAGATTGTTGAATGAAAAGTATCCTTCAGTTTTTTCGTCTCCATGTGCTGCACATTGTTTAAATTTGATTCTAAGAGATATTGGCAAAATGGAGATTGTAAGTATCTTGGCAAAGAATGCATCTACTATAACAAAGTTTGTCTACAACCATGCATTTTTACTAGCTTGGTTAAGGAAGAGACAAGGATGGACAGAAATTATACGTCCTGGGCCAACTCGTTTTGCAACAACTTTCATTGCATTACAAAGCATTCAACAACACAAGCATGATTTACAAGCCTTGGTAACTAGTAGAGATTTTGTAGATTCTAGATACTACAGGGACAATAAAGCCAAGAATTTTATGAAAATTGTGTTGGATAATAAATTTTGGAATGATTGTGCTATTGTTGTCCAAATTGTGTCTCCACTGATACGCATGTTGAGAATTGTTGATGCTGATGAAAGGCCTTTTCTTGGTTATGTGTATGATGGCATGTATAGGGTAAGGAAAACTATTAAGGCTATATTCATGAATAAAAAGTCTTTATACAAGCCTTATACAAGAATTATCAAGCAGAGGTGGGATAGGCAACTTCGTCAAAAAATTCATTGTGCTGCCTATTTTTTGAATCCAGCTTTTCATTATGACAAACACAACTTTTGTATCAAACCAGAAGTTCAACAAGGATGGCTTGATGTTTTGGAAGCAAAAATTAAGACTCATAAGACTGATTTTTTAAAGCAAAGCTGGCTTTATCGTGATAGGATGGAAAGTTTTGGCAACCAACTAGCTATTGAAACTGCTAAAGACATGCGACCTGGTAAGATTTTAATATTTTAAGTTTCTTGGATACATTTTTTTTATCTTTCAATGATAATTGATAAGTATTAATGATTATTTTTAAAATCTATTGGTAGATCATTGGTGGCAAAGTTTTGGATTTAGTGCTCCATTGGTGTCGCAATTAGCTATTCAACTTTTGAGTCAAACTGCATCTTCTTCTGGTTGTGAAAGAAATTGGAGTGTTTTTGAAAGAATACACACAAAGAAAAGGAATAAGCTGGAGCATCAAAGGTTGAATGACCTTGTATATGTGCATTACAATTTGGGCCTGAAAAATAGGTTTGTCTTATTAAATTTTTGATTTAATTTGTTTTTTTTAAAGCTTCACTTATTGGTTGCTAATATATACATATTGTGTTATAATATAGAGCCCTTAATAAAAGAAGAACTCTTGACCCTATTGACTATGAGAGCATGGAAAAAATTGAGTTTTGGATCACTGAAAAAGATGAAACTCCATTGCTTGATTATGATGAGTTGGAGAAGATGCTTTATAATGACTTACCAAATCCAATACTTGATTTAACTTAAGGTAATGGTTTGTCATTTTGTTGTGAAAGTTTATTACATTATGTAAAAAGTAATTGTTATATATATCCTTAATATAAACTAATTTTGTTTTTGTTGTTTTGTTAATTTTAAGGTAATAATCAAGAAAGGGTTGATGGTGGCGCTGGGCTTAATTTAGAATCTTTCCCTCAAGAAGACGTGAATAGTTATAGTGGATCTTTAAGTGGCCAAGGCAATACCATTGGCTTAAACAATACCATGGCTAATGATGACAATGATGCTTGGTTGTATGAACCATGAAGATCTTCCAAGTATTTGATATTGTAATCACTATGTGGATTATTTTGAAACTTGTTATTATGTTATAATTTGTGTATTTTATTATTAGTACTGTGTGTTATGACTATGAGTTATGACTTGTGAGAAGATAACTTGTATTTGATTTTGATACTTTGATTAATACTTGATAGTTGGTATTTGTTTTGAAACTAATTTTTTTTTTCATTTTTAATAGTTGGTACTTTGATTGTGTGTGTGTATATAATTAATATATATATATATATTACGTAATTATGACATCATCCGGTTCGACCGAACGGTTCGACCAGTTAAACCGATTGAACCTGAACCGGAAGAGTTTCCGGTTTGTTGTCCGGTCCGGTTTTAACAACCTTGTCTAAAAGTAAACGTGCTTTGGGTTCCGTGTTTGTGATGGAGTTAATCCAAAATAAAAAGGTTATAAAATGATGTACCAAAATAATAATAAAAAAGGCTATAAAATGGTCTTATTTGATCCAATCATGTTTAGATTAGGATTTAAAATCTCTTAAATTATAATTTGAGTAAAAATTTATTTTTTATTATTTTTGACTAAATTATAATTTTGAACTTCTAAACTTTAATATAAATATTATTATTTTATTACTTTTTGTCTCATTCTCAACATCCACCCTTTATCTTGAATCTGAACAGAAAATTCTTTGAAAACGCAATGGTGCTGAATAACATTTTTCCACCTTATAAACACCGGATTTATAAAAGAAACATTATTTATTTAGAAGGATTATGTTGGTTATTTAATTTAAAATTTTGCTATAATTGAATTGTAACATAACAACAATAATATTATTCACTCCAATAAAATCAGTCTAATGAATCCTGATTAATATCAAGCATCGAGCATCAATAATTTTATTTGCAGGTCTAAAATAAAACAAAGCAAAAAAAAAAAAGTTTGAAAACAATAGTAACGCTACACAGGTATGTGCAGTAAATTAATATGATGAAAACGACAGTCCGTTCGCATTCTGCTCATATAAGAAGTAAGAAATGGTCTCTCCCGCCAAACACTTATATAAGACAGACACTCACTCATTGAACTCTGCCTTTTGGTTTTTGATTTGTGATCACATTTCACATCACAGCGTCAAACCCTAAATCGGGAAGCGATGGCGCCCAAAGCCACGAAATCCTCCACCTCCACCTCCACCTCCACCCACTTCAAACCTGGCTCTGCGGTGGAGATCAGCTCCGACGACGACGGCTTCCGCGGCTCTTGGTTTTCCGGCACCATCATCCGCCGCTTATCGTCGGAGAGGTTCTTGGTGGAGTATGATACCCTTTTGGCCGACGACCAATGTTCTAAGCCTAAGCCCTTAAGAGAAGTCCTCCATCTTCACCAGCTCCGACCCCTCCCCCCGACCGAGACCCTCCGGGAATTCAAATTCGGCGACGAGGTCGATGCTTTCCACAACGATGGCTGGTGGGAAGGAGACATTACCGAAGATTTAGGGAATGGCAGCTTCGCCGTGTTTTTCAGGGTCTCCAGAGAGCAGATTGTGTTTCCAAAGGAGGACCTCAGGCTCCACCGCGAGTGGCTCAATGGGAATTGGGTTCCTCCCTTCCTACAACAGGCATGCATTTACTCTTTCATCGCTTTTGAATTCAATCCACTTCGTAAATATTTATATAAGTCGTCACTTTACTTACATATGATTTTTTTGTTCGGTGACTTTTGATCTGAAATTTTGTTGCCATTGCTGATATTTCTCTCACTGAGTGTTTCTCTTCGGAGGACTTTTTAATTTAGGGCTAAATTTCGTATATTAGGATATACTAATGTTAATGAGGTTTTAGTATGTTTGTTCTTCAATGACTGAATGATTACCTGCGTACGCGAGGTTTTTGTAAATAATGTTGTTAACTCCTAAGATAATGAATTGCAGAAATTGTTGACAACAAATGTGAAGTCTACTGAAACTGTGACAGAGGAGAAGTTTGGCGTGGGGACACTAGTTGAGGTTAGCAGTGACGAGGATGGTTTCCAAGGAGCTTGGTTTTCTGCCACTGTTGTTCAAGCTATGGGGAAGGAAAAATTCCTTGTTGAGTACCAGAGCCTACTGGCTGATGATGATTCCAAGCTTTTGAGAGAGGAGATTGATGTCCTGCACATAAGGCCTCATCCACCAGAAACTCATGTTATTGATCAATTTAATCTTCTTGAAGAAGTTGATGCTCTGTACAATGACGGTTGGTGGGTCGGTGTGATTTCTAAAGTTATTGGAAACTCAAGGTATATAGTTTACTTCAGGAACACTAATGAAGAAATAGAGTTTCAGCACTCCCAATTAAGGCTACATCAGGACTGGATTGATGGAAAATGGGTCATGGCTTCTAAGGTATGACTGCGATGTTTGTTAGATAATTTAATTAATCTTGGCATAAGTTTCTTACTTTGATGCTCCGATGGCTTATTTGGAAACTGAAAACTTGCCCAGGAATGTGCAAAGTATCCAAAAGCCTATAAAATGAATACTATTCAAGGATCGTCTCCAGTGCAGCTTGTTCATAGCAAAAGGGTTTTTGCTCTCCTTTTTCCAGAAATTAATTCTTTTTCCCGTCTTGTTACAACTTTAATAATAGGTTTCTTATTTTGCCCAATAGCTTTTAGACTATGATGCATGGATACTCCAAAATTGGTAACATACCTATATTGTACTCATGTTTGGTACCGACGCGCATAATATTGTTGCATCCATATTTTTTTCGTATCCCTATTATTATTATTTTCAAATTCCTACCGTACTAGAAAAATTCGGCATTCAGATTTAAGCCTTGTTCTCACTCATTACCTCCCTTGAAACATATTATCACTCTTGTAATCTTGCCCTCCTCAAAATCAAAGTAAATTGGTGGAGATTTCACTAAATTTAAAGTTTATATATATATATATATATATATATTAATTATTCAATATGCATTGTTGTATTCGTATTTTAATTTATTTTTAAATTATCGTATTTACGTATCGTATCGTATCGAATACTTGTACCCGTGCAACATAACTTTTAGAGTGTTCAAGTATGCATATTGGAACTTTCTTTAAAACTAGGAGAAATTACATTCATCTCTCTTAAGGTTTATGCGTATTACACCTGAAACCCCTTTGTTTCATATGTGACATCGGCCTCCTTTATTTTAAAGGGTGTTAGTTGCCGTTTAATTATTGGGTGAAATTTTTTATTTACCCTCACAATCTCTCCTAAAACCAGGAGTAGCCAACACAGAATAGCCCACATCTCCTACAGAGCCCCACAACTCACACAGAACCGTCTTCGCCAAAACTACAATCAAACTACCATCTTAATTCAATGCACACACAGCACCTGACCCATGGTTAAATCGTCCCATTACCTCCGTCCAAGTCCCAATCAGATGGCCATGGTGTTAGCATCTTGGCCACCTTGCTCCAGTGCAAGGCTTTACCTCCAAGGAAAATTTATTTCAGAAAGATAAAAGGGGTAAATAAGTCATTTCGTCCATGAAGGGAAATGAAACAAACCATTTGGCTCCACATTTAGTACAGATTTGGCATGTGCTAACTGAGCCCTTTGTTTTTTAAATGATCTGTTATCTATAAGGGAGTAAACAGTATGATTGACACATAAGGGGCGTTTGGTTCAAGGTTTGAAAAAACATTCTCAGGAATAGCATGCCTAAGAATGATATTATCAGAAATGGTATTCTCATGAATGATGATTACTACGTTTGGTTAACTAAAAACTTTTCCGGGAATGACTCCAACTGCCGACGACAGTAGTCGAAGTTGCCTGCAACCGTCAACCTCTGGCGGCGGTAGAGGTAGCTGGATTCCGATGACCAGGGCAGTGGCTGAAATTGTCGAATTCTGGTGACTGGTGTGGTGGCTAAATTCGTCGGTCATTGTAAGTTGCTGCCGCCGGCTTGCATTAGCTAGATTCTAGTGACCCGCGTGATCGGATTTTGGTGACCGGCGAGGTGGTTGAAGTTTTCAGCCACCGTTAATTAGTGGCGGTGACGAAGGTGGAGGAATTCTGGTGATTCGTCACTGCGGACAGTGGTCGATGGTGCCTGATGGCGGTCACCGACAATAACATGACGTTTACTGGTTAATAGCATGACGATAGAATAGTAGATATTTTAGACATTTCATATAGCAAAAATATTCCTATGTCATAAGAATGTTGCAAACCCACCTCTCTCAATGGGAATGAAATTGTGAGAATGTTGGTTAAAAATTATTCCCAGAAATCATTTTTTGATGAGAATATTTTTTCAAAACGTGTACCAAACATAAAAATTCAACATTCCCATATAAAGATTCTCAGGAATAAAAAAATAATCTGTGAACCAAATGCCCAAAAACATTAAAGGAGACTGGTGTAATTTCCCAAACAAGAAGTGTGTTGGATGTAATAAGCATAAACCTTTGGGGTAGTGAGTCTAATCTCCGGTTAAAACTAATCTTTATTCACATAGCAGCTTATAGTCAAATCAGTTGTTGCCTTGTTGAGATTGGCTTCAATTGTGTTGTAAATCTTGAGGAGTATGTTGGATTTCATCCCTGCTGGAAGAGGGGGCACACTGCAGAGGGTTGATATTTTGAAATTTGTGGCTTCTTATGGAATCATATTTATTGATACATAGAGAGCTGCCAGATTAGGAGGAAGACACATGGTAGATGTTTTTAATTTATGGGTTCTCAGGAAAAAAGTTTACATTTAATAACACATTGGGAATTTGGGATAATCATCGACTTAAATTTAAGTCAATAAATAAACTTAGCAGGTTGGATTTGCATGTTTGGCTACTTGCTTTTGTGGTCCAGAATTTTGGACTACCAAAAATGATTTGGATAGTTACCTAAACTTGCAGTCTTGTACCAAATTTGATCTGCATTTATGACTTTTGGCTTTAGGTACGCATCCTCCTCTTTGAGAATGATGATGGAGACTGAGATAATGGGTTCAAACACAAAGGGGGTGTACATATTAATTAAGGGGGAAAGCATATAAGAAGAAACGAGCTGAGTGGAGCTGAAACTTCTATAACTTGCAAAATGTCTTTGTCTAGCCAGCCATGCATAATATTTGAAAATAACGAGTCTGTCAAAATAGAAGTTTGGATTGGCTTTGTTTGTGGATGTGGTACCAACAGTAGTGTTAGGTCATATATAACATCAATCAAATTAGAGTGTTAGACACAATTACTAGTTTTCTAGCATTTGCTGATGCGGTTACTTGTTATAAATTTTTAACATTGTTGATCAATATGTGATGTTGACATGTTAGCCTTTTTCATAGAGATGATTGATTATATCATATTATCACTACAATCAATGAGTGATAGTACGTATTTGGTAGTAAGTCAATAATTCTAGTATGGAGGAAAGTGAGCAATTGATAAGTAGCGTTGCCTGTCAAATTTATTAAATGCCTTGAGCATACAAAATATTTCTTGTTTTGAAGATCTTGACCTTGCAATGCTTTTGGTTTTAACCTTTTCAGGCGTTGAAGTTGTGAACGCTGAAGAGCGCAAGAGATAGGAGAAAAAAAACCAGTTTCAATCTTGTCACTCGTCAGGATTCCTATTGACTGCAATGATGGGAATAAAACTTCACTTGTGATCTAGCAAAAATTGCAATTATTGGTGGAATAAAATTTAACAACCTATGGAACTCCGGTATGTTTAGGACTTGCTAGTCCATATAAATCAAACTTGAACTCATCTTGCCAGATGTGCTAATGACAATTCCTGGTTCCGGATTATGTAGTTTGGTATTAGAGGTTGACCTCGAGATCAGGAATGGAGTCTGTAAATGCCTTTCAAAGTAGCACCCGCTACCGCTTACAATTGTAGTTACGAAATCTTCTGACGTTTTTCGCCTACATACTTTCGGAAATGCTACTTGTGTTTAAAGTGTGTCAGCCTTTCCTTTCCCTGCATTCGGGTTTATCTCTCTGCACAATAGATTTTTTTATAATTCTGGAATGCTGTTCATGTTTAGTACGTGACTTCTCCTTAGTGTTATTATTGTTTCTTTCGGCTAAAAACGGCCCCTTACGTCACCATATGCTATTTATGTTCAATGATAATTCTAAAAAACTAATGTTAGAAACTGCCTTGCTGTAACAATGTTGAAATCTACACCCTGTATACATATTTCAGAGTTCAATTTTATTTTTCAGAGAAAAAAAGTGATCCTCTTCATTTTGTCAAAGAAGATACAATCAAATTTTAAATGTGCAGCTTTGCTTTTTTTTTTACTCAGTTAAATATTTTTTAGCAAAGAAAAGTTCAAAATTCAAATTGATAGCATGCTTCTTAATTTTATTTTATTTTTTAGTATGATCACGAGGTGTCTCATCTTATAAATATGAGATAAATTTTTGTTTTGGCATTAGCTGCTTGATTACAAGATACTTTTATATAAAATGCTTTTAGTGAGATTTAAACTTCTGTATTGTAAAATAACTATTAATGAAAGAATCAGGAAAATAGATTTTTGAATATGCATGATTTATCATACATGTACTTGTATTATCAAATGAATAAATTTTTTATCAATAATTATCATTTCACATTTTATTATCTAAAATTATCTCTCACCTCACATGATTCAAATCTATATTCTTATATGAGATTAAATTTTGCCTTTCATTTGATGAATGTGTTAAAAAAGAAAAAGCTAAAATGTAAGGAATTCCCTTCAACTATGAGTCAAGTTTAGAAAACTTTTATGTGTTTTCAAACTCAGAAAACTCAACTCCCTAAACTAATAAAATTGTGTATAATAACTCTTCTGTTAATCTTTTATTTAAATCATTGACAGAAAAGTAGTCACGTGATTACATATGTTGATTTTTTCATTAATCTCACCTTAAATCATTAATATTTATCTTTAAAATCATCTCTAGGCTTCTTTTTCTGGACACTCATTAATTTCACACCACTATTTGATATTTTCACAAACCACTCAAATAGTAGTGTGAGGTAAATGAGTGTCTAAAAAAAAGGCTTGTAGATGATTTAAGAGATGAATATTAATGATTTAAGGTAAGATTAGTAAAAAAATCAACACATAACTCTTTTTTTATCAATTATTTAAATAATAAGTTAACATAAGGATTATTATACATTATTTTATTAGTTTAAAAAGTCAAGTTGATGAGTTTAAAATGATATAAGGGTCTTCTAAACTTCACTCATAATTAAATAAAATTCTTTATATTATAGCCAAAAGAAAATGTTGTTTTTCGTTGTGTAACTTAATAAAAATAAATAAATTGAAGCACACTTCTTTGTTCTTATATCCATTTCCTTTTCTTTCTTTTTTTTCACAAAAGTCCATATTCTCTCGTATATCCTAATTGAGATTCAACACTCGTTAATTACAATTACAATTTGGAAAAAGTCAATGCTGCTCCTCTATACGAAATGCTGTACCTAAGATTATTTTTCGTACAACATCAGCATAAAGATTTTAACTTATAACTTAATAGAAATAACTCAAATTCCTCACTATCAGCTTCTTGAAAATTACTCAATCTTTTGTCTAGGGTTGTTCATGGTCAGGTTTGAGCCAATGGCTCGATTTTGTGTTGAGATTTTAAACAGGGCAAATGTTTAGGTTTGAATTTGATTCTAAACCGAATAGGTTTATGATTAATCGGGCTAAAATCAAACTGGCCCAAAATTTATTAAAATTTAAATTGTAATATAATTATATGTATAATATATTATATTATATAATATATTTGACGATTCACGTTATATGTTAATATTTTTATAATTAACAAACTCCTAATCTATATATATATATATATAAGTAAAATTGTCTTTTGAAGTAATTAATAGTATCATTAAATATAATTATATTATTAAATATATGGTAACATTAACATAAATGAAATAATAAAATTTAAAAAGATAATTATATTATATATATATATATATAAGTAAAATTCCCTCTTGAAGCAATATATATATATAAGTAAAATTTCCTTTTGAAGTAATTAATAGTATCATTAAATATAATTATATCATTAAATATATGATAACATTAACATAAATGAAATAATAAAATTTAAAAAGATAATTATATTATATATATATATATAAGTAAAATTCCCTTTTCAAGCAATTAATAGTATTATTAAATATAATTATATCATTAAATACATGATAACATTAACATAAATGAAATAATAAAATTTAAAAAGATAATTATATTAGGAAGTAAAGTGTTCAAAGTATATAATTAAAATTTAAAGATTTAAATAGTGAAATAAAAAAATAAACAACTTTTCCAACATAAAAAATTAATTTATAATGTTTTTTGTATTTACTTTTAAGAATTTTTATTAAAAAATAATTTGTAAATTTAACATATGAAATCATAATTATATATAAAAACATCATTTTAAAAAACATAAAAAATAAAAAATAAAATAAAATGAGCAAAGCACGAATAAAATAAATTATTTTTGATATAAAAAATTAATTTTACATATTTTTTCATCTATTTATAAGAATTTTTATAAAAATAATTTTAGAAATTAAACATATTCAAAATAATAATTCTAAAAAATATAATTTTAAATAAAAAAATTTAAACTAGTAAATATATATAATTAAATATATGTATTTAAAATTAATATTTAATTTATATAACTTAAATTTTTTATATAAAAAAAATATTTATATACTTGAGCAGAATCAAATGGCTCGACTCTAGCTCAAAAAATACATCCAACTAAATTTATTTACCCAAATCTCAATCTGATTATTTTATTAAAATCAGATTCCGAGCCAAGTTAACAGATGAAACCGAGTTCTGAACACCTGAATCCACTCTTCATAACTTGTACGGTTGTGCTCAAGATTTATTTATCATATAATTATGATTTTCGTCATTTTTTTAATTCAAAATTCCGTTTACTTCCACTTGAATACCAAACAACATAATCCGTTTGACAAGATGAAAAGCAAGCCAAAAAAAAAAAGAAGGCCCACGATGTTGCTTCCCTATATGTGACTTTTCTTTTTTCGTGTTTTTATTTTGGCTTAGTTGCAAAATTATTAAAAAAAAAAGGTATGATTTACTGGTACTCAATGTTTTTTTTACTTAATAACAGTATTTTTTATTTTAAGTATTAGTATATTTGATGAATTATCAAATCTTTATTTATTAATGAAATAATAGAAAAAATTAATAGAGACTTAAGATTTTAAATATTTTAATAAAATATATTTTTCATAATTAAGACTATTTAATTCTTTTTTTTAGATGTCACTTTAAAAAAATTCTATTTTATTTTATCTCGCTTTAGAAAATGAGATATTAATTATTTTTTTAACTTTATTTTTCAATATTTTAATGAAGTGATAGTATTTTGAGTATTTTAATAAAAATAATAATTTAATCAAATCCAATTTTCTTTTACAAATTGGAGCTATTTAATAGCTCGTGTAATTTACCTTAAACTATACACGTAAAAAGAAACTAAAAGAATAAATTTCTTAGTACTTATGCAATTCGCTTAAAGGAATACCCACAAAAAAAATTGCTTAAACGAAAATAAGAAAAGAATCCGAGGGAGTAAAATTAAACTTGCAAATCTTGTTTTCTTGTTAGACAAACTTAGCTTCCTTTATTTTAAAGGGTAAAACGGCTCTGTATACATTTCAAGCATGAACTCAAAGTTAAAGTTTACTTGTTAATAAAATATTCAAATAATAGAAAAGATTGAAAGCGACCTATGGTTTTGCTTCAACTTCAAATTCTGTAAACCGTGAACAGCAATGCATCTTCAAAAGGAATATTGGATATTAAAATTCATTTCTTTTTTTCTTTTGGGTACATAAATTCATTTCTTTATTCCAGAGCATGAGGATCAGAGGATGGTTACTTATAGTTATAGCTGCACTACAACTACAAGGTTCTGAATCCGATAGCGTTAGCTATAGCTCTAGAGCAAGAAATGGAAACGATGACAACTAACAAGAGAAACCTACAACCAACAACTTATTACTAATCAATACTCACAGCCACAGCCACAGCCACAGCCACCGCCACCGCCACCGCTTCATAATTCAGAATCAGACCTCTTTGACTTGAACAGCTCCAGCTGCTTCTTTGACTTCCTTGTTTTCCTTCACTTCCTTGACTTCCTCTTCAATTTCAAAAGCTGACACTGGGAATGTCCTGAAAAGCCCTGCTGGGGTCTTGAAAGTGATCTTGCCAGTGGGTGGATCATCCACATAGATGTCACTCAGTGTGACCCAAATCAAGAGCTCCTTGGTCTTCACACCAGTGAGCTTCTTGATCTTGCCAACCTCAACATAGGCAGTGACTTCAGGGGCATAGGACACCAACTTCCCAATCTTCTCAAACTTGTGGGTTGAGCTCTTCTTCTGCTTAAGCCACACGAACCCACTCTCCCTCTCGTACCCACATTCTTCCATGTCCTTCAAGGGCAAAAGGCCATTGGGTAGGGCTATTTCCTTGAGCAGTAACTTGGACTTTTCTTGGCAGAGCTCATCTCCATGGTAGACCTCTGCTTTGGCCTTGATCTCCTCAGTGACTAGAGACATCTTTTGTGACGTTGTTTCTCTTTTTCTGATAATTGGATATGCTAAGGTAATGCTATTGTGATGGGTCAAGGGAGATAGGGGGGGTTGATATAGTTCAGAGTCTATGAAATTGCCCTTCTATGTCCCATAAACATCAACAAATGCCACTGTCGTTCTTAAATGCGCCATTAAATTGTAAATCTAATTGGTAGCTCACTATTAAGTCAGATGGAGACGGTAAGGAAAATGAATGTGTGCCTTAAATGGTAAGACACGAGAAATGTTACTTTTATATTTTTTTTATAATATATTAATTATTGATATGGTTGCATCAATTTAATTTTTTAAAAAAACGCTAAATCCTCTTAAACCATCTTTATAACATCTTTTTAATTAATTAAAACAAAAAACAAAAACTAAACATTTATATTTTATAAATTTAAAAAACATTTGATAATTTTATAAGTAATTATATATTAATTATTACGGATATGGTTGCATAAGAATTTGATTAAATTTTTTTAAGTAACCCTAAATCCTCTTAAACCATCTTCATACCATTTTTTTAATTAATTAAAAATAATAATAAATGAAAAAGTATAAATATTTCATATTTTAAAATTTTAAAAAATATTTTTTATTTTTTATTTAAATAATTAAAAAATATATTAAATTGATTGGTTAGGATGATTTAAAAAAAATTAATTTGTTTGAAGTAAATTACTTTTTTTTGCCAGCTACATCATATTTTAGGGAACGGTTAGTGTTCTTCTTCTTCTATGCACTTTTTTTGGTGTGTTAATTCTATGCACTTAAGTTTTTTTACTAAATAAGTATAAATATTATCAGATAAATATGGTAGTTCGTATCAAAAAAATAAATGTGGTAGTTTTTAATTAAGAAGAATTGTTAAGCTGTTTGGTTGTTGATTTATCATCTTTAGTGGTATTATACTATTATTTTTTCAGCATTTAATTAACAATAATTGTTAGGTCACCTAATTTTTTAATCGGAAATTATATTTATATCTTATTTGGATTAGCTTATTTTCAATTTATTTAGGTTTATTTACAAAAATAAACACTTACAAAGTATTTTTTTTCTGTTTGAGTGAATTTATTAAAATAATTTTTGAAACTCATATAAATTGTTTTAGACTTATCTAAAAATTATCTTATTTGTTTAAAGTGTGTAAAATTAATTATAAGTTAAGATTATTTTTCTATAACTAAAAAACACTTTTTTTTAAAAAAAGCTTATATTTGGAGCTTTTAATTATATGATTATAGATTATTTCAAAAGTTTTGATAGATAAATACGTTTTTGTCCTTAATTAAAGAAAGTTTTCAATTATTCCATATCTCTTTTAGTAATTTAATACATAAAAATGATTCTTTTTATACAATCCAAACAAAAAATTTTATCTTAAAATCAATTGTGAACTAACACATTCAAACATAAATAAATTTTCTTATAATCGATTTTTTTTAAAATGAATTATACATATAATTGATTTTTAACATAGTTTTTTTTTCACAGTTAATCCAAACACATACTAAATTAAAATTTATGAAAATAAGTTCTTATAAAAGTTAAAAATAGACTAAACGATAATTTTTTTATAATAATTTCTAAGTTTAAATAAATTTTTGATCTCTATAGTTTTCACTCATTTTGATTTTAGTCTCTATACTTTTTTTCTTTGTAAATCAGTTCTCGTACTTACAATCGTTTGCAAAATGGTCTCTACCGTTACTTCCAATTAGGACGCCATCAGTTTATGGTTCCTATAGTTTTTTATTTTTTTAACTTGATCCTTATAAGTTTTTAATTTAATCCCTATAGCTTTTTCTTAATTTTAATTTGGTCCCTATAAACTGATGGGGTCATAACGAATTTAACGGTAGGGACCATTTTACAAACAATTGTAAGTATAAGAACTGATTTACAAAGAAAAAAATATAAAGACTAAAATCAAAATAAGTATAAACTATAAAAATTAAAAGTTTATTTAAATCTAATTTCTAATTAAATTAATTTTAATGAATTATCAAAATTTTATTATTTTATAAGTATTTCTTAAAATTTTTATCTAAATGTTATTCGATTTATTTTATACCACACTTATAATTTCAAATAAGTATTTATTTAATCTATTTATTGAATAAGTACTTATTTCTTTTAGTATAGTGAACTAAATTAATGATTCTTTCCCCACCAAACAAGAATTAATAATTTCTGTATAACTTCAAATTTTGTTATAATTTTTTTTGTTATACTAAGAGTCTATTAGACTTAAATAAAAATAAAAATAAAATGCGAAAGTTAAAATTTAAATCCTCAACACATAACCATATCTCCCTATTAAAAAAATCAAAGAAAATACCAGCTCCACTGCTATCTTTTTTTTTTTTAATCAAAGCTCCACTGCTATCTTGTTATGAGTCTTGTTGATATATAAGGATGCCACGTTGTTCATGCATCAAATATGTCAGAAAAAATTATATAAAAATATTAAGCAAATAAAAAAAATTATGAAAATTGACATGGGGAATTACTGCGGCAACTAAAAACAAAAGACTTAATAAATACCATATTAATTTGAATAGTTCAAATCGAAAGCAGCAACCCAGAAGGCGAGAAAGAGTAGCAGTAACTCAAAAGGACAGCAGGGTAATATGGGTGAACTACAAGGCTATATTAGTGGCTATAGTGTGTTTTCTTGAATGGTTGTTTGTTTTTTACTTTCAACTTTTTTTGGGTGAAATTTCTTGAAACGCTTGTTGCCTTTATGATACGGTTGAAAATTTAGGCTTTTTGGCCAAATTATAGTAGATTAAGAGACAAATTATTGAAATGTCACTCATTTAAAATATATTATCAGCATACTGTCATTTTTGTCACGTGTATCACGTCAAAACGGTTGGCGTGATATACGTCATCACGCCAACAAGAGTGGCGTGATATACACAAAATTGAGAAAAAAATAATAGATTAATACAACAAAACTTATATAACCAAAGTCAAAACTTTGAAAAACCATAACTTTTGACTCGTTTGTCCGATTTAGACGCATTTTATATCGATTCCATATAACTTTTTGAAGCCGAGTGTAACGCAAACTTCCATAGGCGGTTTGGTCCATCGAAATTCCAAAAAATCTTTTATTTTGTAAGTTATGAAGCTTTTTATGAAAATTATATGGGTATTTCATAAAATCAATGTTAAACTCATTTTTTTTTTTTTTCATTTTTATGAAATCAAGGTTAAAAAGGAAAGGTTTATAAAAATAAAAAGGAAAAAAAATGAGTTTAACTTTGATTTTATGAAATATCTATATAATTTTCATAAAAAATTTCATAATTTATAAAATAAAGAATTTTTTCGAATTCCGAAGTTAGTTGTAACTCAAAAGGACAACAGGGTAATATGGGTGAACTACAAGGCTATATTAGTGGCTATAGTGTGTTTTGTTTGTTTTTTACTTTCAACTTTTTTTGGGTGAAATTTCTTGAAACGCTTGTTGCCTTTATGATACGGTTGAAAATTTATGGCATAATAAAGTGGGGAAGCGTCGAGTTAGGGACAGCAGCCAATGAGAATGCTTGACGTGTAAATATGGTTGGGAAGGTCACCGATTTATTTGGTGTCACGATTGTGATGATGGACAGTCATCTTCTACGATGCTACCAGGCTCCGCACCTACACCCCCCACATCATCTTCAATTTAATTTACTTATCTTCGTGTTTCTTTTCGTTGGTACAAAATTACAAATTACAAACGAATAATTCTATATCACCTTAATAAATAATTTTATTAATTATTTAAAAAATAAATATTAAATATTTTTTAAATTATCAACATTATTAAATATTTTTATTTTCTTATTTAATATATTTTATTTTAAATAATTAAAAAATATTTAAAATAAATTCTTAAAATATAACATTACTCCGAAACTAAATTAAATTTCTATACTTTGGTGTCATATATTGGCATATAAGTCGCGTGATTGATATTGTTATAAGAATTTAATTTTGATTTATTGTTATAATAAAATATTATTATTAAATTATTTATTATTATATTATTAAAAAAATTTAATTATTATGATAATTATTTAATTAATTTAATTATTTAATAATATATTAAAGTATAATTAATTGACAATATAATTTTTTTACACCGAAAATAAATCCAAATTAAATCTTCATTGTAATTTGAATTCATGTCAATCATAATCAATTTCTATAAGTACAAGCCATCAGGGATTTATTTTGCATCTCCTTTCAGCTCTCATTGCTCTTCGCTTATACATTAAGCAAACCTGTTCTCCATTAAGCATTTATAACATGAATTGCACGGTATTGATTCCCTTGTTTATATTTTCTATTATTAATTGATACAGTTGCAGACGTATAAATAGTTCTCTTTCTTGTTAACTCGGAGATTGTTACATCAAGTATTTATTATTATTCAAAAGTTATAATTATTAGTTATGATATAACTTTTTTTTTTTATGGTAGTGAATAGTATCGCATCTATACATGTTGCGGGTGAACCTGAAAGACTTTACAGTATACACGTGATGCACTTATAGAGTAGGTTGTTAAGTACTTTTGATATAGGTTCATACACACAATGAGTCCTTAGGATAATCATTGACCTCCTATAAGACCAACAATCTCTCATCTCAGTGACAGAGACTGGAACTTACAATCTTACTCTAATGTTAATTGTTATGTCAAACACGTAACACTATATCAAAAGTTATAGCTATTAATCGGTTTCTTCTTATGGCAACACATAATCTAGCTTCTATATGTGTTGTAAGTGGACGTGAAAAAATTCACAGTGCATATGTAACACATTGTCAGACTGGATTGTCAAACACTTGTGCCACCATACTTATCGCAAATCGCCTCCCATAATACCAACAGAGATATTGATTCCATAGTTTATATGAAGCCAATGGTTTCCATAAAATGAACCAATTATTTTGTATACCAATAGTCTATACCTGATTATTATGTATCCGATTTTAAAATTGAAAAGTTAATTGATGACCTAATGATTATTTTATTTATTTATTATAATCTGTAATGTTTAATGCGAGTGGCGTTTGTCAAGAAAATTATTTCGGTACTTATTTTTTTTTTAAAATACCGATACTTAAGGTCAGTTATCTAGCATTCATTAGTTGTTATTTATATTTAATAGATTTTTCAACATTTATTATAAAATCAACAGTCAATAAATAATTAACAACTCACCATAAATATCAAACTCATCAAAATATTACAGCAACTCACGTTTGCCAATTGTGACTTTATCAACTCTTTTCATACAAGGTTTATAAATGTCACAAAATTTGTATAAAAGATTACGTTCCAACTGATGTGGACAATTTATCTCGAATTGGCCATACCATCAATCATTTTTTAAGAAACTTATACTATAAAATAAAAGAAATCGTTCACAATTGAAGATAACTTGATTTAAAATAAACGTTTCTTCTTTCAACTTTAGCAATAATTTCTTTTGTTAATAAAATAACAATACCGATTTAGGCTACCACATAATTTTATATGGACTTTTTAGTACACATTTTGAAGCAATTATTACATAAACATTCAAATAATTAATATAATAATATAAATTCCACCATGATAAAATGAAACACCACCATAATGTTAGAATTTCATTTGTGGCCCAAAAAAAGTAAATTTACAAAATATTTTAACTTCGTTCTTCTTAAACGACGCTAGTATTGCTCTTAATATATCGGTTGCTCAATTCATATAGACCAACGTAAATGGTGTCACCATATGGTGAAGGGAAAAAGATGCTAATGAGTAATAATATAGGGTGAGTGCAAATTTCTGGGTAACATCATTTACAGCAATGAAATACCAGGCAGGGTACGAGTAACAATTGTCCACCCCAAACCCCACCATTGTATCAGCCACTAAAAACTGGGGAACAAGTGTAAGCCAAATGAAATAAAAGCAATAAATTAATGACCGAAGAATCACCCCCGCACCCCGCCTCCTTTTTTTTCCCCCAAGATTGTACAGTACATGTAGCCCAGGTTGAAGTTAATATGTAGGAGGCCAAACACAAAGGATAAGTAATTAGGACGTTGGTATGAACAGCTCAAAGATTCACTGTCCTGATTCTTGAATGCATTTGAGCCATATCAATTGGATGTAGCTCTCATATTATAATGGCTATCCACCCCCATTCCATGGCAGAAGTTGTTTAGCAAAGACTCAATGTGCTTTACTTCTTTTGGAATTGATGCTGTAAGGACCTGTGTTGCCACAATATTAGTTACTGATTCACGGACAGCAGTACATATGATGATACCTATTAAAAGTCACTGTCTGGTTTTTACTGCAATATTTCGAGACTCATAAAAGCAATTTAGTTGTAAACCAATATATATTTATATTGGGCATTTAGTTGATAAATGTTCTAAATTAAGGATTCATGCGTATGTTTCAAGTTAAAATGTAGATGAAACCGGAAAGTATAACTGATGCTGAGTAAAGAATTATCCTGTTTTTTAATAGCTAGGAACAGTTTCATATCTCAAAGTGCTTAGTTTGAAAAAATACGATAAAGTATTTACTTGAAACTTGAATTATTATTATTATTTTTCATGATAAATCTTTTTATCACAGACCCCATTTTTGGAATTATCCCTAAAAAAATTGACTCTAGGACTCTATTGCAAATGGCATACACATCTTTCATGGGAATTGCTACCGTAAATGGCACATCTCATCTAGCTGTCAAAAAGAGAAATTCTTAGGTAGGCAATCCATTCAACAATTGACATGTGTAAGAACACCCTTTAGAGATAGATGCATTTATAACATGACCCACGTAACCTTACACATATTTAATATTGAATGAAGTGCCTACCTAAATATTTCTGCTGTCAAAATTTGATAAACTAGTTTCAATCACAATAAATTAAAAAAAATTACCTCGTAACCTGTTTCTGTGATGAGAACCTCATCCTCAATCCTTATCCCAATGCCTTGATACCTGCATTGCAAATCCTCCAAAATTGATTATACCGCACAAGAAACTGAAACATTTAGTGCCAAGATAGAAGGCAAATTTAAATGCTCACAAGGAATGTATGGTGAACAAATCATGTGAGGTGGTTGAGACTAACCAATGATTTAACAGAAGATATGGACTAAAAGACATAACAAGTATAATACAGACGAGAAAGAAACAAAAGTCATATCATGTTAATCCAAGAGTAAAACTGAAACAGCTTAACTTAAGAAAGAAGATTCTTAACTCCCAAATAAAAAATTCAAGATCCAACTATGGTTACACATCTCTTGATGGAAAAAAGAATTAACGAACTCTACATCTTTAAAACTTTAGGTCCAGTTGGGTTTGATGGAGTGAATTTAATAGAAATGCAAATGAGAATGAATGGAATAACCATTCCCAATCCATTCTATTCCTATACTTGGTCTCCCAAATCAGATAGGAATAGAATTTTAAAAAAATTATGACAAAACTACCCTTAGAGGTATGGTGTTGATGGTGCTGTACTGGCAGTTGGGGGGTTGGTGACGATGATGGTAGGGCTGTGATGGTGTGGCAGTGGTGACACAGGATATTTTATTATTTTTATCATTTTTAGAAAAGATATAAGGTATAAAGGTAATTGCAATCAATCTTGATGGAATGAAATAGAGTTCCATCCAATTTCAAAGGGAATGGATATTCCCTCATTTGATGGAATAAGCATTCCCTAGGGAATGACCATTCTCATTACAAAGTTCTTACCAATACCAAACAAATTAACTCATTCCCATTTCTTTCACCCCAATTCAATCAAACCAAATAGGACCTTATGCTATGTTTGGATGTTTTTCAGTGAGGGAAAAGGATGAGAAGGGAAGGAAAGGAGAGAAAAGAGAAGGAAGAGGATCGAGGGAAAGTTAATTCCCCTTGTTTGGATGTTTAAGTGAGGGAAGAGGATGGAAGGAATGTTATTTCTTCTTGTTTGGATGTTTAAGTGAGGGAAGGAGGGGGATTCTCTTCCCCTTGTTTGAGAGTTCCAGTTAAAGTAGGGGAATTAACCACGTTAACTCTTAAACTCTTACGAGTTTACGATCCTAGGACAAAAAACGAGTTAAATCACATGTAAACTCTCATTTGTCAAACTCTTACGAGTTCAAGTAAACTTTGACAAAATCGGTAAACTCTCAATTTTACTCCTCAAAATACACAATTTTGGTTGATTTTGTTCGATACTTGGTTGAATTGCCTCTGTTCTGCCATATATATTGGGTTTATGAAGCTAATTTTATGTTATTATTGTTATTTTTGTTCTGTTTTGTTAAATTACAAAGTAATGTAAGTGCTGGACTAAGTATAATATAACAGTTGGGTCAAGTATTGAGTTATGTTTTTATTTTAATTTTTGTAATTTACAATTCGAGTTTACTAGGGCTCCAGAAGTTAACCTAAACTCTCAAGTTTGACAACCTTGGAATTAACTCTCATTTCCCTTTATTTGATTTTAAAATAATTCATTTCCCCTCCTTAACACCCCCCTCCCCCCAAAAAAAAAAAACCCAAATTTGAGAGGGGAAGAATTTTAGAGCTTTGAGGGGGAAGGAGGTAGAAGTGTTCCCCCTCCTTTCTCCTCTATTCCCCTCATTAAAAATCTTCCAAACAAAGATACAGATAACTTTTCCCTTCCCTTCCCCCTCCTTACCTCTCATCCAAATATAGCATTAGGGAATCGAGAAGATAAAGAACAAGCTGGGGAATCATTGCTAAATATCCTTGGAAATTAGAAGCAATCAGGGGTACTCCAACTCGGGTTTTAGCATACTAGTACATGCAACCAGATTCTGTGAATGAAAAGTGAAAGGTAAAACTCTTGAAGCTAGTCAATGGAAGGAAACTTCCATGAATAAATTGCACAAGAGGAGCATGCAATGGAAATTAATTTGTAATAATTAAAACAAGTTGTTCTTTAATCAATAAGTACCTCTCTGGACCGTTAAAAGAAGATGGTATGTACACTCCTGGTTCAATAGTTATCACCTGCTCAAAAATGAGAAAAGAACAGGCTGTCAACTAATACGGGAATACATATGTCCATATGCACCGCTAAAGCATGTGTGAGTAAGTCAATACAAGCAGGCAACCAAAAATCCAATGAGGTTGTCCTTTTTATTTTATTTAAGGAGGGGTAAAAACTTGGTGGAGTTAACCCACATCAACCCACCAACTAACCCCCAACACAAAAAAAAAAAAAAAACAACAATGAACTTCATTAATTAAGCCAGAAATTATCTTGTATTTATATTACATAAATATGATGGTTGCAGGCCAGCATCCTGCCTTGGCAAGACCCAGGTATGGTCAGAGTCAGATCGAACTGTGACGTTTGCTAATGGATTTACGTTGCACCCTGACTAACAGCTATAGCTTTTGGCTTAGTGACAAGCGCCCGATCCAACAAAATATGTGGTGATAATCACCAGCAGAGTGCCCCTGGGTCTAAATTTTAAAAAAGAAAGTGGTGAAAGCACTGACCAGGTACTTTAAGGAAGGAATATGCCATTTAAACTTGAATAGACACAAGAACAGATACCTTAAGTGCAAACCACTGTTTAGAAACACTGAACAGGTGCATATAGCATTGAAACAGTGTTTACAGTTGCTTTGAACACCAATGGATATGATGGTACCGAACAGATACAACTATGTTCTGAACAGGTGCTAAATAGACTATTAATAGATACTCAGTAGAAGTGCAAAATGCATTCATGATCATTCCTTCTCTCCACCCTGTTACTTTCTTTTAGAACACGCACAGTATCTTCTTTCTATAAATAAATTTTTTATTTTATTTTTTGGGTTGGTTCTGGTTATAAGAATGTAAGAAGTGCAGATTCTCGGTTCTTAATTAGGCATTGTATTATGGGGATGGAATTTCGGTGAACATCTGCAACGTAAAGAGGGGAATTACTATCCTAAAGATAGTTTGCTGGAAATGCCTTGCCTAACAAATTTTTGTTTAATAAGTATTAATATTACTCTTATTTCAATTTCTCCATGTTCTAAATCTTTATATATATAATAGAAACTACTGCATCCGATACAGTTTTATGGGAATAAGGCAAAGATAATTGTTGTGTAATATAATTCTGAGATGTTTAGCTGTCAGATTGTGGCTTATAAGCTGTTAGCTATGATTGTTTTTTAGAAATAATTATGTTAGGACACAATAATTAGACAGGTGTTTTACTTTATTTAGTGGTTAGAAATAATTATGTTAGGACACAATAACTAGACAGGCTGTTTTACTTTATTTAGCGGAGTTGTTAGCTGTTATGAGTTGTATCAGTTTTCTGATCTAGATTAGGAAATCTCTATATAAGCATAGCTTAATTGTACATTTTGTGAATGAATCAGATTCAAAATTTTATTCTTTCAAGTTCTTTTCTTTCTAGTTGGTATCAGAGCTTCCCGATCCAAGGGGGCTCTGCTTCTGCATCAAATTCTTAGTTAGCCTTCATTGCTGCCTTGGCACCTTCATTGTGCCCAAACCTCAGTTATCTAACCTCCATTGCTGCCTTGGCACCTTCATTGTGCCCATACGTCATTACCTCACCTTTGTTCAGCCACTGTCTGCTGCGCACTGTAGCAGAAGCGGCACTGTAGCAAACGTTGCCAGATTTTTTTTTTCCTTCACTATTTGAAAGCCCTACGTTGCTCATATCCATTTGGAGCACTACTGCTGTGTTTATTATAATGTTTGAAGAGAAATCCGTCTCCTCATCCATGACTGCCCCCTCCACGGTTCAGTCATTGGGTCCTAATGACCTACATATATTGCAAGGGTCATACCGCCTTGATGGGCGCAACTATCTCCAGTGGCCCGCCTGGTTCGCACTACTCTAAAGGGAAGGAGGAAGTCAATCACATTGAAGGGAACCCTCCAGCCAAAACAGACCCTAAGTATGAAGCATGGGACGATGATGACTCTTTTATCATGACCTGGTTATGGCATTCTATGACACCGGAACTTAGTCGCAATTGTATGTTTATCTCCACCTCTAAGGAGATTTGGGAGAACCTTAGGAAGACGTACTCTATGAAGAAGGATACCGGCAAGTGTTATGAGATAGAGAATAAGATCTTCAATACCAAGCAAGTGGAGTCTTTCGCAATGCATCATTATGGGATGTTGAATGGTTTATGGATCGAGTTAGATCAGTATCAGAATTTGAAAATGACGTGCACAGTAGATTCCACTACACTAACAGAGTTCTTTGAAAGGGCGCGAATTTTTAAATTTCTTTCTGGACTGAACCTTGAGTTTGACACGGTCGGGTTCGTATTCTGGTAAGGAAACACTTCCTTCTCTCTCGAGGTATTTTACACTGCGAGGTTAAGAAACTCTGAGGTCAATAATGTTGGAGGAGGCAAATCCGTTGACTGGCCACCTTGGCTCTTGCGCAAGGGTCCTATAAGAGGTTCATCCCCATCATTTGGAAAGCCTCCCATAAAGGCTAATCGTGATGATCGGACGCAAACTATTATAGGAAGACGGGTCATACTAAGGACACATGTTTTAGACTTCATGGAAAGGAGAAGGTCCTGAACGACCGAGGATTCAAAGGTATCATACACAAAGGCTAATCAAGCATCGTCGACTGAAAGTGTAGAAGACCCACCTATCCCACAAGTTGCAAAGGAGGTCGGCTAGCCTCCAAAGAGTGAGTCGAACGTTACGAGCTCTTATGGACTCTCTTAGTAAGACATCTAGCTCTTGCTCTTAACCAATGACTCGGTAAGAGTTCTAGCTTCTTATCCTTTAATGCTTCTGCATCGAGAATCTCTCGGATTATAGACTCGTGCTACGATCACATGACTCCGCATTCCTCTTATTTTTCATCATACACCACTTCATCCGTAACCAACATATCATCAAGTAATGGTTCCATAACCCCATTATCGGTTGCGGTAACATCCACCTTCAACCTTCCCTCCATTTAAAAATGTGCTTCATGTTCCCAACCTATCTAATAACCTATTGTCTATTCATAAGGTTACCCAAGACCTAAAGCGTGCAAAGGACATTTTTCCATTTCCATTGTGTTTTTCGAGGATCTTGCCACGGAGGACGATTGGAATTGCTAAAGAGCAGGGCGGGTTATATTACTTACAACATGAAAAAAATAAAGAGTGTACTAGACAAAAGGCACTCACTTCCAATCATCAGCCAAGCTCCGAATCTTGGTCATCCTCTCAGATATGGCTTCAACACAGACGTCTTGGTTATCCTCCTTTCGTCCTAAAGTCCTTATTTCCTGCTTTATTTACAAAAGTTGTCTATCGAGTCTTTTCATTGTGATGTTTGTCAGTTTGCTAAACACCATCGGACAACTTTTCTTCCCAGTAATAATAAAAGTCCTAAACGTTTTGATCTTGTTCATTCAGATGTGTGGGGACCTTCATCTATTAGTAATATTTCTGGTGCAAAGTGGTTTGTTTCTTTTATTGATGACTGTACTCGGGTTACCTGGATATTCCTTATGAAAGATAAGTCTGAAGTTTTCCATTTGTTTGTAAACTTTTACCGAATGATTCAAACACAATTTGGGAGCCCGATTAAGAGGTTGCATTCTGATAATGGAAGACAGTATGTGAACCAAAACCTTTCCAAGTTCCTTAAGGATAATGGAGTTGTTCATGAGTTAACTTGTGTGGACACCCCTCAACAAAACGGGGTCGCAAAAAGGAAAAATCGTCATCTCCTTAAGGTTACTAGAGCTTTACTCTTCCAAATGTCTGTTCCTAAGTCTTACTCGGGGAAGTCGTCTCATCGCCACTTATTTGATCAATAGATTACCCTCCCGGGTTCTAGATAGTGTTAGCCCTGTTCAGCTTTTGACCACATTCTATCCTTCTATTCTCATTATGACTAGTCTTCAGAGTCGTGTCTTTGGCTGTCCTGTGTTTGTCCATGTTCACAGTACTCATCGGGGTAAGTTAGATCCCCTGCTATCAAATGTGTCTTCATGGGGTATGCTTCAAACAAAAAGTGGATACAAATGTTATCACCTCAAATTAAGTCGAGAGTCTATGTCTCCAAGGATGTCACCTTTCATGAAACAGAGTCCTTCTTTACTAGTTCTCACTGTGGGGAGAGTATTCAAGAAGTTTCGAGTTCCTTGAGTTGTCACCTTTTCCTTTGTTGCGTAGGTTTCACTCCTACATGAGGATGACCATGACCCCGAACTAGCATTATTGCCGGATAAGAATAATGAGGACAGATATTTTGGAAAGCAATATCGCCAAGGCTGAACTCCATCCCGGTCGAACAACAATTCCACGTCCGAACCAGGAGGTAAGAACTCATACTATTGAGACTCTCGAGGACACTTTAAATACTACTTGTGAACCTAACCCAGATGATGTACCTATTGCCTTGAGAAAAGGAAAAAGATCTTGTACCAAATATCCTATATCCCAATTTGTGTCTACTGAAAATCTTTCTATGCAGCACCAGAGTTTTCTTTCAGCTATTGATTCTATCAGAATCCCCACATCAGTACAAGAAGCATTAAAGGATGAAAACTAGGTTCAAGCCATGAATGAAGAAATGGGGGCATTGGAAAAGAACGAGACTTGGGAGATTGTAGAGAGACCGAAGGATAAGAAGGCAGTGGTTTGTAGGTGGATATACACAGTTAAGTATCAGTCTGATGGCACACTGGACCGGTATAAGGCGAGATTGGTTGCAAAAGGATACACCCAAACTTATGAGATCGATTATTAGGAGACATTTGATCCGGTGGCAAAAATGAATACCGTTAGGATTATCCTCTCCTTGGCAGCGCACTTTGGTTGGGAGATGCATCAATTTGATGTTAAAAATGCTTTTTTGCATGAAAGCTTGGAGGAAGAAGTGTACATGGAGATTCCACCTGGATATGGTGCCACTAATGAAGGGAATAAGGTGTGCAGACTAAAGAAGGCCTTGTATGGTCTTAAGCAATCACCTTGTGCCTGGTTTGGAAGATTTACTCAAGCTATGATATCCTTTGGGGAATGCAGTAAGCCAAGGTGATCATACTGCTTATAAAACATTCACAGGTGGTAAACTCACTCTACTCTTAGTCTATGTAGATGATATGATTATTGCAGGCAATGATGAGTTTGAAAAACAGACTTTGAGGGAGAGTTTGGCTACTCAATTTGAAATGAAGGATCTCGGGAAACTAAAGTACTTCCTTGGGATAGAGGTTGCTTACTCTAGACAGGGCATCTTTATTTCTCAAAGGAAATATATCCTTGATCTCCTCAAAGAGACTGGTAAGTTGGGCTGTAAGACCACGGGAGCGCCCATAGAGCAAAATCACAGGATTGGGAATGATGAGGAAAGCCCAAAGGTGGAGAAGACACAGTACCAGAGACTGGTAGGAAAACTCATCTATTTATCACACACTAGGCCAGACATAGCCTATGTAGTTAGTGTGGATAGCCAATTCATGCATGATCCAAGAGAGAGACATTTGCAAGCGGCTTATAACTAGAATTATTCAGATTTGAAAGCTCTCTCGGGAAAAGGATTGCTATTCAAAAAGGAGGGAATTTATCCATGAAAGTATATACCGATGGCCGACTATGCAGGATCAATTGTTGATAGGAGATCCACCACAGATATTGCATGTTCTTTGGGTGGAAACTTGGTGACATTGAGTAGCAAGAAGCAAGATGTAGATGCAAGATCAAGTGCGGAGGCAGAATTTAGAGCCATGGCTCAAGCGGGGTTTGTGAACTATTATGGATGAAGATCATACTTGATGACCTCAAAGTAAAGTATGAAGCTCCCATGGATCGGTTTGTGATAATAAGTCCGCCATCGATGTGCCCCACAATCCAGCTTCAACATGACCGAACAAAGCATGTAGAGATAGACCGATATTTCATTAAAGAGAAATTGGACAATGGTCTTATAGCCACCGAATACATCCCTTCAAGACTCCAATTGGCAGATATGTTCACTAAGGGACTCCCTACGGAGCAGTTCAAAGATCTTACTTGCAAGCTGGGAATGATAGATATATATTCACCAGCTTGAGGGGGAGTGTTGTGTAATATAATTCTGAGATGTTTAGCTGTCAGATTGTGGTTTATGAGTTGTTAGCTATGATTGTGTTTTTTAGAAATAATTATGTTAGGACACAATAATTAGACAGGTGTTTTACTTTATTTAGTGGTTAGAAATAATTATGTTAGGACACAATAATTAGACAGGCTGTTTTACTTTATTTAGTGGAGTTGTTAGCTGTTATGAGTTGTATCAGTTTTCTGATCTAGATTAGGAAATCTTTATATAAGCATAGCTTAATTGTACATTTTGTGAATGAATCAGATTCAAAATTTTATTCTTTCAAGTTCTTTTCTTTCTAGTATAATCTTTACTACCCACATTTTACAAGTGATTATTAACTACCAATGGTAGAAATTATCTCAAATTTATAGAAAATAGATGGAAGAAAATGAAACTGTTGCTCAGTCAGGGAAACAACTTACAACACCTGGCTTCAGAGGACAGTCAAAGCTGACCATTGAAGAATCATGAATATCCATTCCTAGATAGTGACCTGGACAGATAAAATGTGATTATATACATATCCAGTGTCTATTAGCTATCATCATATTTATTGGTTCAAACTAGCTTACTTATGAATCTCTATAGAGTAACAAATACCTATAGAAGTTGGGTTCAGCTTATGGTAGGAACTGCTTGCAACATCTCTCAAAATTCCAACCTCCTTGAGTCCTTTCTGCAACATTTCAACCTATGCAACCAGACCATTTCACAAGTTTCACTTTTAGATAGCTAAAGAATCTTCAAGCAGCTGGTTGAGTAAACAACAAGATAGCATTCAAGTGAAGAAAAAGCAAGATGCCACTCAACAAACAGAGACAGGTAATACTCAGGCCACTAGCACACTAATGGTTATTGCTGATTTTGAAAAAACTAGCATGATAGATTAAATACTTATGAGATAGTATTCATCATGCACAGGGGGCAGCTCCTCTACCATTGTAGTGAACTTGGTAATAAAAATTATGGAAAGAATCTTTTTTGTGGAATTAATGCAAAATACTGGAAGAGAAAAAAAATTAAGCATCAAATAAGCTAATTGTCGAATCCAGAAACAATATAGATTCAGTTCCACTTAAAATCTTGATACAGAATTCACAGTCAGGCGACAGATACATTCAAAACAAACTATGCAGATGAGTTATTAGACATTTTCTACAAGCCTATGACAGAAACCAGAGATAAATACATTCCCTCTGCTCTCCCTTTTATATCTCTCTACCCGATCACAAAATAAAATAAGAATTAGTTAAATGACAGTGTTGACAGGATTTAATTTATGAATGAGTTTCCCTTAGAAACTGGATACTAAGAAAATCCTATGCTTCAGTACCCACATAACATATCCAGCATCCAACTTTGAGGTCAAGCATAATCTAGTATTTCTTTGCTAATACCGGAATAGAAACAACAGAAAATGTTGTTTAATCAAACATTTTTTTAAAATATGCAGTTGTGCATGCTATATTATTACCAAATATATGCTAATGTAAGCTGCTACTAGCTAAGATGAGGTATTTTTACTTAATCATCATAACATTCTACACATAGTTAAATATTTCCTAAATTATTTCATACTTTTGATAAGTTGCTTGAGAAATTACAGCTTATTCCTAAGCAATATCATTTATTGAAAGTTTTGAGATTGGGAATGACTAAGATGTAGAGATACTTAATCAAAATAACAACCAGGTTTTCCTCTCAATCCATTCATGAACTGGCAAACAGAAGACCAATATAATAGAAAACAAACAGTTTCTGATAAGAATGAGTTAATGACCAATAATTGAAAAAAAAAAGAAGAGGGAAGATACCGACCGAATGGTTGTGTATTTGCCGAATACTGGCACCAGGTTTACAAAGTTCCACACAATGCTTATTGGTTTCCAATATAAGCTCATAAAGCTCTTCCTGAAATATACAAGAAGCCATGACGTTCGTATGAAAAGCGACATTTATCAGGAGAGGTAGACTAACTTAAAGAACAAAGGCACATGTGGAGTGAGCAGTTTTTATCTCAGAATTGACTGGGCATGAACCATGTTTTAAACATTTATATGGCATATGCTAGCATAAGCAGAGAAAGATCACATTCATATTACCATCCCTTATGGTGGGTAGGTGCAAGCTTTAGCCCCGTTAGATCCCTTATATAAAGGGGCTGGGAGGAGGAAGGAGAATCTATCCCAAATTGTGAATGTCCATGCATGAGCAAAGGTGCATGAACAAGCTATTCAGAACATATCTTACCAATTTAATATATTCGCATATACAAAAATCTTCGTTTTGGCTATAATGACCAATTTAGTATGCCATTTTCTGCCTTTTACCATGGAGCTCTGTATAAATTGTCAAGCCATATCCTCAATCACAACAACTTGAGGTAAGCTTCATCTCACTCTAAATAAGGAACTCGCTCTTCACCAAGAGGCCATTTGCCTGATGGTAATTCTTCTTCCCTCAAGTCTTGAAGTGGAGAGTGTAGACTTGAACAAGTCCAAGTGCCAAAACTACCAATCAAGTTAAAGATATTCACACACTATTTCCTTTGAAATTTCGTAAACCCCCCCAACCACCACCACCACCACCACCAAAACAAAGGAAAAAGAAAATTAACTAAGAAAAAGTAAGCCATTCATTCATGTCTTCTCCCAACATTCTTAACTTCTGTGAAATCCTGTAGATGTGCAACTATCATATTCAGAAGGCCACCATAATATACTGACTCTAAAACCTTAAGACTATTAAGATTTCCCACCAGCATGAAGCTTAATGTTGCAAAGCCTCAGCCTTGAGTAGAAAATTTAAGAAATACCATATCATGGCAAAAAATTCATATTACTAGAACAGAATGAGGAATTGAACTAAAAATGGTGTTCCCTCAACATTTTAAAATGAAGCTATTTGCACCATCAGAGAAACCAGATCCAGAAGAAGTGCATTAAGTTTGAGAACATATGTACTTCCACAAATGACAATCTATATAATTACATCCCATCATGCAATGAGGTCTGTATTGGAAAATTGAGACTACGCAGTCTGCTGGTCTCAGATTGCTGCTTATGCAAAAGAACCCATTAATTGATCAATAAATTGGATATCAAGTGAGAGGAAAAATCAAGAAATAAATATAGTTGCATAAACAAACTTCATAAATGTACTGCCTAGGATGAAATGAAAATAAACCCTTATTAAGCTCTCCTGCAATACTTACATAGAATTGCTAAAAGGAATTCAATCATGCTAACCTGGGCAGAAGAAAAACTACCACAAGGTGGCCAGGTACGAGTAAGATCACTGACATAACCATGTAACTCACATCCAATATCCATCAAAACAAGATCTCCATGTTTAATCTGCCAAACATATGATAAAGATTCAAAACATGAAATTCCACATACTAGGAGATGGCATCTGGTAAGTGAATTTACTTTCTGATCATTCCTAGAATAATGTATAACGCTTCCATTAGGCCCACCACCAACCACAGGATTGAATCTGATACAGAGGGAAAAAAGAAGAAAAATATATCATTAATTATGGACACAAGTGATGCCTACATTTAATTTCTAAAAATGAACTTCTCCATTATGTGGAAGGTTCTTAAATTATCAATAAAAATTAAAAAACACAAAACTAGTCAGACATGAAAAAATTGCTGAAGAGGTCAAACCATTCAATAAAGAAATGCTCACCCCATTCGCTGGGCACCTCTCATTTTGCATTCATATTCAACCTTTGCAGCTAGCATACCTTCAAAAGGGTATGTCTTTGAATGCAGCATTGTCAACAAAAGAGCCTATTCAAGACCAGAAAATATTCAAATTATCAAGTGTCTATCATTTTGCATCTAGGACCAACTAATGGTAGAATTATCAATTGTACATATAACAGCCTGACTGGGAGTCTGGATTTTTAGTCTTCAGATAGTTAGCCATGCAATAGAGTTGAAGTACCTGACAAGCAATTGATGCAGATTCCTTCATCAGCTTGAGCTCTGCTGGTGACTTTATCCATCGCAGCTGATGGGTATAAATAGATAGATCCCTTACATTGTTACAGTAAGCTAGCTTTTGGAAGGCCTCCAGTTCCATATATGCTGGAGTTGCAGTCTGAACATTGTGGAACAATTTTGAGGATCCCCTTATCATATCAGGAAGGATCTGAATCAGTAATTAAAAATGTTAAAAGAAAAACATCATCATAAAGAAACAGAAGTAACTGTTTGACCGAGGGGATGAAAATATATTTTTGAGACGGCTTAGCTGTAGCAACATTTGCTGCCAGCCACCAATGGGCTTATCTATGATTCTCATTCTATGGAAATATTTCAGGTGTATAGGCCAAAATAGATGGCTAGATAATTTCTATAAAAGGAAATGTTTTTAATACTTGATAGCAGCTATGATTCACCTCATGCAATTTTCTCATTGAATATGCCTTGTCAGCCTTGAATGTATCTAATGCTGCATCAACTCCTGCTATTTGCCCTTGCCAAGTCACATCCTAGACAAATTTATGGTTTTATGTTAGCTTCAAGACTAGTCACTTCTTTATCCTATAACTGTAGAATAAGCCACGAGAAAAATCACACACGCAATGATTAAATTCATGGATAGTTGAATCTAACATGATAAACAATTGAAATATTATATTATATAGATTTTAAAAGATGGTATATTGATAATCAGATGAACGATCAGATATTAATTTAATAAACAAATAACAGAATTTTTTTAAAAATGAGTAAACAATTTACGTAACATAAGGTAATAAAAGTTGATTTTACATCATGGATAAGTGTTGCAGAACATGTTCCAGTAGAAACTAGAAAGACAGTTCTATTTATAAGTATAAGATATCAGACACACATAAGGCTTAGCTTCTGGCATGAACATGCATAAACCACAGTCGTGTCCTAAAACCGCCACACCACCGGGTTGCTGGCAGCCTGTGATATATAAATAATCAGCATCTTGTCGAAATGTATAAGGCACAACATCTGTCATCATCTTTACTGGGGCAGAAGCAATGATCGCCAAGCTCTTCTCCGGGAGAAGTTCCAACAACTTTTTTCTTCTTAGGATGTATTCCTCGCTAGATATGCCCGGAGTGATCTCCCCATCTTTTAGTAGCTGCAAGATAATATAAAAAAATGCTAAGTAATCTTAACAAATAAGTACTTTAGGTAAATGCTTTTTTAGCATATAGTGCCAACTGCCAAGTCTGACAGCAAAACAAGAAGTGGGGGTTTGTCCCACCTTAGGCAGATTTTTTTTTTAATAAAAAAAGGAAAATGTTATGTAATAGAATAGCACCTGTGGGTGAGATGCAGAGGTTGGTTGTCCAATATCAACAACCTTCCCAGTGCAATACGAACGAAAACCTAGAACCTGCCAAGTAGTTAGAGTTAGAGTTAGAGTAACTCAAATGAATCACCTAATTAGTCCCGTGATTTGATAGGGAAGCAAATAAAAATAAAAAATGAATTAGAATATTAGATCATCATGTAGCTTCCAGTGAGAAAAACCAATTTCAGCTCCAGCGGTATGAATGCTAAAAATCATTGCTGTGAAAGCATAAATTGCAAAGAGAGAGAGAGAGAGAGAGAGAGAGAAAACAATTGAAAAGACAGACAAAAAGAAAGAAAGAAAGAGTTGAAAGCTGCTAAAAAACTGAATTTGAAGAAATAAAACTAAAATTCCGTGTTTGGAGGCCACAGTCGCACCAGCAATCGTTTAGAATTACAACAAACTAGGTAGACGTTCAGTTTGGGTTCATGAGAAATTGACATAAATAATGAATACTGAATACGAGGTGAGGTACAAGGTAGAAGGTAGCAGAAAGCGATGGAGGAAGAAGATGCTTTGGGAAGACATACCTGTCTGTGTGAAATTGTCTTGCTTAGTTTTCTTAGGACACCCTGCATTTTGGAGCTTCTGTTCTGCAACCGAGGCCAGAGGTTTTAGTTTCAGGGGGTTTAAGTTGAAGAGTAAGAGGGCCTCACAAGTTTCCACAATGCGTAGCTTTACTACCAAAGTGAGATGAACGTAATTTAAGCAAAGTTAAGGTAAAATCATTGTAATTTACTCTTAGGTAATGTTTGATGTGTAAAATTAAATATTTCAATTCCAAACTTTTAGGTTTCTTAGTTCTAGTGGCGAAATCAATTGTTAAGTCTAATATCTTTCATTATTATTTTTATCTATTTTATGCATATAAAATCTATCTTAAAAACAACAAATACATATAAATATCTTTATTTTTTTGTGCTGAATTTTATAACACCAAAAAAAAACCAAAAGAGTTATCAAGTATCAAACTTGACTTCATGAACATGATTTTTAGTAGAAGTCCAAAGTTCAAGAACCTCGAAATTTTTTGAAGTCCTATTTGTGAGTGTTTGACTAAACCATTGCATCAATTTGTTGTATGTAAGATAAAGTTTATAAACATAAATAATATACATAAAACAGATAAGTATCAAAAGGGATATCAATTCTCGAAGTTTCATTAACCATGATTTATGTTTGAAGTTGTCTAAAATTGACAAGCCCTAAACTTTTGTCCCAAATTTGAAACCCCCATATGTAGACTTTTATGTAAAACATTTACATATATTTGTTGCATATAAGATAAGGTTTGCATACATATATATTATACTTGGAATTCATAAGTAATGAGAGGGATATCATGGGAAGCTCGAACAAAACTTTATGGGGGTGAATTGTTACTTCGAGATTATTGTTTCAAAATTAGAAGAGATGCCATAATAAACACATTTTAATCTAACTGCAGATAGGATGGGACTGTGGCAACGGCGTAAATACCATTTCCAATTTTCCACTATTCTCAACATTCAATAGTCACAAAGGCATTAAATTTTTTAAGCAAAAAACAAGGGTAAACTTAACAGCCAGACTCCAGGCAAACCTCACCCTTGTCCCTTGATGAGGTCGTTAATGGTGGTGTGTGCATCCTCCCCCTCACTTTCAATTATGCAACATTCCCAACAATTACAGACATAACTCTGAGAATAACCTAATATTTTCTTTGAACGTGGTCTTCAGTGCATACTTATGATACATAATCAAGAAGCATGCATGAGGCAATATCACTGATTTAAATGAGGCAATTGCATCGCCATAGAGCATTGTACAAATTCTTTGGGAAGGTGGTATACAGAAGACAAGACAATATCAAGCAACGTTGTAAAGTTCAAACAAAAGTATCAAAAACTTTTGAGACTTTATTTAACCCCTTACAGAAAACGCTCAAGGAAATCCCTGATCTCGTCAATATATGGGGACCGAGTAGGAATTATATGACCACAATCGTGTTCAATGATCACAGAACAACCGCCATCATATAGAGAAGCAAGTTCCTTGCTTGCTTGGTTGGCTATCTGCCTGTCTTTACCATGGTCATCTCCAAAAATATGAAGAGAAGGGCACTTGATAAAGCCACTTTCCATCTCCTTCACATGGAGAGCAAAGCCTGAGCACAAGATTACAAATTTGAAGTCCATTTTATCTTTTAGTTTTTCTAGTTGTGCAGAGATTAAGGCAGCCATTGCTGCTCCCTGTGAAAATCCCAAGATTCCATCAAATGGCCCTTCTTGGGAAAACAAAGTCTTCAAGTGTGACAGTGAAATATCATATCCATCAGTTTGCTGCTGGTATTGAAGTGGATCAAACGGGCCATCTGCTACCTTCCAATCAACACCACTACTTCCATCAAAATTGGGTGCCAAAAACCATGCAAACTTCTTCTTGCAATTCTCCAAAGGTGGAGGAAGACTTGGTGGCAATGAAGATGATTCACAACTCGCATGGGCCATCGACATGGGGGTTTGATAAATGAATGGCAACTCATGAGGAGCATCTATAAAAACAAATTCAGCAATTTTCTTGAGTTTTTTGGCTAATGATGCTGTTCTTCCCTTAAAACTGGATGCATTCTGTCGAAACCCATGCAAGCATAAGATTCTCAGTCTTCTTGAGGTCCTGACATCTGAGACATCATTTGTTAGGAGGTTAGAAATTGCAAACTTTTGGTAAATTCTAGATGGCCATTTAAATTGACAACTCTTCAGATTTTAGGAGAGGAAAAAACTTCAGTATACTGAGACAATTGTAGGCTAACTATCAGTGAACTTAAAATTTGACAAAATAAATGTGAAAGCAAGATTGGTTGAAGCAATATGGATCACAGACCTTACCATCTCCCCTAGGACTTTGAGGCAAGGATATAGTATCTGAAGAAAATTTCTGGAACTCAACACCTGGCAATGGTGTTTTTGATTCACCAATTTCAATTAACTGCATTGACCTAACAGCCTTGCCCTGTTTTTCGCATAGCTCACAAACATACACTGCAGCTTCATTCTGGCGGACAACAATAACACAATTCAGAAGCAAGAAGACAAAACCAAAAACCCAGAAAACAAATAGAAAAAGAATTAAGTCAAGAAATTAAAGATGGTGGAGAAGGGATAAATTTTCTCGAGTACCAATTCAGGAGTGTAGTTAACCCAAGTTTTAGGAGCCAAGGGTTTGGTGAGCATAAATGTTATTCAAATATAAGCATGGTTGAAGCCCAACTTTGAGGCCTAACAACCACAGTAATAGCTGGGGGCTTACACAGTCAACTTTGAGAAAAATTCAACTATTTTTCCCAATAACAAACTTAAATTCTTGATCAAAAGTGAGTCACATTATTAGGATTATCTAGAACCAGTTACAATCAAACTAGCTCAAAAGCAACGCTCAGGTTAGGCTCACTTGGTAAACAAACATAACCAAAACCAAGCTCTTATTTAGAAGCTCATGAGCACTACACAAACTTGCATCAATAACAACCCAAATCAAAGTTTTTGCTTTAGTTTCCCTAAACAGAAGTATGTTTAAGACCACTAGATCCAGTGAATAATTTCATGGTATATAAATGATTTCTTTATCCTTCATCTTCTCCTTCAGAATGGAAAGTTCACAGAGACGTGCAAACAAAAAATGTCAGCACAGACAAGTTATAAGTTATCAGATCATACCTGGCAACTACCACAGACCAAGACAAGCATTCTGCAATAAGTACATCGGCAGCGTGAAGAGTAATCATCAAATGAACAGCGACAAATAAGGCAGGTACCAATAATATTAGCATCTGAACTTCCAACTGATATCCTACAGCCACAGAAGAAATGAAATAAGGATTCATTTCATCCAATCGTTGCAACACTACCACTGTTATTTTGACCAGCTTGCAAGATTACCCACTCTTCACTGTATAATCTCAATCATGAATATAGACAATGAAGCCATCATTGCAGTGAAAGTAGTGAAAGCAACAAAATCATGATGGTCTATCTAACTTCTCTCAATTAAGAGCATAAGCTGTAATTTGGAGGATGGAATTATGGAAAGTAAGTTTTGATCATCATAACATTTGCCTTTCATTTCATACATATATGAGTGAAATTAACACTTCTACCAAAAAAAAAAAAAATCTAGATTTAGTAATTCAATGAAGTTTATTTATTTTAAGATAAGCATACTAATTAAAGAGTCTAGAAATTGTGAGCCATAAAAAAGAGGGGGAATAAAGCTTAGGAAAAATGACTTGATAACAAATTAACAATAGCTATTATAGTAATAACTACTTTAAAATAAAAGCAAACGAAAATTTGGATGTAAAGCTTACAAGGTAATAAAACATCTAAATCATTATATATATATATAGGGTGGGGATCGACTTACACTAGGTGTAAGTCTTGACACACTTACACCACTCAATAATTTTTTGTAGAATGTGAATTTAACCAATCCAACTGTTGAATTGAAAGTTTTCATAAGATAGATCAACCCCATAAAATTTCTTACAATTAAAAAATCATTTGATACTTCATCGCAATACTTTATTTTGACATATAATATAATTTTAAAATGTAAGTAAATTGTCTACTATTAGATTAGATAACTATATATGTCTGATTTATTTAAAATTTGGTATGCATGACCATTAAGATAATAGCATATGATTCAACGGTTGAATTGGTTAAATTCACATTCTATAAAAAAATATTGAATGGTGTAAGTGTGTCAAGACTTACACTTGGTGTAAGTGGATCCCCACCTATATATATATATATATATATATAACTGAGAAATGGACTAGTGTAGCCACCAAATAATGTATAGAAGGATACACACCGGTGATCAAAAACAAAATTCTTTCCTTTGAAAAAACCACCATCTGGGAATTGCTCCATATATCGTTGAATACCACCAAATAACTGCAATTAATCCAAAATTATAAGAAATACTGGTCATCAGCATTAAGACATTCTTGACCATGTTTTATAACAAATTCTTATTGGAGGATAAACTCCCAGCAGATTTCCACACTCCACAGTCATCATATTTCATTGCACACTGATAACAAGTTCCTTATGACTTAGCAGGCTCTTTTCCAAGGTAGCATCAATATGAACAGCTTATTAACACGGTACAAAACCATGACATGTTAATCAAAATTGCTTCTTTTTTTTTCAAAATGGCAGAGTGGAGAGAAGAACCAGGAGCAAAAAAATTCAGGAGTTCACCTGAAACACATTCTCAAACCCCGCACCTTTTGACCTAATATATGCTGATGCCATTTCACACCTGATTCCACCAGTGCAATACCTATTATTAACCAACAAGTGAAATTTATAACCATAAGTAATTATAAGTTACTCAAGAACAGAACGATAGCTAGATGACAAATATTACCCTCAAATCACCGATTAGATATTTACTTGATCAATTAGAATGCTACAGTGCAACCAATAATTAACCCCAAAAAGTTTATAAAGTTTATAAAGTATTAAAAGGATAACTTACATGAGGATATTTTTTCCTTTCAACTGCTCACCATTATCATCTATCCATGAGGACAAATCACTATACTGCCTAACTTGTGGATCCAAAGTTTCAACATTTGGCACATGGAATTTCCCAATTCTTGTTTCATACAGATTCCTTGCATCAAGTAAAACAAAGTCATTCTCTGGACTCTCCTTGTCTACAAAACAACCAGGATTATACAAAAGAAGATTCAGATTTCAATCCCAGTTCTCCAAATATAACCAAATGCTCTAGATAGTGAAAATAAAGGGGAGAAATAAACATGGAAACACAATAACAAAGAACAAGTGAAATTGAACTACGATAACAAATAGAAAAGATATACATCAAAGCTTGCAAGTTGTGGCAACTTACTAGCATTCTGAAGGGAAGAATGGAACTCAACAGCAGAGAGATGTTTTCCAGCATTGGAAATTTCAGGTGACTTTAATAGGGGATGAGAACTAAGAGTAACCAGTTCCTATGGACAGGGCAGAAATATATGATTAAGAAGAAGAAATCTAGTTAGCATGATACTAATAAGTCCAGATACCAAGCTCATGTCCCAGCAATTGAAAAAGGAGACAAGAATCAGGACAAAAATAGCAATGGTAGCAAATGCGAAAGAAAAATACAAGCTAATAAAATAGATTGCTGATTACATTACCCCAAAAAAGATATCTTCATAACTGCTAGTAAAATTCCAAGAAACCATACATGTAATATAATAATTTATTCTGAATTTATTCTGATAGTGAAAATTCAACTAAAACAAAAAAAACACTCATGGCTAATATTAGCATTTAGCCGACCCCACCTAGTAGCAAAAGGCTTTTGTTGTTGTTTGCTATTGTTGTGGCTAATATTAGCATTTAAAGTGGCTTCAACATCTTAGCTGTTGACGTTTAATCAATATATATGTGTGTGTGTGTGTTGATTGAATGGATAGTTCATTTCTAAGATTTTCTCGGCATTATTTAACCTGTCCTAAGATACAAGAGATTACCCCAAAGTGCTAATAGGGCCAAAACGTCCGCTAAATCCTAATTTATAACAGCATTACAGATGACAAGTAGCATTCATCGTTTCAGGAAAAATAATAATAATGCACGAGTTTGTGAATAGAAATAGAAAACAAAAACAATAAAACAAAAACTAAATCACCTTCACGATCCGAATTGAGAGAGAAGTAAATCCACACTCGTTAGCAACCTTGTCATTTAATGGCTGATGACAAGTTGCAAGCTTGAAATCAGTCCCTTCAAATAAGCTATTAGCCTTGACAGCTTCAATGTGCCTCTCCAAAGAGGATAACTTCCCGCCAACCTATTCAAACTCACTTCAATTTCTCACAATTCTAATCGAATCCAACAGAAATTAATCTAATCCAATTCCCCACACATAATAAAAGGGTAAAAAAATAAAAATAAAAAACAAAGACTAAAAATTTCCTCGGCTTAAAAGCTTAAAGAAAAAATAAATGTAACTATAAAAGAAATGATGGCACGTTAATTTAGCCCAGTTCGCAAATAGGAAAAAAAAAAAAAATCATTTTTATAAGAGAAATGTGACGGGTAGCATGTTTGTATTGTAATGTAAGCATTGGTGATTTTGCAGGTAAGATGGAAGGAGAAAGAAGTAGAAGGAAGGGGATTTGGGATGTACAGTGACATTGACGCCGTGGGAAGAAAGCCGAACACGACCGAGGAGGGCGAGCGAGGAGCAGTTGGAGTCGTAGAATGTGACGAGGTCATTCAGGTTGGGAATCTCAGTGTACTTGTAATACAGGAGGACTCCGTATTGGTCTGTGACTGTGCCTTTGTTGTCGGACATGGTTTAAGGGTTTATACTTTATACTCTAACTCTATCGGAGTTTCCACCCAACACATAAATTATAAGCTCACTCATAGTCATATAGGCCTAGGTGAGAGGCTATAGTTTGTGTTAGAGCAGAGTCTCTTTTGCGGTTGGGTTTACGAACCATTGGATAATTTAGGGATTTGATGGAATGCCTATTTAAGAGATTCATGAATTGGAGAGATTTTTAGATTCATTTTAATAGATTTAATTATTTTAGCTATTGCTGTATTTTTATTAATATATTTTTTTAATTTCTTAAAATATTTTTACGTGTAATTGTGAAAATTAATTTTTTGAAGTATTAAAATCTATTTAAATAGTTAATTTTCCTTAAAAGATATTTTTTTATACACATGAATCAAAAATTGAATCTCAGACGACCAGCTCTGGTCTCTAATTGTCCACACCAGTTCACATTGGTTTGCAACAATCATTACTCCATGAAATATTAGCAGTTCAATACTCAAATTAATCGGAGAGAGTAGTGCTGATTACTTACACATAGGGGCAAGGCAAACCAAAATACAACATTTCTTTTCTTTCTTTGTAGTATAGAAAAAATAAATCTAACTGAAATATGGCTGTGATATGTCCAGAGTTATAATAAATGCCGGACAAATATCACCTATGTGCCAGACAAAAAATCCTGACCCTTGGCTGAGAAAACATATAAATCTGTAAATCAACAAATGTAATTACGAATTATTTTATCCAAAATTAAAACCGCCTGGGGGGAGGTTGGGGTGGTTAGTCCCGAAAGAAAAACCTTGCTGATTACCATCCCCACCATTCTGGAGATTCTGATCTTCCAATTCATCCTCAGCCCAATATCTCTCCAGAATCTTCACAGCCTTCTCATAAATCTCATTGTTGTCATGGGTCTGCAAATTTTCAATCCTATCCAATCCTTCACATTCATCAACCATTTGAGCATAAATATTGACTCCGCCATGTAGCCCCATTTCCTTGTCAGCTTCACCCACCTTTAAAATGTTCTCTAGCCCCTCAAGACAAGCTGTCACAATCCTTGGGTCCGGACAGGTCAAGATCAAATAGTGGCTTAATGCAACCTTGACTCACCAGGAATCTACAGTAATATTGATCATTCATGTAAGTGATATGTTTCATCACAACATATTGCAACATAAAAAAGGAACAAAAGTAATCACATCGCGCAGCAATGTAATAAAATGATTTGAGTATTAGCTTATATTTATTACATTACAGTGTCTCTTAAGACACTACTGAAATATCATTTTATCATTAACTAATGGATATAGAATAATTTTATACTAGACACTTTCAGCGATCAGCATTAGGTTGCTTCAGATCAAACTAAGACAGCTACACACGATGCATGCAGCACGCTAATCAACAACCAACAAAACAACCAACAAAACAACCAAGTCTGATCCCACTAAGTGGGATCGACTACATGAATTAATCAATGCCATTGGGATCTATATCAAAAACTAAATTTCTAGTAAAACCATTTAGACCAATGTCATTTTTATTGGTTTCTCCTAATGTTTTCTTATGTCTTTCTTTACCCTTTTTAATCAAACTATCTTTCATTTTATCCACTTTTCCCACCGAAGGCCTCTATTGGTCTATTTCTCGCATGAGTCATGAACAAACCACCTTAATAGTTTTTCCTAATGTTTTCTTAGGTCTTCAGTTTTCCCTACCCCTTTTAATCATATTATCTTCCATTTGAAACTCATTTTTTACTGGAGCTTCTATTGGTCTATTTCTCACGTAATCAAATCACCTTAAGCAAGTTTCCATCATCTTCTCAATAGGTGTCACTCCAACTTTCTTCTAGATACGTTCATTCCTAATCTTATATTTTCTTGTATGTCCACATATTATATATATAGTACAATCCAAAATAACAATAATACACAAAAAACAAAAGACAAACTATATATGAAAAACATAACTCATACTTAAAACATTACTAATACTAATACCAACTACAACAATAATCCAAAATTCAAAATATATCAAGCATAAAAACAACACCAAACACCTCAATCATAAATGTGTCCAAGTTATTAAAGCTTAGGAGGCTAAGCATCATGTAAGAGATCTAAATGCTATCCTCTTCTTCACCTAGGGCAACATCATCACAAGTATCACCATTACTCAACCCTCCCTCCTCTTCAGTTTCTTCTGAGTATGCCTCCTCATCATCAATTATAGAAGAGGAGGAGGATATTATTGCCCTAATTCTTTATCGCTCATACTCTAATAGAAGGTGCCAAGAATTAGATTTAAGGAAGGCTTTGATGTAATAAAGACCTAAATTTCAAAGGGCTTCTTAAGTCTTGCACCTCTATGCTGACTTTCGATGTAGTCTATGTCACATGCAACATGCAACAGTGTACCACATTGAATCTGCAATGCAAGTATGCAACAAGTTTTGCATGGTGCAATCCTTTAAGGTGCTGTGCCATAGCGCTAAGTCTAACCAGTGCCATAAAGGAATCAATAATGCATTGGCTCACTTGACTATGCAATTAATGTGCTGATTGTATAAATTTAAATATTTAAAATATATATATTGATTACTCAGTGTTGTCTTTTTCATTTACTAGTGCATTATTTTTTAAAATTGCATTTAATTTTCCACAAAAACAGCAATTTCTAATGAAAACAAGTGCATTTATAATTTTCTTAAACAATGCCTTAAGAGCACCAGTTAGCAAGACCCTAACAACTAGGCCTGATAAGATAATTGCTTTAGCTTGGCATGGCAAGAGACAGGCCACAAGCAGATAAATTATCCAATTTAAGCACAAGTTTGTTAATATAATCACAAATCCCAAATTTTTTCTATGATGCAGAAGTACCATAATTTTGTCCTTGACACAAAAACTGTCCATCCCACTACATCCATTCTTTTCAAGCCATCTATGTTGCTTTTCCCCCCTAATAGAAGCCATCCATGTAACTTTACACCTAGAAGTATCAGAATAGGAAAAAATTATGATAAAAGGTAAATCAAATGTAATAGTAAACCACATACTGAATCTGCTCATGAGATCCTCCAGAAGTGGCATTGGAGATGGCCCATGCAGCCTCCTTCATAATGCCAAATTCGGCATGCTGAAGAAGATGGACAAGAGGAAGAATAATATTGGCCTCGATGACAGCCTGTAGCAATAATCATAACAATAACAATTGTGATGAGTACACCAAACAAGCTTTTAAAAGGTTTAATTAGTTTTATATAAATAAATTTCCACAGATTGTCATGATCTGTGATGTGATATCTTATCACATAAAATGAACTTAAAAAAAAAAAACCATTTTCTCTCCACCTCTCAAGTAGGCAATTCAGGAATGAATGTCTATCACATTCAACCTCATTAAATCTTAAACTCAAACGAGAAGCATATAAGCCTCTTCACTGTTCAATCACATATATTTCACCCGCACTGAGTTGCAGTGGACCCTGATTCCTTCAAGAAAAGGAGTCTAGGGCAACATTTTTCAACAAATAAATATCAGGTTGCAACTTGCAAGCAAACAACTTTTCATGTATTTCTACATAAGCAACGACTCACAAGCAAATTATTGCAAAGAAAAAGCTCCCGTCCTACATTTATGGAAACCAAAACAGAATCTCAATAGTCAAGGAACAAATACGACATGTTGAGTTAATCAGAAATTGCTCACTTTGTATGGCAGTAACTCGCTGACTTCATTGTTAACAATTTCAGATCAAACAAGGATAATCCAAAATAATTTAAAAGGCCAGAAAGTACATTCTCTAGCACCCAAACTACGCTGAAAAGAATAAATCAGTAGATAACATGGGCATATTTCAACAAATATGACCTTCAACCAAATAAATCACATTACCAATATTATGCAACCAATAAAGAATGGGAAAAATAGTGTAGTTTTGAGGATTCTACAGAAATGAAAAAGTTCACCTGTACTTGAGCTCTATTGCCAGCTGTAACATTTGAAATAGTCCAACAAGCTTCTTTCTTGATGCTTTTTTTGTGATTTTGAGTAAGAAGTTGGTGAAGATAGGGGAGCACTTGGTTGTCAATTACAAACTGTAAATACACAGTGGCTTATTCAGTTGTAATTTAGGGGGAACCAAAAAACTTAATTTAGAATACAAATAAATGACAAAGGGATAAACAATTATATTGTCTCAATATGACTAGTTTTGATACCAACATGTTCTACAACCATTTGTTGTCTATAAACAGAATACAATAATGGCAAAAAACTAATTAACTAGCTCCTAGATACACACAGAGATAGTAAGGTAACACCCAGCCCACCTTACTTTAAAAGATATAGCAAAAGCACTTTCCTAAGAATTAGAAGATAATAATACATTATTCTTTCTACCTGAGTCTGAGCATCATCACCAGTAACAATATTTCCTATAGTCCCAAGAGCAGGTATAAGAACTGTAGCTGATGGATGCCTGTCAAAACAAATTTCGTCAGCAAACAATTGTACAACAATAGAGTACAAAAACATAGATGGACCCATGAGTTTTCCAGACAAAGAAAGACAAACAAAGGGTAGGATGGCATCAAATAAAGGCAATCAGGGGACAGTGTAAACTGTAAAGAGCAGATGAACTTACAGAAGAAGCTCCACAAGTCGTGGGCAGACTCCTGCTTCAGTGACAGCTTGAAGTTTTTCATTTGGGCCATCTGAACGGTAAGAGAGGGCCCAGCATGCATCTGATAGAACTTCTTCATCAGTCAAGCAAATGAGCTGCTAAAGGACAGGCAAAGCAGGCTTTACCTGACAGAGATCAAGCCCATTTGTTATTAACACAATAGTATATCAGAGTAACTGATAATAGGAGGGGATGGGGAAAAGAGGAAAACAATTAAGATGCAAAATTAATTATATTTATACAGGATTTGCACAGCTTCACAAGCAAGATTCTATGGAAATCTCCCCAGCCTGTTCAAAAGGTGTCGGAGATACTTTTGAATGTTGATTCAACTGAGACAATAATGGCAAGAGAGCACCATGATTAAGAACAAGATCCCTACAACTTGGGGAATCACCAGCAACATTACCTAAAGCCCAAACTGCTTGTTTAAGACACAAGAAACTAAAATTGTGAGGAAATAAAAATGACTTTTAAGGAGGAGGGGGGAGCTATGCGTACTTCGGGTAGAAATAATTAAGAGAAAGCAGTGATAATATGATGAAAATATAAAGAAGCTATGGGTACTTCAGCAAAATGCTTCAGACAAGCAGAAAAGGATAAAATAGAAATTGTTTCAGAAAGAAAGGTATAAAGGCTTCCGATAACTGATATAGTATCAGCCATTAACACAGACAATTCATCACTTATAAAGCTTAAAATGAAATTAGGCAAGAAGAAAGGAGGAAGATTCAACCTGTTCTCTAACATCATCACTGTTAGAGCTTAGAAGCTGTACAAACAGGGGAACAGCACCATGTGCAATGACAACTCTTGTGTGCTCAGATGTTCCAGAGGCAACATTGGTCCGAGCCCATGCATCTTCAAACTGCAAATGGAACAATATTGTGTCAGTGAGGTCAAAACCTTTACGAGGAGAACAGGGCAAAAAAAATCTATACCTGCAATTGGTGCCTTCCCAAAAACTCCACAAACCTAGGAACAACACCTGCCTTGATGACCTTATCAATTGGAGGGCTGCGTTCTAAACAGACATGCCAATGAACGTTAACATTAGAGTGGGAATATCCCACATAATAATTTTTAAGAATGAGAATTGTATCATGTGATTTATTAGGCATAGGTAATCACAACATGTAATTTATGCACATGAGAAAGATATTCCATCAAAAATCAAATATGAGAATTGCATTCCTAGTCATACCAATTGATAACAGCTTTCTAAACTGAGCAGTTGCTTCGAATTGAGTGGTAGGGTCGTCAGAATATACTCCTTGTACCATTACATGAATACCTTCCAACTGTTAAACAACATTTAAAAAAGAAAAAAGAAAATCAAACTTTGAAATGAAATAGGTTCGTTCCCCTTAGTTTTGGGGGCGAGGTGCATACCGTGTTGTGAAGGGTTGAATCATCGAGTAATTGGTAAGAGTGAAGAAGAAGAGCCTCCCTTCTCTTCTTGAGTGGTGCTTGCCTCCTTCCAAGTTGCAATTGCAAGCAAATGCAGATGGAATTGTTAGGGGACCGTGCAGTGCAGTGTAGCCTGCCTAATTTTTTTTTATTTTGTTTAATCTGTGCCATACCTTGTTTTGTAACCTGTTAACGTAGTTCATTCAGCTCGTCAATATCAAAACATTTCGCTGCTTAGATTTTGCCATTTTAGTCTTCCCTCTTTTATTGTTTTTCATCTCTAATCTTTAATATCATCTCTACATATATGTATCCTTCAACAAATCTTATCATCACAAACATAACAATATATGTTGATTTAATTATTTATAATTTTAATGTTAAAATTCATAATTACAATGACAATGTTTAGTTTCCTAAAAACATTTTAATCATGCATTTAAATTTATAATTGCGTTGAAAATAATACTTTTATCTTCTAATTATTTGTGTAAATTTGTTAACGGGTTGATTTAACTGACAAATATTAAAGCACTTCAATTAAAAAAGCTGAAGTTTTGCTACTCTCGTCGCTCATCTCTTCTTCTTGTTTCCTCTTTATCTTTTATATTATATATACAATTTTATGTAAGCATTTCTACATATTTGGATCCTTCAACGAATCTTGTCATCACAAACATAATAATACATATTTAATTATCTATATGTTAAAATTTATAATTACAATGACAGTGATATAGTCATCCAAAAACATTTCAGATCATGCATTAATGGCATTGAAAATAATAATTTTATCTTTTAATTATTTGTGTAGTCAAAATATAAAATATATTTTTGGAGATATGTGAAAATGTTTTTCCATGTTTGTGAATAGAATCTAAAACTTAAAAAGGGGTTAGCATTTGTGATTAAGGATGTATGCTTTATATTTTTGACTACTCATATTCTAATCTTAAGCTATTGTTTAAGAGAATTAATTCTCTTAAATACATGAAACTAATGTGTGGAGTGTATTTTTAAAGAATTTAATTTTAATTCACTATCATCTAATCATGTACTGACACATCATTAAAAGAGTTAGACTTTTTAAGTAGTTGTTGTGATAGTTAAACTCTTTTAATGATTTGACAACACATGATTAGATGACAGTGTAAAATTTTAAAAAAATTTACACTGACGATGGATCAAAATTAAACTCATTTTTAAAGTTGTCTAGAAAGAGACTCAATATAATTAATGTAAAAGTTACTTTAAGAATATCCTTACAATAGAAATTAAGAAATTAATAAATAAGACATTGGTATTCAAGTCTCATGATTCAACTCTTCATTTCCACCAAGCTTCCACTCTTACCATTGTCACCTCATTGCTCACTAATCCAATTAGCTGAATCCTATGGATGGGAATAAATCAGGTGGTTTAACATGGGGCTAGGACCTAATTTATTTTTTTTGCCTACTTTTACTTAATATATTTATCAAATAAATTAAACTTAAACTTTTAAAAATGTCTATTTAATTAAATAGGCCAAAACTTAAGCATTTTTAAAAGTCAATTTGATAAAACATGCTTACCTATTTATTTATTATATATTCATATAATTAAAATGTATAATACTTATATAAATTATTAATTTTATACATAATACAATAATTTTGTTAAATGATTAGTATATTTAAAGAGTTTATTTTAATTCACTATCAATATAAAAAAAATTTACACTGTCATACAACCATAAATTGTTAAATTATTGAAAGAATTTGACTATTACAACAACTACCTTAAAAAGTCTAACATTTTTAATGATGTGTTAATACATGATTAGATAACTGTAAATAAACTTCACACTGACAATGGATTAAAATTAAATCCATATAAAATTTGAACTTATTGACTTATTTAAAGACTTTTATATAATATAGATATTTAAATAGGTTTTTAGATAAATGTTGTCCTTAGATATCTAAATTGACTTTGGATATATCAAAAAATGCTCATACTTTTGTAAATATTGTCTCAAAATCAAGCATAGCAACATAACATTATTGAGAATTTCAGGATATGTAAGTTTCTCATTTCATGAACCAAGCTCTACTTAAAAGTAAACTAGAATAACTACTTTCCTGGAGCTCCACACTAAATTTAAATTTAAATTCTCAAATTACTTACCAGTTTTTAAAATTATGTATATGTTCACTGAGTCAAAAGCTCATGGGTAACTGTTAGTAGCATTATCACGATTCACAAGAGTGAATATTGGGCAGAAAAAAAACATAACATAGTTCAAGTGCAAGTAGCATTAGTTTCATTGGATGGTACGAGGTATCAGCTGCAATGGTAATTTTCACAGATTTTTGTATACTCAATCCACTGCAATTCAAGTGCAATAGCACTTTGATTTCAAGGATTGAATTGAAATTAATGGTTTCAAAATGATAAATTCGTATAACTCTAGTTTGCCACTAAATTAAAATAAAACATATTAAAAATAAAGGTCAAAATTGGTTGTAACTTGTGTAAGGGATAAGGAGACACCAACCCAAATTAATCCACCAAATTAGAGTGTGTTTGTTTTTGATTAATTATTTAGGATAATTGATTTTTTAAATAAAAATTATTTTATTTAAAATTGATTTTGTTTATTTAAAATATGTAAATTTAATTATAAATTAAGATTATTTTTCATTATCTAAAAACAATTTGTTTAGAAAATTTTTTATTTTGAACTTTTAATTATTTAATTATTTAATTTTAAATTATTTCAAAATTTTTTTAAAAAAATATCTATCTGTACTTAACCAAATAATTTTTTAAATTATTTTATATATATTTTGATAATTTAATACATAAAAATAATTTTTTATACAATTTAAATAAAACTCTTTATCATAAAATCGATTATAAATTAACATATCTAAACATAATTTAATTTTTTCATAATTATTTTTTTTAAAATTAATTTTTAACATAATTTTTATTTATAACTAATCCATACACAAGTTAGTTGAATTTAAACGCATTCATTTGTAAACAATTTCGTTTAAAATTTAAAATTTCCCTCCCAAATATAAAAGAACAATTCAGGTTCTGCACAGTTTTGTCTTGTTATGTTGATTTGATTGCAAGCTGGTTGGATGTTTGTTACAATGTTATTGTCCACATAACACTTGGCATGCTGAACATGAAAAACATTACAAAGAAGGGATTTCGATCCTCTAAAAAGTAAGAAGTGAATTTTTAAAAGTAAAGTGTATAAAATTATAAACTATTGATATTTTTATAAATAATTATTAATTAGATTTAATTTTAATTCATTATTAATGTAAAAAAATTTTACACTGTCATTTAATCATATACTGATATATTATTAAAAATGTTAGACTTTTAAAGTAATTATTATAATAGTCAAATTTTTTTAATAAATTAACTATATATAATTAAATAACATAATTAAGTAACAATATAAAAAAAATTTATATTACAATAAATTAAAATTAAACTCTTATTAATTTTGTACTTTATTTAACAAAAAAAAATGTCCGTCAATCATCTGATCCGCCTAGGTCCTACCCAAAACCCCTGCCAATATCAAATAGACAAATATAATAGTTCATTCTAGCATACCACAACTCGTGTACACAAAAGTTTGAGTACTCTGACCATACCATAAAACTTCCCAGATTAATGGTCAACAGCTGTAATGTAAATATTCAAAATTTCTCTCTAGTCTCTACCGCCAATTGAAATGGACCCCACTACGTTCCCTAGACTCTGACTTATTTCCAATTTGTGTCAGTCTCAGAACTAGACTTTTTTTATCTGAATTTTGAATGGACCGAAAAAATGAAGGTTCACACTTTGTAAACAGCACATGAGAGCAATGTACCATCTTTGGTTAAATACTGTATATTTTTTTTAAAATTAAATACATTCTTTAATTTTTTAAACTTTTTTTTGGTCTGGGATATTTATCCTATTTTTCATTCATATTAATTATAATTTAAATTTAAATTTAAATTTAAAATACATACTATAATAATGATAATAGATGATATATAATTTTTTTTATTAAAGTTGATGATTTGTTTTAAGAATTTTCTTCTTATTTAAACATTTTTATTACAAAAAAATCATTTTTAATATAATATTTTTAAATTTTTAATAATAGATTGGATTGAAAATTCCATTAATTCTTTTTTAAAATTATAAAAACTTACTTAAATTTCTACAAAAAGTATAAAAAATTAAAAATTAACTTAACTTATTTTTACTCTACTTTTTTATTAAGATCAAGATTTTTTAAAAAAATTTAGTTAAAAATATCTTTACGGACATTGAAAAGCGATATAATAAAACCTCTTATAATAATTCATAACATTCAAATATTTCACCTCATTTTAAAGATTAAATAAAAATAAAAAAATTTTAATTTTAATTTATTTTTAATGTAAATTTTTTTTATATTATCTTCTAATTATGTATTTTTAAATTATTAAAAAATTTAATTATAACAACAACAATTTAAAAAGTTTAATTTTTTTAATAATATATCAACACATAATTAAATAATAATATAAATTCTTTTTACAAAAATAAATTAAAATTAAAATCAAACCGAAATCACCTCCCAATTCAACTAATTAATTATAGGTGTAACATGAGGAGATATTCCCATAATAGTGATCCGCCCACTAAAAGTCAATTTAGTAACTCCGTCATATATTGTTATCTTTACTATCTACTAATTACTAGATCAATTTAGTTCACAAATAAATATCCCAATCCCATTCCCACCCTTCTACAACTCGCTTGAATTCAATAGACAGCGAGAGAAAGTAACTTTCACTTGAAACAGAGTGCTTGATCTTATGGCATCGGCATTCCGTTGGTTGATGTTCGACTTCTCAGCCCGATCATCGGTGATGCGGTGGCCGGAGATGGTGGCCTCGTACATCACGCCGAGGTGGTCCCCACACAGGTTGATAAGGTGGTCGGGCCTGATGAGCTTGTCCATTGTGGACGAGTTGTTGTGGGGGGTCGTGACGGCATTCGAATCTGTGGCTCTGGTCTCCATGCTCTGCTTCTTCTTCTTGTTCTGTGGCTGTACTATCTGAAGAGGCACAGTCTGTGGATCCAAATCGAAGGGGAAGGGAAGGCATCTCTGTTCAATTCAGTACATAGCTTTGGGCTTCTGTTTTAGTTGGCGGAGACAAGTTAGAGTGAGTGGCTAGTGACACTGATGCGCGTGAATCTTGCTGCCAACTTTTTGTTTTTTCTTTATTTCTCTTTGTATTTTCCCTCTGTTTAAGAGGGGTTTTGTTTCTTAAATTTTTGTGGTTTTTTCTTGTAATGGAAAATTTGCGTAATGGTATTGGGAGAAGTATATGGTGCCAGCTTAACAGGTAGTAGTGGATGAAGGTTAAACTTTTGGGTGCTATTGTGAGCTGGTAACGAAATTTTAATCCCACCCTTTCTGGGTTTATGAACTCTAGTTCATGGTGAATTTTGCGTTGGCTGTAATTTCTGGGTTTAAATGTTCTGTTATTTTATTTTTCCTCTTTTGAAATTAGGCAAGAGAGTGATATTCTCTTCTGCTCGAAAGTTAGCTACGACTGAAACAAGGTGTAGACTTTGCCTGATGATTTTGAGAAGAAAAAAAAAACTTGTCATGGCGTTAAAGTCATTGGACAAGCAAGACATGATTGCATTAAGTTCCGATGCACTACACAAGGTTTGAGGACCTGAATAGGTGTGTTTCTGGATTTGTTTGAATTAATTTTGAGGGCTAAAGTTATCGAAATCAAATTTATTGATTTTTTCATATAAATAACTAATTAGTTTGGTTCAGATATAGAAACCGAACCAAATTGAATCGATATTAATATGTTTAGTTTGGATCAGTTTTTCAGTTTTTGACTATTTAAAAAAATTTCATCTTATTCGTTTTTTTATAACCTAAAAGATAATGTATTCTATTTATATAATAAATAATATATTTATCCATTTAAAACAAACAACTTATTTAAGTAAAAATTAACAATTTTTTAGTGTAATGATCAAATACAATCACAATCAAACTTTTAGTGTAATAATGAAGTACAATCATATAATAAAAATCTAAAATTTCAAATCAATTTTTAGCTACATAAACTAAAATTTTAAGTCATAATTATCAAAGAAAGCAACTATCAAGTGATTATATATCTTAAATGATAAATGTCATTTTGAAATCATTAATATGAATAATTTTAACAAGATAAGAAAATAAAAAACTTTTATAATATTTAACAACACATATCAAATTATTTAAAATATGTATATATATGATATTCTAATTGGTTTGATTTGGATCGGTTTGGTTTTAAAAATTTGAACCGAAAATCGATCAAAACCGATTGGTTTTTTTTTTAAAAAAGAACTAAACTAAATTAAAAAAGTTCAATTTTAATCAATTTTTGATTTTTTCGGTTTAATTTTTTTTGTTTGGTTTTAATTTGAACACCCCTAGACCTGAGATTAGCCAAAGTTAGGCCCCAACACTTTTTTCTTCTTCTTGTTTCCCACTGTAGAAAATAATCTTTTGAGGTATTGAGATTTATTTAAGGGGTTCATCTCTTTTAATAAATATTTTTCTATACACATAGATCAAAAATCAAATTTCTAAATATATATTTAAAAGGTCTAAATATCTATCATTTATATTACATTATGTCGGTCAGGCCGACACTTCGATTCCACTAGATGTTTTTAAATAGTTTCATCTATTTAATTAAGAAATTAAGAATTTTTATGAGTTCAATATTTAAATTAAATTATTTAATTATTTATTAATTATTAATTTTATAATAAAAATTTAAAAATTTATTTAATATAAATTTAATATAAATAATAAATAATAAATGTTTTATTATAATTATCGATATTATAATAAAAAATAGGTAACATAATAATCTCATTTAACAAATAATTAAAGTGAATAAAACGGCTACAGCGTTGAGACTTTGAATTGAGAGTCTCATCATGTGCCATGCACTCATGCCACTCTGTTTAGCACGGTAGGAAGAAAATTGTGTCATTCCAAGTTTTTTTCTGTAAACGTGATCAATGGATATTTGCTGTAATGAATTCATCACTAAGCAACCTGCTTTCATTCAGCCATAAAAGGGTGAAACAGCACCATTATATAAAACGAAGATATTATTACGAAAAGAATTATGAATTACGTGACTTCACACATTAAAGACTGGGTCAATCATTTGAGTCTCTTGCACAACTAAATTCAGCCTCTTTTATTTGGCCAGCTCATTCGTAAGTCAATTCTTAACAAAAGTTTTTCGTAAGAATTAGCATTTATCAAGGAGAAATTGTTCGTTGTGGGCCTAAGAGTAATTTACGGATTTGAAATCATTTACAATACGTCGTCCTATGCATGATGCATCTAACCAAATTGGAAAATCAAACGTGGGCCAAGGAGCTGATTGGGCCGTTATAGCAAAGACACGAGAAATGGTCTGCTTGCTGCAATGGCGTCATCGTTCAGCTCATTATTTGCTTTATTTATGTATTTATTTATTTTTTGTTTGAGTAAAGAGGCCTATTGAAATCTAAGGGAGAATGAAAAAATATATGCGAAAGGATGGAATCCCAATCCCAACCAAACAGTTATTGGCTTTAATTTTAATTTTTTGACAAATATCTCTTGTAATTTTAATTTGAATAATTAACTCATTTAAAATTTTAATTACATACGTGGAATATTCTGGAAAATCAAAAAAAAATTAACACACTTAAATTTTTAATAATTTATCATATATTAAAACTGGAGAGGAATTAATTAATAAATTAAAATATAAAGAGTTATTGGTAACATATTAAAAATTTAAACGAGTTTAATTATCAAAATTAAACTGAGTAATTTTTAATTTGAAAAATAAAATAAAAGGAAAGACGAAATTTTGCCTTGCACTCTCCCAAATTCCCAATCTCAAGTCCAAAACTCCACTGCCTGTGAGCTTCAGAATATCATCGCGTCTTGAGTTGTGGTTTGAAGAAGGGAATACCCTGTGAATAGTATAGGTAATAGGTCATTGGTTGAGGCTATTAACGTGGCAATGGCATGGATTCAGAGAATGATAAACGGAGGGGCTAATTTAGTCTCAACACTCCCACTCCCGCATTCAACACCTTGTTATTCCTCTAGATTCTTCTCGAAATCAACCCCCTACGTTGGTAACATTTTCCTCCTTTTTTTCATTCTCTGTTTGATATCCAAGTGCTGAAAATACGAGTATCTTGAAATTTTAACTGCTCTATTCAAAGTCTGTTTGTATTGTATTGTATTGTCCCTATATCCTCCACAAATGGGAGAAGATAACATTGGAATTGGAATTGGAATTGGAATGTTCAAATAAATTGGAACACATGAAAATCTCTTGTTTTTCTTCCTCTCATCTTATAAAGCTAGAATTGAACTGGCATCTAAATGGATTTTAGTTTTTTATACTTTTATGCTTGCCGCTGCAGTGAAGGTTGGAATACCAGAGTTTCTAAATGGAATAGGGAATGGAGTTGAATCTCATGTTGCTAAGCTTGAATCCGAAGTCGGTGACTTCCAGAAGCTACTTGTGACTCGCACCCTCAAGCTCAAGAAGCTGGGTATTCCTTGCAAACATGTAATCCTTTCCACATCACTACTCCTTTTCTCCGCATCCAATTATCATAATCCACTAACACACTCATTGACGAAAAGCACCTACAAAATGCATTATTACGCATGTGTTCTTTTGCTAATTTCTTGTTTCTATAATATATATTGCTAATGCTTATTGATTCTTTACATTGTCTTCACTTTGCTAGTCTTTGTATTTTTAGAAACACTCATGCAACCCTCAATATAAAAAATATATATTTTGGCATAAATTTTATTATCATGCACATCTGGCCAATGGGCTTTTCATATTTTAGACTGGCCTCTTACTTATGTCCTTCCAAATTCCCTCCTCACGAATAAGGTAATATCACTTTTTAAATTCGTCTTTTTAAAATTTGGGGTATTGGGAAAAAATTATGTTTTGCGTATGAAGCACAAAAAGAACTTGGAAGTTCTTCAAAAGTAGGATTACCTGTAGAGTAAGAAGATATTACAAGTGTAGTGATGCAAGAGCATCTTTGAAAAATGCTAATCCTAGTGGACCTGATAAAAACATTGGATTGGCTCGTTAACTGTTAGGAGTTTAGCCTATGTTGAATTGTGTCTTGTTTCCTGCGTTATTATGGCAGGCAAATTTGTCTTCTAACTTGTAAGTCAAAAAAAAAATCTTGTGACTAGCATGTAACCTTGAAGTGAACTTAAATGAATGTGATCTGTGTGAAATAAATCAAAATTGAGGGCTTTGATTCTAAGATTATGAAATTCCTTGAGAAGTTCTTTAGGAGTCATAGTGCTTTTTTGTGTCTTACAAAAGAAATTACATATCTGAAAAATCTCTAGTGCTTTTGAACCTGGAGCTTTTTCTGTCCTAATCTGCTAATCAATTTTTTCCCCTCTCCCAATGCCTACTATTTTTTTCCTAGACATCCCCTCTTGCTGTGTCATTAAGCCATTTGACAGAATTTCGGCAGTACCTTGTCTGGTACTATCTAGCTATGAGAAAAGGGTGCACAACTGCACATGTACACATAGTTAAAGATTATAAGTGATTAAGTTTTCTACATCTGGCTGTGTGGACTAAGGTGTTTGGTACACTGTCATCTTCATCCAGGCATCTAGGACCCCAATGTATCTTAGATAATTAAATTAGATGCCTGTGTTTGGTACATGGGTATAGAATTATATTACCACCATCTAAGATATAGGCATGTGATTCCCACCAATTGCAGGTAACTTATACCTCCCAAAATATTAGGGAATCTAACATTCCCAAGTAAAGTAGTAAACAGGCTTTATCAACTTTCATAAATTGCCAATTGTGTTGGTTTTCACTTTTTGATAACTTTCAATTTTTATACAAAACATGGGGATCTTATGACAACTCCTAAGTCTGTTGTATCTTGTATCTTACACTCATGTATCCAAGATACCTGGGTATGAAAGATACATGTGCACTAGACAACTCCTAAGTCTGTTGCTGACTCTAGATATTGGAAGTGAAATGATTCCCCATCATGGTAGTCACTTCTGGTGAGACAGTTCTGGTGGTGTCGATCCCAGGACTTGATGGGGACTTAAATGACTTTTTTACTTTTGGTAGGATTGAAAGTTTTGTAATGTTACCTTGATTTTAAGATGACATTAATTTGATTTCTTTTGGCCTCAAGACATTCAATTGTTTACTCCACATGCAAACTCTTTCTAACAACTAGTTTCTGCTTTGCAGAGGAAGTTAATATTGAAATACGCACACAAGTACAGGCTGGGATTGTGGAGGCCACGTGCTGAGCCCATGAAAGCCTGATTGACCAAATCCTAAATGTTTAGCCGTGGCACTAATTGAATTCTGGACTTTGCATGAAAAGATCAAGTCATTGTCTCTTGATACAAGCCTTCTTTTTCATCCCATTGATCTATTGTGGACAAAGTTTGGTATTTACATCAGTTAAATGCAATGGACTTGTCTTAGTTGACAGTATGTGTTTGTAATATCATCGTATTCGGTGATTTCACTGCGGTTGCCTTGTTGTATTGCTTGTTTTTGGCAAAGGAGGATATCGAGAGTATTAGAGATATAAAATCATTCATAAGCCTCTACCTAACAAGTTAAGCTTTTAGGATAGTTGGTAAATGACATAATATCAAAGCCTCTATGACCAAGTGGTCAGAAGTTCGATCCTTGCCATTCTCATTCTTCATAATTAAGTTAAATTTCTCTACATTGTAGAGTAGGCCTGGGCATTGTTAACGCTTTAAGCCAAAATGACTATTACGTGAGGGGGCGTGTTAGAGATATAAAAACATTCACAAGTCTTCACTTAACAGCTTAAGCTTTTAGAAGAGTTGACTCTTATCAAAAGGGTTAGAGGAGTCTGTAATGCTTCATTTCATTTATTCCATGATAGGTGCGGTAAATCTAAAGGATGCTCTTTAATCCTGCAGCATTTTGCATCCCTTACTAAGTGTTCCATGTTTCTCAGATACTGCATGTTATGCATGATTTGACTAGACATTATCTAATGTATGATATAGTCTTGGCAGTTGGCACGCTCCTTAAGTAGGAATTTTTTTTGGGGCCATATCTAGGATTAATTTGGATATTTGACCCTCCTTCCCGGAAGCCGATGTAATTGGCACAAATATATAATCAGCACCAGTGGACATTGGACTTCCGTGTCATCGGGAGTTTAGAGAAACAGCCTGTATGGCTCACTTCAATTATTTTTATCCTGTATGTCCTTTCCCAATTCTAGTAGAATCTCTCCATAATGTTTCTATTGTTGTTGCCTTGTTGGGGAAATAGCTTTCTCTCTGCTTTTTAACCTATATATTTATTCAAACTCGGTATATGCTGTCGGTCCTTTGCTCACTAATGGGCCAAAAATGGAGGCCTTTTGATCCTTTGTTTTTTTCTTGCTGAAGCCCATCGTTACATTTGGCTGCATAGATTGTTGCATAGAGAATGTGTGCATAATCTCGGTGGTTTTAAGTGAGATTTAGTTGTTATAATATATCTTTCTTTCTTCTTGTTTTATAAATGATTCGACTTGTGATTTCTACTCAAATTTTTCGTTATCTTTATCACTTGAGCTGACTTTGAGTAGTTTTCTAACTGTTATCTTATGGTTTACAGAGGAGTGCGAGAAATTTATATAAATAATATTACTCTATGGTGGAGTTTGATATGGCTAATAGTGGAAGATTTTTGGAAATAGCAATTCTGGAATTTGAAATACTCATGGTATAATTGAAAAAAGACCCTTGATATATATATATATATATATATATATATATATATATAGATACACTTGATATTTAACTTTTATAAGAATGTAGTATTCATGTAGAAGATGGGATAGAGTCATAGAAGGGCACCAAATAGGAATCCACATTATTAATACATAACAGCACTGTCCACCACACATTAAATTCAAACTTGCTTCCACTGTCGGTTTTGATTTTTCTATGTCGTGTGGATGGTGGGGGAATGCAGCTTTACTCTCTTTAGAGTCTCTGGTGGCTGCACTGCACTTCACGTACAGAGAGAGAGAGTAGATAAGAAGAGATGAGGAGGATAGCTTGGCCCTCCCCCTTCTCTACAGTCACAATCTCACTAAGACGCGAAGCGAATGGGAAATCAGGAATGGTACATTCTGTTCAGGGGTGGCGGGTCAACCAAGGCTCATGTGGGACCCGGTGCATCGTGAGTTTTTGTCCATCTTTCAAAGAGACCACGTGTGGTAAGTGACACTGGGGGCCCAATCCCAACATAGTGTAGTTGTTGTATTTGCATCACAAGTTCACAACCCTTCTCGTTTTGTCTCCTTCCCTAATTTTTTCTTTTGCCCTTTTCTGAACCACCACCAAGGAACCAACAGCCACCAACAAGCTTCATTTCCTTTTTTTTTCCTTCTTAAACTAATTTATAATTTTTGTAATTATAATACAAATTTAAACAACTCCTCATATTATTGTGTAATATATATATATATATATATTACGCACAGGTAAAAAAATATTGATATTTTATTTTCGTTACAAAGGAAGGAAATTAAAAAAGAATTCAAGGAAAACATGTGTGTGCTAAACTGGTATTTGAATAGGTTGTGTGTGCACGATGTTCATTGATGATTGATGAATAATGGCTGAAGCTGGTTTGTTTGACATACATTTTGTCGCATACAGGGTTGGGCCCAACCCACTGTGACCACTATTTGTTGGGGGCATTAAGGGGTTGTCTTTGGACTCTGACAACTGAAAAGTGATTCTTATGTTGTCGTTGTCGTTGATGGCTGCACTATTCTCTTACTCATCCCCCAGCTCTAATCAAATGAAAGGCTGGGCTTAACTGCTAATTGCTAAACCAAACAAACAAGTCTTCTTTAATCCTGAATCTAGCAAAAAAAAAAAAACCATAAATTAAGAGTGCATAATTGAGATTTAATATAGGCAGTGTTTCTCAACGACACTTCGCTTTTGTGTCGTGCTGGTTTTTACTATGTTTAAATAATGTTTTTTGTATGGTGTTCATCAAAATTTGGGCACGATGAGATAGACAGTGTATCTCCTCCTCCTCCTCCTAAATCGAAATTTACCCATTTTTAATTAAGCTAAAATCAAGATGCCTAAATTGAAGCATACATATTCAATAATTTGGGAGTTGAATTGAAAGGTTGATTGTTGTTTTTGCCCTTTCTCTTTTGGCCATTAATAGAATAAAAAATAACGAGAATATTGCTGCTTTGGTTGGCTCAAGATTGAGGAATATGAGAAGCTCTTCCCTTGGATCCAAGGGTGACATGTCATTTGGCGGCACATGGTGGATCCAGTTATACATTCAGATACCTCATCTGAAGAGATAGCGACAACCCAGAAAACAGAGCATGTTTGCAGACCACGTGTTGCAATTTATTCCAAAAAAAAAACTATTCTGAGAAGGGAGAGACAGATTTTCCGAAAATTTAGGAGGTTTATTTTATTTTATTATTTATATAATAACTTGGTTTAGTTATAAAATTAAATGAGATTGATTATTGATATGCTAGGCAGCAACTAGAAGAAGGTTTCGATTGAAAATGACAAAATGGTATTTTACCATGGTAGATTTTATTGTATAGCCAAGCACTTTTCACATTAATTTAATATTTAATGGTCCTTCTTCATTCGTTGGTCAAAACTTCACTATTGACTTCAGATTAATTAGAACAAGATTATATAAAAACTCAGCCAAATGTAAAATATCTTCCCTATATGTTCCTCTTTAATCAGATAAGGAATAAAATAAGAAATTAAATGTAATTATTTTAATTATATTTTATTTACTTTTATCAATATTTTATATATTTTTTAATTTAAAAATTAGAAATTACTTATCTCTTTTAAATTTCTTTATCTCAAACATACTTAACTCCAAGTCTCCTAAGCATATGATTATTTCACTTTGGGTGAACATCATGTGCACCATGTTCACCTAAAGTGAACTGCTTGAAACACAATTCAAAATTTTGGAACCATGGCACCAATGATGACAATGAGGTAAGCTGTTTTTTATTTAAAAAATTTAAATTAATTACCAAGACATAGTATGAGAGAAGCTAATGGTCCCATTTACCTTGTTAGGGAGTTTAACCCTAGTTTTAATAGGGACATAAAGTAAACCAAAATTTCAAAGGCATTGATGGAACAAACCGGATTTTACATGCTACAGAGTTGCTGATTATGTTATTAGATGGACCACGGTCTCTTTGAAAAAGAGGGTCAGAAGGTGCATCCCTATTTGAAAGAACAAATTTTCCCATGAAAACAAACTCGTGCCTAATTTCCTAGGCTTATTTTGTAAACATATTATTTGACTCTTCATTATTTAATATAATACCTCGACACGATATTTTGTTACTTGATAGCTATGATAAAATAGTCACTAACATGCGTCTTGCTAATAAGGTCATCATGGTTGTAGGGGGAAAAAAAGTCATCACGGAGTATGATTCTCAGCATTTAATTAAGATAAAAAAAAATCTTAATATTTAAGACGAAAAAAGAACTTTTAGTGTTTCCCATTGAGGAAGATTCCATAAATTAGGTCGTCGTGGCTGAATTTTGGAGGCTGTTTGCCCTCTATAATTTAAGCCAAGCATTGGCAAGGAAAAGTAAGAAAGGCTGAAAGGAAGGAAGAGAAGATAAAGAGAAAGAAGAGACGGCTTCTTAAATGGAGGCACATGGATGCATGTGATGGGAATGAAAAAGAACAAATGAAAGCCCACAAATAATGTGATTTCGTAGAAGTTAGATGGGGCAATACAAGCCAAAGTCAAATTAAATTAGATATGTATAAATTTTATTTGTAGTACATGAATTTGAATTTCGATGAAAATATCTTATTATTACGGTAAAATTTATGCCTGAAGACAACTAATAATATATCAAAAAAAAAAAGGCCAAGCCAACAAAATACACACTGTGGGTGTGGTCCCATCTGACCATTAATACAATAAAGTGATGTTATACAAATATTTTGTGTACATAAAAATTGTTATTTTTTATTTATTTATTATTTTGTTAAACTTTATACAAATTTATATATCATTAAACAATTTTATATTAATTATCTTTTATTTATTTTATAATTATTTATTATAGCATTTTTTTAGTAATGATTTGTGGCTGCATAGACAAGAGAGCACCCTACCTAGTGAATGGCGATGGGATTGCCACATGGGCTTGGTCATGTCACATTCTGGAACTTGACAGTTGTATTGTCAAGGTTCCACACGTGTCAGCCTTTAATTTGGGAAAAGGTATCCCTTAAAAGTGGCTAATTCAGACACTAAGGTGGGGTAGGCCCAACCCAAGAGTCTTTGTCTAGGATCTGACCCTCAAGTGTCAGCTCCACGAAGAACAACGTGGATGCAATACAAAAAGCCAATAAGCATTCTCGTTCTTAAAATGGCATGTGAAACTTTTGTTACTATTCTCACATAGTCACATGCAAGCCAATGTGCATGGGTTCGGTGAACTTCATATTGTGGGTTTTTTTTATATATAAATATACTTAAAAAAAATTATTTATATATCGTTTTATTATATTTTAAAAATTATATATTAAAATATATATTTTTGTATTGAGAGGTGAATTTGTTTCAAATCAACTTTTTAACGTACTTTTTACTAATTAAAAATTTGTTAAGAAGTTAGTTTGAAAAAAATTGACTTCTCAATGTTAAAATTCAATTTTTTTTTAATATTTTGTTGAGAAGTCGGTGTCCTCAAAATCGACTTCTCAATAAGTTTTAAATTAAAAATAAAAATATATTGAGAAGTTAATTTGAACCAAATTGATTTCTTAAAATGAAAAAAATATATTTTAATCTATAATTTTTAAAATATGATAAAATGATAAATAATTTTTTTAAAATATATTGATATAAAAAAGCCTCGTATTGTAGTGCCTCCCAGGCACATGTGATATGAGGCTCAACTCAGGCTATTTTAAATTTTTGCCTCATTCACTAACTTTTGAATATGTGGGATTTTTTTTTTTTTGTCGATTTTCATATCTCACAAATATCCCAAACTGCCACAGAATCTTCTCTTCCTGATCAGCTTTATGATTATCCCTCACTCTTTTCTGTCTAATCTAATGTGTATATATGAACCCATAATCAGACACGTTTAGTGGGAAGAAGTCTTCATTCTGGGGCAGAGACGGATTTGTCAATGGGTGCCAAGCTCTTCAATGAATACAGTTAATCCCTTTTAATCACTTGGCCCAGCACTAGCTAGTTTAAGCAAAATGCTGTTAACTACAATGATATATATAAACAAAAGTGGAGCAGCAAATGACAGTGATAATATCTGCCTGTGATTTAAGAAGCTGCATGGGGCATGGATTACTCGGGTCAGGTTACTTATGCAGTATGCACCAAAAGAGAAGCACCGCACCTCACTGTGTGATTAGTTAATTGCGAATGCCAATTTTGATTGTCTGTGAAGTACGATCCAAAGTCTATTTGGATAAATAATTTGGTCGGTGAATTACTTCAAATGGAATGTAATCTGGTCAGACCGTCCACCACTGATTCTGTATCCGTTGATGAAAGATCATTGCTAGCCGAAAGCTTGGGGTGCTGGTTTTGAAAGATATCTTTTTTGACTCGTTTGGAAGAGTTTTTTTTTTAAGGGAATAGATATAGTGAGAGTACTATTTTATTAAGAGAGATAAAAAGAAAAAATTTTGACTATTAGATTATTCATGTATGGTTAAGATTAAAAGTTATTTAGAGGTCATATAACCACTTAAAAAAGTCACATGACTTTATGTTCTAATCTTAAATATATATGAATGATCTAATAGTTAAGATTTGTTCATCTCAATCTCACAATAAATTACTCATTTCACTAGATATGCTCTTGTTTTTTGAATATATATATATATATTATTTTTTTTATAAAAAAAAGTTATTTTATGATTAAATGTAATATTCAAAAAGTATTATTTTAATTTTATTATTATTTGAATGTAAAAATATAAAAGTACTTTTGTAATGGTAAAATTATTTAAAAGGATATATTGTTGAATATGTTTAAATTAAAAATACTTATTTAAAAAATTAAGATGTTACAAAATAAAAGTTTTAAAAACTAAGTATTATAACATAATCAATTTTATTTCTTAGATACCCACTTCTATCAAAATATCGTTCATCATCAGTCATTCTATGTTATTTAAATAAATATCCAATATAAATAAAAAAAAATTAAAATCATAAATATTTCATGAACAATTTTTTTTTCAAAGTCATAAGCATTCCATGAATATAAAAATAACAAATCATAATAACAAACAAAATGACGTGCTATATATATATATATATATATATATATATTAAAGTTTAAATCAATAATTAAAAGGATGTGCTTTTCATTAAGAAAAAAATTAAAGATAATAGATATACTGACAAAAGGGGGAAAAAAGATGATGTGGTGAAATATGCGGTGGGTAAGGAAAAAAAAAAGGGATGACGAATTGATGTGTGTATTGTGTAAGGAAATAGAGTATTGATATGGTTTAAAAACATGGAGAATATGTGATGTTATTTTTAAAATTAGTTACAGATATTTTTGTTTGAACAACTTTTTCATATCTTGAAAAATAGTTTTTTTTTTCTAAATTTAGCTTTAAAAAAATATTATTTGATTTTTTTAGTACTTCCAACTTTTTAAAAAAAAAATTCATCCAAACATACTAAAAATTATAAAAAATACTTCTTAAAAAAATCATCTTTATATTAAAAAAATCCAATCGAGCAATTTATATTTTTGTAAAAAGAAGAAAAACTTAAGGCATTTTTGTTTAATGAGATCCTTATATATTCTGAAAGTATCCTATTTTAAGGTCTAATATTGTTTTGAAGTTAATCTAACATTGTAAATTTAATTCTGTATGAGATGAAACAACTCCAATGGATGTAGCTCAGGCACATTGAAAGGCCAGAGTAGTAGGGCAGTTTCAATGCAAACCCAAAAGAGAGGGAAAAAACAAGGAGCAGCATTTGCAATACTAACAGCCTAATGGGTACCCTTCATTTTTATTGTTTTCAAGCATAACTATAATTTTCTTTTGGTACATAAAATCGTAATGGCAATTATGTACGTTTATAACTTCTAAGCAGTACAAATCCCGAGAAAAGTGGAATTTTAGTGATTTAGTGAAAAAGCACAATCATTCCCGACTTTAAGCAAAGGAAGGCTGAAAATGTCATGTGTGGAGGAAGTAAAACGCAGCTTTTTTTTTTTTATTTATAGAAACTTGAAAATGTTTTTTTTTTAATTTTGTTAATAAACCTTGAAATAATATTTTCCGAAGGATGGAAACCATGAAAATAATGGTTTGCAGGCAATTTGGATGTAACTCTACGTGTTTGTTGTTTCTCACAAATTTTACAGATGGAAACCTGTTATGGATATGACATTCTTCCATATTTCAAAAGCATTGCACCGTATGATTTATAATTTGTTTTAAAGTTAATCTAACAGTATCTGAGAGTAAAATAAGATTTTCTCATTTATATATGCCACACCATGTGGTCCTTCTAGATATAAAATAATACTTTTTATGTGAGAATTTACAGGAAAAAAAAGTTTGATAAAATTTTTATTATGGAAGAACAATATCAACTACTCAATGATTATTTAAACTATTTTAAATTAATAATTATATATAATAACAATTTTAAGTATTTTATTCAAGAAAATATAATAAAAATAAGTAAATAAATTGTGAAATATTTATTAATTATTATTTATATTTATTAAACCTTTAAACATTTATTATAAAATTAATAGTTCTTATATATCAAACTCCAAAACTTTTCATTACATTTTTCTATTAATTTAGACCTCTAAAAAATTTAATTTAATATTAAAAATTATTAAAAAAAATTAAACAACATTTGTAATTTTAAAGAACAAAAATAAGTAGCATGGTCATTCATATTCAACTCAATATAAAATACTAATGTAAAGAATAAAAAAAAAAGGTGGTGATAGTGGAACTCAAAAGGAGGAAAAAGCAAATGGCATGTACACAATAAAATACATGAATCTGAAAAACCAATAAAAACGATATATTTATAAAATAAAATAAAAAGCACCCGGCGCAATATAGCCTAGGCTAAACAACGCGGGTCAACTCGACGTTTTCACGGTCGAGCCGATCGGCCGGCGCGGCACCGGCGAGTAGCTCAGTGAGAGCCGTCATGGCTCGCACTTGCATCTCCAAAGCCGAAATATAGTCGATGGCTTCTTCTAGAAGATTCGGAAACGATACCTTCCGGCAACCGGGGACTAACCGGCTGAGAACGCGCGCTTTCTTCTGCACAGCCGGTAACCTTCTCGTTTCTCTGTTATTCTTCAATCCGTTCACGGCCTTCTTGACCTTCCTGTGCTGCCTCTTGAACTTCCACCGGCCGAGCGGAGTGGCCAGAATCGCCCGGCTCCACCGCGTTCTTCCCTTCGCCGTCGCGGCTAGAACTCGGTCGGCGGTGTCGCGAACCGGACGAGCGGCTCCAGGACTCCGGCGAAGGACGTGGCGGAGAGCTTGAACGAGCCTGGAGGAGTAGATCTGCTGCTCCGTCTCGGATCTCCAGGGAATGAGATTGAGGGAATTTCGATCGCTGGTGAAGTGGTCTCCGATTTTTCTGCGCTTCTTGTGATTGGATTCTTGCAAGGTATCTGAGTTACTGGAATCTACGTTTGGTTCGAAAGAGGCCATAGATAGTTATGGTATAGAAACAGGGTTTGATTTTAAGAATAGAATCGAAATGATTGAATTGTTTTAGAAGGAGAAGGATTAATTTCTCAGAGAAATTGAGAGTTGAGGGAAGAAGAAGATGATGAGATAGATGATTGAGGGGAGGGAGAAAGAAAGAAAGAAAGAAAGAGTATAAATAATAAAAGGAATTGTACCAAAAAATAAATAAAAGGAAGAAAAGGAATTGAATTGAAGTCACGGGGAACCACGCGTCCTTCAGTTAATCGCCTTTATTGCCCTTCCCCTTTGTCTCCTTCAGTTTTTGTGCGCTCACCTTCTCCTTCTATCTCTTAATTTTTATAAATAATAACTTTTAAAACATAAAAAATTTATATTTTAAAGACTGACATTTGACTTTGATTAAGAAATAAAAAAGTATTACATATAACAATATATTATTTAATATTTTTAAAAGTTTAAAAGTATTAATATTTTTTATTTAGTAATTAAAAATATTTATTAAAGATATTAAATGATTCTTAAATAAGAGACTAATTAGCAAGACCCTTAAATAATTGAGTTTAATGTTAATTCACTATCAGTATTAAAAAAAGAGTTTAATTTCTATTCATTGTCAGTATAAAATTTTTTTATACTGTCATCTAATTATGTGTTGCCAAATCAGTAAAAGAGTTGACTATCACAACAACTACCTAAAAAATCTAACTATTTTAATGATTTGGCAATACATGATTTGATGATAATATAAAAAAATTTTACACTGACAGTTGATAGAAATTAAATTATTAAAAAAATTATTATTATTTAATCATATATTGTCATATTATTAAAATAATTTGATTATCATAATAATTACTTAAAAAGTCTAACTCATTAATGACGTAATAATATATTATGAAATGTGAATGAATCAAAATTAAACTTTTATTTAAATAACCAACTCATGTTTCAATTATTCATTTTCAATGATCAATTTACAGCTAATAACATTAATTAACTCTCTCTAGTTTAGCATAAAAGTTTTGTAACTTTTGTTGCAGAGTCACAATTGTAAATACACATGATAGCGAGTTTCATTGTTGACATATACAGAAATAGGATTATAATGCATATGAAATAATACATTTAGTCTCCATAATGATTATTTATTTTTTTGGGTCGAAGAAAAGTTTAGAAGAAGGAAGTTACACATTTTGGACCAATGACATTTCACGATATCTCTACGAATTAGGCCATTTTGGTTCTTATAAGACTAATCCACAATTGATAACTTAGAGTATAAAAAATTTGGCTGCCTCTCAACCAAAGCAACTGTAACTAGGATTCTAATTTGTGTTTTATCCCATGAAGGTGAGCTTGCTTACCAGCTCAACCAACCATCAATTAATAAAACATGACATTAACTTCAATAAGGGCTTATAATAATTCTTACATATCGTCTACTAATGACAATTGTTAGCAGTAAGAATCAAACTTAATCATCTCAAGAGAAATATTTTGATCATTACTAACAGAAAACTCAATTAACATCTTTGTAGTGATTTTTAGGCAAGAAAAAAAATTTAATTAGAGGCAATGATGAGAAGTTTTAGGTGAAGTCTTGAAGCTAGTGAGCTTTTGATCTCTCGTATGGGAAGAAGGTGCTTAGCTTGAATTAGGTTCTAATAACTTACTTGTTTTTTAAGACCTCTTTAGTATGTATAGGAAACTTGTGTGTCACTCCCTCTGTGTATGTAGTGTTGATCATAATCCTCTTGAATGAGGCATGGGATTTGCAGCTGATTACTGATTCTTAGATAACATGGTAGTGATTATCTAGTTGTGTAAGTCCCAGAGCATGAGTTTTAGTATTGGGCTTAGACTTCCATCATTAAATTGTGCGCTTGTGGGACTGGTATACATAGTTATTAAACTCGGATTAATAGTCGACTTAGTTAAGATATTGAAACAATAAATTATTGATCGAACAATATAAAATTAAATAATTATATAAATTTTTAATAAAAATAAAAAGACGTAAATTTACATAAAAATATATATTATATATAATGATTTTTATTATTGTAAACAATTAAAACATTTTTATTTTGAGAGAAATATAGTCGTTTAAGAAAAAAAAAGGAGTTTAACTATTATTTTATAAAAAAATATCTTAATTTTTTTCATAAAAATCCTCATAATTCAAAATTAGAGAATTTTGGAAAATTGGTTGGCCTTTTGATAGTTTGTCCTACATAAATCTTAAAAGTTATATAAAATCAAAATATAATTAGTCTAAATTAAATAAATAAGTCAAAAATTATAATTTATAAAAAAATTTACAATTCTTTTTTTAAAAAAATTTCCCCCCTGAAACAATTTCGTTTCATCCTTTTCTAACTTTTATTTTTTAAAATTGCATGACGCCACCAGTTAAATGTAAATTGGCACAATCGATCAAATCACGGCCAAATCAATTGAGTTTTACCAATTAGCATGGATAATGAATTTAACAACCAACTTGGTGGCTAGGTAACCAATTCACCGGTTCGAGTAGATTTTTATAATACTGCTCGTATGTGTACAGGAAGGAAGTTATGTTAGAAGCTTAGGCCATAGAGACAGAATTAACGAAGAAGTTTGAGAGTTTGATTATTAAAACGAAATGAAGATTAACAAACAACAATGCGCTTTTAATATGAAAAAAAAATAGAGAAAGATAGAGATCTCACATGGCACGTCCCATGAGGAAAATTTCGCTTTATTTGATTGGACAAGGTGGGCTAGTGGACAATTTGCCTCATTGAATTTATCTTGTTCTCGTGCAGTCCTAATTAATTTGTGATTTTTTAAAAATCAATTTCAGCCCCTCAACCCTCCGTTTCTATTCTAAAATTCTGTTCAACAAACATTAAAATTTAATAGTCACGGGAGGCACAAACTATTCCCGATTAATTGTAAAACAAAGAGTCCATTTTCAAAGCAAGTATCCAATCACTATTATTTTGTACCTCTTACGGATAAGATCTCCCATGTTGGCTCAATCATCTTAACTTGCTTGCAAAGATAGAAGCTAAAGATAGAGGAGAGAGAAAAAATTAAGAAAAAAAGAAAAGATTAAAGCATTATTAGGTTAACCAAAGTGTCTAACTTTCATTTGGTGCAACATAATAGTAATCTAATTGGATACCCAAGCAGGGTTTGGTATGTTGTTTTTTTAGCTCTACGTCACCTTGCAGGTAAAACTTCTCTTTTAACTTGTACCTGCAAAGCAGAAAAGAACATTTTCAATGTGTCGTATCGATTACATGATGTGCAAATTTTTACCCTTCCGAGAAAACAAACAACGCGAGGTTCAAAGTATTCCAATCAAACAGTGCTCGGGCATTGCTGTTTCTTATCCAACGGTCAAGATTGATGGTCAGCCTAGTCATCTCAGCTGGTCACACGAAACGATAAGGTTTTCTTTCTTTCTTTCGTTCATTCATTCTCTCTTTTTTTGGCGGGGCATGAATGATAAGCCTAATGAATCCATGACAAATGGCCAAATAGGTGGCTGGCATGTGATAAAAGCCATAGAATCTGTATTATGATAATGTTAAATTTCACTGTGTTTCTTATCTTTACCATTTAGTCCCTGAAAACAAAAAAACTTTATTCTTTAATTGGAAAGATTGATGACATGGTAATGGCCTATTGGATAACGAAATGGTGTTGGCCTCCATTGATTGGTTCCTGAAATGGGGCCAAACTTGTTTGTTTTTATTATTCCTGGCAATGATTAGAGGGTGATGCACCCAAATGGAAGCCAAGATAGCGAAAAAGGAAGCCATGTGGTTGTTTTCATGGCACTTTCTACCACCTGGGCCTCTATTTTGTTTTTTTTAATGAAGGAGAGGGCTTTTGGACTCACTTCCTCTCTCATACGGTGTGGCCAGGTTTCATCCACATAGCCTACCCTCTTTCTGTGGAGAATATTGTTCTGTACATAACCCTGCATTGTTGGTTCACACTCCATTTTGGCCATGACCTGGTTCAAGTGCTCATATAGCTTTGAGAAGTGTATAATAGTATACTAATTATCAGCAACGTAATAAGAATAAGACTAAAATATTGTTTGTCACGTTTAATTTAATTATTAATTTTATTTTTAATATTTTAATTTTTTTAATTTAATTTTTGATATTTATAAATTCACTTTAATTTGATTTTTTTGTTTGTGTGTTTGTTATTCACTGAATAAAAATGATGATGTATCACCATTAAAGATAATATGACATTTTTATTTTGCTAGTATAACACTAAGTTAGTAATTGACTGAATTCTTTCATAAAAAAATGACTTTATTAGTTGACATTTAGTTCTTCATGAATGAAAATGACATCATTTTTTTGGTAAAAAAAATGAAATAATTTAGTTAATTACTAAGCCAATATTATGCTGACAAAATAAGAATGTCACATTATATTTAATAGTGATACATTATTATTTTTATTCAGTAAATATCAAAGACACATATAGAAGGACCAAATTAAAGTTAATTTATCTTTATTAGAGACTAAATTAAAAAAATTAAAATATTAAAAATAAAATTAATAATTAAATCAAATATAAAAGACAAAATAATATTTTACTCTAATAATAAAAAAAGCTATGATGAGAATGAAAAAATAAAAACGAATCTGTGAAAGATGTTAGCAGCCTCGTATCCAAATGACATGCCAAAAACTTTGCCTCCTTGAAAGAGACATGCTTCACTGTCTAAGCTCTCCAAAAGCCAACTGAAAAAATATTAAATAATGAAATTGGTCCAGTGCAATGATTTTCGCCTTCAGCCAAGAAAGAAGCAATGAAGTATCGAGTTCATTGTAATAAAACAACGAATACTATGTGAGAGTGAGACTAGAGACCCCTTCGTCTCTCTCTGTTTGTGAGGAATTTCACCCGATAACAGGGTAGTTAAGTGTCCTAATATGGAACATATGGTCAAGGAGTAAAGATCGGTTGCTTATTAAATATATTGATTGCTTTCTATCGCTGCACACCTTTTTGCATTTTTAAAGTTATCTTAGTCAGAAATTCTCTTTACTCAGTGAAAACAATCAGGTTTAACTTTCTCATAGATTTGCTCCGAATCTAAGATTTTCGTGTTGGGTTGGGTTACCAGGAGTTAATCTTGAAATTTATCCCAATGAGAAGATATGATATGACTCATAGTCATACATAATGATGACACTTCTATGCAAAGTTCCTCTTCCTAGTTAATAATCAATTTGACTTCTCTGATAAACCAATAATTCCATTCTCCTCTTAACTACATTGTCTGAAGAATCCAATTTGCGTTCCACTTCCTCCTTTCAGACCATATTATAATATTGATTGGAGGTTAAGCTTAAACACAACTACCAGTATAATACATAAGATTAGTTAAACCAGGTGACCGCATAAGACAAACAACATTCATTAGTGAAGCCGCTATGCTTCCCAACATGGTTTTCTTGCATTAAATAAAAATAAAACATATTAATATGTTTCTTATATTTTTTATGTACATATGTCCTTTCACCAGTTATGGTTTACGAATGGTTGACCTTGATAAGCAAACCAACAGTCTCACAAGTTTGATGCAAAATTATTGTAAAATGTGAACCAAATCACATGACTCAGAATACCAGAAAGAAGAGGAATCATCTCTAGATACAAAGGTACGCTCTGCATCTTATCTGGATTCAATAACTAGAAGGTTTCCCACCTGAATTGTTTTGACCTTCTGTAGTTTCTTCCACAGTTACTCACATTTGATGAACTCATAAGAATGGTTATAATTGTAACTAGCAAAACAACCAACTTATATAGTTTAACTAATTTTATTATGCAATTCACATGTATGTTATATTATATGTGTACAATTTTTTTGAATTATAACATGTTGTTCATTTTAATATTTTTTTATAAGAATTTTTTAATCAAATTTACGCAAAAAAAAAACTTAATCACTTTCTAATTTAATTATCTCATAAGAAAAAAAACTCAATAAAAATTAACTATATCGTGAAACATTTAATATATCTAGTGTTTAGGAAGATGTAAACAAAATAAAATAATAACAATAAAATTATAAAACTTGAAGTATTTGATTAAGATAAAAAAATATTTTAAATTAAATGTTTATTAAAATATTTGTTTGTTATAATAGGTAAATAATTATAATTTATATTTAGTTAATTTTAAAAAAATATTAACAATTTGGATATTAAATTTATCACTTAAATAAAATAAAATATAATATAATTAAAATTTGAATTGAATTTAAAAATTTTAAAATAAATTTTTGATACATAGAAAATAAGGCTATATCAAATAAGTGAAAATTTGATTAAAAAAACTCATGTATAAGTAATACGTGACATTGACCTCACTTATATAAATTATGTTTTATATAATAGGATTAGATAGATTATTCTGTTCTACATAATTCTTTTAGAGTGTATATATTATGCTTCTCAACTAAATCAAATATATTTTAAATTTTCTATTAATTACTAATTCTTCTAGGTCAACCATATTATAAGTTATAGAGCCTACAACTTTTAAACGAATAGCTTGTAAAATTGCAAAATTCTTTTATGATTGAAAAATTCTAATTTTTTTTAATAATCAGTATGATAATTTCTTAATTACTTTTAAAATATATATATACTTGTTGAATGAGTGCTATGTTGAAGTGGTTAAGAAGTAGAGATATGCATTATTGATTCTAAATATTGTTGCATTGACGTCAAAATCAAATAAATATTTTATTAATATTAAAAAAAGAAGAGATAAAATTAATATTCAAATAAATAATTAAAATTTAAATTAGAATTTCACCAATATTAAAGAAATTTCATGATTAAATTTTGAAAATATTATCAGTTATCCCGTTTTAGGATATATAACATATTATCACTTATCCCATTTCGTTTGACTAAACATCAACTAAAATTAAAGGAATTTCAAAATAAAATTTTGAAACCATCAATTTTAACATATTTAAACATAGACTAATAAGATTTTAGGATTCAATTTCGAAGCCATAAATGAGTGACATGTGGCATAACATATCTAAACACAACCTGCATCAAAGGAGCATGAATTTGAAGGAGGAAAAATCACATAAATGAGCGGCACATGACATTGTTTGAAATTATATGAACTGTGCTTTATATAATAATATATAGATAAATAATTTAATACTTTCTTAGTTACTTAAAAACAAATATTAAATACTTATTTAAGTTTATAATCTTGTTGAAGGAGTGCTATATATGTATAGTTGATTCTTAATCTCATTACATTGACCTCAAAATCAAATACATATTTTATTAATATTCAAATAGATAAGAAATAATATTTAAATTCAAATAGATAATTAAAATTAGATTTAATTTTAATCCAATCTTAGTGTAAAGTTTTTTTTACACTGTCATCCAATCATATACTGACACATTATTAAAAGAGTTAGACTTTTAGAAAAGTTGTTATGATAGTCAATCATTTTTAATGATTTAATAATACATGATTAAATGACAGTGTAAGAAAACTCTACACTAACAATAAATCAAAATTAAACTCATTAAACTTTCAATAATATTATGATGTGATACGTGAAACTGAAGAGATTTGAAAGTATGCATAATTAGATAGACGTCACAACTATAAAAAAAAATGAATCAAAATTGACAAATGAAAAATATACATAAGATCACAATATAAATACTTAGATATAATAGTTAAAAGTAAATTAGAAAAAAAAGTGATAAAGTATCATTTAATATATTAGATTGACCATCAATTAGTTATGATAACAATTTTAAAATAAAAATAAGATTCAACATAAGATGTTATTATTTATAAAAGAGATAAGATAAATTATTACTTAAATAAATATATTATTTACTAAAATTTTAAGAGATAAGAGATAAAATAATAATAATAATAATAATAAATAATTAGAATTAAAATTAAATTTTTATGACACATGACATAACAGAAACTTACATAAAAAGAGCATAAATTTGAAGAGGAAATATATATATATATATATTAATGATACGTAACATTTATTTTAATTATGAGCATAAATTGTATTTTTATATAATAATATATAAATGTAGTTTGTTGTGATTCACGGTTATGCGAAGTTGCGATGATGCAATTTGTTGTTTTGTCACGATAGTGATTCATCAACCGTTTTGCAATAATTCAAAAAGATGACAAATATTTAAAATGATGCAATTTGTCTTACTTGGCGATGAATTACAGACTTATCAATCAGGATGGCAATTTTAACCTATTTCGCGAGTGCTTAATACGCTTCAACTTGTATAAATTTGTTCCACAATAAGAATGAAGATGGATGAGTTTAAATTGTATTGTGAGGTAGGGCGAATTCGAGTTTAAGGTCTACCCACTCTTATTTTATCTGTACATTTTATTTTTTCATAAAAAATGTGTTTCAAACTTGATGTAATTTGAAATTTTTTATGCAATGGATAATTTTTTTAATAATTTATATTATATTGTGTATTAGATAGTATATGCAGATATGATTTAGGTTCTATTATTTTTTTGTGAGTAAAATGTGAGTTTTTATCTACAAAACTCGCGGGACAGATAATAACGAGTTGAAAGTTCCTTTAAAATATGCAAGATGAATTTAAAGTGAGCAAAAACCTATTCTTACTTGTCTCATTGTCAAACCTACTTATCATAGATAGGATCCATGGCTGAATAGATATCTATGATGTAAATTTTAAATACTAAGTACATCTGACATTTGAGATTAGAGCTTAATAATTACTAAATACACGGGCGATTTTTTTCCCTCCGTTTAGGCATGAGCATTGAATATTTTTCCTGTTTGATTACCTTTTCTATGCTCAAGTTCTTGATCAAACAAGCAACTTTCCCGGAGCGAGTGTTTTTTTAGAATTAACGATGTATATATCGGGCAAAATTTTCATAATATCGTATAGATGACAAAAAAATTTAGGGTCAAAATTAGTATAAAAATTTACAAGCTTACACCATCTATTTTTTTTAAATAAAAAATACTTTTGGTTTTTGAACAATATTCAGTTTTACACGTCAAATTTTAAAAAAGTTAAATAAATATATGTGATCTAATAGTAAATATTTTTATTTGTTCAGAAAATATATGTTTTTTTGGTACAATATAATGGCGTTAGAAAATAGATGTTAATTTTAAGTGATGTTGATGAAACAAAAAATAAATTTGAATTAATATAAAATTTTATAAGTATGATATGCATGAGGAAATTTTCCAATTTAACAATAGATTTTGCAAAATATTCATTTTATAAAAATTATCAATTAGTGTAAAATTAATTTTAATTTACATTAAATATTCATCTAATGTTTGTGATATGTTGTACAACTACAAAGTTTTAGATGTGTAAGAGGGTTATGAATGGGATATTCTACGCACGTCCTCGTGGGATTTTTCCGTCAATATAGATGATGATTAAGCCTTAGAATAAACCCACTAACGTTAGCCAGAAGTTTAATTTGGGATTTGGTGGAACTAACGCGTTTCACTCTGTCTTATCTTAATATTATAATCCGTGTTCTACTAAACAAGGCTGTTTCTACACACTAATAAATCCCTTTGCTCGCTACGTTGGTGGCTGGTCTGCTTCTCTGCAGAAACTAAGAACGAATAAAACATATGTTTGTCCAATTATTGACCACCCTACCATCATTATATTAATCAAACACAATGCGCGAGAGTGTCTTCCTTGGTAGCCAATCCATCCCTTGCTTATCCACAAAACAACCATCATAATCATGACTCTATATAATATGGAAATAAACTTTACATTATTTCGTATGATTACACAGTGAAGATGTCATCTTAATAACAGCGAGAAAGGCCAGACAAACCCTGATTATCATCTTAAGCAATTTTTTGTTTTGTTTGAACTATGAGCATTTGCATACCTTGAGTATGAGACTAATCCTATTTAAATTTGAGAGTATGATGGTTATGACTTTTAAACATTTGGATATTATATATTGCAATCAAAAAATGAGCAAGAGATAGAAAGAGGTAACACGATCGCGGTTAAAGGTGTCACGGGGCAACTGGCTGCCGTAAGCTGCTGGTTGAAGTTTTGGGCACAAAATGTGCAAGAGTAACGTCTGCTTTGGTATAGTTAGGAACTCCCTCTCGGAAGGGGACATCAAACAGTAAGAATTGGCACAAACAAACCTCATCTTCCTTGCCATGGTAAACCTGCAAAGAGTGAATACTTTTGATTGATGGTCGTTGGGATTTGTCCACCACCACCAGAAGCTATACGAGGTAGATTTATAATTATGACATGTAGAATATACACAGCATTGTTAAGAAAAGGTGTAAAACATTTAAATACTATTTTTCTTAGACAATTAGACATTTCAAAAGCAATACAGTTCTACAAGAAGATAACAAACTTTTTCTTTGAAATCACTTTGAACACATTTTGCTTTTCATTGTGAACTTGACCACAACTTCAATTGGTGCTCAGATAAATCCCTCTTCGTCTACTTGCTCAAAGAATGAATTTTTAGGCTGACCAAAATTAAAGCAAGAGTCGGCCACTATGGAATCAAAACCCCCAAAATTAGAATCAGCAACTGCTAAAGCTTCTTTTGATATTCATGATGTTAATTAACATTTTCTTGCTTGTTTTTATCACTCGGATACATTAAATTATAAAATCGAAGATTGGACAATCGAGAGAAGAGTTGAAGGCTTCAAGCAAACCTTGCAATTAATTATTTCCATTGAAGCTGAGTTAAAGGATCTCTTAAAGTGAAGTGTTGCAGATGCTTCTGGACTAAGGAGTCCATCCAGGGGATCAATATTCACAGCATCTTCAGTTTCAATATCAACACTAAATCCAATGCGTGCTTCCTGCAATGGAATTTTAGGGGCAGTAGTCAATGAAATATATAATCTCTTGTGTACACAAAGGAATGAATTACACTAAAGAACAAAATGGAACACAGTGAGTGTTAAAATCAAGGTACAATGATGCTAAGTCTGCTTAATTTAGAAGCTTATTTTTGAAAGAAAAGATTCAGAAGATAGCAATGAAAAGGAAAAAAGTGCACAACATAAAACTCTAATCCTCCAGTTGAGAAAATCTCCTCATCAGTGCCCGGTTGTTTTGCTGACTTCATCATCTGTTTCTCCAGCAAGCATTGCAGATGAAGATTGTGCAGAATTATTTAGAGTTTGAGAGCCCTGCATCCTCTCATCTGCAATGGCATGTCTAGATAAGATCTCACGCAACCTAATATCTACACTCTTTTGAGTCTTGAGCATTATCCAAGAACAGCCATCAGAAAAATAATTATCCTGACCTGACTAAAAAGTATAATAAAAGAAACAACTTTATATTATAAAGTAATTAACATAGTAAGAAAACATGCATTTTGCAATAAGGGAGAAGAATCTGTTATACATGGAGTACCCATTCCTCTGAGACTAGTTCTTAAATTGTGGAACAAATGTAGCTTTACCATTCTACATCAAGGATGATAAAAAATTACAGCAAACTCTCAAGACTAAATAAGTAAATAGTAAATACTATAGCCAACAGAGCCACAACTGAGAATATCATCATGTGAAAAGCTTCCTGTCATCTCGGATAAGTGTTGACTGTTGGGCCAGCAGACTTCAAAGTCTCGTCTGAAAATGTGGTCCCGACAGCTATGCATCTGCAAACAATGAAAAATGACATTAAATTGACAGCAATAATATTTTTCATGTCTATTTTCATGAGTACATAAACATATACTGACTTTGGTCTCTGGAAATTAGTTTGAGTTGGCAGGTTTATGCAGGCCATTATACACACTTTTTTAACACAAAACACTTACCTCATTTGTGCAGCTTTGGCAGGTTGCACTCCAGCTACGCATCTTCTATAGCAATACACTGGTAAAAGGTAGAAGGAGATTACTATTTGATGTATCATGAAAGGAATTCAAGAAAACACTTTCTATGTACTAGCAAACATTCAAGACGTTTATCACCTGAAAGTGAAGTGCCAACCTAGTTTTCTTCTAGGTTTATGTTTGTCATTGATAAGCAACACATTTCTGTTATCCTATAGCTAACAACAATAAAACACAGACACTCTTTGATGTCAATTACCAAAAAAATGCAACTTAGGCCTCTAATGACAAACAAGCACAATCAAGTAGTATATACCTCACTGGGGGTGAACATTCAATATTCTTGATGCAGCTAAGAAAATATCAGGAGAAGGTTTCAAATTCTTAAAAGCATCTGCACACACAATAGCATCGAACCTGATAGAACAAATACAGGCGTATGAAAAGAAAAACCTTGATACTGTGCAGGTTTACAATTGAAGTTCAACTGATAAATACAATATGCAGCACACTTCTGGGATTATTATGGTCTAATGCCTCACGGTCATTATAACTTATTGAAGAAATTTAATAAAAATTGACAAAGATATTTCAATAGTGTATACAATTATAATATCAACTTTCCCAACTAACAAAAGAATTTCTCATTCTTGTTAGTGAACTGTTGAATGACCCACAATAAGTTATAGTAAGACTTCTAAACATTGACAAAGATGTTACTAACGTTGAATAATGACGTAATTTGAGTATAAGTAATAGTTAAAGGTTAATATCTCCATGCACATTCAACAAGTCACTCAGAATGTTGGCTTACATCGACAAGGGTAGACCAGAAGAAACTAGATATGCATAAACCTTTATACGACCCGCATTAGAAGCAACAGCCACTTTAAGGCCTTTGCTTTTACTCTGTTATATGGTGGGATGTCCTTTTTTAGTCACTTGATGAATCAACAAGGCGATCAAATCATGTTAGTCATGATTAGTCTTACATACCTGAGAAATGAGTTCAAGGGCACCTGGAAATCCAATTCCAGAATCTGGTTTTGCATACTGAGATAAGTGACAACACTTTAGGCAATATAAAGAGTGAAAGAAACAAAAAGTATCATAAAGTGAAATATAAATCGTTTACCTTATCTAAATATACTTCAAAGAACCTCTTTTTTTGCAGTTTCAGTGTCAAATCCTTTAACTCCGTTGACAGAGGAAACACCTCCCAAAAAGTTTGCGTCGCCTTTCATGTTTTAACTTAAAGTAATGAATAATATATAAGCAATTCAATAAAACGAAGTGTCTGCCGAAGAAAATAATTAGATCAAAGCAATCAAGAATGCAGCAAGACTAAATCTATCTATTACTATATATAAAAGAGGTACTAAGAAGGTCATCTTGACATGTGTATGAATTTTTTTTATCATTTGAATACTCTGATTTGGATCTGTTTTTGACTTCCCTTTAAAAACCATCATGTCATTTGGTTCTTGAATTCTCCCATGACAACGTTAATTCCTCATTCATTTATCTTGGCAGCTGTTGTTTTCCATTCACAATCAAAGAATTTTCGTTTTTCACGGTGCTTAATGTTAATATCTTCCTTTGCTTTTCAACCCCAAGATATTAATGGCTTCGTATTTCTTCTCCTTTTGATATTTATCACTTTACCTGCGTTTCCTTCTTCCAATGCCTGATCATAATTATCATTCTTTCAATCCAAATTTTCTTCATCAATCTTGTCGTCTTCTCTCCATCTTTTAAGCCTCGCGTGAATCTATCTCTCTTCTCTCTCATGGAGGAGGATCTCTCTTGCACAAGGTAACATTTCCTTCTTCTATTTTCTGGCTTTTCTCTTCTTCTTGCGTTTGGGTTTCTCAAAGTGTTCACTTGTCCCAGCAGAGTTGGGTTTAAGGTTATCGCTTCGGAGACTCAGACTGCAGAACCTGATCTTAGTGTTACTGTTAATGGATTGCACATGCCCAACCCCTTTGTTATTGGGCCGGGGACCAATTACACTGTCATGAAGAGGGCCTATGATGAAGGCTGGGGAGCTGTGATTGCTAAAACTGTAAGCTTTCATTTACAACCCCTTCTGCTTTTAGTATTTGGTTTCTCAGTAGGAGTGAGTTTGTGTTTAGTAACACATACCTGAAATTTTAGTGTTGTACTCTGTGATTAATGCTGAAAAAGGTGTAGTGTTTGGACTGTTATGGTCTGTTCTGCGAGACTTGGATGGCAATCTTGGTAATTAATATTAAAAGGTTAATCTTTTGCACTCTTATGGTCTGTTATGCAAAATTGGATTTTGTCATCATGTTTGGACCGTAGATTTTTTTTTTTTTTTGTATTTATATATATTCTCTAGAGGTCTCGGATCTTCATGGTTTTTTGTATGCCCTTAATAGTTGATACTTGACTGTACCTGGTACATCATCAGATTTGCCTCCTTCAATGATATTTTCATATATGAAATTGACATAAGTGGGTTGAAAATATTATATTCTTTCCTAAGAAGGTATAAGGTGTAGTTGCAGACATAAAATTTCATGAAAGGACTAGGCAATGAGAGAGACACAAGCAATGGAAATGCATATGGTGCCGCAATTAACTATTAGCTCGGCTGATATGCATATCTTTGTGGCATGGCATGAAATGAATGTTGAAAATGACCACACAAGGCATCATTTTAGGCAATCAGTCTTTATAGCTTATGTTAGTTGTTGAAGTGGGAAAATTGTCTAATTCTTAAAGGCTATTGTGACTTATGAATTTGACCCAATCATAAAGAGTCTAATCAAAAGCATGAATCTTCAAAATGTTGTCTATTTGGATAAATCCTTTGGCATCCATTTGATGATTTGAATAAGAGCATTGCAAATCATAAAGCAGTCAACTATCTACTCTGTTTATTCTTTTTTAGTTCTGTGTTGTTCTGTTCAGCTTAGAAAGAAAAAGATACTTTCTTCTGAGTAATAATTATAGTTAGATTGTGATTTGGGGATTTTGGGAGAATGTGCTGGAAAATCTGATGAGTTATTGCAATTAGTTTATCATCTTAAGGTTTGTAGGAGCACACTAAAAAAGTGGAGAACAACCTCTCGAAAAATTAAATTTTTGGTATTGATATTTTTGGTCTGATTTGGATTTAATGAAGTCTAGAACTAAATTTTTGTATTTGCATTTCTTGGTTCTCCCCATGTTATTTATGACATTTGTAGCTATTGTTGCATGGAGTAACCACAGATCCTTGCATCTATGTGTAATTATCCCCAAAAGAGAGAGATGAAATTTGAGTAGTGTTAATTCTACAAATTTCTTCGAAAAAAAAAAAAATTGGTAACTGTTTCATTTCATCTTACTGACATATACTACCTAACTTTTTTTATGTATGGGTCTATCTAATTATGTAGAGGAAACTGACACTTTTGAGATGTTATGATTTTTTTTAGTTGTGACTTGAAGTTTTTTTGTTTTGTGGTTGCTGGATTAAGAATATTTTGACTTGGAATAGCAGAATATTATGACTGCTTAGTCTTGAGTCGGTCCATCTAACCTCAGTACTGCTTTAGAATATTATGACTTGAAATTTTTCTGTTCGTAACCTGCTTTATTATTTCAACAAGTTCATGTTGAGAAATTTATTAGAAACAGTTTCTTGAGTTGACAAAGTTGCTTGAGTTACACCCTTTTTTGCATTGTTGTAGTTACATTTTGTTTTTCTTCGTCAATTGGACAAATCCTTGCATTATCTTTGGATTTGTTTTAGTTGTTATCCTCGCATTACCTGGATAATAAGCTCATAAGCTCTCTGCAGTTTGGTTGAATCTCTGATCAATTTTTTATATTCTCCAGTGCATCGCATGGGTGATAAACTAGTTGATAAAAAGAGAAACAATTATAAAAGCATAATATTTATAATTAAAAATTAGTAGACTTAAACTCACAAACAGGTCGACAAACTCAGCCCATGTCTGATATGGAAATGGAAACCCAAACATTAGGCTGGCTCACATTTATACTGCTAGAAGCTAGATTATAATATGGATACTGTGCTACCAAGAACTCCAGGCTAGCAGTACCATGATGAACACTTGAACAGCATAATCAATGTTTAGAAAGAAAATTATTATCTCACATGGATAGGTTGATTAGTAATTAGTTAGTGATTAGTTACATCTCTAAGACTATATAAGTCACTCTTATAGTTAACTTTCTCATAATTTCTCAATCAATAAATTTCACTTTCATCTTCTCTCAATTTGACAAAAAAAAATTATGCTGACCTGACTCATATCACCATATTTTTGTTGGCCACTTCCTGGCAGACGTGCAAAACCACTGGTCCACCCCCAATAAATGTGCAAAACCACATTTTAGATTTTGATTAGCAGTGCAAGCTTCAGCTCCTGTTTAGTCAATCTTACATATCCACAAATCATCACTAAGCAGAGATATGTCTTCTATAAATTTACTTCCTTGTATTAACGTTCACTAAGTTGTCAGAGAGCACAAGAAAAGGAGATAAGGTACAAATATAATGTTGAAATTGCATCTATAATATATATTATTTTTTTAAGCTTTGTGAATTGATATAGTTATACAACTACACTGAGATGAATTGACTGTGGATTTCTGGTATAGGTTAATCATGAAGGGAGCGATTGTAATTCTGATCATTCTTGGCTTTGCTTTATTACGTATTCAAGGTGACTCCCAAAGATTCTTTTCCAAAGAGGGGAAGAAAGGGAACAAGGGTGTTGTTGGCAGTGATGCTACTGGTTTTATGCCAAATGATCAAAATGGAAACGCTGCAAGAGGTGCACTTCCTGTAGCCAGTGATGAGATGAACACAACAGATGACGACAATAGTGATAGTGATGATGAGAATGAAAGTTACGGAAGCTATGGTAATCCTAGAGGACCTTCGACTGAGACTCCCCATTTGTTTACATGAAAGATGTCATGCGAATTACCCAAAAAAAAAAAAAAAGATGCCATGCTAGGAAGAATTATGCGTGTGGAATCAATTAACAAGGAACTTACGGAGCTTTTATGGTTATAACTCTATTACAATGAACAAGGAAGGGGGTTGTTTCACATTTTTAGTAGGTTAATTATCTTCAAGCTGAGTCAGGTTGCTCATCAGATTTGATTATGTCATGTTCTGTTTGGTCCGGACCCCTAGTCCAAGTGCACTGTACTTGTGTTAATAATTTAATAAGAAGCATGGCTAGTTTGTCTAGTTTGTATCAGTTTGCCGCAATCAGAAAGAACTTATATTTAATCAGTTTAACCAAAGATTGATGATCAAATTTGAAGGTCAGCCATTTGCATCATCATTTGCCGGGTGGCAGTCTAGTTTTCGTAAGTTTAATAAAGCCTGCTTTCTTGTCATACTTTGCTTCATCCAAAAACAGGAGTAAACAACCAGATTCAAAACGTGGTGATGCTAAATCATTGTGTCACTCGAATATTTCTGCGAACCATAAATACTTTTCCCGGCAAAATTATACCAAACTAAGTAGTCTGCACTGTGACATATATGTATATATATGTTAAAATATATTAAGGTTAAGTCTTATTATTAGTGGGCTTAGACTTGTATTAGTAGTACTAGTATTTAACCTAATATCAGTCTTATATTATTAGCTGTTTTTCTTTCGTTTCCTTCTTCATTACCTAAAAACTATAGTGTCATATATATATATATAGATATATATATTGCCGAATATCTACATTATGTAATAACTTCTAGCCTTGAGGTATCACCTTAGGCATGCACAATTCTGTCGGCACTGGTTTTTTTCTCCAAAATTTGGAAGGATGGCAGGTTGCAGTTTTTCCATATAAATCATGACCTACTTCTGTATCTCATGGCTAGTATTAAAATTGCAATAACTAATGAATATAATATAACTAACCAATAAGTACTAAATTCTGTACTTCACTACTATTTAGGATCAATAAAAGGGTTTGCTAGCTAGTTGTTACGACTCTGGGCTTTCCCTGACCCTGTCACTGCATGGAAGCACATATAGAATCCCAAAAACTTACGGTTGTCTGAACGTGAAGTCGTGCCATTAACTGAGTCAAACTTAAGCGCCTTAAGAATTGCTTATCAAGGTCCTTAGGTGCCTAGTCTGCTTGAACGTCTAAGGATTTAATACTTACAAGGACTTCTTTCGAATTGTTCTCATTAAATGCCTAATAAGCTTAATGAGGAAGTCTTGTATTTGGAAACTGGTTTTTTCCTTTCCTACCTCTGCCCTGTTGTCAAGAATAGGTCTGTGATCATACCCTATAGCAGAAAGTAAGCATTTGAAAAATCTTAGGAGAAGATTTAAGTAGTAATTTGCCAGGACTTGTATCATAATTTTATCTAGTATAGTTTCCAACATATAACTCTAACAGATATGATGAAAGTGCATGCTAGAAATACCAATTACTTGTTGGACCCTATAATGGAAACTTGACTTGCAATTAGTATAAAAACACCATTTATAGAGCTTCTCATCAAAATTGAATATTATCTTTGATCAATTATTATCATATTTCTAATCACCATAATTTTGTTGGCCACTTGCAAACACGGGGAAAAACCATTCCCAAAAGGGGACAAATTCGTTTTGATTACTCTTCTACTTAACTTATTTTGGGTGAATAAGTTTACACTTCCACGACTTTGTTGCACTCTCTGTCCACCCGCTCAAAAATCTTACCTTCGCATTAACCATGATTAGTGAGGGGCATATATTCTATTAAGTCTCTTCATTTGGAATCAATGAACACCAGCACCTTCAAACAGCATATAAGAAGGAAATAAGGTACTCTCTGAAACCAGATTGTTTCCAGTTCTCAAAATTGAAATTATATCAATATGTATCCTTTTCTGCTTAGTAATTTACTAACTCTTAGTATTGAGATTATACTGGAGCTTAACCATGAAGGGAATAGTTTTCATTCTATATGCCATTTCCCTAAGTCCTGCACTATTTTCTCTTCAAGGTGATGCCAAAAGGTTCATTTTGGAAGAGGGAAAGAATGTATGCAAAGATTCTGAAAGTGACAAAACTGACGTTAAGTCAAATTGATCTAGCAAGGAAGTTGGGGGCACCTTTGGAAATCCTGTAACATGTTCAGCACCTGTAGCTGGAACAAATTATGTAACACATCAAACTCTTCAAGCAACGGTGACAAAAGTGAAGATGATGAGAACGACAACTAAGAAAGTTTTAGCAATCCTTCGGGAGAATCAACTGGCACTCACCATCGTTATACAGGAGATTGTCTACTGAAGGCATGTTAAGCTCTTATGGATACAAACAAATGATTGTCTGATTCGCTGAAATTTCCTTGTTTAAAAAATTTACAAACAAATCCAAGTTGTAATGTCTTCGTTTCGGTGGCCTCTAGGCCTTGCGTGTCTTTGCAAAATATTGAAATAAAAAACTCTCAAGTTTGTTTTGACTATTAATATTATCTCACCTGGTAATGCTAAGTGGAAAACTGTTAGACAAAAAGTACAATCAATGTCTAGAGCCATTGAATTTCATGTGGACTGATACAGAAAAATGTGAATGACCCTGCAGAGATCCAGAGGTAAATTTAATGGTGTAGAAGGGGATGTGACTTTATGTGTATTGTATACCTAGCATTACCTTATCTCATCAGTAATCACTGTACAACATTCCAGATGGGAAAATGTGAAACGGAGAAAATATTTTACGGGATGATGGTGATCTAAGTTGACGCACAGATATATACATCTTGACTGCTAATTGTAAAATAATACAGCTAGTCATTTTTTTTTTATTTCTAAGTTAAGCATGGCTAGCATTATTGTTCAAGGAGCAGTGGAATGTTTTTCTTTTTACTCTGATAAATTTTTCTCTTCCTTCACAGTTTGAATCAAAATCAATTTAGCTTCTATTAACACATTCTATTTAACACCTTACCAAAAATCCTTGCATGAACACATTCCATTTCTGAAATGATGATAGCGCACACGGTCTCTCATAATAATATTGCGACTGTAAATTTGAGAAATGAGCTTGAAGGCAGAATGGCAATCCTCACACACCCGTAGATTCTTCACAATGCGCAGAGTTGTTCCTGGTTCTGTATGAAGGAGTCCAAAAGCAATTGCAATTTTTTCACTATGTTGCCTAAGCGCAGTTTCCTTTTCTTCCTCTTCTATGTCAAAGGATACCAGCGAGGTATTTGGTGAATAGCCTTCCATCCGCAGCTTCTCCATCATCCTTTCCAACATCAGATAGATTTCTTTCATTTGTGGGTGTGAACCATCTCCCATTTTAAATTCATGAACTATACCACCAAAATCCATCATACTACTTCCAGGAATAGTCTTGATTCCTCTTTCCTTCATCAACTTTCTAACTTTTGTAACATCATCCCATCTTCCTGCCCTTGCATAGATGTTTGATAGTAATGCATATCGACCACTGTTATCAGGCTCTATATCAAGCAAAATCCACCCCACTCTTTCTCCTAGCCCAACATTTCCGTGTATCCTGCATGCATTCAGAAGTGCTCCCCAAACGGCTGCATTGGGTTTTACTGGCATAGAGTCTATAAACTTCTCTGCCTCCTCCAAAAGTCCAGCCCTTCCTAGGAGATCAACCACACACCCAAAATGCTCCATCTCAGGCTCAATCCCGTATACTCTCTTCATTGAATTCAGTAAGGCTAGACCTCTGCGAACCATCCCAGCATGTGCACACGCATTTAGAACAGCCACAAACGTAATACCATTTGGCTTCAGCTTCTCCCTATGCATCTTGGTGAAGAGCTCAATTGCATCCTCTGCTCGGCCATGGATAGAAAGCCCCCCTATCATAGCATTCCAAGTGGAGACTTCATTCACTTTCATCTTCTCAAACACTTCCCATGCCATGTCAAGACGCCCACATTTGACATACATATCGACGAAAGCAGTCCCTAACACTGCATCCACTTGAATAGAATTCCTTTCCACATAGGAATGAATCCATCTACCTTGATCTAGAGACCCCAAATTTGCACAAGCAGTTAGCACACTTGGTAATAAATACTGTCTTGGCCTTATCTTTTCTCTTTGCATTTCGTGAAAAATTTCCAAGGCCTCCTTGAAACACCCTTCTTTGATATAACCATCAATAATAGCACTCCAAGATATTTCATCCTTCTCTTCCATATCATTGAACAAAGTCCTTGCACTCTCAATCATCCCACACCTAGCCAACCCGCTTATCATTGTATTCCACGAGCCAACGCTCTTATCCGGCATACACCCAAACAACTCATTAGCAGCTTCCACTTCTCCACACTTCAAGTATCCATCAATCATGGCATTCCAACAAATCACATCACATTCACCACCCTCATCAAGTATTTTCCTTGCCTCTCTCACTAGTCCGAATGACGCATACATTTGAATGCCAGCACTCTTAATGTGACCATCCCCACTAAGCCCGTGTTTCACTACATGAGCATGAAACTGAACCCCTTCTTTAACAGAACCTGTAACGGCACAAGCCTTTAGCAAAGTAGGATAAGTGAATTTGTTAGGCCTAGAGTTCAAGTGCACCATCTTATGGTAACATGATATAGCCTTATGTGGCTCCCCATTCTCTAAGCTCCCTTTCAGAAGTATATTGCATACAAAAACATTGGGCCTTGGGATGTGATCGAAGACTTTGATTGCCAAGCCGAAGTTGTTGAAATGAGGGTTCGCATAGCACTTTACTAAGGTGCCAGATACATAATGGTCTTGAAAATGACCAGTTCTCAATATGATAGCATGGACCTGCTTGAGATGTTGCAGAGAATGAGAATTGCCGCATTTCTTATTCAGGATGTCTATGACTGTTTTCTGTGAGAGTTTTGATGTGAGAGCGCTCTCTGTTGAGAGCTCCCCTGGTTTGAGGCCAGAAGGAAAATTTGTGGCTGTGGTGCTCATCTTGTCAATGTTATCCAGTTTCTGGCAAAGGCTACGCGTAAATTCAGGCAACAAGGCTTATAACGTGGCAGCCTGAAGCCGTCCATACTCTCTCCTCTTGCAATGACCCATCTGACACTGAATTCCGCAATTGAGACCTTGACTCTTAAGAGATTATAAGAGATTATTACCATGCACTATTTTTATTTTTATTTTGCTGAGATTTACCATGTACTATTACCATGACCCTTTTTATTTTCATGAGATTTTATTTATTTATGCTATTCTTCAACAGAAAATTAAATTTTTATGGAGAAATATATAACAAAATTCAATAATCAATAGTGTTGGAAGTATGTGGGAACTGGGAAGTATTAAAATAAAAAGTGTGATAAAAACCTATCATATTAATATATGATTGTCAATGTTTGATACAAAATTCTAAATAATATTTTAAAGAATTCTTATTTTTCTTGAAAACAATTCTCTATAAAATGCGAAAGAATAGTTCCTATCTATAATCATTAAGATTTATAATTTTTATCTCTACGTGCTATCCGGAATGACCTCAATAAATGAGTCCCATTTTGTCCATGTCCCAATAGAAAGGTAGTTTTCAACAGGAACCATGCCAACAACAGACTGCATTACAAGACAAGCCTTAAATATATATATATATATATATATACATACTTCACTAGTGAAAGAGGCGTGGAAGGATGCTGTGCAACTCTTCCAACCCCCTAGCTGCTGGCTGCTGCTTCAAAACTATATATATATATATAGCAGCTCGGTTTAAGTAACGTTAACCAGACTGTACAACTTGCTCCAAAAAAAAAAGAGAGATAGAACTTTACTAGATGCATAGGCACTGCCCAAAAAGCTAAAAGACCCACCTATCTCTAGAGTTACTTTGATTCCTCAGTTGGCAAATCAAGTGAACAATAAGCGTCCCAGTCAATTAGGAATAAGGGATCCTTGGTTGCTTTTTCTGTCATTTTAAGAGCTAAGCCGACCGTTGCTTTACTGCCAAGGGAGTTCTCTGCCTCGGATTGCGAAGTTACATGGTAGTCACCACACAGACTAGGCCTCTTCTCTTCCCTGGTATTTTGCGTGCTCTGCTGTTTATTGCAAGTGGTCATTGCTTCTTTAAATCTTTCCTTGTTCTTCTTGCTTTCCTCCACATATGGCTGCATGAAAAGTAATAAGCAGGGGCAAATTCCAAGCAAACCGTGGAGGGGTTGGAGAAAAAATGTTAGATCTTTCAAGAATAGGTATTATGTCAACTACTTCAATGTACCTGTCTCTCGATTTCAGACATCTTCTTCCATGCATCAATAGCCATGCGTAGTATTCCTGAGCCATCTGAGGCCTGACTACAAGTTTTCAATCGAGCACATTCCTGCTTGATGAAAATCTGATATGCAGTCCTTTGTCCCAGTGGAGCACCTCGGCGTTTCTTCATTTCTTTGTCATTCGAGGGTGCCAGTAGAAGGCGTTTCTTCATTTCTTTGTCACTCGAGGGTGCCAGTAGAAGCACTTGCTGTTCTACAAACCCAGCCCCTGATTTAAGTTGCAATCCAAAGTATTGCATAAGCACCTCTACATTCACATGAACCATCTTTGAACTCGTTCAAGTAACCACTGAGTTACTGAACATAACTAATGTCTAAGAACTTGGGAAAGTGTTCAGCTAATTACATAAAACTAACAAACCTGTCATTTGGCAAGAGTGGTCCTTGCACATCTTTGTCACCATCTGACCATCTTTAACATCCATTAATTGAGATAAACTATCCATGGAATTCTGCTTCCTCTTTGTGCTATCCCTTATCTGTGTAAGTGGACCTTCAATAAAAGAGGGGGGTGGGGGAAGAAAAAAAAGGAGTCATTTAAGGTTAACAGCACACATTCAACCTAAAAACCAAAATGCAGCAAAAACATCATATAATGAAGCTGCAAATCTCTTCTGTTTTGTCCAAGTAGTAAAAATGTAAATCATATCTGAAGAAACTGCCAAGAAACATCCCAGTATATCAGACATATGGGTGAAGTACCAGACGTAATCAATATCTACTTAAAACAACCACAAATTGGTCTCTTGGATTAACCTATGGTGCTGCTAGCTGCAGCTTTCTTTGCAGGACCCCTGTAGAAGTACAATTGCTCGAATTGGTAAAGAAGATGTGCGTAGAGCTTTTCAACCTGAGCAGATAACTTTACGTTACTGCCTTCCAATTTTAGGGAAGAGACAACTTCACCCCATTTCTTTTCTTGACCAACCTGGAAACATTGAAGAGAACCCATAGCATGATATTAAATTTGAACATCTGAGACATATACATATAAATTATTTTAATCCTTCTCGATGAATCTAGACTAACAACTGAAATGAATCGAATGTTGCAGTGTTTGGATAGTAGCAGTGAAACAACACTGAGATCCACTAATAACAAGTAACAACTATATGTTTTTTTTCCAAACTTATTTTCCAATACTTGGCCATTCACCAAGAATGAGTTCAATGTATCAAAAGTTGTTTTAAAACGTTGCCTTATGAACGTATGATCAACTCTTTAGTACTCTATTGACATAGTATATTTTGGAAAGCATACCATATCAGCTAAGTCCCCTGACATGGATGAAGAAACTTGATATGCACATACAAGCCCCAAAGCACATAGACATTTCTAACCAATTAACATACAACTAAAGCTCATGTGTGCGCACACACAAATTGATCAATGTCAATTACCGAACAAGATATACCTGATGATATCCTCCTCTTCTGGTCACCTCCAAGTAAAATAGGTACAAGTCCAGCAATGTTTCTCGGACATTAAAACTGCCAAGTAGAATTAGAAGACATCATTATTCATACCTCTTACCCATCATACTTTAGGTCGGCTTAAGTCCTACGACATCTTTATTTTTGTTCCAAATAAGTTCATACAAGTTACCCTATATAATATTCCATATTTCATACCACCTTTCCCTATAATTATCTATTATATACCAATTTTGTGTTAAACTCAATGACATATAAGAAAAACAATAGACTATTTTTTTTTTTTTGAAAAAAAAAAGAGGACGACTGTGAAACAGAAAACATTTATATACCAATATAGTTCATTTGAGACGAATCAGAAAATAAATTGAAATGAATGAGGAAGTGGTTGTTTATTCATGTGGAAAGTCATGAAAAGTCAGAAGTTTAAGAAAGCAATGATTTTTCTCTAACGTCCTTCCTTCTTCAACCCAACCCAAGCATTCTGTTTAAATTTAACACATTCTCCTTTTATATCCCAAACATGTAAAGAGGAAGAGATGAGCAAACACATGCCATTATAAAAAATGAATTGAAGCCCACTACGCATGTCAGTATGTCACTCTGAGTGAAGTGAAACGACGCAAGCTCATTTTCACTTTTCAGGAACCAAACCGAATAAACAGGAAGCACCAACACAAAAAAGACTCGACTTTCTTTGCATGCAATTTCTGATCAATAAAAAATAATGCCATTAAATTCCCTCTCCATACCTTATTTTAGCTGAAATTTCACCACCCATTACAAATATAAATGAAAAAACTAAGGCCAAAAGAAAATGGAAAGAACATTTAAAAAAAAAAAAAAAGAGCAATTTCTTGTGACTGTGTAACCAGGAAACTCACATTAGACTCAGTCCAGAGGACTCCAACAACTCACTGAGTTTCATGTAGAAGCTCTCCGAGTCGTCCGGAGAATACTGTTTCCCACGGGACCCGCCAGCACTGACAGAAGTTGCATTGGTGCTAACAAGGCTTTGAAAGCCCTTGACTTCAGTCTCTGATGGTGATGAAACCCTCCTCTGCTCCTTGCCTTGCATGTTTGAGGAAGGAACTAAACTAAGTTAACCCTCAACCTCAAACTTCAACCCATTGCTATTTGCTTTTTCTTGTTTGAGACGTGTCATATAGGTGGGTGTACTGTATCTGTGTCTGTGGAATCTGGCATGGGAAATGGTGCACTTCGTAGTTCGTACTTGGACCTTATGCCTCTGACAGGTACACACCACCACGTGGTAGTGTTCTGTTTTTCCCTTTTTATTGTATAAAAAGACAAAATAATACCATAAAGCAAAATTATCGAAACCCTAAAATCATATTTATTAAATAGTTAATTACAGTATTAAGCCAATGAGTTATTAATTTAATTAGTGAGTCATGAGTTAAATAATGTAAAATTAAATAAATATTTAAATACATATATATATATATATAAATACACTATATATGATAATATTTTTATCATTGTAAATAATTAAAATATTTTTATTTTGAAAAAAATGATAATCTTAAGAAGAATAAAAAGAATTTAATTCATAAATTTGTTTTTAATATTTTCATTAAAATACTCATAACTCATAAAATAAAAAATTAAGATTGACATGATATGGATTTCAAAAAATTATATGAAATGGACCTATAATTAGTCCAAATCGAACAAATGAGTTAAAAGTTATAATTTTTTAAAGTTTAAGAGATTTTTTTTATAAATTTCATGACATAGTCGGTTCACCAGTTCAACCGGTTAGGTCACCAATTTTTGGCCAAAACTGGCTGAGTCAAACCAAGTCATATTGGTTTTGATACATGATCGATCTAAATGATCACTTGAATCGATTACTTGATCGGTTCATTGATTACTCGATCGGACCGCCCAGTCCAATCTGAGTTTAAAGAGTCTGAAAAGGTTATGATGACAAAATAGTTTAGAATTTGGAGTTTAGTTGTAGTTAAAAATGATAAATCGGTATTTGTCAAATGAGTTAAATTAAATTTAAATTAATCTAAATCAATATTAAAAGATTGATAAGCGAACAAAATTGATTAATCTTGATTTTGTTAAAATTTTTTTTATAAAAGTCGATTAATTTAGTTTGATTTTTTATTTTTATTAATTAAATCGAATCAAACCAAACTTATATATATATATATTTACATATTTATAAATGATTAAATTTTAATTTGCTATTATTTCTATGAAAATTTATAAGTTAATTTGTTATTTATATTTATATAATAATGTTTCTATTAAGAGCTTTAGGTTAATTTGATGTTTATTGGACTATGGATAAAAAAAAATAAAGTTGTGTATGAATTTTTTTTTTATAAAAAAAGTGTTTGGCCAAAAAATTGATTAGATTAAACTGAACGAAACTGATTGTAATGAGTTTAATTTAGTTTGGTTCGGTTCGATTCTTAAATTAAAACCAAGCCAGCCAGTTCCTATTATAAGAAAACTGATTGGTCCGGTTTAAATACATTTTTTTCCTTAAAATCGAATCAATCCACACAACAAATACTCATATAATAAGCTATTTTAAGTTTTGAAATAATACCAGAGTACGTTTTAAAAAAACAATAAAAATAAAAATATATCAATATTACTTTTTATTCAGCTTATTTTGGTGAAAAATACCTTCGAATCAGTCTTTTAAAAATGATAAAAAATGATACTTGCATTTATCTTATATATGATAAGGCGATGGTCACTCATATGTTAAAGGTAAAAGTAAAAATTATAATATATAAGTGACCTTCACCTTATCATATATAAAATATATGGGAGAAAATATATTCAAGTATCATCTTCTAAAGTTTTATAATTCCTTTCTATTGGACCAACCTATCTCAACAAAAGATGTTGGCCTAAATAGATTACTCTATTCATTTTATTTGACAAACATCAATTTTAAACAGGTCCATCAAATCGATTGGTTTAACTTTTAGTTTATAAATTATAAAAAAATTAGTTAGATCAAGCATTTTTTTTGTTTCGAAGAAAAGATGCTAACTTTATTGAACTAGTCGTTTGACAGCTATAATTTTATATTTTAAAATGTTAATAAAAAATAAATTTGAAAGAATACTTTTTATTTATAGTTTCAACTGTACAAATAAATAAATTTTTGTTACATATAGACATGTGTAGATACGTATAATTTTGTGAGAATAAAATTGTATCAAATGTCTAAAAAATCATGTTACTTTTATCCACACATTTTTTTAGATCTTTCGAGTATAGACAAATGTGTATAATGTGAATAAAATTATATAATTTTTTTCTACTGTATAATATTACTCTAACCTCAATAGCCAATCATCAATCTAATACATGTAATATCTGTCTTTAGCAAATTATCTTTTTCAAATTGTCATTATTTATAACACATGTTTGCTATCATAAGTGATATTAAATTTCAACTTTCAATTTGACATATTTCTCTATAAATTGTTAACTTATCATAAATAATTTATTTAATTAATTAGTTCATTTAGATGATATAAAAACAGTAATTAACATCAATATCAATCAATATAATTAACACCAATCAATCACATATAGTATATAAAATTAAAATAAAGCTATTGTTTGTAAATTTTAAAATACACTATATGAGATTTAAATTGATTCTTTGTGAATAATGATATATATTTTTTAAAATTATTATTATTTATTTATTATCTTTATATTTCTCTCTATTATATCATCCTTTATATCATCACAAATCACAAACTAGTTAAAGTAAAAATCATGTATAGACTTAAGTTTAAATTATTCCTGCAATTTCTACACATGGACCCCTTCCTTTCCTATTTTATTTATTTATTTATTTATATATCTCTTAAAGATCATGTTTAAACTTGAGTGTAAATAATTCATGCAACTTCTATACATTGATCCCTCTCCTTCCCATTTTATCTTTATATCTCTTAAAACTTAGAAATCAATATAATATATAAAAATATATAGAACTACTTATGGGAGTTCTAGTTTATGGGATTCTAACAAGTGACATTACCGGATGCAATCCTTATCTTTTATCAAATTCTAACAAGTGGTACAATATGTGTAATTAAATTATAAACTCACCATAAATAATCCCTTTAATTAATTAGCTTGTTTAGATGATATAAAAATGGTAATCAATATCAATCAATGAAGGTAATCAACACAAATCAATTAATCAAATATAATATATAAAAATAGAGTCCTGATTTATAAATTTTTAAAATACACCATAAGATTCAAATTACTTCTTTGTAAATAATGATATGATATATGGTTTTTAAATTCAGTATCTTTTACTTATTATTTATATATTTATACCTATTGTATAATCTTTTTTTATTATCACGTGCATCACAAACCTAATTAAGATCAAAATTATGTTTAAATTTAGTTTAAATCATTAATGCAATTTCCATACATAACACTACCTTCATATGTTATCTTTTTATCTGTTAAACCTTTTTTTTTTTAAATATCTTCGAATTTCTTTTGACTGTATGGTAAAGACCAATAAAAAAAATTGTGCCCCAGATGGGTAAAATCATTAAAGTTTGATTTCTATCAACTGTCAATGTAAAGTTTCTTTACACTTTCATCTAATCATGTGTTGCCAAATCATTAAAAGACTTTGACTATCACAATCACTACCTATAAAATCTAACTATTTTAATGATGTGTCAACACATGATTGAATGACAGTGTAAAAAAAAATTTACACTGATAATAAATAGAAATAAAATCCAAATCATTAACACCCTATAAGAAGATAAAAGCCATTAAATTTAAAATATTTATTAACGAGCTCTACTATCTTCAACCTCTCTTAATAGTTGTTTCATTTGCTACCGTTAGTTATAGTATTCATTGCTCATCTCTCAACTACACGGTGCTGCTTGTGCCAATCTTTCATTCCAACCAGCGCAATCATCTTTCAATTACCATGGTGCGGCTTCCTCGAGCAATCATTCTCCCTCTTATTCTGTTTATTAGCTGCTCTTTCTGGGTTTGTAGAGCAGAGAACTGTGGTGGCCAGAAAGTTACACGTACCATTACTGTCGATCAGACTGGCAATACAAGATTCAGAACGGTTCAAGCTGCTATTGATTCTATAGCGAAAAACAATAATCGATGGGTGAAAATTCAAATAAATGCTGGCACATACACGTTACGTAATTCATTCACTTTGTAGCCAAATTTACTATCTCTCTACAGTTTTGTTTTGGTTTTCTTCTAAAAGTGTTATATGTTGAACCAGAGTAAAGTTATTTTGTGCGCAGGGAGAAGGTCCACATTCCTGATGAAAAACCATGCATCTTTTTGGAAGGCCAAGGCAGAGACATAACGACTATTACATATAATGACCACCAACGAACAGATACGAGCGCCACATTCTCTTCGTTCCCAAACAATGTGGTTGCGAAGGGCATTACTTTTAAGGTAGGTTTAAACCTTGTAATTGTACCCAAAACAACAACAACAACAACAACAACAAATAACAACAAAATTTTAAGTTATCTAAATTTAGGAAATGACAAGATCTAGTCATCCGAAATCATATCAATCTTGTGCGTTGTAGTTTATTTCTGGTACGTTTGGCAGAACTCGTTTAATATTGCGGCAGCGTTGGATTTGAACTCTAAGGCAAAGGGAAGCCATGTTACCCCAGCAGTTGCAGCAAGAATATATGGAGACAAATCTGCATTTTACGATTGTAGTTTCATTGGTTATCAAGATACGTTGTGGGATGTAGAAGGCCGTCATTACTTCAAAAACTGCATTATTGAAGGTGCCGTAGACTTCATATTTGGCAGTGGTCAGTCCTATTTCGAGGTATATAAACATGAGAAAACTTTAATTCTTTCTCATCCGAATTTTTTTCTGTATCTGCCATTGATTAATGAATCTCAAGCATTTACTTTACTGTAGGATTGCATGCTCAAGGTGAGGTTCTCGGGTTTCATAACAGCACAAGGACGCAGTTCCCGGAATGACCCAAGTGGTTTTGTATTCAAACGGGGTTCTGTGGTTGGCAGTGGTAAAGCGTTGTTAGGGAGAGCCTACCGTCCTTATTCCAGAGTTATATTTGATAGAACAAACTTCGGTTCGGTGGTAGCCCCTCAAGGATGGAATGCTTGGCATTACAATAGTCAAGAGTATGCTTGATTCTTTTACATAGCATAATAGCTCAACTAAAAAAAATTGTTTTTTTTGTGTAAACCAAAAAAAATGTTAAATGTTATATAAGAATACAAGATTATTACATATTTTTCAAAATTACTGTTATCCAATATTGGTATTTTTTTGGTGGTTGAAGGGTTATTTTGTATCATGTGCAACCATTTAGTGTTATGCTATATATAACTTTTTCAGAATTAATTTGTAAACAAATTTATGCAGGGCTACATTGACCTACGTTGAGGTCGAGTGCAGAGGAGTAGGGGCCAATACTTCCAAGCGCGTCCCTTGGATGAAGAAGCTCAATGCTTCACAGATGAAACAATTTTCAAAATCATCGTTCATCGACCAAGATGGGTGGCTTGCAAAATTGCCATGCCTAATGACATAGCTACAGGTTTATTGTAATCTCACTTTTCTGTCTTGGGTTTCGATGGAGGGTAATAAGCTCGAATGTTTGATTAACCATGACGATGGCGATGGCTCTTTAGGTTTTCTCTTTAACCTCGCTTCTCATGCTGATATTAAAACGCACGCATTTGAATGGCTTTCTTCTACTTCTAACATTTTGAATTATTAACCAAAAAAAAGTTAACGATTCAATGGTTTTTTTATAAGAAATTCTTGCTTTCTAGTTTCTCATAATATAAAAACAATAATGATATTCAGATAATATACTGCATTAATTAAAAAAAATTAATTATTATTAATTAAATATAGAAATAATATAAAATTTATCTTGTACAAATATCTTTTCGGATATAAAATATAGGACAATCACCATATATCATTTGATAAAAAGCTTCAGCTTCAATTCAAGACGTCATTAACCAAGGTCCAAATCACTTGAGCAAAAAATCTGAGTTTCCTGCTTAAGTGTCATATTATCCCCACTTGCACAATGGGCCCAAGTTGATCTCGAAGAACACATTTTGTGACGCTGTTCCTTGCTTGATGGGCTTCCAGCTCTAAAGAAGTCACTGTTATTTTTTTTGTCTGGGCTCTGTGCAAAAATTTGAAAGTGACTGGGCCTCCAAGCACTAATAACACTTGTGGAATCCTACGACATTACATGGCAGTATGGCACAATTCATTGCGGCTCATCAACAAACCAAAGTTCAAAACAAACACCTCAGGAAAAACAAGAAAGAGAGAGAGAGAGAGAGAGAGCGCAAGTATGTGTAAGATCCCTAAAATGATAGGACAACACTGCCACGTGGCTACATAGAAAAGCTCCTAACCCTATGGTTTTCACCAAACAAAGAGAAAAAAATGGCCACACAACATGAACAATACCTGTTGAAGTTGAACTCTACGCCAGACCCAGAATGCACATTCACAGATTCTGAAAAACGAAAAGATAAGGTTCGGCTGAAAGTGCAAACACCCAGATTTCATCTTCTAAACAGCAAAAACTGTTTTTGAAATCCAAATACAAGAATAATAGTGTGAAGGAATTTGGTTGAGATATTGTGAAAAGAGTGTCCATTTATTTTGGGATGAACATAGACTCAAAAAGGAAGGCACTGAGGGGATAGGAAAAGGGTTTTGCTTAGAACTTTGGGACTGCATGAGTGGGGCAAAGCCCAGCTGGTACTTCAAGTTTGGGAGCTTGAAGTTTTACAAGCAGCAGCAACTATGGCTATTGCTACGGCCACCCTCTCTGTTCATTTTTGCATTCGGCAAGCTCCTTCGTTGTCGCAGCCTCCCTCTCGAATACGCCATGGCTTCCCTTCTAGCCGATGGTTGAATCTGAATTACCCTTATGCCTCTCACAGGTACCCCCTCTTTCTCAGGTTTTGTTGTTCTGATTATAGCTGAAGGAACGTTTCTCAATGAACTCGAGTTAAACAAAAACAGTTCTTTTATACTTCCTTATTGTTCATGATATTTCAATCATCAATGGATTCGGTTTTGGGATTGAGGGGCTGAGTTGAAGTACTGGGTTTTGTGTATCTCATTCTCAACGTGCAATTTCAAATTTGGACTCTTGACTTTTAATAGTTTAATATGGTTTTATCTTTCTCTGTCTTGCACTTATAATTTTTCCTCTTTTTGGTTGCAGATTTAATTGTTTTAGTTCCAGATGTTCAATAACAAATACTGATATACACTTGGATCATGTCACAACGGATGAGGCTCAGAGAGGCTCTTCAACTGTTGAACCTGATTGTCCGGTGCCAATAGTTAAACTCAAACCTGATATTTTGGAGACTGAATCTTTGAACCTACTGACTGAAGCCACATTTGTAGATACTCTCTTGACAGCATTACCTGTAGGTTATTTTCCCCACTTTAGGGTGTTCTTAAACCTTGCCTTACCATTTCTTATCTTTCTATGGTGTGTTCCGCAGGTTTTGTCCCAAGAGGAGCAACATGCCCTTGCAGCTACTCCAGCCCACCCATCTGGGTTACATGGTGGGACGTTTCTCAACCTTACCAACTCCAACTGTAGCATATGATCATTTTTTAGAATGTTGTGATTGTTCTATTACTAAGTCTTGTATTGACTTCAATCAACTGAAGTTTTATTTGGGGTAAAATGAACTGATAACTGTACTTCACTTTTATTTCAGCATTTCGCTACTCAGTCGGTAAATGTGATACGCTTTATAAAATGTAAAACCCAGTCCTTCTTGCTTGTTGGCAATTGGCTCTCTTTTTTCCAGATTAAGCACTAATTTGAACCTAAATTTCCAAATTTACTCTTGGAATGGAAAGCAGTAAAAAAAAATATGGATAGTTATTTTCTTCAAACATAATAAGTTGGAGCATGTTGAAAAGCAAAAATGTTCCCTACTCCCTAGTAGGTATAATTCTTTGCCAGTGTTAAAACTTAAAAGGTTCCTTCGAGTTGTCTACCCTTGACTAACCTTTGAATATGGTAACAGTTTTATTTCATAGTCACAGTGTACAAATCTTGTTTAACTATATTTGATTTTATAGTTATTTCTCTGCTAAAATTACATGTGCTTACTGCCTTTGTTGGGTGGAGTTCCTGTCTGTTGCACTGGATGGGATCAATTGATATTAGCATGGCTACTTGGCTAGTCGTTGATTTTATACCTATCTTTAATGGCGCAAATCTTATCTTAGGGGGACTTGCTGGGTCACTTTTTTTAAACTCAAAAGAGCTCTCATTAGCCTGATGTCACTATCCCTTAGAAGTTAAAAGCAGTGTATAGCCGTTATCTTCTTTTAGTTGAGCTGAATCTAGCTTGGCGATCTTATTGTGCGTCATTTGTCTCAGAAATTATTTGATGGCAGTTGAATCTTGTCCAGTGATCTTATTCTGTGTCTTTTGTCATCATTAATTGATGACTGTGAAGTTGAATCTAAGCAGCTCTTAACCTGAAGGTTATATGTTTTCAGCTTTCTATGCTAGCTGCATAGCTGCAAATTTAGTGGAGCAGCTTTGGAATTTTGCTTGGCCTTCCGCCATTGCCTTGATTCATCCTAGCCTTTTACCTGTTGCTGTGATGGGTTTCTTCACCAAAGTGGCTATAATTGTTGGAGGTCCCTTCGTTGGCAAAGTTATGGACCGTGTTCCCAGAGTGTCTGCATATAATTGCTTAACTATCATTCAGGCAAGTTGTTTGATAAGCAATATAAAGTCAAGCCGGATATAACTCTTTTTCCTAAAATGGATCATTCTTTCCATTTTCAGGCAGCTGCTCAGTTTCTATCTGCAGCAATAATTATTCACGCCCATTCTATTCGTCCTACTTCAGTGTCTACCCTGCTTCTGCGTCCATGGTTTGTCATATTGGTTTCAGCTGGGGCTATTGAAAGGCTATGTGGTGTAGCTTTAGGGGTTGCAAATGAGCGTGACTGGGTTGTGTTGGTATTGTCATTCAGAGCTTCCCTTGTTCCCTTGACATTTGATTTGTTCTAATCCTCACTGGTTTCTTTCTACAGCTAGCAGGAGTGAATAGGCCGATTGCACTTGCACAGGCAAATGCTGTTCTAAATCGAATTGATCTCCTGTGTGAGGTATTTGCTTGATTTATATTTTTTAATTTGCACTAAGTTGATTAGCCAGCTTATATATTTCCCTGTTTACAGAGTATAATATCCATTTTCCAGTGGAATGAAATATGCAGAAACTGTCTTATTAAGTATCATTGTATCAATTTTAGGAACTCTGTCCTGGTGTTGGAGACTTATGAAATGTTCATTTACAGATAGTTGGGGCATCGCTATTTGGAGTCCTTCTTTCTAAATTTCATTCAGTAACCTGCTTGAAAGTTGCTGCCGGCTTAATAATGGGGTTATTGCCTGTTACAGTAATTTCTTTGCCTTTCTTCTTGTTCTACTACTTCCATAAGTTGGAAGATGAATTAATTTTCATTCACCATTCTCAATTTGCAGATTGTTTTGACATGGTTAGTAAACAAGCTTTCTACTGGTGTTCTTGACCGGCCTAAACCTTCACAAACCTGTTGCAGAACATTCAGTGAAGATTCTGCACCAGATGCTGACAGTATAGGTACTATTTAAACTGATTGCTCTTTAGAGAACTATCTCATTGTCTGGATGTATCAAATATACTTACTTCTATCTGCTGGGGAACCAGTGGTTAAAGGTCTGGAAGCCATCAAGCTTGGTTGGAAGGAATATCTGGGGCAGCCAGTTCTTCCTGCAAGTCTTGCCTGGGTGCTCCTCTACTTCAATGTTGTTCTTACACCAGGCAGTTTGATGACAGCATTTTTAACACAGCGTGGTATGTGAAAATTTCCTCAATGGCACCTTTTTCCTTTTTTTGGAAACTTCTTTCGCTTCTAACAGATCATTTGTTGCAGTGAAGAAAATAGTGAAGCACCTGATTTCAAGTTTTTCAAAAACTGCTGTCTGTCATAATTGACTGGGAAGTTTTTATGAGGAAAAAAAATGTCAAAACCTTAAAAAGTGGTTCATACTCTATTAGCTTGGATTAACAAGGTCTATGAAAAATATTCTTTTCAATGATAACATTCATAATCATAACTTGTAACTGCAACTATCTCATTATAATATAAATTGTGTTTTTCCAAGTTTTTTTAATTGATGTCTTCCTTAGTATTCTGATTTTGAATATGTGCCTGTTAAAACTGAGTGCTGTAAAGAACAGTCAAAAGACAGAAGGGAAAAGGAGGAAATTTTGATGCGAGGTTCATTGTTGTAGTCTACACTTCTGTTTGTCCCCCTCTGTCGTTCTATTTCATATTTAAACCAATAATCAATGTCATTCTGTTATTTCTTTTCTTTTTCCTTTTCCTTGTTTTTTGGGGATGGGGAATTAAATTTTGTGGTTCTTGTGCTAAGTCAAAGATATTTTTTGGATTGTTCTACAGGCTTACATCCATCCATCATTGGAGGATTCAGCGGGTTGTGTGCTTTTATGGGTGTTGCAGCAACATTTGTGTCTTCAATTCTGGTCAAGCAATTTGGCATTTTAAAGGTTTCTTCTTCAACTCTTTCTGTCGTATATGGAAAATTATGAGAACTTATTTTATATGTGATTCTTAAAAAATATTATTTCTTTACCAGGCTGGGGCAGCTGGCTTGGTGTTTCAAGCTTTACTTCTCAGCATGGCTGTTGCTGTATATTGGAGTGGATCAATTTCCCAACAGAGCCCACTTCTTGTCTTCTTGTCTCTGATTGTAAGTCACTAAAGTATTTTATTTTGTCTGATTCATTGATGTTGAAGCTTATAAATTGGAATGGCCTAAATCATGGCAAGTGGGTAGGTCTGATAGGTATCCAAGTTCAGTTTATACTGAATTAGTGACCTAAATTGTGATATAGAATGTACAGGTTAGTCAGTTCTAAGGAAGCTTTAAACACTGATTAGATCCTTTAAATTCTTATTTTGAAATGCAACGTGCATTTGTTAGCAAACAAGAATTGGAGCTTGTATTGAGCGGAGAAGTTGTCTGGACCTCCATCTTTTACTAAGAGGACAGGATATCTCTGCTGAATAAAGATGCAACAGGTCATTCTAATTGGATATCTGTTAAAATAGCAAAAGCTTTGTATGAAAGAAGATAGACTCTGGGATGGTCCCAAATTGCATAATTTAATTATTTTAGAAAATTTCAATGTTGGATTTTGAACATGATGAAATTAGCTTTTATTTGATTTTTTCGCTCTGGATTTTTGTGCATAAGCTGATGTGCTTCTGTGTGCAGATACTGTCACGGTTAGGACACATGTCATATGACGTTGTAGGGGCGCAGATTCTCCAAACAGGGATCCCATCATCCAAAGCAAATCTCATTGGGACAACAGAGGTTGCCGTCGCTAGTTTGGCTGAGTCTATAATGCTGGGTGTTGCAATAATTGCTAATGATCTTTCTCATTTTGGATGTCTGGCAATTTTGTCTCTTCTATCTGTGGTCGGTGCAGCATGGATGTTTTGTAGATGGTTGTTGAATCCAACAGATGAACAAAGAAGTCTTTTTTCTTATGATCCTCATTCTTGATATATATTATGTAAGTATCCCTTGTATTAATAGTTCATTGTTTCTTATCATATTTTCTATTTGGCCTGTGTTATATAAAAAATATGTTCATGAATTGCTGACACTGACCCTCATCTGATATTTTCTTTGTTATGGTACAAAAGAAGAAAAAGGGGAACAACCTTATCCTTACTTCCTGTTTGGGTGTAGAATTGTTATATCCTAGTCTGACATTTACTAATGTAAACTGGGATAATTTGTTTGGTCTTGAAGCATGTCTGGTTGAATATGAGGTGTTTGTTGGTCTTCTGTTGGCAGATAACACAGTCAGTCTCCTAGAAAGGTTGAAAAGATTAATTATCCAAATGCACTAAATTGATTGATGTAGACCTCAATGGATTAAATATCTAATCTATGGATTCTATTGGTTCTTAGACTCTCTTTGTAGTGGTCTAACAATATCTTATCTAACCAATCTCTTCTGTTTGCGCAGTTGTTCCATTAGCTGCCTTTGTGCGAAGGCTGTTTGACATGGACAAGAACCAAAATATATTGGATATAATTAATTTTGTGGGTGATTATCCACTCAACACAGGAAGCCTGAGGCGTTTTCTTCTCACTTGGTCATTGTAGCGATAAATAGATGGCTTTACCTGTAATTCTGTAAATGTGTAACATGCCTTTGTATCATATCAGAGTACATGACAAAGTGTATTAACTAGGTGCCTTAGGTCCAACACGTTCAAACATTTTTGTAAAGCATTTCATTGATTTTTAAATTCTCTTCTGGGGTTTAAAAATGATGCTGATCTGTTCCTAATTTCACTGACTTCTTGTTGCGTGTGGTGACTTTGATCGGGTTTAATAATTCCTAAATGCTTGATTCACTCATTCTCATCAGCTCACCAAATTTTAAGACTTAAGAAAAAAAATTCCTATTATTTTACGTAAGCAAACATACTACAATGTCTTCCAGCTCTTTTTTTTTCTTTTTTTTGTGTGTGTGGATCATGACGTCTTCAAGCTCTTTTGAGTGGCCTAGATTCTCTAGGGAAGATGGCCTATATGTTAGGAAGCATTGATAAGACATGGATATTAGACGGATATGGTTATATGATAAATTTTTAAAATTATAAGATATGATATGATTAGATATAATATTTAAAATTAATATAAGATTATATAAAAATATAAATTTTAAATTAAAATATTAATATTAATATTTTAAAAGTAAATATTAGTTATTGTAAATATAATAAAATATTATTATTTATTTAATTATTGTAATATTTTACTTGTATTGATATAAAAATTTAAAATATATAAATATAAATATAAAAAATATAAGTCAAGAGTATTCAAAAGTATCGTATTCGATATCAACATTAACATGGCAATTATTTTGGAGTATCCGTAATTCCTAAGTTGAGAAGTCCATTTAGTTCTTCATATTTTCACTTTGACAATAGTTGTCTTAATCAGATTTTTTGTACTATATTTTTTCTGTTTTTTCTTTTCTTTTCTTAGAAATTCAATTGTCCGTGTCTACACTTGTTGAGAATGGAGGAAAAAGGTGCATTCACTGTTCACTCTTTACTGTTCACTTCCATACTCCTACAAAATAAAGAAATGCTTAATGTATCAAAAAAAAAGAAAAAAAATGCTTTACATACTGCAATATTTTAATTATTTCCCCGAGATTTTAGACATAATGATTGGCAAGGTTGCCAAGATCCTACGGTGCAGAAAGACTAATAAGTTGAAGTTCAAAATTTTCTCAGAATAAAGAATAAAATTTGTATCTGAAGCTCAAACGGGCTTCGTAGGTAAATAGGCGTAAGGCTCCCGCTGGGCAATAAGGCCCAAAGTTGTTGAGGCTTGAGAGTAGTTTGTAAATTGTAAGGCGGAGACAAAAAGAGCCGTGCCGTGTTGAGGCCGTTACGTTACGTATGACATTAAAGAATTCGGTTATTTTAAGTATTTTATTTTAAATTTAAAAATTGATATATATAAAATAGATGTAATTAAAAAAAAATTTCACTTTAAATACTTAATTGTATTTTGTGTGATTAACTTCTTACCTCTTAAATAAAAAAATATCTTAATTTACACACACTAAAATATACGTCGTATTGACGTACCGTAATTGACTAATTGGAGGAACAGTGTCGAGTTTGGTATCGGTGAACGGCACGTATCCGTCACGCTGGCCCCTTCTTCCAAGAACGGAAGTACCACGTACTAGTACTACGTTAGCTCTACACACGGTTCACACTCACTGAATTATGCATACTGCATACTGCATACTTTTTCTCTTTTGGTAAAACTAATGTTACTAATCCCATCCATATACTTGACGTTTTACATCTTTATGTATATATATATTTGAATTTAAAAAAATTCTTATTCGGTTAGCAGAGTAGCGAATACGGTAGAACCGTAGAATAGAAAAAAGGGAAAAGAAATTAATAGTTGAGCTTGTGGAAAATATCTTTTATTTGGTTTATTTTAAAAATTAATTAAATATTTAATTACATTAATTAATAATTTATATATGATTAATTATATATTAAATATTAAAATAAAAATAAATTATTAATTAATATAATTTAATAATTAATTAAATTTTAAAATAAATTAAATAAAAAATATTCCTAACAAACTGAAATATGAAATTATTTTCCCAAAGAAAGAGTGAGAATGAGGAGCTGAGCTCAAGTTACTATGACAGTGAATAAGTCACGTATGCCAAAGCCGGGTACTAGTATAAGAAGAATGATAGTTACATGTATAACATATTTTATATATATTTTTTATCTAAGTTTTTTGAAAATTTAAAAAATGACAAAAAGCATAAATAAAATAAAATATGTAAGATAAATAATATATGTAACTATTATTTTTTCTAATTTTTAATGTAGGCCAGTCTAATATTATAAATTTAGTGTTACTACTACCGCCATCCACCCTCAACTGAAATCGCTCCCTTGTTTGTCGCATCACGTGTAATCCTACGTCTCACACTCTTTCTCAAAGTCGCTGCAACTCCTCTTCACTCTTCAGCTAGTCATTGTCGGCAGTGCATTCAAGGATTAAATATATAAGAGTAGTTTTTAGATAGAAGAATTTTTTAGATACTTTAAAAATATTATAATAAAATTTTAAATATTAAATTAAATTTAAATTTTATTATATAATATTTTAAGTTTAATTTAATGTCATATATGATTATATTATGTCACGCGTTACATTTTTAATAAAGTAATTTATTATTTTGAGAATATATTAAAAAAAATTAAAAGATAAATACATTTATAGCTTACAACTTTTTTATACATATTTAATATTAAATAAAATATTTATTATATAAATTAAGGATTTAATTTTAATTTATTACCGTGTAAAAAAAAGTATACTGTTATTTAATTAAGTATTGTTAAATCATTAAAAGTGTTATACTTTCAAAGTAATTGTTGTGATTATCAAACTCTTTCAATGATATAACAATACATAATTTGATAATAATAAAAAATTTTTTTACATTGACAGTGAATTAAAATTAAACTCAAAAAGTAATTACATAAAATTTTATCTTTCCTACTCTCCTATGCTCCCTATTCTTTTTCTCCCCATATTTCAATAATCATTTTTTCTCATTATCTCATCATGTTTAGGGATGGCAATCGCACGACGTGAGAGTCGAGAGTACTCCCCCACTCCCCGTCCCCATCCTTTATTCTTGTCACGGGTGTATTTTTTTTCCTATTCTCATTCTCTGTGTTCTCGCAAATCCCTACTAGTATGTTTGAATTGGAGGAGTTTAGAGGAAAAGAGAATGAAGAGGTAATATTTCATTTTTAAATTGAGAGAATTATAAAATATTAATAAAAATAAAAAAGCATGATTAAAATATTATATGATAATATCTTATTTTATTCTTTTCATTCCAAAAAATTACCATATAAAATTTTTTTTTATCTTTCTTCTCCCTTTCTTATCAAACTCCTCAATCCAAACAATACCTAAAGAGAACTAAAAAAAAATAATTAAAAATTAGTAAAATATAGAATATAAAATATTGAAAAAAATAACTTAAAAGAATGTGATGACATAAAAAAAGAGAGTAGAAAGAACAACTTAGGCCTTAAAGTTTATTTTAATTTTTTATTTTAAATTAATATAAATATAAATAAAAGTAAAATAATTAAAAAGAATAAATTTATGAATATATATTAAATAATAATAATTTTTTAATTGGACGACAACGAACCTCCTACATGAAGAGAATATGATTTCCATCCTTGTCCTTAAATTTATTTCGAGGACATTTTTTTCCATTCTCATTCTCATGTGTAATTTTTTTTTTAAATTTGAGTCTGCAAATGGGACAATTCTCACTAAATTTCCCATATTTAATTTTTTTTTTCTCCATCCTAATGATGTCGCATGGAATGAATTTGCTTTTTCCAGTCACCTCTGTTCCTAATTAATTAGTAATTACCAATTAGGGTTACTCACATGAAAACTGTTGCCCACATACCCATCTTATTTCCGTATGTTAATTGTATTATAGAGCCAACGCCACAAATAATGAAAGAGTAATGGAGATTTTTTACATCTACATTTATATATAATAATTTAAATTTAATTAGACATATAATAGCGTTATTTATATTTTAATTGAATCTATTTAAATGTTTGCAGCTCAATTTTTCTATACATAATACATTACAAGCTAGACGAGATATATGTTGAGTGATACATTGGGAGGGAATGAGGGATAAGATGGGTGATATTTTCTTTTATCATGAAATCAGCTGGGGAAAAAAAAGTCGGCCTTTTTGAGGTAAACAACACCATCCCATTTCCCAAAACTCAAAAGAATTTCCACAAAACAAAGCACCACATTTCCCCAAAGACCCTTGAAAAGAGACATTTCTATCTCTACATCCCACCTTGAGACTTGGGTGAACGGGAGAGAAGATGAAACAAAGTAATAAAAAAGCCTCCACCTTCCATCAATCCCTATATCATATTAATTAAGAAAGAACCCATGTTTGCTTTGGAAAGAGGACGAAGAATGCCTTCCCTCTCTAACCTAGCTATACCATCATGTGTCAAAGGACCTCAAACCCAAAACATCTTCCTCATCATTTCCAACAACCCAATGCCCCCACACTCCATCATTTTCAGTTAGATAAAGTATGAAAAGCAAGAAACCTAAATTTAAAAATAAAAAAATAAACTTATTTGAAAAGAATCTGAGTTAAAAACTTAAAATACTCTCCCTTTCCCTTCAACAGTCACATTCCATGATTTTACATCACTAGTTAATGTTCGTCAAGCTTATCCAGCCAAGCAGTGCATGTATGCTTCTATTTGTGTCTCAGTATGTTTATATTATGTCAATATTAAGAAATGACCTTCATTTGTTTATTATATTGTTATTGGTTTCTAGAGTACTATGTAACCTTTATAGAAGTTTAAATGTTTAATATGGAGGGAGAGGGAAAAAAAAAGTTCTTTTCACAACAACCATCTGTTGCTGTTGGTTGCCAGTGATTTGGACTTGAAAGCGCCCATCTTTTCATGTCTATTGATATTGATAGTTGATACATCACTTGGCTTATTGATGTCCTCTTTTGACTCTCTCTTTCTCTACTCCTCCACCCCCTCTGTTTCTTCATCGTTGTCAAGCACTGTGTTGAAGTAATACTTAAAAGTTTAAACTTACTCATTGCACACGCACAGACAGACAGACAGAGAGAAAAACACACGGGCAGAAAGAGAGAGAGAGAGAGAAACGCATAGGAATATGGGTTCATTGGCAGCAGAAACTGCGAAGAAGAAACCAATGTGGTTGTATCCAAAGGCTTTGGGTTTTAATCCTTCTGAAAGATGGGGGCACTCTGCTTGCTTCTCCGGGGGGCTTATGTATGTCTTTGGGGTATGAGTTGTATCCTTTTTATTACTGAAAGAAAATATCAAGAAATTTTTAAGTTCCTAGTAATTACTTTTAATTAGTTTCTTAATCATATCTAGATATTCTGTGAAACTGCATGTATTGGCTTGTCCTCATTAATGTTGTCTGAACTTCTCATAGTTTTACTTCTTTGGAGCTCTGGCCACCTGGGGATGTGTTTTTCCTGAATAGTTACGTATTCATCACTGGGAATTTTCGTTCTTGTGGTGTGCTCATTAATTTCATAAGCTCCTAGTACGTCTTTCTCAAGTTCCCTGCTTTATTGCTATCTTTGGCTAATAACCAAAACACTTTCTTCACTGAATTTTAGTTTTTTCCTAATTTCTCTTGCCACTTATTTTTCTTGGAGACAGTTGACTGAATTCATTTTTCTTTCTCTAATTAGTGGGACAATACGTGCTTGGGTGACGATCACCCCTCTGCTTTCTTAATATAGCAATATTCATATTTTCATTCTTCTCCAGTTCTCCTCCGTTTTTGCTCACCCCTCCCTGCGTTATGTTTCTCAACTTACAGAACATGCACTTATAATTCCATGTCTTTGTAATCTGAGAACCTCTATCTTAGTTGATTACTTAATTAGCTGTCTCGTCTCTTGATGAATAGTTTATTATTGCAAAATTTTCGTTACATCTTGTTAAGCACAATTGACCTTAAAGAGATTAACTTAACAGCTTTTAATTTGCCTTTTTCTCCTGAAAGAAATTCTTAGATAACAAGATGATGGTGGAGGTTGCATAGCTATTAAGAAAATGCATGAACATTTCTCCTTTCCTTTCTTTTGTTTGATCACTTGCAATTCTTCATGTGAGCAAGTTCCGTTCTGTGATTACTTGGCCATGAAAACTAGTGACAACATGGAAATTTTTCTCTGTTTTTACTGAATATGATTGTCATTATGGTAAGCTTTAAATGTGTCTTCAAGATGACAAAATGTTCTGTGTCTACTCATTTCAGGGCTGTTGTGGGGGACTACATTTTAGCGATGTTCTCACTTTGGACCTTGACAAAATGGCTTGGAGCAAGCTTGCTACCACGGGTGAAAAGCCAGGCCCTAGAGATAGCCATAGCGCTGTTCTTGTAGGGCATAAAATGATAGTGTTTGGTGGTACAAATGGCTTCAAGAAGGTGAATGATACTCATATACTGGATCTTGTCACCAAAGAGTGGGTTCGTCCTAAATGTGAAGGGACTCCTCCTTCTCCACGGGAAAGTCATACTGCCACGCTCGTTGGTGATGAAAGATTAGTGATTTTTGGTGGTAGTGGAGAAGGTGATGCAAACTATTTAAATGATTTGCATATTCTAGATCTTCGAACCATGAGATGGACTTCTCCCGAGTTGAAAGGTGATTTGCCTGTCCCTAGGGACAGTCACAGTACTCTTGCAATTGGAAACAAGCTTGTTGTGTATGGTGGAGACTGTGGTGATCAGTATCATGGTGATGTTAATATGCTTGATATGGAAACGATGACTTGGTCAAGGGTATGGTCCTCTCTCCTTCTCTCTGATAGTTTGTTGAACTAGTACGGAATTAATTTTCTTGAAAATTGAAAAGATAAAAGATCATTTTTTGACTACATGAGACTTGATAATGGTTTTCTTTGCATTTCAATGACAGTTGACCTTGACAATTCAAGGTTCTTCACCAGGAGTCAGGGCAGGTCATGCAGCAGTGAACATTGGAACCAAGGCAAGTTCTCTTAGTTTATGTACAGAAGCAGACTAGTAAGCAGCTGACAGATGGTGCACCAAATGAAAATTTTGCATCTTGTTTTATTTTGTATCAGTTGTGAGATTCATTTCTTTATCAGTTATGGGGTTAGTCTATCCTACCCTTAAGGGTAGGGCTACTTTTAATTGAAATAATAATTTTTATATTAAAATAATAATATAAATAATATTTTAAAAAATAAATATTACTTTTTAATTATAAAAAATAATAAAAGTACATGAGGTAGGGAAACATGTAAGGTAGGATAGACTAACCCTGATATATTCATTTTCATCAGGACTTGGTCATTACTAAATATATGGTACTATTTTGAATTTATTAACAAGTTTAATTTGTCAGAGAATTCTTGGATTTGTAGCTCATTACATAGATACGTATGATTTTCTAAGATGCTTAGATTCTCGTTTGCCATTTTTATTTTGAAATCTTAAAGTAGATGAACTCTCCATGATTTTACAGGTCTACATCATTGGAGGGGTTGGAGATAAACGTTATTATAATGACATCTGGGTCTTTGATATCTGCACTTGTTCGTGGACTCAACTTGATATACGTGGTCAACAGCCACAAGGGCGGTTTTCTCATACAGCTGTTGTTGCAGACATGGATATTGCCATATACGGCGGGTAGGTTCCTATCAATTTTTTATTCCTAATACGAACAAATGTGACAATGTCCATCTCCTTAATTTTCTTTTTTCTTTTACCAATAGAATTTTCAGTCTTTTTGTCTTATAGCAGGTGTGGGGAAGATGAACGTCCTCTGAATGAAATGTTGGTATTGCAGCTTGGAGCGGAGCATCCAAATGGACGTTACAACATTTCCATGTGCAAAGTTTTTGGAACTTACTGGAATCAAGAAAAGAGGACTATCCCAGGAGGAGCAGATACCAACTCGGTACAGAAGTTCATGTAGCAATGCCTTTATGTGCCTTGTTCATATGATAGTTACTTTTTAAGAAAAAAAGAACTAACAATGTGTGTTGAAGCAGAAAACTATACGCATGGGGAATAATGTGGAAGTTTTAGGAAAGTGGGCTCCTCAAGTTGTATCAGAAAAAGCGCAAGCTTATCACTTTGATTCAGGTAGTTGAGACTTTATAGCATACCTTTGGGTGCAAAGGGAGACTCAAATGGATTGATTGACTGAAAATTATAATTCTATACAGGTACATCCCAACAGAAGAGGAGGAAAATTGCTGCTGCAAAGGTGTGGGATGTTGAATCCGAACAAGAAGAACACTCTCTTTCAATGTCCCAGCATTCATCCCCATCTCAATCTGATCAAGAACAGGCCCCGGGTCAAAAAGCGAATGGTTCTGTCATGGATTCTCAGCGGTATCATCTGTTCAAACAGATAAATCAAATTCCAAGCAATTGCCAACATGACAACGGCTCAAGTAACAACAGAGTTTTGAAGAATATCACTCAAAGAAGTCCACAAGATCTTCATCTCTTAGAACATCAACCAAAACAAGAACAGTATCTTCATGTTCATGAGGATAGAAAAGGAGCTCAATACCAGGCTGCAGAGCAGAAGCCCATGGGGCGAGGACCCATTCATCACCTGGTGCATCCTCAAACTTTTTCCTACTCCCCCCCCCCCTTTCATTCCTAGTTACTCATTCTTTCACTCTGGATTTTGAATCCTAGATTGGTGCTGAAGTTCGGGGGAAAGTTGATGGAGCCTTTGACTCAGGTTTGCTGATGACTGCAGCTGTGAATGGAAGGATTTTCAGAGGAGTCTTATTTGCACCTGTAAGCTTTTGAACTTTGCCATCCATAATCTGTCACATATTGATTATAGTTCAACAAGTGCTGTAACCAGTTTCTGTAACAAACAAATGTATCAGGGAGCAGGAGTCGTCTCCACCGGTGTTGAACCAAATTGTTCTCTATCAAGTTCATTACCCTCCACTCAATCATATATGAATTCAAATCATGTGGATAATTTGAGGGCTTCCCAGCAGGTAACTACGTGTTCGCGTTCAGAGTCCTGCCATGGGTCCCGGCAAGCTCTACTGGCTCGACCATTTCCAATCATGCGAGGCACTACTCCGTCCTTATCCAAGGAGCATAAAATCAGGAGTGACCTTCAAGGGTTGGTTTTGACACTTGGAGGACCGGGAAGTGGCAACCATGCTGGATCCTAAGGTGAATTGTTGAGGAGGCAAATAAGGTTCTATGTAAATTTTTTAAATAATCCTTTGAACTTCAATGGTTATGTGAATTTCTGGGATCAACCATAAGTTGTGTAATATTTGGTTTTCAGTTTTCAGTAATCAGTACAGTCCTGTCTGGCTGTCTCCCTACCGTAGAATGGTAAGATTTTTATTTTATGATATTTATGGTAAGATAATTCCCTCCTAATGGTCAAAAGATGGGAGGATTCACTATATTCAAAGGTAAAACGTGTGATTATTATAAATATGACTGGGAATTATAATTTGGACAAATTTTAAGGGAGATTATCATGAGAACGAATTTCATTCCTTCTCTGAATTTGGCTGCTATTTAAAACTTCTTCAAAATGTGCTTAATGGCTAAGCAAGCCTTTAGAGTGAAATATCTCTTGTTTCTTTTAAACAAGCAAGTGGTAATTTAATAAAGTCACTATTCCAAGTTTAAAAACGAAATTATAAATGCCATTTGAGAATCACTAAACCAGTAAACTTGTAGCTAGAATTTTGCAATAATATTCTTAACTAAAGTCAACAAAATACGGCTTAGCCAATTCTTGGTGTGAATTGTATTCTGAAAAAAGATATAGATATTAGTAACACATGCATGTTCCTTATACATTTATTGAATAATTTTACTTAATTTTCTAGTAGTTTTGATTGCCTACATCGACATCCCCTCACATGTAAGTGCAACAATCGTTGCCCTATCGGTACAACGAGGAGGCACAACTGTTGAAAATAGTCACATGCTGCTACTTGCTGTATAGCCTGTAGGGTATGGACTATGGAGGTTAAAGTAAAAGATAAAAAAGTCAGTGTCAACTTAAAACAGTTAACAGCACGTAGTGGCGCAAAGGGAAAGATCAAAAACATACATGCACATATTGCACATGTACAGATTGCACATGTACAGATTGGTTGATTTTCTTCTCATCTCTCTCTCTCTCTCTCTCTCTCTCTCTCTCTCTCTAACTTTTATTTGTCACTGCATGCCACCACCAGTAATACTGATAGATAACAGGGAGCAGAAAAAAAGTAGCGATGTAGTGATACTATGGTAGCAGTAGTGGTGGTATTGATTCTATTGAAGCACTGCAGATGCAGAGGCAGAGTCGTGGTACGAAGGATTTGAAGAGGAGTGGGGGTGAGTGAGGGTGGGGCAGGAACTGGGCCACTGGGCCTCACGGTTACAGATTCATACAACAGAAAATCTCCCCCGTGCATTCCGCGCGACGCTGCTGTTGTGTCCTCTAATGACCAATGTAATATTGTAAATTTGTAATGTCATGGGGAAGAGAGAGAGAGCGAGAGATGGGCCAGTGAGGATATGGAATTGGGCCACGCTGGGGAGAAGGTGGGTCGCTGTCAGCAGTCCAATCTGTCTACCACGTGGATGGATTGTCGCAACACATTACTATTAAATTATATCAAACTCCATGTATAATTATATTATATTAATTATGTGAATTATCATTATTTTTATTTAACTATATATTAATAATTATTAGCATTTAAAAATTCAATACAGTAATTAAAGTTGAAAATAATTATGATTCATATATTTAATGTGCACATGTTAAGTATGTAATATAATTGCATTCTTTGTATGTAAGAACTCCTTATTTTATATATAATAGTGATAGTGGTAGTGAGTGAAGGAAAAAGGCGAGTGATGGGTGATTGACTGAGTGATTGATTGAGTGTGGGATTATAAGATTGAGTGGGTGAATGAACATACAAAGTAAAAGAAAAGAAAGGGCCCTGCCTGTACCCTGAGGAGTGGAGAGTGTATCTCGTGAGGGAGGAAAGGGAGATGCTTCGCTCAAACTCTAGAATTGAAAGGAAAACACAGTGGTAATCATGTTGACAAGACCACTGCATCTCCATTTATACAGACTACAGGGGTTGCTCCCGTCATCCACGGCCCTACCCTGCCGTGGTGCCGCGAGCGGAGGCCCCCCCTCATTTTCCCCAGATTCCTCCAGTTCCTATTACTCTTCATACTTGATATTTCCCTTCACTCTCACTGTCACTGGATCCTCTTCTGTGAATCATGATTGGACCATCAACGTTGTTCGTGGTAACTTCTAGACTTGTTCACGGGGCCTACGCCCAAGCCTTGAACACATATAATTTATCATTTTATTTATACAACAAATTTTACAACATTTATTTTTTATTCTTCCTTGCTTATTCTTTATGCCTTGCGTATATATATATATATTAGAAATATTAAATGAGAGTATTATATTATTAAGAGATGTGAGAAGAGTTAATTTTAAACATTAAATTCTACATATAAATAATTAATATTATAAGTTATTTAAATATTTTATGACCATTTAGTTGAATTCAATTTAAAAAGAACTGAGGTTGAAATAATTGATTTTGAAAGAATTAATAACGTATAAGAATGATATTTTAAAAGTTAATTTAGAAAAAATAATTTTGTTTAGATGGTGTAATTGTAAAGTAAAATCACTTTTGAAATGTAATTATTGGTATATTTTTTAAGAAAAATTGGGTGCTACACCTAAAATTAATTTCATTTATTACATAAGTAAGAAAATCTTACTTCTGTTATAATCAATTCTATGACCTACAAATTTGTGAGAATTGATTTTGGAAAACTACCCACACAAGTTAACTATTTGTTAGAATTAATTCTTGAAGGCCAAATGTGATTCTAGAGCTTCCAGAATCTACAACAAAAATGCACTTAACTAAACTATTGTGCTAAACATGATTGAAATGTGATTACCAGACCCTTAATACAAAAGTGACATGAGAAATGCCAAATTGCCCAAAAGCTATTACTGCATCGAAGCCCAACACTGAGAAAGCCCAGCACTCATGTGGGGCTGGTTAACGCAAAATTAGGCAACTATGCTTCAACTTTTGACCAGACGGGAATTAAAAAAAAAAAACATTTGACCAGATGGTATTGTTCATCGCGAGATTTAGGATTTTCCAAGTGATATTACATTCAGCTTAATTTAATTTCTTTTGCTGATTTTTTAGACGGGAATGCATTTTATTTATAAAAGTTGAGCCAAATTTACTCTCACTCCTATATGGTATGATGTGGAAGATTATCTAATGGCAACTAAAATTTTGAGAAAGTTAAAGTGAATGTTTAATATATAAATAAATAAATTTATAATTACATACAACTTCTAACAAATTAATACTCGAAGAGTTTTTTCTAAATTAAATTAAGCATTATATATCTATAAGTTTAGAATAAGTTATTAACAATGTATTCTTTAAATCGACATTATAATTGAGTATGGATTAGTTCATCCAGCTCTTGACCCGGACGTTGATTGTGAGAGAGTTTAGGCAAATAAGGTATTGAGTAAGCATTAAAGTGAAGTTGGGCCACAACGGAGCAGAAAACTCATGGTACTTGTCTTTCGTCCAGACGTCCACTCCACTATAATCTAAGCACAAACTGTGGAATCTTCGTTATTTGTCAGGAACACGACCAAGCTCCTTAGGTGTTACAGCAGACTGTTCTTTTAACAACGGAGGGCTTTCCTCACACGAATCAGCAGCATATTTAGGATTTCTAGGAATGATTACATAAAACGAATTTAGATCCTCTATCCCTTGTTCCCATGACACTCAATATTATCCCCATTTTCAATGACAATCGCATTCAATTCACGAGTTTAATACTTTAATTATGAATTATAGTATATTATTTTTCTTTGAAATGTGGGGGATAAGTTCAACAAATCATTAATTTGGGCATGTTACTTTGGCTGCATGGTAACTTTCAGCAAGTAGTGTCATTAATAATAAGAAGATTTAACAAATCAACTTCGGCAGAGCTATAACTCAAAGAGCACCATTTAGTTGGGACGTGTTCAATTTTTTTTAAAAAAAAGTATATATAAAATACTATGGCCCCCTGTCAATACATCACGCACGCCGCCTTTAACCTTATCGTTATCAGTGTTCTTATTGCTTGAAAGAAAAGTGGGTCAAATGTTTTCTTATGGCCTTTGGAAGTCTTTTGGCTAAAAGACACAATCACAAACCTATAGCGCACGGATATGTAAAAAATAGAAACGTATCCGTATTGTATGTGTATTCTATGTGAATATGTGTATAATATGTTTGCATCTGTATTTTTTAGGTATCCTTGAATTTAGTTTTTGGCGAATACTCAATGACTCCAAGGTACAGTTATCGGAAAAATCAATAAAGCGTATCCTCATCCTTAATTGTTCTACTTCTATCCCATATCCTCATCCTCATTCTTTACCTTCGTTTAAATCATCCCACGTAACTTCCTTATATAAGCCACATACACAACCAACCATTTACTATAGCGGCAGGTGAAGTGAGCTCCTCTTTTTCTTTCATATGCGGAGAAGCGAGAGCAAAGGAAGCATGTAGGAGCATGACTGAGGGGGGAATCGGCGTGGCGAAGGGAAGGGTGGAGGCATGGAGAAGAGGAAGTGCACTCAAGGGCTATGGGGAGAGAAGCGAAGTAGGGACGTAGAGAGGTAGAGGTCAAGAAAGCACTCTCTCTACAACTTTTTATTTTATTTCTGCTTTCAGATTTCTTTTCAAATTCAAAAGACAATACAATTTTTTAAAAATGTAAATTGATATATATATATATATATATATATTGAATTTTTTAATATATATTACTATATTCGTATCTTAATTTTTTAAAATACTGTCATATTTACGTATAATACTTCCCATACTCATACTCATACAATATTATCATCAACTATCATAAAATCCTATAAACTGTAAATATGAACTTAATCTTTTTTCTGCTAATCAACGCGACAGTATGATTATCATGAACATAATCATGTCTAAACAAATTGGAAATTAGTAACACTCTGATTTTCTCTTGGCAGCCAAGTTTTACAGCTTGAAAGGTTTACAACTTCGATTAAAACTAGATTATCATAAGCTTAAAACATGCCCCCCTTCCATATCCCAAAACACAAATAAACAGGAAAAACTAGACTGTCATGTAGTTTTTGTTTTAATATATAAAATATTTAAAAGCATAAACAAAATTTTATGATAAAACTTATTTTTGTATTTGCTGAGTGATCCATAACATATTTAACTTATGACAAAATATGTCTAACATAGTTGATTCAGTTGGTAAGGAATCAAAATGTTTTGCTTGAAAATACTTAGGTTTGATTCTTGTTAGGTTTATTAGAGTAGATAGAAACAGTATCACACAGCTAAAATAGAGTTAAGAAAATAAGAACTAACACATAAATTTAATGTAAAAAACCCTCAACTAAATTAAAAGAAAAACTAAATGTAAAAGTATAATATTTTTACTATGAGAAAGATGTTACGACTTATCTTTAAATACAATGAAACAACAATGACACTTTCTCTTGTAATAGGATAATACAATTGTCTCTAAATAAATAAATAAAAACTACAAAGAAAAAAAATTCTCAGAGAATACAATATTATTTACTCTGAAAATGGATTCTTGGATGATTGCTAAATCAATAAAGGATGCCTCTATTTATAAGATAGAACTTCCTACTCTACATGCATTTACATTGAATGAAAACGCTTCTCACTGTAAACAACTTGCACCTTATCTCCATCAAATGAAATAAATTTCTTCTTCTCTCATTTCTCTTAAGCAATTGTTGACTTTTACAAAAGTCACAAACAATAACTTTTTGTTTTCAACAATTCTTAAGCGATTTATAACTGCTTAAGTTCTTATTGAGACATATGCTTTGATTTGGGAATAAGGTAGCTCTTCCTCTTTCTAAACTTTTAGCTAAAGCAAACAACTTATAGTGTTACAAAAATTGAGGGTGATAAGTTCAGAATTCATACATGAGGGGTGAGATCCCCTATTATAATCACATGGTGGTTGCCAAACACATAAGACAAATTGGGCCATGTGAATTAGGTCCAGGCCCAATGGGGCTTGTACATTACAAAAATAATTTTAGGTCTTATGTTAGCAGATATTGGAGAATATATACTAGTTACTCAAATTTATAGAAAAAGCATCTGTAAATTTTTTAAAATAATTATTTGTACGTTCCTTTCCTTTTACTATATTTTCTTCGGGCTAGCGAAGGAGAAAATGACTTTTACTCGTTTCTCAAATTTGTGGAAAGAGTATATCTAATGATTTTATTTTTAATGATTGAATTTAGTCCCCTGGAAGAAAAAAAAAAAAGAACAAACACAAACGTGCATAAACTTTTTTAAGTTTTTTTGGGGTCAAAATAAGTCTAGTTCAAGTATCCCATCTTCCAAGTTTTTGTTCACCAAACAGTAAACAGTTTTTACTACTTAGCCCAAAACCATTTTTCATGGGTTGGCCCATACGTAAAAATCGTGAAAGTTCTTATAACCCTTTTAATTTTATTTCATTAATTAATATTCAAATATATAAATAAATTCTGCGCAGGGGGAACCGAGTTCCGAGAGCTTTCTCTTCCGTTTCGTTCATGGTAAATGTTCCCATTACCCTCTCCCTCTCTCTCTCTCTCTCTCTCACTGTAGGTTCTTCTTCTTGTTTCTCGACTGAGTAAACGGCACTTGCCCAGCACAGGATGATATTTAATCGATTCTTTTTGCTGCATTTGTGCTGGGATTTGGGCTCCTCTCATCCGAACTCGCATTTCTTTGTCTTATGTTAACAGGATTTCCAGGGATTTTTAAATGACTTGCAGGGTTGGGAACTTTCTCGTAAGGACAAAGCGCAAAAAATGAAGTCGCAAAAGGAAAAAGTTGGTAATTTTATCATATCATACCCTTCCAAAGTTGCAACTTGCGAGCTATCCCTATAATTTTATTTGTTTATTATGTAACTAAACGACTAGAAGCCGCTATGAAAGTATGTCTGTACAGGACTAGATGATCATCCAACTACTCTCTACTCTGTGTTCAACCTTTGAGTAGAGTAGACCAATATGTTACACAATATGAATTTTTGTTTGTTTGTTTTGGTGTGTGTGTGTGGAATATGAAATGGACTAATGGAGCATCAATAACAAAGATTTTACTTTGTTTGACTAGTGCCTCCACTTTTCAAATGCTTCTCTTTAGAATTACTGTTTTGTAGTTTGTGGGGATTTCTTCCCTATATAAGGATATTACAGTTTTTTTTCTCACGTATTCAACTAAAAAGGAATTTTGAGCATTGTGAATCTACTGTTTCTGATTTTTTTCAAACAGGAAAAATTTAAAGAGAAATATTTTACTACCAGAAGGATCAGTTCAAAAAACAAGACTGAAAAAAGTCAACTTTTCATTCATAGAAAGCAATGAATTTATGGTATATTATCTGTTTGTGGAATACTGGAAGCATAATTTCTTTCGTAGGTTATTCTCTTATTTTTTATGCTTCCTTTGTACTTCGTTGGTGTCCTAACGGGGAAAAGGATCCCTTGTTTTTGCATATATTGCATATACTATATATGTATGTGCCTGTGTGTGTATGGATGCATCTGTATGAGATGTATGACATTTTGATGGCAATTCACCAAGGGTACATCTTCTCGAAATACTGGATCAGAGGGTGTGGAGAAGGCATCAAGAGGAGATGCTATTTCTTTTGATCATGCAAAAAGTACTTCAGGACAATATGATTTCTCAAGAAATAACGATCCATTTGGTCACGTGCATAGTAGTTTCGTTCCCGAAGATGTTCCTGATGCTGCTTCTGAGAAAGAGCTGGTAAGAGCCATTTATTGATTTTCTTTTTCCTGTTTGGGTTTTGGGGGGACAGGGTGGGGGAAAGTTGATCTGTTAGGATATTATGGAATGATTTTGTGTATTGTTGCCCTTCATGATGCTGACCCTGCAATCCATCTGTATTTTCCAGGGTAATGAGTACTTCAAGCAGAAGAAGTTTAAGGAAGCTATTGACTGCTATTCAAGAAGCATTGGCTTGTCACCAACAGCTGTAGCATATGCAAATAGGGCAATGGCCTATATCAAACTCAGAAGGCAAGCTTAGTAGTAAAACTACATTTTGTCTTTCAAGAATTATAGCTTACTCATCAAAATATTCACAAAATGTGGATTTTGTCAATAGTGGGATTTTACGTAAAAGAAAGTACCAATTTTACATTTATTGTCAAGTGTTAATTGGTCTATCCCCTGACTGATGCTGTTGAAGGGCACTGCTTTTCCTGAAGGTTAATTTGTTTCTTTCCTCACCTACTATTCGTGTCATTAGATTCCAGGAGGCTGAGGATGATTGTACAGAGGCCTTAAATCTCGATGATCGTTACATAAAAGCATACTCACGCCGAGCAACAGCTAGAAAAGAACTTGGGAAAATTAAAGATTCCATGGAGGGTATGTTAATACCCAAGCCATATACTTATCCATTAGCTAAATACAAAAATATTTCTGGTTTATATTTTAATTTGTTGACTATCTGATTTGCATAAATTGCAGATGCTGAGTTTTCCTTGAGGTTGGAACCTAACAATCAAGAAATCAAGAAACAGTATGCTGATGCCAAGTCTTTGTACGAGAAAGTAAGCACATCAGTAGATCCAGTATTGTAATATGACTACTACAAAAAATTTAATTACTTATTGTTTCCTGTCATAGCTACGTAGGCCACGAAAAATGTTGTAAGGGGTGCTTTATAGGGTTGCATGGAAATTTTAGGTTCAAACCTTTGTACACCAATGTATGTAATGATATACTGTGCACCTACAGCTAAGTAGATTTAATAGTAGTAGAGAGCTTGAAAGATGCTATACAAAATCAAATGGGCTGATGCCTTAAAGTATTGAATTCTTTTGTTTGTGTATGTACTTAGTGTGCACGTCTCAATTATTGTTAGAATGGATCTTGTAGAAATAGTTTCAATTTCGTGTCTACTTTTTTTTTCCCTCACTTCTCTATTGCAGTGATTCATTTTGTTAAAGCCCTGTACCTATTGTCCAGGAAATTCTTCAGAAAGCATCTGGAGTTCTGAGAAGCACTGTACAGAGAACTCAAAAAGTGGGAAAGACAGAGACAAAAGTTGATGGAGGCAGCATCCACCCTGTTTCACATGGTACTCAAAAGTCAGGGCCAGCTGAAGCTCATCATCACACAAAGGTACAAATAAGTAGAGTTTTTAACATCCCTTTTCATGATATATCGATATTTTTATGGATTAAGACTGATTGAAGACCACTTTGTTCGGTGTTTTGTCATATAAGTATGTGTGTGTGCGTGTGCATTTAGTTTGAAAATTTACTGTCTTAAGATTTTATTTGTAGTTTTCCATAAAATTATAGAAATAAATGAGTTTCATTTGCCTAGGAAGCTAGGTTCACTGGTGACTGGCTTAACATTTAATATTCGTTGGGTTCTTACACTGTTAGGAATAGCTGGTAAAATTTTTTGGTTTTTCTTAGTAGAATATCTTGCACTCTGTTTTATATGTGTTTTTGTTCTTCTACCAATAAACTAATCCATTCTATTGATCTAATTGGGACCTTACTTATCAATAAGCTGAGTGGCTCCATTTGCTATTTACATCCTATGAATAGAAGCAGTTGCAAACTGTTTTATGTCCACTGCTATGTTGAAGACTTGAAGTGTATTTATTGTCCAGCCTAAAGTTTGATTATGTTGACAGGGTGATGAGTGGAAAATTCCTGTAAAAGCATCATTCTCATTGGAAGAGGTAGATAACAAGGATACAAAATCCAGAAGCAGGACTCGAGGACAAGAAGAGGATGGTTCTAGTGCAAGCAACAAGGTGGAGTGTGTTAAGGTTTATCTTGAAATCCTCCCCTCATCGTGTCAAGTACCCTAGCTCCAGTGCATATTCTAGTTCTGTTTAGAAGCATTAATTTTTTCTTATGTCTAATATGAAGATATTTTTTATGTGCTTCAGTAGTTCTTATTCACATTTTAATTGTTCACGTTGTATTCTTTTGGAGCTTGGTGAAAATCATCTCTGTGTATTTCTTTTTTACTACTTTATTTTTATCCTTAATAATAGGAATCAAAGAAATTTTAGGGTTTTCGATTTTGGTTTTCCATGTACTTTTATGCTACAATTGCTCCTACTATATTTTTGCAAGTATTTTTATATATCTATTTTGGTTGTACCTTAGCAGTTTTGATGTTAGTAATTTTGCCTATTTATATTGGAGTTCATATTCCCGTTTTACATGACTTTTTTGTCTCGCATTTTTTATCAGAGAAATCAGAGAATTAATGAGCAGGAAATAAAAGCATCTGTACAACAGCTTGCTTCTCGTGCAGCTTCTCGAGCCATGGCTGAAGCTGCAAAGAACATAACACCACCAACTACAGCTTATCAGTTTGAGGTCTCTTGGAGAGGGTTTTCAGGAGATCGCGCTTTGCAGGCTCGTCTATTAAAGGTATTCAACTTTCATGTGGACTTGTGATTTGATTATATTGTCAATTTCAAGCATATAGCCATTGAAAAGAAAAAGAGATGTCCCTTGTATGTTGAATTTCTGGTGTTCATGCTCTGCTTCTTGTTGCACTAAACTATTGTGCTTTCTGCATGTTAGGCCATATCTCCTCATGAATTGCCGAAAATATTCAAAAATGCCTTATCTTCTGCCCTGATAATTGACATCATGAAGTGTGTTGCATCCTTTTTCACGTAAGTAGTTATCTCAATAAAATCTTATCTATTGTTTTGACTTCTGTTTGAGCTTCAAACCTGATAGCATCTTACCTCTTTTGGCAGTGAAGACATGGGTCTGGCTGTCAGTTATATGGAGTATTTGACAAAGGTATCGAGATTTGACGTGATCGCAATGTGCCTTCCATCAACAGATAAGGATGGTATGCTTTTTTTTTTTTTTTTTTAAGTAATAAAATTCTAAAGTGTTACTGTTGCCACATTTTTAGATGTACCCATCCTTAACCCTGTAGGCGGAAAGACTGTTTCTGCGACTAGATTCTCTGACCACCAGGTCACAAGACAACATCCTTATTGTTGTGCCAAGGTTCACCCTCTATATATTTGCAGCTGAAAATTCTATAAATTTAATCAGACAACTTATGATAGTTTATGACTAGGATAAGCCAAACTGATTGTGGATATGCGTGGATAACCATAACATTTTCAGTAGCTATCAAAAGTTATAAAGTAAAAGTAGCCATATGCTTTACTTTTAACTGGTCTCCCACCCCACTAAAAAAATAAAATAAATAAATAAATAAATGGAAAAAAGTAAATAGGGGATTTAACCTTTATTTTATAAATCATGTAAAGATGTCATTGAAGTTAAGATCTCCTTTTACAAGGGGCAATAAGGAGTCAAGAGAATTAAATGCACACATTCTAACCCATTATCCTTGTAACTATACAAAATTGCATCTTTTAACATGAGACTCGTGAGACAATTTCCTTCTGGTGCATAGTGAAATTTGTTATGTGAAGCTCAAATAAATTATTGCTTTTTCTTTTATTTGTATATCTCTTGCTTAGTTGGTGATTTGTTTACAAACAAAATGAAGAGCTCCTTTATGGTGCTGCTATTTAATGCTAATGAATTGTGTTTCTAGAGTTGTTAATCTGATTTAACTGAGTTGTCTACATTTTGTGCAGATCTACGCAAGATCTGGGATGAAGTGTTCTGTAGTGAGGCAACTCCAATGGAGTATGCAGAGATTCTGGATAACCTACGTTCAAAATTCTGCCTTGGACAGTGACATCTTCGCTTGTATGTTTTAATTCTTTTTTCCTTCGTGGGTCTTCTCTTTTCGGCAGCCATCTTCACTTGTCAATTATTATGTTATTAAACTGTTTGAGCATTATTGACTCTTTTGTTTTCTCATATTTAGGGTATAAAACAAAACTTATGTTTTAGCACCTGAGGGTCCAGTGTGTTTCAATGCTTTGTCCTTCGTGTGAATTCAAGCTATTTCGTATTTGCAAGTTCTTATTTAGGAACCTAGGATACGTTTATATTGTGGTTGCATCCCTTGTTAACTCACTTCAGAAGTTGGACTGAATAGGACTTGGCTGCTTGTGTTACACGGAATGTGCTGGATAGAAAGAGCTCGTCCCACTCTCATGAGCAAAGGACGTTTTCAAAATGCTGTCTTACAAGTGGGACCGTTTGGCAAAAGGCATTGTTATAAGTGGCCGGGCTATTTTCTACATTTTCATTAAGATTGTTTAGCCTAGCTTTCTTGTTTGGTCATTATGGGGTCCAAAGTTTAAATCCATGTCCAAGGCCCACAACCATCACCATGAAGTGGTGAGTGATAAAAACTCCATAACCTGTTTGGTTGTCAGCCTGTCATTATTGTAGTTTTTTAGTCATGATTACTTGATCGTAACTAAAATATTGTTGGACCACGTTGAAGTATTACTAGTCAGCGAAAGCTTTTGAAGCACGATAGTCTGGCAAATAGATGTTCTTAATTATACTAGTTAAAGAGCATTCTTTTCCATTTAACAACTGAACGCGTGCGACATGATATATTATTACCTTCAACTTTGATCATCTTATTTATTTTTTCAAAAATTTCTGACATTTATCATGGTATTAATTATATACTAACTATGATTAGTTTAAATGAAATGATTAAGGGTAGAATAAAATATTGTCTAGATAATTGACATAAGATATAATGTAAAAAATGCTTTTAAATTACTGTTACGTTTAGGGCAAAAATGAAATTTCATGAAATAAGAATATGAATTAATAAATTAAAATGAAAATCTTTTTTTTTTGTTTCCTACTGTATTTGACATAAGGGATTAATTTTTTAAGATATTGAAATTCATTTAAAAAGTTGATTTTTTTAATAAATATTTTTTTATATATGTGAATCAAAAATTGAATTTTTAATCATGATTAAGGGGTTTGGTGAGCTTTTTTTTTTTGTAATATTCCCAAATGATCAATTGGCTGGCATTAACATTCCTCTTTTTTTCTCCCTCCCCCCTCTTTAATCTTATTAATGAAATGACTAATGAGGCACTTCAATGGCATCCTTAATCAGTTGAGTATAATAGTAGATTTCATAATTAACGAAGTTTGATTTGACCGTAAAATCAAATCAAAGTAAAAAAAACAGAAAAAAGGAGAAAGAAGTTAGTTAACCTTCCTGATGACATAAATGGTAAATCTCTCCCTTATATTAAACTACATAATCTCAAACGCATTAATGATGGATTAATAAACTTTCTTGAGTGGGCGAGTTGCCAGACTAAAAACAGAAGACAAGAGAAACGCGGTTGAAGGCATTCATTTGCCCGGAGGGTCAAGTAGAATTACAAACCTTACGAGAATTGTGTTCACCATTCGGTGCCACCATGATCGTACACTTGGAGAGTTCAAAATAAAGTTTCAAACTTTGGGCTCTCTTTAGAGTTTAGGCTTTAGAGGGAAAAAAATTGGGTTTCTATTCACAGTATAAAAAAAAATGTCTCCAATATCAGTTTCCAAAAGCGTGCACAAGGAGTTTTTTTTATTTAATAAATAAATAAATAACCGATCAAAATTTTGATTGTTTCTTCCACACAAATTGAAACAGCAGGAGGCAGGTACACTTTTACAGCAAAAGAAAAAGGAAAATGGATTTGGGTTCCTTCCTGACACCATCACGTGATCTAGCACATAGTCTCCCATGTTGCCTTAACTTGTCTTAACCCACGCGCCATTTTCGTTTTGGGTTCTCTTTCCTGTTCGCCTGCTCCTTACTGGTGCAAATGCTATTTGCTGTTGTTGTCAACTACTACACTTGCATTTACCAAAAAAAAACTACTACACTTGCTCTTGCTCTTGGGAAGGGGTGGGTAGTACAGTTCGCTTGGCTTTTTTTCTTTTCTTTCTAGAATTCTCTGAAACGTCGTCACCCCAACAACGGGTAATATATACTAGGTCGTTGTGATCTCCAGTTTCTCGTTGTTCTTATCAAGCAAATTTTGGTGCAGTTGATGCCACTTTACAAAGTTTTTTTCTTTATATTCTCTTGTCATTTCTGCTTATTTATTCCTTTCAGGGTCGCTGGTTTTCTCTTTTTGTCCTTTTCATTTTGGAAACTGCTTTTCATATTTTGTGGACTCTTTACATGCTTGCAACTGTTTACTCTGTACTGCTTTCAGCTTTGGATTCTGGCTTTCATGCATGTTGCTTTGGTTTTGTTGTCTTTTTGTAGTGTAACTGGTTGGGGCTTTTCTTAGAGGGGTTTGTGATTACTTGTTTTGCTGGACCGATTAAGTCATGATCTTTCAGAATCTAGTTGAATATTTTAGCTGGGTTTTCTCTAAATTTCTTTGCCTTTTTCTCTCATTTTGGGAATTTGCAGGAAATGGGTTTCGTCTCCCGGAAGATCTTCCCAGCATGTGGGAACATGTGTGTTTGCTGTCCTGCTTTGAGGTCAAGATCGCGCCAGCCAGTCAAGCGTTACAGAAAACTGCTTGCTGATATCTTCCCTAAATCCCCTGTTCGTGTCTTATAACTCTTTTTCGTTGAAAATTGAATTAGTAACCTCATCGAGATCCTGTTTTTACCACCATTGTAGCCTTTTTTTTCCCGCTAATGGCTATTTTTCACCAATATGATCTCTTAAAAGACAAATTTTTGTGGTGACTGTAGTGCTTTGCTGTTGTTGATTACTTATTCTGTAATAGTGCCATTATATTCTCATTGCTAGAAGAACATGATTTTCCCGTCTCTAAAGTTAAAAATTTGAATCTCGTTGTTACTTCTTTGCTTTGATACGGGTTTATAGATATTGAACAAAAAATTGACCTGTCTTTTACCAATTATTATGAATTAGTGCACAACTAAAAACCATTTAAGCTCAGAAAAGAAAGTTGTTTTCAGTAATCCCTTGTTGTCAACGTAAAAAAAAATTGTATGATTCTAACCAACCAAAAACCAAGCATGTTTGTTGTTGAATCAATTTACTTGATTATATGGCCATAATTTTTCACTTTACCATTCATTTGTACAAGAAGTAGAGCCCTGGTATTCATGTTTTATATTACTTCTCAGGATGAGCTTCCAAGTGAAAGGAAGATTGTCAAATTATGTGAATATGCAGCAAGAAACCCTTTCCGGATTCCTAAGGTATTTATTCTTTTATTTCACTCATGTATTGCCAGTATTGGTAAAAGTTTAAAAAAAGAAGAAAGAAGAAAAACAGATATGCTTGAATTAGCTGAATCCATTGCTGAGGTTCATGATATATGCTTTTTCTGCTAGATTGCAAAATATCTTGAAGAAAGGTGCTACAAAGAACTCCGAACTGAGCACATCAAACGTGTCAAGATTATAACAGAATCTTTCAACAATTTGCTTTCCATTTGTAAGGTGCAGATGTAAGTTTCTCATGATTAATTAGCTTATGTTTACACATTCTGTCGGTGTTGCACTGGTATCAAACTATTGATATGTCATGGATCCTTTCCATTTTATATAAAGGAGCCTGCCATAAAGTTTTCTTTATTTCCTTATGATATTGATAACCACCATGCATGTTTTATGCGATTCTTCTTGTAAGTTTTTCACTTGTCTCTTGCACATTGCAGAGCATACTTTGCTGTTGATGTGCTTAACGTGATTTCGGAGCTCTTGGGCCATTCTAAGCATGAGGCCATTCAGACACTTGGTTGCCAAACCTTAACAAGGTTCATCTACTGTCAGGTGAATAATACAATCCAAAAAGGCTAGTATGTGTTTGGGCTGTTTGCTTATGTGACTTGTGCATGACTGTAAAAGGAAAAGTTGATACAATGTAAGGTATACAACCACAATAGAGGTTGTGTTTTAGTATACTAGTAGTAATAATCTAAAGCAAGCACGAGTTCTATAAAAAAAATCTAAAGCAAGTGTGAGTATATCTAACGATATTACATAACTTTGCTGGTCAGATCCACCTGTAGATGATCCTTCATTTGCATAAAATGTTTTGATAGTTATAGGTCCTGCCTTGGGTATTACCTTCAATTTTCTAATTATTGATGAATTGATCTGTTTCTCGTTGTACTTTCTGCCATCATATAAAGTTGCTGGTGTCTTATTTGTTGTGCACTTTCATGCTATTGACACAACGAAAACAGGTAGATGCCACTTACACTCATAACATTGAGAAGTTGGTGAGGAAAGTATGCATGCTATCACATGAGCATGGCGAAACATGTAAAAAGCGCTGCTTGAGGGCGTCAAGCTTGCAATGCCTGTCAGCAATGGTAATTAGTGCTCTATTTATTTCTTTTGTGCTTCTGATGTTATATGTTTCAGTTCATTGAGGTCTGATTGCTTTACATTGTTTATTTTCTTGTAAAGTTCCATGGTTGTGGTGAGTTTTTTATTGTTGTTGCAGACTCTTTTACGAGCAAGTGCATTGTTTATTTGACTGCCTTTTTTCTTGGCAGGTTTGGTTCATGGCCGAATTTTCACACATTTTTGTTGATTTTGATGAGGTAAGCTATTGAGTTGCTCCCCACCAAAACCCTTCTAGCCTTTTAATGAAGCTTTTGTTACATCTGCAATTGTAAATGGATTGAAGAGATCTCACTGGCTTTAAATCATCTTTGTTGGACTTGGCATATCTCCAATACTGGGGTGAAAATGTCATGAAATAAATATTCTTGATCGCATTGTGTGAGGAATATATGTTCTTTCTTCTTTTCACCTGCTAATATGTCAAATAGATATTTGTAAGAAGAAACAACTGATATATTAAAATAACATTTATAATGGACATGTCTTCTTTCGTGAAAAACATGAACAAATCAAGCTGCCATTGGAAACTATAACGCTCTTTTAGTTGTAGGATCATTTGCTTGCAAGAAATAGGGATTAAGGCTGAAATGAATTGAAAGCTCTATGAAGTAAACTTGTTGATTGGGAAAAGTTTGCCTCGGGAAAGTGAGGACTAGTTCTATAGACATTATTGATTTGGTTTTGTTTTATTATTGTAATGGGATTTTAATTAATGGCAAAATTTGACTTCTTAGTGATACCACAAGTAATTTCACATTGAATCTTGGAAGCAAACTGAACATTGTTGGATGAGCAGCTGTGCAAAAGTCACGGTCTCATGGGGAGTGTACTCAGCAAAGTATATCAAGCTTAATGCACACTAGTCTTTCCAACTGACATATGGTCTCAGAACCATGCTTCAACTACTTTGATAGCATAAAAGAAAAAAGGAGATGGTGCTTAAATGCATGATTTGAACCTGATGTTTCATGGTGTTATTCATTTCATGTCTAATAACTAATTTGTCTTGAAGGTTTGCAGTTTGCACTAATACGAATGAAACCCAACAATTTCGTAGCAACCATTATGCTATGATTTTCGTTTATCAATAGCTGTTTTTAAATTTACACAGTGAATTCTTGCTTTTAATTTTTAAATTTATATAGTGAATTCCTGCTCTTTATTTTCAGTCAGGTATTATCTCTAATTTGTTGATTCATTCGAAATGCAGATTGTTCATGCCACATTAGATAACTATGAGCAGGGTAGACAAAGTGAAGATGCTGACATCAGGGCAGAGACACATCATAATTGGGTGGATGAGGTTGTACGGTGTGAAGGTCGAAGTGGTTCAGTTGTTGGTAATGACAATCGTTCTAGCTGCTTGATCATCCAGCCACGACCAGAAACAAAGGATCCTTCCCTTTTGACTAGGTATTGGTTATTCAAGAGCTTATAAAAAAGTGGTAGGCCATTTATTAGCAGTGGTAGCTGTGGCAGTTGGTCTATTACACAGCTTTTAATCACTGTTTTGTTCCCTTTTATGATTTGTTTGTATCATTGTTATAGAGAAGAAATTGAAAAACCAGAAATCTGGGCTCAGATATGCATTCAAAGAATGGTTGAATTAGCCAAGGAAAGCACAACAATGCGTCGTGTACTGGATCCAATGTTTGTCTACTTTGATTCTGGGCAACATTGGGCTCCTCAGAAAGGGTTAGCAATGATGGTTTTGTCCAGCATGGCCTACTTCATGGAGAACTCAGGTATTCTTCTCTACCACTTTTGTCTCAATTACTTTTCAGAAATAAATCATTTGATGGATGTATTATCATGTTACACGTACCTTTAAACATGTGTGGAGATTATGATTTTAAAACAGCTATGAGCAATGCTATACAAGGTTCTTTTGTAAAATCCTCCATCCATGTCTCACAATGGTGTTTTCCTTTTTTTTTTTACCTTTTTGTCCAGTGAATCAGCGGTTAATCCTGGCTTATGTGATACATCATCTGGATCACAAAAATGTTATGAATGATCCCCAACTTAAAACCTGTGTTGTTCAAGTTGCCACATCTTTAGCTATGCAAATTAGATCAGGGAGAGGGTTGGCAGAGATTGGTTTTGTTGGTGACCTTTGCAGGCATCTCAGGAAAAGCCTTCAAGCCTCCAGTGAATTTGTTGGAGAGCAAGAGTTGAGCTTGAATATCTCGCTTCAAAATTCCATTGAGGACTGCTTACTAGAAATTGCCAATGGGGTAGGCTTATGAATGCAGCATATTCCCCCACAAAATCACACTTCACAATTAATGGGGTCACTGCATTCTACTACTAAACTACTTATTTTTCTTTGTTGGTTGACTAGATCATTGATGCACAGCCACTCTTTGACTTGATGGCAATAACCCTAGAAAATTTGCCATCTGGTGTTGTTGCTAGGGCAACTATTGGATCACTGATAACCCTTGCTCGTGCAGTCACCTTAGCATTGTCCCGTTTACATTCGCAACAGGTGAGAGGAACTTGTTGTAATCTAACACTGTTTAAAGTAGAAGATGTATACTGCAACTTGAAGCTGGAATATTTAGTAAATTTTTTAACAAAATACGATGATGTATACCAAATTTTATATATTAAGGAGGACTCAATAGTGAGAGGCACTGTCTTAAACATAACTTTGAACAGATGAACCTTTTTGTTATTTGCTTCCTTTTGAAGATTCAGAATGAACCACATCCATCATTCTGGAGAATTTTCCAATTGCATTGAATGATTGGAGATTTTAGGAGATTTATTGGTTTTATCTGGGAAATTGGGAATACATCCATTGATTATTTCTGATGCTTCCATCTAGGGATTTCCTGAAGCTCTTCTTGTGCAACTCCTAAAAGTGATGTTGCATTCAGATGTGGAGGCTCGTGTTGGAGCACACCTTATATTTTCTGTACTTCTTTTTCCAAGTTCCTTCCATACACATGAGGTTTCTTCTTTGCGGTCCAGATATCTAGACCAACGTAATAAGAGGCATTCCCACACTGCATCCACATCTGCTTCAATTACAGCTTTACTTGAAAAGCTCCGCAGAGGCAGAGATGGCACCATGACAGAAAATCATGGGAATATTGTTCGTGATGGTTGCAAAGAAAAGGATATTGTGGCAGAAGACTGGAGGCAGGGCTGTGGCTTAAAAAACTCCCCTAACTTTTACAAACTAAGCTCTATCATTGATAGGACTGCTGGATCACCGAGTTTGATTGAGGCAGTAAGTAATTGAATTGATTTCTGTCAATAGGTTTTGTTATTTCTGATTACTCTTAGTAAAAAATTGTTATTTACCAAGTTTTGGTATTGAATTGGCTCCCAGGAACCATATGTTATGAAGCTAAGTGAAGATCAAATGGCACAGTTGCTTTCTGCCTTTTGGATTCAAGTCAATCTTCCTGATAATTTGCCTTCAAATATTGAAGCTATAGCTCACTCTTTCATGTTAACACTAATTGTTTTACGCATAAAGGTAGAGTTTTGTATGTATTCTTTGTACCTGCTTTAGTTCCAGTCATGTCTTAATTATTTATTGCATCCCAATATGTCCATCTTTACTGCTTTGTGCCTTTGGATAGATCATGCACTGTATTGAATGTTTGTATGCTTGAGTTCCCAATAAAACTGAATCTTCAAAATAGAAACAGCAGTTTAGTGAAATTAATATTTACTGAATTATGTGTGACTTTGTCTACAATTTTATCACAAGCAATGAAGCAACTATAGAAATTTATTGACCTCATCATCATAAATTCTTGTCTTTGATACGAACCTTGGGAGAACCACACCCCAAAATTTAGCAATTAAGGTGGGAGAGCCCTAGGCCATATAAACCCCACATCTGAGTCTCATACTTCCGATGTGGGACTTAAGTCTTATACCTTGCAATTGGATCCTAACATTCCACCACGCTCCGTAGCCCCGGTACCCACGCAGGCTGGCTATGCACTAGTCTCGGGCAAACACTGCAATGTCGGCGTCACCACTCGCGCCGCTCGTTTGTAGCTGAGAGACATGGTGGATAACTTTGATATCAATTGATACGAACCTTGGGAGAACCACACCCCAAAATCTAGCTATTAAGGAGGGAGAGCCCAAGGTCATATAAACCCCACATCTGAATCCCATGCTTTTGATGTAGGACTCAAGTCTCATACCTTGCAATTGGATCCTAATAGTCTTCAACTATAGTCTGGTTCCATATCATCTCAGTTGTATTCACATTGACTAATGGCCCTACCTTATAGATGAATTTGTATGCCTTTACTCAGCAAATATTGGGTATTTTTATTTTGATAGGAAACTGAATATAATGACTGATCTTTCTGTTATGTTCTTTCTGTGCACGATATTCTGATTGTTAAAATCTTTCAAAATGCAATGTTGCAGAACCTGAAAGGTAGAGATGACCTGGTGATCCGCTTCTTCCAGCTTCCTCTGTCTCTCTGGACTATGTTGTTGGACCCAAGTAATGGTATGACCTATAGAGTATCTTAATATTACATTTCTAATCTCAAAGGAACTATAATTAAAAAAAAGAATGCAAAATTGATGTACTTATGTTCTGTCAGGAATGTTGCCCCCAGCATGTCAGAGGTCTATCTTTGTTTTATCTGCTGCCATGTTGATGTTTGCCTGCAAAATATATCAGATTCATGATCTGAATGATGTGTTCACGTCATTAGCGATATCTGAAGTGAGTGACTGATCTGATTCTGATACTTAGCTAGTCTCTAATGTCTTCTAGAGGATTGCCTCTGATTTTTGTAGTATAAAAGCCGCAATTTTTTATGCATAATCTAAAGAATATATCTTAACAACTACCTACCATATAATCAGGTTGATCCATTCTTGGGTATCACTGATGATCATCAAGTGTATGCTAAGATCCATGTGGATGTGAGAGAATATGGTACTTCTGCTGACAATCAGCTGGCCATGTCAATATTATCCGAGTTGCGGAACAAAATATGTGAATGTCAAAAGACCATAAAGGATGTTTTGGTCCAAAATTTGGCTAACATCACTGAGGTATTGCATTTTATTCAGGGGTCATATTTTTTTTGCATAACCTGCCATTTTATTCTGATTTTCCTGTTTCTGTTTCTTAAGCTGGATGCAGATAACCTGGCTATGCTACTGTCAGAGACATTCAGGCCTGATGAAGAATCCGTGTTTGGTCGACCGTCGATTCTTGATCAGAATCAAATAATTTTGCATTCCAAGGAGTCATTGTCGTTTGACGGGGTATGTTATCTCTGTTAACATCATGTTCGGAGCAGTTCCCTGTATGTTGTTGTCCTTCTCATTGAAGTTTATATGTATGCATATCAAAACAGTTCAGAATGTTGCCAGAAATATTATAATTGGATAGCTCACATGTCACTGGCCATGATCTTTATCATGGCGTGCTTGATATCGTGGGTTCAATCCCTTCCATATCCTCTTTCCCTTCCCCCTTACTAGGTCTGCAAGGCCGCCTCCTATCTATCCAAAAAAAGAAGAAGTGACTTTTTTTGCTTCAATGGATCTGACCACCTGCTACACATCAGCTTGGCCAAAAGCTTCCTTTTTTTTTTGTAGAATAAAGGGAAAGAAAGTTTAAAAGAAACTCGTTGATCAGTGTTGATGTTCTTTTTTGTTATGCAGGATTTTCCCTCAAATTCAGTAGATGAAGATGACACAATAAGTGAAGCATCTGCTTCTGACCTCTCTCGATTTATTCCAAAGATGCCTGCAACCCCTTCTGTGCCTCATGTTATCAGGATAGGACAGCTTATGGAATCGGTTCTCTCTCTCTCTCTCTCTCTCTCTCTCATGCATGCATATATGTTTGATGAGAGAAGCATAGGTTGTGTACCACAAGCCCTATTATACTGAATCAGTATTAAGCATCTGATGCCTTATTCTGGCAGAATGACAATATATAGGGTTGAAAATATGAAAGTAATTTGAGTATTTGTTAGGCACCCTCCTATGACTAGGTGCATGCTAGAAAGATAGGGAGGGGTAGCAGAGGATTTGTTACTCCTATTGAGGGCTGTGGAAAATGTGAGAGGGTGGGGTAAACCTTGCAACACACCTGCCAACGTGGCAGGGTGAGGGAGAAGTTAGGCAAGAATTGGTTAGGAATTGGGAGGGAGAGAGCAAGCCTCTCAAAGAGCTTGCACTATCTGCTTTTTCTGTTTCTTTTGTAATTTCGAGAGAATTATTCTCTGTTGTAAGGAGCTTGGCTCCATTTTCTTATCAATAAACAAGGTTCCTATCAGTATTCAAGGGGCAGTGCTGTGAATTTTTTTGAAATCCCATGAAAAATTGCAGCCAACATTAGGTTGGGGGGAGGAGGGGATGCTTGTGGATAGGAGAGTAAGTTTAAGTGAAATGCTCTAGTTAAATTTCCGTAGCTTTTCTTTCATGCTTATTTTTCCAAGCAATTTACTTGGGACTTGGATTACAGAATGCATACATTTCGTTGTTACTCGGTATTCTTGTTCCTATAAGCTCAATAGCGCATCTGTTGTGTTTAGGCACTAGAGGTAGCTGGTCGAGTGGCTGGAACAGCTGTATCCACTTCACCCATTCCATACAACACCATGGCTAGCCAGTGTGAAGCGCTCGGGACATGTGCAAGGAAGAAGCTCTCGAATTGGCTGGCCTATGAGAATCATTACAGTCAAGCAGCTGATAAATCGCTTCTGGCAATTCCTGATAATAGGAACTCAGCTCTTGAAAAGGTCTGTCTTAAGTATATATATGTTCTACTTGTCACTTAAGTATGTTTTCATACTTATTTTACTGCAACTGATGGGCGAAGCTAAACAAGTAGCCAAATATATCACTTGCCCAACCGATTTTTGAGAGGCATATGTAAAAATTTTATTTATTGTAAAAAAAATTCACGGTGCTACTAATTTATTTATCGTGGTTCGGATAAGAGGTCCATTTATTCTTGTGCTCGTTGCTCAAAAACAAAGACCCAACTATTTTAGGTGCAACTGAGGTCTGTTCTAAATCAATCCAACTCTTAAGTTTAGTGCTGATCTTCCATCCTTATCTCCTTGTAGGTAGCAAATGGTGGTGAGTATGCCCAAGTTGCTACATTGCCAAAGGACCAATGGCTGGCCATGAAGCTGCCTCCTGCTAGTCCCTTTGACAATTTCCTCAAGGCTGCTGGGTGTTAGATTAGATGAAGTGTCATGTATACATCCACTATGTTAACCTTTGTATAGTTCTAACGGTAATATTCTTCTAGACCCTAGTTTCTAGGATCAATAGCTTCACTTTTCATTCAGAAACTTGAATATCACTTTAGGGTGTCTGATCCCACTTAAATTAGTCCTTGTAAGGACCAAGTAATCTTGGTACTTACGCTTCAGTCATAACTAAGCATAGTAATTGTAGAACTATAATTTCTTAACTGAACTTTTTAACTTTATGTAATATGGATTCCTGAATTGGATTGGATACCTGCAATGATCCCATACGAATTTCTTATGGAGATTGTAGTCCCCACGCTCCTTCCTGTTTTGGAGTCGAGTGGATTGGCAATTTGCTAAGATTTCATTTTCTGTAAATCCAATTAATCATACTTGTACATTTTGGTCTTTACAAATTGTTCATGTAGGATAGTGAACTTAAGGATTGACAAATTAAAATCACATCGAATGTTGACTTTTTTTAAATTAAAGAATTATCATTAATAGCCAACAGCACGTAATATATCTGTCAAGCAAGTTTTCAGACTACTGGGGGAGCAGCCTTCATCCACGTCTGTTGACAAGACCTAGAGGGTAATTTTGCCAAGCGGTGTGACGTACATGACTGGCCCGTGGGAAGCAAACCGTAGTTGCTTAAACTAGTCTTTGCAGTCACCAACCAATAACCATTGCTCCGAAATAAGACCAGTGCCCATACTCACGTTTCGTACTGTTCACCACTTCAAGGCAATCAGTTTTTGTCTAAACATAAATAAATAAAAGAAAGTTCTACTGCCATAGATGGCTCCAAGCGTAAAGCTTTCCATCTCTGATATAGCCAAGTTCTAAAGCTTGAACTGCATAATGTAAATGGTGAATCTAAATGGGGTGCAACTAGCAAATATCAATAGGAGCATAAAAGGCCTTAATTTTGCCTAAAGAAGGCATCTCCTTGTGTGTACAATTATTTCAGATAAGTTCTTAGTGAGCGCTGGTAGGACTTGTGTTAGCACAGATGGGTCAATTTTATGGGTTGGGTCCAGACTTTGGTCATTCAATAATAATGATCACAATTCACAATCCGGTACACGAAGTGTCCAAGATGGGTAAGGGAATTGTGGTTGAGTGGTGAGGTTCGATTCACCGCATCTCTATTTCTAGTTCTCCTTAAATTTAAGAAGACAGTCCTAGAAAGGGGAGGGGAAAAAAACCAAAACAATGATAGAGTGTGGAGTTTGATTCATCACATCCCTATTTTTGAGCTCCCCTTAAATTTAATAAGATATTCCTAGAACAAAAAAAAAAGTCAAAACGACGATAGAGCAAGCTGTGAATCCAAAACCTAAACCTTGGAGACGGAGAGAACAGACAACTAACAAATTCCAAATTATATGAATATAATACCAAACAAAAAAAAAATGTGACAATATATTTCATGGCAAGCAAAGCAAAAATATAAAATTAAAAGGAGGAACTCTATGCTGGTGGGGACCTGCCCAGTAGACCTTATAAACGAGGGATGCCAACCAAAAACAAGTGATTGAAACGTTGTAAGGGTCCAAGAACGAGGGTTCTAAAACCTTTTGCTCATGGAAGAGTTATCTCAGTTCCAACTTCGGAGCACTGGTTATTAAGTGTACCGTTTGAGTTATATTATTTATCGTAAAAAAATGTGGATATTTGAACAAAATAATTTAAAATTTTGAATTTGTTTAATATTTTAAAGTAACAATATTAAAGTATAATTTATAGGATTTTTAAAATATTATTTAGTCTCATTAATTAAAATTGATTTTAGAATTTACTGCACACAAATTTTTATGATAAAACTACTTGACTCCACCTCTTAAAATTGTTTTTCAAACGGCGTTACTTCTCAACGTGATAAAATAAAGGTGAATAACATCCCACATGATCTGTCCAAAGTAATCTAATATGCTGGCACAGAAGTCAAAAACACATTTTAAATGTGTATCTAAACATAGTCCACTCAAATATAAATCATACTCTAATTTTATTGTTACTGAAACTACTTCCTGCACCAAATAATTTTAGGTGCATAATTTCAGGAAAAAAAAAAATTACTTATTGGGTGCATTGCTTCACCCCCAAAGATGGTTTAGGTGCATAATCAATATAATATTTATATAATATTATAAAATTTCATATATATATATATATAAAATAAAAAAATTCATTTAAATTTTATCAGTACCATGTGTCACTCATATAAATTCTTTCCATTTAAAATTTGTAGTCTCTCGTATAAATGTCAATCATAAATAAATCTTTTTTCTTATGTATTTAACTTTTTTACTTTGTATGCCAACTCTTTTTTAATAACTCTTAAAATTATTATTAAAAATCAAATTTTGTAGTTTTAAATTATAATTCTGGATAATAATTATGAATTCAAATTCAAATTTTAATTATAGTTATTTATTTCATTTAGATTATGACAATAGTGTATTAGATTTTCAATCATATAACTATTAAAGAAAATATATTACATGTGAAAATTTGTAGCTCGTTGATATTTTACAAATATAGGAATTTAATAAAATATTTATTATAAAACCGGTATAACTTTCTTAATTTCAATTTTTTGTTTAATATTTCATTTTTTTAAATTTGCTCTTAAATTTTTTGAAATTATTATGCAAACATTTTATAACTCCTTGTTTTTTGTAAATAAAGGCATTTAATCAAATATTTATTATCAAATGACTATAGTTTTCTAAATCTTAAATGTTTGTTTAGTGGCTCATTTTGTTTAATTATCTCCAAAAAAATATTAAAATCAAATCAAATATTTATCATCAAATGGTTATAACTTTCTTAATTTTAAATTTTTGCTTAATGACTCAATTTTTTAATTTGCTCCTAATATTTTTGAAATTATTATTAAAAAAATATAGCTTCTTGATTTTTGCAAATATAGGTACTTAATCAAATATGAGTTTAAATTTAATCTTCTGTCAGTGAAAAAATTTTCACACTGTCATTTAATAATATGTTAGTAGATCATTAAAAGATTTAAACTTTTTAGGTAGTTGTTGTGACTTGTGATAGTCAAACTCTTCTATTAATTTATCAATACATAATTGGATAACAATGTAAATTTTATTTATAGTAAATCAAAATTAAATTCAACAAATATTTACTCAAATAAGTTTACTAAATGATCATTCAATTATATATATACTTATAACCAATTTATCCTAATTATTTAACAATATATATTGTTTATTTAACAAACTTGTGCATCATATGCGTAATAAAATTAGTAATATTATAAAAAAAGATTCAATTCAAGTTCCACCAATTCCACATGTCACTCATACAATAAGCTTTTATTTCTAAAATATTTAGCCTTTCATATATATGTCAATAATTAATTAATATTTTTTCTTATATATTTAATTTATTTTCAAATGTGCAAGTCAACTCTTTATTAATGACACCAAAACTACTATTAAAAATTGAATTTCACAAGTTTTTTCAATTATAATTTTGAATAATGAAATTAACATCCAATTCAAATTTAAATTTCAATTATATTTAATTTGATTTCACGTAACTTTTTATAATAGTGTATAATTTCTTACTTTTTAAAATTAAAATTATTAATGATTAAATATTCATTCAATCATAAAAATTTGGATGGAGATTACGCTAATGTGATATTTTGAAAATTAAAATGCAATTTCCTTACTTTTTCATTTAATTTATTAGCACTTTTTAAAATAATTTATTAATATACTTTTTTTTCAATTTCGTAAATGAAATTCATATCATAACTTGTAATTACAATATTAGTATACTTTTTTTATTACAATAAATTCCATATTTAAATAAAATATGCATGATTTTAAGCTATTTTATTATTATTATTATTAGTTTTTCTTTGTAACCTAATTTTTTTAATTACTTAGACTTTAGAGTTACTTATGAGATTATTAAATAATTTTAAAAGAATACAATTACCCTAACTAGCTTAAATATTAAATATTAATAATAAGATACATCTTATAATTTAAAAATATAAAGTCAGATGTTTATCAATAAATTCTCATAGTATTCACTGAACGATTATACGAGATATACAGGATTTCAATTTTTTATATTGATTGTTTCCTATTATGCTAAGTTTTTAAATTTATCTTTTTATTGTCATAATTGCAAATTAGTCAAGCAACATCAATTTCATGAATTACTCAAAATTATTATGAATATCAATCAATTAATCATTAAAGATTAAATTTTTCTAATATCAAAAATTTCAACACATTTTTACTAATAAAATTTAAATAAATAATTATTGTTGAGAAAATAATAACTATTTACAATATAATTTCTTACTATTTCTTTGACTATATTAAATTAATATTTGTTAAAATTTATGAATCAACAATGAATCTTATAAGGGCTCTAATTATTAAAGTAAATGAAATTTCTTATTATGATAGTCTTTTTATTGTTAATGTTTTCTTTCTCGATACTTATCTCAATGTACTACGAATATGTAGTTGAGAATGTTGTATCTTATTTTGTCAACTAAATTATTGTTTTAAACTTAATTAACTACAATTTATTTGAATAATAGTTTTAAAAGATATTAATTTTCTTTGTGTTAATCTAGTTTATCTAATTTTAGATGCATATGAACCCTTGTAAGAACACATGAAAAGATGAAGTTCTGGTATAATTAGAATGTTCTAAAGGGCATATGTATATATCGTTAACCACAAAGTGATTGGTAAGCACCAAAGCTTAAGTAGATTTTTTTTTTACAAAAAAAAAAAACTTTTTTTTCATAAATTTCACCCTATTTTTTTAATAAAATTTAAACTAAGACATCGTGTACCTAGTACTTAATCAATTAGATATTTTCTTGAGAAGAGTGTTTAAATGAAAAATCTTGTCATGATTTCGTAATCAAGAGGTAAACATTTTTTTTCCAAGAAAGAAAAAAAAAATATATTTGTTTTAAGTTTCATTTTGCCCTACAAATTAGGCCCTGTCCAGTACGAAGTGCCGTTGGAAAGGAAGATGTTGCCGTGGAAAATGGCCAGAACCAGAAGTATTAAGGCTTGCATGAGGCTGGATCACAATGACATCCGAAAAAGTGGGGAACTCTTTGTCGTTCCTTTGTTGCAAGCTTTAGTTTTATTAGGCACCTCTTTTACTCTTTAGCATCTTTGGACCCCAGCATCTTTTTTTTTTTTTTTGTATTGAACCCCGCATCTTTTATATTCTCAGTAAACATAATGAGTGTTTTGATCTTATTGAAGCTTTACTGAATATATCTATATTCAAAAATCAAAAGCAGATAATTAACTGAGTACATTGTTTTGGTACTTATTTTTTTTTCAAGTATAATAATGATAAATTATTAAATATTTATTAATTATTAATTATATTTAATAAAATTTTAAATATTTATTATAAAATTAATAATTAATAAATATTTTACAAATCACTTTAAATATCAAATTATAAGATTATCATACCAAGTCTCTTAATTGGTTGAAATAGTGGCTTTGTCTTTGAAACGTGTACCCAACAATTATTGAACACAAGAAATTTCTCTCGTTTTCAACCATTGACGCCTCACTTATTTATCATGTTTCTTTCATTCAGTCAACATTCTTTAACTATACCCAAACATCAATTCAAAAGTAGTATTTATTGTACCCTTTTGATTCTTTCTGTTGATGAAAATAAAAGCATAAATTGATATGAATCAATTAGATAAAATGACCAAATTCCGCCTTTGGTTCTTGAGTTCAGTGATTACAGTTTTTAATGCAAAAAGCCTAATAATGCAAAATCAAATGCACCTTTTTTTTAAGGATGACTATCCTTTTCATTCAAAGATTTGCCATGATTAGCTTTTGGCCCTTTTCAAGATATCACTAATTATAAGCAAAATGTTTTACCTGCTGAAAATCCATTCTTTTACCTTCAACCTTTTTCCCCCTTGTTGAGCAAAGGTGGTTGAAGCCAAACTGAAAATTAGACCAAAAGAAGAAAAAAACTTTATGTGCTAACTGCTAAGGAGCATCATCATTTCGTATATCACTCTGACCTTTAGCGATCTATAAGTCACTCTTTAAGAATATGACTATTGAACTTGTATGTAAACTAACTATCGGGATTTTAATGTTGAAGACAAAACCATCTCTGGATCCCTTTATCACTATATATATATATATATATATATATATATATATATATATATATATATATATAAGTTAAAGGCATGAGATAATATTTTAACAAGTGTCACTTAAAAAAAAATAAAATCTTAATAAGTGTCACTTAAGAAAAAAAGAAATTATAATAAGTGTTACTTAAAGTGATAATTAAAGAATAATTAATAATTTAAATAACAATTAATAAAATTTTAATGAGAAAGTAGATAAAACTTAAAAAGAAAGTAAATTTTAATAAGTATCACTTAAGAATAAAAGAAATCTTGATAAGTGTTACTTAAAGTGATAATTAAAAAATAATTAATGAAAGAATTTAATGAGAAAGTGAATAGAGTTTTTTTTTTACAAGTATCACTCTTAATTTAAGCATTCATGTTAAATATAGCCGAGAGAGTTTTTTTACAAGAGGTTTTGACCTATCTCCTTTCTAGTTGTTCTATTCTCTTTTAGGTTGTTGCTTCTATGAATTTGTTTTATGAATTAAAATTGTTATTGAACATGAATAGTTAATCTCATAGCTAAGGCTATGTAGATCTTGCTTTTTGATTAATTAGTTTGAACTTGAATTTGATTAAGGCGATTTGATTGGGTTTATTATATTGCTAAATTATTGTCAAGACTTGATCAATTTTGGCATGCCTTAATTCATTGTTTGAAAAGTGATCATCTGCATTTGATGAGTAGACTCATATAGTAAACTTAGGATTAGATTGATGAATGACTAACCATTAATTTATTCTATCAATTGAATTAACAAATATGTTAGTTCATCTCTTGAATTGAGACTTAATGCATTGTTAATTAATTCAACTAATAGACCAAACAAGTGATTAATTGAGAATAAAATATTGTTTATCAATGATCACTGAAACTCAATAGCAATTAAGAGAATTTGGCAAGAAAATTACCTTATGTCATAATTGGATGAGAATCTGATTAATTAGATTTAAGTGAACCTTGCACCCTACTCATCCTTCAAGTGATTATTTTACATTGTTTAATTTTTCATCTTTTGTCTTTATTTGTGTTGATTTTATTTGAGTTCCTCTTGTACTTTTGATTGTCTAAATAATCAAGAGTTTAGTGAATTTAGTAATTACCTTTTATTCCTCGTGGGATTGACAATTATGACCCAAGTTCTATATTAATATACGATAGAGTACACTTGTTCTTAGTGTGTTTTATGGGTAACATGTATGAAGAAAACACAGTTAGAGACCCCTACTTCACGCGCCTGACCATACTATTGGAATTAGTCTCTTGCCTTTCAGGCGATAGGATATCATGATTTACACCAAAAAAGAAAGACAAATATGTGTCACATTGTATAAATGTGTCTATCTTTAGTAAAAATAATAAGAAATAAAAAATTGTGTCTTTATCAATTTTAGATTGCTCAACATTTTAAAGTAATTACAAGGGACTTTAAGAAATGAGGTGAATTTGGACTGCAGTGAGAGTCATATAAAAATATATTTAATTTCTTTGTTATTAAATATGTCCTCTCTATTATTACAAATTTGTTTATGTATTTGTCATCTTAATGTGGTTCAAATGAGTAACTATTTTAAATTTTAAACTATCACAAGTCATATATAATATTTATGTAGGACATAGAGTTATCTATAATTATATTTTTATATTATTATTTTTTAATTCCAATCAGATTTTCATTGATACTAGCTACTTTAACTTAATACAGCTGATAACATGAAAGCAAATGTGTCTTAAAACCAATGCAATCATTATTTAATAACATTTGTTTTTGTATAATTACATTCAACCACTTAACGCAGTTATGTATTTAAATTGGAGAAGTGTTGCTTCTTATATACAAAATCATAATTGGATGTATACTTAAAAAAATATTTTTAGTTAATTTACATAATATTATTATTTTATTAATATTTAAATAAATGATATTTATTAGCTTTTTAGAATATTTTTTAATTATCATATAAAAAATTTATTTAAAATAATATTGAAATAAATTCAAAATTTAAAAAAGTATAATTAATTCTCTTAAATTCCTTTATTTTACTATTAGTCAATTTAAAGAATTAGAGTTCAAGTCATTTTATGTATCATATGAAATATTTAATTATTTACTAATTATATTTTGTTATCATGTATCGAAGTACACACCAGTATTTTATCACAGTCAATACATTAATTTTGTGTAGTTGCGCTCATGTAAAATTCTTTTTCTTAAAGTCATAGCTTGTGCTTTTTAAATTAAAATTTCTCTTTTAAACTTAACATTTTACCATAAAATAATCCCCTACATTTTAGATAAAAAATTTAAAAAATGATAAATAATATTTAGTAATTATAATGTTTATATATGTAATTGATGGTATTTAATAATTATTAACTTATAATTTTATAATGTTATACTTGTTATGCTTGATGCAATGCTCGGGTTCTATGCTAGTTAAGATAAATTATTTTGTCAACATAAAGTAAGGGCGTATAATCTAAACCCTCTCTTTACATATTGTTTGGTTGGAGGGAAATGGAGGGGAGGGGAAGGGAGGGATTATTTTAAATTTTATGTGTTTGATTCAATTTTTTAGAAGAGAGTAGAGGGGAAGGGAGCAAAAATTCCTCCTAAATCAATTTTAGCTCCCCTCCAAAAGTGGGGAGATTTAGAGGGAAGAGAATACATGTTAAAAAATAGACTAAAATATCCCTAAATTAAATTATACATTAAATGTTATAGTTGTGTAAAAAAGTAAATTTATACTTTTCCTCCATTAAAATCCCCCCTCCCCTCCTCTAACCAAACATACACAAAATTAAACTCCCTCCCCTCCCTTCCCCTTCATTAAAATTTCTCCCCTCCTCTCCTTTGAACTAATCAGACCATTAAGCGGTAGATTCCATTAAACTCTATATGAACATGTATGCAGATATTAACAAAATATAAAAGATGTGTACATGCACATGTGTAAATATGAATATGTAACTAGTTTATATATAAAAATAAATACAGAATATTTTAATAAATATTTTATTAATTATAAAATTAATAATTAATTACTTTTAAATTATTTATACATTTATTTGTATTACATAATTAAAACTCATACGTACATATTTTTAATTATTTAAAATTAAATCATTTATAAACTGGAGTCTTACACAAAATAAAAAAATAAAAAAATAAATCATTTATGTGGTAGTTTGTAAATAATTTTAGATTTCTTCATGAATTTTTTGGACTTAAAATAAGAATGATATACATGTTAATTCTATCTTATAAGAAAATTTAACTTTATTTAAAAAATAAGTAAAATAAAGTTCAAATTCCTAATAATTTAATTATAAATTTTTTAATACAATATCAAAAACCAACTTTGTTAAAACTTCAAGTTTTAAGTGAAAATTGTGAAAGATTTTATATCTTTATAAAAATAAAAAGAAAACATGACATGAGTAAGACCATGTTTGTTTCTTATTTGAAATAAGGGCATTATTTTGTTTTTTTTTAATATGGTATTTAAAGTGAAATATTAAATATTTATTAATTAATATTTATATTTAATAAAAATTTAAATATTTATTATAAAAATAATAAATAATTTACCTTAAATACTAAATTTATAAAAAATATCATAACAATTCTTTTAAAATAAAAATCATGATTATTTTATGAATTATTTCTAGAATTGGGATGTTACCATGTGTCATGTCTTTCGTGAGGGGAGCCGCAGTGCCGATTTTCTGGTTTCCCCAGCTAAGATGATTTTGTTTGATTACCGAGGTGCTAGTTCTATTTCATTCTTTTCTATGTAAAAGAAAAGATGGGGAAAAAAAAAAAAAACTAAACCCGGAGGTTTGCATATCAAAGCAGCTCGAACACACATAAAAGGTAATTTTATTTTCATTTATCCTATGTTTACCCTGAGAGAATTACGCAAAGAGGTATAGAGGAAAGAAAGAGAAAAAAAATAACATATTTCTCTTATTTAATTAGAAGAAAAATAGAGAAGAAATAAAAAATAATTAGTGTCTCATAACTTTTTTTTATTTATTTCTTAAAATAAGGAAAAATGAAGAAAAAATGAAGAAAAAATTGGTAAATATGAAATACTTACTTATTATATATATATTTGTTATTTTATAAACAAATAAATAAATAAAATAAATATATATTTATAATAAATTTTAATTTTTTTAATTTCTTTTTAATTTTTTCAATCTAAATAATTTAAAATTTTATTTATTTTTTATTCTATTTTTATTTTTAATATGTTTTTTTACTATATTTTTCTTCTTGTTACTTTTTTCCTAATCGAAAGAAAGGCATCGCAGCCACAAAATAAGGCCCCATATTCATGATTTTTCATGCTACAGTCAATAACATTACAACACAAGTAAAGACCATCGAAGTGTTTTATCATTTGAAAAAGAAAAGTCCATAGCTATTTTATAAATTTTTACAGCCAAGCATCATGCATCGTCTCAGTGAAAATCAGTGAAAAGAAAAACGAATTTATTGAACTAAAGTACAAATAGAATATTAAAATCCCATATCGGGCCAGTTTAATATTTATTTCACGTAAGACCATTTTTTATTTTTTTTCAAAAAGAAAAATTTAACTGTATAGCGTATGCATGAACATGATAATACTTTTTTCTTGTACTATATATATATAATAGTATCAGCCAATCAAAATTAGTTACGTGGCAGAATGTCATGTCTTGGTGAAAATCAGTAACTGACGTCTACAAATACGGCCTATAAACGACCTAGATGGCTAATCAGCAACACACCTTAACCTTGTCAAATCCTTTGCACTGTTTCAGTCCTTACTCCCCCTCCTTTCCCCTTCCAAATTCCCAATCCAATACACGCACACACACACACCTTTCTTTCTCTTTCTTTCACTGTTTGGTCACTTCGGTGTATACTTCTCTCTCTCACATACACTAATCACTTTAACTATCTCTGTCTATCTGTCCTCTTTGCTTTGTTCCTTCTCCCCAGGTTTTCTTGGAAAAGAAAAGCAAGGTCTGGTCTTTTTCCAGGTGCCGTAACAACCCAACTTTCTCCAGTTCCTCTTCTTCATCCTTACCTTCTCCTCAACTCCACTTACCCATCTCCCTCACTTCCTCTGTCTCTATCAGTACAATTTCGTATCAACATACACGGATACAGTTTTAAACTCCCCTTTCTCCAAAGAACAATAGTTCTATTCCTGTCGCTGTTGGATTCTCCAAGTTTAAGCAAATATTGCTGCCTATAGTCTAAAAGGAAACCTACATGGGTGGCACTGTATTAGATCATTTTGTTGGTCTTCCAAAAGATATGGTCTACACCTCCTAGTTTTAATTAGATCCTTATTACTTAGATTCTGCTTTTGTGCAAATTGGCTAGCTAGCCAGTTCCTATCTTTCTTTATCAGAGAAGAAGCTTTAAACTTGTCTGTCTAATATTATAGTTCAGTAGTTCACCGACTCAGAAGAATTTCAGTCCAGACCTCAGCTCAGTTCGGTTCAGCTAGTGATGGAAGATATTTACAGGTTGAACCGTCTTCTATCTTGTCCGGAGGATGTTGTTAGAGTTGGCAACGTTAACGTTTCTGCTACTGCTGCTGCTACTACTACTTCTGAATTGCATCTAGGACCGGTGGCTAATAACTACCTTCAGCTGGAAGCTCACGAACCGGATGTAACCGGGTCAGACATGTCGGATCGGCTAATCAAGACCCAGATCGCCAATCACCCTCTCTATCGAGATTTAGTGTCGGCGTACATAGAATGCCAAAAGGTCATACTGCACGCAGTGCCATTAATTGTTATTACTCAAATTCATTTTGTTCTCTTCTCTTCTTATTCCATCTATATCTATTTACTTATTATAAAGTTGATGCTTTTATAATTAAATAGTAAGATAACAAGCAAATAAATTACCCCTATGAATATGTGAATACTAAATGATAGTAGCATATTGTATTCAAAGGTTGGAGCACCACCAGAACTGGCGTCCCTTCTTGAAGACATAGGCCGAGAAAACCACCCAATGGATGCTCGCCATGAGATAGGAGATGATCCTGAACTTGACGAGTTCATGGTATATTTTCAAACCCAAACTTCCTTTTTTGGGGGCATATGTTGACATGTTTTACTTTGTTTCTAAATAAGCTGGAGGAAAAGCCAAGAGGTATAAAAAAAGGAAAAAAGAAAAAAGATGGAATCTCGGTGACGGTTATTGAAACCAAGTCACGAATTCTTATGGTTAATTTTCCGGAAATTAAATCAGATGAAAATTTGCATTTCTTTTTCCTAAATATAGATATACTTATATATGGTTCATCAAGGAATTGTATGTGTTGTTTCTGAATGAAGATTTGAATTGTTGTTGCTGTAACCTGTAAGGAATCATACTGCGAAGTTCTTCATAGATACAAAGAGGAGTTGTCCAAGCCCTTCAACGAAGCGACCTTGTTTTTGTGTAATATCGAATCACAACTCAGCAACCTTTGTAAGGGAACACTAACAAATTCATCAGATAACAACCGCTCGGGTAAAGACTTGATTTCACAATCCAGCATTCTTGTTTATTCCTATGCTTAAATTATGTAAACTGCGACACTCTTTGAAGCTCGACTCATCCTGTAGAAATAGTGTTGGAATGCCTTGAAAAATCTGGATATGTCCCTGTTCTCTTTTTTATTATTGTATTAATATTTTGTTTTTAGCTGAAGATGAATGGCCCTCATTTGTACGTTAAAGATGCAGACGATTTAGTATTATTTAATTTGAACATGAATTAAAATATTATCATCGAGGCCCACGTAACCACCATCTGACCTGTTAAAGTGGAATATCGTAATAGCACGTTCCAAAAAGAAATAATTTACGATATTGTTGTTTGGTTTAACTCTTTTATCCTTTTATTGGTTATGTGTGGTGTGAATTTCGTCTTATATCTATACATGGAACTGCACAAATATTTTTATAAAATTTAGTGAGCTCATATATGATATCTTCCTCGCTAGTGAACTGCTGAAATATTAGCATTCTAATTCATAAAATTCGGGTTAGAATTGATGTGCCATACCAGTAGTCTATTGTTTTGAAGTATCGATCAGTCTCTGGCTTTTGTTAACATCTTTAATAAGGTCCAGAGATAATTCAATATCTCAAACATATACATACCAGCGGTTTCAAAATACCATCTTGATGTAATTATGGCAGTGGCCCTAGTATTGAGTACATATTTCATGAGAGCATGCAGTCCTTGATATAGTTGTATATACTTTGTTGTTACCTTGTTACTTGTATGATGATGCAGTTGTGTGGATTTAAACTGATTTCCATATGGATATGGTACAAATAAAAGTCGATTTTTTTTTCTTTTTCCTGTAAGAAGTAATTTTCAACATTAGATGAGGAATATAAATTTCTAATACATTACGTACGAGGTTTAAATTATTTAGTAATGCAAGAACATGTAAACTATAGATATTGAGGTGATGATAGTTCTTTTCTATGTCCAACTGTTACATGCGCATTTAATCCTACCTTGAGGTTCTCATGCTATAGTTTCTTTACCATGCCAAAACTGCATTATGTTTTCTTTTCCAATATTGAATTTCTGTTATTACTAATAATTTCCGTAGAATAGAAGTTGATATTGGTTTCCTGAGTCCTGACTTAAGTAATCAAATGGAAACGTTTTGGCTCTAAGTTGCATGGTGGCAATATTTTGGCATGCTTTTGGTTACTTGAAAATCTAAGTTGAAGTTTTCCGTCTTGTCGGATATTCTATCTAGAGAAGTAGTATATATATTCTTGCAGAGGCAATCAGCATTTTGCTTTTTCGTACTTGAAATTGAAAGAGTCGCGATGGATCTTAGCTATAAAAGAGTAACGAGTCCTAAGTAGAAAAGAAAATATTGGAGTGGGGTACCATTTTAATCCAATGTAATGAAGAAATGGAAAAAAGAAGAAGAAAACAGGTTTGAGGCCTGACTTTGGCATATAATAATTGGTGTATAATTCCCTGTACTGCAATTCAATGATTGTAGCTATAAACTTTTAGACCATCTTCAAGAAGTTTTTAGTGCAAGCTTTGGCTTTTCAGCAACAATGTTCTTCCCTTCTGCGCTACAACATGTGTCTCCCCCCCCCCCCCCCCAAACAAACACCAAACACACACACACATTTGAGGGCAATACCACTTTGACCATCATGAACTTTCCATCCAATTAAGCCCCAGAAAATTAAATGATATTAATTAGCATGTATACTTCTTGACAAATGCTGAAATTACTTACATTTTCTATGTGTATGTCTTATGCTTTAGTTCCTTGGTTTTTTCATTTTCTTCTTTCGTTCTCTGTGCACACATTCAAGAAAAACTAAGAAAGTAATTCCAAATTGACATGCAGTTTGGTCAGTCATTCATTATATTGTAAAACTGAAAATTTAAATTGCTTGTGTTCTGGAATGTTGCGAGCCCTGGTAGTATTTATTTGTTGGAAGCATTTTGATTCCTTTGTGTTTTGCTTTCTTGTTAGATGAGGCAGCTGGGACTTCAGAGGAGGAATTAAGTTGTGGGAAGGTGGAAGCAGTTGAAGGTCATGAATCTTCTGGCACACGTCCAGGTGATCAAGAACTTAAAGAAATGCTCCTTCGTAAGTACAGTGGCTACCTTAGCAGCTTGAGAAAGGAATTTCTAAAGAAAAGAAAAAAGGGTAAGCTACCAAAGGATGCAAGGATGGCACTGATGGACTGGTGGAACACCCACTATAGATGGCCTTATCCTACGGTAATTGCAATTAATATCAGAAAGCATACTAATATAAGCATATGTTATATTGTGTATTGTTCATCAACACAATATGAATATGTGGTCTGATTTAAGTTATGGAGGTCAAAAACCAAAATCATGCCTTCAATTTATTTCAGATGTGTATATATGCCAGTGAGCAATGATGTCTTTAAGTCCATATTGTCTGGTTTTACCATCATACCAAATTGCACAGATTCCAGAGCCACATAGATTAAATAAATGTCAACTAAGGCCCTTGAACTCCATATATATATAAATATAAATATAATGTCTAGTGATAGCACTATTTTATTATGAATTGTGAAGTGAGCCAATTTTGACCACTGAATACATGAATGGTAAAGAATAGAAGTTATTCAAATGTCACATGACCACTTAAAAAAGATACATGACTTTATGTTCTAATCTTGACCATTCATGTAAGGTCCAATAGTCAAAATTTACTCATCTCACTCACAATAAACTACTCCTCTCACTAGATATGCCCCTTATATATATCAAAAGCGTAACCCTTGAGAGATCATTCAAATTGCTAAAACCCTGACAAAGTAGAACTTAATAATGGATTTTGTCACCTTAGATTTGTACATCATAGTGATTTTCTCATTATTTTATTAATCTATATTTTAGCTTTCAGATAATATATGACTAGAGGAATTCACATTGGAGTTATTTGTACTATGTTCCACATGCCTAAGAGAAATGCATTATTTCTTAATCACGATGTTTTGATACTTTCAATAGTCCATGAGCACTTTCACTTCTAGTAGGATGAACTCAACAGCAAAGTTTTGTGAGCACTTTTAACGTGTGTAACGGTAATTTCATTTGGTAGTGTTGCAGAAAATGAGGATTTTTGGGGAGAATGGGAGATGGTGTAGTAGCATTTGATAGAGGCTTGTGCAGTACTTTGCTTATCTGAACCATTTCTTTTTCTTTAATTACGTATACCCCACCCTAACTTTAAGATGCATGGAGCTTAGTCTACCGTGTGCACTTGCATAGCCACAAGCCTATGAACCAAGCATGTGTGCCATTTTGAATAGACAATGTCAAATTTATATAAATGCCTTGAAACACTATAATCGATGATACAGGAGGAGGAGAAATTGAAGCTATCAGAAATAACTGGACTCGATCAAAAGCAGATCAATAATTGGTTCATCAATCAGAGGAAACGGCATTGGAAACCATCTGAAGATATGCGATTTGCCATTATGGAGGGTGTAAGTGGTCACGGCATAGGAGGACCAATGTAATTCAATTCTGGAGGTGGACCTCGGCTTGATGATTTCTGAAAGTTGCCTGCTACATGTACCTTATGCTAGAGTAATTTATACATTTCTATTCCCTGAGATGTTGATTTCTGGAACCTGCACTTATGCTAAGTAGCTCCCTTTTGTTTAGATAATTGTAGTTAATATAGTAGTGTTCTGCGTCATCGATCAATGTTCCTGAATCTCACATTATTTTATGACAAATATCATGCCAAAGAAAGAAGCCATCCTTTAGAAAGCTGCTCTTTAATTGGTGTTTCACACAAACTGATATTGGAGATGGATGCTTAATTCTTTGGGTAGACCTTGGATGATGTAATACAGCAATGATGCTGCTCATGTATATTGAGTAATTGGTTTACTCATGGAGAGTAGTTGATATGGTGTAGATTTGTTCATCCTAGGCCTCCTATTTATATAAGGAGATATTCTAGTTGTAGTTGAACTTTGTCCCCTTCACCTGTACGGTGGTGGTCTTTCAATAGAACTAGGATTGATACTTGATGAGGATTAGGATTAGCCTCTATTTGATCCCTCGAGAGGATTAAGATAAGCCTTTAGGTATTTTGATTCCTCAAGCTATAATCCTTTTAGGGCTATAATTATCCTGAGGGGTTAATACGAGATCTTTATCTGACACCTCCCTTATTTTAGGTGATATCTTTATCATAAGTCTTTATCTGACACCTCCCATCATAGGTGATGTTTCTGCTTGAGGCACAGATTTTTGGGTAGTGTTTATCATCTTAGGTCTAATGAGAGTATTTAAATTGGGCAATGCATACGAAACTTAAAGAAACTATTTCCATCCATGTAAAATTCAATAGCTTTGTAAACTATATTAAAAAACTTTAAAAAGTCTTTTGAGTAGAATGTGCTACAAGTTGAGTTGCGATTGGAGTCCGCTAAAATATAATCAATATATGACTTTTATATGGAGAAACTAATTAATATGTTTGGAATAAATTTTGTAAATTAAATTTTGAATGAATTTGATTTTGTAAATTACATTTGAGTTTGAGTGAAGTAATTTATATTTAAAATTTTATTTGAAAATTGATTTTATTAAATGAATGTTGTTTTAATAATGTTGATAAAAATTATTTTTAGATGTGTAATTATTAAAAAGGATATGAGTTATTTTGAGTATAATTGTTAATAAATTGATGTCTAAAAAAATTGACTATAAATAAATAAATTTGTAAAATAAGTTTATTAAAAAATTAAGTTTATTTAAGTTATTATAAAATAAAATTATTATGAGTATAATTATGATAATATTTTAAAAAATTATTAGATTATATTTATTTAAATATTATTAAAATAGTGATATAATATTAAATTACAAAAATATTTTTGCCAACATATACAAAGGGATTGTCTTTCATTGCAAAAATAACAAATTGGGATTAAAATTTTGTTTATTTTTTTAATCAAAATTTCACTTAAACATAACAAAATGTTTTAAATGTCTATTTATAAACTTGTTTACACTTTGTAAATGAGGGTCGAAGAGTGGGCAAAACGCTCACCTAAACACTCACTTTTTATTAGACTTTGCACAAACAATCTTTGCTTCAAGCCCTATTGCCTCTTGCATCACTTTGGAATAAATTTTGTAAATTAAATTTTGAATGAATTTGATTTTGTAAATTAGATTTGAGTTTGAGTGGAGTAATTTATATTTGAAAATTTTTATCTAAAAATTGATTTTATTAAATGAATGTTGTTTGAATAATGTTGATAAAAATTACTTTTGGATGTATAATTACTAAAAAGGATATGAGTTATTTTGAGTTTAATTGTTAATAAATTAATGTCTAAAAAAATTGATTATAAATAAATTAATTTGTAAAATAAATTAATTAAAAATTTAAGTTTATTTGAAGTATTATAAAATAAAATTATTGTGAGTATAACTATGATAATATTTTAAAAAATTATTATATTATATTTATTTAAATATTATTAAAATAATGATATAATATTAAATTACAAAAATATTTTTATTAATACACACAAACAAATTTCCTTTCATTGCAAAAACAATAAATTGGGATTAAAATTTTTTTATTTATTTTTTATTAAACTTTCACTTAAACATATCAAAATGTTTTAAAAATTTATTTATAAACTTGTTTATACTTTACAAAGAAGAGTTTAGAATCGGCATAATGCTTAACTAAACACTCACTTTTTATTAGACTTTGCTCAAACAATCTTTGCTTCAAGTCCTATTGCCTCTTGCATCACTTTGGAATAAATTTTGTAAATTAAATTTTGAATGAATTTGATTTTGTAAATTAGATTTGAGTTTGAGTGGAGTAATTTATATTTGAAAATTTTTATCTAAAAATTGATTTTATTAAATGAATGTTGTTTGAATAATGTTGATAAAAATTACTTTTGGATGTGTAATTACTAAAAAGGATATGAGTTATTTTGAGTTTAATTGTTAATAAATTGATGTCTAAAAAAATTGATTATAAATAAATTAATTTGTAAAATAAATTTATTAAAAATTTAAGTTTATTTGAAGTATTGTAAAATAAAATTATTGTGAGTATAATTATGATAATATTTTAAAAAATTATTATATTATATTTATTTAAATATTATTAAAATAATGATATAATATTAAATTACAAAAATATTTTTATTAATACACACAAACAAATTTCCTTTCATTGCAAAAACAATAAATTGGGATTAAAATTTTTTTATTTATTTTTTATTAAACTTTCACTTAAACATAACAAAATGTTTTAAAAATCTATTTACAAACTTGTTTATACTTTACAAAGAAAAGTTTAGAGTCAGCATAACGCTTACCTAAACACTCACTTTTTATTAGACTTTGCTCAAACAATCTTCTCTTCAAGTCCTATTGCCTCTTGCATCACTTTGATCTTCCCAACATGGCTTGATTTCTTGGATGCCACGAAATTTGATTTTGCATTTTTACGTCCACTATATTTAATAATAGAAAACAAGCATTTGCTAATTGAATTATTGGACACCTTCCTTTCCAGTTCAATAACAAATACTTCTGCGTCTCATGGCAGTTGGGCTTTCAAATAAATAGAAGCCGTGTGATGAAGTAGGGATGCGTATAATTGTGGAGCATTTGGCCTTTACACTTTGCCAAAAAGTGTTTCTCAGCTCTGATCATTTGTAGATGCTTCGAGATTGCAACGGTCCATAACATTAGGCTTCAAAGTAAACGAGCTTGTGGACCTGTAAATATCAAAGGGCCCCAAAAGGCTTGAAAGATTGGATTTGCGGATGCTGGAGAAGTACTTGGTTTTTTAACCTCCCACAGTCCCACTAGTGTTAGACTTACCTCGTATTTTCTTCCCCATACGGGCTTGACAATTAATCGACAGAATTCACAACCCGTTTTTTGTGATATATTTACAATGAACATTGATCTAGAGGAGGCCTTCTGTCAAAATAGTACTGTTTGAAATTCATTCATTTTACTTTTGTGATCAGTAGTTCAATTCTCTTAATCATTATAAAAAGCATAAATTTCAATAAAATTGACAAAAGAAGGGGGTTCATTAACCTAAACCCATGATGAAGCTTCTCATGCTAATTCATCGAAGAACACATGTTATCCCAGCTTCCAAAGTTTTACTGAACTAGCCCTGTAGGTGATGAAATCCTAGCTGGAAGGAATCTTTTTCAAGGGAATTGGGCAACACACTCAATGACTCAGAAACCGTCATTCAAATTAAAATAGATCCCAAACTTCAAAAGTGGACTACAAAGATTTATATTCATAGGGGATTATTTCAAGAGCTTAATTTTAATTTGTTTACACTATCATCTAATCATGTATTATTAACTCATTAAAAGAACTTGACAATTATAATAACTAACTCAAAAGTCTAACACTTTTAATGATGTGTCAGTACATGATTAGATGACAGTGTAAAGAAACTTTACACTGACAGTGGATTAATATTAAATCCTTATTTCAATACTCTTTTTTTTATATATACTGATAATTAAGATAAGTTATCAAACATTCATTAGTTGTATTTATATTTAATAAGTTTTTAAATATTTATTACAAAATCATCCATTTATAAATAATTGACAACTGCTATATTCATAATAAGTTTCAAGGGCCATTTGTTCTTTTTTTTTTTCGGTATATTAAGGAGTCGCAGTGCTTAAAGTCATAAACCTATAACTTATATCTAAATATCTAAATTCTCCCAACTAGCTTTGCCTTTCCATTTTAATTGCACACATTTTACGGAAATCCTCGTTAAAATGATCAGTAGGTACAATATTTATACTGGAACTCCAATTTTCCACCCTTGATTGATTTACATACTCTAAAATCTTAAAACAATCTGTATACTTCCAGTCTTCCACCTAAAAACTATGAAACAATCATAATTACCTGTTCGCTGGGTGCAAGGGAGGTATCGTTAGTATTGTTTAGTCCCTGACAATATAGTGGAACTTCAAGCACGCAACAGAAAACCCTTTGGATATGTAATAAAGTGTTTAGGGCACCGAGAAAATATCATCAAGAATTCCTCTTTGAAGTATGCACATATGGACTACTAAACGACCCTAGGACTTGGGGAATATTGTAGACTCTGCTAATATACTCGATTAGGAAGCATAGATACTTCAAAATGGTTGCTATGTTGGTGTCGTCTCTGTGTTGGTGTCGGATACTTCTTCGACATTTTTAGATATTCTTAACTTACATCTTCTAATTTTTGAAGTGAGATATCACAATAATTAGATAAATAATAATATTTTATTCTATTTACAATGATTAATGTTGACTTTTGAAACATTGATATATTTATTTTAATTTAAAATTTGTATTTTTATGTAATCTTACGTTAGTTTTAAATATTATACATAATCGTGTCGTGTCTTATAAATTTTTTAATTTGTTGTATCGCCGTGTTTGTGTTGTGTCGTATCCGTGCTTCCTAAATACTCAACCAAACGGATACAGGAAGCCTAGTTACAAGATAATCTTTCATTGTCCTTTAGTAAACTCAAAAGGCATACATGATTACAAAGCCAACAAAAATCCGTTTTTTCCATCTTATTGGGATATTTTTCTTCGTCCTCTTCAATTTTCCTTACAATGGCATTGGCATCTTAAGAAGATGTACGGCACTAATGATCAAGTACAGTGACAAGAATATGCTTCCTCTTCCTTTCTTTTCTCAGGCCAAAGTGATATCTCAAAATGTTACCAACATAAATTGATCGAGTACAGTTAAAAAACAAAAAACAAAAACAAAAGACAAGTAGGCATCCTTAATAAGCAAAGTTGTCTTGATTTGATACGCAATGTCGGCAAGTATCAAAGACAGGAATGGTGAACTATCTCTTCTTAAGTGATTGAAAGTGAATGAAGTTTAAAGCGAATAAGTCAAAGCGTAGCCAAGGCAGATCTGTGATATTCAGATATGGCAAATTCCGCAAATTAGTTGTGAATCTTATATAAGCTTTTCTTTGTATGATTCTATGCCGCCCATCCTTTTGTGTCAATACCTTAATATATAGTAGCTTAATATGAACAACAAATATGAGGAAAAGTACAGGAAACTGTAAACATGCTATGCTATAGCATGCGTACCGTTATGGCTTGCAAGAGGGAGACTTGATCTCAAACACAATCTCTTTTTTATTTCTTGAAAATTTGAGAACATCAAGAAAAACATATATATTTTGCTAGATGATACACAAACGAGTCAGACATAAATGGAAATATGAACTAGCTAGGTTGCTACCGCATGACACAATCCATCCCCACGTCAAGCATGTGGAGACACCAGATAGAAAAAGCTATAATCAGAGAGGGAGAGAGTTCAAGATAGCTTCTCCTCAATGACCAATTCCTCAATCATATTCCCATGGTTGAGGGGGTTGAAGACTTGGATCTCAGAACACTTGTTTGGTAGTATCATAGAGCCAAGGCCTTGCTCAAGTGGGCGTATAGGCATAGGATACTTACGTGCTATGACAACTGAATTGATAACCTCATCCGTGGGGTGGAACACAGAGAGGACCTCAAAACCTCGAAGATCGCAAGGATCAACCACTGGATAGAGAAAAGCCCGAGCACCATGAGCACTCCTGAGCATCAGAAGGGCTCCTGGGGCCATGTACTTGGCCAAGTGATCGATGATTCGATTCTTTTCCTTATTGTCCATGCCCACAAGGGCTGCCAAGTAAACAACTTCATAGTCTTTCAAAGCGTTTGACACATCCAATATATCATTGGTGTGAAAAACCATACGCTTTGACAAGTCAGGATCAGAGGAAACCAAGCGCAGAGCATTGGAATTGGCTAACGGGTCGATATCATAGTTGTGAAAAGTGGTGGTGGGTAGGTGATTAGAGGCCAAGACAACTGAAGTAAGGGGAAGGGGGCCTGAGCCCACAAAGGCAATTTTGCTAGGGACATGGGTGCTGTGTTGGCTAAGGATAGTGAATTCAAGGAGGCCAAGCTTGAGGTAATTGGAATAGTAGGGGAAAATATGGAGATGATCAAGTGGGTTCTCGAATGAACCTAGGATGGTTGAGTAGTGGCTCTCCAAAAGGCCTTCAGCTTCACCACAGAGCCTTATAAGCTTGGATCTCTTCTCTTGCACACTTTTGCTAAGTTTGTTAACATCAATGGGGCTAGGTGGCATGCATGTGAGGACGAGTTGGGTGAAAAGCATGTCGACATTTTTGCAGGGTTTGAGACTATCTAGGCTTGAGATTTGATCATACAGCTCGCATACTTTCTCAATCAACAACTTCTCCTGGCAAACCATGTCGACACTATGAGGTTATGGCTCAAGAATAAGTCTAGAGAATAAGAAAATACTCTCCAGAGCACACTACCGATACAGATTCACAGGTCACAACCCATTGGGAGGGGTCAATATTTATGCCCACTTGTAGGGCCCACATCACTCTTATGAGACTATGTTTTTCTTTTTTTGGGCTTATTTATTGCCATACGAGAATTTTACTTGTTTTTCCACCACACCAATTACCACCATATATTTTTCTAACTCTTATAAATATAAACTTACAAAAAAATCTACAAAATCTTATAATTATGATTAGTGTGGTATAAAAAATGTGAATAGAATATTATTTAAATAAAAAAAATAAGTATATAATAGAATTTAAATATTACTGTATATTGAGATAGAAAAGTTTATATGTATACTGTTTAGTAATAAACAAATATCGTTATTTTATTTTTAAAAATTAACTTCACAATTCCTTACGTATTTGACAGTCTCATTTTTTAGAGTTTTTCTATGATATTTTAAGAGAAAGAAAATAATTTTTAGGCTTTTATTTTAAAAAGGCAAAAAATAATTTAAAATCAATCTTATTAATTTTTTTTAAAAAAATTATCTCTTATGTGCCTGTTTACTTAAGAGTTTGAAGACAGATAGCACATTTCCTTAATCACTATACTAATCCCTTAAATTTTTCATCCATTACTTTTGAAATAAAAAGGAAAACAAGCACAATTGAAGAAGGTGATTCTAGCGCTACATCATCACAATAAATTTCCCGTTTCATGCGCTTTTCTACGACGCAAATATATTATCAGTCTAAACAATTTAATTTAATTTATGTTTTGAGGATTATGAGGCATTTTAGTTGGATTCATAATTTAATAATTGAATTTATGATTTATTATTATAAATATATTTTGGTTGTGTACTGTTTCATGTAAGGAAGGATTTATAAATATATTGGTTAATGATTCGGAAACTATTCATTACATAAATCAAACGAGGATTTGAAAACTATGGGATGACTTATGTTTGGATGTTTTCAAGCGAGGATAAAAGGAAGAAATGAAAAGGGAAGGAAGAGGATGGAGGAGAAGTTAATTTCTCTTATTTTGATATTTAAGTAAGGGAGTTTGAGAATTTTCTTCTCCTTATTTTGAGAGTTACATTTAAAGTAAGAAGAATTGACTCTTATTTTTTTTATTTAATTTAAAATAAATTATTTTCTTCTCTTTATATTTCAATTTGAGGGGTGAGAAGAGGGAAGAGGGGAACATGCCCTCCCCTTTTTTCCTCCAATCTTCTAATTAAAAATTTTTTCAAAAAGTTAATTGGTGTTAGACTCATTTAATTAGACACTCCGCTTATATTAGTTATAACTTATGTTTAAATTCAGAACACGTCTTATAGTAAGCGATCTGTAATCTCATTATAAGTCTTTAGTAAAGTTGATGATTTGTTTTAACCTTGAATTAGGAATATTCTCCTCACCTAAACTTATAATTACCAAAATAAAAAACATCTCCAAAAAAAAAATGCTACTTGTTTTAATATTAAAAAAAAAAGGCTCGAACCCATGATTGTATTTTGAAAAAGAGAACAATCCAGTGGATGAAGGAGGTTTAGATGTTGGTATGATATTAAAGACATGTGAAAAGCTTTTTATTGTCGCGCTCACGAAATTGAACCTCACATAAAAAATTCAAGTAATTAATAACTGATGTCATTATATAGTGTAAATAACATATCTCAAAGATGTCCCAATATTTAACCAACATTCAAATAAGAAAATAGTTAATTGCAAAATTGAACTATATATAAATGATTTTTTTGTGTGTGTAAATTAAAGTATCATCTTATATGAAAGGCGATAGATTAATTACAGTGGGGTACAGTTAGGCACGTGAAATGAAAAATCCTTCTAAATACATTGTTTTTCATATACATTGCTCTAATGATCAAATTTAAGACAATATGCTTAAAGTGACCAAATTTATTTTACTTGAACCGCTAATTATGTATAAAAGATTTTAATTGAAGACTATTGTGCTATAGTTATATTTGTATAGATGATAAAAAAAAATATATTATAAATTACACAAATTAATAATAGTATTTAGTAGAAAATAATTTAAAAATAATATTGGTGTCTAAAGTTAAAAAAATAAATATTTAAAATATAATAGATACAAGTTGAAAAAAAAAATCTGAGAAAATTTGTAATATTTCTTTTAGATATTTTTATTTTTATAACCACAACAGTTTTGAAAGTACTTATGACATTTAAAATGTATAATGAGGAAGTAGACATATTTAATAAAGACTTATTTTAGTTATTTAAAAATATATGTGATATCATATTAATTATTTATTTATTTTTAATATTAAATTAATTATTTAATAATAATTAATATCATTAATTTTATTTTTTTAAAAATAATTTAATATTATTTTAAGAACTGATTTAATGATAAGAATATAATATTTAAAAATTAATTTAATATCATATATATATTTACAAAATTAACATAATATATTTGTAAATAAAAAATTATTATAATATCATATCTATTTTTAAAAGATTAAATTCAACACTACTTTCCAACATAACGAACAGATGTACGGTCAATCATTAATATGATTTACTTTAATTTATATATTTTTTATTTTTGCACAATTTAGGAGCTCAAACCAAGGCACGTGATATATGTGTGTGTATGCAAATATAAATGCTACTGCACCAACATATAAAATATTATATATATATATATAATTAATAATGAAAATAGTATAACATATTATAAATGTCATTTAAAAACTTTAATTAAAAAATATACTAGATTTGCTACCGGATAGATTCGTATACTATTCCCCCCCCCTCCTTAAAATTAGCCTTCACCGTGAACTAGCAGGTCGAATATATTTATTTATTTATTTTACTGAAATTTCAATTTCATTGCTCAACTAAATCAAACTCCAAAAGATTCCGATGCTTTTGGTTTCACACTCTTTTATCTTTTTCTTTTTTTTCGACAAAGGAGCCGAGGCCCCTTATCCGACTTTTGTTATTGTTATCATTTTGATTTTAAACATCATAATATCACTGTCCCAGCTAGACTTTTTTTTTTAAAAGAATAATAAATAGATTAAAAGAAAAGGAAATATAACCATGTTTTTTAGTGTACTTTAAGCAACTTTCAGCATCAATTCAGTTCATACTAGATTACCAATTTAATATGTGAAACCCCGGCCACTTGTCCTTAGCCTTTTGTTTATTATAAAACAAACTAGAATTTTATGCATGCCCACGTTACTTCCATTCATTGATCACTTTTGTCATTGATACATGGTTTTTTCTCTTTTTTTTTTTATTATTATTATTATTATTATTATTATTATTTGTATAAATCAAAATATTCTCTTACTTGAAAGGTAAGAGATTAATTTCATGAAATACGGTTAGACATGTGAAGTGGAGACTCTTTCTAATTACATTTTTTTTTATACACATCGCCCTAATAATCGAATTTGAAACCAAAAACTTAAGATGATGAATTCCCTTATTTTATTTTTATATAAGTACTTATGAAGGTCAGGAAAAAACGGCTTTTGTGGTCAAATAATCAATTATTTATCCCAACTAAAATAGTCAATTATTATTATTATTTTAAATAAGTTTTATTTATTTAATTTCGCTCATTTACACATCTAGATAGTATCAAGCTACGCAGTATTAAAACATTATGAGGTATGATATCTAATTATTTAAATATAATAATTAATCTTACAAGTAGGGGAAACATAAAGTTTTTTCAAAGATTAATTAAAAGATGTTTACAAACGACAAAATTAACATAAATCTCTCTTTAGCGTTTCTAATTTAATTCATTTTAATCTTTACTCTTGACGTTGGAATAATATTAATTTCCTTTAGTATTTAAAATTTTTGATTTTATAATTTGAATCCGAAACTGTTGAATTAGTAATAGAAATGAGTATGGGATGTGTAGTTAGATATACTGTTACATAATCATGATGTATCAATTGACAAATTAAGTTTTATGTAAATGAACTTGATTTATAGTACAAAAGTTCGGAATCTATTAAAAATACTTTATGGCTATGATCAAGTTGATGTTTAAGTAAGAATTAGTCTCACACCTAAAATTTAATTAAAAAAAATGTACTATCACATGTTTAGATGTAAACTGCGTCAGTTTTTAAGGTTAGATATGTCATATGAGTAGTTTATTTAAGAATCCCCTAATCCAAGTGTAGATGACTTGTACTTAACCAACTCAATAAATTAATTAGTAGAAATGCACATAAACTGACCGGGATACCATTTAACCGCAATACCAAAAAGAAAAAAAAAAGAAGAAAAACTTTCCTTTACGTGCAAGTATAAAAGTAATGTGCATTAAGTGATATGCAAATTGTATATTTCAAAAATTAATTATTTGGCCGAAACAGGAAAAATCATATGTCTATGCACATAATTATATTACACTATGTAATCCGCGATACTACATTTTGTAACTTGAACTATTTTTTTGTGGGGGAGGAGGGAAAGATGAGCTGTGTGGGGAAAACTGTCATGGCCAGGACCGAATCTGGGTATGGTCAATGCACAACACAATCGTTCCTAGCATCAAATTGCAACTTGGACTTATGCACGAAGAATCATTATATGAAGAAGGTTAAATTATTCATTTGGTTATTATAGTTTCATTCCAAATTTAATTTAATTTTTATAGTTTAAAATTGTTTAAAATGGTCCCTATAATTTTTAAATAATGTAATCCTATAATTTTCAAATAATGCAAATTGATCTATATAGTTTCACTCTAAATAAGGAACAAACCCAACTAATAAGGACCATTTTGCATTGTTTGAAAACTATAAGGACTTTTTAGAATGATTTTAAACTATAAGGACTAAATTAAATTGTGTGAAATTATAGGGACCAAATGAATAATTTAACAACTTATGAACAATAAATACTTAAATTGGTTTTTCAAAAATATACGTGACATTAGTTTTGTCATCTAATCAGTTTTTATATCAAAATAACTCTTCAATGTCAATTATTTTACATCAAATTGTTTATTTATTATTATTTTTTATATCAAATTGATCCATTTAAAATAATTAATTTAATGTTAAAAGTGATTGAAAAACCAAACTGATAAGTATTTACTCTTATATGAAGCTGTAGACTTGACTAGTGGCTTACCAATTTTATTTCCCTTTAAGGAACTTGATCTTTTTATTTTCTTTTGTTTTTCTTATTTTTCTGGTGAATTTTTTCTCCCCACTACCGCAGAATATGTCTTTACAAAAGCTGTAAGGACACGGTATAATGAGCACTATAAAAGTATATATGAAACACATAGTGTTGACATCCAACATCTGGAAAGTTATGCATAAATATATTTTATCCTAACTTTGATTCCTCCCTTTTTTTCCTTCAACTTCAGTGGTGCAAATGAGAAGTTATAATTCCTTTTAATAAACTGTCAATTTTGTAGTAAAGAAATGCATTTTATTTTTTTGATAAAAAAGAGAGATGAAGATGCATATTTTTAGTTAAATGGAATTACATTATTAAGTGAGAGAGGGATAAAATAGATGGCCTGGTAACTTTTCTGTAATAAACTCCATTTCCCACTAAAACATTATTTGTGACTTAAATAAAATGACTAATTAATTAGTGACACATATCATCCTAATTTTTCCTCATCAATACTCTTATAAACACAAATTTCCCAAACCATCCATGGGGTTGAGGCCTTCCTGTGACTCTTTAAATTGAAAGAAAGACTCACTGAGGGACCGAAGTGGTTGCCTAGATGTAGACATTCAGATAAGATGTTTGGGGTCGAAAAAGAGTATGGTAATGTGCATCAATCATGGATATGAACCAAAAGCTACTTTTCTGGCCCCTGAATTCCATTGTTTTTTGCCAATTTCGCCAATCCCACTATCAGTTACACAGTAAACAGCACCAAATGCGACTACTCGACGCTGAAACTAAAGGGCAATAGTGCAAAGGCACATTTTTTTTAAAGAGGTAGGGTAGGAGTGGACATCAAAGAAATTCAAAGTTACCAGAGGATGTTGCTTCAATGGACTCATCTTGTATCAGATAGCCCTTTTTCCTTTTGGTTATGCTCACTGACTTCACCTAGCTTTCGGTTGCACCATTGCAATTTTATTGCTTCCATAAGGCAGATTACATAAAATAAAAAAAGAGTTATGATCAAAGTTGAATGGAGAGCATGTTGGTTGGCTATGAATGAAGTCAAATCCACTTGACCATTGCGCAAATGGATGTGTGGCAACCACACGACGCCGTGTGCCAGACAGAGCCACACACCTGCTCCTGTGAGTGATGGCCTATGTCTTCTTCTGTACATTAGTCCATGCAATACCACAGTCATCCACTCTGGTACCTCAAAGTTGAGTTATTTTTATCAATTACTTGCGCCATATTGACCCGTTTCAAGAACATAAAAACAACAATTAGCAGGAAGCCAGTTAACGTCAATATAATCGACTGACTTCTATATGTTAATGGGGCGCCATGCATATATATATATGTATGTATGTATGCGTCATCATGCAGGCGAAGTAGCCAGTAGGTGACCATTGTGCTGTAGTCTTCAATAATAGGGTCTTGCATTTTTTGTTTCAAACGGACTGTAGGAGTTAAGAGCGAAAACTCTTGGTCTGTTCCGAATTAAATAGGTTCTTTGCAGTTACTTATTTATTCTTGGCTTTACTCCTCGTCGAAACGTGGTGTCATCCCGGCCTCCATTTCCTTGTTTCTCTTACTCTCTCCCATGCCAGGAAAAAATAATGAAATTGTGATTCTATTCACACAATGTTTGGCTATTTCGTATCACTTATTTATTTCCGTTTCAATTTAAAATGTTGAAAATGCTCTCTCTGAAATTCTGCAAATTCCACACAGAAAGGCATTGCCCATGCCAAAAAGGTATGGAAGACCTTTTAATCTTAATTCTAAATAAAGTAATCTAAAATTATACATGGCTTAGTTTTATTTTACTAAACCTCCACATCTTAATATTTGCTCTATCACTGTCATTGTACTTTTATTACATTATTCTATTTAAGTTTTTCTCCTCATGTGGTACAATTTTCTGATTATCATTATTATTTACGTAGCATCCATCGTCATTGCCGCCTCTAGCATTCAATACTCTAATTAATTTGATTACAATAAAACTTCCAAAAAAATTTCAAATAGAATCTATACTGTCCATTTTTCTTTATATGCGAAAGAAAGTATGTTTATGGAATGATGTAAATCAAGTCACCATAGATTATGAGGGGCCATCATGCTCGATTTAATCTATACACTTTTGAGTGTTGTTTTGTTTATTTTTTCAAATGTTGTAATTTGACTCTTTGAGCAAGACAATCTCAAATTTGCCAGAGTTGACTTTATATTTTTATATTTTTATTTTTAAATTGTGTATTATTTTTATTTTAAATGAATTTAGTTCTAACCAAATATTTAAATAGGATTGTTCCGTTTTATGGTACTGCCAAAAAGGAGTAGAGATGACCATTCTATTTGAAAATCATTTCCTTTTTTATTTTAGTTTCAACCAAATTTTTGTGTTGTTGTGTCATTGTGTGACTTCATTTTTTCTTGGGAAAATAACCTAAATGTTCAATTTGATAAACAGTAATGATCATTTGGTTCGTTTTAAAAATTAATCAAATATTTAATTACATTAACTAATAATTTACACATAATTAATTAATAATTTATTTTTATTTTGATATTTAATACGTAATTAATTATATATAAATTATTAATTAATATAATTAAATACTTAATTAATTTTTAAAATAAACTAAATAATCATTATTTTCATTAAGCTCACCATTTGAATCATTTTTCATTTTTTCTTTAAGATGAACTGAGCTATTTAAACTTTAAAGCTTCTTGAAGGCTGAAGGCTACTACCTAAGGCCCAAGAATTTGGACCATCTAGTTCTACATAAGGCAAAGGCGTAGCAATTTAACAGAGCCTTCAGTTTGGAGCTCGCAATCCCAATAGTAGTATAACACTCCCATTCCCCTTTAATCTGATCATTCAATCTGCAACCATAGCTGGGGCCGCAGATAATTCAACATCTCTCGTGTTGGTTGATTTTAGTACGGCGGTACCTGACAACAGCTCTCTGTGACGGCGAAGAGAGGAGAAAACAACATGTGCAACGTTTAGAAGAGAAATTATATATAGTGAAATGTGCATATATGTTGCCAGTGGGGGTTGGGCTGAGACTAGTGCCAATGCCTGACTTTAGAATTGGACAACTTCCACTCTCTTTAAACTTTTTATCACAAAAAAAAAAGTGCATATATGTTAAAAAAATTAATAGTGTGATTTATACACAATACCTTCGAAGCAAAGACATTGAGGAAAAACACATATACATCCAATTAAAGTTTGAGCCAATATCAATGATATGAACTTCAAAATTTCATCTCAGTTCAGAATATTCATATGTTTCATAGCTCTGGTCGACAGAAGATTCATACTCATTGGATTCTTCGGTGGCAGATGATTCATAAACACTGGAACCTTCAGAGCTGTCATAAACAGGAGTTTCGTAGTAAGAGGAACTTTCAGGATCTTCAGATTTTTCATGTGCTGAAGTTTCTTGAACTTCACTTCCGACTGTTTGAACAAATCCCAACAGGAAATGCACTCCATTAGCCACATCATATAGCATTAGTCCTATTCTACCTCCAACCCAACTGCCCATGTGACTTCCTACAAGATAACCAAATCTCCCAAGCCTTTGCTCCCCCAGGAAGCCTCCAGCATAAGCACCAAACAAAGTACCAGAGCCCCTAAGGAACCCCTCTGTGACAGTACCACCATAGTATATAGCTTCAAAAAAGTCCCATCCAGAAGAGATGATGGGGCCTATAATGCGCTTGGCTTGACGGGAAGCCAATTTTGCTGCCTTTTTACCTTCTTTCTGAGCATGTTTTGCTGAGTCTGTTGGTGACATCCCCTGCGACAGAGCGTCAACAAGGGCAGACTCAATTCCACGATGCCTTGCTTTTTCAACATGAGCAGATCTAATATTGTAAAAATAGAGCTTCACACCTTCCTTGACAGCACATGCTAAAGTTCCAGAGCCCATATCAAAGCAATTTAATAATGTAAACTTTCCACTCTGGGATGACCCCTCCTCACCAACAAGATGCCTGCATTTTTCAGCTGAAAGGAGCAACTGTATAAGAGCATAAGCAGATACTGGTCATACCAGACAGGGTAATTGGGAGGCCTTCAACAGTTTAAGATGAGCATGCGAGACTAGGAAATAAAATGTACTCAATTTTTTTGGAAGAACCAGAAAATGACCACGTATTAAGGAAAACATAAAAACACAACAGATTTAAAGCAATCCTTAGAATTCATGCTACAAAATAAAGATTTTTCCCCTTACTCAGTCCGTCATTTCTAGGATTATACAACCAGGCATAGCTGTTCGTCTCCTGTAAACCCTACTTCTAAACACCCCCCCCCCCAAAAAAAAATGAGATTTGAACTTAGCTAGTTAGGTTTCCAAATTCAACACTGAGACATCCTCTTCGGAATAAATGGGAAAAAAAAAAAGAAGAAGCAATGCATAACAAAGTTAAGGAGGGAAGAAAGACTAATTAACAGTGAATTACAATTTTCCTATATGCAGCAGAAAACATTAATTTTAGCCACTTCTGGTTTAAAACATGACACAAATGAAACAAGAAACTTCCAGGCTTATTGATACAAAAACCTCTTAATTTTTGAAAACTAATGGAAAAACAGCAGGCGGACAAAATGTCATATATTAAATAGAAAAAACTGAACTCTGGCTACACCACAGGTCAGTGAGTGTCAAAGTTGAATAAAAATAGCACCTGTTTGCTTAAAGAAGTAGCATAAATTTTAGACATGATACATATGGTACGTTTTACTGGACAGCAGATAATCAGAAATTCAGAATTACTTAGGCTGGATATTGCTGTGTGGTCAAAATCAACAACACAAATCGCGAAGACTTCTGATCTATAGTGGAGGATCCTCATCCAACCCAGATCTCATGCACACATATGAAGTCACGAAGTCAAAAATAAAAAATAAAAAAATAAAAAACTGCACAAAATAAATGAACCCCTACTAAGAACAGCGACTGAGCTTGGCTAAGATAGGAACAATCATGCTCCTACCCAGAATGAAAACAAAACAGCGTAAAGGAAAAACTAGCATATACCATAAGGGCAGAGAATAATAAATCTTTGCGAACAAAATAAAAATTGCTAAATTCAAAAGGAACCTGATTACGCAAATCCACCATATTTGAAACATTAGTTGACCACAAAATGTAAAAGAAAAATAAAATAAAGACAAGAAACCATTCGATATTCACTGTTGATGCGAGTAACAGACATGTTAAACTTAAGAAACTATTTAGTAGATCCTACGGAATATATAGAAGCATATTATATTACATAAAAATCAATTACGCATATAGTCAATTTTTAAAGTACCTGTGATGCTAAGTACAATGATGCCAGCGACAAAGAGGAGCAACTGAACCCTCTTCTTCTGGAAATCCATGGCAGATGCAGTAACAGTAAACCCTATAGAGTATAGATACAGATTAAAGAACCTATCGCCGCCAGTTTGAATGCTTCAAAGAGAGGGAAGAATCTTAAACCATGACTTTGTCCAGATCAGAGGCTCTTCTTTGATTTCAGCAAAGCAAAGAGATGACATTGACCAATGACCAGTACACGAATGGACCAAGATCAAAATGGACCGGAAAAACGAATCATAACGAGAGAACCATCCAAAGCAAGCATCGAAAGGCCCAAACTTGTGCTATATCCACGGACTATTTGGGTTTTGCGCAAATGGGTTTCTTTCCACAGTCACGAGTATGACGAACCCAATTTTAAGGTACTTTTCATTGAAAACGACATACGGCATGTTTGGTTTATTTATTATTTGAAATAATTATTTTTTAAAAAATATAACATGTTTAGATTTTGTTAAAACAAATTATTGATTATTTTTAATATCGAGAAAATATTTTTTTAAAATTTAAAATTTTAGCATTATAATGTATTTGGAGTAACTGTAAAAAAAATTATATTAAAAATTAATTATATACGTAATTGATTTTTAAAAGAATTAATTATAAAAAATAGTTTAGATTTAAATATATTAATTCACAATTGATTTTATGACAAAAATATTGTTTAAGATGTATAAAAAAATAAATTTTATGTATTAAATTATTAAAAAATGTATGAAATAATTGAAAAAATTATTTAATTTAGAGTAAAAAAGTATTTATTTACCAAAATTTTTAAAATAAATTTAAAATTACTTAATTAAAAGCTCAAAATAAAGAGCATATTTGGGAGTGATTATTCTTTCCCAAACTAACTTTTTCTAATTAAAATTTATTTTTTATTTGTTTAAAGTATGTAAATTTAATTAAAAGTTTAGATTATTTTTTCATTAATTAAAAATAGATTTTTTTGAAATTTTTTTATTTTGAATTTCTAATTATTTGATTTCAGATTATTTTAAAAACTTTAGAAAAAATACTTATTTGCACTCAATCAAATAAATTTTTTAATCATTTCATATATTTTTGATAATTTAATACATAAAAATGATTTTTTTATACAATTCAAACAAAACTCTTTATCTTAAAATCAATTATGAATTAACATATTCAAACATAAATTAATTTTCTTAAAAATTAATTATACACATAATTAATTTTTAACACAATTTTTTTTACAACAAATTCAAACACACACATAATCTAGGCCCAAAATTAGATATAACCCAATCTTTGAGTATGGGATTCCGTCCATGCCTAGTAACCTTAAAATTTAGATTAACATTTTTCATTTAATTGACAATAAATTAACAAAATTAATTTTAGATTAAAATAAAATAAAAAACAAAAAAAATTAATTTATTTTAAAAAAATATTAGACATATTTCAAAACTTATAAGTGTGTATTTGCATCACCCAAATTCCAATTTAATCCATAACAAACGTGTTTTTTAAGGGGGAAAAATGTTTGGTTCTACCAAAATCTAATTTGGCGGTAGAATCTCGTTAGAGACAAAGCAACTCATACTTGCTTCTACGTTCAGCGTTGAGGCATCTCAACTTTGCTTCCAACGATCAACTTTTCAACTCTGTCCTCCTGGTGCAATAGTAGGCGAAGCCTTTTGCTTCTTCCTCTTCTACTTCTCGGGCTGTTTTCTTTTTTCAATGAAATCCATTAGATTCAAGTATCAATTTGGTAACTATAGGTTTTTTCAACTTCAATGGAAATCCCTTATATTCAAGCTTCAATTGGGGCAATTGACATTTGTGGCAATAAAAGCTGGAGATTGTCGGTTGCAACCGATTGGAAGACAAGTGTGGCCACCGATGATTGCTCGCTCCCTCTCCGATGCAATACTTGCTCCGTCGCTCTCAATCTCTTCTCGTGTTTGATTTGCCCATTCTTCAATGCCCTGCTTTTCTGTGTTCAATTCCTCAATCAAAAGAAATCTTTCAAATTGTTTATTATTATTTTTGTTTTAGTTTACTTGCTATTTTTTTTTTTTTTTGTATAATTGTTAACCCACAAGACATAACTGGTGGGGAGTTGCTTTTGTATAACATGGGGAATTACTAATTTTTTTTTTATTGTGAGTTGTTTTGTATAAATATTTTTTTAAAAATTACGTATTTAAAAGTAATTTTTTTTTACAATATATAAACAACATTTATTTGATTAAAATTAATTATTTGATAAATTTTTTTAAACATTAACGTTACTACAAACTTACTTCTTGATAAAATCAAATTTATAAAATTAAATTAATACAAAATTTAATTTAAACACATACTCAAGAAAACCTTATATTATAATTGAGTGAAATGAGCCCTTGAAATCTTCAAGTCTTTTACTGCTAGCCAATCTAGGGTCTGCTTGATATGTATTTTAGAATGAAAAGGAAATATAAGAGAGTTAAGAATTGCCTCATTTCTTGTTTGGTATCACTTTAATAATGAAAAAAAAAAAGTTGGATGATTACATTTTTTTTGTGAGACCCATGTTTCTTTTTTTTTTTTTTTGTTTGTCCCTTCGTTAACGGATTGGGAAGGGAAATAACATGTTCTAACCTTTTCATTTTAAGTAAGTCTCACATAATGTTAACTTTTTTTTTATTTTTTATTTGTCTTTTTTATTATTTATTACTTGAGTTTGTGTATAATGATAAGATTATTATATTGTAAAAGGATAATAAAATAATTTAACATTTATATATATATATAGATATATATATGAAAGGAAAAAAAAAAACATATCTTCTTTTTCATTAAATAATATCTAACAAAGTGAATAATAACTCTTTTACTTTTTTTTTCTTGTTATATTTTTTTTTCTTTTTCATTCTCTTCATAATATCAAACAAATCCCTAGAATTTCCTCAGCGGGCTCCGTTAATATTAAACTTAACCCAACTCCAAAGCTGATGGGTCCAGAAATAAGAACTTCCTCTTGAATTGGGCATTTATGCACCATCCCTTAATATATTATATTTGAAAATAATTTATCGTCAAAATATTTTTAATGATTTAGTAATATAATTTAATTATAGCATAAAATATTTTTATATAAATATAAATATAAATAAAATATTTTTTAAATTATTTATTAAAACTAAAATAAGAAGATGTAACATTTAAACCTTTATAATAAAGTTAAATGATATTTTTTTCAATTGTAATAAAAATATATATTTTAAAATAATACAGCTGTTTGCTGAAAGAACAAGTTTTCTATAGTATAAACACCGAAAAAAAATACTTATAAAAATTATCCAAAATATGTGCGCAATTTAAATCATTAAAAAAAATTATCGTGCATCAAAATGTTTTCCAAAAATTATCGTGCATGTTACTGGAGAGAAAAGAAGATGATTCCAGAACCTACCTCTTCATTATGGAATTTATTTTCTATTTTTTCCATATAGAACGCAGTTTCAAAATGTCACAACTACCCTTCTGAAATTTGTTGTCCGCCTCTAGAGTTGGTTTAATATAAATAATTAAAGTAAATTGAATAATTACTTATTCGTTCTTTGAATTTGAAATTACAGATTCATGAGGACAAGAGCGTACTTATGAGGCAACAAAAAGGTTAGTTTGGTCAAAGAGGACACACGAGGGTTTTTGAAGGGCTTAAACAATCCTGGATACAAGTACAGCACAATCCCATTCCCATTCCCATCCCATCCCATCCCATCCCTGGCGTTTTTGAGCAACTTAAACGCCTATTGATATTCTTATTCTATTATATAGGGCATGAACCAACCTTCAATTTTCAGAATTCAATTTCACTGAACATTTAATTTATTCATCCCATTGCTGAACCAATGTTGAAGCTCATTTCGTCCTCGTCCATCCCAAGCCGAATCCATCGCCCAAACCCGTCGGTGGTTCCGGCTCTCCGATATGTAACCAAGTCTACGTCGCCGTTTCTCAAAGTGCTGAGTTCTCTCAGTGGGTTAAGCCAGAGGAACCGTAATTTGGGAGGCAGGTTGTTTTTCTGTTCGGATTCCGGTGATGCGGTTGACGCCGAAGTCAAGGTGGCTGAGTCAAAGGCTTCTTCTGCAGCATCTGCTATCGTGCCCACCTATCCCAGACCGGAAGATTATCTCACCGTTAGTTTCCGAGTTTACTCATCTTTGTTTGATTCAAATTAAAATATTACGTTTAAATTCAAATAATGTCTTGTTCATTGAAAAAAGCAAGTGAAAATGTGATATTATAGATACAGATATAGTGCGGCCACCCCAAAAATCGCATCACTTTGATGCGGTGAGGCGATGCCGACGCATCAACGAAGTGATGCGGATATTTAAAAAAATAGCTAAAATTATGCATATAACAACAAATCATCACCAAAATAAATTTCAGTCTTCACAATACATTAAAAACATGAAGTAATCCAAATAGAAAATACTAGAAACATAATAAGTTCACATCCAACCAAATGCAAGTCAAACACATAAAAGATACCACACAAAATAAGACCACAAGTTAATTTATAATGCAAGGTTCACATCCAACCAAATGCAAGTCAAACACATAACAGAAGTGCAACAGCGGCTGATTGTGTTTGTCATATGTTAAGTTTGTTTTTAGGGTTAAGAATTAGTGCACGAGGGGTGATTAGACCAAAATCACCCTTTAGAATAGGTACCTATTGCATAATGGGTGTTTTAAGTGAGGGCATAATGGAAATTTGGCAGAAGATCATGATGCGCCCGCCCGCATCAACCGCATTAGGGCTGCATCATGCAAGGCCATTTGAGGCATTTTTTCAGAATTCCGCCCCGCCTCGCCGCCTAGGTGGCCACATCAGGCGCCTTTAACAACACTGTACAGATATAGTCTATTCTTTGTTTGTGTTATTATCTGTTATATGTAGACAAAACTGCGAATTCATCATTGTTTTTGAATTCAACAGTTATTTCATATGCTTCTGCAATGTGCTCCCCCCCCCCATACATTTAAAATTACTGCTATATTGAAAACTTCCCAGTAAACAGTGTTTACGTTTTAGTATTGCAGCTCAACTTGTTCATCCTCCTTGAAATTATAGTAAATGAAATAAAATGTCAAACTTAATATCGTGGTTGAAGTTTCCCAAGGTGTAACTGTTTGAAGCTGAACTGAGTGAATTGTATCTCATGTAAATTAGCTAGATTTTGTTTTTTTGAATGTTATTTGTCAGGAATGCTGAGCCAAATGGAGTGTTTTCCTTTACCTAAGATGTTAATATCCTTGTAGTTTCTGCTCCCCACTGCTTTGGTATAAGCCTATTGGAACTATCGGCTGTTCTTGGAGGGTGATTTTCCTTCAAATTTTTTTGGTTAACCTGAGACAAGGTTTGGAGAAGATTTAATGTTTGTGTGTAGACTGCAGGAGTTTATTCTGGAATTGTTATCCTACTCCATGTCTAGGCTCTGCTGAGGCATTTCTTGGTATCATTGTGATTCATTATGCTGTTCCTACACCCTGGGAATGAAGCGAGGACAATATCATACAGTTTATCCAGTGTTTTGTTTTTTTTATTTTGTAATAATGTAAAATAAAATCATTGGAGCTCATGAATGGTAACTCTTTTTTTATATTGCTTTATTATCACTTGCCTAGCTTGCGTATATCATAAATATTCTGAATTTTTTGTGTTTTCTCCTTTCCTTTGGAACAGGTTTTGGCATTACCATTGCCACATAGACCACTTTTCCCAGGATTTTACATGCCAATCTACGTTAAGGTATGGTGGGTTGCCAAGAATGATGAGCTAAACTTTTTTCTTTGCCCATTACATGCTTCGGTTTGAACTATATGAGAATTTCAATCTCTGATCAGTGCATGTATCATGTATGTGTCAATGAATTGGTTAAATGTAACTTGAAAGTACCGTTGTCTAATGAATATTTTACTATGCATCCAGGATCCCAAATTGTTGGCAGCTTTACAGGAAAGTCGAGAACGACAAGCCCCTTATGCTGGTGCTTTCCTCCTTAAGGATGAGCCAGAGGCCGATTCTAGTGTAGTATCTGGCTCTGAAACAGAAAAAAATGTATATGATTTAAAAGGAAAAGAGTTATTTGATCGTCTTCATGAAGTTGGTACTCTTGCTCAAGTATGTGATTTTGTATGCTACTTATTAGTTGCTTTATGCCTTCAATGGATAACTTGTACTGCTTCAATAAGTAGCTCACATTTTGTCACTACTCCCTTTTTCAATACCAGATTTCAAGTATCCATGGGGATCAGGTGATCCTGATTGGTCACCGGCGTCTACGGATAACAGAGATGGTTAGTATAGAACATGTGAAAATTACAGAAAGATTGGTGTTTGATTATATCTTTTTGTGTCATCCTCTTCATATTTGTGCTTGAATTTCATTTACAGGGTGTCTAATATTCTGATTTCTGATAATCATTTTTGTTTATATGTGGCTAAACTATTCTGATAATCATTTAACACTTAAAACTTGTGTCTTTTCTAAAGGTTAGTGAGGATCCACTTACTGTAAATGTTGATCATCTCAAGGTATGCCTGTATCTATTGTTTCCTCAGTTTACATTTTAATTTGAGTGAAAGATTTCTTTTGCATTATTATTCTAAGAGCTGCTTTTTTTCTTTCTTTTCTTTTATGGGGTTTTACTTGGTGCTGCAGGATAAGGCTTATAACAAAGATGATGATGTTTTAAAGGCCACATCTTTCGAGGTTATATCAACTCTGAGGGATGTTCTTAAAACAAGTTCACTTTGGAGGGATCATGTTCAGACTTACACTAAGGTTTGGACCTTTGTCTGTATGAGTTTATTGGAAGTGGGGGCCAATGGGGGTTGTCCTTTGTTTGTGTGCCTAGGCTTGTATGCATTGATTTGCTAGAACTCTTGGAATTCTCCCCTTAATTTGTAGCTTGTGAATTTTAAACTACTTGATTAACTGGATCTTTTCTTGTCATTGCAACAAACTCTCTGATGAATTGGCTCTATATTGCTTCTTCCATGCAAACGGTCCTAACATTCTTGCTTTGGTTAAACTGTTTCATTCTATTGTCCCTTTTATGGTTGTCAAACTCTCGAGTTAACTCTTAAAACTCATACGAGTTTACGATCCTAGGACACAAAACGAGTTAAATCGCATGTAAACTCTCTTTTTGTCAAACTCTTACGAGTTCAAGTAAACTCTGACAAAATCGGTAAACACTCAATTTTACTAGCGAGTTTACGAGCCTGGATTTACACATGGTTTTGGCCTCAAAACACACAGTTTTGGTTGATTTTGTTTGGTACTTGGTTGAATTGCCTCTGTTATGCCATATATATTGGGTTTATGAAGCTAATTTTATGTTATTATTATTATTTTTTGTTTTGTTTTGTCAAACTGCAAAATAACGTAAATGTTGGACTAAGTATAATATAATAGTTGGGTCAAGTTTTGAGTTATGTTTTTACTTTATAGTTTTTGTTTGGTTTGTTATTGAGTTGGAATGTAAAATATTACTTATGGATATGCTATTAAATTATGTTTGGGTACTAGGATATGTTTTTAAATAATATTTTTGAAGTATGTAAACTCATAAGAGTTTACAATTCGAGTTTAATAGGGCTCCACAAGTTTACCTAAACTCTCGAGTTTGTCAACCTTGGCCACTCGGCCTGCTCAAATATGGAAAATAGTGAATGTCAATCTTTGTGATAATTTTACTGCCAGTGGAATCGTAGAGGAAGAAGGAAGAAATATAAAAGGATTAATGAGGAACAGAAAATGTTAGGTAAAGGATGGGTAAGTCATTATTATTCTAAGAGCCACATTTTAGATATCTCAATAACAGCGAATCTTAGTCTTATGAAGTTTTAGGTTGTACTTTGGACAAGTTTCTTGTAATTGTCTTAGAATAATTCCTAGAGGGATTTATGGATTCCTGGGGTTTCTTCTACTCAACATATCACCCTCTTCATCTTGCTGCTTTGTTCTTTTGAATATTATATAAGTTAGTGCAAGAACATAATTTTCTCTCAACTTCAAATTCAAGCATTGTGCATGCCTGCACTTCTGGTGTCCTTCAATGAGAAGACATTCTATGAAGTATCATATGGTATTGTGGACCCAAAGGTGTGATATTTTCCATTGGTTGATATTTTCTACGAAGTACAAACTTTTCATGTGTTGAACAAGGGTCAGTCAAATCTATAGCATGTTGGTGATATGGACTTGTTAGTCATCCTTGCAGTATGGCTGAGGTTTTATAATAATTATTAGCCGTTAGCTTTGTTGCCTATGATGCTTCAAGTGTGTTGTTTGATTAATATATTTCCTTCAATTTGGTGTGCTCAATAGTATTAGAAAAGACATAAAATAATTTTGTCCCTAATATGGATTTAAATATTCTCAATGTAAGTTTGATATGAAATTTGAGCTGTTTGTTTTCATTTTGGTCGGAGTAAAAACAACCAATTACTTAATTTAGTGCTAGTTACCTTTTCTTGGGTTGTTAGTGTATTTTTCTGTTGCTAGTTCATTCAGAAGATCCAGAAGCCTCAGTCTTTTCATTACCATATAACAATTATTAGGGTCAGTGTGTTCCTCATATATGTATAAGTAACAATAAGTTTTTCTCATAAATACTGTGAGTTTACTTCTGTTTCTGAAACAATTTTTCTGCATAACAAAATAGCAGGATAGTGAAAGTATGATTCTGTTTAACAACATACAACTACGTACAACTATCTAGATTGTTATTTTTCACAGCAACTAAATGGATCGTGTCTCATTATTTTTCCTACATATTTATCATTTTAACGTAAACATAAATAAGTTTCTCAAAACAATTGTTTATAAGCACCTATCCTGTATTTTTTTTTATTGCTTCAAACATATAAGGCAATGAATGCTGCTGCTGGAAGTATTGAAGTACTTTATATGATGGTTGTTACATGTTGTAATATTGGATCACAGTTCATTACTTTACTTTCACCTTAATATTATGTTATGTTGACTCTCTTTTTCTTACATTGTGCAGCATATAGGTGATTTTACTTATCCAAGGCTTGCTGATTTTGGAGCCGCAATATCTGGGGCAAACAAATTGCAATGCCAACAAGTTCTTGAAGAGCTAGATGTGAGTACATTTGGGTCACTGACACTGAGAAACTCTTACTTGATGCAGTTCAGACTATATTTTCCATTTTTGAACCTGTAATAAGTTTTACTTTGTTGGGCCAGACTTTCTAGGAAATATGATGTTCTTTTTTACTATTTAATTAACATATAATGAAGTGAACATATGGAACACTGAAATTTTTATGTTTGGAGGTGTCATTTGTTGTTTTGTTGAATAGGTTTATAAACGATTAAAACTTACATTGGAGTTAGTAAAGAAAGAGATGGAAATCAGCAAGATTCAGGTAATAATGTCTTTTGCTTGCTTCTTGTTGCACTTAGCTTTTCGTCATATGTTGAAGCTTGTGTGTATTCTTGTCAGGAATCAATTGCGAAAGCAATTGAAGAAAAGATAAGTGGTGAGCAGCGCCGTTACTTGTTAAATGAGCAGCTTAAGGCCATAAAGAAGGTACAAAGCCCTCATCATTTGGTTACAGCAGTCTGCCCCAAATCCTAGACAAGTTTGTATTTCTCTCAGAACAACCAAATTTTCCACATCAGAAAGTTGGTTCATTACAGCTTTGATGTAGCTTCTATTATACAATCCTTTATGTTGGCTTGCCCATGATATACTGTTTGAATTCTTTCTTTCTATATACGGTTAGAGCATACTAATTAGCTTAATTGCAAGAACAGATAAGCTCTTGATTTTAATTAATTAGCTTAGGTTTGCTCTATGCATGATCCCTCTCTGTAGTAGATTACTCCAAATTCTATGTGAAGAACCAGAGCTAACGAATTTATTCATAATAACCAAGCAAGAGATGATTGACTGTTGCACTAATCTCTGAATTCGGCAGTCTGTCTTTTGTAGCCAATTCATTTCCAGTAGCAAGCCAAGCAATGATGTAACTAAATTCTGAGAAAATACTGGTTGAACCATATCTGTTACATTATTGCCTTCATTCTTGGGAAGTCTTGGATTTCAGAGTAATTATGGTGTCCCATCAGAGGATACAATCCTAAATTAATGGCTATATCTTTTCATTAGGCTTTATTATAGCCTGTGGTCTAGGAAGCATAGGTGTCAACCTAGGCCTTTGATCTTGCTGGTGGCATTTTCCTTTATATGTATGATATGCTTTGCTGAAATCTCTACTATGTCGAGTTGGTTTTAAATTTATTTTCCTTGATTTAACATTTTTCCTATTTGCAGGAATTGGGACTGGAGACTGATGACAAAACAGCTCTTACTGGTTGGTTCTGATCTATAATATCTGTTTTTAGTACAAGACGGTAGATTTCTTTTCATAACTCATTTCTTGCCCAAAGAATTGACCATTTCACCTAGTGTAAATGCATGCAGGCAAAAGGTCCTTGTAGGACCTACAACTGTGTGATTGAAATCTTTCTGACTGTCAAATTACTAAAAAATGTTCACCTAAATGGTTATTTTTATCTTGCCCTCCTCTTTATGTTTCTGTCCTAGTATCCTTTAAATCTTTTGATTGTATAGTGAGTGTAGGAATGTTCTTTATATTGTACTTTTTTTGTATTCTGGTTAGTGCCTTCTTGTCTCTTGACCAAATTTGGGTCATATAGCTTCCAGCCTTTAGTTCAAGAAGTAATATGTTGGATGGGGTATACTTTCTAGTGAAATTTGTTGACATCATATCATTAATTTTACTTATTTTATTTCAGGTAAATTCAGGGAAAGGATTGAACCAAAGAGAGAAAAATGCCCGCCTCATGTTTTACAAGTTATAGATGAAGAGCTCACAAAACTACAGCTGTTGGAGGCTAGTTCTAGTGAATTCAGTGTTACCCGTAACTACTTGGACTGGTTGACTGCACTGCCTTGGGGAGAATACAGGTTTGTGTACATGGAACTTGCTTCTTATTACTGTTGGCTAGAGTAATATAAATTTATTATTTCAATGTATACCTCTGTATGTGACACCTCCGTTGCCATTCATGTGGGACTGATGTATTTCATAGTTTGTAAATTTAGGACAGCTACAAAACAGGGTTTTAGGAAAGGCCCTTAGGAGGTGACAACTAATTGCATAAACGTAGTTTTTAGAAGCTTTTGGGTGAACTAAGGGTTTTTTATTTTGTGAATACTACTAACTAGCCTTTATATGTTAAGTACAAACTATTGTGAATCTCATGTATTTCAATCTGTTAATTTCCAAATCCAGTGATGAGAACTTCGATGTTACTCGGGCGCAAAAGATTCTTGATGAAGACCATTATGGATTAACTGATGTGAAGGAAAGGATATTGGAATTCATAGCTGTTGGGAAACTAAGAGGGACTTCACAAGGTAATCAGGGTTCATCTTTGTAATGGATCCCAAAGATTGATCTGGGTGTTTAGTGTTGGCCACATTCTGTATTGCTATATCATCTGGGTGTTTAGTGTCTACCAAATACTATATTGCTATCATTTCTTAAAACTGATGAGATGCTTCCATCAAGTATACTTAAATCACTGTTCACTATATATCTTGATGCACGATGCTATATATAGATCATTTTATGGCAGGACATGTTGGTGTACCTGCTGCGGAGTATGCTATTAATTTTTTTTACTGATCTAAATTTTCTTTGAATAATAAAACTTTAGAAGATTACTAACTTGATCGATGGACTGGGTCAGGCTTTGAAATATGATGGCCCATTATTTTAATTTAATTGAGTCATCTGACTTGCTCAATTGTATGTATTTTGTGCTGTTTCATGTTAAAAAGGTTTTAAGATGTTGGGTGTAGCTTCTATTTTATGCTAATCCATTTATTTAAAGGCCCATGGTGCTGAGCATCTCTGCATGTTCAAAAAGTGTGATGGTTCATGATCTTTCTCATATATGCAGGGAAAATTATCTGTCTTTCTGGTCCACCAGGAGTGGGCAAAACAAGTATTGGCCGTTCAATTGCACGTGCCTTGAACCGTAAGTTCTTCCGATTCTCTGTAGGAGGATTAGCTGATGTGGCTGAAATCAAGGTAGTTAAATTCTTGCTTTTCCCTTGCCAAGACTGAATTATATACCAGTTTTAAAGTAACATGTGGTAGTGTTTTGTATCATTAATATTTTGTCTTACAGGGTCATCGTCGAACCTATATTGGTGCCATGCCAGGGAAGATGGTACAGTGCCTTAAGAATGTGGGAACAGCCAACCCTCTTGTTTTGATTGATGAGATTGACAAAGTAATACACTGCTAGATGGTTCAATTTATTTGCTTGAGTGATTTCGTTTTCTGATTTCCTGTTCTATTCTCCATGAATTTCATTTTTATTAAATTTATCAATGGTTTCTAATCTTCAAAGTCTTCTAAAAAAAGAGATGGTTTTAGGATTCATTTTTGTTTTATTCAATTGGCAGTTGGGCAGAGGACATGCTGGTGATCCAGCAAGTGCATTGTTAGAGCTTCTGGATCCAGAGCAGAATGCTAATTTTCTGGACCATTATCTTGATGTTCCAATTGATCTATCAAAGGTTAGTATTTGATAATCTGGAGCCTGGATAGTGAGGTTATAGAAGAGGAATTTGTGCATGGTTTATTTATTATATGTTCAGTGCCATGCTAAAGGAACTTGTTTATTATATGTTCAGTTCCAGGTTAAAGGGACTTATGTGTCTATAGCTAGTTCTTTGGATAGTGAGACAAGTCTTGAATGATGTATAGTTTTTATTCATTACTCTGAAGGCAAAGTGGGCATATTGTGAATGTTTTAGCTGCGATGACTGATGCACTGGAAATCTCACTGCAGGTTCTCTTTGTTTGTACTGCAAATGTAGTGGAAATGATACCCAATCCTCTATTGGATAGAATGGAGGTTGTTGCTATTGCCGGGTATATTACTGATGAGAAAATGCACATTGCAAGAGATTATCTGGAGAAGACTACACGGGAAGCATGTGGAATAAAGCCTGAACAAGTATTTATCTTTTCTATTCGTTTTGTGGTCCCTTTTTCCTGCAAAGAATGAGATATTGAAAGTCTTACCGTAGAGTTATTGCAAGCATAATGATGCCAACTTTTATTGCATTTTTTTTTAATTAACTGAAAATATTAACTACAAAAACTAACTTGCTTCAGGTGGAAGTGACTGATGCTGCTCTTCTTGCCCTGATAGAAAATTACTGCCGAGAAGCAGGGGTTAGGAACCTCCAAAAGCACATAGAGAAAATTTACCGAAAGGTCTGTATAAGAATTCTTGTTTAGGTCAATATTGTCAAAGCTTTTAGTTACTGTGAAATGAGCTATGGTGTGTATAGTTGAAAAGACAGCCACTCTTGCTCTGTTCTTTTCAATTTGTTGAGAGACTGTGCATTACTTCATCACTATATCTGAATTTAAATTTAATAAATGCTTCAGTTACCCGTGGCCTAAAATGTTCTGTTGTGGCATGGCAGATTGCACTACAACTTGTGAGGCAAGGGGAAACAATTGATGCTACTGTTGCTAGAGTTCAGTCTATTGAACCTAAAAAGGCCAAAGTAGATTTTGATGAATCAGTTCAAAATACAATTCAAAAAGAGAACTCCGAGTTAGTAGACGGTAGTAGTCCTGAACAAATGAGTGAAACCTGTAAAGAAGTTGACAAGGTGCAAACAGATCTACCAGCTGATCAATCTCAATGTCCTGACAATCAATCTACAGATATGGAGGTATTTTAACTCTCTGGGAGCACAATTATAATTTTCTCTTTTATAAAAAGCATCTGTCTGAGACCTACCAAGTGTTAGTGAAAACTTACGAAGTCCTTTTTCTTGTTATTACGTCTATGTTATGGTAGTGCTAATACATACATTTTTGTGTTTACCAGCTCTTTTTTTACCAGTGCACAACTTTGTGGTTTGACATAACAGCTCTCTACTGACCAAAAAGAAAATATGAAGGTTTTCTGTAAAAAGACTTTGATCTGGAACCTGAAATTTTTTCTGTGGTCAACAACCAGTACACAAACTTTGTAGTTTGATATGATGGTTTTTTCCTGTGAAAAGACTCGATCTAAAACCTGAGAAATTTTTTTGTGGTCCAATAGTCACTCATTCAAACATTTGATATCCATGGATCTTAATTTTGGCAGGATGCAAAAGAATGTGAGGAAGATAAGGAGTTTGAAACAAAGACAACCGAAAAAGTCTTGGTTGATAAACCAAATTTAACTGACTATGTTGGCAAGCCCGTCTTCCATGCTGAGCGCATCTATGATCAGACACCTACTGGGGTTGTCATGGGTCTTGCCTGGACTGCAATGGGTGGTTCCACGCTGTATATAGAGACCACTCTTGTTGAGGAAGGGGAGGGAAAAGGAGCACTGCATCTCACTGGTCAATTAGGCGATGTGATGAAAGAAAGTGCTCAGATAGCTCACACAGTTGCCAGAGCAATACTGCTGGAGAAAGATCCAGAAAATCCTTTCTTTGCAAATACGAAGTTACACCTCCATGTTCCTGCAGGGGCTACTCCAAAGGATGGCCCAAGTGCCGGTTGCACGATGACCACTTCACTGTTGTCCCTTGCCATGAAGAAGCCTGTGAAGAAGGATCTAGCAATGACTGGGGAAGTGACACTTACGGGGAAGATTCTTCCCATTGGCGGGGTATGTTGAGAAATGCCATCAATTGCAATATTATTTTTCATATTGTTTGGATGCAGAAACTCCTGGGCATTCTTTTGCTGTCACTGGTTTTCAACTTAAGGAACTTTTTCTTAAAGGTTTTTGTCCTTATTTCACAGAGGGAAAGGTGGATTTTCCACAAGTTGGCCACCTGCTTTCAGTATTTATTCACCAACTAATTACATTAAGAATAAATGAAAAATAAAGTCTTCTAGGAACACTTGCCCAGCCAACGGGTTATTGATCAGAAGTTATCTCTCCTTATTTTGTGCTAGGAACTCTTTTTTGCACGTTTTTTGTATCTAAAACTGTCAGTCATGCAAAACCGTGAAAATTGCAGGTTAAGGAGAAAACCATAGCCGCGAGGAGGAGTGAAGTTAAGACTATCGTATTCCCTTCGGCTAACAGGAGAGATTTTGATGAGCTGGCGCCTAATGTGAAAGAAGGTCTTGATGTACATTTTGTTGATGACTACTTGCAGATCTTTAATTTGGCTTTTGGTGATGAGCAGTATCATAATATGGAGAAGTAAGTCACTCATGCACTGTAGGTTCTTGAGGTGAAACTCGATTCTTTGTTGAGCTGGAGCCCAGCCTGAATTTTGTACTATATTAATTCAGTTCCAACTTCCAATGGTTTTTGGACTTTTTATTCATTTCTTGGGCACAAGGCGAAGCATCATTTTTTGTTCAGACTGATGTATCCAATTGAAATATGTATATTTATATTTATATTTGAGGGAAAAGGTTTTAAAATTTAAATTTATAAATTTTTGGCAGGGCGGGGTGAGTGTTCATACTCAAATGTTCTAATATTTGCGATAATACAAAATTACCTTTAGTCTCATCTTTGCAGATTTACTTTTTGAATCTCCTTTTCATTTAAACACCCAGTGGTAATATTTTCTTCCTATATCCTATGCACCTATCTTCTATACAAATATGTATCGAAGATACTGAGTTGGTGTCTAGGTGGTGTTTGAGTAAATATAGGGACACCAAAATATGGGGTTTTGGATAGGTACAAAAGAAAGTAAAATTTTTTACAGGTAAAAAATATTGATACAGAAGATAATTACAGCTATTGCATCATCGTTATCTGTTTTTTTCCCATCCTGCGTATCTTTTTATCTGTACCTTTTCTTTATGCCCTATCTCATATAAACTCTCAACAAACTTCAACTTCTGGCTTTTATTATTAAATTTATAATTATCTATTAATTGTTTAATGAAAATGAAAATATAAATATGTTTAAAAAATGAATATGCATGTTAATCGGTGAAGAAGCTATTATTTTAAGGGTTTGTTTGTTATAGATTAACAAAAAATTAATTTTAACTTTTAATAATTTAAAAATTATTTTTTAGAGATTTAAAAAAAAAAGAAATTATTTTATGTTTGTTTATAATTATAAAAATTATTTTTTAAATAAAAGTAACTTCTCTTTTCTTTATCGTAAGAAATTTTTTTCAAAAGTTAATGAAAGTAACTTTTCATTTTAATCATAAAATTAAATTTTTTAAACAAATGATTTTTTTAATAAACTTAAACAAATATAATCAAAATTATTAAAAATAATTTTTTCATTTTAAAAAAATAATTTTTTCATCATATAATAAACGGACAAATCTCTACTGTCTTTTTCATTATTGAGAGGTTAAATCTTTTCTTATTCACCATTTCTTCATTTGCTTTCTTTTTCTTCGAACTTGTAATTAACACTGAACTCGTTAGAGCATGCATCTGGATCTAGTGGGTTCGTTTGAAGCAAACAACTGTTGAAGGCAAGAATTTCCATGAGACTTGCTTTGAAAAGCAAAAATTATGAAGGCAACTCCTAAAGCAAAACCCAACCCCTTTTACCCATGTTCTTCATCCCAGCGTCATCACTCTAATGAGGCTTGGTGCATTATGTGCGCTACTGCGCTCTATGGCGTATTAGGCGTGGAATGGAATTCTTCGAGAGAGTTATAGAAAAGTCAAACAAAATCAACGTATTAATATTAAATCAAGAGAAAACTGGTGAAGGTGGCAAGAGTTAATCAAATCATATAACTGGTGAATGATTACGTGATTTGATTCAACACAATTTCCCAACTATCCCACTTCGTTCAAATTACACTGCCACTGTTACTGTATTGTGCTTTCAAGTTCCAACGAAAATGAAAAGAAAGTGACTGCATGACTTTGCCGACGGCTGACGAGTGCTTCTTTTAAGATTTTGTGACGTAGAGGTAGGAAATCTTTGTCCACGCGCACGCGCACGCGCACGCGCATCTTCATCTTACTGATTATTTAATGGTGTGTTATGCTCTCGCTGACAAGACAAAGGGGCGCAACTCAACTGGATAAGAATAAGATCCCAAAACAAGACGTGATGTGGGTCATTCCTACTCATTCCATTTTATTGAGTTATTAAACGTTTGAGTGGGTTGCTGTGATGATCCTGAAAGTGACACTAGTTGATCGCTTGATCTATTATGGATGGAATACAAAAGTGCTTCTAGATTTTTATCAATATATATAGTATAATTGGCTGCCTTCTCTAAATTAATAATAAGCTATGCCTATGCCCAATATAGGTATTCAGTTTTACTAATATATAGTATCTCACTTTTTTAGACTAATAGCAATGTGTTATTTATTATCCTAACTAGATTAAAACTTGGATGTCTTCAAACCATATATGTGTTTGCAGTTGATTTTTGGCTAGTATCTATAAATTATAGTTTTGGATTACAGTGAACTACTAAATGATTTGCGTTTGCCTTGCTGCAAGTAATGATTGTGGACAACGACGGCTAAGGTGTAATGTTTGAATTGAAGACACACAAACCGAATTCGCATTTGAAGGCTTGAAGCTACGAAAAGGCACTAATCCATTAAAACTGAACGAGGCACTAAACAATAAGGACGAACTTCCCCATTGAAGAGTAGAAAGTGGAGACCCATTATGATAGGTCTCACTATCAGGATTTCAATGCATGAACCTTCATTATTAGAGAGTAAAAGACAACCATACATGCACAGTCCAGAGCACGCGCACGCACAGAATAGAATATTAGTATAGAATCCACGTGTGAGATTGTGTTGGTGGATTTCCTGCTGAGAAAACTAGAAAAGCCATCCACGTGTTAGGTGTGTGATCCTATTCTGTAATCTGGAATTGAGAAGCAATAGCAATTTGGGAAACTATAATCCCGTTTAAGAAATAGTATGGTTCCTAAATGAAACAATTAGAGATTACATCCTTTGTGGATCCCGCCATGGTTTCATACGTTTCTTTATATTTTAAAGAGAAACCCGTGTGACTTTTCCATGTAGAAAATCCAATGGCACTCTCTCAAATTGCCATTTTCATATCTAAAAGCACATATTGTGATATCATGCTACTAAGGGAGAAGATAGAGATAGAGAGGAAGGAGTTGGGACCATGTTGAGTCATATAATTTATAGTTCATTTCAAGCCAAAAGATTACATCTCATACTGATGAAATAGTTAGCATCCAAATTTGTGATTACTCTTCTAGAAAGATGAAGATTTGGGCGTGTGGTTGTATATTCGTAAGTTAATATATTCGCGGTGGGCCCGATCGGGTGAGGTGATCGATCCATTGCCATCCCTATCCGTATTGTTTTGAAAATGCATATCATTCTTTTATTAAGCCAGCTTATTTATATTGCTTTCAAACATTTAGAAAAGACTATCTCTTCCTTTTGAAATATCAGCCTTTCTATGAGAAGACACAGAAACTTAAAAACTTGCACAGTTCCTATCGCGCACAGTGTCGGGTACGATGGGAACTACGTTTCTGTATCATCCAATGATATGGATAGTCAAGAAGGGTTCGTCCATGTGACTCAAAATCAGAATGCTTTGTGTTCATCTAATTCTCCACATTTGGAGAATGGCTTTTCGTATTTTTCAGACCTTAATAGAAAAAGGAAACATGCTGCTGCTGATGCACAAACTGCACATAGATGGGTCTGTATTTTTTCTTGTTCTGCTAGTTTGGATTTTTTTCTTTTTTATATCCTTCATACCTCGCACTTCCTTCAATCACATACATTTATTTACCCTGGTTTTTCTTCAAGTTTTCTTCACGTTTTCTTCAGAGACTCGTTTGATGACTATGCATTTTTCTTTTGTCTTTTTTCAGGATATAATGAAAGAGTTTTCCAACCGTCCACCACCCCTCCGATTGGGACTCACACAGACACCTTCTCTGCTGCAATTAACAGAGGAAAAACTGAATGGTTCTCCTGAAACAAGAACACCATACAACCCACCAGACAAGAAGATTGAGAAGTTGAAGGCTGTGCATTTTCCAATATCTTTTCTCAGGATTGGTCCATTCAAGGTAATACAAATAATTTAAATATTGAATATTGAATGCAAATATGTAGAAGATCATTATCGTCGTGATAAAATTATTGACCAAAAATATCATGTGCAGATTATGCGTAAAAATGAAGCACACTTGGTGGCCAAATGTTACTATGCTAAGCGAAAACTGGTGTGGGAGATATTGGACAATTATTTGAAGCACAAGATTGAAATACAATGGCAGAACATTTTGTCCATGCGAGCTATTATTGAGAAAGATAGGCCTGGAATCCTGGAAATTGAGGTATTTTTCATCTCTAAAAGAAAATATATACCTTTGCCCATGTATCACGTCATTGTATGTTTGGAGAGAAGATAAGGAGAAAAAAAAAAGAAAAATATTATATATCCATAATTATTTTGTCATAATTTTTGACAAAATAAGTTAACATTGTTATTAACTATTGGATATGGATGAGTGGTTTTCACTACTTTAACTTATTCGAATGAATTAATATTGTTATTGATTGGATTGATAAGTGGTCCTTACCACTTTGAATTATCTAATAATCATTATTAAATCTTAACAAAATTTAAGTTGTCAAATTTTATTGACTGTGTAACATTACGAAAAAAATAGAATGTCTCAATAAAATATGACATTATTTTTAATGTTCTCGATTTACATTAAATTTTATTTATAAATTTTTTACTTTGAATTTTAATGAACAAACTAACATCTTCTAGAATTCCAAATATATATTTAAATTTTTTATAGTTCAAATTTTCTTATTTTCATTCATTATTTTATTTTTTTCATTGATAATAATGAACTATGTACTCTTAGACAAAAACTTTGATGTTAATAAAATTATTCCCACCCAGCTAGACAAAGTGCCAATGTTCTTTCGCGAGACTGAACCAAAGCCTGGAAAACATACTATGTGGAATTCATCTCAAGATTTCACTACAGGTCATGAAGCTTCCAAATACCGGTATGTATTTGAATTCATTCTTAATTTTCTTCTTATTTTCCTTTTCTATTTTAAATGCAAAATGTTATCACTTGCTCATAAATTGATGTGATTAACTCAACTTTGCATGAAATACTTTTCCACAAACTAGAAATGTATTGAACATAATTGTGATTATATAATATCATTTCTCATTTCATTTTATTTTTTTTTTCTCATTTTAGTTTTTGGTAAATATTTTTACTCAGGAGACACTACCTTCAATTTCCTCCTCGAGTTCTTGACGAACACTATATGAAGCTCTTACAATGCGATAATCGATTGTTGCAATTGAGTCAAAGACCATTTCCTAGTTTGCACTCTCCTTATTTTGATTCATATTTATATCAAGGGGAAAAAAACTTCTCTTTTGGTCATGATCTACATGTACATGGGTCAAAAACCACCTCAGCTAGTGAACAACAACCTATTCTTGCACTACCTGTGGCTTCAACTCAACAATTTCAGTTATTGGGCCATACAATGCCATTGTCTCTAGTTGCCATTAACGGTTCAACTTCGCTAACTCCAGGTAATAATCATTTCCATTCTTTCATAATGTGTGATCATCACAACACTTCAGGCAGGGGTCAAATAAAACATCACGATACTAATTTTCACTTTTATTGTTTCATCCTTTGACCTGATTTAATCATAGGCATTTGCTCATCTTCAAATGATGCAACCATCTATCAAGAGCTTCTAGATCAAAAGCATGCCCTTTGGAGTCAAGGAAGTTATGGTGTTGAAAAAGTTTTGGCAACGGATTCTGTGCCATGTGCAAGCAACGTACAACTAAATGGATCTAGGTCGAATTATGAAAAATTCAGTCACATTGAGAACATGTTACTAACAGACTATTATGTCCCAAAAATTTCTTTCAAGGAAAGACATATCACAAATGTCGAGTCAATGAGTATATTTGCTGGTCCAGCAGTGGAAGCGGTTTGTGCTTACAATACCAACACAAGCACACAAAGTCATTGGCCTAAGACTAGTGTAAACTCATGGAATGCTCTTACTAATGGATCGGGGGAACAATATTATGCAAGTAATGCCAACTTTGAAGCCCATGTTTGGGACCCTTTTGATGATCAAGGTGGATTGTTTGTAGACCCATTACCGAAAATATAAGTTATTTAGTTATTTCTTTCTCTCATTTTAGGTTATGTCGTAGATAACTAATTATATAGCAAGTCGATTTTATTTTAGTGGGGAAGTTTGGATTCATTAGGTTTTTCACTTACATTGTGTTTAGGTCATCATAAGTTAATAATGGAATTCATTGTGTTTGGACATCTGTGTGTTGAGTTCGCTTATAAAGAATGTTTTCTTGATAAGCTAATGATTCGATGATCTCAAGTTTAATTACCTTCATTTTATAAATTTCTAAAGAACTCATTATAAATGAACTCGATCACATCAAGTGCAATGAATTATATTTTGTTTTATATTATAGTATTTGATATATACTCTAAACTTTATAATTTAGTTATAGTTCAATTTGAAAACTTCCGTAATTTACATCAATTAGAAAAACAATTGTTTTACCTAATGAACTCATTTTAATTCTGTATAAATAAATAAAAAAATTAACCAGGTAAAGTTTTAACTAAAGTTTACTTTAATTAAAAATCAATTTTCTTTATATCCTTTATTTTCATGCAGCTATCTGCTTTCTACTTACCCAACCAAGTATAATCTAAATAAATAAAAAGAAGTTTTTTAACAGAATGAATTGATATTATTATTTACTTTTGAATATATTAGTAGTATTCACAACTTTTTCTTATCCAATAATCATCATTGAATCTTGTTACAAAGTTCACAAATCTTACCAAAATTTTGATTGTTAATTTTTTTTAAGCTGTATAGCATTACTAAAATAATGAAGAGAAAGAATGTTTAACTAAAATATGACATTATTTTTAATTTTTTTCCATCGATCTTGTTTTACATTAAAATTTTATTTATAAATTTTTTACTCTGTATTTTAAGGAATAACAAACTAACTTCGAGAATTCCAAATATATTTATTAATTTTTCAATTCAAAGGACGACCCTAGTGCTGGTTGCACAATGACCACTTCACTGTTATCCCTTGCCAAGAAGAAGCCTGTGATGAAGGATCTAGCAATGACTGGGGAAGTGACACTTACGAGGAAGATTCATTGGCGGGGTAGGTTGATAAATGCCATCAATTGCAATATTATTTTTCATATTGTTTGGATGCAGAAACTCCTGGGCATTTTTTTGCTGTCACTGGTTTTCAACTTAAGGAACTTTTTCTTAAAGGTTTTTGTCTTCATTTCACAGAGGGAAAGGTGGATTTTCCACAAGTTGGCCACCTGCTTTCAGTATTCATTCACCAACTAATTACATTAAGAATAAATGAAAAATGAGGTCTTCTAAGAACGCTTGCCCAGCCAACGGGTTATTGATCGAAGCCATCTCTTTCCATATTTTGTGCTAGGAACACTTTTTTGCACGTTTTCTGTATCTAAAACTGTCAGTCATGCAAAGCTGTGAAAGTCTCAGGTAAAGGAGAAAACCATATCCGCGAGGAGGAGTGAAGTTAAGACTATTGTATTCCCTTCGGTTAACAGGAGAGATTTTGATCAGCTGGCGCCTTATGTGAAAGAAGGTCTTGATGTACATTTTGTTGATGACTACTTGCAGATCTTTAATTTGGCTTTTGGTGATGAGTAGTCTCATAATATGAAGAAGTAAGTCACTCATGCATTTTAGGTTCTTGAAATGAAACTCGATTCTTTGTTGAGCTGGGAACCCAGCCTGAGTTTCGTACTATATTAATTCCGTACCAATGGTTTTTGGAGTTTTTATTCATCTCTTGGGCACAAGGCGAAGCATCATTTTTTGTTTAGACTGATGTATCCAATTGTAATAATATGTGTATTTATATTTATTTCTTACGGAATTGGTTTTTAAATTTAAATTTTTAAATTTTTGGCGGGGCGGGGGGAGTGTTCATACTCAGGAGAATGTTCTAATATTTGCGATAACACAAAATTACCTTCAGTCTCATCTTTGCAGAGTTATCTTTCGAATCTCCTTTTCATTTAATCATCCCGTGGTAATATTTTCTTCCCCAATCCTATGTATCTATCTTCTATGCAAATATGTATAGAAGATATTGAGTTGGTGTCTTGGCTGTGTTTATGAGTAAATCTAGTGAAACCAAGATATAGGATTTTGGATAGGTACAAAAGAAAGTTATTTTTTTAACAGAAAAAAATATTTATACAGAAGATATATTACAGTTATTGCATCTTCTATCTATTTTTCCCCTCATGCGTATCCTTTTATATGTTATTACCCTTTCTTTGTGCCCTATCTCATATCAACAAACTTCAACTTTTGGATTTTGTTATTAAATTTATAATTATCTATTAATTGTTTAATGAAAATGATTTAATTTTAATTTACTATCAGTGTAAAAAAAATTAACACTATTATCCAATCATGTACTGACACATCATTAAAAGGGTTAGACGTTCTAAGTAGTTGTTGAAATAGTTAATTTTTTTTAATAATATGACAAAACATGATTGAATGACAATATACAATAGATCAAAATTAAACTCTAACAAAAATATATTTAAAAAATGAATATGCATATTATTGGGTGAAAATGCTACTGCTTTATATCTCTCGTGTCTTTTTCATTATTGAAAGTTTAAGCTTCTGTTTGATAAGTCTAATCCGCTAGCTTAAAACAAATTTAACTAACGAATAGTAAATTTTAAAAAATAGAACTGTTTGGTAATCAATAACTTATAGTGTTTTTTAGTACCTTATTGCTTTTTTCAGACGCTACTTGAAGTAGCGTTTGAATTTATAACTTATAACGTATTATTTTTTATCTCGCTTTTACCTTCATTATTTTAAATAAATTCCTCATTTATCCTCTATTAAATAAAATAAAAAAATTATATACATTTATATTGTTACGTATATTTTTATAAAGCAAGAAAATTTAAATTAAAAGAAAATTTAAAATAATATTTTTAACCAATAAAAAATATTTTGATGATAATAAATAAATTAGATTATTAAAATATAAATTTCAAAATTTTAACTTTTAAATATCTTAATAATTAGTTTAATTAACATAAATTTATTTTATAAATAAATAATAATTTTTTTGTCATATATAACATTAATGAAAGATATTTAAGCATTAATTAAAAATATTCTTTTATGTCATTTTATATTTATCAATTAATTTAATCATTAATTTTACCAAATACTTCAAATTCAATTTGTTAGCTTATTCGCTATCAGTTATCCACTATAAACTCATCTGCTATCAGCTAACTTATCTGCTATCCGCTATAAATTCATCCACTATCAGCTAACTTATCTATTATCCACAACTTTTTATCAAAAGAGGGTAAGTCTTTTCTTATTCACCATTTCTTCATTCGCTTTCTTTTCCTTTAAACTTGGAATGAACACTGAACTCGTTAGAGCGTGCATCTGGATCTAGTGGGTTCGTTTGAAGCAAACAACTGTTGAACTGTTAAGGCAAGAAGCTCCATGAGACTTGCTTTGAAAAGCTAAAATTATGAAGGCAACTCCTAGTAAAATTTAAAGTACCATTGTCGTTAAACACATCAAAATAGCTAATATGGCTGGAGGAATACAAATAAATGCTTCCAATCAAGTTTTAAAATTCTAAAATCAAATAGAAAAGTATCTCCTTAAATTGAAGGTTTATTGAGGATTTAGTAAACTGGTATAAAGGCTTACAAATATATCTTTGCTTAAATGGAACCAACAAACTGCCAGCAATTGAAGCTAGTTCTTTGGCCCAATATTCTTCAGGGCACAAATCTGTTCCTCATCCATGGCAGACATGACGGAAACAAGAAGGTCCTTGCAGTTTGTATGCCATTCTACTTTATGTACTTCTAAATTGGCGGAATCCTCGTGCCACCATCATATTCATGGCATTCTGCTTCATCACCGTATCATTCTAGTCATCCAAATCACCGTCACTGTTTTGCGTTTTTCAAGGTTTCTTTGGCAGATAAGTTAAAATTAAAAACAAAAAAATATCAAGAACGAATGGAGCTTCCATATGAAGAATCGGTCGTATGGATACCCGAAAATCTATTACCCAAAAAAATATCAAGAACGAATGGAGCTTCCATATGAAGAATCGGTCGTATGGATACCCGAAAATCTATTACATTTTGAACGACCTGATCCAAAATCATTTTCTGATCCCAAAAAAAATTATCCATCGGGCCATAGTGGGCCGGACTGCGTATTGCTTTGAAAAACTCATATCATTCTGTTATTGGACCAGCTTATTTATATTGCTTTCAAACACTTGTCTCTTCCTTTTGAAATATTAGCCTTTCTATGAGAAGACACAGAAACTTAAAAACCTGCACAGTTCCTATGGCGCACAGTGTCGGGTACGATGGGAACTACGTTCCTGTATCATCCAATGATATGGATAGTCAAGAAGGGTTCGTCCATGTGACTCAAAATCAGAATGCTTTGTGTTCATCTAATTCTCCACACTTGGAGAATGGCTTTTCGTATTTTTCAGACCTTAATAGAAAAAGGAAACATGCTGCTGCTGATGCACAAACTGCATATAGATGGGTCTGTATTTTTTCTTGTTCTCCTAGTTTGGATTTTTCTCTTTTTTATATCCTTCATACCTCGCACTTCCTTCAATCACATACATTTATTTTCCCTGTTTTTTCTTCAAGTTTTCTTCAGAGACTCGTTTGATGACTATGCATTTTTCTTTTGTCTTTTTCCAGGATATAATAAAAGAGTTTTCCAACCGTCCACCACCCCTCCGATTGGGACTCACACAGACACCCTCTCTGCTGCAATTAACAGAGGAAAAACTGAATGGTTCTCCTGAAACAAGAACACCATACAACCCACCAGACAAGAAGATTGAGAAGTTGAAGGCTGTGCATTTTCCAATATCTTTTCTCAGGATTGGTCCATTCAAGGTAATACAAATAATTTAAATATTGAATATTGAATGCAAATATGTAGAAGATCATTATCGTCGTGATAAAATTATTGACCAAAAATATCATGTGCAGATTATGCGTAAAAATGAAGCACACTTGGTGGCCAAGTGTTACTATGCTAAGCGAAAACTGGTGTGGGAGATATTGGACAATTATTTGAAGTACAAGATTGAAATACAATGGCAGAACATTTTGTCCATGCGAGCTATTATTGAGAAAGATAGGCCTGGAATCCTAGAAATTGAGGTATTTTTCATCTCTAAAAAAAATATATACCTTTGCCCATGTATCACGTACGTTGTATGTTTGGAGAGAAGATAAGTAGAAAAAAATTGGAAAATATTATCTATCCATAATTATTTTGTCATAATTTTTTATGAAATAAGTTGACAATATTATTAACTATTAGATATGGATGAGTGGTTTTCACCACTTTAACTTATCCGAATGAGTTGATATTATTATTAATTTTTAGATTAATGAGTGGTCCTCACCACTTTGAATTATCCAATAACCACTATTAAATCTTAACAAAATTTAGGTTGTCAAATTTTTTTGGCTGTGTAACATTACTACAAAAAAAAGAATGTCTAAGTAAAATATGACATTATTCTTTTTAATTCTTCTTAATGATCTCGATTTACATTAAATTTTATTTATAAATTTTTTACTCTGAATTTTAATAAATAACAAACTAACATCTTCTAGAATTCCAAATATATATTTAAATTTTTTATAGTTCAAATTTTATCTAAATATTATTATTAAAAATAATGTTAATATAATAGTTTATTAATAAATAATAAATTTAGAATATATATTATATTTAATTATTGTAAAAAGTTAAATTAAATCATTAATTTATGTTTCTTATTTTCATTCATTATGTTTTTTTTTTCATTGATAATAATGAACCATGTACTCTTAGACATACTCTTTAAGTTAGAACTTTGATGTTAATAAAATTATTTTCCCCCATAGCTAGACCAAGTGCCAATGTTCTTTCGTGAGACTGAACTAAAGCCTGGAAAACATACTATGTGGAATTCATCTCAAGATTTCACTGCAGGTCATGAAGCTTCCAAATACCGGTATGTATTTGAATTCATTCTAAATTTTCTTCTTATATTCCTTTCCTATTTTAAATGCAAAATGTTATCACTTGCTCATAAATTGATGTGATTAACTCAACTTTGCATGAAATACTTTTCCACAAACTAGAAATGTATTGAACATAATTGTGATTATATAATATCATTTATCATTTCATTCTATTTTTTTTTCTCATTTTAGTTTTTGGTAAATATTTTTACTCAGGAGGCACTACCTTCAATTTCCTCCCGGAGTTCTTGACGAACACTATATGAAGCTCTTACAATGCGATAATCGACTGTTGCAATTGAGTCAAAGACCATTTCCTAGTTTGCACTCTCCTTATTTTGATTCATATTTATATCAAGGGGAAACAAACTTCTCTTTTGGTCATGATCTACATGTACATGAGTCAAAAACCACCTCAGCTAGTGAACAACAACCTATTCTTGCACCACCTGTGGTTTCAACTCAACAATTTCAGCCATTGGGTCATACAATGCCATTGTCTCTAGTTGCCATTAACGGTTCAACTTCGCTAACTCCAGGTAATAATAATTTCCATTCTTTCATAATGTGTGCTCATCACAACACTTCAGGCAAGTGTAAAATAAAACATCATGATACTGATTTTCACTTTTATTGTTTCATCCTTTGACCTGATTTAATCATAGGCATTTGCTCTCCTTTAAATGAGGCAATCGTCTATCAAGAGCTTCTAGATCAAAAGCATGCTCTTTGGAGTCAAGGAAGTTATGGTGTTGAAAAATTTTTGGCAACAAATTCTATGCCATGTGCAAGCAGCGTGCAACTAAATGGACCTGAGTCTAATTATGAACAATTCAGTCACATTGAGAACATGTTGCTAACAGACTACTATGTCCCAGAAATCGCATTCAAGGAAAGACATATGACGAACATCGAGTCAATAAGTACATTTGCTGGTCCATCAGTGGAGGCGATTCCTGCTTATAATACCAACACAAGCACACAAATTGATTGGCCTAAGACCAGTGTAAACTCATGGAATGCACTTACTAATGGATTGGGGGAACAATGTTATGCAAGTAATGTCAACTTTGAAGCCATGCATGGGGACCTTTTTTATGATCAAGGTGGATTGTTGGTAGACCCATTGGGGAAACCATAAGTTCTTTAATTAGCTCCTTCTTCATTTTAGGTTATGAGATAGATCACTAATTTTATAGCAAGTCGATTTTATTTTTGTGGAGAAGTTCAGATTCATTAGATATTTCACTTGCACTTTGTTTAGGTCATAAGTTAATTATGGAATTCATTTTGTGTTTGGATAGTTGTGTGTTGAATTCACTTATAAATAATGTTTTCTTGATTTGCCAATGATTCAATGATCTCAAATCTAATTACCTTCATTTTATAAATTTCTAAAGAACTAATTATAAATGAACTCCATCACATCAAGTGCAATGAATTATATTTTGTTTTATATTTGTATTTGATATATACTTCAAACTTTATAATTTATTTATAGTTCAATTTGAAAACTTCTTTAATTTACATCAATTAGAAAAACACTTTTTTTCCTAATGAACTCATTTTACTTTAGTTGAACATCAATTTTCATTATGTCCTTTATTTTCCAGCTATCCACTTTCTACTTACTCAACGAAGTATAATCTACATAAATAAAGACAAAATTGTTATCGATAATGTAATAATCAATAAATAAAACAAAATTATCAATGATAATGTAATAATCAATAAGTACAATTTCACAACAATGCAGTTAAAAAAAAGACGCATAATCGACCCATCCATGCCAAACAGAACAAGTAGCGCCCATTGTCCTTTCATAATTGAAAGTTTTTTCATACTGACGCACTCTAACCTCAATTGAGTTTCTGAAAATGGGCAAAGATTTTTCAAAAGAAAAATAGGATTGATTGGTAGCCCGAAAGCTACAAACCTGGATTGGTACAGGATACACTAGGTAGCCCCATTCAAAGAAAAATATAACACGCACGATTTACAATTTTGAAGAATTTTGCAAGCTGGAAACAGTTTTACCCTGAGGAATTTAATTGCTTTGGGGTAAGTGGATTATGTGGTATATGACATGTCAACCGAAGGGCTTCAACAACCTTTAGCACAAACCATGATATTCAAATTATAATCTTCATATCTCCAGTATCAACCTTCACAAGTTCAAAGCTGAAAACTGGGTGAATCAATAACAGACTTTGGTGAAGTTTCATATGGTAAATCAATTTCATTAATTATAGTATTTGCATACTACATAAAACTTCGGTGGCAAGATTCTTCTAAACTCCAGTTAAGTCCTACTAGTGTTAATAATATATTTACCAGATGTGATCACGTCCGTTACAAAAAGGGTGTTGACATCATAAGTCAAGTCTTTGAAATTGATAGAGGCGATTTGCTAGAACCTTCCAATATTGCTGCAGGATCAGAAGACCTGGTCGCAGTTTCATCTGCTCCTTCCAAATTTATTTCACTGAAGCTTCTTTTCTTTGATGGAGTACTTGAAATTGCATTTTCATTTTCTTTCTGCTTTCCTTTACCTTTTTCTTTTCTGCTGTCAGCCTCCTTATCAGGTTGTGGTTCACCATTTGGAAGTGGAAATAAAGGAGGCTCCTGACCACTCAATCGACAAAACACTCTTTCAACCGTTTCACTTATCTCCCTTCCCAGGCCAGTATTGTCTAAAATTAAATCCCAAACTGATTTTGAGGCTTTCTCAAGTACGGAAGCTCTGCATGAAATGAACATGGATCTAAGAAAAGGGTATAGCCAGCCAACCAGAGATATGTATGTGTTTCAACAAAAACTAACTACTGTGATAAGCATGAAAATCTAATCTAATCAGGAATAATGACCATCTAACCATTCGTCCAAGACCTACATAAAGGCAGCTGGACAGAAACACAAGGAAATAGGCAGTTAGGATACAAAAAGGTGAAAAAGGTACAATAGAAGAACTTTACGTGGTGCACTTCTATTTATTCTAATTTCATGCCAGAAGGTGCATGTAAGCCACAAAAATTAATGCGTACTACCAAGTAGCTGTGTTTTGACCAGGGAGGCCTACTTATAGAGTATTTATATATCCAAACACATAACTTCCACTTTCCAGACATGCAAAACCATTGTGGCGCAGGACAAAGAGGGTTAGTTAAAATGAGAAAAGATACTTGCACAAACTTTTGCGAGGTATGTGCACAATCTGCACCATTCAAAATTTTTTACAATGAGACCAGGGTGTTATCCAAGCTTGCATGGGAGTATGTGAATGAAAGTTTGTGCAATGAATTATAATTATATGTAGCATGGGTACAGTTCATGCTACTGTGGTAAATCTACTGTAGCAGCTTCATTTTATATATTAATATTACTTAGGTACTTTAGTTTCTTTTGGTTCAATTTACCTTAGATGTTTAGGATTAGACATATTCTAAGCGCTAGGATTTGTCTTTACTTAAGAGTTTCTATTCAGACTATTCTATATAACGGGGTTTAATGGCTGTAACAGGACATCAATCAGTTTTTCCTTAATAACAGAAGGTTTCTTTTATTTTCCTTAGTTGTTAACCAGGAGACCAGCCCTCTTTTGGCAGGGTTCAGAACTTCAGATCTGTTTTGCACCTATTTTTCTATCCCAATATCTCAAGTGCAAAAGTATACCCCTAGACCTTTTTATGCTACATCAATTTGGTGATCAGAGCCAAATTTGATCCATGTCAGTTATGGCAGCAATGTTGGTGCAAGTGCAACTTATGCAAGAGGTGAGAAACCAGCATAGAGATCAAGCCTTGTGGGGAGATTCCAAAAGGTGACCACAATCCTTTAGACTTTCAGGAAGGTGGTTTAGAGGATGAAACGGTTGTAGATTGGAGGTTTGAAACTCTCCTCCAATCTATGATGTCTACCCCAATGATATTCAGGAGGATAGGCAAGCTGAAACCACTGACGAAGAATTTTATTAAAAAAAATAACCACTGACTAAGAAGAAACTATAGGTTTTCAAGTTGGTCCAGCTTTACTTCTCAAAGCTCATAATCAAGACAATTATCCTTAATTGGTCAGTCCAAGATGTTAACTAATCGGTGGAATTTGTTATGTCAGATCAAGAGTGGAAAATTACTGATCTTCCCAAAGATTTATGTGATGGATAATTTCAAAGTGAAGCAATAATTTTGAAGTTTTCAAAGTCTTCCAAAATGTTCCAGAATTGATCACATTGAATTTATGGGGTTTGCTCTCTTGCATTCAATTTATTTTTCAATATTTAATTGTTACAGCAAACTATTTAATGATGCAAGCAGAGTGGATCCTAAAAGTACAAAACTTGGAGAAAAAGTTGGGAGTCGGGAGAGAATTTCAAGATCTTCAAATATTCGAACTATACTTTTATATGGGGCGGGAGAAGATTTCAAGATTAACCCAAGAACTTGAGAACGAGTTTTCTTTTCAAGCAAAGGGGAACTTATGCAAGACAAAGGGGGTTAATTGCAATTATTTGTAGCATGGATTTTGTTCATGCTAGTGTAGCAAAGTAATGAGGCAGATTTACTTTATATATTATTTGTCTTCTAGTTTCTTTTGGCTCAAGTTAGAAAGTTACGATTAAACTTATCCTAATGACAAGGATTTGCTTTCGGTTAGGGTTTCAATTCTATATAAAGGGGTTTAATGGCTGTAACATTATATAGAACACTTTTTCGTTAATGACTGAAGTTTTGGATGTCTTCTGCCCGTCCCTTTCCCGCCCAATATCTTGTGTGCTACATATTTGGCACTGGGGCTTTTACCTTACATCACATTATATCAATTGTATTATACAGCCTATCCTAACTAGTTAGTACTAAAGTAGAATAGAATATAAGGAGGAGTTCTACAGCCACATAGAAATACAACATTTAATCCCCTAATTAAAGGCGTTATTTCTATTAAGAAGTGGAATATTTAAGCAACTCTGTCACTTACTCAAGTTCTTGCCGAAGTGAATCAAAAAGCTCTCTTTTGGTCTGTTTCTCAGCCCCAGGGGTGTTAAGAACCTTACTCTGTTCAGCCATCTTAATGGTAGTACTCTTGAGTTCCTCCTGCAAAAACAAAAATAGCATAAACTTTCACACTGCTCTACTCATACCAAACTTAATTTGGCCAACAATGTCAAAAATTAAAATAAAATTAAAATCCCAGATATGGAAATGAAAAAACTCCTATCTTTCTCGGTGATGATGTGGATTACTGGGAAAATGAGACACATAAAGATCCTATTAGAAAATTTTTAGGGTAATAGCTGGTTTATATGCGAACTCGAATGGTAGAAATTACATTGGCTTTGAGCTGGTTGATGATCTTTAATCTGAGAGCATCAATTGTACCGTCGTTCATCAGGGACTCCAACACATCTTCGGGAGTAATCACCGAGGAAGACGCCATACGTAAAAATGTCGGACCGTAACTGTGGCTGTCTTTCGATTTCGTGAGTAACCGAAGCGAATTGCGATGACAACGTTGGATAAGGAAAAATGTCGGTTTAATCGAAACGCATTAATTGGAGGTCGTATCGATGGGCGCAGGGAAGGGTGAGTGTGAGGATACGAGAACAAAGTGCAACTCTGAAAATTGAAAACCCTAACACGCGACGGAAGAAGACTACAGCGGAGGCAAAGAAATATGGTCAGCTGGCAGCCAGGCCCCACCTCCAAAAATTTCTACTCACAATTAATTGATTACTAGTTTTATTACTCTCTTAGTATATGAGTTTCTTATCGAGATGGTAAAACGGGTTTGACCCGTTGGGTCAACCTACTAACCCGTTCAAAAAAAAAGGGTGAGTTATGTTTTTTAACTCATTTTTTATGTCGGGTTATATAACCCGCCCCGTATAACCCGCGGGTTATGACGAGTCGGGTCAACTCATCGGGTTAATTTTTTTTTTTAAAAAAAGCCAAAATAGTAAAAATAATAAAAATCAGAAAATTCTCTTTTTTTTCTTCGGTTCTTCTTCTTCCCCCAGCCCCACCGCCCCATTTCTTCCCTCATCTTCCATTTTTGTTTTTCCCTTAACGCAGCGTCGCCAGACTCGCCACCCCTCCCACCGGCCACCAGCCACCAGCGATAAGACCCTCCAACGCCGCAGCTCACCCCACATGGGGTCCCAGACCCTCCACAACGCTCCACCGCTCCAACATACCTGGCCCACCGGTCGGCCGACGACTCACGGTCCCGAGATCTAGCAATTGCGTGCGGGCGTGCGGCTCCGCCGTCCACCCCAAGAACGGTTCGTGCGGCTCCAAGGTTCATGATATTATTTTTTGTTTAATATTTTTGCTTATTTTTCCCGACATTTGTTGTTGGTTACATTATCTATTTGTTATTATTTGTGTATAGATTTCTGATTGTGAATGCAAATGCTGACTTGTTGCATTACATTGTAATTTTGGTTTTGCGATGTGGTGTTGTTTGATTTTTGTCCAATTGTAAATGGAATCACGATAATCCTATTGATATGGAAAATTTGGAAGTTGAAGAAGGTTTAATCCATTGAGCCTAACAATCATTCTAACAAAAAGGCTAAATCATTAACATCTGATTGTTGGAATTTTTTTACAAAAGTAGGACCGGCTAAAGATGGAATAGAACGGGCAAGATGCAACGCATGTAAACAAGAGTATAGAGTTGGTGGTAAATTATATGGGACATCATCTTTAAATCACCATATCCCAAAATGTAAACTTATTAAATTTGATGATGTTGGTCAAATGATGATGGACATGCAAGGAAAATTAAGGTCTACAAAGATAGATCAAATGGTATCACGTGAGATGTGTGCTGCTGCCATTATTGAGCATGATTTGCCTTTCTCCTTTCTTGAATATAAGAAGATTAGGAGTTGGATAAAATATTTAAATCGAGATGCAATTCCTATTTCTAGGCAAACTGCTAAGGCTGATGTCTTAAATATTCACATGAAAGAGAAGGAGAATCTTAAACAATTAATGGCTAACATTCCTAATAGGATATGTTTAACTTCTGATTTATAGACGGCTTGCACTCTGCAGAATGTTACATATGTTTGACGCTTCATTATGTTGATGCAAACTGGAAGTTAAATAGTAAAATTCTCAACTTTTGTCACATGCCTCCTCCTCACACCGGATTTGAGTTAGCTACAAAGATATTTGATTTTTTGAAGGATTGGGAAATAGAAAAGAAGATTTTTTCTATTACTTTAGATAATTCATCTGCGAATGACAATATGCAAGAAACTTTGAAAATCGCTTTCTTTGCAAAATTGGTTGTTATGTGATGGTGAGTTTTTTCATGTGCGTTGTTACGCATACATCTTAAATTTGATTGTTCAAGAAGGGTTGAAAGTAGCTACGATGCCTTGCATAAAATCGTAGAGAGTGTCAAGTATGTAAGGGGATCAGAGAGTAGAATGAAAAAATTTGAAGAGTGCATTCAACATGTTGGTGGTATTGACACTAGGATTGGTTTACGTCTAGATGTTCCTACTAGATGGAATTCAACATATTTGATGCTTCAAAGTGCACTCAAATATCAACGGGCATTCACTAGTCTTCAATTAAATGATAGAAATTATAAGTATTGTCCTTCGGTAGATGATTGGAAAAGAGGTGAAAAATTTTGTGAGTTCTTGCTTCCATTTTATGATACCACCAACTTGATTTCTGGCACATCTTATCCTACATCCAACTTATATTTTTTGCAAGTTTGGAAAATTCAATGTAATCTAAAGGAGAATTTAAGCAATGAAGATGATGTTATAAAGGGCATGGCTGAAAGGATGATGATGAAATTTGAGAAATATTAGGATGAGTATAGTATTGTGCTTGCATTTGGAGCCGTTCTTGACCCACGCATGAAGTTTACTTCGTTGGTTATTGTTACTCGTGCATTGATGAATCTACTTGTGATGAAAAGGTAGAACATGTGAGGAGAAAGTTGTACATGCTCTTTGAGAAATATTCAAGCAACAATTCCTCCAACTCTAATGCACCAAGTGCTTCTTATGCTCAATCTTCAATTATGCCCAATGCTAGATTACTAGATGTAGGAGACAAGGCAATCAAGAAAAGAATGTTTGGAGTAAGTTTATATATTTTTTAATTACTAAATTAATATTTCTATTGTGTATTTTTTTTTAAGCTTGATCTTTCTTTCCTTTTCATGTCTTTCACTTGTCAAATATAATAGAAAGTGAAGATGTATGAGAGCCAATGTGTCACTAAGATTGGAAGGTCTCAACTTGATGTTTATTTGGATGAGCCAAATCTTGATTTTGATTATTATGAAGATTTGGATGTGTTACAATGGTGGAAGGACACTAACAACCGCTTTCCTGATCTATCAATAATGGCACGTGATTTGTTAAGTATTCTCATTACTACTGTGGCCTCTGAATCTGCATTTAGTATTGGTGCACGTGTCCTTAATAAATATAGGAGTCGCCTCTTGCCACAAAATGTCCAAGCTTTGATTTGTACTTGCAATTGGTTGCATGGTTTTGTTAGTAATGGTAATGTTTCTAACTTGAATAATGAATATGCTTGTTAAATTAATGTACTATTTTGAATCATTATCATTTGGCATTTGTCAATGTAATTGTTTTCTTTTTTGGATTGTGATTTGTAGATGAAGAAGGTGATGATGCTAATGGTAGACTTGGTGGTGATTCAAATTTGGAGCCATCTACTTCCAAAGGGGCTTCTAATGTTCTTGATGTGGAAGATGATTAGATGTCTTGTGATGAATTTGTGTTATTGTGTTGTTTGTTTTTGGTTTATGGAATTGCTTATGGATTATATATTAGACTTATTTAAATGTTTGTTTATGAAATAGACTTATATGCTTTTCTTTTGTGGATTAAGTACTTAATGCTTATGAAATAGACTTATTTATATTTATTTTGTATTTAATATTTATTAAGTGAATGAATGTTAATAATGTATGGTTTTTTTTAATTTTTTTTAATTTTTAAATAAATTGACCCATTAACCCGCCAACCCACCATAAAACGGGGTGGGTTGACATTTTCAACTCCGTAGGCTAAAACCCGCCAATTCGCCCCGCTTAAGGTTAACTCGGGCGGGCAGTTGACTTCGTTTACCATCTCTAGTTTCTTACAATATATGTGTACATATTTTTTTAATTATTTTCTGTTATTTATTTTAATATCTTTTATAAAAAAAATTAATTAAATTTATGCTAAAAAATAACTTAGTTATTTTACAATTTAATTACTATAGATGAAAAATATAAAATAATTATAAAAATTAATTTATCAGAAACATTTAATATATTTAATATTTAGTAATATGTGAAAGAATAAAATAATAATTATAAAAAAGACAAAATTTGAAATATTTGATTAAATTTAAAAATATTTTTAATTAAACATTTATTAGAATATTTATTTATTATAATAAGTAAATAAATATAATTTTATATTTAATTAAATTAAAAAATATTAATACTTTAAAAATGTGATGATATATAATTTTTATTAACCACACTTATTAATAAGTAAATAAGTAATTGATATTAAAATTAATTTAAAATTTGAAAAGTTAAAGTAATTAAATGTATCACTCAAATAAAATAAAATAAAATATAATTAAAATTTGAATTAGATTTAAAATTTTTTAAATAAATTTTGAATATATGAAAAATAAATATATATATCAAAGAAGTAAAAATTAGAAGGAAAAAAAAATCATATATGAGTGACATGTGATATTAATCTCCATTTGCATAAACTATGTTTTATATAATATATTATATAGATAGATTGTATAACTTATTTATATTATTTCTTATATATTATTAAATTCTTATGATTTTTAAATATGAAACTTCAATTGAATTATATTATTTAATTATGGAAATTAAATTTAAATATAAAATTTAAACATTTTAACGAATGTTAAATTATTGATTATTTACTATTAAAGAAATTCTAGATTCTTTTAATAATCAGTTGGATAATTTTTTAATTAATTTGAAAACAAATATTAAATACTTGTTAAATTTATAATTTTGTTGAATGAGTGCTATGTTGAAGTGACTAAGGGATAAAGATATGCTAGGTCGATTCTTAATTTTATGGTATTGACCTCAAAATTAAATAAATATTTTATTAATATTCAAATATGTAAGAAATGAAATTAAGATTCAAATAGATAATTAAAAATTTACCAATATTGAATATATTTTAGGATAAAATTTTAAATTTACAATTTCAATATATCTAAATATAAACTAATAAAATTTCAACATTCAATTTCAAAATATAAATGAGTAACACATGACATAACATATCTAAATATAAACATGTAAAAAATGAGCAAAATTTTGAAAGAAAAAAATAATATTAATGACATGTAACATTTATCCAAATTATATGAATTATATTTCACATAATAGTATATAGATATATTGATCTAAATTAGCATCAATATTATATTTCAACAAGAAAAACTGCTAAAAAATGTATACAATTTACTTAAATCATAAACGGAAGGATATTATTGTTTGGAGATTTTCTTTTATATATCTAGTATAGACAACTTGTGTAGGGAGAAATAAATAAATAAATAAAAGATAACATATTATTATGATTAATATTCATTAAAAAAATTAATTATGTATAAATTTATGTATCATATAATTACCGAAAATGCTAAATTTTACGAAATAATTTATACGAAACAACACACGAATCAAACGTGACACATTTTCTCATGTAACGACTTTCATAACTGTCATTTTCTCTTATCATGTGTTTTTTTTTTTATCTAACCTAATTGGCCATTAAGTTTGGTACTTTTTTCGTGAAAACAAATTCATTATAAATAACATCACTTATAATTATTTTTCATTTAAAATAATTACATTTACGTGTTAAAAATTTTATTTACTTAACTTACACAACTATAGAATAATTTCTCAATTAATTGATGAAAAAATATACAATAACTTAATTTTATTAGATAATTATTATTTTAATTTAATTTAATTCAATATCAATATAAACTTTTGTGTTCATTATAGTTAACCTAATGCTCAAATCATCAAAACATGTTACATGAATATTTATATACTATTATATAATTGACTTGGAGGATCTGGGTAACACTACAGGGCAGTGGGACTTGTATGGTTCAGATGCACCTTCACCCTACAACCCTCTTCAGGTTCGTCTCGTCTCTGCATTTGCATCTTCTTCATTTAAGTTTTTAACTAGAAAATGAAAGAAAATTTATTAAAACAAATTAGATAATTGGAAATTCTTTCAGTGAGAAACGAAGTGAAGACCTCCTTGCAGACCAAATTTTTGGTCTGCTTCTGATCCATAATAAGTTAATGAATTTGGTCTGCTTCTGATCCATAATAAGTTAATGAAGGTACTGGCCAGATCCTCATTTGTAAATAAAAAAATATATATTAATGAATGTATTTTAACGTTCTTGCGATAAAAAGAAGTTCCCTTGATATTTGTAAGTACATTCACACTGTTACAACACAGGGCATTGTGACAAGCAAAGGAAATAAAATAGACTTAAAAGGCTGGTTAGTATCACCTTTCAAACAACAAAATGAATAGGAAGCAGGAACAGCCAATGATGGTAAAACATAGTTGATGCAATTATGATAAATGTCATATATCATTAATATATGTTTTTTTTACCCCTTCAAATTCTTTATCCTTTGATTTAGGCTTATGTGTCATGAAATTCAAATTTCAATTATTTATTTCAATATCACTTCAAAAATATTGTCATACTTGATTTGATTTTGTTTAAGTGATAAATTATATTCTATCTCTTTGATAAGTAATAAAATATTAAAATATATGTCTTTAAATTTTCTTTTTATACTAAAATTTCAGTCATACTAGATAATCAATTTGGTTTTATTTACATAATAATTTATCTTATATATTTAATAAATAATAAAATTGAATTTTGAATATTAATTTTATCTTAAAATTTTAATCATAACTAATTAGTCATTAATATAATTTATTAAATGATATTTTATCATTTATTCATTTTTTTCAATTTACTTTTGATTATTATATCTCAGTCTTTATATTATGATTTTATTTATATTTTCCATTTGTCAGTTCTGATTCATTTTTTTGTTTGTCTTAGTTTCGACGTCTCTATGCATTCTTTCATAGCATTATTAGATTTTTTTTAATAGGACTTCACTCCCTATTTTCTTACACAATTTCTTAATTTTAAAATAGATTATTTAGATTTTTTATAAAACATAATATGTATAAAATATCTCTTGGAATCCTAATTTTAAGGTAAATTTTCAATTATCTATTTAAATATTAATTTTATCTCGTATGTCTTTAAATATTAATAAAATATCTATTTAATTTTATCTCTTATGTTTTACATTAAGATATCTATTTGGTGCAAATTGTTTAAATAAATAATTTTTTAAACTTGAAATATATAGGCATCACTTTTGAATATTTATTTAATACTATTATGTAAAACACAATTTATATAAGTAGAGTCAATGCTATGTGTCATTCATACATGAGTTTTTTCACTCTTTTGATATAACTTTTATATTCTACGTATTTAAAATCTATTTAAAAATTAAATCCAATTCAAAATTTAATTATATTTGATCTAAGTGATAAATTTAAATACTCTAACTTTTCAGTTTTAAAATAATATAAATACTAATTACTTATTAATAAGTGAGATTAATAAAGCTCATATATCATAACATATTCAAACCTTTATATTTTTAAAATTAATTAAATATAAGTTATATTTATTTACCTATTATAATAAACAAATATTATAATAAACATTTAATTTTAATTTTTTATCTTTAATCAAATATTTCAATTTTTATATTTTTGTAGCTATTATTTTATTTTTTAACATTTAGACATATTAAATGTTTCATGATATATTTAATTTGTATGAGTTTTTTCTTTATTTTTCCTTTGATATAATTAAATTAAAAAGTGATTAAGCCATTATTTTAACATAAATTTAATTAATAAATTATTATAAAATATCAAAATAAACAACACATTATAATTCAAAAAATGTGTATATATCAAATATAAAAAATTCGTGTATTGTGCAGGTAATAAAACTAGTTATATATGTATATATGATTCTTTTACATTTTTTTATTTATCACCAGTAAGTTTTAAAAAATTTATTTTTCCTTATATTCTTTAATTAGTCAATTAGATATTAAATTAAATTAAATTAAACTGTTATCATTCATCTATAATTAGTCAATTTCAACTACTGGGTGACTATCACGTATGCGTGGCTCCCATCGTTCAATTAGATATTCCAATAAAATACAACTAACCCTGTATTTCTTTGCACTCAAGTTTCCCACATCCAACAAAATTTCAAATGATTATGCATCAATTTTACTCCTTTGTATTGGGGTTAGTATTTTTTTCTTGCAACATTTCAAGTTGGCAATGTTGGAATGTGCACCTAAACATTACGTATTTATTGAAAATATTCTAAAAAAAATATTTTTATACTAAATAAAACACTCAAAATATCATAAAATAATTTTAATTAATGTACCTGATTTGTTTTTAATGTTTAGGCTGCCGACCCCTTATGCTTTTTAATTTTGTAGACATTTTTTAGCTTTTGAGTAAACCTGTCGAAATCGGGCCAGGTCGCATATGTATATCAACTAAAAAGGGGCTATTTTAGGCCCAATTCGATATCGAGCCAAGACGGGCCATGTTGATAATTTTGAGATGGCCCAATAACTTTTTAAAAATGTTTTCGGCCATCTCAAATTAAACGAGCTTGGGAAGGATGGATCCCTAACGAAGTGACGAAAATGCCCCTCATGGTTTCCCTTGGGCCAGTCCTCTCCTTCAACCCCAAATCGTGGTCGACCATGGTTCCCAAACCCTTTCTTTCCTCCGCCATAGCCATAGCCATAGCCATAGCCATAGCCATAGCCATGTCAGAGTCAGACCATTCTTCCCGAAATGCCCCCATATCTGCTGAGAATTACCCGGTGCCACTGTCCCCTCAGCTGCCCCCAATCTCGAAGCAAATTGAGCTGAGCAGGGCCATGTCCGCTGCTTCCAAGTCAAGCCTCTTTTCTCTGTCAAGAGGGGACATTTTATTCGAGGACGAGTGGCTCATAGCCGTTAACAAGCCTCAGGGAATTTACTGCGAGAGCGTCCTTTCCTCGCTCCCAACGCTTCTCGCCGCTCAACCCTCCCAATCACACGAAGGTCATAACATAATAATATATTTTTATTTTAGATCTGATATTATTATATCAATCTTTCTAGAGCTGAGTTGAGTTGTTTTCGTTTCAGGAATCAAAATGATCTTGCCTGAGCTTCATCTTTCTAATCGACTTGATCGTGACACTAGTGGCGTTATGGTTATAACCAAGTCCCACAAAGTGGCCTCTAAACTTGTCAAGGCCTTCACTGATCACAAGGTTAACAAAACCTACATTGCCCTCTGCACTGGTCCACCTCCAACCTGGAAACATATCACCCTCAGGTCAGGTCATGGTAGGTCCAAGTTTGGTGCTTGGCGAGTCTATGCTGCCTCAGATGTTGGTCGGGCTCTACCCGGTGGGTCACTAGTCCGATCCATGGAAACTTCCTTTCAAGTGTTATCAATAAATGGAAAAGGGGGGTTCGAGGAGGTCTATGAATTTAGGAACGATGATGAAGGGAATACTACTGTGGTAGTTGAAGAAAAAGCGGTGAAAGAAGACGTTGGGGTGGAGGAGGAAGAGATAGTGGTGAGAGCATATCCTCGGAGTGGAAGAACACATCAGATTCGCTTGCACTGCCAATATCTTGGGATTTCTATAAGAGGGGATGTGAAATATGAGGGTGTCTACGAGTGGAAAGGTACCACTTATCATGCTCATGAACTTCATGCAGAGAGCTTGTCATTTGAGCACCCCGTCACTGGTGTTAAGGTTCTGATACGTTCACCCCTCCCACCATGGGCCAACCAGGCGTTGCAGTTGCACCCTTAAGTTATGGAAATTAGCCTTAATTAATTTATGATATTTGCATTTTCCATGGTGCACTGCACACTATGAAGAGAATGTCTGGCTTTCTATGATCTTTCCAAATCAATTATCGTAAACAATTTGCGTTCTTTGATTGGGTGGCTCAGAAAGAATCCATGTTACAGGAAAAGTAAAGCCGCAGATTCAAGCAGAACCTTTGAGGTGCCATTTCTAGTCGTCTAAAGAAGGCCAGGGTCGTCAAAACCTTATTCAATCCTGTCCGTCATGCATCTAGAACTACTTTACTGGAAATAGTGAAATACGATGTTAGAGTCAAAAACTAACGTAGTCACAGAAGACTTGAGATTTTGATTTTCGGCTTGTTTGGAGGTCAATAGGCGCCTGTGTATTGTAATTTTGAGGTTCTTGCTAAATGATTACCTCAACATTTTGCTATATTTTACAAGTTCTGTTTCTCTAAACAATGTTATTTATATTATTTGACATTATTATGTAGTACCAGGGTTAGTGCCCATTAATGTTGTAATGTTTATATGAAAAAAAAAATGTTAACGTTTACTGGCTGTAACGCAGAGCAGGTAAAAAGAAGTAAGAGAATGCTGTGGTTAAAAAGTTAATTTAGGAGTTTTAAAATGTCCGATACAGTATAATATTATATTACGGATTTAATTTCTATCTATTGTTAGTGTAAAAAAATTTTACATTGTTATTCAAGCATGTGTTATCATTAAAATAGTTAGACTTTCTAAATAATAGTTGTAATAGTCAAACTCTTTTAATGATTTGGCAATACATGATTGGATGACAATGTAAAGAAACTTTACACTGTCATAAAAATCAAACTCTATTATTATTTGCCAGCATTTTCTCCATTCCAAACTTCCAATAACCACATAAAGTTGAACTTTAACGCGCTAGCACATGATCAAAATTCTGTTTTCACAGGTGACTTTACCTCAATGTATGGGACATCCGGAACGAAGTTTCTACCTTCGGCTTTCAACTTGCAGAACAAAGATATAGACCTCTATATTTACTAGATATATAATGGTAAGACAAGCGTTATGGTCACCTCAAGCCTAATGACTTTGCCCACGCTCTTTACTTTTTGACAAGTATCTTATCTTTTTTAGAGGAAAAAAAAGTTCAGAAAAGTGATTCAATTTTGATTTGTCCCTTGGAACTGAGCCATTGTTTCTTAGCACATAAGCTTCCTAGGCAGGTCATAACTAGTAACTTTCACAGTGTCATGCACCTGTTTATTATCTTAGGAATAAGAGCATTATTCTTATGCAGCATCAATTCAAGCAACTAAGCAAGCGATCTTTTATTATTGAAGAGATCGTGCTTTTTTTTAACTTAATTTTCAATATAAATATACATTTGACATTTGAACAACCAATGAACACCCATGGCATGAGACTTTTTTTTTATAAAAATAGTAGTAAGGATAGGTTATTTTAAGGCCACTGGTTAAGGCGCTAATGGCAATGCCTATGATCCCAGGCAAGTATACTTAAATCTATGCACATGAAAAATGCAGTCTTAACCGAGTCGATCAATAGTTGAGTTAACCCGGATTGGCAATTCCATGAAGACTTTAACTTTTGAGTTGACACCTTTTTTTTTTCTTCTTGTTTGCAACAGTTTGAATTGATACTTCTAGAAATAGAAGTTATAATTATATATAACTGTGAAGGTTATTCTCATATTGAAAAAGAAAAGTTGAATTCCTTTATACACGGCCCATTGAAAAACGATAAGAATTGAACTGACAAATCTCCTACCTATTACTCAAAACCAACAGTTTACTAATTCAATCTCGGGAAAAATCTGTCAAGTCTAAATCCGTCATTCAAAGCAACCAGTTTTGTAGATTCTGATGGCCATGCAAGCTCCCCTCATATTTCCCTAGCTTTTGGATAACACACTTTCTGGATTTGTCTCTGAGGCTGTACCTATAAAACTCGGAGTTGTATTCTGCAATATTAACTCAAGAAGTTTACTACATACTTTTCAACTTTGGCATTTGGAAATGGGTGTGTTGAGCGAAGGCCTTACACAAGTTCTGATACCTGTGGCTGCATTAATTGGAATTGGGTTTGCTTTGCTTCAATGGCTTTTGGTCTCAAAGGTCAGGGTCTCAGCTGCTGATCACGATGGTGCAGAGGAAGGACATAAAAGCAGCTTAATAGGAGATGCAGAGTTGGAGGATGGTGTTCAGGGTCTTGAAGTTACCATTAAGTGTGCTGAAATCCAGAATGCCATTTCTGTTGGTGAGCTCTGTCTCCTTCCCTCTTATAAGTTTATGATTGGATTTTGTTTGACGTCGATAAAACCAGAAAACTAAAACTTGATCACTTTTTGATATGTTCCCAGGAGCTACTTCGTTTCTGTTTACCGAGTATAGGTACCTGACTATCTTCATGGGAGTATTTGGTGCTATAATTTTCCTCTTTCTGGGCTCTGTGAAGGGATTTAGTACCAAAAGTGAACCTTGCAGTTACAACAAAGGGAATCTTTGTAAACCAGCACTTGCTAATGCCATCTTTAGCACTGTTGCCTTCTTGCTTGGTGCTGTTACCTCCGTCCTTTCTGGCTTTCTCGGGATGAAGATTGCAACCTATGCCAATGCTAGAACAAATCTCGAAGAGGAAGGGAATAGGAAAGGCTTTTGTTACTGCTTTTCGCTCTGGTGCAGTGATGGGCTTTCTGCTTGCTGCAAATGGCCTGTTGGTGCTATACATCTCCATCAATTTATTCAAACTGTATTATGGAGATGACTGGGAGGGACTTTACGAGTCTATTACTGGCTATGGGCTAGGAGGTTCGTCAATGGCACTCTTCGGAAGAGTTGGAGGAGGCATATACACTAAAGCAGCTGATGTTGGTGCTGACCTCGTGGGAAAAGTTGAACACAATATCCCTGAAGATGATCCACGAAACCCAGCTGTAATTTCTTGTATTCCTTTCTCATTAATCATCTCCATTCATCAGAAAATTCTATTTGTTTTAGAAGTTTTGAAAGCTTTTCATGGTCTATAAGCTATCATTCCAAGCATGTATTTTCACTATCTGCTATTGAATAGTCCTTTTCCACTGAAAAAACTTTCGTCTCTGACGCATAATTTCTGAAAACTAAAGTCACCATTTTGTCCTTTTCAGGTTATTGCAGACAATGTAGGTGACAATGTCGGAGATATTGCTGGGATGGGTTCTGACTTATTTGGGTCTTATGCAGAATCATCCTGTGCAGCCCTATTTGTTGCATCCATATCATCGTTTGGATTGAATCATGACTACACAGCCATGTCATATCCTCTCATCATAAGCTCAATGGGAATTGTGGTTTGCTTGATTACGACTCTTTTTGCAACTGATCTGTTTGAAATAAAAAACGTGAGCGAAATAGAACCATCCTTGAAACGACAGCTTCTTATCTCCACTGTCTTAATGACTGCTGGTATTGCCATAGTCAGCTTCTTTGCTTTGCCATCAGAATTCACCCTCTATAACTTTGGGACCAACAAAGTTGTCAAGAACTGGTATGACTAATTTTCCACTAACAACCTCTTTTCGCCAGCATGTATAGATTGTTTGGTCTTTATAAGATTATATTGTAATTGTATTAATTGTATTAATTACATAAATACAGGCACCTTTTCTTTTGTGTTGCAATTGGCTTATGGGCTGGACTTGTAATTGGTTACGTTACTGAGTACTACACTAGCAATGCTTACAGGTGAGCAGCCTTCTCATGATGGAAATTATACAACTTGCAGAGTTTTTTCTGGTCTCCTGGTCTGTTGCTCGGAATCCCTTTCCTTCAAGTTTCTGATGACTCTAAAAATTCCCTAAAATTTTGACATTATACAAAATTTTCAGAAAGCTGGATCTTGTAAATGGCTTAAATTATCTCATAACCATTAACTTTTAGAGACCTTCATAGATAGTGAAGGACATTCTCTTCGACATAAATTCCTGTCTTATATTAGATACTCAGATGCTAACTAGATTTTCATATTTAATTTGCAAACTGCAGTCCAGTACAGGATGTGGCAGATTCCTGCAGGACTGGAGCTGCAACAAACGTGATCTTTGGGTTGGCACTGGGATATAAATCAGTCATCATACCCATATTTGCTATTGCCGTTGCTATTTATGTAAGCTTCAGCTTTGCCGCCATGTATGGAATTGCTGTTGCAGCACTTGGAATGCTCAGTACCATCGCCACTGGTCTAGCCATTGATGCTTACGGTCCCATTAGTGATAATGCTGGAGGTATTGCAGAAATGGCTGGAATGAGACATGAGATACGAGAAAGAACAGATGCTCTGGATGCTGCTGGAAACACCACTGCCGCTATAGGCAAGGTGACATGTTTTCTGAAATATAGTATTTCAATACCTAGCCGGAAAGAGTAGATAAAAAAATTGTGTATTTTGATTCCCATTATTGATTACCGGGGGCCCTTAACGCAAATTACTGAACTATAAAACTAGTCAATTACCTTAATTCAAAGTCATGTACTGACTTGTATACCAATCTGAATCTGTTGTGCCTTTCTAATAGGGTTTTGCTATTGGATCAGCTGCACTCGTGTCTCTTGCATTGTTTGGTGCTTACGTGAGCAGAGCAGGCATCACAACAGTGGACGTGCTGACCCCGAAAGTTTTTATTGGTTTGATTGTGGGAGCAATGCTTCCGTACTGGTTTTCAGCCATGACAATGAAGAGTGTTGGGAGTGCAGCTCTCAAAATGGTTGAAGAAGTTCGTAGGCAATTCAAATCTATTCCCGGTCTTCTAGAAGGAAGAGCAAAACCAGACTATGCAACTTGTGTAAAGATTTCCACTGACGCCTCACTTAAAGAGATGATCCCACCCGGTGCCTTGGTTTTGCTTACACCACTTGTTGCCGGAACATTCTTTGGAGTAGAAACTCTTGCTGGGGTTCTTGCTGGCTCTCTTGTTTCTGGTGTGCAGGTATATGGTGTTAAATTTGTTCTATTGCAACATTTATGCTATTTTTTAGCCATTAAGTTTTTGCTCTATTCGCATGAGCGTTAAGTATTAATATTCAAATTTGGTAAGATATTTTCATTTCTTCACAGGTGGCAATTTCCGCTTCAAACACTGGTGGCGCATGGGATAACGCCAAGAAATACATAGAGGTAGGAAAAAAATTATATGTTACCTTTCAAATATTGGTTTGAATTTTGATAGTGCTTTATAGATCTACAACTTGCCAATGAAGATTGAGAATTCTACAAGGAACTTGTTGCATTTTGTGTTTTTGGCCCCTCTTTGCGTTTATAATTGACTACTGTGCATTGTTTTGGTGCCTATAGGCTGGTGCTTCCGAGCATGCTGTATCACTGGGTCCAAAGGGGTCAGACGCTCACAAGGCAGCTGTCATAGGCGACACTGTTGGAGACCCTCTCAAAGACACTTCGGGTCCCTCACTCAACATTTTGATCAAGTTGATGGCTGTTGAGTCATTGGTATTTGCACCATTCTTCGCAGCTCATGGAGGCTTAATCTTCAAATTACTCTGATTTGGAGCTGTTCATGCAATTTACTAAACCCGGTTTACATATGTTCAACAGCATCTAGTGGAGCTGTGAGATTGATAGTGCTTGCTTGCGTAATTAATAGTCTAACAGCAAAAAATACATGGTTTGCTGTGACCAATTTTATTTCAATAATCAGCAATAAGAATACATAATGTCTCTTGAGAGTAGGACGGCATTGTTAATTATGAGAATAATAATAAATATTTATGGATTACGCTTGGTTTGTGGGAGTAAAATGAACCAAACCATGGTTAGATCTTTAGAATCTATTCACTTGTGTACTTCAAATGTGGAACACTCTATAATCATAAATAATTGTGACCCACGTAAACAAGGTGGCAGAAACTCTTGTTGTCTGTAGTTTATGAATTATGAGGCCTCAAGTGGCTTCCAATCTAAGCATTCTAAGCAATAATAATAAAAATGAATGCCGGCATCACATCGATGGTTTTACCATTTTCACGATTTTGTGCCTTTTTTCTGTTTGGCTTCTTTGTTTTTTTAAGTGAATAACTAGGGAGTTAGGGGGTGTCATTATTATTATTGGGTGTCTAGTATTCAAACTTTATTTTACACTGACCATTGATTACCCACCACCAACTCTACGTATCATCTTCCCATACCACCCCAAAAAAGAAAAAAAAAATCCTTTCTCCACTACACTAAAATTTCCCCTTTTTCCAATAGCATCTGACCCTCTTTAAACACTTCGGAGCCAAAGGTTCACATTGTCAAAGATCCAAGACCGATTTTTCTTACTGATTTCCTCTAATGTTTGCAAGTTTCTAAAACCGTCTACAGCAATTTACTGGACCTCATCAACTAAAAAAATATTAACAACAACAATTATTTGTTTTATTGTTTATATTAAAAAATAAAACTAAGTTACCGTTACATATTATGAAAATAAAGCAGCGCGTAGCTGAGAAAGTTATGTATGCAGTATGCAATTTACTTTTTTTTTGTTTGGGGGCAATTTGAGAGCCTATTTGTCAATTGCTTGCAAGTTGCAACAGAAGCTTAGCAGCAAATGGGGTTTGGGTTTGACCTAAACTAACAAGCACAGTGTCGTGTCAACGTCCTCCCAAAATCTGAAACCCCAAACTATCATGACTCTGGTGGTAGTATCGTAAATGCGTTAAGGTTTCCGATTACGTGTATTACCCAATACAGTCCCTGTATTTTCCAATGACAGTGCGCCACACGACATCAATGACAATATCTAAATACGTGGCATCCCACCATTAGTTGAAGTCTGCCACCTCGCTCCACCTAAGACTCAGCCACGTCAATTTCTAATTTCACCCACTACACTCGCTAGCCAAGCTGAGCCCCCTATATAAAACACGGAGTTCACACCATCTCCAAGTAGCTCTCTTTTTTTCTCTCTCTCTAACTGTTGCTAGCCAAATCAGCAATGGCGCTTAGGGTGCGACACCCTAATCTTCACTCTCTCATTTTTCTTTCGCTATTGGCGATCGCTTCCGCCAAGGTCTTCTTCGAGGAACGCTTCCATGGTATTCATCCTTCTTTTTCTCTCACTAGATCCTCAGCTTGAATTTTATGTCTTTTTTCATTTTCGACATTTTGAATTTTCCTCGCTGCATTGCTATACGTTCAATTTGGTATATTTTTCAGGATCAAGTTTTTATTTTTTATTTTTTTATGTGTTTCAGCTTTGATCTGATGGCTTCGATTTGTACTTTGAGTAGACATTAAAGTTCGTGTTGAAATGTCATGGTTTGGAGTAGATCTGCGAACCTGTAGTGTAGACCGTTATGCTTCTTATTTTTAATATTTTCTTCTTTTATGAACAACATTTTTGAGTCATGATCGTGCTGATGTGGTTTTGAAAAGAGGTTCTAATGGTTTGAGGAGCATTAGCCCCAACACCCACTCCTCAAAGAAATTGGATAGATAGAGAGAACATGGGTGCCTCTGGGTTTTTTTTGTTTTGCCACACTTTTTGGTTACATTCACTTTTGGATAATTTGATTATTGATTGCAGAGTAGACAGCAGTTACAATCAACTGTAGTTTTTTTTTTTTTTCCATTTTGTAAAAAACCTCTGAAGCTGAAATGTGTCTTGTCTCTGAGAACGTTTGTTACTTTGAAGTGGGTGTGTGGAATAAGTGATAGTTTTTTACTCCACAGTGGGAGTCTCTTGCATGTCTAAGGACATGAATTTACTTCTTAAACATGCTGCTTTTTAGTCTATGCACCTCCAAGAATACTATTCAATATTCATGGTTCATCTGTATCTTTTTATCTTGAATTAGCATTTTCCATTTTTCTTACTCCTATATGCTTATGTGCATTGGGGTGATTCGGTGAATGCTAAAGATGGATGGGAAAACCGATGGGTTAAATCTGATTGGAAGAAAGATGAGAACTTGGCTGGGGAGTGGAACTACACCTCTGGTCAATGGAATGGAGACCCTAATGACAAAGGTAAGCTAAATTACTACGTTGAACAACCACCATTTATTATGCTTGGTAGTGTTTACTTTTGCTTTAAATTTGATATTAAGGTAGGTTCTCTTGAATCTTTGATAACTCCACAGGTATACAAACAAGTGAAGACTACAGATTCTATGCTATTTCTGCTGAGTTCCCTGAATTCAGCAATAAGGATAAGACACTAGTCTTCCAATTTTCTGTCAAGCATGAACAGAAGCTTGACTGTGGTGGTGGTTACATGAAGTTACTTAGCGGGGAAGTTGATCAGAAGAAATTTGGTGGGGATACTCCTTACAGGTAATTGATGAATCCCCTTTTGTTTCGTTGCTCTTTCACTATGGATGCCTTACACATGTTAAAACAGCTTTTTTGGGACATTTGTTGTTCTGTTGCAGTATCATGTTTGGCCCAGATATCTGTGGTTACAGCACCAAGAAAGTACATGCTATTCTGACCTACAATGGGACAAACCACTTGATAAAGAAGGATGTTCCTTGTGAGACTGACCAATTAACTCATGTGTACACATTTATCCTCCGTCCAGATGCAACCTACAACATCCTGATTGATAATGTGGAGAAGCAATCTGGTAGTCTCTACTCTGATTGGGATCTTCTCCCTAAAAAGCAAATCAAGGATCCTGATTCCAAAAAAGTACTTTTCCGCCAACTGATTTACTGTTTTAGTTTAATTGCCAGATTGGTTTTGGGTATTGATAATTTCTAATCATAATACTCTCAGCCAGAAGATTGGGATGACAATGAGTATATTCCTGATCCTGAGGATAAGAAGCCAGAGGTAATACCTTTTTTGAAAAGCCTCTCATGTTGTATGAACTATGAAGTTTGCAAGTGTACTATGTATTATGTACTGACATCCTGTATTTGTAGGGATATGATGACATCCCAAAAGAGATCCCAGATCCTGATGCCAAGAAGGTATTCATCACTTTGTTGTTTCCGTTGCCATATATGTCACATTTTAATGTAGTTACTGATAAGAGTAATTGTGTCTTTAGCCCGAAGACTGGGATGATGAGGAAGATGGTGAGTGGACGCCACCTACCATTGCCAACCCTGAGTACAAGGGCCCATGGAAAGCAAAGGTTTGTGGAAATTATAATCTATGGCATGTGTTTGGGAATGGATTTGCCTGCTAACTTTGTATGCTACATCTCTGCAGAAAATTAAGAACCCCAACTACAAAGGAAAGTGGAAGGCACCACTGATTGACAACCCAGGTTTATTTTCATCCTTATTACACAGTTGTAGTAGTCATATGAGCTCTTTTATGTTATAAGATACATAGCCAATTAAAGTGCAGTTCATCCGTTGAATTAAAAATGGCTGTAACATTTGAAAATTATATTTATCAGATTTCAAGGACGACCCTGACCTCTATGTTTTCCCCAACTTGAAGTATGTGGGCATTGAATTGTGGCAGGTAAACTTTTCCTTATGTTTACTTCGCAACATTTAGTTTATCCTTTTGCAGCCAAACTCTGACAAACAAGCTATTTTATTTGCCAGGTGAAATCTGGTACCTTGTTTGACAATGTCTTGATTACTGATGATCCTGAATATGCTAAGCAACTGGCTGAAGAAACATGGGGCAAGCAGAAGGATGTAAGTTGTTTTTATTCACTTAATCTTTGCCTAAGGTGGTAATTACTGTTGAATGATACGATCTCTTTAATGAAAATATATTATTGCAGGGTGAGAAGTCTGCATTTGATGAGGCCGAGAAGAAGAGAGAAGAGGAGGTACTGTCATTTTTCATTCATGTGGAAATACTTATTCTGAAATTTTGATATTGTATCTATGAAATTGATCTTATGGTAATTTTGCTAATTTTGTTTGGAAGAATATAAACTTTTCTTACACCTCCCATCTTTTGAACTCTTTACCAGGAATCAAAGGATGATCCAGTTGACTCTGATGTAAGTAGAACTACTGATTCATGAAATTTTGTTCCGTAATCAATTACATTGGTTCTAATGAAGCTAATCTGCTTTTTAGGCCGAGGAAGACGAGGAAGATGCTGATGAAGCTGGGAATGACTCTGATGCTGAATCAAAGACAGAAGCTGGCGAAGACGGTGCTGAAACCAAGGAAGAGGATGTACATGTAGGTTTTTCATCCTTTTAATCTCACTTGCATCAAGTTTGACAACTCTACTTAATATCTCTTCTCGCGTTTTGTTTGTAGGATGAGCTCTAAGGAGTTTGCAAAGTGACTACGGAGTGTGGGAAGTTATATTCATGAGTAGGCTCTAAGTGCGCCATAATTTTCCCCCCTTTCTAATTATCTTTTTGAGTTGTAGGATTTTTCTCTTAGATAAGTAAACCGTTCAATACTGCAAGCAAAAACTGTTGAGGCTTTGCTTCAATCCCATTTGACTATTTCAGCTTATTAGAACAGAGGAAAAATGTCTTTTAAATTGATCTCTTTTATGTTTTGGACAATTGAGCTGCCAATTATGCCAAGCTGCCTCATAATCTTATTAATTGCTAAAGGATTTTCTTTTTGTCCCCAATTTGACCATCTTTTGAAAATCTAAAATCAGGAAGAATTTGCTGAAAGGTAGAATACCATCCTAAGCTAGTTGTAATAACTTAGTACTACGATAAATTTTATATATGATATGAAGTAACATGGTGCGAGGGAGCGCTTCCAATGGCTTAAAATAGGAAGTTAATATAAGAAAGCTGGCTTTTATAAATTCATAGATAATCAAATTGTCTATATTTTTGTCATAATGTTTGCCGATCGTTCTACCTCGCTGTTCTGCCAGTTGAAGTCTTTTAGTGAAACAGTACCTTGGGTGGGTGGCAGAATCAACTCAAAATTGAGATTTCTATTGAAATGGACCGATTTTAATCAATAAGATCACTCAGTAGTAAGTTCTAGCATTAACGTTTTATTGATAATCCACTGTTATACATAAAATAACTAGTTGTCCTTATAAAATAATGCTAGATGAACATTTTTCTTCTTCTTAATGTTTAAGGACTTGCATATTGAGTATTACTCATACATAGAATTGTACAAATATGTCAAAAACAATGTCGATGTAATTTTAGGCAGATTTATAAGTAATACCAATAATATAATAAACAATGACTTTTTTATGTGAATAACTCTTGGTATAAAACAATATAATTAATATGAAAATTTATTAATTACGTGAAAATTTATATTAAAAAAATTAAATATAATCTTACACATATCTAAACCTAAATTTAATAATACAAAAAAATTATTAAAATATTCACATATAAATTTAACGGGGTGGGTTGGGTTAGAAGTTATAAGTTTCATTCAAATGTAAAATAAATAATAATAATAACGGTGCTGTGCGGTCATGATAGCTAAAAGTTGTCCATACGTTTCAGTATTCTTTAATTTGTTTGGATAAGGGAGACGGGAAGGAAATAAGTTCAAAATGTTATTAAAGAGAAGAAAGTGCGAGGGGAACTATTCTTCCTTGATCCCTCGCCTCAAAACTCAAAACTCACTTTTATTTCCCTCCTAATGAGAGGGTATAACTAAGTTTAAAATTTATCATTTACTATTTTATCTCATAAATTTAGCTATTTAAAAATTTATAAAGATTATATTAAATTTTTACACTTATGATCCTTTACTTTTATTTTTCTTTAGTTTTCATTAATAATCCAAATACAGAAAAATAACTATTGTTCATTTCATTTTTTATTTTATCCTATCCATTTTCATTCCATTTCACTGGAATTTTCAAAGGTAACCTAAAAGATCATTCTACCGTGACACACACACCAGATTACCGGCCCCTGGTGATTGGTAATGTGCAATTCTCTGTAATATGAAAAGGAAAGAAAAACATTTATTTTCAAAAGATAATGAAATTTTTGTACATAACGCAGTAAAATATTATATAAATTTATTCATTTCATTCTATGTAAATATAATAAAATATAATTCTTATTTTTTAAAAATTTATATATTGTATTACCTATAAATATGACCCAGTCACTAATGTTAATGTTTATTTTTCAAATAATTGTCCTGAATTTTTATTTATTGGCTTTGAATCACTCGATGTTGGTATACTGTTAGCATGTTTGAATTGGAGTTTGAAATCTCTTAAATTATAATTTGGGCAAAAACTTGTCTCTTGTTATTTTTGTCCAAACTATAATTTTGAGGTTCTAAACTCTGCAAATAGTGTGACGAGGTCAGTGGGAACGTTGGTGTCGTTGAAGTTTTTCACTTTTTACTCTATGATTTTCTCAAACCATGATTTTAAGATTCCAAATTCTAATTCAAACATGCACCGCAAATAGTGCAGCGAGGTTGATGGGAACATTGGTGTCGTCGAAGTTTTCCACTTCCTACTCTATGAATTTCTTCTCCTTTTAACATTAACATTTGTTTGAAAACAACATAAATAAAATATTTGTTTACTCTTATTTAAATGAAGAATTAAAACAAATAATATTAAGATGATTTAAGTTTTTTTTTTGGTTTCGCAGGGTGTCTTCATAGGCTACTAACCCTGTGAGATTAATCCCCTTCGAGCATGGTCATGACTAGGAGGCACTTCTAACAATCGCTTACTCTAATAATCGAATTTGTGTTCTCACCTTAAAAGTGCAACTCGCTTATCACTGCATCCAACACTTGTTAATAGATGATTTAAGTTTATGTAAAATAAGTTACTAAAATCTTTTTCATATTTATTTTACTTTCTCTCTTCTTTGAAGAGATTGGTTTAAAGGGATTAGGGTCAAATATCTTCTCTCATTTTTCTTCATTTTTATTACTTCTCTCATATTCTCCTTAACTTCCCAAACAATATAAGATCACTTTCACTTAAAATTTACCCCTATTATATTCATTTTCACCAATAGAAATAGTATAAGTCTGGATAATTGATGCAGAATTATTTTTTAAGTGAAGTGTATTTTAAAATAATTACTTTCAAAAGAATAAGGTTTATTTTTTTTATAAAAAGAAATTTTCAAATTCCTTTCGTATGCATTTTATCATCAAACTTTCGATCAGTACAATTTACCGATAATTTAGTCTAAAATTTTGATATCATTATTATTTAGATCAAATTCTTAAAAGAAAAAAACTAAAGAAGTGTCTGCCGGTGAAAGTGGGAGAATGAGATTCATGAAAATTAACAATGGAAGAGACCAGATTTATGCCAGCGGACAAGGTGGCCCAATCTGGATGGAGTTTATAGTTGTAACAGTACTCGCCGTTGGAGGCAGAGGAGATGACCCAACTTTAATAATCCGAGTTATTGCACTCCAGCATAATAAGTGATTTGATGAGTAGGAAGTTGTAATGGGCAAGAAACTAATTAAGAAATCTGAGGTGAATTACAAGTGAAATTTTATTGCATGTGGTGGAAGTATAATACATTAGCAAATACGGAGATTAGGGTGATAATGTAAGGAAAAAAAAAGGTGATATCATTATTTACCTGAACACAACAAAATTGAAACAAGAGACAATGAAATTGTAATTCTTATGAAAATTTTATGTCAGCAACTTCAGGACTTCCATTATCTTGTCCACTTGCAATGGTTTAGTCAAATGCAAATCCATTCCAGCACTGATAGTCTTACTTACTTCCTCTTCTATTGCATGGGCTGTCAATGCAATAATAGGTATATGTATCTCATATTGTTGTTCCTCTTTCCTAATCAATCGCGTAGCTTCATATCCATTCATTATTGGCATCTAAAAATAAATCAATAAAATCAATTGTAAAGCAAAATAATATATACTGAGAAAAAAAACTCTGACTACAAAAAAAAATGTAGGTTTTTTAGTTACCTCACAGTCCATGAAAATACAGTGATAAAGCTGAGCTTTATCGTGATCACCCAAATGTTTGCATATTCGATCATAGGCCTCTACTCCGTTTTCACATTCTTCAACTTCCGCTCCAAGCTTAACAAGAGTTGCAGTTGTGATCTTTCGCAACAACTTGACATCTTCAACAACCAAAACTTTCTTACCACTCAAGGGTGGTTCTTCTAATATTTGCTGGAGTTCTGGGTTTTGTTGGGATGAAGAGGTACTTTCTGCCTCATGCTCCATGCGTTCCGAATCATTATTTGTGGGCTGTTCAATTTCTTGAACTATTCTGGCTTCCATCGTTAACTTTGGAAAGTTGCATTTCTTTAGTTCAGGTATTAGTCCAAGAACTTGGTATAAACGCGAACCATGAAATGGCTTAGGTATAACATAATCATACGGACAAGCCAGGCTAGTTTCCTCTGATTGGCTACCCAACCAGACAATTTTACACTTCGAGCTATGAATGTCTTTCCTGAAATTAGCCAAAAAGGATTCTAGTTCAGAGGAAACATCGGCACTAGAATCAATCACAACCAGTATGATGCCTAGAGAGCCTTTTGAGTTGCTCTTCTTGTATGGCGATGAGACATTATCAGTTTCATCCTTGGTGCATGAAGTTCCTTCAATATTTGCTCCTGACTCGGAGTTAATTGATTCAGATTTTCTGAAACTCTCAACAGAACTCAGTTGACTTTTTTCTGAGTGACTGAAATATGAAAGATTAAGCTTACTCTTGATTTTTTCAAGATGTGGCATGAGAGTGTTACCCTCCACATTTGACACTTCAATATTCAAGCTCTCTATATACTTTGTCAGAATTTTTCTTCGTTCATCATTTGCTAGGAAAAGCACAACTCGAGATCCACTGTGTTTGGGTGCATGACTACGAAGCAAGGAAAAATGTCGAAATCTATTTGAAGGATGTTCTTCTTCAGTTGGAGCAACCTCTGGTTCACAAATGGGAAGTTTTACACTGAAGTTGAAGCAAGTGCCTTTTTCACCAGGCTCTTTATCTAAAATTCTTATATCTCCACCCATTAGACGCACCTAGAGCACAGATCCAGTCAAATACAGTCAGTCAGTTCAAATATATAAAAATAAAACTTAAATTGATTTTTTATTCTTCGAACATGCAGGTTTAACATGTACAACAGAACTAATTTTAACTTACCAATGATTGAACAATACCAAGTCCTAACCCGGTTCCTTCTTGTCCTGAATCTCTTTGTGTTACCTGAACAAAATTTTCAAAGACAGACTTCTGCAAGTCTTTAGGGATCCCTTTTCCTGTGTCATCCACCTCAATTACAAACTCCCTAAGATTTGGGTCTTGATGAGTTGTTTGGAGGGCATTCAAATCATTTAAGTCTTGCTTATTCTTGCACCATAGCCGTGATAAACACTTCACTACAACATTACTATTAGAAGCGATTATAGCAGTCTCCAAACTAGCTTTCTTGACAGTGGCACGGACTGTAATGTGGCCTTCACGTGTGAATTTCACAGCATTACTGAGCAGATTGCATAAGATTTGTTTTAGCTTTCCTCGATCACCTCTAACAAGACATGATTTGGTAACTGAGTCATCGGAAGGATCAAACACAACATCTACACCCTTTTGTATAGCCACATGATAATACATGTCTACCACATCCTCAAGGAGCTGAGCCAAATTGAATTCTTTTTCTTCTAGTTGCATTTTCCCTGCTTCAATTTTACTTGTATCTAGGAACGAATTTAATATACCTGAACCAAAATTTCCAAGTTAGACAACTTAAAGGCACACACTTAAAAAAGTGTTACCCTCATTTCAAAGTTTTGTTATTGCTCTAATAGGAAAAATTCAATAGGGTCAAATATAGTGTCCGAAGTTTTAGCCAACCTCATTTCCCTTTTGGGACGAACGGTTAGTGAACTTACCATGAAGGTCATCAACTCCAGCTTTGATCTTTGCCAAATTAGATGCCAATTCAGAGTTAGGCCTGGCATCATTGTGACAGCAACCCACCAAAGCGGAGACAGCAACCAATGAAGCACGTACATCATGATTTGCCCTGTTGAAGGCTGTCGTTTTGTTCATACTCTTGCGCTCGGCTTGTTGAGTTGCATCCATTTGTTTAACCAGGGATGCACATAAGATCATTTCTCTTCTTGCTGCTCTAATAATAAAAAATAAGAAGACGCAAATTGAGATTGTTATGAAAAGGAACAAGAGCACAAGGAGCACAAGTGACAGATGGCTTTTTTCATGCACAAAGCTTGGCAGTCCTTTGATTGGATAAGCCAAAACATATACCTGAAAAAAGATAAAAAGAGTCAAAACATTTTCAGTCTAGTTAGACGGTGGCCAAAAACATGCATCCTTTATTATTAGTGAAAAAGCTCGAGAAATATAAATCACTGAAAATTGTTATGTTGCTGAATTTAGCAGCAAGAGACAAGTAACCCAAATATTATTAATGGAAATAGACGTGACAAGAAACTCGTACATTAATTTATTTTGTTTTAAATCCAATTTTAACAGTCAATGTGACAAAGAACCTCCAAAATTATGACGATAATGATGATGATATTCAGCTTGGGCTATATAATCCTTTGAGACAACGCTTTCCTAATCATGCCACTGATAGAGTATCGAGAGAATGACCATATAGGCGTCAGTTGAATAGAAATTTTTCTTAATTTCTTTACCAATAATATTTAGAACAGAACATACCGAGTGTACTCCAACGATGTCCAGAGCAGAGCAAGAAAACATGTACATCTTCCCCCCAACATTACCATAAAAATGTCTTGACTCACTGTCATCAGACTGACAATAGAATTTGCCAACATCACCCATAAAGCCTCCATTTGGATTCACCATTTGCACTGAAACGGTGTAATTTTTTACCAGTATATTTGTATTTGGAAGCTTTGTCTGTATAAGCACGGTACCATCCACAGTAGCCAAGTGGAAATCCTCATTACGGAAATCCAGAGCTGCAAAATGGTCTGCAACTATTTTTGTTGGGACACCGAGGGAAACTACTCCCTTTCCCTCTATTGGTGCTGCACTAAAAAATAGATTATCTTGATCATTGTCCCAACCTTTTCCTAGCCATGAAAACCCACTTGTGCTTTTTAAGGCCTGCTGAAACCAACTTGCATTTACTGTGTCTGTAGAGCTTGAAATAACTACTGCATCCCCATCCAAATTTCCAGAGTCCCTGTTCAATGGCTGAGTGTACCAGCTGGAAGAAGAACTATTAGAAAACATTGCAACTGTATGATCGTCATTACCATAAATTGAGCATATTTTTCCATCTAATCCAATGTAAGAGACTTGTGACATATGTGGATTCATTGAAAGAGTCAGAAACAGTTCTTGTGCCACCTGAAACATACAAATAAAACAAGAGCACAGAAAAGTAAGTTCAGTTCTTTGGTTAATTTCTTTCTCCAAGTTGATAGTCATGAAGCTTTCAAAATCATACAAACCTTTGTTTTGAGGATGTGAACGGAGAGCTTTGTATCATTTAGAGATGAACTAAGAACTCTGGCCAAATTGACGGCGGACGCATTAAGAGGATGAAGCAATTTTCCAATGGTTTTAATCCCTGAAAGAGTTTTGTTGTGTAATTCACCATATTCCAAACCAACCATTTTCTCACTTTGCCTCGTCTCAACACACACTTTTGAGATAATATAACCCGAAAGTCCCTGACATTGACAAGAACAGTGAAAAAAAAACTACTAGTTAATTGATATAGAAAATGTTTCTCTGCATTAATTATATTTATGAGAGTACTAGAAAACTTACCAATACAAGGACGAAACAAACTATCCGCCATATTATTCTTGAGCAGAGGTTTGTTTTCATGGCTGAAAGCTATCTTGGAAACTCTACAACTGAAGATAAATAATTTTAATGAGATGGGTTTCGATTGATTGTCTATACTGTGTTTATCTATATTAAAGAATAACTTGTTACCTAAATCCTACATTTTCTCAACTGAACTTTTCTGTTAGTTGATTTTATCCTAGGAGAACCTTTTTGGGCTGGTTTATCAGTAAAACTAAAAGTAAATAGACTTCAAAATTCAAATATCAATTCTTCATTTCCTTATACTTTTTTTGGTCTTTTATTTTTAAAAACTTAGGTGATCCGTGATCGGATGCCACCAAAAGGTCCAAAACATAAATTGGTGTTTAATTTTTTTTAGTCATTTTAAGGAATCCTGTAACATTCTAATTAATATGCATCGGATCACATTCATGGCTACTACAGCCTAGAAAAGATTGAGAATAACTAGTTTCCTTGTACCTAGCAGTAACTGGCGTTTCTCTTCCATTTCATCATTCTACTCCTTGTTTTCGTCATACTTGTGTAGTGCCTACCCTCAATCAAAGGTTTTGTCTGGAAGGTTGTTATTACTGAAACTATCAATTCAAACTGTAAGTTTTTTCCCCCCGACATATATAAGTTTCAATTGACTACATATGAGGAAATATCTACTAACAATTCAGCATGTTTACCTATTACTTCACTTTCATAGGCTTTAGTACAACATAGAAAGTGTTGATGAAGGCCCAAAAGTTATAGATAGTGTAGTTTTATTTTTTTATAATTTATGAGAAGTTGATGCATTTGTTGCATTTATTATAGGCAATGTGGACCGGATGTTAAGCTTAAGAATTTTAAAGGAGATGCTATCACTAATTAGGGCAAAATTTATAGCTTCTCAAAAGTAAGTTAAGGGGGTGCACCCTATTGTAACTTTTTATAAGCTTTAAAAATTACTCACAAGTGCACGAATAGTACGTTTGGATAATTTAACAAATATGAGATTTTCACATAGACTTAGAGTTAAAGTTTTAGGTAATTGATAAATTTTCTTAATTTAGTAATTAAAAAATAATCAAAATGCAAATAGAAAAATAAAAATTGAAACTATTTAAACAAATATTAAATATAATTAATCAAATGTAAATTGACTAAGGATCAAAATCTACCAAGATTAATCTAACATCAATTAAGTCAAACATATTACTCATAGATAATTTATCTCATGAACATATAGTGACAAAATATGTATTCACGAAAAATCTATCAATTATGTTATACTAAAAATTATTTTTTTGCTTTATTTTTCTAGTCAATTATAATTTGTAAAATAATCAATTCGATCCCTACTTAGAAATCACAATTAATATCTAATTACAATCAACACTTAAATTGCAACAACAAATTTAAAGCATGAGAAAAATATGATTGAACTTGTCTAAAAACTTATTCATACTAACTGATAGACAAATAAAAATAATAAATATTAAAACTCTAAAAAGGCTAAAATAATCAGGGTTTCATCATCCCTTAGTACATAAAATCTAATTACACATACCAATTCTTTCTCTTGTATGCAATTTCTATCTAGCTTTCATGTACCTTTTGTTCTTTGTTTGTCTTCTCTGCTTGAAGCTACTCCTATTTATGTTAATTATATTAGGATCAAACCACTAACAAGTTTTCTTTTAGGATTTCATAATTGTGTATAAACACTTTAAATGTGAAATCATTGGGTAACAAGATAAGTATATTTCTTTCCCTTTTTAAGTCTCCTTAATTAATGTGATCATTTAAAAGGGAAAGTCTCCTAAGAATAAAAATTGATTCAAAATAGAAACTTTCACACTTGAGTTGTTGATATCTTCATGAAATCTTATCAAAATTCTGAAATTATTATAATTATTTAATAATTAGTTTCTCTTAACAAATAATTAGTAATATCATAAAATAAGAAAAATTAACTTATATAATAAATCCTATTTTATATATAAAAAACATGCAATATTAGACTATTATCACACTAATTTTAGACACTGGACCATAATGTTAATCTTAAAACTTCTAAGGAAGACGCTAATCAAATAAAGACAACATAAATTAACACAAAATAGGGATCAACTTTGAAAATTTTGAATGAAACATAGCCAAAATCCAATTTAAAAGATAAAAACCAAATGTTTTGACAAAGATAGCTTGGAAATCCCATTACTGAAGTAACTAAGTGCTACAATTGGATAAATAATTTTAATGAGATGTGCTTTAATTTAAATTTTTCTATTGTCAAATTTTAATTGATTGTTTTTTATTATGTTTATCTACAATAAATAGTATCTTGTTACTTATGGAATTGAATCTTCAATGTCTTTTTACATATCTCTCCTAATTAAATGCTTAAATACTGATAATTCAACATAAAAAACTGACAATAAAGAGATAAGTTATTGTCAATTAAAATAAAATTTTTTATTAAATTGTCAACATTTAATTAAGACAACATGAAAAAAGAACTTATGGTTACTAACTATCACTAAAAACCCAATTCTCCAAACGTGCACTAATCTGTTATCCTCGTTCAACAGGCTTGTATATAACAAAACTAATTATAAGCTAAGTTCCTTCATTGCATTTATATCATTTTAGAAAACACATATCGGTCGTTCATATTTTTTTAGGCATTTATAGAATCTCATGACATTCAAATAGAATATGCACATATATTTGATATTAAAAATAAGTATTAAAGGTTTGTCAATAGCCTTGTAGTTTAGTGGTACGTCTCTATTAGTTACCAGAGGCCTTGATGTTTAAAGTAAGGGGTTTGATCCCCCTATACCCCTTTTCTCTTATTTCCCACATAGATTCCAAGAGGGGTCTCTTACTTTACCCACACAAAAAAAATAAAAATCCCAAAGGCTTTTTCTGGAAGGTGTTTCAATTCAAGCCGTAAGTTTGTTCTTTTGATATTTACCATGGCTGTGAGTCTTTTTTTTTCTTCCGGATATTGCCAGCGAGTAAAAATGCTGGAAGTTTCAATCGACATAATACGAGGAAAATGCTTACTAATTAAGTAGGTAAACGCGCTGGTGAAATCAATGAGTATAAGGGAGGAAGTGATTTGGAAGCGAGCATGGAAAAGCAGATTGCGCTTTGAATTAAACTTGAGAAAAGTAATTATCAATTAAAAGAAAGAGTTTTTGTTAATGAATTATGAGTTGTGAACATTTAATTAAAAAAATAAAATAATAAAATAATAAATTTTATTTAAGAATTTAATTTTAATTTATCCTAATTACTTAAAAAGAGTATGACTATCATTAAAATATAATCATTAAAATAGTCATATATCTAATTATATATTATTAAATGATTAAAAATATATATAATTAAATGATAGTATAAGTTTTTTTATATTAATAATAAATTAAAATTAAATTCGTTCTGAAAACTTTCTCTAACTATTATTAAAAATAAACCCACCACTTTAGGCTTTAACATTTACTGTTTGGCAAGAGATTCCCAGAAGAACCGACGAGGGAAAACCCAACCCAGATGTTACAAACAACACAAACCCAACTCAAATGTCAAAAAGAACACAAACCCAACCCAAATGTCAAATAAGAGACAGAAAGTGACTATTTACAGAAAACCACAAAGACTAGCAAAGATTATTATCCGTCTCCGGCAGTTGGTGTTGGCTTCTTCACTATCAAAACCGGGCACTTCACGTTCTGTGCGCAGTGATTGCTCACGCTTCCAAGGAAAGCCCTGCAAAATTCACCATCCCAAAACCCATTAATTAACTATAATATTTACATATAATAGAGAGCAATCAAAAGACACACACATTTGGGGGCACTCTGCTGAGTATGGACTGACCTCTTGATGAGACCATAGCCATGGCTTCCCATGACTAGGACGTCTGCAGCCAACTTTTGAGCCATCTCACAGATCACGTCCCTCGGGTCGCCATACTCTACCCTCGTCTCCACCTTAACCTATTCATAATATTCACAGATGAGATCAACAAAGGAAAAGGAGAAGGATATATATAATATTATAGTAATTAATTTCATATATAAAGGAACAAATGAAGTAACGTACATGTTGGAGATTGTTACACAATCTCTTGGCTTTCTCTATGACGCAATCTGCCACTTGTTGGCTATAACTCTCCATGGTTGCCGTTATGTGAGAGGAAAACAAATATCCTGAGACAGAAACACCGCACCGACAAATAGAAAGAGTTTACCAAAGCTGACATAAAATAAAACAACAAATACCTTGCCGCTTGAGGTTCAGGTTCGGTGTGCTACCTGTCCCATCGAAGGCCGAATAAATGGCACGAGGGGGCTTGACGTAGAGGAGGATAAGGGCATCTTTGGAATTTTGGAAAACTACGTTCTTGAGGCACCATGAGAGGGCGTACATGCTCTCCTCGCCTTCATCGACGGCCACCAGGATCCTGCGTTCGTTTTCTGCCATATCAGTCATGTGGGGAGCGAGCGAGTGATTGATCTGATTGATTCCTTAAGCTTTGATAATTGAGATGACAAGGTTGAGGAAAGGAAAACTCAAAAAGTAACTAGGAAAGAAGAGTGTGCGAACTGCAAAGGATAAGGTGATAACTATGATGTCTTCACTTGAGGTACTTTAATTTTATAGGGTGCCCAACTGACCAGTGGAATGGATTGGTTTTTGGTATTTTCTTAGAATCTGTTGGCGGTTTCTGGGTTTGGGCTTCTGATTTTTTTGTATTTCAACACAGTGAGCCTTCAAGATAAACGTTGCACTCTCTACCGTTGGATAAGAAAACTTCAATCCAACGGTGCTGGACAATACTGTGATAGATAACTGGTTCCATGTAACTTGCCAGATTCAGCTCAGCCACCGGTTTATTATTCCACTTTGTAAATACGAACTAGCCCACAGAACAGAAATATCAAAAGTTTAATTTTAATTTATTATTAATAAAATTTCTTTACTATAGGAGATGGACTAACCCCAGTCTTACAAAGTCGCTCTTTCTTTAGCTGGGGATGGATGAGGCAGTGTAACCAACTCCTGAAAGCAAGTCTACCCTGTTTCGCGTGAGTTCCCCCCACCCCCAGCCAAGCACTATTCCCTGCCAGTCCTTTTTCTATCTAGTTCCCATTAGGGGTGTTCGCGGTTTGGATTGGTTCAGTTTTGGGGGGAAAAGTCATCCGAACCAAACCAATCGGTTTTTCTATATTAAGAACCAATCGGTTTTTTTTAAATTGGAGAACCGAACCGAACCGAACCAATTATAATCGGTTTGGTTCGGTTTGGTCCAATCGGTTTTTCACTAAATATTTTTTTCTTAAAAAAATTCATACACATCATTATTTTGTTCTTGTTATGGACCAATTAAAAAAAAGTTAGTATAAAATCCTAATAAAAACATCATTACATAATTATAAATAATAAATAGGCCTAAAATATTTATAGAAACAACCAAAAATTTAAATATAATCATTTATAAGTATGTAAATTATAAAAAATATATAGATAATTATATGAATTCGGTTTGGTTTGGTTTGGTTCGGTTTCATAAATGAAAACCGAAAACCGAACCAAACCAATCGGTTTTCATAAAACAAAACCAAACAAAACCAAAATTAATCGGTTTTGTTCGGTTTTCGGTTTTTCGGTTCGATTTTTTCGGTTTTGATCGGTTTGGTTCGGTTATGAACACCCCTAGTTCCCATTCTTCACACAAGGGCAAGCGAAGGTCTTTTGCAAGGGCTGCCTTTTAGAAAGCAGTTGATTATGCAAGAGCTGCTTTTAGTATAATCTTTCTTTTTTCGCTAGGGACTTATCTAGTTAGGAATCAAATATGAACTGTAAAAATGATATTATCACATTAATAAAAGAGTTTAATTATCATAATAATTATTTAAAAAATTTAAATTTTTTAATAATTTATCATTATATAATTAAATAATAATATAAAAAATCTTACACTAATAATAAATTAAAACTAAATCCAAATACCTTCTATCAATTATCAAGTTTCGAATATTCAATAACCAATTTAACAAATATAGCCACAAGCACTTGTTCCGGTGTTCGGTTTGTGTCAATTTTCTTGTCCTTCCGCAATGCTACGTTAGGACTGTTATGATTAATGAGGCTACTTTCTAACAAAAATAATTATTTATATATTATTGTTAAATACATTTATAACTTCGTATCATTACTAATCTAATCAAAAAGTTTAAATTTAATTTATTATTAGTGTATCATCTAATTATGTATTAATATAACATTAAAAGAATTTAACTTCTTAAATAATTTTTATAATTATTAAAATAATTTAATAATTTAATAATACATAATTAAATATTAGTATACATAAATTTTATATACTTTTGGAATAGAATATAGATAAAAAAAATTAGCAATATAATAGTAATACTTTTTATTTATTTTTAAATTTCTTATCAGGGGTGAGTTATGGACACGTGGGTTTGGATAATTTTTCGGTTGTCACGTAATTATTCATTTAAAAATAAACACTTTATTTAATAGTTTATATATGTAAAGTTATTTTTTAAATATAGGTACATTTATAACATAATTTATATAATTTTATACATATTTAATATTAAATAAAATGTCTATAATAAATAATACCTACTTAAAAATTTTTCTTAAAAATAATTTTTTTTTCATTAAAAACTAATCTTTTCTCTTCTTTTTTTTTTCTATAACCGGGGGGAGGAGTGAGAGACATCAATTGAAATTTAAGAAAGAATGAAAAATGAGAAAATGGTATGTGGGGAGATTTAACTCCCACTCAACATTAACACCATAAAATATAATTGGGATTGAGAAATTTTAAGGCGAAAATAAAAGATGAATATTTTTTATTTATAAAATAAAAGAATTATAAAATATTTATAAAAATAAATAATAGATGCTTAAAAAAGTAACATGATAAAATTCATCCCTATTTTTAAAAAAGTAATCGGTGTGCTGACTAGTTAGCTAATTGGAGCCACTCTCGAGGTTTTGGATTGCAGGACCTTCCTCATCCTTGTGCATGATTGAGCTTATGTCTCCTTGTCGATGTATGATGGGCTTCCTTCGCGACTAATTTCTGTTTTCTAGTTATTTTTTCTCTCTTTTGGGCTTTGGTTTCATTATATATAAAGTTACGCGATAATATTTATTTTTTAAAATAAATAAATAAAAAGAATATTTACTTAAAATAAAAATTTATTTCTTTTTTTATGAGTTGAAAAAAGGTATCTTCACATATTTTAAATGTGAGATTAATTTTTTTTGGGTCGAGAAGTATCATAGTAAAGTCTTTGTAACAGTGGTAACTCTAAATATTAAAATATTTAGCCTCCTTTTAAGGGTTGAAGTTGCTTACTGTTTTGACCAACTATTTGTTAATATTTCTTATTTCATTTCTACTCCAAACTCCTATATCCAAAAATACCTTTTATGAGGTGTTTGGTTTACGAATTACTTTTTCATTTTTAAGAATTTTTACATAAGAATATTGAATTTTCATATTTGATACAAGTTTTGAAAAAATATTCACATTCAAAAATAATTCCTATGAATGATTTTTATTAAACATTCTCACACTTTCATTCTCATTAGGAGGTGAGTTTGCAACATTCTCATAGTATGAAAATATTTTTGCCTTGTGAAATATTCAAAATATTTACCTTTCTATTGTCATGTCATTAACCAATTATTGTCACATCATTATCAACAACTGCTATCTATCACCACCGCCCTTGGAGGCTAATTACTGGAATCGAGTTATCCCTACCACCGCTAACAATTGACGGTGGCCAACGGCTTCAACCATCGCGTCAATCACCAGAATCTGGTCACCAGTTGCTATTGCTAGCAGTTGACAATGACCTTCAACCACTAATTATCATTTGAATCTGGTCACCCTTACCATTGCTGATGATTAACAGTAGTCGACAACTTCAATTATTATCATCAGTCATCGGAATTTGGCCCTCCTAACAATTAACAATCATTTCTTCGAATATTTTTTGTCAACTAAATATAATAATTATAATTCTTAAAAATATCATTTCTAATAATATTATTACTGAACATATTATTCTTAAAAATGTTTTTCAAAGTTTTTGAACCAAACTTTTCCTTAATCTTAAATACGATGGGAGATACTCACTGATATTGTTTCCCCTTTTTAATAGATTGTTATCTCGGCAAAAAGAAAAACTTTATACGTGTGGCCTCATCTATCACGTTCGAACAATTTAGTAATTATTAGAAAGCAAATTACAGAAGAAAAAATTATGTTTTTGAAAGTTTCCAAAGATTTGGGATTTTCTAACGTATATACTAATAGTGCACTTTATAAAACGAGTGAATTTTTTTTTGTAGTACTCTTTGTTTTATCCTTAATAATTAATATTTAATATCTAGTAACGTGTTTCATTAATTAAAATTATAAAAATAACTTATGATATTTATATTTTAAATAAGTAAAACACATACATAAATATAAATTATTAATTATTAAGGAATACTAATATTTTTACAAAAAAAGAGGTATGAAAAAACCTCCTATAAAATAAACTACAAAGTTGATAATTATTAACAAAAAAACTAATTTAAAATTTATAAATTATAAATTATACATATATAAGAGTTAAATCCACTGATTTTAAAAGGAGAAAAGAATTAAAAAAAATCAAAGAAAAAAAAATGAAGAATTAAGTAATAATTTCATTTTCTCGTATTTGTATGCTTAAAAGCTTTTAACATTAGAAGAATTTTGAAATATTATAAAAGAACAATATATTTTTTTATAAAATTAGATAAAAATCTTCCATTTTATGCGCCAATCTTTTTAAATAGGAATGATGGGTAAATCAGTTAGATTTTTAATTTAAATTTAATCTGTTTAACTATTTAAATTAGTTTATTTGAACTAAATAACATCATAAAAATAATAAATAAGTATTTATTTTAAATTTCAAAAAATATATACAACATTAAATTATTTATTTATAATATTTAATTAATTATTATTATTTTTTAAAAAATTTAATTTAATGATAAAAATATAAATCTCATGATAAAGCTACATAAAAATAATATAAGAAAAATGATCGAATAGTACAATTTTAAAAAAATGATAGTTTGATTCATTTTAAAAATAAATAAAATATTTAACTATTTTAATCAATAATTTATATATAATTAATTAATAATTTATCTTCATTTTAATATTTAATAAATAATTAATTATATATAAATTATTAATTAATATAATTAAATACTTAATTTATTTTTAAAACAAATCAAATATTCAATTTTTTTAAAAACCACTATTGAGCATTTTGCCTAATTCATACCCTCCATGGCTCCATCTTCAGCTTACCCGGTAACCAGGTCTCCAAGGTGGTCGTATAACGTTCTTTGAAATACAACTAACAATCCAGAACCGGGTGAGCCAGTCACCAGTCTCCCCCCAACACCTACAGTCCCAGATATCAAATCGAATTGTCGCAGCAAACAAACCCTTATACGCTTTCCTTCACTCTGGTTTTGGGGTTCGATCTTTGTAGTTTTCGCACTGAAAACTTTTGAGTTTTGTTTCAGTGTTGGGAGATTGATATTTATTTGGGGGTTGAGTTGTATAGTATCGAGATCGATCATAAAATAAAGAAAGGCAATGTTTTTGTTTGATTGGTTTTATGGGATTCTATCCTCGCTTGGGTTGTGGCAGAAGGAGGCCAAGATCTTATTCTTAGGTCTCGATAATGCAGGAAAGACCACCTTGCTTCATATGCTCAAAGATGAGGTTTGTCATCTTCTATTTTTCATCCTCTTTCCCTTTTCCTAATCCTTGCCGTTCATTCGTCAAAAGGGTTCAATCCTGGTGGATCTCTACCTTTGTTTCCTTTTTTATTCCCATTCGTTTAATCACTCTCCTTTTTTCTTTTTTCTTTTTTCGGGGACTGGAAATTTACTTGTTTAGCTAGAAAGAATTATATTTTACTGTTTTCGTGAGAAAAGTAGCGATGCATGATATGAAAATTGTATGGAGTACTTGGGATATTATTTTTCCGGCATGAAAATCCTTTTGTACAATTTATGTTTCCTCGGTTCTTTAAATATAAGACCAGTGTTTCAAAAATGGCTATATTCCTGTATATTTTTGGTCTAATTCCATTTCTTTGATATCAAACATCTATTTAAATTTTATTGGATTATTGTGTTATTCTGCCAACAATTATTTTCTGGTTTTGGCAAGCAAGACACATTGACAGCAAACATGTACTTCACAATCTGTAGCTTCCTGACATTACCATGTGATGTTTTTATTATGGGAATTTGTTTGGCAGAGATTAGTCCAGCATCAGCCAACACAGTATCCTACGTCAGAGGAGTTGAGTATTGGGAAGATCAAGTTTAAAGCTTTTGATCTCGGGGGTCACCAAATTGCTAGAAGAGTCTGGAAAGATTACTATGCCAAGGTTTCTCTCACTCTCCCTCCCTCCTTCCCACCCCCATCCCCCTCCCCAAAAAAATAAAAAATAAAAAAAATCAACAGACTTTTGTGCTCACATTTGCAAGTGCACCCCAAGAGAGAGACTATCAATCATGCATTTTATGGAAACATATGATTGGATGCCACTTGCCCCTCACTAGATATATTAGGATTAAGTCTTGCTCTCCAATGTAATTTAGTTTTGGTCTACATGCTAATATGTGTTGATCAAGTAGCTATTGCAGATATAAAGGTGCACAAGAGGTTGACTCAGAATATGTAGGATAAAGTTTTCCTCCTATGCTCATTACTGAATTGCACTACAATGATTAAGTTGTTAAAAAATAATCTTTTTTGTTGCGGAGTATTCTAATATATTGCAAGACTAATATCTAATTAAATTATATAACTATAGCTAAATTAAAGGATTGATGCCTTCATAATCCCAGCTAAACATTCATTGTTTATCTGATTCATGGGAGGCAGAAATTATACATGGTAGTTCGCTGATAGCACCTTTTCTGTTTAGGGGGTTGCTAATAGTATCTTATCAGACAGACAGACATATATGCTTCAGAAGCAAATTTTCCTATGGAGTATCTCATTAAGCATACAATTACTGAAATCTAAGGATACTGTATTACTCATGCCGTCACTATCCTGGCTGACTATTTCATGTTTATCTGATTCATGGGAGGCAGACATCATTTTGGGAGTTAACTGATGGTACCTTTTTTCTCTTTAGAAGGACTACTAATAGTCTCTCTGGATAAATTGATTCTCGGAACCAATCTACCTGTGTTCAAACTCTGTTATATACAGAATTTGATTATTTAGAAACATTAATGCCTTCTTAGTAGTGGGTTTCCTTTTTTTGTTTTTTAATTGTTGATTGCATTATTTTCAAGCATTAACCGTTTCTTGGATTTGGTAGATTTAAGTGGGTACATGACTTATTAAGAAGTTACTTAAATATTTTGACTGAGGAATTATTCTCTTGGTTGAGATTTATTATTTGCTCTTGCTCTTGCTCTTGTTGTTTCTTTATGACCTTGAGTAAGCTTTGTCCTTCTTTGATGCAGGTAGATGCAGTAGTCTACTTGGTTGATGCTTATGACAAGGAAAGATTTGCCGAGTCAAAAAAAGAGTTGGATGCTCTCCTCTCTGATGAGTCTTTGGCTACTGTCCCTTTTCTTATCCTTGGAAACAAGATAGATATTCCTTATGCTGCCTCAGAAGAAGAGTTGCGTTACCATTTGGGCCTGACCAACTTCACCACAGGCAAGGGTAAGGTAAATTTGTCAGACTCAAATGTCCGTCCTATGGAGGTATTCATGTGCAGTATTGTGAGGAAAATGGGTTACGGAGATGGTTTCAAATGGCTTTCTCAGTACATCAAATAGTCCATTGGTGAGAGATGGCTTGGTATCTCACTTCTAGAAGTTTATTCCTATAGTATGTTCTCAGCCAAAAAAAAATGTATTCCTATAGTTATGAATTGGAGGTGGTGTTGGTATAAATTGCTGTTAAAGAAATTGCAGTATATTTCAATATTTATTTTTGGTGAAAATGATTGAGACACCCCACCCCCTCCATAATATGCTGAGCAAATGATAGTTTATTTGTGTTGATCGATTATTTTTGCTCCAAAGACAACGAGTGCGCCATAATCATTGGCAAGAAAAAACTATATTGTTTGAGATTGAGACAAACTATCAAATCAATCACATGAAACAATGTTTGACCTCAATTTATCAACCACATAAAAAGCTTATCCCTCTGTTTATGTTATACAATTTGGTTCCCCTTATACTGTCCTCGATCTTTTTACATCTGTGTTGCAGTCAGAACCGAGGCGAAGTAGCTAGCTGCATGACCACGGGCATTGCTGCTACTACCACTATTACAATCTCTGACTATCATTGTCAACCTACAACTGCAATGGTGTTTTCCCCTAAAATTGGATAAGGGTGATTTGAAATGATGATCACGATTATTGGAAATTTATAAACTGAACCGTACACATTAATCAAAAATCCGTATGATATCTTAGCCATGTGGGAAAAAATTCAATATGGTGAAACACAGCAATAAGAAAAAAAAGAGGGGGGGGGGGGATTCAAGCTACCTAAGATGATAATGTCACACCTAGGACGGATTTTATTAGAACCGTCACGGTTTAAAAAATTGAAGGATCAAATTAATATTTATTGAAAATAAATGATCAATTTGATATCTCATATTTTTGAAAGAACAAATTCAACACTTAATCTAATATACGTGATCTACATAAGAAGTTGGTGACCGTATGTCATTTTTAGTGATATAAAAAACGTGAAAGTAAATTCTTGTAAAAAAATAATTTTGTAAATAAGTGGTTTAATAAAGAAATTTATTTGAGTTTATGATTGTGATGCGACACAACATTCCTTCATTTTTTAGTTTATACAATTGCAGTAGAAAGGGAGGGGGGGAATGTAACTTGCATGAATAAATTTTGATATTTCTCGCACAGTTTTTTAGTTATTGAATAATAAATATAATGTACTTATTTTTTAAATAACTAAAATTTTATATATTAGAAGAGAAACCTGCGATGTAGTGTAAATAAAAAACTTAATGTGATTTCATTTAATTATAAGATGATATAATGGTTTGAGTTTTTTCTTTCCTTAAATTTTAAATTTTGAGAAAAAAAAAACTTAAAAGTTGTTAAAAGGAGTGATGAGTAATTTTTTTAAAAAAATTATTAAAAGTAGGAAGTGAGTAATTTTTTTAAAAAAATTATTAAAAGTAGGAAGTGAGTAAAAAAAAGTAGGCCTTTTTGACGATTATGATGAGTTTATTTTTTATTTTTTATTTTAAAAAAAGAACATTAAGATCCCTTAAATTTTGGCTTATTTATAAAACAGCAATCATAAAATATATATATTTTTAAATTTAATTCTTAAATTAGACCAATTATTTTAATTGACTTTCTATTAACAACTTAACGGAGTAATTATTTTTTTTAATCATTTCTCATATTAAATAATTATTAAAGAAATGACAAAACTAATAATTTAAAAAAAAAATTGTTCATCTTCAACCTCCCATTCTCCTCCTCTGCATTGCCACCATTGCCACTCCCACACTCAGAAACCGTCATTGGTACTACTTCCCTTCACCCTTTCATTTCATCTCCAACATCGTCCGTTGCAATTTCTACATGTAGCATAGTAATCATTTGCAATTGGGGATCTCTCCCACAACCCTTCCTACCATCCCACCTCCGTCAAGTTCGAGGACATGGTCAAGATCCTCGCTCATGCCAACAAGTACCAGACCATGTGAAACATCCTTCACTAGATGAACAAGACCTATAACCTTGATGAGGAAAATGACTAAGGAAGGGTTCGTGCCTGATGTGCAAACTTTCAATACTTTGGTGGAATGTGTCTATAAGTCTGGGGAGGTCTAAGTCAAGATCTAAAAAGCTTACCATTGCAACGGGGAGTTGAAAATGAAGCTATTTTTCTAAGAAAATCATTTTTTTTTTCGAAGTTTAGTCTTTTTAATAATTTTTTCACAATTACAAAATACTTGAAATAATTAAAAAATATATATTAAGGATGTAAATTTGCATACATGTAAAGGATTAAAGTTGTGTCATGTCATTTTTTATTAACTAATTTAAAAGAAGGTGAATGGCAAAATCTATTAAAATAATTAGCTTAATCTAAATATTAAATTAAAAAAATTTATAATTCATGATACCTATTTACAAATAAGTCAAAATTTAAGAATTTGTATACCGTTTTATTTATACCAAAATTCAAACTAGCTTTTTTAGTAAAAAAATTAGACACTAAGTAAAAGAAAAAAAAATCCTATAGATGAGTACTGCTATAAAGCTTGAAGGCTTGGTAGACTGGCTCGGCACAAAGAGTTAAATAAAATAAAAAAAGAACAACTGCTTTTTTTTAGATGACCTACTTAAATTATATCTATTCATTACACATCTCACAAATTTTGGTATTAATTTTCTCGGCTAGTCTACATTTCTGAATATAGATAATAAAATTGTTAAAACTAAACTCGACCAGATGGTTTAACTTTAAATAGTAAATCAAATGCTTAAACAATTATAGTTTAATTTTATAATCGAATCTATGATTAAATTACTTTAGATTAATCAAGATTAATCAAAATCAGTTAAAATTTAGTTAAATTATTCAACTTATCTAGTTGAACCAACTGATTATTAATTTATTTTTTTTAAAAAAATTAATATTCTTAACATTTCATATATATTTTCATATATTTTAAATTGTTATAATGTTATTCAATTCGATCAATCAGTTTAAACAACAAAATTAGTTGAACGTGAATCAAAAGTCTTACTGATTCACTGTTCGATTCATATTTAATAAACAACATTTAGATATCCTTCATATTCATGTACAATTTTCATCACCCAAAATAAATTAATTAGCAAGGTCCCAGAAAAGTAAGAACCTGCCCATCAAGTATTTAAGCCAACAAAATATTTTAACTAGATGAGTTGTTTACTTCTAAATTATTTAAGATTAAATTCCAACTCTCTGGTTTTCACGTAAGAATTTGACTAAGATTATTTGGGTTGTATCTATCTTGTTGATTTCATACATACATTGCATATGGATATCATTTCATCATGTGTTGAAAGCTTAAACATAAATAAGACAACACGCCTTCGATGAATATGACAGTAGGTTTGGTTAGACTTTGGTCGCTAATCAATCATGGACAGTGTCGCCGTGGTTTATTTTGCATTCAAACTTTTACGTCTACTCAAAGTGCGTCTTAGAAAATTGTTCGTATACTGATGTCACACGGGGATGTAGCTCAGATGGTAGAGCGCTCGCTTAGCATGCGAGAGGTACGGGGATCGATACCCCGCATCTCCATCCAATTATATTCTTCTTTTTTTCCCCTCTCACATTAACAAGTTGTCTTACTCATAGTTATAAAAACCGGACCGGTAGTCGACTCGGTCAGGGTACTGGGTCACTGGTTCAACCAGTGGGTCACTGGTCGAACCGCATAAAATTAAATAAATATTTAAATACATATATATAAAAATACACACTACATATGATGATATTTATCATTATAAATAACTAAAATATATTTATTTTGAAAAAAATATGACTACCATGGTGTAGATCTCAAAAAGTTATATGAAATGGACATATAATTAGTCTAAATCGGACAAACGAGTCAAAAGTTATGATTTTTCAAAGTTTAAAAGTTTTTTTTTTTAATTTAGTGACCCGGCCGGTTCCGGTTCAACCAACCGGGTCACCGGTTTTCATTCAAATCCGGCCGGGGCGGACCAGGTCGGACCGGTTCTGAGACATACCCGATCCAACTAGTCACCCGGACCGGTCACTTGACCGGTTTACCGGTCCACCGGCCGGACCAGCCGGTCCGGGCCGGTTTTTATAACATGGGTCTTACTGAATCCTATGGCAAAATCTTCTTTTAGGAATACTTATCTGACGGATTTATATGGCATATCCATCCTCCAAGATGACCTAAATAAGTTCTCAAGTCTGATACTCAACAAGTTAGATAGGCGTGCTAGTTGGTGACTAATACATTGATTTCACTTTTTCTATCAGTCAATTTGTCTGCATCCGTTACTGATATAAACTGGTGCTATTTGTTAACCAACCTCTGATACACGTTTTTCTTTCCCATTTTTAGACCTTCGTGAGGTGACCTACTGTATCAGCTCCAGTTACCACTTTGCTCACCTTGTCTTGATATCATAAAAGTCAAACAGTTGAGTAATCAATACCAACGTCAGCACATTCATATATATATATATATATTAAGTTCCAACCGTTTGTTTTCTCCCCATGCACTCAATACCAACGACTATAGTCATGGCATTCGCATTCAAGCAAAAGAGAAGTTTATTCATTGTTACTTCAATTTCTATTGCAATGTTTTGCTGCTACTCAGGTTATTGTTATATTTATGGTTTCAACGAAGTTCTCTTTCTAACCATTGATTATTTTCTATGCGCTATGGATCCTGTATCTACAATTCTTATGGCATGTGTGTATACGTGAAAATGAACAGAGGCTGCAGAGGGGGAGTTGCAGGGAGAAACCGTAGCAAAGGCCTTATCGTGCTTTGACAATAAGCTCGTAAGTAATATATATTTGATGGCATTTGTTGGAAGCATGTGGCTTCATGTTGACATTCTGTTCTTATTGGATAAAAGCCTCGCTGGTTTATTACCATGGTTTCCACTCCCAACTTTCATCAGCAAGACAATCTTTTGAAGGCATGTTTGGTCATCATATCGGTCGTCAATCTTGCTTCTTTTCTGATACATTCTCTTGCCTTTTCTTTTGGCTGCTTTTTGAATCTTTCACAGATTTATGTTGGGTGTGGTGAAGCATATAGATTAAACCCATCTGGGAATATTAACATACCATCGGAGGCCACTGATTTTTTCTGTAGCGGACCGTGCCTTGCCGAAACACAGCTAGTGCTTAATTGCATTGATAACATACTGTCCAATTTCATTTTCTACAACAAAGCCACTGTACAACAAATGAGATATGCAATAAATGCTGGCTGCAGCTACTCCAGACAAAGAGGTCAGGATACTAGTTATTTTCAGTGGAGACTCACATCAGCTTGAATTTTTTATTTTTATTTTTTCGTTTGAACAAAATGTTATGTGTAGGGAACTTCAATTTGGGAGAGTACATTGGAGGAGTGACAAAAATGCTCGCAAGTTACCAAATTTGATTAGATCCTATCTCTATATCCTGGTGGCTGCAGCTGTTTATTTTATGTGACATGATGTAATAGCATTAAGAAACAGATACGCATTAATGTACTCCGAAGTCCGTAAAAATCCGAAGCAAAGCTTCCATTCTAAATGAAATATTTTACAGTTCGTCAGTGCATTTCTGGATGGCTCAACGAAATATATAAACATTTTTACATAATGGCACTCAAAAAATAGCCATTCGACAGATAAACAAACGGGCGCACTGAGAGAGAAAGACAGAAAAAAAGTTCGTGGCACTGCTTTCTGTTCTAGTAAACTTCGTGCATAAAAAAAGGGCAATTCCTCTAGTTTGTGTAGACCAAAAGACTCAGTTATTTCTCAATCAAACTATCCTGTTGCACTCTGCCCTGGAACTTTCTTAATGCCGCCTCCTCGCATCAATACCCTAACTTTCTCAACTTCATCCCATCTCCCTTCTTCTGCATAAATGTTTGACAACAACACATAATTTCCAGAATTCCATGGTTCAAGATTTATGAGCTCTTTAGTTGCAGTTTCTGCAATTTCCCTATCACCATAAGTACGACAAGCACTAAGCAATGCACCCCATAAAGCAGCAGTTGGCTTCATGGGCATGCTTCTAATCAAGTCAAGAGCTTCCCTCACATCTCCACAACGCCCAAGTAGATCAACAACACAGCCATAATGCTCCAGTTTTGGCCGAAGTTGAAATTTTACATTCATAGAAGCAAACAGCTCACGCCCTCTATCCACTAAACCCGCGTGAGCACAACATGCCAAAACCCCTACGAAAGTCGAGTCAGAAGGGGTCACTCCTTCTCGTACCATCTCCTCAAACAAGTCAACCCCAAGTTCACCCTTTCCATTATATGCCAAACCCGATATCATTGCGTTCCAAGAAACAACATTTTTATCATGCATTTCATTGAAAATGCTCCACGCAACTTGCAGATTACCACATTTACAATAGAAATCTACGAGTGAATTTTCCACAGCAATAGCGTCTCTCAGGAATCCCCTATCAGTTGCGTATGAGTGGATCCACTCCCCAGCATCCACAGCTCCAAGGCGAGCACAGACAGGCAACACCGTGACCAGGGTTGCATCATCTGGTTCAAAACCCTGATCCAACATTTCACGAAAAAGCTCAAGAGCTTTATCATCTTGCCTACTCGGTGCTAGGCAAGAGATCATGAGATTCCAAGTAACGATGCTCCGTTCCCTCATCTCTCTGAAAAGCTTTAAACCCATCTCCAAATTACCCAACTTGCAAAACCCACGAATCATCAAATTCCAAACGATTACATCTTTATCACACATTTTGTCGAACACCTTGTCAGCATCTTTCATTCTCTCGCAATTTGCGTACAACTCCACTATCCCAACCCGAATGGAACCGTGACGTGCAAATCCAAGTCCAATAACATGGGCATGAACACACTGGCCGAGCCTGCAGTGACGAAGATTCGAACTGGACTTGAGCAAGGGCGCGAAAGTGTACTCGTCGGGAAAAATGCCGCGGTTCTTCATGACGGAGAAGAGGTGGAAGGATTGGTCAAAGGGTGCACATAAAGAATAGCCCTTGATCATGGAATTGAAGAGGAGAATATTGGGGTTTTGGGTGTGAGTAAATATGCGAGTGGCGTAAGGCATTCTATGAAGTGCGGCGCAAATGGAGACGAAGTGGGCGAGGATTTGATTGGATTGATGGAGGCCATGGCGAAGGAAGTGGGCGTGGATTTGAGTGAGCTGAGTTCGGGTGTTGCGACCGTGAAGGAGATGTAGAATTTTGCGCTCAATCTCTCGGCTACCTCTGCTCATTGCGATTTGGTGGGCCTGCGATGATTTCAAGTTGAAGAGCTAAGTGCGTTTGACATTGGGTGTACAGCACCGCTTCACCTCATTCTCAAACCTCAACACAACTTCGCTTGTTCCCCCTTTAAGTTGAAGCAAAAGACCACTTTTAGTTTCTGACACAAATTAAGTTGCATTAAACAACAACTCCGTCATATATAGAGAATGCCAGTTCTATAATCTACACCCTTTGCTGACAAGAATGTTGTTAGCCATGAGTTCACTGGAGTTTTGTTATGGTATTAAATTGTTATGGTATTATAATGAGTTTGTAAGATGTTTGGTTTAAATTTTTCCAAATACAAAATACACTTTTACCTGCTTTATAAGGCAATTCTGTCAGAAAGGGAAAAATGAGTTTGTAAATTATTATGGTATTATAATGAATTAGTAAGATGTTTGGTTTAAATCTTTCCAAATACAAAATACACTTTTACCTGCTTTATAAGGCAATTCTGTGAGAAAGAGAAAATTATCCTTCTTCTCACCGTGCGTTTACCCAAGGCATCGCCGTATACAAACAAGTTTGTGATATTTATAAGAAATTGTTAATTATTTATTAATTGTTAATTTTATAATAAATATTTAAAAAATTATTAAATATAAATAATAATTAATAAATATTTACCAAATCATTATAAATATTAATATTCTAAAAAGAAAAGGTAAGTAGCAAAATAATACAAGAGAGCAAGATACTACAGTTTACAACTTTACCCGAAGAAACCAAGATGATCAACATAGCGATACCAAATTAGTAATAAATTATTAAAAATATGTGTTCATTACGTGGGTGTTTGGTCTAGTGGTATGATTCTCGCTTCGGGTGCGAGAGGTCGCGAGTTCGATTCTCGCAACACCCCATTTCAATCCTATTTAGCATTCAAAGTTTTTGACTGGTTCTTGCACTTGGCCACGCATTATGCTATTCTATAGACTAGGTTTTAATAAACTCTGTCTTTTCCTTAACGTCTATTTACATAGTGATAATAAATTATTCGCGTAATCTCAAAGAATTAAATTTATAATAAAAACGGACATGTGACATATAATTAAGTATACTGTAACACAAAAACTTTCTTTTAAATTGTATCTCTTTTTTATTTATCATTTTTCTCAAGTTATATATAGTTAGTTCCATATTAAGGAAGGAAAGTTTCTTTTTTATTTATCATTTTTCTCAAGTTATATATAGTTAGTTTCATATTAAGGAAGGAAAGTTTCTTTTTTATTTATCATTTTTCTCAACTTATATATAGTTAGTTTCATATTAAGGAAGGAAAGTTGTTTCATTACTATGTTAAAGCATGTCACAAGCTTTTACGATAATTTATAATAATATTTATAAATGATTTATTAATTATTAAATTAATATTATTTAATTATATCAGTTGAGTCAATTATCATATTTACACAATGATTTAATAATATAGTTATTAGTTGAAAATAAAGTATTATTATATTCATATAAGAAAACTTAGTATTAAATTCCTTGAATTTTGATACTTTAAAATATGTTTAGAATTGAGAATTGAGGAGTTTGAAATGTAATTGAAAAGAAAGGTAATTTTTTATTTTTAACTTAAGAAATTTTTAAAATATAAAAATAAATAAGCGATAATTGAAAAGTTATATGATAATTGTTCATTTTATTTTTTTTATTTTTAAAAATTCTCAACTAAAGAGAATATTTATTTAAAATAAAAAATTACTAATTATTTTCTTTCGTTTTCAAATTTCTCCATCTAAATATACTTAAAGTTAAGAGTAAAATATAAAATTATAACCGTTAATAAAAAAATCAATAATTTATAATTTTATAAAATATAAGTAACTAAATAACATATTATAAATATGTAAAAATTTAATCTATTAATATTTTATCAATAATTATAATTTTACATTTAACTCTTACATTTAACTCTCAAAATACTCTTCCTTGTAGATTACTTGGTTAGGTAAGAAATTTTTTTTAAAAAAAGACAAAACAAAACAAAAAAGGAAAGAGACAAACAGTATAAAGTGGAAAAGGGAGACCAAAACATGAGTAAAAAAGACAGTCAGAGAGTAGACATAGGAGCGCTAAGCCTCAAATTCACGCCTGCTACGAATTAAAATTGCGTTTTCCACGTCAGGTGCGGACACCGTGAAAGGCTTGCGCCAGAGTATGAAAAACTTGGAACAAGTTTTAAGAGGGCAAAGTCCGTTTTAATTGGGAAGGTTGGTTATGTTCTTGGATCTCCTGCTTTGTATGGTGATTTGAATTTGGTTCAGGCTTTCTTTTCACTGTCTTTCATTATTCTGCATATTTTACTAAATAGTGATGATATTTAAATTTAACTGATATCATAGTTCTTAAAAACAAATACATTTTTGCACCAAAAGTGTATTGGTATACATTTTCACACGTTTGCTTCTCCTGTTGCAGGTAGATTGTGATGACGAAAAAAGCCTTTGCAGCAAGCAAATATGGGGTTTCTGGTTACCCCACTATTCAATGCCCATTTGCTTCACTTCAAACTTCATTCTTTTATTACTATGAAACAATGTCAGAAATTTAACTGGCGTGAACTTGTTGCTTTTCATGGTATCCGTTACCCACATATCACCAAATTCTATGTGCTTTAGGTATGAAGGTGCACGTACTGCAGAAGCCCTTGCTGAGTTTGTGAACAAGGAAGGAGGTATTAATCAGAATAGATCTTTTGCTATTTATTGAATTATGCTGTTGTTTGTGGTCTTATGTTTCTCTGTTTTAGTGCTTATAATATGCATAATATCAATATAAATACTTTAAAACAAGTTTATTAATTTGTATGCTTATTATGCCATCAATTAAGGTGTTGTGGTTGTAACTTTAACTTATATCTTAAATAAGTTCTGTTTTGATTTCTTTTTTAATTTGATGAGGAGACATTAAGAGCATTAGTAAGCTTGCCATCTCTTGTATATAGGACTAAATGCTTTTTTAAGAAAGTCGAAGATAGTTTTTTTTTTAGGGGGGGGGAGCTATTGAGCTAATGTTCATCCTTTCACAGTTACTTACAAATAAATGAATTATGTTGCATTCTAGCATAAATAATTGATTGGGCTTGAAATTATTATCCAATATTGTCATGACTTCGTTTCATTTTTCTGAAGATTGACAATGCAAACCACCTAGGCTTTTGCCCTTTTTCTTGCCATCCCATTCAGTGTCTCTAAAGCTGAATTGGTGGGGTTGGTAGATGACAATTTGTCATCCATTATTTCTTCTGCATGGCATCTTGCATTTTTCTCAACCTACTTCTTTAGACATTTCTTTGCATAGTAATAAGCCAATTTGTCATTAATATCAAATGGTCTTGTTAATGTAGGTACCAACGTGAAGATAGCTTCTGTTCCATCTAGTGTGGTATTTCTCTCTCCAGATAACTTTGATGAGGTTGTCTTGGATGAAACAAAAGATGTTCTGGTTGAGTTCTACGCACCATGGTAAGTATAGGCTTGCCATTCTCATGACCTGCCAAAACCTTGTTATTTTGAGCGAGAATTTTTGCATTTTTAAAATTTATCGAAATAATTCTCTTGATAAATTTGAATTATGTCTTGCAGGTGTGGTCATTGCAATGCCCTTGCCCCTGTAAGGATATTATCTACTCCTTATACTTCTATTATAGCTTAACAAGTTACGCCTGCTTATGTCTATATTGAGGTCAATCCTGATAAACTTTTTAATGTTTCTACAGACTTATGAAAAGGTTTCTGCAGCATTTAAACTGGAGGAAAATGTAGTTATAGCTAATGTTGATGCTGAGAAGTGAGTCCAGTGACAATTTTTTGTTTCTGTTATTATTGAACTAGATTGATATCATATTTAAGATGCGCATGTGCCAAATTTGGAGATTTTGAAAATTTTCCCAAAGAGCAATAAAGCTGGTGAAGATTATGATGGTGGCCGTAATTTGGATAATTTTGTAGCTTTCATCAATGAGAAATGTGGCACCAGTCGTGATGGGAAAGGACAACTTACTTCTAAAGTTAGTAAAACAATATATGTTTACTAATAAAAGAGACCAGCATAGTATACTTTGTGCCTAAAAGGCTTGGTTATTTTTGGTATAGGCTGTTATAATAGCAACTCTGGCTTGGTGAAGGAGTTTGTGAGTGATGGCGATAATGAGAAAAAGGAAGTCTTTTCCCGGCTCTAGGAGGAAGTTAAGAAGCTTAAGGGTTCTGCTACAAGGTCATTTGAACAATTTTATGGTTATTTATATTCTGAATGCATAACTGTTTTGCATAAATTTTATTTTGAAATGTGGCTATTTTGAGGCCCTCACTTTTCAGCTACAGGCCTTTCTTTTATTAAAAGGACTAATTTGTTTGATTTTCCGTAATATGTCCTTTTGTTTCCCACAGACGTGGTAATATCTTCTTAAGATATGCTAAGAACAGTATAGCAAAAGGCACAGACTATGCAAAGAACGAGATTCAAGTCTTGAGCGCATGCTTGACAAGGTAATTTATGCCATTTTTCTTGTTTAAATATAAAAGAATATTGAAGTGTCTAATACTCTAATATGATAAAAAAATATTGAACATGGAACAAGAATCTCATCTTATCAGATTGGACAGGGTTCCTTTCCATGGGAGGGCCCATGACCAATGACATAAAAGTCTTGGGAGAATAGTCAATCCTTATGAATTTCAGTTAAAATATTCATACTTTTGCTTTAAAAATTTTGATATGATTGAATTTTCTTAAATATTACTAGATTTTTTCATCTAAACTCAGTTTTCTTTTTCCCAACTGTTTTTTGTTATAGCAACGTTATTACTTTACAGTGACTATACTCTTTAATTAGCAAATTTTGAGCTGTTAAATATCCTGCTACTTGTGATGAGCTAAATGACCGCAGAGTTCTTATTCTTCTTGTTGTTTATTGAAATCTAAGGTAAGAGTCTGACGGTGATATGTCTAACAGTCGAAGTGATCAATTAGCACAAATTATAAATGACAATGGTTTGGCCAATGATAGTCAATAATATGAAGCAGCAACGGATTAGCTAATCAAAGAAATAATTATCGAATGTAAATGTTCTGTTATGAACTGGCATCTGAAAAAGCTTTCATCATTGGCATTAATTTGGATGACACGTCTGAACGCGTTTGAATTTTTGTGCTGTTGATGCAGTCAATCAACCCTGCAAAGGCAGATGAATTCACTCTCAACATGAACATCTTATCTACCTTTGCTTGATCTTCTGGTGATGGAAGAATCGTTGCATTAAGTTCTGATGGGATGGGAGATATGATTTGTACTCTGTAGTTCCTGAGTTCCAAGGTCTTACCCGGGTTTTCTTTATGGCGTTTTCCTCTAAATTCAAATCCTTTTATGCACATTTTTGCACTAAACATAGACTAAGTTATAGAAAGTAAAGCAGAAGATATAATTTCATCTGAGAAATCTTATTATAATTTACAAACCTATTAGAATGACTTCAGGTTTAATTTGGAGATTCTTGTAGCTTGTTCTTGCTTTGTACCGTTACCTGTAATTTCATTGAGCTGTTATTGTTGCAATCAATGCGGTATGAAATGTTTAATCGGTCTGCTATAGCCTATCGTCTTTTGTGACTGCCCATACCCCCACATGTACAAAAGCCATTCAAAGCTTGCTTGCTCCATTTCTATTACGAAGAACTAATCATTATGGTGACGAAAAACGTGTAGATGGCTAAGTTAAGCTTCTAGTATTCGGGTATAAATCCTAACTAGAACATGTTGAATCCAAAGCCATAAAAATTGGGAAGGCAAATGTCTAAGGGGTAAAGGTCTTGACCAAAGAAGAAGTAGAAGACAGAGGAAATGGAGGCATATATTATGTCAAAGAGAAAGAGGGGGGGGGGGGGGTTTAACGCAAGTCCAGATTAACTGCTTGCTACTCAAAGGAGCAGAACCCGAAAAACAAAGAAAGGAATCTCAGGAACAGCTAGCTAGTGATTGAACGTAAGAGAACATTGTGAACAGATCTTCATACAACGACAAAAGAAATATTTCTTATTTTACCACCATTGATTCCTGGGATAACATAGAAATAAGGACGCAAGTTCAAAACTTTGAGCAACGAAGTCCGAATAGCGTGGTATGCTTTTGCAACAACTTTTGACGAGGCTAAGCAAATTTAAATGCCGCCCAGCGTATTAAAGGACTTGGGCCCTCCCCAGCGTATTCATATCTAATAGTTATTGGCTCCTTTTTTAATTTTTCCACCAAGTACAGTAACGACTAAGAAATCCACAGAAATCCTTCAAGAGTAGCAGTGGGGTACTGAGTAAGAAAACCAGGGTACACCTTACAACAGGGTGGTAGAAAAGATTTTTAAAAAAGAGACCAATATTATAGAAGCAACCAAAAAGAAAATGGAACATGTCTTGGGGATTACATGGGTTCCATTCCAACTTATAATATACTAACTTCTAAGCAAGTCAATGTCAAATAATCTCAATCTACTTTATGTCCACATCTTGTCGCATATAGATTTGCAAACCTATTTTTCCTAAATCCAAATGGATCTATCATCATGGCAAAATTATAACGCAGTTGCATCTAACACCATTTGGCCCCCCAAAATAATGGGCAAACTTGATCATCTCATCTATTGCCATAATCCCGACAGCTATCTCATGCAATTTGCATATGCAACAAAAAGCTTAGGACGTCAAAGATGCAAACAAAAACACAGGCATTTTTCAATTGTGTGGTGTGGGTCTCTCGAATACAGCTGAACTGTGTTTCCACTGCTACCTGGGGTCTCACCATCTAATCCCCACACCACGTGGATTCTGCAATCGTCCCCTTTTTTACATTAATTTGGGATTCCCTTTACATGAAATTTTAATGATATAACCTGATAGTATAGGCTATAAGCATAGCATCATCACAACAATGACATTGCTTAGGCCTAATTTCACCATAAATTATGCATTCAAATTTTTTTTTAAAAAAAGGGGAAGCTGTTACTGTGTTACCTTCTGAACCTGAAAAGGTATTAAAGATTTAGCATGGGTCTGGATTAAGCACATCAGGTATCAAAATTAAGAACCGCAAGTGTGAATAATATATAAACTTCAGTTACTGCACAACAACTGTGTAAATAATAAAATAATGCGAGTACGCTTAGTATATTGTACATAGTTTTATCAGCATCATCTACGAGGACGATGGGGAAGGAAGAAACCTCCTATCTCACCAACCCCGTGGAGATCTTGAAGGAGACAGTAGACCCAACAATGGATAAATGGGGTGATCTTGAAGCTTTCACACTAAACTACTAAACGATTGCAAAATGATTAAAGAAATAATAATAGTGATAATAATGATCTGTACAATTTTATAACATCCCCAATGGGAAATTTACCTGGAGGAAACAGGGTTTAAGGCTCTAGCGAAGCCATTCATAGCCCCATACCCCTTTGAACTAAATCCCAAGCACCCAAGCAGACCCTGCCTGTAAGGCAAGAAGGTCTTTTTTCTCAACTCCTCGGCTTGAGCTCTGTTCGCTTTATAGTGCAACTCATGCGGGGACGGCGGCACACGCCTCTTTCCAACACCGTTGGTAGGCTTGCCGGTCATTTTCTTGGCCCAAGCTTGAGAATTTCGTTTGGATTTTTGAGTTTCAGAAGACCCACTTCCTTGATTATCACAAGACTTGTCCTTTGAAAGTGATGTTGGTAGATTTTGATTGGTGGCAGTGGCTTTCTTCTCCTTGGCAGGGGAGAAGGAAATGGTGGACCAAAACTTGTTATTACTCCTTCCTTCGCTTTTGCTTCTGAGAAAATCCTTCAAGAAAACCCACCTCTTTGAGCTCCTTCCAGCTGAAGAAGACCTTGAAGAAGAAGCTGAAACCGAAGGAGTAGCCACCAAACCCAAACCATGCATCTTGTCCCTTTGGTTTTCCTCTATTTCCAAGGAACCATTATTATTGTTGTTCATTTCCTTCTCCAAGGCTAAGCTTACATCCCCATGATCATGATGTCTATCCCCATCCTCATTCTCTGACCACTCTAAAGCCGTGTTTCTGTTTCTGAGTGGCGACATAGATCTGGTTCTCCTGCGCACAGACTTATCCCGCAACCTCAGATCTCTACCTCGTACAACAACCTCTGCTGCTGCTTCTTCTTCATCTTCTTCATCTTCCAGATCCAGCAAGGGAGCCAGAACCTGGGGCCGCTCCAGGTGGGTCGAAAGCTTCATGGGCCGGATCTGACCGTTCAAGAACAACTCATCAGCCGAGCTCATCGAACCGGAAGCACCTGAACCGGTGGAGCCGAACCGCGCTGAGAATTCAAACTCATAAGCACCGAGAGGCACAGAAGAGGTGTTTTGGAAGGAGGAAGAAGAGTGAGAAGCAGCAGTTATAGCAAAGTGCATTGGACTTGCTGGAGCACTGTAGAAAAACCCGGTGATCGGTCCGCGTCCAGGACTGGAAGGGGCACTCACGTAAGGAGTGGAACAGTTGCTGTCCAAGTCTTCGAACAGGGGACTAAGAGTTTCACCATTGGAAGGTTCTGGTTTGGGATCTGGGTTTGCGTTTTCGCCATTATTGCTGGGTGTTTGGAGCTCCATTATTCAGCACAGTGTGATGGAATGGTAGATGGTGTGTGTGTGTGTGACCCCGTCTGTATTGTGAGACCTGACCTGATGCACACAAAATAAATAAATAAATAAATAAATATATATATATATAGATTAAGAGAGATTGCGTGCATTTGCCCTTCACTCTATCGTTTTATATCGTCAATGCCATTCATTATTCATTCCTACTTTTTTTTTTATCTTCTTGCCTGCCTAACCCGTATTTCACCTCCATTTATGGACAAACCAAATAATTCAAACTCTTCAAACATGAATTTATTATAGTTGTAAAAATTCGATCACAAGTTTGATTTTTAACAGTCAGATTACCAGTTCCAACAATCTGATTTTTACTCGGTTCAACTCAGTTGGTTTGATCAAATTTTACTTGACACGAGTTTGGTAGAAACACAGTCAAATTTTATAAGATGAAATCTATAAATTATTAGTAATTATTTATAATATATATTTTGATTCATCCATTGCTCTATAAAAGTTATCAGATTCTTTACTGTTATCACTAAAATTGATAAAATGTATATTTTTCTATTAATTTTTTATGCTAATGAAGTTTTAATCATAAAATTTATATTTTGTCGCAAATGGTAGTTGGACTAACGGCAAGTGTCTAAGGTGGCCTTAAAGATTATCCTTTCCGTTCTAGTTCAAATTTAATTTTGATCCCCAATAAATATAAAAGTTATTTATAGTATTATTTAATTATGTATTAAAATATTGTTGATGATCTGTGATGGATGGTAAATGATAATAAGAGCTAAGGGGATCAGCCGCCCTCCCAAAATTGTCTCCCTCATTAAAATAGACTTACTTTTATATGACAGGTTCAGTGTTTATCACAATTCACAAATATGAAATTATATAAACAGTTGTATACGTTTCATATAATTGATTTTATTTTCCTACAATTATTACATATTTTATGCCTTCTCAAAATTTACCCATAACCATCTTTTCTTTTCTTTTTAATTTAAATTTTCTAGTTAATGTTTAATTTTTTTAATTTTGGATTCCATTTCAAAATATTTGAAGTAATATATGATTTATTTGTCATTTTTTCTCTATGATTTGATTTACTTTCGAAATTGTGATCAAGTTATTTCTCGTATGGCACTTTCTTTTTACAAAAAAAAAAAAAGAATTTTTGGCTCATTTTAATTACTTTCCAAAGTAAAAACAAGTTTGTCGTCTTATCGACCTACTTTTGTATATCAATAATTATAGAGTTTAATTTTAATTCACTATTAACAGTGTAAAGTTTTTTTACACTGTCACTCAATCATGTATTGTCAACTCATTAAAAGAGTTTAACTATTATAACAACTACTTCAAAAGTCTAACATTTTTAATGATGCGTCAGTACATAATTAAATGAAAGTGTAAAAAAATTTTACACTAACAATAAATTAAAACTAAATCCATAATTAAACATAAAAGAGGGAACAGTAAATGAATTGTGAGTTGTGCCTGGTCCAAAATTATGCATAACAAAATAATGAAGTCTCACCTAAAAAGTTAATCCCTATATATAACAAAGTTAAAAGACAAAAGTTTATATTATTAAATTCATTTTTAAATTTATACAGTATTACATTGAATTTTTTGTACAATTTATTTGCTATATAATATTTCTATACAAAATATATTCCTTTTTTTTAATTTCTCTTTAACAATTTTTGAATGACATACAATTATTCAACATCTTTTCCTTACTATCGTTATCTTAGGATGCATGACAGAACCTTCTTCTTTATCATTTTCTTATTATTAGTTTATCATTATTATCATTTATGATAAGAAAAGTATTATTTTTATTTTGATCACAAAACCATGTATATCGTAAAATTCACCCTTACTTATAAAAATTAGCAATTAACATATATTTAGTTAATATAGCGGGTCTCTTTTACTTCCGAAAAGTTATTTCCTTTTTGTGGTGGCTAGTAATCATTTATCATACAACCAGACTGTAATAAATAATAAAATAAAATATATTTACACAAATTATATTAAGTATGAGTACAATTTGAACTATATATATATATATATATATATACACTAAGATTATAGTGTTATCTAATAATTTATATATGAATATGTGAGGAGTGTGTGATTGTAAGTTTGTCTATGTATCATTATCCAATAACAAGTTAAGGGTTCACTCTAGGTTACCTTTGTATGATTTGGGTAATAATTACGCTTTAGTTGCAACTAATCATAGATTGTCCCATGTCTAATGTGTTCTGATATAATAAGTCTTATGTTTATTTTGACTATTTATATTATTTTATTTATAAGTTTCTCTTTATTTGATACACTTTAAAGTTAAAAAAGGTTTTTTTTCTTGTTTTTTAGGATATTCTTGCGCTTGACTGCGAGACTAATTATTTGAAGTACTGATATTCATTTAAAGGAATTAACCTCTCCTAACAAATATTTTTCTATATACATGGTCGGGAATCAAACAAATGTCCACATGTTTAAGGGGTTTAAATGTCTACCACTTGTGTCACACTATATTCAACTCTGCAATTCAAATTTTTTGTTTAAAGTTTAGGTGAAAAGGGATTAAAAATATTTGTTGTTTAATGTGTAAACTCTCTTATTTTTTATTATCTTATTTCTAATAATTGTGTATTATTAATGATTAATTTTTCCAATTTCCAAAAAAAAATTATTTATGGGAGACATTACTAGCTAAAAAAAGAGAGTAAAAGATACAAGTTGTTTTACTAATAACAAAATAATTACGACTCTTTTAGAATGAGCTTATGTAAAATTTTGAATTCTATTGCAGGTGTATAGAAAATAAAATTATAAGTCAAAAACTAAAAAATGATAATTTACATTACGCTGTCTAAATTTTTTTCATAACTCTGTTATATTATATTATTAAATTTAAAGATAAATTGTGTTTTATTTATTTAAAATTTTCCCCATGTCAACTTTAGTCTACTAATTTTAAAATCTTACAATTTACACTCATTAAGTTTCAAAAGCATACACTACAACCCCTTCAATGCAAGTGATTATTTCTCCACCTAAATTTTACCGAATTTACAAGATGCGTTGATATTTATATTCTAAAATATACTTGTAAGAGAGACAATGAGTTCTGTGCACAATCCATAGAAAAAAATAATAGTGCAATATACTATGACTTATGGTTGTGATAAAATTTTAAGATTTTAAACTTGGTGTACAAAAAATGATTTATAAAATATCTAGGGAGATAAAATTTATTATATTAAAAAAGAAAGTCATATTTTATATTTACCTCATATTATAGTTTTTCATTCTAAATCATTCATAAGAAATTTTCTCCATTGTAATAATTGAATTTCTTTCGGATCATATCAATTGGTCTTTGTCATCTAATCATACTGATAATCACGTATTTCATTTTATTGAAACCATCATTGTAAGGTTTGAAACTTATAATAAAAGGACATTACCATTCAATGCTTCCTAGTTCCTCCCATCCTCGACGGCGCATCATCTTTTTATTGTTTTTTGCTTTTTATTTTATTTTATTTTTAATATTAACAGATATAAATGGAGATATGTGAATTAATGCTTGCAAGTTATAACTCAAGTTCAGTTTGGGTCACATCAGAGAGAATTCAGATAAGTTGTTATACAAAAAATGATAATTGACTGACAAATATGTTATTTTTTTAGTTTAATTTTTATTTATTGTTAAAATTATTTTATATATATTATTTAATTATATATTATTAAATTATTAAAAGAGTTTGATTATCACAATAATTATTTAAAAAATTTAATACTTTTAATGATATGACAGTACATAATTAGATAACATATAAAAATTTTTACACTGACAATAAATTAAAATTAAATCTTTATTTTTTATAAAAAATTATAAATATTATTTGAAAATTTATAAAAAAATATATAACAAATTAGTGAGTATAAATATATAGTTACATTACATTTTTTAAATAGGGATGAAAATAAATTAAAATAAATTATGTTTTATCTTAAATAAGTTTAATCTGTTTCGAAAAGCTTTTGCCTTAATTTAATATATTACTTATTATAAGATTTTTTTTAGTCTAACTTGGTTTGTTTTATAAAATGTAAAAATCTAACCTGATTTAAAAGTTTATTTAAATGTTTATATTGTATAAAAATATTTAAATAAGTCAACATATTTAAATTTATAAATTTTAAATGTATTTAATATTTAATAAAATTATTATAGATATTATATTTAATTTATTTAATAAATAAATTTATTAATATATAATTAATAAGTCATATAAATATTATAATTTTTTATTATATATTATTATACTAAATAAATAAGTTAATTTATTAAGTCATTTTTTTAAAAAAAGTTTACACCTAAATTTATTTAATTAAATAGAATTTTTTTAAAATTCAAATTATAATTATTTAATAAATAAATTAGGTCAAAATAAAATTTAAAAAAAAACTAAATTCTAAATTCCTATTAGACTACCGCGCGTATTTTCAGCCTTTATTTTAGGTGGCTTCTACTGTGGAAAACTATAACATGTGGTCTACCCATGAATTAGTAAAATAACAGGCAATAGTAGGTTGTTATCTCTTTATATATTTTTTAAAAAAAACTTTTGTATTTACAAATTAGACCCTTAAACCTTAGTAATTGTTAAATAGTTAACAACCTGAATAACTTTTAAAATATAAGTCTCCAAACATAAATCACGTTAGGACAAATTTATTTTTAACCAAAATCAAATTTGTAAAATCATGTTCATCTAAAATTAAGTTTACAAAATCTAAACAAAATACACACTAAATTAATGCTCCAACCCATAGTATTTTATTCATATGTAACCAAATTTTATTTCTTACATAGTAACTTATTCCATAATATAAATTTATTTTTTTATTAAATAATATGAAATAAAATAATTCTCAAAAAATATAACAACAATTGTTTAGAAAATCATTTTCATAAGACATTTTATATTTTTTAATAATTAGATATTTTTGAATTTCGAGAGATTTAAAATAATAAAAAATTAATGTTATAAATTAATCTATAATATCGATATTGTAAAATTTTTAAAATACTAATTATTAAAATAATCAAGTAGATCTCTCATTGATCCTGAAAGCGGCCTAATATTTATGTTTTTGTAAACCAACATTTTAAATATGTTTAATTAGATTTCTTACTATATGGTTTGGGCTAAATAAATAATAATTTAAAATTAATTATACACATCATTAATTTTTTTTTTAATTCAATAGAATGTATAAATTTTAAATCAATACAAAGATAAGATTTTGAAAAATGTTAATAAATTGTGTAAAATAATATTCTTTTTGTGCAACAGCAAAAATAATGTTGCGAGCTGCTACAATCTCAACAATCTATGATTTTTTTTTCAAAAATGACTATGGCATAAGAGCTTTTTCACACGAGAAAGAAGAACAAAAAATAACAATATTTTATTGGGAACAAACTTGTAATATTTTACAAAAAAATAATAAACTTTATTGGGGTCTAACTTATAATTTTTTTATTACAGGTAACCTATACTAATGGTATATAATTTGTTCTGATCTAAACTATCCATTTATTTTATATTAAATCTAACGGTTTGTAATCAATAGTCCACCGATGAACCATTTAATTGTTGGTTCACCTTACACGCCACCTTTATTTTAAAGTGAACTTAGAAGATAAACCAAAGATTAGAAGCGCTGAACAAGTGAGTGGTAGGTACACCTGAGAAGTAGCGAGGATATAACTTTTTGAGGGAGATGTAATGGTAACTTGATTCATTTAGTATTTAAAATAAATTGTTAATTATTTATTAATTGTTAGTTTTATAATAAATATTAAAATATTTATTAAATATAAATAATAATTAATAAATATTAAATAATTTATTTTAAATATTAATATTTTAAAAATATATATAAATACGAGAGTAATCTCCTCTTTTGATCTTTTTAATAGGATCTTTTCGCCGCTAATAGTAATAGTAAATATTTTAAAAATGGAATCATTCTGTAAATAAATGAGTCAGAATCATATTAATCTGTAAAATCATAGAAAGCAGAGTCTATTGTCAGTTTTCTCCGTACCCAAGAAAGTTGAAAGAAGATCAGTAGGGTGGTATTATTAAGTATTAAGAATTAACCATATTTTTCGCTTAGCAAGGAAGGATAACATCTAGCCAATCACATTTTGACAGCTGGTCTAGAAACATTACTATAAAAGTAAACCTATTTCCATTTATCGCAATTGAAATGAGCCAAATTTGTTGAGTTAATTTATTTATTTATATAAATTATATATATTAAATTTTAAAAAGATTTAATTTTTATTTATTGTTAGTATAAAAAAATTTTATACTATCATTTAATCATATATTGTCAAATTATTAAAATAGTTAGATTTTTTAGATAGATGTTGTGATAGTTAACTTTTTTATTGACTTGACAATATATGATTAAATGACAGTGTAAAAAAACTTTACACTGACAGTAGATAAAAATTAAACTCATTTTAAAATTAGTGATTGATAAAAATATAAATAATTTTAGATTGATTTGTTTAACTTGTAAGTTAAATTGACCAACCTGAAAGCCACCCACATATATTATCTTTTATAAGTTTCAATTTTTTTGTACTAATATTTTTTTTAATTTACAATTTTAAAAGTTAATTAAAAAGTTTTTTTTATGTAAAAGTACAAAATGTATGTACTTAACAAGCTAGTCGTGACATAATTCACATCTAAACACATTCGTTAAACTCTATAAATTTATGTTATTTATTTCTTTGAATTCTCTTTTTAACTCTTTAAATGAGATAAAAGTATTCAATATTATGTTTATATAATATTATATTTAATTAAAAATTATTAAATTTAAATTTATTTTAAATCTTACAATTAAAAAAGAAAATTTTTCAAAATCAATCCGTTTAAGCCTATAAATTAATAAGAGACTAATCAAATTGATTAATTTACAATTCATTTAAATGAAAACAATTTTAACCTAACTCATTTAATTCTCAACATATCATGTGTGAATTTAAACGGATCGGCCCGCACCATTTGACAGTACCCAACCCATTAGACAGTCTTATCAACACGTGCATTTTTGTCCTAGTACAGATAAGATTTATATAAAAAAAAAGTGAAATAAAGCAGGTGTGGTCCTGGCTGGCAGATGGCCCATCTGATTTTTTTGGTTTTTGTTTTTGAAACGTAGGTATAACCGTACAAGGATTAATTTGAGGACTTATTTTATATATAAAAATAAAATAGTTATTTAATAAATAACTTTATCATTCTTTTAGTAAATTTTATTTCCATTTTATTTTAATTTTCTCTCCTCTAAATAATATTTTTTTAACATGATATAGCATCTATCTTAGATTTTTTTTTCCATTCTGTTGTATTGAGTTCTTCTTAAACTTTGAATTTTTATCTCTCTTATCTCTTTTGCTTGGAGTGTTTCAATTCAAGCTCCAAAAATGGCATTCTCATTGAGAGTTCTTTGTTCTTCTTCCCATCACTGTTGCAAGAACCAGCTCACTCATTTTCTAATATTGATTCGTGACGTTACTGTACACACACTGTTGGCGTGCTGTTCCCTGTTGTCATTGCCGGCAATAATTCGATGGTTTTGATGCATTAGTTGCCGTAAATTTTCTTTTGTGATTCGTCGCATAATTTCAATGGTCAAAATCTCTCTCAATTACAGTTTCATCTCGTGGAATTTTTTATATTCGTGGTTCTCCCTTCTCTCTACTCATTCCATTTCCGTAAGCAGGAGAAACACATTGAATGAATGTATTAGTGCTTTTTCTTCGTCTTCTTTCTTCTTGTGCAAGTGTTGCACAAGGATGATGATGAGGTAATCACTCCAATGAACAATAAACCATTAGGATCATGTATTCTCATTAGAATGTAGTTAAGCTTTGATTAGTTTCTTTATTTTGCTTTAGGTAGTGAGCATCGTTATTATATTTAGAATTATTTAACATTATATTATAATGTTATTTGATGGTTTAAAGAATCTCAATTTATTTGAAATGTGTGTCGTGAAAAAAAATCAATGAATCCTAAAAGAAGATTAAAAACAACTAAAAACTATAAACTTTAGTCATTACTAATTTTCATCATCAGTCTTTCTAAATTTTCATTTTGTTGCCCGATTGTATTTTGAGATTTTTGTTTAATATAAATTGTATTAACATTTTAAGTTGAAAATGTTAAGTACACATTTTTTGGCTTACTATTACAACACACATATGATTAGTTACTAATTTAGTTAATTAATTTTAATTAATTACATAATTAGTTACATCTCTATAATTATATAAATCACTTTTATAGACAATTTTTTATAATTTTTCATTCAATAAATTTTTTTTATCTTCTTTTAATCTTTTTTTTTTCTGTGCCATATTTCTCAACAAATATATTATTTGGTTTTATTATGTATAAATACGTTGAAAAATTAATTTCTATCTATAGTCCTTCTTATTTCCCCCCCTTATCCTCATAAAAAATCTCAACACAATATTTTGGAATACTGAAATCTAAATCTGGAAATATAGTCATTCTTATCCGATTCAGTACTAATAAATAATTGTACTTCATTAGGAAGGATGGAATGCTACTTTAGGGAAGGTATTCAATCTTTTCGATTAAACATCCCTATTGCCATTTTCGTTAGTACTTTTTTAGTGTTTGATATATGATTGAATTTTCTTTTAATCTTATATGTGTGTGTGTGATGGAACTTTGAAATAAAAAAATATTCATTTCATTTTTATTATTCTGGCTATAAGTCAACTATGGACGTTCCAATCGCGTTCAAGGCTAATGTTCTTGTATTTAGCTGTGAGAGAGAGAGAGAGAGAGAATAAGTAACTGTCATGTGAAAAGGATATATGTACGCAAAGGGTGCAAGGCTGATACCATATCTCAGCAGATGGAAGAAAAGGGCTAAAGAAAGACAAGGAAATAAGAAAGAAAAACCACATGGTGTGTTGTTATAACTAGTTACGGATATATATTTATGGCATGTGAGGCGCGTTGACAATGTAGATCACACAATAAAATACGTATCAACCCATGAAACAGTGTGGATTCCCATTCCCACCCCACTCCCCACTCAACACCAACATCAAATTGAAGAAGACCAGTTCCCTCTCACCCGAGAGAAGCCACGTACCAAGTACACCAATTGGTCTTATCTACGGTGTCATCTGGATCAAAATCAAATCTTAGCCTAAATGCTTAATGTTAACGATGATGTATTATGCTAAGGGGGCTACGAGCAAAGTGTGAAGGTATGTAAAAAACTAACCATTAAAAACACTTTCACATAAATTATGTCCAAGATCACTTAACCACGACGAAGAGTGTATTCTGTTAAGGATCAACTTATCTAAAATGTTAAATTATTAGATGAAAGTTTATAAATAATTTTATATATTTAATACACTTACTTAAACAAATTTTTTTTTGACATAAATAGTAGACAATACACGAGTTGGCTATACCTTATGTTAAAATTTAATTTTATTTAGAAGAATGAAAGTGACAATTCTCTTAAAAATTTAAACATTTAAATAAAAACTCATAAATAATTTTATATCTCTAATGATGATATTTTCAAAAAAAATTTAAGACAATCTCAATCTTTTAATATAATCAAAAGTACATCTGCTTAAACCAAGTCAAATTAGTTATTAAGCCAATCTCACTGGAAAAGAGATGCCTTTAGCAGAAAGGGACTCCCAATTGAACTGGGAAATTCATTTAACTTTACTACCAAAAATAAAATAAAAAATTCATTTAACTTTTCAATATATAGATCTTCCAATGCAATAACAATACTCTCCATATAAATAAAATTGGAGTAAATTATTCTCCTATTCCTATCCCTATATATTTATGTTTATTGTGCAAACATCTCTAATATGAAAGCAATATTACTCTCCAATGGAAAGCATGAAGGGGGCCTGAGTGGATAATCTTGCACGAAGACACATCAGCGTTTTTTTAAAAACATTTTAGTGGTATAGATTCTTTTCTTCATAAGAAAAATAATACAAAGTCTACCAGGTGCCGGTTTACACACACATATATATTGGGAAAAATGGAAGCCACCAAGGGGTTAAACAAGCAACAACTCAGAAACCAATTCATTAATCAAACAAGTTACTATGTCAAACTCAACTTCTAAACCCTCTTCAAAGGCTTCAATGTCAAAGTCAAGCCATCTCCCGCATCGAGTGCTCATGTCCTTGCTGACAAGCTCATCCACCATTACCTCTTCTTCCATGCTTCTAAAACCCAGCATCTCCTTGTACAATTCTTCTGCCAACCAGCTCTTCCTCTGAACTGATGCCACCCATCCAGGCCATGCTTTGCAGCTTCCAACAAAAGCTTGCCTACATCTTAATTCTAGGCACTCACTCACCGAGTCAAATAAAACCTTCCTCTCGAGCTTAGAGTACTCTTCAAAGTTTTCTGTTCCATTGCTCTGATTCTCCAATAGATCAAAGAGATTTGGCATTATGACCTTATTAGTTTGACCCATCACAAATTCTTCTGCCATCAACTCTGCATTGCTAAGTATATCCTCTACATATTCAAGTTCCATGTTCCTCGATCTTTCAAAATCTACCAAATTTGACATTCCACTTGATTGTTTGATGGTCATGTTTCCCTCCGCCACTGTGGAAGAGCTTTGCCCAGACCATTTCCCCTCATTTTCAAATGATACAGATTCATTTATTGGACAAAAATTAGATATTTCTTCATCTTGCATGGAAGAATAAACTGTGCTGCCTGAAAACAGGGCAAATATGGATAGGAATTAATATTTTATAGGTATATGCATTTGTGCTGAGGAACCACAAAAAATTTCTAACATTTTTTTTAATGACCTGACATTGATGAATGACGGATATAAACACATTCATATAACACATGCACAGCATAAAGGATATCCAACACTTAATAAAAAAATTTAATAAAAAAAACTCCAAATTATGCAAAACTAGCCAGCTATTAAGAATAATTATGCGACATTTCCTAGGTTTCATCACCACATGTTGCCTAATGGTAACCTCCCCTCAACATGCCTTAAGGTTCTGTGAAAATTTGATGCAATTTCTTCTAAGAAAGTAAAAGGTACACAAGTTGCAAGGTTTTCCTTTTAGATCTGGATAAAAATATGCTCATCAGCAGTGGAAATAAAATAAAGATTAAAACATTACCATATGTGCTATCTTCACTGTCCAAGTAACTTTCACTGACAAAAGGAGTTTCATCTGTAACAGCTTTGGAATGCTGACAACCTAGATCATTTCTGCTTTGACTGTTGCTGCTACAGCTAGGCTCTTCCATTGCTTCTGATGTCTGCACAAGTGAAGAGTAATTAAGTACTAAAATGAGTATATGGGTTCTTCTCAGTTCAAAGATTAAAAATATTGAAAATTGCAAATAACCTAATTAGTAAAAGCTGAATAACTTTATAGAAATGAAACTTTTGTTTCTGTACATGAAGTGTGGACCATATTAGACAAATCTCCAGAAATTTAGGAATTAAAGCATATTGTGTGTCCTCCTCATTCCCCTTCCCAACCTCAACCCTTAAACATATTCCCTTGACTAATTGATGGCAGAAAGACAGTATAAAAGAGATGAGAGAGACCTGCAGTTGCTGGTTCATGTTAAGCACCAGATTATCACTTGAAGAACAACCATAGTCATGCATGCTGTCCAATTCATTACTAAGCAGGTCAGGGTGAAAGCTTCCGTCTTGTTCCCTTGATGTGGTGCTTACCAAACTGTGAAATTCGTCTTGCAAACTAGATCTTAAACCAGCAGAAGACTCCTCTGTGGCCAGGGTACATTGAGGTAAGTTAATTCTAGATGTCAATTCTTGCAGCTTTTTCTCCAACAGGACACTTAAAGCATCGCTATCTATTATGTGTAATCCAGGAGGAGATAATGATAATTTTTTGGGATAGAGCTTATCACTTTGACCATGAGAATTGACATCAATTCTGTTTCTTGTTCCCATCACTTGCTCAGTAAAGGACTGTGACTCAGGCATGTTTCTCCTCAAGGGAGATGTAAATGTAAATGAAATCACATCCTTGCTTTCTTTCATGTTAAATGCATCCTGGTCAATACTTCCATCAGTTGTAATATTGCATTTTATGGACTTACTTTCATAATTATTAACTGCATTATCAGGACCTCTTGCCTCATTCTGAACATCCCTGCTGACATACCTTTTCTTTTGGTGAATACTCTTTCTTTTGGATACTGGAAACTCCTTTTGAGAATCAGTTGCCCTCGTGCTTGACCTTTTGGGCTCAATATTGGCATTTACAGCACCCTTGTTTGCTGTCTTCCTTGCTCCAGTAAAACTTTCAGAAGACCAAGTTTGTGTTATTGGCTTATTGGAGTCCATTTTTGAAGTTGATTTACCTTTGTTGGTTACACTATTCTGCTTTAGATTATTCTGCCCAAGCACCTTGCTATTCCGGCCAGTACAAGTTCTCTGCTGCATTGCCCGGGCCCGGTCTGTAATTGATTTCTGGCTCCTGGAGAATTGGTTTGGTTTTATCTCATTTGGTTCTTTCTGCTTCGTATATCTCCTATTACCATTTGACATCAATGTATCTCTGCTCTGAACATTGGCTTTGGATGGTATTGCAAGTGAAACTGATTTTCCTTTACTTGTTAAATGGGGAGAACTATTTTTTTCTGAATATCTTGAACCCTTGAATGTTGGAGTGCATTTATATAAATTATTGCTCCTCTCACTAGGCTTGCCATTCACAGGGTTGGTAGTGCGCAGATCCCTGAGCTTTTCAGTCATGGATGCATTTTGTGCAGCTTCCAATTTCTCTTTCAGATCAAGAATTCTCAAGGGAACAGATGAAGGCCCAACTGTTGACATTCTATTCCTCATATATGGCTGGGGACTTGCCTCAATTATCTTAGTGGCTGCCTCCATTATATGAGCTGCATTCTTTGGTGGTATATAACCAGAGTTCTTGATAGGAGACAACATTTTATTGTGAGTAACTACAATGGGTTTAGCTGACTTTGGAGGCAACATTTCAGTTTGAAATCTCTTTATTTGTTGGTTTTCGACCTTATGTGCTTTTGATTCCCTGGCATCCCAAGAAGACTTCTGCAATTTAAGTGGCATGTTTAAGTAGTCCACAGGACAATAGTCAGCCATTGAACGAAGATCACCCTCACGACAATGAGAAGATCCAAGAGAGTTGGAGCCATATAATGAAGTGCTGGAGAGCTCAGAGACAGTCGAAGCTGGCATTGAATCCAAACCCATGAGTCTGGCTACTAACCCAGGGGCTTTAGTCCCACACCCTTCATCACTACTAATTGATAGGGCACAGTTAAAATCACAACTTGCAATATTACTAGGATTTGCTCCACTGTCCTCCGCCTTTATCTGAAACAATTGCAACAATCAACCAAAAAATAATTAAATATACAGTAAATACTCAAATTGGTCTTCCAAAGATACACGAGACATCAGTTTGGTCATCTAATCATTTTTGACATCAAAATAGTCTTCCAATGTTAATTTCTTTTTATATTAAATTGGTCATCCAATGTATTTTTTTACATCAAATTGGTCCCTTCAAAAGGACTAATTTGAAGTCAAAAATGATTTAAGGACCAAACTGATGTTCCGTGTATTTTTGGAAGACCAAATTCAGTATTTACTCTTAAATATGTATATACAAATTGTAATATGAAAGACACAAAAAGGAAAGAGTAAATACTCAAATTAGTCTTCCAAAGATACACGGGACGTTAGTTTGGTCCTCCAATCATTTTTGACATCAAAATAGCTCTCTAATGTCAATATTTTTACATAAAATTGATCCTCCTATGTCCTTTTTTACATCAAATTGGTCCCTCCAACTGATGTAAAATTGATGTAAAAAATGACATAGTCATCAAACTCATGTCCCATGTATCTTTGGAGTACCAAATTGGTTATTTACTCAAAAGGAAAAGGTTACAAAGAACAAGTAGACAGAGAAAGGTGGAACAAATTCATTCATACCCTATTGAGCTGTGACTTTGGCATGTTCTTCACATTTTCCTTTCCTTCCTTCGAAACTTCTATAGTTAATGTAGCCGAAATGTTTAGAATAGATATATCACACTCACTAGAGAAAAGACTTAAGCATTGTAGAAGATTCAATAGATGGACATGGCAAGCAAGGTAATAGTGTAATACATACAAACAATAAAACAACGAAAATATATCTGAGAGACAGCAAATTATTACCAGGTAAGTTAGTATTATCACAAAGCAGCTTCTTTTGAGATTTCCCATTCCAATCAAACAAGCTAAGGAAGCTTCCCTTGGAACGTCTTTTCTCGATCTCCATTATCATCTAAAAAGCAAATGCTTTCATCTCACAGTTGTGTTCTCTCAAGAACCCAAATCTATGTGTGTGTTGGTGAGAGGCAAGAACAACCCTGTGTGGGGGAAGGATGGGTGTAATGGGATATAATTCAAGGAGTCAACAGCGAACTTGGAAATTCAACAGAAAATAGTAAATCAATACCTGAATTGATAAATCCTTCATCTGAAGAAGAACCCCATTTTCAACACTCCTTCTTGCAAAGAAACACAACCTCAAACGCAAAACATGTCTAAAAATCAATTTTTTTTAATGGGTGCCCTTGAAAATGGAAAGAAATCACAAATTCTTGCGTCATTTTCATCAGTCTCGCCAAACACCCATTATCCAATGCCTACTCTCTATTTATCAACCAATCCAATCTCACCCAAATTACTGAAAATTAGTCTTCAACTAGTCAAAAACCAAAACTTTTGTTTTCACTCACTCTTAAATGAGTCTCTATTTCTCCGCGAAGATACTCCAAATGAGGAATGGGAAAAAGATCTGTGTTTGCGTGTGTAAGAATGAGAAGAAGAAAACAGTACTTGGTTTGCAGAGTAAGAACTTGGAAAGAGCATAAAATCATAAATTGTACCAAAAATAATAATAATAAATAATAAATCTAATCAGAGAGACTCACAACATGAGACATGACGGTGAGCTATCTCCTCTTTATGGTTATATATTTATTTATACCATATATTTAATGAATATGTCATCACTCCTGTGACTCTGAAAGTATTCAGCAAATGTTACCTTGACACGTGGATATATCATTACTTCTGATAAAATATTGGGCTACAATGGGGGAATTGAATTCTACTTAACTTTAGGTGAGTATTTTTTAGTACATGAAAAATTGGTTTATAACTTTCTATCTAAATTTTTATTTATTTTAATAAACTTTTAATCTGAAATATTGAGGATTGGAGGTTTGAATTTGCTCTTTTACCTTTGTACCTAATGTATATAGATACAGTAGAATGAAGTACAGTGTAATTTTATTCATAAGGAAATAATAAATATTTTATTTCAGACTACTTTATTCTTATTTTGATTTTACAAATTAGATTTGATTATATGTACTAAATAAGGTATTATAATTATCCCCTTTAAAATTTCTCTTATTACAAAAACATTCCTTTCATTTTTACAATTTGGAAAAAAAGTGTCAAGGTCACAATTGTAAGAATATCTACAAATGAATATTATAAAAAAAATAGTAACTACATAATTTAGTCCTTTAAAAATATATAAGATATTATTTTGGAATTTTAATTATTTTTAACATCTAATTAGTTTTTTTGAAAATATTAATTTGATGTTAAAAATGACTTTAGAAAACTAATTTAATGTAAAAAAATAATAGTAAAGGATTATTTTGATGTCAAAAATTATTAGAGAACTAAACTGATATCTTGTATATTTTTAAAAGATTAATTTAAAGATTAACTTAATAAAAAAATAAGAAGATGGTGAAAAGTTTGCATCACCTGAGGATTACAAACAATTTATTCTATTAAACAGAAAACTCTTGTTTTAGGCTTTGATTGGATTAAGAGAGAAATAGAGTGAAAAAAATAAAGTAGAAAGAAATAGGAAGAAGAGAAGTAGAGTAAAAAATGAGTAGATTTTTAAATTGTTTGGATTAAGAAAATTATAAGAGAAATAAGAAAGAAATAAAATTAAATTTTGTTATAAATACATATTTACTCCTATTTATTTATTTATAAAACAACAAAAAGAATGATATATTAGTCAAATTTTCACTTTTATCTATTTCTTCTCACTTTAGGATAAAAATTAAAAATTTATGAGACCTATTAATTTTTTTTTATTTTTTATTTTTTCTCTAATCAAACAAAAAAACTTCTCTATTTCTCTTTTATTTCTCTCTTCTTTAATTCTCTCAAAACAAAGGCTTCAGAAAAGGCAAAGCCTACAATTTATAGTGCTTTATGACTTGCAATGTATAAAGATTTTATCTTTTAGAGGAAAAATATATATTAACGGGGCTTCTAATAAAATAAAGATTATTATTTCATCACATATTTCAGTACAACTGAAAATTTTCGGAAAACATTAACAAGAAGATAATCATAAAATCATCATTTATTGACTTTCTGATTTTTAAGGTCATTTCGTCTTTAAAGTAATATATGTCATTTGTCTAACATCACGTACTAAACAGTTATAGCAAGCTATAACTTTTGAGTGATTTGAAATCAAATGAAGATTTAGGTTAATCTCAAAATCTAATCGTATTTTCTATCGAAGAGAGTTTATGTGAGGGTGAACCTTGGCTGAAAACACAAGAGGTTAGGACGTCATGCTCAAAATTTGTATCTTGCTAAAAAGAAGACAGCAAAGAATAAAAATATCAGGACTACTAGGGATTACATTGCATGTGCTTTTATGTCAATATATATTCTTCTTATGATTGCACCTTGTCCTTTATATATGATTTTTGTAAATATTAGATTAGATTCATATATCATATTTAATCTCTGTTGACTAGAAGTCGGCAACGTGTTTTGTAAAAAAAAAAAAAAAAAAGAAGTCGGCAACGTGCTACACTTACGAAAGTAAATAAAATATTTGGCAGAATGCCTTTCAAACAGAGAAGAGGGACTATCGATGTATACATGTGTTAACCTCTTTCCACGAGAAGTCAAACATGAACCTTCATAATACCTATGGAAAATCACAATTTGATTCAGCTATTTAAATTTCTTTTTTATTTTTTGGTTAGATCATTAAATTAATTAAATATTAAATTAATGTAATTAATAAATTTAATTATAATTAACTAATAAAGTATTTTTATTTTGAATATTAATATTTAGTTAATATAAATAAATTATTAATTAAAAAAAGTTGATACTTAATTAATTCTTACATGAACCAAATTAAAACATTTTCACTAAATTATATTTGAGTTTAATTTTAATTCATTATCAATTACTTAAAAAATCTAATTTTTTTAAAAATAAATTAACATATAATTAGATGATAATATAAATTTCTTTTACACCCACAATAAATTAAAATTAAATCTATTATCTTCCTCCCTAAAACCACATCAGCTAACAGGTTCAGCTCATAAATCGAGCTCTATGTGAATGGACGTAAAAGCCGACGCCCATGTATTTGCCTCAAGGCCCCCAACGGACTCTTCACTTCCAAGATATTGGTGCCCTTGTGCTTAGAAATAAATGCATGCATTTGTTCAAGAAAGTGAAAGGGACTTTTATGGGTTTTTGTAATTTTGTATGGTGGATTCATGAGCTCAGAAGTTTCATAGAACTGACATGAATGGGACTGCATTAATAGGAATTATGCTTTTTGACGCATTGGGTTCATGAAAAACAGAAATTAAAGCTATAAAAGCTATAATTCCGCTAGTATCTTTACCGTGCGGGGAACATACTGTGTTCCTAAGTGCATTCCATATTAACTAGGAAAATATTTCAATTTCTGAATGAAGCTTCAATATGGAGACCGGAGAGGAATAGCAACTGTTCGGGAAGGAGCTATGTGACCAGTCTTTGTACTTCGACGCTTGAGAAGGAACCAATGGTGACTCCAAAGACTGAAGATACCAAGACCAATATGGCCAAGAAAGAATCTATAGCATGCTATTTCCAGTTTGCGAGGACTAGATTTTTTGTTTGAAGTTGATTCATTTGTTTTTTGTTAAGTTTTGATACAACATCTTGGATCAACTATTACTGCCTTGGAACACTTAATAGTTCCTTAAAAGTAGATCTAAAAAATAATATGACCTGGAAAGATATTCTGATTTTTCTAAGGGTAAACCATCAAGATAAATTTAAAAAAAAAAAAGAAAGGAAAACCGCAGAAGGTACAGCTCCGCAGAGTTGGTTAGCATATCGGACTTGAAATTGAACGTGCAGCAACTCACAATGCAGTCTTGAGACAGTTGTCACAGGGGTTGGAGCCATACTTGCAGGCTTTTCTGTCAAAAGATTCTCCAAAGTGTTTGAGTAAAGTTTGTCTCCGGCATTCAACCTAAACACTCAAAGATAAAATATAACATCTTCTAGATAAACTTCTTTCTGCACTAGATGTGAGAGAAAGAGAAAAAAAAAAAAAACAGACGTTGAACTGTAAGGGAGCTTGCTTACCTTTAGTTCACAGTATTGTTGCATCTTTTTGGCTTGAGCCATTGCTGTCTTAAAACTTTCCCTTTTATATCCTTGGCCATTTCTTATCATGCATACAACTCTACTAAAATCCTTCTTCTGGTATAAAGCAATGCAGACTGCAGGAAGATTATCTCTTCCAGCCCTTCCTGATTCTTGATAATAGCTTTCAATTGATTTTGACATTGTATTGTGGATTACAAAGCGCTGAAAGCATATGACAAGAAAAGGATAATTTGAGTAACAAAGAGCTGTAAAACTCAGATCCCACTAGAATTACTCAATAACTAGCAATCTGTACAACATTTATACACCTTACATGTGGCTATATTTGCCCTAGCCAACCATTCAAATGCTGCACTAATGTAAAAATGCTATATTTAAGTTTATTAGGCAGATCCTATCCACCTATATTATTCCATTAAAGATTTTGGATTTATACTTTAAACTTGTGCATAGGGAGGACGCATAAGATGATCACTAGGAATTTGAATAATTGTGCAAATGATCATTTTTATATTAAAATTTAGTTATGTTGTCAATCATGAATACAAGGTATGGATAAGTCGTCCTAAGTTATAAGAGTTTGAGATGAAGGTACTAGATAAATGTTGTGCTAGAAAAATGCTATACATGAAGGTTGATCCCACTATGTCATTTTGTAGTCATCAGACTGGTGATCAGTAAATACGTAGCAAATCAATAATAGACCGTTCAGTTTATATAACAGATAGTAAATATCAAGTTATCAGAATTATTTATAGGAGGACATAATTTCTTTAGCAAAGCGTTAAATTCCTAGACAAAGTCAATCATAAAATTGTGAATGATAACAGCATTATCATAATAATTTAAAAAACTCATCTCAACTAAACTTACAACATCAGGCTTGTCTATCCCCATTCCAAAAGCAATAGTTGCACATACAATATGGACCTCTCCCTCGTGCCATTTATTTTGAACAGCAACTCTCTGGCGGGCAGCCAAGCCAGCATGGTAATACACTGTCTTAATCTTACATTTCTCATTCAAAAATTTTGAGACCTCCACACATTCGCTTTTTGAAAGGCAGTAAACAATTCCACACTGATTCCTGAAACGCTCCATTAGTAGCTGTCCCAGCTGCTTCGTTGACTCCTTTGTCTTAACAATCACTTCATACTTCAAATTTGGTCTGTCAAAGCTTCTTTCAAGAACAAGTGCACGGGGGATTCTTAAAGCATTTAAGATGTCCTGAAACAAATTCCAATTTAAAGGCAAAATTAATTTTGGGACAAAATACTCAATAGAACTGTGCAACATAGCAATCTGAAATTCTGATTACCTCACGAACCGAGTGGGTTGCAGTGGCAGTCAATGCCATGAGAGGTACATCTGGAAAGTTTTGCTTAAGAGATCCTAATCCACGATAATCGGGCCGGAAATCATGTCCCCATTGGCTGAAAAGCATAATTTTGAATTTAAAAGTTTTGAATACTAGATATCTCTCATTAAGTAGTAACCAACACAACAAAAATCATATAGCTTGAACAACCCCCATCCCCCACACCGCGGAAGCATGCCTTTTCTTTTACTACTCAGGCAGTTTAACTTCTACCTGCACATCTTATTGGTAGCATTTTCATCAAACCAATTTATGGTTCTGGTAATGGAGGTCAGTGAAACTTCCTGAATAAGAAAACATTCCATATTCAGGTTAACAATAATCCTAAAGCAGTCAAGAACTGCATCAAACAATACAAACAAAGACTAGATGTGAACATAGATTTCTGGCCTAAGTAATGGCATTCCAATAACTTCAAAGAGGTCATTTGTCAGAATTAAGACACCAATCCTATTGTTACCATTTGCTAATCCACTTTCGTACAATTTTCTTTTTCTCTTTTTTGATTTTATCGATTTAGTTTGAAAAGTTATGAACCTAAGGCATGCTTCATTTCAAGACCTTCAACCAGATGAACCAAGGTACTACCTTTGATTTTGTGTTCTCATCGCATCCAAAGTGTACCATAATCAACCTTTCCATATTCACTTGATCCACCTTCTTAATGGCCACCACGAGAGCTTAATTCAAAATGATATTTTATGAACCATGGCACTCCATTACTAGTTAAGATTTGGGCTTGTTCATATTGTGAGATCAGTCAGTCATATATAAGACACACATGGGGAAGTGCTGCTTCAGAAAGGTATGATCAATGGCCAAGTTATGTCTCCAAAATTTCATACAATTGCAGTCATTGAAAAAAAAAAATTACTAAGATTGTACACAAAAAACACCGGGCATACCTAACACAGTGTGCCTCATCAACAACAAAACCTGCTAGCTGTCCCTGTGATTTAAGAGGGAGCACCAACCGCATTTGCACATCAGATCTTTATAATCTAATGCTCAGCGACAATGGTTTCAGAAAATGTACTCAAATCAAGAAAACTTTACCTTCTGATGCATGCATTTTAGAATTTCAAGAAATGATTGGTTGCCAGCAATTCTCTCAGGTGTCACGTACAAGAGCTTGCATGATGGTTTGTCTTTTCTGGATAAAAGAAAACTAATGTAAGAAAAGGTTAAACAATAGAGCAATCAGTAATCTGAAAAGTAATTTTTTTTAAGGATACAAATCCACTATTTTCATGGGCAGACTATAGAATAGAACATGATCGACTAAGAATTGACAAGGAAGTCAATCTCGCCTTAGCTCTTGGAGGACAGCTGCGGCTTGGGAAGCAGTTTGTTGAGAATTTAAAAAAGTAGCTGGTATTCCAAACTTGAGGTTTAGCGTGATTATCTGATCCTGAATGAGTGAAAGTAAGGGAGATACAACTACTGTAACACCTGGTTGAAGAGTTGCTGGAAGCTGTAAGCGCAAAATAAAACAAACATGTTCAAAAGCATATAAATTATAAGATGACAGATAATAATATTCCACCAATCAACGTAGTCTGGGTACAAAGAACAGATTGGAACTATCATCAAACAATGAAAAGAAAGAGGGACAGTCATGAAACAAGATCATTTGACACATTCAAGATCTTTAGCAATTTTAAGACAGATAGTTACTTCAAAAGAATATAAAGAAAATTCATATTAAGTGGTTAGGAGAATATGACCAAAAACAAAAAACAAAAAAACAAAAATGGGGTAAGGAGAAAGAAAGGACCTGATAGCAAAGAGATTTACCACCCCCAGTAGGCATAAGAATAAAAGAATCCTGCTTTGCCAAAGCTACTTTACATGCTTGATGCTGCAATGGTCGAAATGTCCTGTTACCAAAGATAACAACATTTGCCAATTCAATATCATCTAGAGCCTGCAATTCTTCGTAAGTGAGAGTACTGTTTTTATCCTTTGATGCTAGGGAGGATTGTATTTTTTCGGAAGTTGATGAAACTGAGCCCTGAGTGATGCCACTTCTGCAATCCTATAACATAAATTAACTATTTCATGATCATGTGTAACATTAAATACTTCAGCATGGTAGTGACAAGACAATGAACAAAACTGTTAATGATAATCAAATCAAAATTACTTCTTAGTCGTTACCATAGATTTTGGGGAATGTTGATCCAGAAATACATGATCATTCAAACAGGAATCAGGAGGTACAGATTTTCCCCTTGAGATACTAAAGTCCATATCCTCATCGTCACTTGAATCCAACTCCACCACTTTCTGGTGTTTCTGTGGTTCAGGCGAATCTTCAATAATATTAATGCAGCATCTTGAAATGTCATCATCTGCGTCACCACACGTGGCAACATTTTTGCCAAACATGTCAGTCAAAGTTCCACAAGCTTGTGATTCCATTGCCTGCAAATCATCCCATTCCTCAGTAGCCTGCATTGACTCAGCTAAAGCTGCAAGAAAATCATCACCGCAGTTTTCGACAGTGATAAAATCCCGACCATCATCACCTAAACAAAACCGTGAGGGGAAAATACATGTAAAAATGACGACGATGATAAATAGAGACAACGAAGCAACATAGCTGGTCATGGTCATTGCAATAATTATGGATTTAGATTAGAAATAAAACTGAATTCGTAAATAGTTTTCACTTTGGGCGTTACAGAGCAAACTGAAGCGAAGAGAAAACACGGAACAGAATGCAGAGAATAATTACGGGAATAGAAAATAAAGGGATTGGAAATGGAGTTAGTGTAACTAAGAATTAGAAATGGTACCGTAGAGAGAGAGAAGACGATCGAAAGATTTGTTGGCGGAGTGTTGGTCGAAGCCGAAATCAAGAGCTAAGCTGAGTAAGCGAGCTTTCTCTAACTCCAGATCGTGGTCCTTCCTGCTACGGCTACCCATTCCGATTCTACGCTCTCCCGCGCTATTTTCTGCTTTCAATTCAATTCTGTTTCTGCCCTTTTGCTTCTGCTTCTGCTCCGAATACAGAACCATTACTTTACTTCCAGGTTAGGGACGCAAATGCTAGTTAAACGAAGTCGTATTACTTCTTTTCTAACCAAAAGAAAATTAAAAGTTTTAAAAAAGTAGCATATCTTACTTCATGACCCGTCTCGGTATGATAATCTGGTAATCTGGGCTTCACCTAAATGTTTGGGTCGAATTTTGGTCCTTTTTTTTAAAATTTAATGTATTTTTTAGGTTGGGTTTGAGTCACTCTTCGAGTTATTCCAATCTGACCTATTATTTAATAATTTTTTTTAAAATTTTTTTTTCTATATATTATTGTGACATTTTTTTAAATGTTATACTTTGATCAAGTATTGTGACTTTCCATAATTTTAGTTATTATGTCTTTCATTTATTATTTAATTATCAATTAAATTGAATCTTGGCATGAGTAAAAAGTAATATATACAAGTGAATTTATTAAAATAGAAAGAACATAATCAAAATATTACATTAAAAAAAATTTGTGTATCTTAATTGGGTTAACCCAATCTCAGTCCGAACTTCAATATAATAAGGTTCGAGCCATGAAAATTGACCTAATTAAAATTTTAAACTAGAATCAAGTTATGTTCAACCTGACTCAACCCGACTAATAAGCACCCTTAATCTTACTATTGTTTATTTAACACCCCGAAGTAAGGGACTGAACTTTTTTTTTTTTTGAAAAAAATTTATTGGATTGAATTGGGTATTTATAGGTCCAGCCAACTTGACTTGTCAATCTGTTTGGCTATAAAAAAAAATTTCATTACATCACGTTATTATAAGGTTATTAAGTTTAGACAAAAAGTTTGATCGTTATAAGATTTTGTTTAGTTGATGAAATTTAGTTTGGAATTAAGCTTTAGAAATAGAATTAGACCTCTCAATTTTAATTATCTTGTTTAGTGTGTACATGATATATTTAGAATTCTAATTGTAAATAGTAATTCCATAAAATTGACAAATAATTAGTTTACACAACTTCTAATTTTTAATTTGGACATTAAAAATTATAATTCTAAACACCAATTTTTTTTAGAATATCAAAAGAAAAAAGAAAAAAAAGTTTTATATTTCATTTGTTGCTTGCTTACTTCGACAACCATCGTCACCTACCAATATCTTTTGACCACCATAATTAACGACCTTGGCCGCGTGCACAACAACATCCTCCAACTACCATTGTTAATGTCATGCTCTAGCTACCACTAACTTTGGCATTTGACTATTTTCCTTGGCGGTATCCTTCAACAATTATAAAATTCAGTTCAGAATTATAACTTTGTGTATCAATTTTTTATTTGTTCTAAAAATAAAGTTAAGATTCTTAATCAATTCCAATTTGTTAGAATTAAAATTATAATTCAAACTGTAATTTCAATTTTTTCTTCAATGCCTCATTAATCAATTGAAATTGAAAAATGTGACATCAATTAAACTTAACGAAAAGCAATTTGGGTGAGATTTAATCCGTGATCACGTAATTTTTAAAAAGACTCGGTAACATTTGATATACAATTCTTGTATAAATTAAAAATGACACAAGTGATTGGGTTGGAGGTTCTAACTTCTAACGGGTTCATTAACGGACACAAAACTAATATGCATGCAGAACTCTTAGCTTCAAAAGAAATACAATACATTGCATGACATGTTACAAAAAGAAGATCGTGCAAATTAAGCAAGAACCTATACAATTAATTCTGATTTCTGTGAGGCCAAAATTGTAGATAGCAAACTCTCTCAGAAGCGCATGCATGCAGGCGATACTGAAGGGATAAGATAAAGATCATGACCCCCCATCCCATGCATTAGCTAGAGATTGGTTACGATCTTGATGCACGTGATCTTGAGACTGCGAAATCCTTTCTTTAGAGAACACTTGAGCTTACCTTCGGCTGCGTAAAGCTTGTATTTGGCCACTCTGCCCTTTCTCTTCACCTCAGGGTCATTCCACCACGACGTGTGGGTGGGCGACTTGCTCACGATCTCTATACAACGTTCTCTCCTTGGAGAAGGCTCATAAGAACAATAAGATGGAGGGGTCCTGCTCCTGCCTACCCACATTTTGTTGTCGTTTAAGGTTCTCACATCATGTAGGTTGTTCACTCCTGCCGCTCCGTAGAATGATTGAGGCTGCTGGTGCTGGACCTCCTCCATCGATCTCTTTGATTTGATATGATGATGATCACCTTCTCAAATCTCAAACCTCTCTTTCTATCCCTTTATCTGCTGCCTTAAACTGTTATGAATCTTTAATTTGGTTAGGTAGAGAGAAAGAAAGGACGTTGAAATTCAAGGGTCTTGAAACGCTAGGAATTATGTTTTTACGTAAATTTATCTATGGGAAAGAAGGAAAGAGAGGTCAGAGGTTAATGGGAGGGACATCTTCCGTTGCTACAATGAGGGTGGAAGGGGACAGTCTTAATTTGGTCAAGCTCATGATCCTTATTCCTCAACATGTTATGTTTTGTTGTGTTTATTTTGGGTTTCAACCTATTTAATTAGCCCTAATATCAGCCAGTAAATATAGGCTCTAACAGCCACATTTTAAACTGTTACAAAAAGGTTTTTTTTTTTAAAAAAAAGATAATATTCAATGAAATTAATGGTTATAAAAATACTTATATTTTATAAAAAAATGTTAAATTTTTCTATTAAAAATTATCCATTTTACACTTTAATCAATTTAAAATATTAGAATTTCTCAACTCATAATGTCGCATCATTGATGTAATAGTGATATAGCCATATCTTTTCACGGGAATTGAAAATTTGAGCTTGAAAAAGACGTTATCGGTTCTCCATCTCCATGATGAAAAAAGAAAATTAAAAATATGGATTGAACATATCACATCAAACATCTCAATCTTTAAGTCATATAAGCCATTAGTTCATTAAAAATCAAACATTTTTATTTTCATAGCTTTTAAAATCATTTAATTATTTTTAAAATATTAATTTCCCATTCATACAAAAACTAAAATCGAAATATTTAACCTTGGAATATTTCCTTGCCTAGCCTACCGGAAATATAAAACTCTTGCATCTTTTATACTCAACACAACAGAAGCTAATATAGTTGGCAGTATTGAATTTGAAATCAAAAGATCCTAAGGGCTGTTTCTGTGTTTTAGTAGTTTCTACGTATAAAAAACTTTTGCAAAACAAAATTGAAAAACAATTGTAGAAAACAGAAGAGCAAATTTATTGCATAGCCCTACCGTAGTAGTCAAAGAGTGAGCATCATGTAATAAATAGTTTTCAAAAAGTGTGCATCATGTAAAATTGTAAATTATTTTCAAAATATGAATGCATTTAATAGTAAAATTTAAGAGGTAATTACATACCTATCAAAAAAATAAACTACAGCAGTACTCACATTTTAATATTTCAGTAGCAATAAAAAAATTTCCTGACTACAGATAGGGATGTATATAGAAGATTTTCAAAATGCCAGGTAATTGGTCTGTCACTTTAAGAAACCACAAAAATATAAAATGTTCGTCACAAACATGTTAGCTAACAACTACACCTGTATTAACCAACTGGACATATCTACAGAGAAGTAAATATCGTGTTTTCTGATAATTTTTACAAATGACTACAATTGAATGCAATCGAAAGAAAAATCTACAGAACAGAAGTTCAGGATCAATGCTTGTTGGTCTCAACTTCAATCTCTTAAACTTTTGGTACATACTTCTTGGATTTCTTGGTGTTTTCCGTGTAGGACACCTGGATGGCAATTATAAACACTAAAAATTATTAACTACATATGCATGCGAGGGTATTCTTATGCGTGGTAAAGGTTTACTTGGGTTTTAATGGCCAGGCCAAAATAATGAAACTACTAAAAATATAACGAAAATGCCAGAGTAATAGAAAAAGAGAAGTTGCAACAAAGGAAAGGTGGTGGGATTGCTGACTATTTGCCAAGCAGAAAAAGGGTATTGACGTATTGTCACTTACGATGTAAGACTTCCACTCAAATTTATCATGTCCTTGACCAGGAAGATGGTGGAATATGTGAACAAGTACAACAGCATCCAGGGCAGCATATTCTAGCTGCACATATAGTCCTGCCTTAGATTAATGAATGACTAGATTCAAACACATGCACTCATTATAATCAATCATGTCTTACCTTAAGAACTTTGTTATGGCTATCATAAGTTTCATTAGAAATCATATAAACAGCATAATTTGGAAATCATGTAATCCACTACCACAAAAATAAATCTAAAAAGCTTGGTTTCCTCTCTTAAATTGTATGTAGTCTCCCCCCCAAAAAAAAAAACGACAAAAAAGAATATTAAGGGATTGCAACACGTAGCAAACTAGGAATTATACAGAAAGAAACCTCAAGGTACCGAAGCAAATGTCAAAGAAGCTTAAACCCCTCATTTCAACGCATTATCAGAGATGTTTTATGGAGTCATTGCACATGGAGGGCGTTAATGAATAACATAGAAGAAAGGGGAGCAATTACTTGATTTCGAGTTAAAGGTCGTTGCTCCCAATTGCTGTTTCGTCTTGTCTTGTTTAAACTAGCTCCCAGTATTTTCTGATTTACCAATAAACACACAAGTTTTGTGAAAATAAGCTAACACAGAATAACCAGGGTCTTTGATCAAAATGTATTATCCCTCTATAAATATCAGATGTACTAAGAGAGGCAGGAGACACTAAAACGACATTCATGTATACAGTACCTCTGCAAGCCCAGCCAAACCACCCCGAGGTTCTTTAAAAATATTCTGGATGTCCAACAACAGTTCATAGTTCTTGAAACATTTCAACTCTTCATATGAGTGAGCAAGTTGCTTTATATCACACTGGAAATTATACCCTGAAAATACAAGCCACAGAACAGCAATTGTTACTAGTTCGGACCTACAAAACACTTCAGCTGGCTGAGCATGTTCACTTACAATGACGCCTAAAAAGGTACTACTTATCAAATCATATCAATAGTAGCATTCTCATTCAAGTTAAAATAATCATATAGCACAAAAGGAAGGGATCAGTCTTATTCACCATAAATAATTTTTGCTGATATATTCTCATGACTAATGCATTTAAAAAATTTCATACCAAGTTTTAGTATTCTAGGTGACAGCAAAATGCGAGTTAGACAGTCGTCTAAAATGTCAGGCACCTCTCTGTGTAACTTTATCAGATCAAAGATGAAAACCATCTTTTCAGAAGCAATTTGCATGATAGAAACCTGAAACATGGAAATTCAAGGAGAAAAAGAAAAACAGGAGAATCAAGAATTCAGCTTCTGATTAGAAACAACATATCATAGATCAGAAGGCTAAAACCCTGACATTAATTAATTTCATACATTTCAAATAAACAGAGAAAAATGTATGGAGAAACATTAATCTATCAGGAAGATCAATTTAAATTACCTTGTTTGGCTTGTTCCCTTTTACATAATTAGGTTTCCATTCACAATCAACACCAACAACATTAAAGCCATCAATATGACATGTTGCATCAAGCAAACCTTCAACTTCATCAACCCAAATGATGTCTTCGACAAACAGTTCATCAAGATGCAAATAACGTCCTTGTTGAATACTTGTTCCAGGTACTACAAGTCATAAAGCATTATTGTGTTTGTCATCTGAGAATAAAAGTGCAGATAATAGACACTCTACATAACACTTAAGTAGATTAAACAAAATGGTAATAACATCAATGCAGGTGAGCTGAGAACAAATTCTCTAATAAACAGGACTAATTCCTTCAAGACACAGGAACAGAATGGAAAGTTAGAGTGAGAAAAAACAGAAAATTTTGAGGCAAAAGAAGAATAAGCAACCAACAATCTTAATGAATACAAAATCTGTGTTCATTAAAGTACAATCTTTTTTACTTTACTAATTTTTGTTGGTCACAATTGAATTGGCTTACCTTTGATATCCAAAAACCTGTCTAGGGAGTACCGATCACACAGTTCATCAACTTTCTCCGTGTAACCAGCTTCCATTGCCAAATAAACCTTGAACATATAAAATTAAAAGATTATAGCATACGTATTTTAAGGTTTTACTGGGGCTATAAGGGCTAAGAAACTGTCAAGAAAAACTAACATTTATTGCTCTAGAAAATCAACGAGAACATTTTTTTAATATAAAAGAATGATAACCCTTATTACATCTCCACTTCAATAGAATGCAGAACCAGAGTATTACTACTTTGCTTATATGCCCATGCTCCATATCCTTTTTAAAATAAACCTGTGACAATTTTCAATTGATCATCTGATGCATTAATAATACTTCCTGGAACTTCACACTGAGCTCAGGAACAGAAAGCATCAACCTCCCTGTCGACAATTTGAAGATTTTCACAGCTTTCCGTTAATATGTATATCCACCCATGCAATTCTAATAGCAGCAGCGTCAGATAGTACCTAATAACCAAGCTAAAATTGATGCTTAGGCTGCCTATGTACTGATATACATGTAAAGTTGGAGAGCTGGTAAAAAATCAACCACATATCCTGGGGGTTACCCCTTGCCTAGTAATCTAAACCCCCATGAGTTCATAACAACCAAATATAGCTGTACCACCTGAAACCCCTTGATTGTAAGCAATGGGTTCAATTATTATCAACATGCTAGCAGTGAATTAGGAACTCACGAAAATTACGGAGAAATAATCTTATCCTTGCAAAACCAATTTTAAAGAATGTATAGGTCATTCAATATTTATTTTCGGTGATAATCTCAATCTTTATACATATTTTGCAGCACTGAAAGCTGACATGGCCCAAATTACCCACTGAAAAACTGAAGAAAATGGTAACACAAGGATGAAATGTTTGTTCTGGTTTTGATCAAAGTAGTTAATGGCGGAACGCCCACTCCTAAAAATGCTATAGCGACATAGCGGATCGCGGGGCGGCAACTATAGCGAAGAAAGCGGACTAGTAGGAAATAGGAAGAAAAACAGGGGACTATCAAAAAGAAGTATGCAAGAGAAATATAGAGTATAGAATTAGAACCCAAAAAAAATACAAACAAACAAGTGCAACAGAACAGCATAGACATATAAATATAATGAGTATGCCCACAGATATAGAGTACATAGGACCATATAAACATTTAAATGTGTTGGTGCTGGTGACAAGAGAGAGAACAGAGAACCACACCACGAGTTGCTGTCAACGGTGAGGCAAATAACAGAGAGGCGGAGAGCCATTCCTGGAGTTGCTTGCATTAGCAAGGGAGAGAACAGAGAGCCATGATTTGCTTTCAGCAATGTCATAAGGCTCCAATCCAATCTGAAAGAGCTAATAGACATGGTGAAAGGGAGTTTTGGGCATTTTGGCTATTTTATTTTTTTTAAAAAGAGAATAACAGCTGCTATGGCCACTAATGGGTCCGTTATCGCCCGCCATTGTGGTGCTCCAAGCCGCTACACTGAAGCGCTCTGCTATGCGCCCGCTACAGCCACTATTCACCTTGGTTTTGATATTGAATAAATAGACAAATAAAAAGCTAAAAAAGTCAATAAAAATTGAATTTTGGGTAATGAAGATACACATGAAGGTTGTTGGCATTTTGGGTAATGAAGATACACATGAAGGTTGTCCAACAAGGACTGCTCAACTAAAGGGGAATAAGAAACAGGTTGTCTAAGTGTTATTTGTAAACAAACAAAATCAACATAGCAAAGAAATCAAAATTCAAGTTCACATGAGCTTTAATGAAAATGGTAACACTATGCAATACAAGAAGACTGTAAAGGAAATAGATTAAAAAGTAAATCTTTGCCATTCAACACAGTCTCCAGCAGTGTACACCTATGCAACTCAGAGTATGTACACATAGAATGGCAGTCACTACGCAAAAGATGAAAATAACTACTAACCAAATATTCCATAAGCTGTCTATCATTGTTTGTTCTTGCCTCGGCAACATCCCAACATCCTTTTTCTGCTAAGTTCTTTAGTGAGCTGCAAATCAATGAGGTAATCTTGTAAATAAGAATTTGAAAAAGATAAGGGTGGAGGTAGAGTTGGATTTAAGATGCTTTGAACAAATCAAACAGCACTAGGGGAAAATGAAAGAGAAAATCCACCCCATGTTAACAAGTATAAGTCAATTACCTTTCTTTACATCTCTTGTATAAATCTGGAAAATCCTGCTTTAGATTATTTTTCTTTATAGTCTCATAGGCATCCTTTAGCATGTTCCTCTCAATGTACTCCCCAACAAGTATGGATAACATTGGCTTCCCCATAAATGTTGCCCACTTCTCTGCTGCTTTGAATTGATTACTCTGTATCATATCTAGGAGAAAAGACTGACCATAATGGAGGATAGAGAAGTGCTCTATTAAAGTGACAGCAGTCATGTACAACTGGGATTCCACCAATTCAAAAATATACTGCTCAACAAATTCTTTTGCAGTGCCACAACCTAAATAATCCTTTTCTTTAATTTGGCACATTGCTTTCTCAATATTTGTTAGTTTTACATCAAAAATATCCAGTAATTTCATGACTATCTTCTCATCATGATAGATCTGGCCCCTAATAATATCAAGGAGTAGATGGGCAGCCAAGTCTTTCACTTCCAAGGAGTCTTCTAAAGTGGTTGCTCTTTTCAGGAAGCGGCGAAGAGCAGATATAATCAAATGAGTAAAGCCTTGGCCCTGATCTTCAAATAAAGGTGACAAATACAGGCATTGAACAATAAAAGTTGCTGGTCCAGGTTTTGGATCATTATGTAGCACAAGATATACTTGATGTTGAAGGGCTCGGAACTTTGCTGTCGCCTTACACGTGCCTATGCAATGTCATTTGAAGAGAAACAACATTGAAAAGAGTAAGAAATAAGATGTATATTGATGAGACAGAACCACATGAAGTCTAATGAATAAATCTTCAATTTCAATTGCAACAAAGAAGTTCGCTAACTTATTATTGAATATTGATTGATTATAAAGAACTTTGCTGACTTAATTTGAAAGAAAAGTGTTAGGCATGCAGGACGAGTAAGGGCCTAAAGGGAATATTCACTAGGGGAATAACAGAATTCCCGCGTGGCAGGGAGGAATGAGGAAGGGGTGAATTCTGTTATGATTAAAAGCAGAGAAAGGGAGAGGGGGAGGGGAGCAGAAATTGAGTGAGAGTTTGGGCGCCTTTGAGCAGGGAGGACGCAGGACCCTTGAAGAGCCTGCATCTTTATCCTTCTCTTTTCTTTTCTTTTTCTGTTTCTGTGAGAATGAGAGGCTCGGTTCAGTTCTGTTCTGTAAGTTCTGCTCCTGTAATTGGGAATTACTCCCATTTTTCTATAATCAAATATCTGGGTTCCTATCAAATAAGCATCTAAGCCACTTGTGGAACCCTCCCTCAAAAGCTAGCTATTAAGGGGGAAGAACTAAGCCACTTAAATACACCACTAGGCAGCCCATACTACCCAACGTGGGACTTTTTTTGGCATCCCATACTACCAAGTCCCTATCAACAGCTTACTAACTTTATCAAGGACTCCTTTGTCAGAACTGATAAAAAATTAAATTCTATAGAATTGTCAGTTACAGGCTTTTCAAAGAATCATCTTCCTGCTCTTGTGCACATATCAATATCACTTTCAGCAAGTTTTTAGACACCTGAAAAGTGATAATTGATTCTAAAATCACTTTTCCTCCCTAAAAAATTGAGACAAATGGGCTGTGACATATTAAAGAGGATATCACATATCTGTCCATTAAAATGTTCACAACAAAAATTAGTTTGAGGACACTACATAACTAATATTGATGATTATTGAAATCCTCCATTCAACATAAATCTCGTAACATGAGGAAGAGTGAGATTTTGGAAAAATCTTAGATGACAATTAATCTCTTGGGACGTGAGGAAAAGACTTTAACTAAAGAATTCTAAGCTGTCAAAAAGGAAGGGGGGGGGATGTAGCAATAGTCAAACAATCATTGGTCGTAGCCTCGTAGGTATATTTGAGACACGCCTCAAAAACCAGTATTAAGTGTCAGATGTTCAGATCACCTAGAGAAGATGTTGACCATGAAAACAGAGATAAGTGAACTACAAGTTTCCAGACAATAAACACTGATGTCTGTTCATCAATGTGGATCATGTTAACTTCAAGAAAAATAAATTATCAGAAAAGTTAGTTGAACCATTTCAGCAAACACTTAGCACTCCTCATCATATCCCCTTGTAGACAACATATTAGCATTGCAAGGAGAAGAAATCATACCATAGAAATAACATTCTTTCAGCAGGAATAGAAATACCACGGGAGAGACATGCGTTAAATCATAAAAGGCATGCGTGCATAAGGCCCACATTTGGCACGCATGGTCCTCTGTGTTGTCTATCTCTACTACATTCTCCTCCAAACCCATCCCTGGTAAAAACTGTAATCAGAGCAGTAATACGTTAGATAACTATTTGAGGATGGCAAGTTGCAGGCCTGAATTTATATGCACATCATTGTTCTTGATTCCATAGTCCATACATTCATCAGGCCAGCTCAGTTCTAAATCTTTCTTTTTAAATAACTTGCTCCTCTATGTAGCAACACCAATTTTTCTCAAAGAATTAACAAATGTCAAAGATGAGATAACACTCAAGATGAAGTGATGAACTATCGAGATACACAATCAGAACACTAATACAACAATGAACAGTCAATCTGTGATGAGTAACGAGAAATTGATACCGATATTCTTGCCATTTTTATAAAGAAAAGTAATGTTATGGTTGTTGTCATTACATTGTATAAGTAGCTCCACAACACACTGGCATGTTAGGTAAAACTAACAATTATCACTCTGAAACATAAAGCTTAAAAAGTCTTGCAAAAATCGAGGAAAGTATAACGGGATATAAAATGAAGGAGTTCAGATTATCACTCTGCTCACATTTATGAGTCAAAATTCAGAGGTTCTGGGAACTACGCAGAAAAGTTTTATTTACATAAAACTTAAAAAGACTTTTTTAAGTACAATGTTCTTGCACTGTTTGATTTGCGGTTGAAGGCACACCGACATAAGAATTTAGATTTTTCAGTGATTTTGAGAAATACCATGTTTCATCCACTTTTGAGACAAATTCAAAAAAGAAACAGCCAACATCCATTAAAAAAAAAAAAAGAACTTTCGTTGAATTACTTTTCCCTTTTTTCTGGACAAGCAAACAGTCCATGCAATGGAAAATAGAGACTTACCTTGTGGAGAAGAAAGGGAGAGAAAAAAAAAACAGAAGAATGACAGACGAAAAAGGGAGAAACCTAGCTGGAACCAAATTGACTGAAAAGTTTGCGCTTTGTAGGGTTCTCTAACTCAGCTCTATTGGGCGTGCCCCATTGCGAACACATTGGTAATATATATTTTCATTATAACCGTGTGTTGTGGGAGTCAAAATATGTATCTATCGGTAGGAAAAAATAAAATAAAATACACTTAAGCCTTTCCCAAATAGATTTTATTTTTAAGTGTAAAAATTTTTACACTGTCATTCAATCATGTGTTACTAAATTATTTAAATAGTTAGATTTTTTAGGTAATTGTTGTGATAGTCAACTCTTTTACTAATTTGATAACACATAATTGGATGACAGTGTAAAAAAACTTTACACTGACAGTGAATAGAAATTAAACTCTTCCCGAATTTAAAAACATTTAATTTTCTATTAACATATTGTTTGGTTGGAGGGAAATGAAAGGGAGGGAAGGGGAGGGGAGAGATTATTTTAAATTTTATGTATTTGGTTCAATTTTTTTGAGGAGAGTGGAGTGGAGGGGAGGTGAGGGGAGCAAAATCCCTCTTAAGCCAATTTTAGCTTACCTCCAAAAGTGGGGAGATTTGGAGGGAAGAGAATATATGTTAAAAGATGGACTAAAATATTCCTAAAGTAAATGCTACATTAAATGTTATAATTGTGTAAAAAGATAAATTTATATTTTCCCTCCATTAAAATCACTTCCCTCCCCTCCTCAAACCAAACATACACAAAATTAAACTCTCTTCTCTCCTTTCTCCTCCCTCCCCTCCATTAAAATCTCTCCCCTCCCCTCCCCTCCTTTAAATCAAACGGACCATAAATGAGACGTTGATTAATCACGTGACCTACTACTACATCAAACAATTTTTTTATAATTTAGTTATTTAATTATTATTTTAATAAAAATATCACATTAATATAATAATCAAACAATTAAATTATAAAAAAATTATTTAATATCATAATGAATAACAAACATAACATTTCTTATAAATAAATAAGTTATAAAAATTAAATATTTTTATCGTGAATAATAAAGATTAAGTGATAAAAAAATTTATTAAAAGAGATTATTTGAGAAAATGATTAAATAACATGATAATAAAATATATTTTATTAAAAAGGGGCTAAATGGCTAATTATTATTTATTAATTATTAATTAAATTTAAAAGCAAAATGGGTAGTAGGCGGCCCACCAGATCTTTTCCGTAAATGCCCATTGGTGGGGAAAAAACAAAACTGGTGTCTTCCCCCTCCCTCTGAGAGAGAGAGATAACTGGGAAGAAACAGAAACTGCGGTGCTGGGCTCTGAGGGTAGTTGAGGGTACCGCCAACACCCAGAAACACACGGCGGTCAAAACTCATTGCGTTATATCGGGTGGGTCCACTCCCAACCCAAAAATCACTTTATATAACAAAAACAAACCCAATCATGTGCACACCGTTGGATCTAAAAAATCAGTCCCATCCATCCAAACAAGTAGACAACGCCGCTTCCCCCCTCATACTTTTTCTTTTTCATTAAAAAAAAAAAATTACAATTGAAATGGATAAACGGATAAGGTGAAGGATGAGGGGGTTTTTTTTTTCGGTGAAAAAAAAATGTGAAGGATTGCTTTGCTGCTGCATGCTCCACTGGAGCAGAGGAACAAAGTGATTACTATACTGCTTGGGCTACTGAGTATAAACAAGCCCATATAGCTCTAATGGACCTCGTCAAGTGGAGATGTATCCAACAAGATAATAACTCGCATCAATCATTCAATCTCTACCGTCTAATTAATGCAATGCTCCATAAAGCGTGATGTATAGACGAGTGCATCATGGAATTGACCTAATTACAAACTCGCAGATTACAGTTACAAAGGAATAGTTCTACTTGTTTTCATAAATTTCATTCCATTTGTTTATTTATGAAATGGACTCTTTTATCATCATATTTATCAAATTTAACATGAAACTACTATATAAGTAGAATTTTTTTATAAAATGGGTTAACATTATTATTAACTTTTGAATGGGTGAATAACCTACATTACTTTGACTTATTTAACTATCCTTCTTAAATATTTATAAAATTTTGACTAAATTCTGTCAAAATTTTCCATGTAACATCACTCTATTGAAGAGGATCTGTATGTATTGAAGAAAATAAAGCAAAATAGCTCCATGTTGACTAGGTGTTCATTTCAGTTAGATTGTATAAAAATTAATTGAATAGTAATTAATTATAAGAAATTAATTTTTAAATTTTAAGATTGAATAAATATTATAAATAAAATAAACTTTAATTTTTTTAAAATATTATTAAGTGCCATTTATTTAGATATTACTAAATATGTCAAATCATTAAGAGCATTTGTGTAATGTACATATCCAACCCTGATTTTCTATAGTCGCATAGAATGACATTAAGTGGCCATCATTATTCAGCACAACCACTTCGAAGTGCTGAACCGCAATTTACCTCTTGGTTTCATCATCACTTGATCGGCAACATGTGGGATGGAGAAGCAGCACTTCATTAACCCCAGATGTTAATGGGAAAAAAGAGTTCTGCTACTTCCATCAAAATCCTATTTTTCAAATCTTCTATGTTTCTTCCAGGAATTCCTTACTTGCTACCATCATCCACTATGGGCATATATCCATATGAAAGGGGAAGCATGCTGGGGTAAGGATCACTGCAAGAGACTTGTCTTGCTCGTGATTTTAATAAATAACAAAAGAATGTCCAAATCTGTCTCCAAACATTTCCTGAGCGCACTTCTGCAAGAAGCCATGAGATTGTCTCAATAGTGAGGCGCCTGACTGCTGGATGGATACAGTATCTTTTTCCTCAATTTCTTCTTGAGCAACCATGATTATAGTTCAAACACCTGCATAATAACACAATTGAATATATCACAAAGAACCTTGAAAGTTTGAAGATCACGTTTATGTGAGATTAATGTATTATTTGGATATGAATAAGGAGAAGGAACGAAAGGAAAAAATGACCTAAACCTTTATTTGGATGTGAGATTAATGCATGGTTTGTTTAAAGCTCAAAAATTATTTCCCTTCAAATTAGGGAAAAAGGAGAGAGAAATTATTTATTTTTAATTAAATATGTATTAGATTATATATATATATTCTGTATTTGTGTTATAAAGTTAATTATATAAGGATTATATTAGAAATTTAATTTTAAAATTTATCTACTTCTTCTACTATAATTTTAACTCCCAAATAAGGGAAATAATTTCCTCTCAATTTTTTTTTACTTAAACATCTAAACAAGATAAAAGAAATTCTCTTCCATCCATTCTCTTCCCTTCCTTTTCCTTTCCTTTCATTTTCACCCATTTTCCTATCACAAACATAGCACAAGAGCGACATAGACCCTTTTACGGGTAAACTTAGTCTATTCAGTGATTCAGAAGTGCTATATAAGGTGTCATATTGGTATGAAAAAATTCAATTTTCTAACATTATTTTTTAATATTCATTACACAAGGTTATTGAAGCAGACACAAAAAAAAAAACATTAATAGAGTAGTATGTCAAACTCAATGGGCACTTATTAGGAAAACCATCAAAGGTCTTTGCTGTTAATGTAATTAATAAAATAACTCCAGCATTATTTCCCTTTCATGTCTTTAATTTCTTCATATATCTAGTGACAATAACCTCAAATTTTGATATATTAAGAATCGGAAGAGTCGGAGGCAAGAAAGAAACTACAAATATATTTGATGTGCTTGATGTTTAACTTGTGCACTCTCTCTCTCTCTCTCTCTCTCTCTCTCTCTCTCTCTCTCTCTCTCTCTCTCTCTCTCTCTCTCTCTCTCTCTCTCTCTCTAAGCATGCCTGAATCAGCCTAATATAAGAAATTACTAAACACAACTTTAAGTACAACAACAAAATCACTAATCAGGACCCAAAAAATAAAATAAACACAGGTACAAAGCAGCTCTCATCCCTATATAGGATTCATTTATTTGAGAGAAGATTTGTGCTTTACTTCTGAAAAATTAAATTTTATCAAGTACATTAGCACTTTCCAAAAATAAAAATCCAAAACCCTAAGAAATCATCAAAAGCTATACATGTGAAGGCCCCACATATGCATCCCCATTTGTTTTAAATTTTCAGCTTACCATTTTGCAATTTCTAACAAAAAAGATGTAAACGTTATGCGAGGCAAATTTTGATGGATAAATAATTGCCATATATGTGGATTTGAGAAGGCTGACGAGCTATGTTCCACTATTCCATCACCAAAGAGAGTTATCTTGAACTTTTAAACACATGAAACTATATCTTATTCTTATATACTTGTCTGTCGTGATATTTTTTGCTTTTGCTTGTGACCATTTAACCAAGCCAAATAACCAACAAAAGCATGCTAAAAAAAGACAAAAAAAATACCATAATAATATGATAAGATTGTTTATGGTAACCCTTTTTACTAGTGACAAGCCAAAGATTGTGAAACAAGTTAGTAGCTTCAAGATACTCAAGAAGGCAGCAAGTTCATATTCATTCCTAGCCAGATCCTTACATTTTCTCAGGCCTTCAAAATTTTCCTGCAACAATCATCTAGAGAAGAAATAATTTTGAACAACAATTGTCTGTTTGTCATAATGACATAATAAATAAGTATATATTGACATAATTTTTTTTTGGTATGTCACATGTCAAATATCTCGTCAAGTAAAACTGCACTGACCACAATAAACTCTAAATTGCGTTTGAAAAACTTGTCTCTCATTTCTCTCTTTTTCATCCCTTCACCACACAACGTTTCAACTACGTTGCTAATTAACTCCCCTCTAGTAAAACTCCAACCCTTTTTTTTATCCCCAGCCAAAACTACCTTGTTAACACTGCCATCACAAGAGTACCCACGAAACATTACTTTATCGATTGCACGAATTGTTTCTTGAAGACCCAACAGCTAACTCAAATCCTTGATCCTTAATCCTCCCAACTAGCCCTCAAATCCATGATCCTTAATCCTCCCAACTAGCCCTGATTCATTAATAACTGACCTAATATGCTCTCTCATCTGCGAAATTGTATCCATAGTCAGAAACCCTAGTGTTAAAGCAATATGGCCCAGCTTCAACGAAGTGCCAAAAACAGATTTTCCCTCTTTCCCAATTACAAACTCAGTAGACCCGCCTCCAATATCCACAATTAGAGCCAATTTGCCGTAGATTAGGACGAACCTGCCAAACGGATCAGCGCGAACGATAAGAAGCTTGAAGGAGTTGGAGCTCATGTCAATAGATGCGAAGAGGGAGGGTGGTGTTGATGCGAGAGTAACAAACGTAGTAGGCATTGCAATATCTTCTGCTTATCTTCAGCATCAGCAATCAAGTTATAGCACTGAAATAGTGAAATTTAACAACAATCATATTCACACGAGAAGTTTTATACCACTTTTACATTTGATTAATAATAAATCAACTCTTAGTTAATACATTATATAGTTAGTTAATGAATTTAATAATAACTTACTTATATATGGTAATCAAATTATCAAATTTATTAAATAAACTTATTAATTAAGAATTTATTCATTGTTAATCAAATATAAAATAGTAGAAAAATTTAATACCCAAGTATCTTTTTATAAAAAATTTAACTATATTTTAATTTTAATTTTTTAAATAAATTGTTTGGGTCATTAGTAGAGTTTCCTTTGATTTGGTTTCACGTGGGCCTGTGATGTAAACTCAACTTATTCTTTGTCTACAATTATCACATGCAATTATCATTTTCCTTTATTAAATGATTAAATTAGACTCAACTTAATATGTACTTTTTTTGGGTGTAAATCAAGGTATTTACTGGTTCAGAAAGTAAGAAATTAATCTCAAGGGCTACGGTCAGGCACGTGAAGCGGGGATTCATCCAAATTACATTTTCTCCATACACACCGTCCCAAAGATCGAACCCGAAACAAGATACTTAAAATGACTAAGTCCCTTCCACTCAGATCAACGTAAGTTGGTAACCCAATATGTACTTTACCAATACTCTCTTGTGATCTGTGATGATGACTATCATGAAAATTATACTACATATGCAACTCCCTAACGCATGCGCGTGCACACACATATATAAAGGATTATTGTAAATTAAATCACTTTTGGTTATTTGCAAATAATCACTACGAACTTAAATAAAAACTATTTGATCCTTAATATGACTTTATCATTATCTTAGCATTTGAAAAATTGTTTTCTAATGCAGAATTTTTAGACAATTTTAGTATTCATCTCAATATAAGAACGATCATAAATTATAATTGCATATTTTTCTAAAAAGCAAAATTAATGGATCTAAATGACATGCAATTAAAGCAAACATTTCTTAATTTTTAAATGGATTTTCCATAGAATTTTTTTAAAACATAATATGGATAATACTTCTAAATTGTATATTTGTTTAGATCTTATTAAACATGCTTTATTATATAAAACACAGTTTATAAAATTTGAATAAATGTCATCTATCACTCATATATGTGTTTTTTCCTTCCAAGTTCTTACTTATTTGATTACTACTCCTTTGATACCGAAATTTTAAATTATTTTTATACAGATTTTTAGTTATACTAAATAATTAATTTGATTTTGTTTAGGTAATAATTTATCTTATCTCTTTGATAAGTAATGAAATACAATTTTGAATTTTATTTTTATCTTAAAATTTAAATAATAACTAATTGAATCTTATTTTTATCTATTTGAATCTTACTTTTATCTCTTATTCATTTGAATATTAATAAATTTTCTATTTGATTTTAAGGTCAATGCAACAAGATTAAGAATCAATTATGTATATGTTTATCCCTTGATCACTTCAACATAGCACTCATTTAATATGATTATGAACTTATTAAGTATTTAATATTTATTTTTAAATAATTATGAAATTATCAAGCTGATTATTAAAAGAATCTATAATTTTTTTAATAGTAAATAATCAATAATTTAGCATCCTTTGAAATGTTTAAATTATATACTTGAAGTTAATTTTTGTAATTAATTGAATATAATCAAATTGAACTTTAAAATTTAAAAAACATAAGAATTTAATAATATATAAAAATAGTATAAATAAGTTATACAATCTATTTATATATTATTATATAAAATATAGTTCATACAAGTGGAGTGTCACTCATATATAAGTTTTTTCCCTTCAAATTTTTACTCCTTTGATATAACCTTATTTTATATGTATCCAAAATTTATTTTAAAAATTTTCAATCCAATCTTAAATTTAATTATATTTTATTTAAGTGTTAAATTTAATTACTCCAACTTTTCAAATTTTATATTAATTTCAATACCAATTACTTATTTACTTATTAATAAATATGATTAATGAAGATCATATAACATAATATATTCAAATTGTTAATATTTTTTAAATAATTAAATATCAATTATACTTATTTACTTATTATAATGAATAAATACTCTAATAAATTTTAAATTTGAAATATTTTTAACTTTAATAGTTATTATTTTGCTTTTTTACATCTTGGTAGACATTAAATATGTTAAATGCTTTATGATAAAGTTAATTTTGATGAGATTTTTTTTATACTTTTCATCCGAGATCATTAAATTAGAAAGTGATTAAGCTTCTTTTTTTTTTTACATAAATCTATTTAAAAAAATTCTTATAAAAAATATCAAAATGAAAAAATGATTATAATTCAAAAAACCTATACAAATCTAATATAACAAATCCGTGCATCGTGCAGATAATACTCACACACACACACATATATATATATATAAAGGATTATTGTAAATTAAATTACTTTTGATCAAGTGTAAAGTATATCAAATTTAAACTCTTATTTATAAATTTCTTACCCAAATTAAAATTTACACTTTAAGTTCAGTTCCTCAATTTTTAAAATCTACAAACATCTTTCCCCTGTCAACGGAAATATTAATAGTGTTAAATTTGTTGTAGATAGACTAAAATCAACAGTTTCAATTTGTTATTGATTCACTTATTTTTTAGCTTTAAACTTGTGAGGGTTGATATAAGAGATATGATGATTATAATTTGAATATCATGGTTTATGCTAAAGGTTGTTGAAGCCCTCCGGTTCACATGTCATTATACCACATAATCCACTTGCCCTATAGCAATTAAATTCCTCAGGGTAAAATTTTTTCCAGCTTGCAAAATTCTTCAAAATTGTAAATTGTGCTAGTTATATTTTTCTTTTAAAAAATCTTTGTCCATTTTTAGAAACTCAATTGAGGTTAGAGTAAGATTATTCTTAACTACATTGTTGTGTGAGTCTACTTATTGATTATTACATTATCGATAATAATTTTGTCTTTGATTATTTAGGTTATACTTCGTTGAGTAAGTAGAGAGTGGGTAGCCGGAAAATAAAGGACATACTAAAAATTGATTTTTAACTAAACTTTAGTTAAAACTTTACCTGGGTAAAACTTTTTTATTGTATTTATATAGAATTAAAATGTGATCATTAGGAAAAAATATTTTTCTAATTGATATAAATTAAAGAAGTTTTCAAATTAAACTATTAGTAAATTATAAAGTTTGGAGTTATTATATCAAATACAGATATAAAACAAAACATAATTCATTGCACTTGTTTTTATCAGTTCATTTACAATGCAGTCTTTCAAAATTTATAAAAATGAATTTAATTAAATTTGAGATCATCGAATCATTGGCTAATCAAGAAAACATTATTTATAAGTGAATTCAACACACAACTATCCAAACGCAAAATGAATTCCATAATTAACTTATGATGACCTACACGTAGTGCAACTGAAATATCTAATGAATCCAAACGTCTCCACAAAAATAAAACCGACTTGCTATAAAATTAGTTATCTATCTCATAACCTAATTAAAATGAAAGAAATAGCTAACTAAAGAACTTATGGTTTCGCCAATGGGTCTACGAACAATCCACCTTGATCATCAAATGTACTCATTGACTCGATGTTCATCATATGTCTTTCCTTGAATGAAATTTCTGGGACATAGTAGTCTGTTAGCAACATGTTCTTAATGTGACTGAATTGTTCATAATTCAACCCAAGTCCATCTAGTTGTACGCCGCTTGCACATGACACAGAATTTGTTGCCAAAAAATTTTCAACATCGTAAATTCCTTGACTCCAAAGGGCATGCTTTTGATCTAGAAGCTCTTGACAGATGATTGCCTCATTTAAAGGAGAGCAAATGCCTGTGATTAAATCAAGTCAAGGATGAAACAATAAAAGTGAAAATTAGTATCGTGATGTTTTATTTTATCCCTACCTAAAGTGTTGTAATGAACACACATTATGAAAGAATGGATATGATTAATACCTGGAGTTAGCGAAGTTGAACCGTTAATGGCAACTAGAGACAATGGCATTGTATGGTCCAATAGCTGAAATTGTTGAGTTGAAACCATAGGTGGTGCAAGATTAGGTTGTTGTTCACTAGCTGAGGTGGTTTTTGACCCATGTACATGTAGATCATGACCAAAAGAGAAGTCTGTCGCCCCTTGATATAAATATGAATCAAAATAAGGAGAGTGCAAACTAGGAAATGGTCTCTGGCTCAACTGCAACAATCGATTATCACATTGTAAGAGTTTCATGTAGTGTTCGTCAAAAACTCCGGAAGGAAATTGAAGGTAGTGCCTCCTGAGTAGAAATATTTACCAAAAACTAAAATGAGCAAAAAAAATAAAATGAAATGATAAATGATATTATATAATCACAATTATGCTCAATACATTTCTAGTTTGTAGAAAAAGTATTTCAAGCTAAGTCGAGTTAATCACATCAATTTGTGAGCAAGTGATAACATTTTGCATTTAAAATAGAAAAGGAAAATAAGAAGGAAATTTAGAATGAATTCATATACATACCGGTATTTGGAAGCTTCACCTGTAGTGAAATCTTGAGACAAATTCCACATAGTATGTTTTCCAGGCTTTAGTTCAGTCTCGCGAAAGAACATTGGCACTTTGTCCAGCTGTGGGGGAAAATGATTTTATTAACATCAAAGTTCTAACTTAAAGAGTATGTCTAAGAGTACATAGTTCATTATTATCAATGAAAAAAAAAAATAATAAATGAAAATAAGAAACATAAATTAATGATTTAATTTAACTTTTTACAATAACTAAATATAATATATATTCTAAATTTATTATTTATTAATAAACTATTATATTAACATTATATTTTAATAATAATATTTAAATAAAATTTGAACTATAAAAAAAATTAAATATACATTTGGAATTCTAGAAGATGTTAGTTTGTTATTCATTAAAATTCAGAGTAAAAAATTTATAAATTTTTTTTAATGTAAATCGAGATCATTAAAAAAATTTTAAAAAATAATGTCATATTTTACTTAGATATTATTTTTTATAGTGATGTTACACAACTAAAAAATTTTGACAACTTAAATTTTGTTTTAAGATTTAATAAGAGTTATTGGATAATTTAAAGTGGTAAGGACCACTTATCAATCTAAAAATTAATAACAATATCAACTTATTTGGATAAGTTAAAGTGGTAAAAACCATTCATCAATATCTAATAGTAAATAACAATGTCAACTTATTTTGTCAAAAATTATGACCAAATAATTATGGATATATAATATTTTCCATTTTTTTCTACTTATCTTCTCCCCTAACATACAACGGTACGTGAAACATGGGCAAAGATATACATTTTTTTTTTCTAGATGAAAAATACCTCAATTTCTAGGATTCCAGGCCTATCTTTCTCAAGAATAGCTCGCATGGACAAAATGTTCTGCCATTGTATTTCAATCTTGTGCTTCAAATAATTGTCCAATATCTCCCACACCAGTTTTTGCTTAGCATAGTAACACTTGGCCACCAAGTGTGCTTCATTTTTACGCACAATCTGCACATGATATTTTTACTCAATATTTTATCACGACGATAATGATCTTCTATATATCTGCATTCAATATTCAATATTGAAATTATTTGTATTACCTTGAATGGACCAATCCTGAGAAAAGATATTGGAAAATGCACAGCCTTCAACTTCTCAACCTTCTTGTCTGGTGGTTGGCATGGTGTTCTTGTTTCAGGTGTACCATTTAGTTTTTCCTCTGTTAATTGCAGCATAGAGGGTGTCTCTGTGAGTCCCAATCGGATGGGTCGTGGACGGTTGGAAAACTCTTTCATTATATCCTGGTAAAAGACATAGTCATCAAATGAGTCTGCATAAAACTTTTTTCAAAAAGGTAAATAAATGTACGTGAATGATTGAAGGAAGTGCGAGCTATGAAAATAATATTGTTAATATCAGACGTAAATTAATAAGACTTTTAATTTAAGTTTAATTAGATCAAATTAAATGACGCAATAATAATAATTCATATATAATAATATAAAATATATTAGAATATTTATGAAATATGAAAATTATTATTATTATTTAAAAAAAAATGAAATTGATGAATGGATAGTTCTAATTGAGTGGTTCAATCAAATTTTGATCGATCAAAATAACTTGACTGTAAATTTAGTTATAAAATTACATTATAATTGTTTAAGTGTCGATTCAAAATCAGATCAGTTGAACCATGCAATTTGATTTTAACAATATTACTATGAATGATATAAAAAAGAAAAAATCCAACTAGTAGAACAAGAAAAAAGAAAAAAGAAAAAACAGACCCATGTATATGCAGCTTGTGCATCAGCAGCAACATGTTTCCTTTTTCTATTAAGGTCTGATTTCTGATTTTGAGTCACCTGGACGAACCCTTCTTGACTATCCACATCATTGGAAGATACAGGAACGTAGTTCCCATCGTACCCGATATTGTACGCCATAGGATCTGTGCAGGTTTTTAAGTTTCTGTATCTTCTCATAGAAAGGCTAATATTTCGAAATGATGAGATAGTCTTTTCAAAATGTTTGGAAGCAACATAAATTAGCTGGCTTAATAAAAGAATGATATGCATTTTCAAAACAATACGGATGGGGATGGGAATGGATCGATCACCTCATCGGTCCAGCCCACTACGGCCCAATGGATCAATTGTTTTCGGATCAAAAAATGATTTTGGATCAGGTCGTTTAAAATGTAATGGATTTTCGGGCATCCATACGACCCGATTCTTCATATGGAAGCTCCATTCGGCGCAATCCACAACCACGACAATGGCTGAACCCTAGAATTCATTCACCCCTGCTTCCTTAACTCATACGAGGATTTGTTGTAAGTTAACGTTTGAATCCTTGCTTTCAGTGTGGTTTGCCAAGTCAATAGAGCTGATATGTTCCAATTAGAATGGAATTAGTGGTTTAATCTGATGTAGTCGCCAATTTGTGCTCTTTGTTTTGAATGTGTTGCTCTTATAATTTCACAAAAAAGCGCATCACACCTGTTCGATACAATGAATACCTGACGTGTTTTTTTTTTTTTGGGTTTTCACTATTTTGGCTAAGAATGATTGGTTTTGGAAAGTGGATAATGCATTATGTTTTGGTTCTGCCTCTGCAAGTGCAAAAAAAGCAAATCCTGGTGTGTATGTTTCTGTAGGAAACCAGGAGCCGGGATCTGTGATTTCTTTCTTTTTAACTTTTAGATTAGATTAGAATAGGTTGTTCTTTATTTTTAATCCAATATTGCAGGCTGACCTCAAAAAGAAAAACTTCTTTATGATTTTGCTTAGGCCTTTGTTAAGTTTCAATTTAGCTGTACTTTTCTTCTAGCTCACAAGTTGTAGGATGAGGGAAGGGACTCTGGATACTCGCTAATTCCTTTTGCTCATCCTCAGTTCATACCTTCGGAGGGAAGCCCAATTGAGCACAATGCTCATAAATTTGCATTTGTTGGTTTTCCACTCTTTAGGTCTTCTTCTTCTTTTTTGGTTTGTTCCTCCCTTGGGTTTTTAATCAAATGCTTGTCAGGCAATGGGGTGCATGTTTAGTAGGTAACTCTGTAAGGGCCATACTGATTGTGCATAGAAACAACTTGTTCTTTTTCCTAGTTGCCCTTGTGTCCAAGTTTTCAACCTGCATGAATCTTCTTGCTGTTTGTAAGTAGAATCGAGCTTTTTGATTTACTATATTTTAAGCTATGACTTGCTTTTTGGTGTAATTATTTGTTATTGATTGAGAGCTAATTTAGGTACATGATCAGGGCTTTACATGGACAATTTACCTGTTTTTTCTTCAAATGGCTGTCTCTGATGCAATGGTGGTTTAACTGATTACCAAATTTTTAATAGAAATGTTCAGTGATATCTTTTTTTTATTTTTATTTTAATTTAGCCGTGAAAATGGCATTATCTGCCAAAGAAACCTAGAAAAACACAAAACAGTGACAGTGATTTGGATGACTACAGTGTATGAACCAGAATGCCATTGTATATGGTGGTGGCACGAGGATCCTGCCAGTTTAGAAGTACATAAAGCAGAATGCCATACAAACTGCAAGGATCTTCTTGTTTCTGTCATGTCTGCTATGGGGGTGAGGAACACATTTGTGCCCCTGAAGGATAATGGGCCAAAGAACTAGCTTCAATTGTTGGCAGTTTGTTGTTTCCATTTAAGCAAATATATTTTTGTAAGCTTTTATACCAGTTTACTAAATCCTCAATAAACCTTCAATTTGAGGAGATACTTTTCTATTTGATTTCTATTTGGTTTTAGAGTTTTAAAACTTGATTGGAACTATTTGTTTGTATTCCTCCAGCCATATTAGCTATTTTGATATGTTTAATGACAATGGTATGTTAAGTTTTACTAGTTTAGGAGTTGCCTTCATAATTTTTGCTTTTCAAAGCAAGTCTCATGGAGCTTCTTGCCTTCAACAGTTCAACAGTTGTTTGCTTCTAGGGATGGCAATGGATCGGGTATCCAACCGAATCCAGCCCAACTCGATCCATTGGATCAGGCTTATCCAGATCCAAATATGCTTATGGATCGGGTCGGGTTCTATAAAAATTCATGGATTTCCGGGTCTTCATATGACTTGGTTATTTCATGCTTTTCCACTTAGGTCTCATTCATCAGCCTTCGTTTTTGTGCCCCATTTCATGCAGCTGAAAGCTAAAATCGTGATTCAGAGTACCAGAGGAGCTGTTCTTCTGTGATTTGAGCTTGTTCTGTCATCAAAGGTTTCAAAGATGGAACCAAGCTCATTCTAGCTTGTTCACGGAGCACTTGCTCATTCTTAGAGCTCTGCAACTGCTTGCTTGAGAGGTACCCGCTATGAGCGCACAAGTTTTGGATTGTACATTTTTTAAAATGTATTTATGGCTTTGAAGTTTGTGTCCGATTTCAGCTTCAAACACAGTCAGGGTTGAGATTTGTGTCCAATGCAAACTGACCCACAATTCCTTCGTTGCCAGATTAGAGGAAATGGGCTTGTTGGCATACTTTGTTTATGGGGTTTTCATCAATTTTCCCAAAGCCACAAGCTGATAAAAAAATGATTTATATTATTATTATTACTCTGTGTTAATTAATTGTGTTGAACAATTTTAAAATTGATTTTTTTTTTCTGGGTTTTTTTTTTGGTATTTTGAGTGTTTTGTTTATATCTGCTTGCATTGGCCTGGTATGGTGGTGACTTGCTGAGTGCTGTGTATTTTCATTTGGAACTTGCTAAATCTTCATGACAATTCTTGTTGTGTAAATATAGGTAGTGTTTCCTGCATATTGACACAAAACAGATAGAATTACATATAGAGTGAGTCATTTCTCTATTTGTTATGGCATGGTCTGACTACTGATTAGTATTTTAATTTTAAATTGTATGCTTTTAAATTTTAAATACCCAATTGGGTCTCATTACGACTAATTAGTAATTTAAATAACGTAGTTTTAGTTCATATGCTGTGATTATAGGTTAGCCTCAAAGTTAATAGCCAATTTTATTAGCATTCTTTTATTTGATGAAATCTGTTTATGGACAATTTGATTAACATTGATAAGTAAGAATTTGTTTAAATTTTTCTGAACATGTCTGTTGTGTGAGGTTGTCTAATAGACTTGTGGCACGGAGAATTCCCATAAGATTGTGATTTAGTGCATTGTGAAAGTTTTCTGTATGATCTTGCTTCATGATGAGATGTAGAGGTTTTGCAATTTTCATCATTCATATTCACCTACTTTTCAAACATACCTGAATTCTCAGCCTCAATACCTGAATCTATTTAGTGTTTCCTGAATTCAAACTGTTAAACTTACATTTTGAATCTGAATTCTGATAACATATCTGCAACTTGGAACAGAATGATTCTGGCAAAAACATATAAAATTCGGAGGATCCCTGGATGAAAATGGTGATTTGAAAGCTGAAGTAGAAACAAGTTCAGCAGCCGGTAACAAGTTAGTCGAACAAAGTGCCAAACCTTCTGAGCACCTAAGCAAGACTATATACATGTGAGAGCAAGAAGGGGCTGAGCTACCAATAGCCAGTCTTGCAGAGAGAGTAATTCACTTCTCTCTTATTATATTTGCTATCTTCAATAAACTTTGCCTGCTGGTAGAGGTGTTTCTTGAACCTGAAACAAATGATGTTCCTTTGCTTATTGGTGCCTTATATCGTTTAGCTTATTTGTTACGAGTGCTTCATTTTTGTACTTGAATCTTAATTCTTAAGAACAGTAAACTATTGACATCTCAAGCTTAGTCTTGTACAGTTGTTTGTACTACTATTTTTTCAAGCTATGTTGCCTTTAGTTTGTTACCATTTGGAGCTATTTTTTTCTCTAACCGGTTGAACTTTTACCGTAGTTGTTTTTTAAAAGCCACTAGGCCCTATTAATTTCCTAAGAAGGTTTGCTGATTTTGAAATGGTCATTTGATTTTGTAAAACTCTTATAAATTGATATGATTTATTTGAAAGAATTCTAATGCTCAATGCATTTGAGCCACTGGTCCTTGTGTTCTTCTTTTTTTTTTGTTAATTACATTCTGCATTACTCTGTGTGGCAGCTGAGATATAAAGAAATAGTGAGAGACATGTAATTATTAGAATAACATATCAAAGGAAAAATTGCATTATGCATTGTGAGACCGTGTAACTAAAGCATTATGCATTGGAGCTCTACTGTGTAATGCAGTAATGTTTTTTGAGAATACCTTAATAGCATGACATGCATTAAACAAATTTTTATATAGATTTTTTACCTGTTCAATTGGTGTGTTTTTATGGGCATGCTCCACTTGGCTGTAAGGTCGATTATAGTTCTGCAAGAATGCAGCATTTGCGTGTGGCTGCGTGAATTTGGTTTTCTTTAGGGTTATGAATATGCACCAATATGTATAATAGCTTTGTATCATTCTAGTTTTCTTGTATTTTTCCGCAAAAGGGGTTTGTGTGTCAAACCAGAAAGTGTCGTCAAGTTTAAAGTGATGTGCAAATTTCTGTTTTAACACACAGCCAATTAAGTTGGCTTTTTTAAAGAAAGGGCAGAAATCATGTCAAATTGTAGAATGAAAAAATAGACACAAAAAAAAAAGTTCAATTCCAAGGAAAGCAAAACGGAGTTAAAAAAGTCAAATCTGGGTCAACCCATCCCATATATATCTGGGTTGGGTTATAGTAGCATCTTCACCGATTAATATGCATTTTCATTAAACAATTAATAGATAATTATAAATTTAATAACAAAAGCCAAATTTTCAAGTTTGTTGAGATTTTATATATGAGACACCGCTCAAAGAAAGGGTATCTGATAAAAGGATCAAGATATCGTAAAGATGGGGATGTATTTTAGATAATAAAGTGCAAGATCGATAATTATTGATGTAAAAATTTAACAATTTAAAATTTTATAAAATACAAATATTTAGATAATCAATTATAAATATGTGAGAATTTAATTTCTTATTTTTTATGAGTGTTACTATTTATAATTTATTTTTTAAAGTGCACAATTCACTTTAAAAAATTTAACTTCTAAGTAAAAGGATACGCATGAGGGGAAAACTGATAAAGATGATGCAATAGTTGTGATTATCTTCTGTATAAATATTTTTTTCCTGTTAAAAAAATTACTTTCTTTTGTACTTATCCAAAATCCTATATTTTGGTGTCACTAAATTTACTCTTAAACGTCAACTCAATGTCTTCTATACATATTTGTATAGAAGATAGATGCATAGGATGACGAAAATATTACCACGGAGTGATTAAACGAAAAGGGAGGATGGTGGATGGTCTTGGAGCCCATGTCAATAGAAGCGAAGAGGGAGGGTGGTGTTGACGTGACTTGTGAGAGTAAGTGTGTTTAAATTAGTTGTGAAAAAAAAATTATATGAAAAATTAATTATGTGTATAATCGATTTTCAAGAAAATTGATTATGAGAAAATTAATTTATGTTTAGATAAGTTAATTCATAATCGATTTTATGATAACGAGTTTTGTTTGGATTGTATAAAAAAATCATTTTTATGTATGAAATTACCAAAAGATGTATAGAATGATTGAAAAAGTTATTTGACTGAGGGTAAATAAGTATTTTTCTCTTAAAATTTTTGAAATAATCTGAAATCAAATAATTAAAAGCTTAAAATAACAGTTTTTTTTTAAAAGCTGTTTTTAGTTATAGAAAAATAATCTTAACTTATAATCAATTTTACACATTTTAAACAAGAGTAAACTAGCAACTTGGTCCCTGAAAGTGGCTTACACTTGTAATTTAATCCTTGAATTTATTTTTACATATAAGTTAGTCCTTAAAATTTTAAAACACATAACAAGTTAGTCCTTTTGTTATCTTTCCTTCTCAAATTAAAAGGTAATATGTTATCTTTTCTTCCTAAATTAAACGGTAATATGTGATGTTACATGTTAAGTGCTTACATGTACTATTAAATGTCACATATCAGGTAATAACTGATCGGTTAAGTGTAAGTTCAGTCAGTTGAGTTAATGGGAAAACTGTTAAGGGGATTGGTCAGTTAGTGAACTGAGGGGTAATGAGTTAGAAATAAGGTCTGCTTGGTCAGTTAAGAGATCCTGAGGGGGTCGAGTTTCATATTTCTCACCTAAATGATGTAGTTGGAAGGGTTACGTATGTGAAGTAACCTACCATATGACATTTAATTATAATGCAAAGACTTAACATGCCACATCACGTGTTCTTGTTTAATTTTGGAAGGAGAAATAACATAAGGACTAAGTTGCTATGTGTTTTAAAATTCTAAGGACTAACTTGTATGTTAAAATAAATTCAGGGACTAAATTGTAATTGCAAGTTATTTTCAAGGACCAAATTGCTAGTTTACTCCTTTAAACAAACAAGATAGATTTTATATAAACAACTTTTTTTTTAAAAAAAAACTATTTTGAAAAAAAATTAATCTTTCTCAAACATGCTCTAACAAATATATCGACAACAATTACCAAACGTACTAGGCATTGCAATGTCTTTTGCTTGTGAAATTCTAATCCTCGCAGGATAAGTTCAGCATCAGCAATCAAGTTGTAGTATTGAAATGGTGAAATTTAATAAGTTTAATTTTGACCTATTGTCAGTATAATTTTTTTATATTATTACCTAATTATGTATTATTAACTTATTAAAAGAATTTGACTATTATAACAACTACTTCAAAAGTCTAACATTTTTAATGATGTGTCAGTACATGATTAGATAACAGTGTAAATAAAATTTACACTGACAGTGGATTAAAATTAAATTCAAATTTAATTAGATTTTAAATTTAATTTTAAATAATTTTTTAAATAAATTGTTTGGGTCATTACTAGAGCTTCCTTAGGACTGGTTTCACGTGTGCCTGTGATGTAAACTGAACTTATTCTTTGTCTACAATTAGTACATGCAATCATCATTTACCTTTATTAAAATGGCCAGACAAAGCTGAACCCATAACATGTTCATTGCCAATGCTTTCTTGTGATCCTTGATGATGGCTATTTTGAAAGTTATAATATATATGCAACTCCCTATAGCATATATATATATAAAGGATTACTCATAACAAGAGTACATTAAATTACTTTTGATCGAGTGTAAAGTATTTCGAATTTAAACTCTTCCTTATAAATCTCCTCCACAAATTAAAACTTAACCCTGAGTTCCTCAATTTTCAAACTGTACAAATATATGTATATTTTAGTTATATGATAAACATAATTAACTTTCACAATTGACTTATACTTTTAATCAGCATAAATATAATTGAGTTATTACAGTATATGCGCATCCATTATTATGTCTTTAATATTTGTGTTTATGTTAGCACTGGATTAATTTTTTTAATAAAAGGGTTAACAAAAAGGTTATTTATTATGTAAAAATTAAAATTAGAAGGTATGTTCGTACATTTTTAAAATAAAGAATAAACATGTAGATTTAAATTTAGAATGTACAAGTATTGTGCTAGAGAGTAACGTCACTTATGCCGGTAAGAGTTCCATTACCATATTTTTTATATATTAGTGGTTAAATAAGACTTACATGGTTTGAACTTCAATTTTTTCATCAATTTTATGTTTAGAAACTCTTTCCCACAACAATAAAAAAATATTTTACAGGTTTCTGAATACGGGGAAGTTCCTACAATTTTCCCAGTAAGGAATTTTCTCGGAAATTAGTTTCTGGAGAAAATCTGCAGAAGTCCATTACTGGTTCCCTACGCTACGATCGTGCTTTCCTCCCTTTCTGGCTGTTGACTTACGTTCATCTAGATTTGAGAATATTGACTATAAACCCAAGTCCAACACCCCCAACAAACAAAGAGAAATTAAAAATAAAATAAAAATGAATGGCCTAAACAAGAAATTCAAGTTCATCTCCCAAACACTTTGTTTTTGCCAAAAAAACTAGTGCTTGTGTGATGACTTAAAAAATGTGTTATTTTGTAGACAGTAGATGCGTTCACAGATAGAGGGAGGTTGAGATGTAAATTTCTGTTGAAATGCAGCTGTCTATTTTGTTAACAAGTTTGCTTGTTAATTGAAATGCAGCTCATATACCAGGAACCTTTTTGGGTTCAATTAAAAAGAGAAGAAAAAGAAATGCTTCATGGGGTGTGAGTGTGACTGCATGTGTCCTGTTATGTGTCGTCGTTTAGTGTGTCTCCTATAAACGCGTACTTAGAGAGAGAAAAGCGTCGTTCCTTGTCAGTAACTATGAGTTCCACCTACCTTAAGCGCGTTTGCATGTTTGTTTGGATCTCTGTATGACCGTATCCCAAATGACGGCCACAACAATCATTGTCTGTCTATCCCTTTCTAATTTCTAAGTTCAGCATCACTAGGAATATCATTGGTTTGGTCTGTCCCTTTACAATGACGACGACGCGGTTAGTTGGTAGTTGTCTTGAATTTCAAAGTTTCCGAATTATTTTTAAGATTAAGACTAGTAATATACTAATATCAGTTCTTTTTTTATTATTATTAAAATGTGATTAGTTTTATGGTTTGGATACTTCAATAGTACACAACATTTATTTTATTTTATTTAAGAATTATGTGTCAGTACTTTCTGCTTATGGGGAGTTAACGTGTCCTGTTAGTGCACTGGAGATGAACGAGGCTTCCTCACATCTTCCTACATTTTGGTCAATGTAGCGGTTTCTATATAAAAGGCACTTTTGGGTGTAGTTTTTTCTTCTTACCACTTAGTTGAGTTATATTTTTGGGGGTTTTGAGAACTCTTAACTGTGAGTTGTTCATTTCAAATCTTTGGATGGTATCAAATAGGCAATCTCACGAGGAGCATGAGGGTAAGGGCAGAGGTCATAGAATTCCAATTCAGCAGTCAAAAAGGAGACAGGGTGATCCAAAACAAGCAGCTGTCAGGTATTTGTTATTTGTAGTACTTATTTTGGTGTCTTTCTTGAGGCTGTGAGCTCTAAATTTGATTTTATGGTTATCATGCAGTGGCCTTAGAAAAGTGATAAACGGACTATTGATGAATGACCTCGATTCGTACTTGGAACCTTTCGTGCGAAGAGTGGTAAGAAATGAATGAGTCTACTATCTTTGTGAATGAATATGGTCTTGAGGAGGATTGCTTTTCTGTTTATGTCAGCTAGTTTTGAGCATCTTCTACATTTGAAAGTACCTACCACAATCAACCTCCAGTTCAAATGTACATAGTATATGCCAACCTCAACGTTCTCCAGGTTGTTGGAATAGCCAAGTTGTGCTTACTATTTGATTTGTACAGAAAAGAGAAGCATTAGCCAGTTTCTTCGTTTCTTTCAGATTTGCCATTTCATTTCCCTAATCTTTGTTGCTCCCCTCATCCTATTGTCCAAGAAGCATTTTGGTAGATTGGTAAAAGGAATCCCATTTATATAGATTTCCATTTTTTTGGCTATTATTTGATTTGACTAGGTACTAAGTATCTGAATATGTATGAGTTTGATGGCTGTGCACATTTTTTTTTCACCTTCCACACATGGTAAAGCTACCCTTGCATATATATGTATGAATTAGGTACGGGAGGAGGTAGAACGTAAAATCCAGGATCACCTATTTCCAAGGTTTGTTTCTCTTGTCCAAATTGTGTTGATAAGAAATAATTGTTGTATTGTATGCATTTCCTCTGGGAGGTATTATATATTTCCTCCATTATTTCATTACTTGTTGTTTACTATTCTTCTTTTCAAATTTGTTGCAGAGCAACGGTTAATCAGACTGGCATATCTGGAGCCAAACCCCTACAGTTGTGTTTTATTAATAAATTGCCTGATGCAATATATACCCTCTCTAATATAACTGCAGAGGATGAAATACCCATTCAAATTGCTCTATTTGATGTTAGATCTCAGTCCGTTGTCAATGATGGTCCCCTCTCCTCTATAAAGATAGAGATCTGTGCCCTCAATGGTGAGTTCGGTTTCAATGCCAGTGAGGATTGGACTGAAGGTGAATTCAACGACAATGTCTTACGTGAGAGAGATGGTAAAGGGCCATTATTGAAAGGAGATAGGTTTATTACTCTAAAAAATGGAGTTGGTTGTATCACTAAAATTATGTTCACTGATAACTCGAGATGGATAAGAAGCAGAAAGTTCAGGTTAGGAGCCAAAGTTGTGCAACCAACTTCCAGTGGAGCAAACATTAAGGGGGGTAGAAGTGAGCCTTTTGTCGTCAAAGATAACAGAGGAGAGTGTGAGTCTTGAAAATTAACTTCTGTTTCTCATTTTCTCTGTTACCAACAAGGGCATAACTACTGTTTACATTGTTGAAATTTTTGTATCTTTCGGTTTTTCTTTTTCATTATAATCTTTGTCTATTTGGAGAACAGCAAAACTGACCTGTAATTTGGTCATTTCAGCGTACAAGAAACACTATCCTCCTTCCTTGAATGATGATGTATGGCGTTTGGAGAAAATTGCCAAAGATGGAAAAATCCACAAGCGGCTATCTCTCCATGGAATTTACACTGTTAAGGATCTCTTGCAGTTATACATAACAAACCCATCTTCATTATATGAGGTAAAATTTTGTTTTTCTCTTTTCTTTTTTGTGTAAATAATCATTCTTTACTTCTTTAGCCCTATATATAAATGAAATCCATACATAAAACATGTATGTTCATCTAATTTTTTGCTCTGGAGATGTAGAAGGTAGGCAACATTCCGAAGAAGTCATGGCTAGCAATTACTGAACATGCTAAGGCTTGTGAGATAGATGATTACAAGCCTTACATCTATCACACAGCAGAACAACCAATAAGCCTGGTCTTCAATTCCATCTACATTCTAGTGGGAGTGACATTTGATGGGCAAAATTATTGTTCTCCAGATACTCTCACCCCCAGTGAGAAGGTATGCATTCATATTCAATTTTAAATTGGCTGTGAAACAGCTTTTTAAAGGAAACTTTGCTGCCTGATCTTTGGTGTCTTTAAATTTGTGGTTCCTGTCTTATCATTATCCATATATCATATTATACCTATGGGTTAGAAGTGATCAGGTCCCTTCTTCCATTGGCAGCATTTGGTGGAAATAATGAAGCGGCATGCTTACAAAAATGTGAATAATATGAAATCAATTGATGAGACATCATTGAGCTGCTCAAGACCATTGGCATGTCTAAGAGCAGGGCAGTCTGATGCTACAGATCAAGGTCTTCAACAGTTTAATATCTCCATAGCACAAGAAGGTATATCTAATATTTATATAATCTTTGGCTATTTCATTTTGTTCTCTTAACCTGTACCTCTCATAAAGCCTTTGACCTACAAGGGGTCAATATCTAACATTAGGACAATGGGAGAACTGCTTAAGCTATGCAAACATTTTGTCCTGCAGATGCATGAATATATTGTGAGGGAGAGCACATAAACAGTAGTAATAAACAGGGGATGCATATCCTCCCACATTTTTAATATTGGATGAAATTCCAACAAGATGAACGATCACCATGGCAAATTTTGGCACATCATGCCATCATTGATTTCTATCATAATATCTAGTTACAACACTGAACTTCACAAATCTTTCTGTCATTCACTGTCACTGCTTTCAAAACTTTCCTGTTTCTCATGTACGTGACTTATAGCTCTTGTACTCTTTTCCCCAATTTCTGCTTTTCTTATTGAATACTTTGCCTATAAGCTTTTACCTGTCTTGTGCAGGTAAGCAAGTAACATTGCCAGGTTATGGTCAACCATTCACCTCAACTTCGTATATTGATGAAGGAGTACATAATTTCCAAACCTATGCTGATCCACTGCCAGACATAAGAGAAATGCCACTAAACAGTTCTGCAGAGGGCGAATTTTTCTCTGGAATGCACATTGAAGGGGATAGTTGGCCCCTTAATGGATCACATTTTCTAGTTGCGCAAGGTGGTTATTCAACGGAGACTGACAGTTCACAGATTCAATTCACAAATTGTTGTCCTCCTTGTACAACATGGGGGCAAGAAAATGGCTTTTACTTTGGTTCTTCTGATGGAGCAGAATTTAGGTGTCATTCTCCTTGCTTCAGTTCTAATGTGAATATATCAAGCTGTGGGAAACCTAAAGCAGTGTGGTATAAGATTCTGACTGCTCTCAAATGGATCATATCAGTCAGAAGGGATGCAGCTGCCAGAAGGAATGCAAAGCTGTTTTACTACAACTATTAGATTCTTTTTTTATATCCTTTGTTTGGTTACTAGCCAGAATGTGTCTAAAAATTCTAGGATATAAATTCTAGCCAGATGTATTGGAATTAGTTTTGTGGTTGTGTTTGTGTTTGTGTTTCTTGAAGTTTTCCTTCTTCAATATCAGCTGCAGTGAAGAGACCCGTAAGATGGGGCCCTCATGTACATAGCGTCAAGTTATCTATGTACAATTTGTAGTTGCTCTCTGTAAAGTCAATTTTGTACAGTGGTCCAGTTATCAACTTAGAATTTATCCTGTTGGTTCTTCCTGTAAATAGTGTACGAAGATCAATGTGAAAAATAGTTTTATTGGTTGACAATGACCCTTATTCGTTTTACTGTTATTGCCATGAAAATTTTATTTGTTGGCACTTGGAATGCGAAATTTGCCACTTGCCAACATTTACTTATACAATCTGTCTTAATACAACCCCCTCAAAAACTGCTGATGGGGCTACATCTAAGTTTTGATACAAAAAATATTAAGTTGGACCCTTGAGTAGGTAGCATTACGTACTCAAATCCAGTCTCATTAGTTGTGTTATACAGTTGATGCTAAGACAGTTGTGTGATTAATATTTCTATGCTCTTCAATTTCAATTTCCCTTTTTTCTTTCCTGCTACTTGCCTTTTTATACAGTAACATATCCAAGATTGTTTTTGTATTGTAGGCACAACATATTAATGAAGATTCTTGTTAATTACCAAGCGTACGGAATTATTGACTCCGTAAGAGAAAAAGAAGAAGCTGAACACAGATTATTGATTCTCTAAACGCGATTTCCTCTCCCTTTAGCTCATAACCTGAACTTTCCAATATAAACACGCCTATCTATGCTTTATATTGTGTCGTCGTTTGCTTTGTGGGATCATCTAAAAGTGGGGGTTATGGAAAACTTGGTCGGTAACTCACAAGTTTCACCAACCTCACGCGTCTGCATAATTTTTTAATTTCCATATCTAAAATCACGGCCTCAAGAATCTTTTTAAATATTTCCATATACACATGTTGTAATTTTAATCTTTTTCTTATTTGACGATGTTTGTAAATTTTAAAATTAGAGTGCTTCAATCGGAAGTTTAGAAGTTTAGAATAGGGAGAGCTAGAGTTACTACTGTATAATTGTACCAAAAAACAAAGGTAGTACAAATTTTTGGGTCCTAAAAATAATCAAAACTGGAAGGGAGCCCAAGCTTCTATTCTTTGGGCCAGGTTTGATTGTCTGCTTATAGAGCTCCAGGCTCTAATAAAAATAGGTTTTGTTTTTGGGCAATCAAGTCAAGCCCTGCCTTGGCCTATTCTAATACCAAAGTATTTGACAACGTTTTCTTTTGGATTACAAAATAAATAAATTATTTCGTTGCTTATATTTTTCTTTTAAATATGATGTGATTAAACTTTCGTGAGTTACCATTTCTATTTAATAAATTTTTAAATATTTATTATAAAATTAATCACTAATAAATAATAACAATAACATACTCCAGTAGTACAGTACTACGAGTCCCGGTGCCTTCTCCTCCAATCAAAGTAACTTTTTCCCACACCTTCAAATTCAAACCAGTGGCATTTCCGCAAATGTGAGCCGATCCAGGTCCACTATTGTCTCAACTCCTCGTTCCACCCTCATATATAAACCTTTCCCTTTCCATTTTCCTTTTCAAACTCTTCCAAAGAAAAGAAGCCCCAAAATTTCTTCGTTCTCTCTATATATCCGAAACCCTACGGTTTGGTTCACCAATCAACAACCAATAAACGAGTGCAGTGCTAGCTCAGTCCGTTTCTTCTTTTTACGCTTTCCGTTGATTGATTCTCTTTGATTCCGACACGATGTCGTATCGCCCTACCGGTAACTCGAGGAGCGAGGTCCGTCGGAATCGATACAAGGTGGCCGTGGATGCCGAAGAAGGTCGGAGAAGGCGAGAGGACACGATGGTCGAGATCCGCAAGAACCGTAGAGAAGAGAGTTTGCTGAAGAAGAGGCGCGAGGGCCTCCAACCTAACCAGTTGCCTCCCTCCGCTCATTCTACTTTAGTAGAGAAGAAGGTCAATTTTTTTTATCTCTACTCTTTTTTTTTTTGTAATTTTCTATTTGTTTTATGCTTCACAATTCAGTATCAGGAACTATTTGGATGTAAGCTTAGCCTGGTTGAACTGTCTATTTACTATACTGTCATTGTTGAATTGATTTAGCAAGTACCAGTTCTTTGCTGTTAATTGTCCAATTAGAACTGGTACTTATTATGATATAATTATAAACTCGGTCATGCTCTTATTGGTTACAAAAAAGGTGGCACAAATATGAGATTCTGAACTAATGTTAGGTTGGGTTATAGAGAATGAGATATGGTACAAGTGGAAACATATGAGCTGCAGGTTATGATGCCGTGAGGTTTGGTTGTTTTTATTTTAGATTTTCAATTTTGCATGAACTGAATTTATGTTGGAAAACTTTCTGAATTGTAGTTGCATTTCTGTATTGCTGCAGTTGGAACACCTACCATCCATGGTTGCAGGTGTTTGGACTGATGATAATAACCTGCAGCTTGAGGCAACAACTCAGTTTCGGAAGTTGCTTTCAATTGGTTAGATATTGGTCTCTGTAACTCGTTTATTGTCTATTAAATTTTAAAGGACCTTTGGTAAAGTTGATTTATGTCTATCAGAACGTTGCCCACCAATTGAGGAGGTTATACAAGCTGGTGTAGTTTCTCGCTTTGTTGAATTTTTGATGAGGGAAGACTTTCCACAGCTGCAGGTTTGTTATCTGCCTTGTTTTATTTGTTTATTTAATTAGTATATTACTTACGCTGATATATTGCCTTGACATTGTTTAATGTATGTTGTAGTTTGAGGCAGCTTGGGCTTTGACAAATATAGCTTCTGGAACATCTGAAAACACCAAGGTGGTAATTGATCACGGGGCTGTCCCAATTTTTGTAAAGCTCCTTGCTTCTCCTAGTGATGATGTCCGTGAACAGGTATATTTTATATACCTTAGTATACCTTCATCTACTTATAAAGTATAGAAACTTTGGGGGAATGAGAATAAAATGTTCTTTATTGGGACCCAGACCCTATTTTTAGTGTTTATGAAATTAAAAGGATAGCTCTTTACCACAAAACGTGTTTGCTCATGTTGATTTTGGATTTGGCTGATATGCTTTTTGTAGGTGCAATGTTGTCGTGTGTGTGCTTGTGCATGCAAGAAACAAGAGGGGGGGTTAATGCTTGTGCCGAGTGTTATTATTTATTAATTTGTAGCAGACAGCATAAGAAGGACAACAATACCTTGTAGTTGCATTGTACCATGGTTCCTTTTACTAAAAGTTTTAACATTTTAACCCCATGTTTTGGGTACTCACAGGCTGTGTGGGCATTAGGAAATGTTGCTGGGGATTCTCCCAGATGCCGTGATCTTGTTCTTAGTCAAGGGGCTTTGCTTCCTTTGTTGGCACAGTTGAATGAACATGCCAAGCTTTCTATGCTTAGAAATGCTACCTGGACACTGTCAAACTTCTGCAGGGGCAAGCCACAGCCTCCTTTTGATCAGGTATAAAATTATGCATTGCTTAATCTATCTGAATAATGAAGTCTTGGAAAGTTGATTTTTTTTCATACTTTTCTTTTTGCTGTTGTGATTAAATACTACTTGAGTGGCAATCATGGTTGAAATTTGCTTGCTGTCAGATTCAGAGGAAGGGGGAATATACATGATTTAGTTCTGATCTTTTGAATTTTCTTTGTGAATCAAGTGTACATGTATCTTCCCTATAGATTAGAATGCTAATATTCTTGCATTTTATGGAATATTTCATTGCAGTTGGTCTTGTGATCTGATGAACAACATCCTTCAGCTTTTTCTTCTTCAATTTCTTTAAAATGATATCTTTCTTGTGTCTATTATGAAGTTGCAAAGTATGTACTTATGTTCTTCTTGAGTAGCAGTTACAGTTGATCAAATCTTATCTGCTGTACTTCTACATGTATGTTAAAGCTACAGTATTGACCAAGTAACAGCCACACACCAATGAAAAAAGAACTTGGAGGACTATCCATTGGCTTCATCATCTGTTTTGCCAGTATTTGTTTTCCTGATTATGTTGTGCCTTCACTGACTATTGGTTGATTCTTAGCTGCTGTTGTGTTCTATTTCACCGATCATACATTTTACTTTCTTTTTTTACAGGTTAAACCTGCACTTCCTGCTCTTGCCCGTCTTATCCATTCAAATGATGAAGAGGTCTTGACTGATGCCTGTTGGGCACTTTCATATCTTTCTGATGGTACAAATGACAAAATTCAAGCTGTAATTGAAGCTGGTGTTTGTGCCCGGCTTGTTGAGCTTCTACTGTGAGTACTCCACATCTCAAATATGGCTGTACAAGAATGTATACACCTGTGTCATTCTGCTGTGAAATTCTAAATATTCTTCTACTCTTGTTCAGGCACCCATCCCCTTCAGTGCTAATTCCTGCTCTTCGTACAGTTGGAAATATTGTCACTGGAGATGATATGCAGACTCAGGTATTAAGTTCAGGAATGTCTCTTGTGGTTCTTTTGTTATGTACAGTATGTCACTTTGCCTTTCTGCATTAAGGGAAATACTGAAATAGTGATAGCATGGCTGATTGTTTGCAATATCCTTTTTTATCTTCATTTTGTTTTAGACATGAACAATCCTAGTAGTATAATGTCTCTGTTTTTCACTGTCTGTCGGAGTCATATGCTCATTGATGTCAAGCACTTACAAAATTTTGTGACCTTTTGTTGATATCTGATATCTGAAATTTCTTTGACCGTCTGTTTATATGGCTTCCAGGCCGTCTGATATGTTAGTGTGTTTGGATTAACTGTGAAAAAAAGATTATGTGAAAAATCGATTATGTGTATAATCGATTTTCTTGAAAATCGATTATGAGAAAATTAATTTATGTTTGGATATATTAATTCATAATCGATTTTATGATAAAGAGTTTTGCTTGAATTATATATAAAAAATCGTTTTTACATATTAAATTACCAAAAGATGTATGAAATGATTGAAAAAGTTATTTGATTGAGTGAAAATAGGTATTTCTCTCTTAAAACTTTTGAAATAATCTAAAATCAAATAATTAAAAGCTTAAAATAGTAGCTTTTTAAAAAAAGCTGTTTTTAATTATAGAAAATTAATCTTAACTTATAATCAATTTTACACACTTTAAACAAACAAGATAGATTTTACATAAAAAGCTTTTTTTTAAAAAAAAAGCTGTTTTGAGAAAGAATTAATCTTTTCCAAACATGCTCATCAGTTTTGTGTCCTTTTAAGATTATTTATTGTTTGTCATTCATTGCTCTCTCTCTCTCTCTCTCTCACACACACACACACACACATGCATCAAAGTGAAATGTTATTGCTGGAGTCATATGCCAAAGCCTTTCTTCAGACTGGATTGTGAGCTATATAGAAAATGGATTTCCACTAGAGTGTAAGATAGTCAGCTCTGTAATTTGTTTTTTCTTTTAGGTTTCTGCTGAGGTGACCTAATTATGTCTATATTTTTTATTTGATGTGTTTCAGCAATGACACATGCTTGTCCATGATTAATTTTTCAGTTTCTGTTTGTTTGAATGTGGTGCTTTGCTTCATAGGTTATCATCAACCATCAAGCTCTTCCTTGCCTTCTGAATCTGTTGACTAATAATTATAAAAAAAGCATCAAGAAGGAAGCTTGTTGGACCATATCAAACATCACTGCTGGGAATAAACAGCAGATTCAGGTACAGTTATATGTTTTTTTCTTTTCATTGTGTTGTACTCATGAATTTACTGATAATTAAAATTTGATAATGTTCTCTTGACATTCTGATCGCAATAATATTTTATTCAATTCCTGATAATTAACAGGATGTAATTGAGGCTAATATAATTGGCCCTTTGGTCAACCTGCTTCAAAATGCTGAGTTTGATATCAAGAAAGAGGCTGCTTGGGCTCTCTCAAATGCTACGTCTGGTGGATCTCATGAACAAATCAAGTATGGAGAGAAGCTTGTGTTTGTAATATTCCTCAGGAGGTTACTATGGTGTTTTAACTTTTTTTTCTTGCTAGATATGAATTATTTTTCCCTGGTTGACAGGTACCTGGTAAGTCAAGGGTGTATTAAGCCCTTGTGTGATCTTCTCATCTGTCCTGATCCTAGGATCGTGACAGTTTGTCTGGAAGGGCTTGAAAACATCTTGAAGGTAGGAGAAGCTGATAAAAATATAGGCAATACTGGTGACGTGAATCTATATGCCCAAACGATTGATGATGCTGAGGGGTTGGAGAAAATTGAGAACCTCCAGAGTCATGACAACACAGAGATTTATGAAAAGGCAGTGAAGATCCTTGAGACGTACTGGTTGGAGGAGGAAGATGAGACTATGCCTCCAGGGGATGCTTCTCAATCAGGGTTCAACTTTGGTAATACTGAGCTTCCTGCTGTGCCTTCCGGTGGATTCAACTTTAATTAGAAGGTATTCATGCTTTACCGGGGTAACACGTATGTTATATTTGGCTATGTTCTGGTTTGTCTGCAAATTCTTGAATGGAACTAGTAAATTAAGTCTTGGCAATTTGCATGCTTTTTGTGTTTTCTTCAATTGTTCAGACATTACTTGGAATTTTGTTAACTGCAGAGTTTTGGCTGGTCAATCTGTAAAGTCCTCCAGTACTACGGGACAACAGTTGGGTGTCAAGTCAATGTCTTGTCATTGTCCGTGGGTCCTACAAGGTCCAGCCTTGGTAAATTGAGGGTTGCTGGACGGGCTTGGGATTTTGCAATGGCTGGTTTTACATATCTCATGGTTACATATGGGTTGTGGCTTTATTTTTTTGCCACTGTAGAGAATAACTGAGTTCCCTTTCTGCCAAGTGATCATTCCATAGAATTGATGTTCAGTCTCGTGATTTTTCCTGTGTTATATTTCATAGATTGGAGTCAGTAAGTGCCAGTTATGAATTTGGGTGTTTTTGCCAAATGGCAAATGCTACTGTCTGTCCTTCATTATAGTTACAAGGAATGTTGGAGTCTTTCTTTTACCCCTTCCCTTGTAAGTTTTTTTGTCGATGAAGTTTACCCTAAAGTCCAATCATTCATTATGTTATCTATGTCCCGGTTCATTATGTAGTGTTACTAGTTTGGTTGGGAGTATGTCAACAGAAAATTGTGTTGCAACTACCGTGTATTCTAACATTATATATAGTTGCACTCAGGGCTTTTACTTCTCTCCGTTCCTGGCTTTCTTATCATCATTTATTATTATCTCTTAAAACGGTTCCTTGATTTACGTTTGCGTTGCCTGCTGGTGTTGTACGCCTTCTCCTAGATGTTGTTGAGAGGAAGAGCCCGAACGGATTTCAAAGGATAAATTCTTTTCATGGGTTTAATGGTAGGGAAGATCCCAAACTACGGAAGTACCCTAGTAAGGAATTTTCAATTACTACCTTTTAGCAAGAAAAAGGTTTTCTTCTTTTTTCTTTTTTTTCTTTCATTTATGATGTGTTGTTGGAACGGGAGATTAACATCAGATCGGAATATGCTTTCCAGTTTCCAGTTACTGACACTCAATATTGTACGCTTCAATTAATAAAAAGTTGAATTAATTATAGAATTTAATTTCAATCCATTGTTAGTGTAAAGTTTTTTTATATTGTCAGTTAATTATATGTTGACACATCATTAAAAGAGTTAGACTTTTTAGGTAGTTGTTGTGATAGTCAAACTCTTTTAATGATTTGGCAATACATGATTGGATGATAGTGTAAAAAAATTTTACACTGACGGTGAATCAAAATTAAACTCTTAATTATAACGGTTTGGCTGCCATACAAGAAGTTAGATATGTTATTTTAACATTATTCTTTCATATGCATTAAACTTAGAACTTAAGCTGTGACTGTGAATGCTTTGTGTTTTAATTAAAATGTAGAGGAGCATGTAAGATGTAAAAAGATAAAATTAATATATTTAAAATTGACAATACCTGTAACCTTTTAGTTACATAGCGTGAGTTAGTGCAGTGCATAAATTTTGGCTGAGTTGAAGAGTATAGTACTATTTCATGTTAAATTAAGTGTTTATCCTTAAGTTAAAAGTTACAGTTATTAGTTAGAGATCATGGCGTAATTTTTTGTATTTAAGTCTATTAATAAACATTACAATTCGATTTAATTTTAAGTTTACATGAATCTTGACAAAGGGAGGATGTTAGTAGTTAACAATTTTTCTCGTCTCTAGCAATTTGTGCTTTTCTTGATTCTCATTCGATTTGACTTTGATTTTACGTAATCCTTGTTAAGACAGGATATTAACTTATAACATTTCGCATGTGGGATGGAAACTAAAATATGGGTGCTTAAAGTTATATTTAAATCAGATATCTTATTTTTCTTTTTGTCACTGTCGCTTGCGGCTGTCTGTTGTAAATGAGGTGTGCTAGTACCACCGTGAGGATTTTCTTTTCATGCTGGGTAAAGGAAAGCAATGGAGTTGGTTGGTTTCAGAGACAAACAAGGGTGGTATGCTTGATCTCAATACAGTTCCTTGAACCAATGAGTGTTGTCAAATTCAAATTGTCAAAGGGTTTCCTTGTCACCGATACCCAACGTCTACACCTACTTGCGCGTGCTCACCGTGTACCAAGTTAAATACTAATGTTTAATATGCAACTTTTATACCATAAGCAAAAAAATAAAATAAAATTGTATCACTTCTATAGTGGCCCGCCCAAACATGTGCCGTGCGTGCCATAGTCTTTCCAATTTTTACCTCACTTGGATTATTATCCAACGTGGATAGCTTTGGATTATACTTCTGTATATTAATATAGCAAAGAAAATAAAGTTAGAATTACTAAGATTTTCCCATCTCATCTCTGATGATTGAGTACACATAATCAGCTAACATCATCTTTATGTTTCTTGACCAAATCAAAACCTCATCTTTTAAGATGTGGTTATACTTAATTGGGTGCTGCTCTAATGAAATCTATCCAATCTGTAAAAAGAGTTAAGCTAATTATATATATATATATATATATATATATAATTGCATTATTGCATAAACTACAAACAAGAGCTACAATGGGAAGACACAGATTGAATAGAAGGGTCTTGAAATTTCCATTTCCTATGTGGGAAGGAGACACAGACACGTAGCACAAACACGTGGAGGCGCCAAAGTCTGAAATTTGGCGGGTTGACACTAAGCATTTTTAGAAACAATGGGGGCATTTCCGTCATTGTGAAGCACAGTGCTAGGGTTTTGGCGTACATTCACTCACACGGTCGGTTCCTGAATCGCTTCTTTTCTATCCATCTCCCTTTGCTCACTCAGAAGTTGATGCGCTTCACTTAAGCTTATTAGTAGTGGTTTATCACCAACACTCTCTTTGTCTCCACTCACCTTTTCGGTGGTTCGGTGACTCTCCTATTTCATCCATTCATACTTACCCCATTGCCGTTTCAGTTTTCTCCTTCAATTCTGACTCTGAGTTGTGTTTGATGAAGTCAAGTGGTTAGATGGTCATCATGGATTTCAAGGAAAAGGTGGCCTCTTTTGTCAATTATGAGCTTGCTTGCCGCTTCCACTTGTGTTTTTTTTTTTCAATTTATAGTGATGATTATATGATAATATTATATGTTATGATTGTGATGCAGGAATTGAGTGAGAACAAGAAGTTTTGCACTGATTGCAAAACCACCAAGACCCCACTCTGGAGAGGAGGACCAGCTGGGCCCAAGGTTGATCCTCCCCCTCCACCAATTCCGTTGTGATTTGTGATTTCTCTTCTCTTGATTCCTCCTTTTAACATTCCCTTGTGATCGATCTTCAAGTTTTTCATTCGTTTCTCAAGTTACATTTTTCAGTGATTTCTTGATCTTTATGATCGTATCTTTTTGTGCTAAATTTTGTTTTCTCTCACCGGGTTGTGCTTTTTCTTTTAAAATTTATTATTACGTTCATATATTTGTTAATTTCCATTTACTGTTCTACCCCATAAATCAATTTCATATCCTTGACTTCCCTTTTTGCGTTTGATTTAGGTACGTGAGTTTCATCAACTTTTTTTTTTTTTTGTGATGCAGACCCTGTGCAACGCTTGCGGGATTAGATACAGGAAGAGAAGGGCTTGTACTGTGGGATTGAACAAGAAAGGACAAGAGAGGAAAAGAGACAAAGCACAAAGAAGAAGTGGGGGTGGTGCAGCAAATGGCACTAGCACTACTACGACGGACAGTGCCACCTCTACAACTACAAGTATCACTTCCTCTGCTGAAACAGTTGGAGTTGGTGGTAGCGAAGTTGGAGTTGGTGGTAGCGAAGTTGGAGTTGGTGGTAGCGATTTGAGGGAGTCTTTGAAAATGAAGTTAATGGCATTGGGTGAGGAGGTTTTGTTGCAGCGTTCACCATCAGTTGTGAAGAAGAAACAGAGGAGGATGTTAGGGGAGGAAGAACAAGCAGCTGTTTGTTTGATGGCATTGTCCTGCGGCTTTGTTTTCGCTTAATGCATTAGTTAAGGACATAAAAAGGTAACCCCAATCAGTAATCAGTTATCAGCAATTCAGCATAGCATACCTTTTTGCTCTCATATTGCTAACTTTCTTTTTTCTAAAAAAAAAAATAGATATACAAAGTGATATACCCTTTATTTTACAAAGTTGTGGGGGTATTTCACATTGTCTTTATTTTAGTTAGGGAGAAATAGTCCGTCCAAGCAAAGGGATGACTTAGGCCTTTAGGGAGTGGTTTTTGTTTCATTTTCCCCTCTCCTCTTCTTTTACTTGTTCTATTTATGTGGTAATATGTTCAATTAGTGTGTAAATATATGAAAAAATATGGCTAGTTATAATGTAATCTTCTCTGTTAGCTCTGTTCGGTTTTCTCTCTCTTCCCGAATTTTATGCTTTCAGTTTCACATTTTTTGTTGTTTAACCCAACCACGAGAGGGAATAAAGCCAAGTGTTAAGTGTATAGGCTTTCCTTCGCTTTATTTACTCTTTCTCCCCCATTCCTTGCCTCTTTACTCGTCAGTACTGTGCTTACTAATATCCTTCATTCCTCTTATAATCACAAAGGCTGTGAAAAGAAGGAAAGAAAAGAAACGATAAATCGCTGAGCTCGTCTAATTAACAACGTCGGGATCTTTCGAAGATTTTGGTCATTCACCATTTTTTTTGGGTAATAAGCTTACGCAAAAAACGTGTAAATTAAGCAAGTCTTTGGGCTAACTTAAAAAAACATCCTTTCGTCTCTCGTCTCTATACTACATAGAACCCCAAATTATACAATTTGGCCCAACTAACTAAAGGCTCTGGTTTTCTTTTCTGGGTTTGAAGCGGCTTTTCTAAAATTTGTCAACATTGAGATTTGAGCATAGTGGTGAGCGTGCAGTTAAATGGAATTACGCCACTCTAGAACCAGTTTGGGCTTTTTTTATGTCCAAATTAGAAGTGGAGTGCCTGTTCCGTTTCTTCTGCTCTGAAAACATGGAGGCCAAAATCAAACTTGTAGTCGAAGTTGTCAAATTCATTACATTACATGATAATATAAATTCAAGTTTAAACTTTTTGTTTTAATTAATTAGTAGTTTCAATCAGAAGTTGCAGTTATTTGTATGAACTTGTATAACTAGTATTACCATATTCATTACAACAAACTTGCAGCCACCATTTTTTATTTTAAAAAAAAACAATTAATTCAAGAAACGTTTGCATCCACATGATTCGGTCAGACACCAATTAGTTCAACTTCTAAGCATTGTTTTAAGCATACCATTTGGGGAAACTGCCAATTCGTCCTAGAATTTGAAGTGGTGTGTAATTTATTTATTTTTTTAGTAAGATTACAAAGTGTTTCCACACTTTTTTTAATATGAGACTAAATTTTGTTCGAACGTCGATTTTGCTTTCGCCACAAGGTACTAATTGTGATTTAAACCCCTCCAAAGATAAAGTCGCTCAAATAGAACTTAATTTGTCAATTGAAATACACCTTGTGCTTTGAAGTGGCATGTAATTAACCAAGTGAATTTTAATTCACTTCATACTAGATACTTTTTGTAGAAGGCAAGATACACACATACCCACCATAGTCATGACATAGAGCTCTGCCATTGTTTGTTGTTTATTTGCCAATCTGCAAATAAATGGTTTGATTGCTAGGTACCCACGATTGCTCTCTACACATTTACTATGTCTATCATTTTAATTGTCAATCATCTTTAAAATATCTTATTTTTTTCAATTTAATTCTGTGCTTAGTGGAGTAACTGGAGTTGTACAACACCAATTAACAGAATATAACAAGGCATTTTATCAAACATATGGGGTGCACGTGACATAACCAAACTGGAATGAACCAGATCATACACAACCCAGGAGCCAGGACAACTAATCAATCTCACAATCAAGCTATTATAAGAAACAAAATGGTTCATTAGCGCTAATTAATCAAGCTATTATAAGCAATGTATGTAGGAGTATGCAAGTGAGTGAGAGAGAGAAAGAGTACCAAAGCAGCCCATGAAGACGCCACCAACAGAGTCACCAGCGAAGTGAATAAGGCAAACAGGGGAAGCATTGTTTGCAAATGTTCATTTGGCGGGTGGTTTTAATTCGTCAGTAAGGTAGTATTTGAAGGAGAACAGAAACATTGTTTGCAAATGTTAATTTATTTATTATCTATGATCATTATTTACCAAATTTTGAAGCTTTTTCCTTGTAAGAATTGCTGAAGGGTGCCCTTTTTGAACTAAACCCTTTATTGAGCTTTAGATAAGATGATTTTTAGGCTTTATGAAATTGAATTGCGTTAAGTCCAGTGAAGTACACGCGGAAACATTAGGGTAAGAAGCAGGAGCACATAAAATCAAAGCTAAGGGCCAAAAATATTTGATATTACAAGATTCTGCTTTCGTTGAGAGTTGAACTCAAGACCTCCCGCTTACTAAACGGGTGCTCTAACCAACTGAGCTACGAAAGCTTGTTTGATTAATTAATGATACTTAATAAAATTTCACTCATTAAATTCCAGTTGTTTAGATGAATTCTATATATAAAGCAAAATAATTTAGAAAAAAAGATTAATGTTAAGTGATTAATTGAGTTTTTTTAACTCAAAACGAATTTAATTAATTGATATAGCCATATAGGACACTTTTAAGGATAAAGTTATTTAATCATAAATTTTTATACTCAATGAAAAATCATGCATACCTAGTATATGTTTAAATTAGCTGTGAAAAAAATATTATATTAAAAATTAATTATGAAAAAATTAATTTATATTTAAATGTGTTAATTCATAATCAATTTTAAGATAAATATTTTTGTTTAGATTGTATAAAAAGAATCGTTTTTATGTATTAAATTACTAAAAGAGATATGGAATGATTGAAAATTTTATTTCGTTAAGGACAAAAAAATATTTATCTATCAAAGCTTTTGAAATAATTTATAATCACATAATTAAAAGTTCTAAATACAACTTTTTTTAAAAAAGTTATTTTTAGTTATAAAAAAATAATTTTAACTTATAGTTAATTTTACATACTTTAAATAAAATAATAGATTTTAGATAAAATAATTTTTTATTAAAAAAAACTGTTTAAAGAAAAACTCTTCCAAGCAGGCTCCTAATACCTTAATAAAATTCATTATGAATCAAATCAAGCCGACCCCGTGCACCAAACGGTCCAAACCCGAACATCTCGTTATTTTTTTTATTTTTGCTGAGAAACCCGAACATCTCGTTAAAATCTCGGGTAACTACAATTGCCTGGTGGAACTTCGAAGAGATGACAATAAACCAATTGCTGAGGCTGTTAGGTATTTAATTTAATTTAATTTATTATTAGTTGTCTAAAATAAGGCAGAACTCATCTGATAACTTTTTAACTACTAATTCATCTTATGCTCCGATAAACGAAACTGCTTATTGATAGATTGTCCTCACAATCCGAAGTCATCATTGAACTTCACCTTCACTATAAATTTTATGTTAGAAGTCTGCATTCACTTAGGTACAAGAGAATATGTAAATGATTGATGATAACGTATCCCCATCATCCGCTTTCCAAATATGCGAACCCCACAGACACCCCTTCATTTTATTACTAGAAAATTTTTATACAAACAAAAATTCTCATCCCCTTTAAATGCAAGATGCATGAGGGGAACCAAGACAGAATTACCGAGGAAAATTAAAATATCAACAACAAAAAAATGCATGGAAAGGAACTCAGCACCCAGTTCCTCAGGCAAATAATGTTCAAGCAGAGATTCATACAACCGCTCTATACATTCTCTGGCCATATGTACCCTTTCATACTGTGGACACCAACCTAGGCTCCAACACACCTCCACCCAACCTCCCCACCCGCAAAAAAATTGCAAGAGAATTAATAATAGTCTCTTCATCCGGTACATATGGCTTGGCTACTCCAAAACTCTTTGGTCTTCTCGAAGACTAGCTGCATTACTATGTCCGAGCAAGCAATAGGTAGTGTCAGTGGAAAGGTCACACCAATGAGAGGCGACCAATATATATATATATAATCGAATATCCCCATGGATCACAAAATTATTTCCTTAAGGATTAAGAGAACCAACATAACGAAGCACATGATAAGAAGCACCGTAGCACACATTACCATGCCCCCCTTTTTTTGAGTTCTCTCGGCCTGCATGTCCCATAAATCATATAATTACCACAGGGGAAAAGAGATAAAGAGAATGAGATAGAGAGGGAAAGGGGGAAGCTTCAAACACAATAATAGACAAGGAAGAGAAGTAGGACCTTCTGCAGTTGTTTAAGGCCATCCTCAACTGTGGTTGCAACATTCTGAATGTTGTAGTCTATTCTATCAACAATGGTTCCCTATATATAGAGGACGTCAATTTATAAAGGGTACAGAATTAAGAAAGTTGTCAACTCCCCACAGAAGGAGGTATCTGCTTACCTGGTCTATGACTAGCACAGATAAATCCTTCATAATCTGAGCAAGCTCGTTTACAGATTCCACAACCTATAAAAACAAAGAATAAATAAATTTTACGCCCATCAATAACACAGCATAATAGTGTCAACAAAAGTCATAACTTTTACGCCCATTAATAACACAGTGCTTTGATTACCTGTTGGATCTCTTTTTCTCTTTCAACCGTGAATGCTTCACTTTTTTTCAGTTTCGCCATCTGATGCTCATTAAATACCTACATATAATAATTTGATAGTGTCAGCGATCAACTGTTAACATATATTCAAGCACAGCTAGTACTGGGTATGACCATATGGATACTAGAATTTGTCAATTAATATTTCAGTGAATAAATAGCTAACAAACAGGATAAGAATAAAAATATTAGCTCACCTCCCCCCTTCTGCAGAAAAACAGAAGTGAACAAAAAAAGAAAAGGAAAAACAAATACCATATTATCCAAGTCATCATCTTCATATCTGGATTTACTTCCATTTATGTTGATCTCTAGATCAACCCCATCTTGACCCTGCATCATCATAAAATGATAATCAAAAGCTTTAAAACAAAATCCACAAGTTATTTAGTGCTATGTATAGCATGAGAATTGAGATCATCTCCAGACACGAGACAGGGAGCAAGAGAACGTGTAAGGTGTGCAGTGCAATTTCCTTCAGTATAATATTCCTTTAAAACAAAAGACCAAGTATACTTCATCACTTGTTCACTGTTAACTGATGAAAAGGAACACTAAGAAATCACTTGCCGATAATCAAAAGATAGAGGTAAGACATGAGAGATGCAGTTTTATACAGTAAACTAAATTAGAATTCAATTGAGTGTAGAATTTGATGAGCTGAAGTGAATTAAATTGAATTGAATGGTTATATTGCTTTTGGTTTATTGAATTGTAGCTATAAATAAACTGTGTCAGTAAGAAAGTAAACCAAAAAAAATAAAACTTGCCAACTTTCTTTTCTTTTTTAATCAAGAAGAAAAAGTAAACAAAGCAGCTTTTCCCTCACCTCTTTTTGCTGCCTGAGGCGCTTCAAATATGTTGATTGTTTCTTGCGGAGCTCTACAGAGAGGTTCTGAAGGTCAGTAGCAAGAGAACGCTGCATGCAACAGACACAAAGATAAGAAAAAGTTCAACAAAATACAACCAATAGAAAGGTTATTGAATAAGACAAAAGCATATGAAACACATGTTTACACATAAGATTAAACAGTGGAAAGTCAAGGCACTATCATAGACTCAATTTCATGGATAAATGTCCCAGCCAGCTTTCTGGTTAAGAAAGACAGGCAATATCTAAGTATTTTGAAATAGCAACGAACACTGGTCTCTTCCACCTCATATGGGTGCAGAAATCAAAGGCATTTTTGAGAATATTTCACCTTCAATTATAGAAAAGAAAGGGCAAAAGGGAGATAGATGCTCATATCTCGGAATTTTTTTTTTATGGGAAATTTTTCTAATTTGGAACAATTAATAAATGATCGTGACTAGTGTACAATTGCCCCAACCATGTAACTCAAAGCAAGAGACTCGGAATTATTTAACAAAACAACAACAAAAAAACCAAGGGTGACTTGAAGAGAAGTGTACAAATATTGAGCCAAAGGAAGAAGGATAGAGGTGGAGAGAAGATGGAGTGGGAGAGCATAGTAGTAAACAGTTATCATATGCCTTTTTCCCGATCCTCTCCTTGGCAAGTTCTCTTTATAAAAGAACTTCTGATTCTAAAATGTAGCACACTTGACTACCAGAATGATGTCAACTAAACTTGAAATGATTCTCTGTTAGCTCATTGCTGACATATATGATTAAATGTTCATTTTGGCAGGGGTTGACAAGATACCATACAACTATTTCTGATGATGTGTTTTATGTACAGTCCTTTGGAATAATGTGTTTGATGTTCTTGGAGAATATGTCCTTTCACTTTTAAATTTTGAGCAGCTTCTCATGATATATTGCAAAGGTTTTGGTAAAAAATAAGGACGCCAAAATTTTGTGACAATGTGCTGTTTATGCAATAATTTGGTTGAAGCAAAATATATGCATCTTTCAGGGTGTCTATATGCCCTTGGATATGTTATGGGATGGGATTGTCTTTAAGGCTTCTCTCTGGACATGTGTCTATATGCCCATAGATGTTATGGGACAGTATTGTCTTTAAGGCTTGTCTCTGGTGCTCTTCTATCCTCAGAGTGTCATGTGTTGGTTCATGAAGAGAACACAAAAATTTCAAGTTGAATAAAACAACTCTATTTTATGGCCAAAAACAAAAATCCATCTTCTATCATGAGTATTATGTGACAGTTCTGCAGTGATACCTGAACATTTTTTCGCACATTCGAATCCTCAGAAGGCCCAGTAGCAGAAAGTCTCTGTAGCCTCCTCTCTGATCTCTTTATCAAGTCAGTTATCTCGTGCGTTAGAGACTCAATAGCTCGTTGATCTTCCTTACCATCTCCAAATGATGGCATTAAAGCCTTTGCATGAGCCTTGGCTAACTCTGCCATTTTTGTCCGTGCACGTTGCACATTTGATGATATTTCTTCAGATACATCCACCCAAGCTGGAGGTAGCCCCACAGTAATTGGACCCTTACTGCATCCATAAAAACAACGAATTACCCACCAAGTATTTTACAACTTGAAAAATGCGTGGATGTGAAAAACAAAAGATAAAGAATGGAACTATGCATAATTTTAGAAACAAATGTCCATTTTAGAAGAAAAAATCCCTTTCCATGGTAATTTCCCATAAAAAAAATTTGAAAAAAATTAAAATCTTCATTGATAATCAAGAAGTGTACAACAGACAATTCATCTGTTAGTCTACAAAACCTCATTGTCACTATACCATATATTTCCTTCTCAAATAATGCTACACTGGTAGAAAAAATTGACATAATTAAGTCAGAATTTGTTAAGATTTAATGGTGGTTATTGGATAAATTAAAGTGGTTGAACCAGTCGTCTATCCAAGAATAAATAATAATGTCAGCTCATTCGAGAAAATAATAATAATAATAATCTGGCTATATAGTATTTTCCTTCCTTCACTAATATTCTCAGCTAAAACTACTTTCGGGTATGGCTTCAAGTTTCAAATTTCAACCTTATAAAGCAAATGTGAGCATTCCTATATAGCTGCCTCTTGTATTCATGAATCATTGAATCAATAAATCAATAAAAACGCTATGAATCTTGGCATTTGGACATTTGATCCACAACACATCCAAAAAACATATAAAATTGAGATTCTCAGTAAGATCTGTGTGAGAGAGAAAAGCGCACCTTGAATTACCGGGATCCTCGGTACTGAGCGGAGCGTAAGAGCGATTTGGATTGAGAAGCGAGGAGCTGACCAATTCAATGACAGGGCCACCGCCACCGCCACCGCCGGAACTGGTGGAGGGCGGAGAGCTGGAGGGAACCCGAACGCTCTTCAACGCATCTCTGTGCTTTCTGAAAAGCAAAGTGCGATTCCTCGTCGCCATTCGGATTCGAAGGATCTGGAACAACAGCGGAGGAGGAAATGCTTCCTCGTATGATATCGCAACACTGAAACCAGAAAGAGAAGAGGATTTTCGGACAGAAGGGGGATCACCGATCACGTGATCGAAGTTGACCAAGAAACGGGCAGTCACGTGCCCTGCGGAACTGTTTATTAGTTTGCAACTTGCTACTTGCTAGTATAGTTAGTTTAGTTAACCATACCCATATGTCTCTAACATACTCACTCACCCAAGGAGTGAATCAAAGTGGTTAAAACTTTTTAATCCTAAAATCTAGAGTTGGACTATTAAAATTAAAATTTTAATTCGATTATGAATTAAACTTCTTAAATAACAAATAAAATTCTATCCAAATTTAATCAACGCCAAGCTCTAATTATTCTGTGATCATGCTACAAGTTAAAATATGTTGCTATGGTTGCAGAAATTTAAGATTTTGTTCTCTCTTCACTAAAGACATTGGAAAATCTAAAACAGGAGCTATGGCATAAGGCATGTCGATTGGCCAGATTTAGATATTGCAACTTTTTTTTCTTGAATGATTCACAAATATTTTTATTTTAATTCACTATTTATTATATAAAATAATTCAATTTTTTAAATATATAATAGAATTTAAAATCCAAAACTTATTAATTATTGTTTTCATTAAAGTAACAACCCTGGTTGTTGTAGATGCCGTTTTTCGCCAATTAGTTGTTGAATGCTCGGTTGTTGCGATTAACCACTTGCTGGTGTTGAAGAAAATAATAATAAGAGAACAAGTAATGTAAACATTAAAAAAAATTATTATTACTTGTTATTATAAAAAAGAGTTTTAGCCAATTGAGAATAGTTTTTTTTGGGTGATAGCTAATTGAGAATAGTTGTTGGCGGATGAAGGGGAGTTAGTAGCTCTTTATAAAATATATTAGTCATTTCAGTTTCAAAATAAAAATATTCTTTCACTTAATAGCATGCTTCTGAAAATCGGAATAGATTGGTTGGTTCAACTAATTGAACTAGAAATTAATTACTTTATTGGTTCAGTCAACCCAATAAAATTGTCTAGCGTGAAAATCAATGAACTTATCAACTTGAACCGATGCAATTTGATTCAACCGTCTATTTTTTTTAATTCTTGTTAATTTAAACGACATCATTTTGATAAAAAAACTAAATGTAAGTCAATTTAAAAAAAATTATATAAAATACTTAAACTTAGATTGTACTGAAGTTTGAAAATTGAATGTATAATTGATTGTATATCTCTTTGAACTTAAATTAAAAAAAATTTAACAAAAATACGCTATAATATTGTTACTAATGGTTTTGAACTGTCAAAAAATAAGTTGTAATAATTTTTATTTATTTAATTAGTATATACTATATATATAAAAATTATTTAATTATATTTCAGTTCAATCACGATTGAACCATTAAAAATTAAACTTTGAATCAATTCCCTAACCAATTTAGTTTTTAGAATATTACTTAATAGTTATCACATAAATGTAATATTAAACTAAATGTTATATATCAATTTAAAATACTTTAATTACTAAGGTAAAATAAGTAATTTTGTTTGCTAAGAGCTAGGTCTCCATTTTATTTTATAAGGTTTAATGGAAAAACCTCAATCTTATGTCTAGATAGAAGAAAAGACTTAATCTATATATAAAGTTGTAATGTCACAACTCTAATAAAATTCTCCTATCACAAGTTTACAGGATTAGGCATATACTAACAGGTGCTTACCATATTAGTCTGACAAGATATGAGAGTTCGAAAATAATTTAATCACCAACTTAGTATCATATTGTCTCTCATAAGAATCTATCATCAACTTATTTTATTAAATCATAAAATAATATTAATTAATAGCAACTAATAATACAAAAATATTCCAATAAGAAAGCCTATCATAAAAAAGAGATGTCATAGTCATGCTGAGTGCTGACTTTTAAGAAATTTGTAAAATAAAAACCATTTTATTTAGACAAGTGCAACCATGACCCTTATACCAAATATATAGACGAATTTGATTGAGTTAAAGTTACGTAGAATATAAAAATATAAAGGGCATATATTGTATTCCATAACATATTGGCATCCTTCGTGTGTGTGGGTGTGTGGGTGTGTGTGTGTGTGTGTGACTAATAACTCATAAATTAATTCTTAAAATATTAATCAGATTTATTTTCAGTTACACATTCAAGCTCTGATTTCTAATATGATGCCTTTTGACGTGGCTAAGAGAGAACGAAATCAATCGTTCGTAATTCTTCATCTGTTATAAGCATATATGACATTAAAAAAAATGTTACAATGATATCGTAGGTCTGATAGCTAAAATTAGATGGGGTTATTTATTTAGTTTTCTTCTAAATTATAAAAATCGGAAGGTTCGGCATCATGTTAGAGTATTTATAAAAATGAAAAATGTAATGATGGAGCCTAACTCAATTGTTATCTCTCATAATTTTTATTAGGGTTGTAGTTATGTGGTGAAGATTTGATTCTCTATATTTCTATTTCTTATTTTTTTCTTAAGTATAATAAGAATTTTTTAAAATAAAATTAAAAAATGTAATATATATTAATTTTTAAAAATTATGGAAAAAATTATCATTGTACATATTTTCCTCAATGAAAGGTTTCATTCTTTTGGTAAGAAATAGATATTGATAAAATTCATTGGTTTTTTTGGGTCCAAGAACGGGCCAAGTTCAGCCATCGTAGTATTGAAGTTGTTGGGTCGTGAGGGCCCGATGAAGCTAAGAATGATCTATTGAGCAATGCTTCAAGGCCCATAATGGTTCAGTTCGTCTGGGCTTCCTCAAAGGAACCGTAAATTATTTTGCATGTCATAAACAAAAGAGAACAAATAATTTTTTTAAAAAAGATTATGATTTAAAATAATTTGTATAAATATTATAATTAACTATATAGAATTATAGATGAGTCGGACATTACGTGACTTTAAACTAATCATTAGTGCAGCAGACATCATACAAAAGCTAAGATCTTGCCACTTGAATGAGTAGAGGACCGGAGATACTAGATTTGATCCATTGTAAACCCAAAAAACCAGCTAAGATCTTAAGTAATTATATTAAGTCTAAGGATGGGGTAGGAGCAAAGCCTCATATGTGCATCCGTAATTTTATTTTATTTAAAAAAAGTAATATAAGTTTCTAATATCTGGATGTCTGATTTTATTTTCTTCTGCAGCGAATAATTTTTCTCTAAAACCAACTTATGCACAATAACCTAAGTAGATCTTCAAGTAGAGATGAATGTACATCGAATAATTGTCCCCTCCCCTCTTTTTTGGAATTAATAAATAATAAAGGATATAGCTTTAGGCTGGAACTATCTGTTTCTGCTCTCTTCCCGACAAGCAGCAGATTGAAATCCGAGTGTGTTGAGTTGTCTCTTTTCTGTTCTTGCTACTGTTAGGTGAGTGTTGATTTGTCTAATTCAGTGATTAGTGAGCTCAATGGTGCATATGGAATTGACAGCCATATGACTAACCTCTCAAACTACCAAAATTCCGGGACCATTCTCTTGTTTCCAACAGGGAAAGTTGGGGGAATTGACAACTAATCGATGGATGCTTCTGACTTCATACAATATAACCTTTTCCCCCTAAAAGCAAGACATCGGTGTTTTACTTTAGGATTGATCTAGCTAGGTTTAAAAGAGGAATGGCATGATAGTATGAAAGCTAGATCATGATCGATATACGCTGTAATTGAATTGAGACCCACGAAGGATTTTATAACATAATAGTCTAATAGCAAAAGGAAAATGAATAAACACTATGCCGGGTCAAAAAGACTACTCAATCATTCATATCAAATTGGCAAGTCTACTTTCTACAAAATTATATGATGCATTGTTAATTTACGACAAATTGGTTGTTTGGGGACTGAGACCAGTTAGATTGGACCCAGTGCACCGAACCTTCAATATTTGTGTGCAAAGCAAACCTGAAAGTTTTGTGGGGTTTAGGGATTCTGGGTTTATTTAGATCATAGAAAATTTGACTGGACTAGGTTTAGTAGCTGGATATTAATTAGAAGAAATGCTTAGGTAGCCACTTATTAGGCATTTCATTTAATAATTAACTTGTGTAATAGCATTATTTAGAAATAAGTAAGCTTGGTAACGATATGAGTTGGGGCAGGTTTTTGCCCAACCCAACCTTGCCACGCACCCTCTAAATTAGCATCATACCCGCCCCTACTCACTCTATAAGTCATGGTGATGAAAATTTGAACTTGTCTCTATAAAAATATTTAAAACACGTACCCTACTCGTCCTGCTCTATTTCTATGAAAATTTCAAATATAAATTTATATCAATAACATAATTAATCTCAATCTTAAAAGTCAATCTTAATATTATAAATTAAAATATGGGAATATTTTCACTTCCTCAATCTAGAATTAACCAAATAAATAAATACATATAAATCTAAAAAGATAAAAACATAAGTAACAAATGAAAAAATTAACTTAAAGATTTTTTTTATATAAAGCTTGCAGTACAAATTAATCCTAAACTTGCACTCATCTCGCCCCTGAAAAATTAACAACCCTAACTAGACTCAAGCCTCCACGGGAGTCGGTAGAAAACCTGCCCCATGCGGGGTGAAGAAGGTTGGGTACCTGCAGGTAGGATTGAAATTGTCAAGCTTAAAGATAAATATATTTATAATGACACACACAATTTTATATATGTTTAATGTTGAATGAAATATCCTACCTAAATTTTTTTTCATTAATTAGGAAAAAATGGGGATTCATAGCTCAAAGAAAAAAAGCCTCATTCCTACTCCCCTACTCAATTAACAATTAGTAGCTTGAAACTAGAGGCTCAAGGTTATGGCATTGATCCGACTAAGATCTCACTAATCAAGTTTCAAATCTGGATATTATGATGAGCAATCTAAAAACAGGAGTATACGTCTTATTCATTTTGTATTTTTCACTTGGAGCATAATAAGCTGAGGCCATGAATATATAGAACTTGCTTTACTTTATTCTTGTACTGAAGTTCAGAAGGTGTTTTTTAACTTGTTCATTCACATGGTTTTGTCGGAGGCATATCTTAATACAAAATCATTGGATTGTAGGGTAAATCTCAGTTACTTTGTCAAATACAATTATGAAAAGTTGTTCTCTTTAGGATTAGACCTCTATTATCCTAATTCAGAAACACAGATCTGGTATACATATGCTTATTCCGGAAAAAAGATATCTCATAATTAGATAAGAAGCATGCCTTTTCTTTTTCTTTTTTGCCTTTTTTTCTTCTGATAAAAAAAGTTCTCCATTTGCTGACTATATGGCCTCTTTAGACGACAGCAGCGCGACATGTTTTCATTGTACTTCATGTACTTGGTTTGTTACCCATGCAAGTACAGCTATAGTACTTACGTTTTTTTTGGTGAATAGCTATAGTACTTCCTTCATTCAAAGGCTTATTTACCTTGTAAGAGATCAAATAACATAGGAAGTTAAAAATATCATTTAACTTTCAAGCAATAGTATAAATGTGTCCTGATATGCACCTTGTGTTGTGTAAGTATAACATTGGGTAAGTTCTTTTTTCTATTGGATGATTAAGATAGGGAAAATAATTCCTTAACGATATACATATGCATGGAAAAAGAAATCTCTCTTTTACTATCAAGAAACCTATATTTTATACAATATAGACACTTTAAACAAATCTTTTAATCTGCTTCAAGCACAGATATAGAAAATTCTTGTATCTCTATCTTTTTAGGAGGCGACAAAAGAAAGTTACGTAATTTTTTTGTTAAATATGTGTATTTTCCATTTTTCAGATTTTTAAAAATGTCCTGAAATTTAAAAATTATATTGTAACAAATTTATAAAAATTTTATTTTATTATTAAATAAAAATATTTATTTGAATTTAATATCCTATTATAAAATTAGTACTTATTTTAATAGTATATTTAAAAAATAATTTTTGTGCTTGACTAATTGTTTACTTTTAAAAATATAACAGGGATGGGGATTGGGCCAATGGGCCAGTAGAAACTAATGTTGCGTGCTGGAAGAGTTATGTTGTTTGGGCCCACTGGAAACGTTTGTTCTCCTACGACTGATTTTATCCGAAGCTGTTAGGTTAGGCTCCGAACAACGTGTTTAAAAAAAATCGCGCGAGTTTGGACCTTGGAGGGAAAGCGCCTCTTGGGAAATAACAAGAAAGCAAACTTATATATATATATATATATATATATATACACACACACACATAAGTTTTTTATTATTCTATTTTAAAATATTTAAATATTTTTTATTAACTGAAATATAAATAATATTAAATTTATTGTGCAAATAATAATATACTTAATAGTTTTAATAAATATGTTGTACTTGTTAAGAATATTTTTTTCTCCTTGCACAAACTTACTTTTGACTAATATTACCTAATTTGGTTATATCATGCAAGAATCATGAATTTTGGATATTTGTACACTTATTTGGTTATTTTGGAACTAATAAAGAACTAAATTGTCCAAAATAGTCCTTAATAGTTAATACCAATGCTTTATTTATTTTAGATTCTCAGCGTTACAAAGAGATGTTTGAATGAAATTGAAAAAACTCATTTCGTATAAAAGTGTATAGGAAAGCATGGTTTTTTCTTTTGCATTAATAAAAATGTAGAACAAACACAGCATAATTTGTTTGTAAAAAAATTGAGAGGTGAATGAAAATATAAAGATTGAAAGTGAGTAGATGAAATGTAACTTTTCAAATTTTGTTTGGATATGATTAAATTAAGAGAAATGAGAACGGTAAGAATGTATTTAGATGAACCTCATTACTTACAGGGGCAAATGTATAAAATAACAGAAATCACACGTCAATAAATAACTTTACTTCATTTTCTTTGTACAATTTTGGGGTGAAATGATTTTTTTTTTTCCAAATTCATTCCCTTATCCACTTTCTATTTGTGTCCCATTTGAGAGAATATTTTGAGATAGACACCTAAATACCATCTTAATTTTGTGCATTTTGTCTTCTCTGCCAAGTGAATAATGCCATTTGGACATACATCTTGCTCTCTTAAAAGTCCCATTTTGTGCATTTTAAGAGGTTTATTTGTGATTAAATTGGGAAGGTGATAAAAGATATCTATCTAATGGATTTAAATTTTCGTTTCCTTCTTCTTTTTTTTTTGTTCTTTTTCTTTTTCTTGTCCCTCCAATTAATTAAATAAATCTACCTAATGGAGAACATGAAGGAAACACTAATAGAATAAACGAGGTTTGACTCCCTAATATAATATGATATAATAAAATCAAAATTTTTCCATGAGCTGATATCATCATGTGGTGTGCCCAAGCTTTTTCCCCATCTGGAACCGAGTTGGGGTACCTACAGGATAGGCTAATGTAACAATCTGCAAAGCATGATGCTTATCCCTTTGCATTGGCACCTTAATTCCCCCCTCCCCTTTGAGAACAACATTTCGCAAATAAGTTGAACTTTCAACTATTTTTATCTAAGAAATTCAGAAATCATTTAACTTTTTCTAGCAAAATGTATCAATTATTTGAGAAAAGCATTTCGCAAACGATCCAAGTTGCTAGTCACTAGTCACTTTAGCTGTCTTAAAACATTGCATGTGTGCTCATTTTTTGTTAGTTGCGTGCTTTACAAATAATGCATAAAAGCTTTGATAGCTCCTATAAGCTATAGCTTAGGTAGCAGGCCTTTTGGGCATTATAAACTCCTGATGCTTTGACATTAATTCTTTTATAGTTAGATTTATAAACAAAGGCTTGTAGTGACCAAAATCATAATTTGATGCAAAGTACTCATGTGATATTGATGTATTTTTTCATGACATATAAGCTGTGGTGTAGTATAAACATTAAATCATATGGCTTCCAAATATCAGAAAAATAAAATCCTGCAAAAAGGGGAGTCACATAAGCACATTATATATATACATACATACATATTCATATTATTTAGATTCATTTTGACACGTCACTTTGATAAACACTCGTGAAAGAAACCTATACAATTAGATTATGCTGGCAATAGCAAACCAACTTTAACGATTATCATGATGACTGAAAATGATTAAAGCCTAATTATTATAACAATCTATACTTTTAAGGGGAATTTTGAGGGGGTCCGGAAATGATTCATAATAACATAAAATTTCAAGTATTTTAGGTTTATTTAATGTGTGTTATATATGGTGCTAATCATGCATCTGGAGGAATTCATTTATGTGAGATTTTGTTTTCTATGTCCATGTTCAAGTCTAATGATGATAACATGTTCAAGCTTTAGATGCAAGAAAGAAGCTGCAGTGGTGGAGCAATATAGTAATAGTATAATAACCACAATAAGAATTAATAAATGGTCGCACGAATTGCTAATTAACCAGTGGTCACTCAGAAAATTATAAAAAAAAATTTGACTTAATAGTTCTTCTTTTATGATATTTTTGACTTGGTAGCCTCTGTTGCTTTTCTAAATATTAGAAGATGGTGTTGAAAGTTATACAACCTGATAACAAATGTTGCTTTTCTAAATATTAGAAGATGGTGTTGAAAGTGATACAACCTGATAACAAATGCAGGAGATGTGGTTAATTAACTGTACACAAATCAATAACAGTATTGATGCTCAAAAGAAATTTTTTCATGATATACTAATTGCTAAAGTGTGAGCTGTGCAGAGGATTAAGAACCATTTATGTCATAATATGTTTGGAAAGAGTTTGGAAAAAAAAAAAAGAAATGATATAATTTTTTATTTTAAGTAAATATCTTTTTATATGAATTTTTTAAAAAAAAATAAAATAAAATGAAAATTATTTTATAATTTTTTAATCATTATTTATTTATTTTTATAAATATTTTATAATTCTCTTAATTTAAAAATAAAAAATTACTCTTTTATTTCATTTTCCTTCAAATTCCTCAATCTAAATATACCCTGCTACATGCTACGGCTAGTTTCTTCCTGTGGCAACTAAATGCATGAACAAATATGTCAATTCCGTATAATGATGCGTGGAGCAGAAGACTTGCAGTTGACATCTCCCGAAGTTGGGGAAATCAAGGTCCATTCTTGTGCTTGCAATGTAGGAACGTACCCATTCGACCGTTTACCGATTAGCTTGACAACGAACAGTTCAAATTAATGTTATCTTCAATTCAGATACAGATATTTTAGCTAACATCATTATACCTGTACCCAAAAAAAAAGAAGCTAACATCATACTACTTGTACTTGGGCTCGAGACTGTGACTCATGATCTGACAAAAGGTCATGCAGTTTTTTATTTGGTAAAAAAAAAAAAAGGGACATGTACTTCGTGTTGCAATAGAATAGGAGCTCTTTATATTTTGTAGACTAACATGGGAAGAAATTTTTTGAATTATAAGTTAAGTGTAAAAATTTTTTATATATTTTAAAAATTTTCAACAAGATTCTCTTAATTTTTAAAAATATGTAAAAAAAATTTTATTAACTATTTATCTAAGATACTAATAAAAATTGAATACACATGATTTCTTCCTCTTTATTTTTTTCTTAAAACCTACCATTACCAACAAAATCATAATGATGAAAATGGTGAAAAAAAAATATTAATTTTGTTGGTAATGATAAATTCAAAGCAAAAAATAAGAAAAGAGGAATTATGTTCCCTCACGTCATTTAATTTTCGTTAATATTTTGAGCAAAGAGTTATTTATACATGATTTTAGAAGTTAAAAGAATTGTGTTAAAAAATTTTAAAGTACATAAATTTTTTTTTTACACATAACCTATAATTAAAAGAGATTTTTTATATTTTAGTTCTATCTCATGGCAAACAAATCAAAGATTTGTTTTAATAATGGTATATATATATATATATATATATTAACAGACCATTATTAAAACAAGATTTGTTTTGAGTAACAAATTGCCTAAAAAAAAGATGAAAATAATTACTACTAACAATAGGTTTTAGTTTATCATTTCATGCTATAAATAAAAAGAATATGACTTGTTTTAATTTATAGAAGACAAACTTATTGATCGAGAATTGGAAGGTAGTTTTTTCTGTAGATACTTTGTTAGTAACATTACTAAGAATGGGTTTCTTTATAAGTCAGTACTTATCAAGTCTAAACTAAATTATAGTTATAATGTAGACTCAGTTCAAATTATGAAATAAATATAATTATCTTAAATAAACATTATTTATCATTTTCTTATCATATTATATATACAAATATTAATTATTACTTATTTCAGAAATCAACAATATAACCATAAACTGTTCCTTTTCACATTCTTTAAATATAAGCCGTCAAGTGAATGGGCGAGAGGCTCGGAACCAGGTTCGGTGTAGCTTTTCTACGTCAATATTAGAAACAGGAAACTAGAGGAAGAAAGCCCAAAGAACCGAGAGAAAGTGAGAGAAAGGACCAGAAAATTTCTGAGCCATTTTCTTTCTCTTCACTTTCTACAATTCCTTGCCATTCTCTGCGATTCTGCAGCTTCATGCAGAAGCTCTTCTCAGAATCCTAGTGTCTATATATATATATATTCATTCTGTTTCTCTTTCTCTGAGAATTTAGCCAAGATTTTTTTTCCCTTTCTAGCTAAGAATTCTGGTGTCATTTTCCCCAAGACTGAAGCTTTTTATCGGAGGCTTGGATTCTTTTCTATTGGTTAACATATTGGATTTGAATTAAATTCTGGGTCACATAGCGTTTTGGATTTTTTTGGAGTTCTTGAGGATTAAGGCCTAGTAATGGCGACAGAGCCGGCCTTGCCATTCTCTGTTGTATCTGTGGTAGAAGACGTTCTTCAACAGCATGGGGGCCTATTGAGTGACGTCAACTTGGCGTCAAGGAAGGCTGAAGAAGCTTGTATATATCCCCTATCTCTATCATTTTCTTAATTCGATTATTTTGGCTTTCTTTCCTCTCTTTTTTGGTGAGAAATTTTCAAATCATTCCTAATTTTGTTTTCATTTCTTTTTTCCGACAAGAGTGTTGTAATCAATTTCAACGTGGTTGCTTCTTTTCACCAATTAAATGACACATGTTTGTTGAAAATTGTGTTCTTTTGGTTTTATGAGCCCTCAACTTTGATGACAAGTTGACAACCAAAAGAAATGAACTCGATCATTCTTAGAATGATGGAAACATGTAGTAACTGCATAAAACTTAGAAAGCCTAAATGATCTCCAACTTCCAAGAAAAGATAACATAGACAGTCCTTGTCTCGTCTTGCAGCCTTGAGAAGGAATGAAGCAGCTGGGTGGCTCCGAAAGACAGTTGGAGTTGTTGGAGGGAAAGACTTGCCAGCTGAGCCTTCTGAAGAAGATTTCAGGATTGCATTGCGTAGTGGGATTATCCTTTGCAGTGTTCTTAACAAAATTCAACCCGGAGCCGTGCCAAAGGTATGTTTGTTTCATGAAATCTAGCTCTACTGCTCTGCTCTTTTAGTATTATATATGCTTGTCTTCTGGTTTCACATTGACTCGTTGGTTATCATTACTCTGTGACAATTATTGGACCTATATTGTTAGGTAGTTGAAGCTCCTTGTGATTCTGTTATTATACCTGATGGGGCAGCACTGTCTGCGTATCAATACTTTGAAAATGTAAGGAATTTTCTCGTAGCTGTGGAGGAAATGGGGCTTCCAACCTTTGAAGCTTCTGATTTGGAACAGGTGGTTATTAGCCTAAGCTGAAAGAGTTCTTTTAATACTTTGATAGTTGATTGAATCACTGAAATCAATGCATTATTATTGTAAAGCAATTTTATTCTGCTTTAACAAAAATTTCTCGACATGATGTATTTACAGGGAGGGAAATCTTCGAGGATAGTGAATTGTGTTTTAGCACTCAAGTCGTACAGTGAATGGAAACTGGGAGGCAAAAATGGGTCATGGAAATATGGTGGGAATCCAAAGCCACCTACCTCTGGGAAACCAATTTTGAGGAAAAACTCAGAACCATTCATGAGGTCTTTATCAAGGGCTATGTCGTTAGGCGACAGAGATGGTTGGCTGAGTGATCACTCTTCATACAGTGATCCCGGGCATGATCGCAGTGAAGTGGTTAGAGAGCATTATTGTTTATAATCTTTTACTTTTGTCTAGATAGTGAGTTTAGCATTTTGTCTAAGCTTTTTGGATTGGTATCTGCAGGGTTCCATTCCTTCCTTGAATTCACTAGTTCGTGAATTTTTGTCTGACAAGAAGCAAGAAGAAATTCCCATTGTAAGGGTTATTGCTTGTTTAATAGATAATTATCCTCAGCTATACATTAGATTAAGAGGGAGTCACTTACCACTCTGCAAAATTTCTGGGTGATTTCTGCCATGCACCGAGTAACTTAACAATATTTATGTTGCCCCATGGGTTTTCTCAAGGTCCAAAAGTTCGCCTGCGTGGCACTCTCTTCGATGAGCTTTTCTGGGGTTTTTCCTTCTGTTTTAATTTTGTGTGTGTGTGTGTGTGTTGGGGGGGGGGGGGGGGGGTGTTAATTTCTACGTCACTAATGAGCTAATGTCTTCTGCTATAACAGTTGGTAGAGTCTCTGCTTACCAAAGTCATGGAGGAGTTTGAACGTCGCATGCTAATCCAACATGAAACGGTGTGCATCTTGTTCGCTTTTAAGTTTTAACTAAGTTCAACCTTATATCCAGTGGCACTGTTCCAAAGAAAATTTTCATACTTCTTATTGATCTGGATGTCCACACCCACACTTGGGTCCATGAATCTTACTGAATTTTATGTCAAAATTTTAATAATGGCAGTTTAAAACAACTCAAGAAGATAAGGCATCATCTGAAGCAGAGAATTCAAATGCAAAAGCTGCTTCTGATGACGAAGAGGTACAATTTAGATTCCAAAAGAGAATTTTCAAAATACCTGCTTTGCAATTGAAAGTCAATGCGTTTGTAAATTGCATAGAATCATGAATGCAACTGCGTGACTTTTTCCGGTCTGATCAATTATTAAGATGGAAGAAAATGAAGATGTAGAGGTTAAACAGAAGGAATGTCATGATGAGAAGTACAATGACTACGAAGAATCAAGCAGCCAGCTTTTGAAGCAGCAAAAGTTAGTGCAGCAACAAAATAAAAACATCAAGGTAACTTGTACTAGCAATATATGTGATAACCCAAGTTGCGCATTGGATGAGTTGGAGATGAGATCATGGTATATAAGCACACAACTTGAGCTAGCCAAAGTGGTTTGGCTTAGGAGTTGTCTTGGGGTATTTGGGCTTGGGGATATAAACCGGAATTTGATTAGACATTGTTGAGGAATTGATGAGTGAAAGTAACGAATTTGATGTTGACATTCTTTAGGAATTGAAAAATATCGTTCATCAAACAAAATCAGGAATGCATTTTCTGCAAAAGAAATACCAGGAGGAGTTCATCTATCTAAGTACGTGTACTGCTTAAAAAAATCCCTGACTGGAATATCAATCATCTATCTAATTACTAGCTACTACCCTTAATAGGTAAGCACCTGCATAGCCTAGCTTTTGCTGCTTCAGGATATCAGAAAGTTCTTGAAGAAAACCGTAAGTTATACAATCAAGTGCAGGACCTGAAAGGTAAAATTCATGTGGTCAGAGTCCCATTACAATTTTTCTCCTTAGTTATTTATTTTCTAAATGAGACTGAATGACCAAATTTTTGATATGTTGGTAGGAAATATTAGGGTGTACTGCCGAGTTCGACCCTTAATAGGTGGGCAACCAAACCATCATGGCACTGTCAGTAACGTAGAGGAAGGAAGTATCTCACTCATAACACCTTCCAAGTACGGGAAAGAGGGGAAGAAGACATTTACTTTCAACAGAGCTTTTGGTCCTTCTGCAACCCAAGGTTGGTCTTCGTTTGTCCTTTCATTAAGTTGTTGCTACTTGGTATTTTTCTTCATGATTTGACTGCTCTTTTTGTTTGCTGCAGGGGAGGTTTTCTCAGATACCCAACCTCTGATTCGTTCGGTTCTGGATGGGTACAATGTCTGCATATTTGCCTATGGCCAGACAGGATCAGGAAAAACACACACTATGGTGAGAGATTCAAACAATCCTGCTGTCCCTCTTTGTTTTCGCCCACTGACTTGTGAGAATTGTACTAACTCCCTTAGTGCATCTATGTATTGATGCAGTCTGGACCAAATGATCTTACTGAGGAAACAGTTGGTGTCAACTATCGCGCACTGAGAGATCTTTTCCTTCTCTCAGAACAGAGGAAAGACACCATTCGCTATGATATTTCTGTTCAGATGCTTGAGATTTACAATGAGCAAGTCAGAGACCTACTAATGACAGATGGGGCTAACAAAAGATATCCTTCTCTAAGCTAACTAATTATTTTCTATGTACTGGATGATCTATGGATGTCATTTTCAATTAATGATTCTTTTGTTCCTGTATGTAATCCTTTAACACCTGCATACATTAGAAATTCGCAACAGTTCTCATAATGGCATTAACGTGCCAGATGCAAACCTTGTTCCCGTTTCATCGACTTCGGATGTCTTACATTTGATGAACTTGGGACATAAGAATCGGGCAGTTAGTGCTACTGCCATGAATGATCGGAGTAGTCGTTCTCATAGGTATACAATAAGTTTATATCGTAAATTCTTGAACTTAAGCACTGCTATCTTTTTTAACAATACGACATAGCTAACTAGGAGATTGTTGTTAGTTTTACAAAAAAGAAATTTGTCATGGTTAACTCTAGTAAAGATTTAAGTACTTTTCCAATTAGTATTTCTGTTAATGACAAAATTAGTGATCCCGTTCAATGGGCTTAGAAACATATTTTGATCTTTTTTATTTTTATTTTCCATCATAATATTAATTGTTACTAGCTTGTAATGGTATATAATTGCAGCTGCCTGACAGTTCATGTTCAAGGAAGGGACCTGACATCAGGAAACAGTCTTCGTGGTTGTATGCACTTAGTTGACCTGGCAGGAAGTGAGAGGATTGATAAATCTGAGGTCACAGGAGATCGACTGAAGGAGGCTCAACATATTAACAAGTCACTTTCTGCTTTAGGAGATGTAATTGCTTCGCTTGCCCAAAAGCATTCACACGTTCCCTACAGGAACAGTAAACTTACTCAGCTGCTTCAAGATTCTCTTGGTATCATTTCATATCAATGAACCTATCTATCTGTGTGCTTGCTACGGTATTGTCTCCACGGTTAGTAATTAAGGAGCTGATTTCTGTATATGTATGTATATATCAGGAGGGCAAGCAAAGACACTCATGTTTGTTCATATTAGTCCGGAGCCTGAAGCTCTTGGAGAAACAATTAGTACACTGAAGTTCGCTGAAAGGGTCTCCACTGTTGAACTTGGTGCTGCGCGAGTCAACAAAGATAGTGCAGATGTGAAAGAGCTTAAAGAACAGGTTCTTACATTTTTCTTTTTTTGGGGGGATCATATAAGGCAAATAAATTAATGGGTGCTCGTGCTTATATCACTATATCTATTATCTACAAATCGTGCATTTTCAGTGTTGAGTGTTTCTACTGCCTTCTTTGCCAGATTGCTAGTCTGAAGGCAGCCTTAGCTAGGAAGGACGGGGAAGCAGAACACCCTCAACAGTCTGCAAATAGCATCCCTGAAATACCAAGGTTGAAATCTTATGTGTCTTCTCCTATACAACCTAGTTGGACGTCTGGAGGCCGTAAGCTACCACGAGATGATTCCAGTAGCCTGGAGGTAAAATATTATTAACCATAACTCCAAGAAATTAATTTACTCAAGTAATTATACATCTCAAAAGCATGATATGTGAAAGAATGAGCTGATTATACATGGTGTCCAAAACTGATTGGCCTTCTAACATATATTCTTCAAAACTGATGTTTACATGTATGTTGTAGGGCCAAAAAAATGCTTCATCGAAGCTGAAAAGACGAAGCCTAGATCTTCAAGACATGTATAGGAATTCACCTCCGTGGCAACATGTTGGAAATCATGGGTTAAATGGAAAGGAGGATGATAAGGAATCAATTTCAGGGGAGTGGGTTGATAAAATTGTGAACAGGAATGACAGCTTAACTAGTGATGATAGCCTCGTGGGACAGTGGGAAGCAGAAAGCAAACAGTTTTCTCCATTGTTAAGTCCCAGATATCTTTCAGACCCTTCAAAAATATGCGTGGAACACTCCATTAGAGTTACCTTGCATAAAAAGGATACCCAAGACTACGAAGATTTACATAGGAACCGGTATAACGAGATGGCCACCACTGATGACACTGATGAGCTTGAGTTAGCAACTAGTGATTCTTCAGAATCAGACATGCATTGGCAATCACATGTACCTAAAGCAACCGGCCTTTCCAACGGATTAGTGTCTAAAGCAAAGAAATCAACTCATCCCAGACAAGCAAAGAACCCAGAAACCAGGTATTCATTGCACAATTGTAGGTGCTGCATTTTATGTTACTTCTGCACTTCTCAAGGATATTAACTGCTTTTTTTTTTTTCGTTTCCTATAAACTCTTCCATGTGACTAGGAGTATGATCCCGTCATTGATTCCTACGCCATCAAAGAAACAACCTACCGTAGTTAGTCAATCCAGAAAGCATCCAGGTTCTATTGATGCAAAGAGAAGAACTGGAAATGCGAAGTGAGAAAGCTGCTCCAAGTGTTGAGGCTTCCAGTTTTCCACTTTTCGTGCTCCACCACCTTAACATTTTTTATTTTTTATTTTTTATTTTATCTATAATTTAGTTGTATAGAGAGAGAGAGAGAGAGAGAGAGGTTTTTCAACATTGGAAGGGCAATAAACCAGTTGCCTGAGTTTATCTGGTGGTGATCATGAGATGCATCACAATTTCAATCTGTTTATAGAGACTTGATTTTTTGAATAAAAAATAAAAGGAAATTTCCCCACCCTTTAATTTCTAGTGTCCTATGTTGCACTATAACAAAGAAACAGAAGGGTTGGAAGGGAAAAGGGGGACAAAGAAAAGGTAAGGAAAGATAGACAAAGGTTCATAATTCTGTCGTTGTGCTTTCCATGTATTTAATTGGCGCTCTGCAGCATTTCATTGTGTAACTTTGTACGGATGTTTATGAAAAATAGTGTGAAAAGGAAAACAAAAGAATTAAAACAATAGAAATAATAATGTAAGTTTCTCTAAAAATAAGTAGAAAGAACGAGACATGCATAGTTTGAAAGAGCAAAACTGTAATGCTTGTATAGGAAAAGAAAAAAAACTTATAATGTTTAATATTTTATTTACGAGTGTTTACTAACCATTTATATTATTCTACTAAAAAAAAAGTAATCATTTATATTAATTAAGAGTATGTTTGAATTTACTTAATTATTTAAAATAATTACTTTTTATATCTATAAAGTTATTTTTTAAAAAATGTAACATGTTTAAGTTTTGTTAACAAAAGCTGTTGATTATTTTTTTTATATCCAATAATTTTTTTTAAAAGTTAAAATTTTAACATTATTTCAAAAGTTAATTATTTAATTTCATATTATTTCAAAAAAAATTAGAAGAGAAATAATTCTTTATCATCAACTAAATAACTTTTTAAATTATTTCATATTTTTTGGATAACTTAATACATAAAATTAATTTTTTTAATACAATTAAAACAAAACTCTTTATTTTAAAATCACTTATAAATTAACATATTCAAACATAAATTAATTTTTACATAATTAATTTTTAAAAAATATATTATACTCTTAATTGATTATAAACATAATTCTTTCCACAATTAATTCAAACTTACAATTCAGATTTTAGTATGATTTATTGCATTCCAAATACTCTACTACCCAACACCTACAGTATTTCATATAATTTATTGATAGTGTGTGTAACTTTTTGAATTTTATTTTAATTTATTATTAGTATAAATTTTTTTACACTATTATTCAATTATGTATTGACATATTATTAAAAAAGTTAAATTTTTTAGATAGTTGTTGTAATAGTCAAATTTTTTTAATAATTTGGTAACACATGATTAGATGGTAATATAAAAAAAAAATTTATACTGATGATAGATCAAAATTAAACTCTAACTTTTTTATACTATTAATTAATTAAAATTGATTTTTATATGTAATTTTATTTGAGGTCAACATAAGTTTGTTAAAACTTAAAAGCAAATGTAAGGAAGGCCCCAAAAATATCCAGTTATACTTATGTGGGCAACGCAACAGATGGTTGCCTTTCCAGCTGGTATCCGGCACCTTTGAAGTTTGAATTATGAGTGGTTAAATTCATAGTTATAAAAAGCGGTAGTTGACTTGTCAGAATATTGGGTCATTGGTTTAATTAACGGATAAGTGATCGAACCGTATAAAATTAAATAAATATTTAAATATATATATATATAAATACACATTATATATGATGATATTTATTATTATAAATAACTAAAATATATTTATTTTGAAAAAAATATGATTATCATGATATAGATCTCGAAAAGTTATATAAAATGGACATATAATTAGTCTAAATCGGACAAACGAGTTAAAAGTTATGATTTTTCAAAGTTTAAAAGTTTTTTTTTAATTTAGTGACTTGGCCGATTCCGGTTCAACCAACTGAGTCACTGGTTTTCATTCAAAACCGGTCGGGTCAGACTAGGTCAAACTGGTTCTGAGACATACCTGATCCAACTAGTTACCCAAATTGATCACTTGATTGATTTATCAATCTACTGATCTGATCCGATTTTTATAACATGAATTAAACCTCAGGGGTGCCTCCAACACGTGGCCATGTCAGCACGACACTTTTGTGCGTGTGTGTATGCATATATATATATATATATATATATATATATAACTAAAATTTTATTTTGATCCCTTATATTTAATTTAATTATTAATTTTATTTTTAATATTTTAATTTTTTTAATTTAGTCTATGATATTTATAAATTCACTTCAATTTAGTCTTTCTGTTTGTATCTTTATTATTTACTGAATAAAAATAATGATATGTCACCGTTAAAAGTAACTTGACATTTTTATTTTGCCAGCGTAATATTGAGCTAATAACTAATTGAATTATTTCATCAAAAAAAAATGTCATTTTCATTTATGAAAAGTTAAATGTCAACTAATAACGTCATTTTTTTGTGAAAGAATCCAGTCAACTACTAACTTAGTGTCATGCTGGCAAAATAAAAATATTACATTATCTTTAACGGTGACACATCATTATTTTTATTCAGTGAATAACAAATACATAGACAAGGGACCAAATTGAAGTGAACTTATAAATGTCAATGACTAAATTAAAAAAATTAAAATGTTAAGAATAAAATTGATAATTAAATCAAATGTGAGGGACTAAAATAAGATTTTAATTTATTTTTTTAATGTGAATAAATAATCGGTGAAATTAAGAAACGAATTTTGGTTGGCGTTGGATTGGAGATCAGACTATAATTAATAATACTATAATAGTGTCATTTTTACAATCTTTACAATTAAATCAATCATTGATGAAAATAAACGTGAACTTTATTATAAATGAAGTGAATTTTAAATAAATTTTAATAATAAAATGATTAAATTAATGATAATTTAAAATTAATTTGTGAATAATAAATCGAAGATGAATATATTCGTGAGAAATCAAATTAAGATTTTTATTTAAGTTTTCGTTAATATAAATAGATAATAATTAAAACAGATTTAAAGAAATATAATTTTATAATTAAAAATGAGCTGTTATTAAATTAATACGGAAATTTCTGTGACCTTCAAATTTTTCTGGTAGATTCGTCCATTCATGCATTTTTGTTTTCGTTCTTTCTTGAAGCACTCCAAAATGCCCCTCTGATTTGATTGATAATTATCTCTGATCCATATTTATTTATTCTTTTCTTAAAATTTATATATTATATTTTATTATTTCACCATCATTTTAATTTAAACAATGATATATACACATAATATTTCTTACAGATCTCATATATTTTTATTTTATTTTTATTTTTCTCTCTCTTCTCTCCTAATCTATCTCTTTCCTTTTTCAATATTGAAAATTTTAAATAAATAATAATATATAAAATATGAGAAGAATATTATATGTATATATATTATTTCTTTTTTAATTTTAAAAAAGAAACAGTCATCTAAAAAGTAAAAACTTATTTGCTCACTGTAGTACATGAGTCCTTTCGGTTTTGGCTTTTGATAATTCAGGCCATAAGCAATTATGCATCCTCTAAATAAATAATGTAAAAAGAGTTAATCCTCTAAATAAATAATGTAAAAAGAGTTAATCCTCTATATAAATAATGTCAAAAGAGTTAATCATGATTTTGCCCATGTGATCATAACAATACAACCAACGTGAGGCATCACAATTCTCCATACATGAGGCAGCGGGAGCCACATCACGTAATCAACCATTTTTCCTTTGCTCTTGGTCTCTCTTCTCCGGTGATGGTTAAGGTATATAAAAGGAAGAAGGTTCATCATAAAGATAAGAAAGTTATTTCGGTACTCATATTTTTTTTAAAGTATTGATATTTAAAATAAGTTGTCTAATATTTATTAGTTGTTATTTATATTTAATAAATTTTTTAGTATTTATTGTGAAACTAATAATCAATAAATAATTAATAACTCACTCTAATTAAAATACATTTCATCTTTTTTATTTATCTTTTAACTTAAATGTCGAGGTCCTTTTACAGATATTTCTATTATTGTTCAAGTCTTTGATTACGCCACCTCGAGATAATGGACATGAACACTTACTATTTACGCATTTTATTTTTCTCAGAGTCATGCGGAAAAAAAATATTTCCAATACTATAATTAAATTGTAACATTCATGTACTTAATTCTTATTATTTAGCATTTTTCAATAAAATTATGTAAGTGTGTGCTTGAATTTACTTAATTATTTGAAATAATTATTTTTTATATCTATAAAATTATTTTTATAAAAAAGTAACATGTTTGAATTTTATTAGAAAAAAATATTGATTTTTTTTTCAAAGGCCAAAATTTTAATATTATTTTAAAAGTTGATTATTTGATTTTAAATTATGTCAAATACTTTAGAAAAGAAATATTTTTTTACTTTTAGTTAAATAACTTTTTTAATTATTTTATAATTTCATATCTCTTTTGTTAATTTAATATATAAAAGTGATTTTTTATATAATTTAAACAAATCTCTTTATTTTAAAATCACTTATGAATTAATATATATAAATATAAATTAATATTTTCATAAATTTTTTTTTTAAAATTAATTATATACATAATAAAATTTTAAAATAATATTTTTTATAAATAATCTAAACACAAATTAAATAATTTTATTAAATATTAATTTTCACCCAAAAGTTATAAAAAAAATTATTCGATAAAGAGTACTGCAAAAGTACTTGTTAAAAAAATTTAATAAAAAAATTATATATAAAAAATATTTAAAATTAAAAATAATAATAAATATATTAAATATTTTTTAAATAATAACTTAAAATATTTGTTAAGGAGTCTCACCAAAAAAACACGGTTCCTAATAAATTATTGTCAAACAAATTGTTCGCGCGATCATAGCATAAACATACTTGGAACTATAAGTAATTTATTATGATAATACTTACACAACCGTTTTGACTTTTGTTTATAAATCCTCCATAGGTTGAGTGATGCGACACAATAACTAGTTGTTATATCAAGCATGCCAATTGGAGTACAGCCCCTCATTTCACTAATTTTTAATTAGTATTACTATTGTTTAATGAATATTATAAACAACTTCGAAGAAAAAATACTGATTCTCAAATTATGTATTTTTTTTAAATCAAATCAAATAAAGACATTGAAGAATATAATTTTTTTTTGTTAACGTAAAAAAAATTTATATTATTATTTAATTATATTTTAATATATTATTAAAGAATTAAAAATTTTAAATAATTATGATGATAGTCATTTATTTAATAATATAATAATATTTGATTAAATAATAATATATTTTTTTTATATTAATAATAAATTAAAGGTATACTCTTACAAAATTAATTGGATGCATACGAACTTTTGTTCTTTTTAATTAAAAAATTGGAACGAAGCAATGGGATCAAAGGGACGGAGGTGGACGTATTCCTGAATGACCATATGACATGGAAAGGACGATATACTTGGACAAATCACGATATTTTCTACGGACATTGGAAAAAGTAGCTCGGTCTTTTTCAAGAAAAAATGTTAATTACTAAAATAGAGGTATTCACCAAATATCTTTCGTAAATCGTATACAAACTATTAATATAAAAATATTTAACTATCACAATAATTCATTCATATTTTTTTTTTAAAAAAAAGCTACTAGTAATTATTTTTCGTCTTGATAATTTACACTTTTCTTGTTTTTAGTTGTTTTTCTTTTTCGGTGTTTCTCAATGTTTTGAATGTTTTCTAATCTCTCATAACCATAGGGTTTCATATAATATCATATGTCAAATATTTATGTATTTACTAAAAAAAATTCAGATAAATATCTTAAGAAATTGCCAAATCAAAATTGTAACGCGTGGAGATTGATTTATGTAAGCCAAAAATAAAAATAAAAAAAAGGGAGCGAGGGCATTTGTGTAATTTTAAAATATGGCAATGCGTTTTCCGTTGGATGTATGTATTACAAGGAAGATTAGGACAAAAACGTCATTATTGGATCCTTTTTCCTTTTCCTTTACCTTTTCCGCGTTTCCTCACTCTCTCTCTCTCTAGAATCAAATCACAGAACAGGACCTTTTGTTCTGTGTCACTCACTAGGGTTTATCACCATTTGATCTCAACCTCTGTTTCTCCTAATGCCATTTCGAATGTCTATGCTTTTTTTCATATGAAATGTTTAATCTTCCACCTCGATCTGCTGCATTTTTCACGTGTGAGTTTTTCTTTTTCCCCGTTTTCGATTTTTTGTCTCATGGCTTTCCCTCATTAAAAAACGGAAACTTTTGCTTAAATTTGACCGAGTGATGCAGGGAATTTTAATAACTTATTTATTGTTTGAAATGCAGTATCGTAGGTAGGTGGATATGCATGTTGTAAGATAGACGGTTTGAGATAATTGTAAAGTTTTGATTTTTATTTCTATCTTTTTGGGTTCGAATTTGGACGCGTGCTACTGTAATCTCAAATTTGTTGAGACTTTGATCCGTAATGAACTATTCTCGCTGAGTCATATGGTGGTGATTTTAATTGATGTTTCACCTCCCCTGATTAAAGTTGTTAAATCCGAAGAAACTTTGGTTTACTTGGTTTTAGTGAAGTAAGGCTTTGACTTGTTCACTTTAATGCACATTATTACGCTTCTATGATCTGTTCTAGATTTAATGTTCCATATAGTATGTTGTACTGTTACTGTATCCGGTGTAAATTAAATAAATAGTGTCAAATGGTACGGGTAGTTTGTTTTTCTATGTTGGGTTTCAACGCTTTCTCTCCTGTGTATGGACTGTGCTGATAATATTGAGGCCCTAAACATGTAGATCTACTAGTGGAGAGTCTTTTGGATTTCTATTCATTATTGAGCGTGAATTTTATTAATTTTTTTTCCCATTCATTTGGATGATTAGGATTTCTTCACTGGGGTTCCAGAAATGTTGAATTTTAAACTAAGATGAGTAGGACTGAATTATCAAGGATGAAGCCACCACTTGTTCCATTGGCAACTCTGATTGGCCGTGAGCTTCGAAATGAAAAAATTGAAAAGCCTTTTGTGAAGTATGGGCAGGCTGGCTTGGCAAAGAAAGGAGAAGATTACTTTCTAATCAAGACAGATTGCCAGAGGGTTCCCGGGGATTCATCAACACTGTTTTCTGTCCTCGCGGTATTATTTGTATTATTGGTTTACATGTGTATTTACTAAAGTTGATTAACATCCTATAGTTTTTAGGGAAATGTTTGGAAAAAGAAATATTTGAATGGTAGGAAATGAAATATAGCCTAAGATAAGACTGAATTGGTAATTGGTTCTGCACACTGGAGAGATGTTTGTTTCTCAGGTTTGGTAAATGTTAAACAAGAATTGAAGTGTACGATTTCTTTTTTCTCTTACATTTTCTCAGTGATCAAGTGGAGCATCAATTTATTCCCACAATGGTTATGATATCCATAAGGAATTCTTGATTGGCAGATCTTTGATGGGCATAATGGTATATCAGCTGCTATTTTTGCAAAGGAAAATATACTGAGTAATGTTATGAGTTCAATACCGCAAGATATCAGCAGGGATGAATGGCTTCAAGCTCTTCCTCGGGCTCTAGTTGTTGGTTTTGTGAAAACTGACATAGAATTCCAGCAAAAGGGTACATACAGATTTTTCTTTGCATCCTTATTTGAATTGTTGCGAACACTTATGCTGACATTTTGACATTTTAATTTCATCTGCAGGGGAAACATCTGGAACGACAGCTACATTTGTTCTGATTGATGGATGGACTGTCACTGTTGCATCTGTTGGGGATTCCCGTTGCATATTAGATACCCAGGGAGGTGTAGTTTCTCTCTTGACGGTTGATCACAGATTGGAAGAGAATGCAGAAGAGAGGGAGCGTGTTACTGCCAGTGGTGGTAAAGTAGGAAGACTCAATGTATATGGAGGCAATGAGGTATAATGTAATCTTCTTCATCCTTTCTAATCAGAGCTTGCTTAAACTCACTTGTTTTGGTTTCTTAATACGTATATAGGTAGGGCCTCTTCGTTGCTGGCCTGGTGGATTGTGCCTTTCTAGATCAATTGGTGACACAGATGTGGGAGAATATATTGTGCCAATACCACACGTTAAGCAAGTGAAGGTGAGCTGGTTTCATTTTTATGGTCTTAGTTTATTGACCATTTTATGTGGTGGTATTTAGTTCTAAATTTCAATGCTCACTAATATTTTTTGTTGGTTCCTCAGCTTTCAAATGCTGGTGGAAGGCTTATAATAGCCTCTGATGGTATTTGGGATGCTATATCTTCTGATATGGCTGCCAAGTCATCTCGGGGTCTACCTGCAGAGCTTGCTGCAAAGCTGGTTGTTAAGGTGATGGTTAATTGGGGCAGTCTTCCTATCTTTTCAGGAATGGGTGTCCTATTATTATCTTGTCTACTAAACGCTTTGTTCTTTTTTTCTTTTACAGGAAGCTGTAAGGTCAAGAGGGCTGAAGGATGATACAACCTGCCTTGTTGTAGATATTATTCCTTCGGACCATCCTGTATTACCACCAATTCCAAGAAAGAAGCATAATATGCTAACTTCCCTTCTCTTTGGAAAGAAATCTCAAAACTCTACAAACAAAGCTACTAATAAGCTTTCTGCAGTTGGTGTTGTGGAGGAGTTATTTGAAGAGGGTTCTGCAATGCTTACAGAAAGGCAAGTCCCTGAGCCTATAACTGTTAAACATATATTTGCATGCTGAGATTTGAAGTTTAATAGCTGCTTAGCGTCATCAATGACTAGTGACTGAAATAAAATGGTTTATTTTCCTATTTGGGTGTATATGTGAGTGATTCTTAAATTTTCTGTTTTCTTGAAATGCAGGCTGGGTAAGGATTTTCCATGTAATATAAATTCTGGGATTTTCCGCTGTGCTGTTTGCCAAGTAGATCAACCCCCTGGTGATGGTTTATCAGTGAACTCTGGGCATTTTTTCTCTCCAGCATCTAAGCCATGGGAAGGCCCATTCCTCTGCACAAACTGTCGGAAGAAGACAGATGCCATGGAAGGAAAAAGGTCTAGCAGACCCACAGTGACAGCATAGTAATCTGGTATTCTATTAACATAGTAAATATTAGTATAATTTTTCCCTGGCAGTGTGAGCATACTTGATTTTACATTTGGGTGGTGATTGACATAGATGTGTAAGAAATGAGGTTGAGATAGGTCTATTGGAGGTTGTTGCAAGTTTGTTTCTGGTTTGTGCTCAGCTGTTGGACTAACTGACAGAACAAACATGTCGTCTAGTAGATAAGCTCTAATGGTTTGATTGCTAACGGCTTGTAAGTAACTGACGCTTTAATGGCTACCTTTCTGTAGAGAGTTGTCTTCAATGGTACAGCCCAATTGCATCTATATCTTCTATATGTTGTGTGCGTGACAGACAATAGGATGCCTGATGACCTGAATTGTATGACCCTTTTTTAATCTCCATCGAGCAGAAAGGGCTGTTCTTAGTCATTAATGAAGTCGGTTAAATTACAGATCAGCCATGTGGTTCAAGTCTATTTTATGTGCATGTGGTTTTGAAACAATTACTTTGTCCATCTGTTCTGTCTCCATTAGATATTTGTATACAAATTACCCACTTTCTTTTTCAACGTGTGGTCGTACCAACTCTTAAGTATTTTAACACAGAAAGCACGTGTTAGAAAAGTGATATTTTTGAAACCAGTGTCAGTAAATTGGACTTAAACCCAAACTAAAAATGGGTAATTTGTAATTTGCCCTATTATTAATAAGAATGTTCCAGTAAACTTGTTTATAGTAGCTTTCAGACGGTATTGTGTACTTAAAATTGTTTCAATTAATATTGTTAGACGTATAGCTAGGTTTTTCTTTTGCAAATGTGTTCAATAAATGGCCAAAATTAAACATAGCAGTGAAATTCTCTTTTCGTCTTGACAGATCTTGGAGCCCATAATCTTCAATGTGCCTTTCTATAAGCCCCAGCGAAGGCGCATTAATACCCAAAATAAAAACAAAGAAAACTTCAGAACATGCTAATTAAAATAAAATAAAATAAAAGTACAGAAGCTTACCACGAAGAAGATGGCGCAAGCACCCATTTTTATGTGTACATAATCGGACGCTGTTATACTACATCGCACCTTATTTGAACCATTTTAGTGTGTAACCATAGTTACTGAGTACTCTCTCTTCCATACATACATATACAGCTTTCTCACAAAGTTCCAAAAACAACTCCAATCACAGGCCTCCTAACAAAATGTCTCATTGTTTATATGTGTGTTTTCCAAGACGCTGGGTTGTCTCATTAATGGAGCAGATTACTATTTATGAAGGAATCATTGAAATGCATGGTATATTTTCAAGGTAACAAGAAAGATTACCTAATGAACAGTTTATGTCGTAAGCATAATCTTAGAAATATGACAGTCTAGCCTTATTCAAATAAGAACCAGAACAAAGCAAACGAGCAAATTTGTGATCCAAAACCAAAAGGAAAACTAAAAGAACATAGAACATCTAACTTAACACACAACAGAAGTTGATGATTTGCAAACAAGAGCGTACACATGACTACATGAGAAGGTTATCTGTTCTTCTCACAAGGGAAAGCTCCAAAAACAACAAATGTCCTTATTATTAAAGGTTTTTCTTGACCAAAGGTAATGTAAAGAGCCATACAGAAGTGACGGTTATTGCCAACATGATTCCATGAACAAGCATCTTAGTCAATTAGGAGGCAGCCATTCAAGCTCAATGCCATAATTCCAAGAATCAACAGGATCATCGGGCTTGAAATCCACCAAAGAAGTGTAAGCAGTGCACCCCCCAATCCTGACTCTGATCCTATGGGAATTCATGGCTGAATCTTTCAAGTAATGGCAGCAAAGGGTACCCATACATCCACTTCCCTCCTCCACCTTCTCCTCAAACTGCCTACAGATGCTGTTTAAAGAACAGTTCAGAGGAGACTGAAGAATATTATCAGAGCAATTAAGCAACATGACAATATTGTGAGTAGATATATTGAAGGGTAAGCTTTCATCGAGCAGGAAGCCTCCCGTAGGGAGATCAGAAGTATAGCATGTGTCTTTCAATATGAGGGGTGGGGTAATGACAAGCTTGTTAGCACGTGGGTCAATTCTCAGGATCTTATAGTAAGTCCCTGTAGCTGACAAGAACTCTAAGTTGCCATTGTTGCAGTAGACTCTGTACCTAGAGTCTCCACAATCCTCGTTAGTGCTGAGTGGGTATGGAACTTCATAGTCACCACAATCCGGACAAGCACTAAGGGCTGATGCATTGGTTACATGATCAGCACCAATTAGTAGAAAGAGTAGAAGGGCAACCATCTTTGTCCGAAGATGGAACAAGGAAGATTTATCCCTTGACTAGGAAATAAGAATTGCTCAAGAATGTGGCCTCTTTATATACCAAATGTCAGAACGTTTTTGTGGGGGTTAAGAGTTTCTACCCAAAACAAAAATTTGTATAATAAAGTTGTCTAATTAAGGAAATTAGCTGGTATTTTTACACCATTAATTATACAAGGTATTTCGGAATTAATTACTTGAAAATTCAACATGCCCATATTATTTAGTATGAAAATTAAAGACTATTCAAAATACACGAGATATTTAAGAATATAGAAATCTTTAATTTCCAAAGATTTACAATATACTGAGCGGGAAAAATATATGATATATCAAATATAAATATTGTCCGGTGGGAGAAAGATTTAGGTAAAAATTATAGGTTTGATTTTTTTTAGACAGAAAAAATGAAAAAAAAAAGAGAGGAGCTGGATTGGGATTGGGTTTAATTACTAGTAGTGAACAAACCAATCTGGTTCTGATGTTTAAATATTCCTGGTAATGGAGTTTCACCAAACAGAGTTAGCTTGGCTACCAATTTGGTAACTGTCCTCCACTACAGAGTTGGCTTGGCTACTGATTTGGATACTGTCAACAACAAAAAATCTATCCTGTATAAAACTGATTGGACCTGTTAAGGACAACTGTTAAAAAATGGTGGATATAACTGTGGTTCAAAATATAATTAAAAGATTAAAATGCAAGTAACCCTTCTAATTATAAGTTATGTGCACAAAAAAAAAAGTTTGTACTTTAAAACTCTCAAACACGATCCTTTTAACTTTTAAAAATGTGTATAAGATACATTTTGTTAAATCTCCATTTAAGATACTAACAAAAATTAAGTCACATGAAGACATGTAATCCCTAACACTTCTAATTCGAAGTAATTTAAGTAACCTAAAAATATGTGAAAGTGAATCAAATGATGAGTTAGCTCTCTTGAATTATGAATTAGAGGATGATTTAACTTTGCTAAGTTTTGATGCTGCATAGTTATCAATTGGGTTCAAAGGAAAAAAAATAAGAAGGGATGTGATTTACTCTTAATTCAAATTCAATTAGAGGTGTTAGTGATCATATGTCCTCACATGACTCAATTTTTATCAGTATCTTCTATGAAGAGTTAACATAAAGTATTTTGTATACATTTTTAAGAGTTAAAAGAGTTATATTAAAAAATTTTAAACCACATGATTTTTTTTTGCACATGACTTAGAGAAAATTTCTCACATTTTAGCCTAATTAAAAGCTTACACTAAACTGTAATCACTTCTCAATATAATGAATTTTTTGAATGAAATGATGCCCTACCAGACCCACTACGGGGTGCCACTTACCTGTTTGAGGTGCTCCCATTTCCCGAAGTGGTGTCCTATTAAATCTATATATACCTTGATGGGGATGATTACAGCAGTAAAGGACAAACTAGTTAAGTTTCTAAAATGAGAGTTAGGGCTTTAAAGTTTTAGTTAAGCATTATTTTGGCATTCAGATTTACAAAGTAGTGGCAATACCAGGATCCGCTTAATTGGTATGTGCAACAAATACCACTCATTGTCTTATGTTCTTTAGAAAGAATATTGGTCGACCACCTGTCACTCTGTAATCCACTTAAAAAAAAGTCAAATCAGATTCACTTATAAAAATCCCAAATTTTCTTTAGTTTTGCTTTAAGGATAAAAGGTTGGCAAAAAAAGGGAAACCTTACATTAAATCCACAAGTCCAATGAAAAATTACGGGATTAAGAAAATAAAAAAAATTCTAATGAATGCTTATGTTTTAAGAGTTTTAAATGAAATTTTATTAATAGATATACATATAAATTTAATTTTAATCTATTATCATGAAATTTTTTTTACTCTGTTATATAACAATGTATTATTAAATTATGAAAATAATTTAATTATCACAATAATTATTTAAAAAATTTAACTCTTTTAATAATATACTAATATATTACTTGATAAAAGTATAAAAAAATTTACATTAAAAGTGAATCAAAATTAAAATCTATACATATTCAAATTGAATTGTATAAATTCAGCAATCAGCATCAAATTTTTTAGAAAGCGTGAGATCTTGACCCTCACCTCATTAAGCTAGTATCACTAAGCATTTGTTGGTTCAGACTTTGAACTATCAGAATCATATATATCATGAAAGATTTTGACATAAGATATAGATATATATATATATATATATATATATATATATATATATAAAATAAATTACACTATCTTAGAGTTTGTGAAAATAACATCAAATCTCAAACTTAGTTATAAATTACACTCCACTCTATTTTTATTTTTTTTAACTATGACTATCTGCTAACTTAACTCTGTTAAATAACTCAAAAAAGAAAAAAATACTTATAATTAATTATTAATGAATTCTATATTACAACAAAAAAAAATTTTAATTTTATTTTTTAATTTATTTTTTACAAATTCAAGTTGCCTTTTTACTTTATATATATATATATATATATACATAATTTGAAATTTATTATAAAGAGGAATATAATTTATATCTATATATATATATATATATTTCTTTTACTCTAACAAATAATTAATATATTATTTATATACTATTATAAAAATATATTACCTTATCATTTTCTGGTTGTTTCTTTTGTTGAGTCATTTAACTCAACTAAATAAATATGTATAATGCCCTTAGTTTAAAAACAAAAGAATATATATATATATTAGAAATTTTATGTTTATATGTTTTTTTTCAAATTATCTCCACATGTTACTAATATTGTGAGATTAATTTTTTTCAAACACTGTCACAAATAAGAAACCCTCTCAATAAGTTCTTGTTCCAAGATTTAAACTTGTGTCTTTAATTTGAAAATACAGTTCGCTTACCGGTACACCTAACGTATGTATATAAGTATATTACAACATATGTACTACAAATGCCCTTCAGATGCTTGAATTCAGAAGACGGTGTGTACCACACACCTTAATTATATTTTTCTCAGCATCATCAAAGATATCCTGATTGAAAAAGACAGTATACTACACAACGCCTTAATATATATTTCTCAGCAACACCGAAGATGTGGTTCAACCCATAGGAGACAATGATATAACAGTTCGGTTAATTATTAAGGACCGATTTGTGCATAATAGTAAGTTGGTCCTTTTTTCCATAAATATTACCAAAAATTGGTCCTTAATTATAATTCTCCTCAATATCAATCACCCATAATACATTAAAAAAAGATTACGAGAGACGGACTTTGGTAGATCAGATCAGCACATCACAAATAAACTTTAAGGATATGATATATTTAGAATTATATACTTCTAAGCATTAATTCATTGGTATCATATCCAAATTACATTACTTGTAATCGACTCCAAAAGTACGTTCTTCTACACCTCTCCCATATGAGAAAATGAATATGGGAGACTGAAATTCAGAATGCTAAAGAATAGATATGAAATAACAAAGAAATCAACAAAGCATTCATTATAGTGTTCATTACAAATGCTGCTACTCATGACAAAGCTATGATTCTTACAGAAGTAGATGCTTCCGTTGCTGCACCATTAGACGAGTAAAATTTTCACTGTTTCAGATTTCTTCTAAAACAACCCTTCTCCTGCCAGCATGAATTGATTATAGAGTCAGGAGAAATACCAGTCAATGGAAAAGACTTCGATCTTAAACGTAATGATGTGTCCCATAGAACTAACTTCCAAGAAAACTGCCATAAAGTAAAGAGTGTGGAAACCACTATTAAACCATGTCATATTTGCAACTATAGTTAAAAGCACTTACGCAACTCATCCAAGGAAATTTTATCAACGCTCTCTCCACTCTTTATGAGGCGAATTTTCCCTGAAGAGATAACACAGAGAGCAGCACCAGACAAACTTTCAGTTTGAAAAGAGAAAAAAAAAATTGAACATTAATACAGCCTAAATTGAAATTTTATCTACTTAAGTGAATTTAGAATCCTTTAACCCTAACATGATCCATTCTCATGTAACATGTTACCCATGAAAGTAAAAATAAAAAATTCACTGCTCGTTGTCCCCTTTTAAACAAGACAAAATCTACCCTTCCATGCAAAGAATACAGATTTGGGCTCTCAAAACTGAAGTTCTATTGTAAGAAAAATGCCACAATGCATTTTATCCACAAATTATGTAGTTGATGAGTGAAGTATAACTGTATATGATGGTGATGATTGTTGGAATAAAGAAAATTAATTGTACTTAAGCGGTTAGCTTATTTACCTCAAGTGGCAGGGCATACCCTTATAGATTTAAAAAAAAGAAAAGAAAAGGGCTTAAGGTTTATAGAAGAAATAGAAAGGAGCAAAATTTCTACAACAATTTATAATCAGATTAAGGTTGATGATGGTGTAGCTGGTCTTATTCAGGGTTAGGTTAAGTTTTAGATGGACTTTAATAATTTATACAACTGTAAAGCTATTTTCAGCAACATTTGAGGCTTCTAGTTTTGTGGGATAGATAATGCAAAACTGCATACAAGTGTATCTTCTTTCTCTGCTGATGGATGAACATAATTTCAGTTGCCGGTTCAATTCAAAACCATAGAGTAAGATGCTTGCTTTCTCAAGTGGGAACAAGTCCTAAATATACTGATAGCGTGATACTAGATAGTAATCTTTTTTAATTCTCTTTGTACTTGATATATGAAATTATATAATCAAATTCAAATTTCAGTTGCAATCCCTGATTCCCTAATTGGCCAAAACTCCCACAAAGCTCTAATCCCAATCCTACATAACATGCTTGAGATTTTCCACTTTGACATCCTATCCACTAGCTTAGGTGACTGATACAGAAATTGAGTGGGGGCGAAAGCTGCAAAGGTAAAGCACATGAAAGTCAATTTGGATAATACCCCTTCCTCCAAGAAAAAAATTCTCTCGGTTTTTTATTAAACAGAAGCACTTTATATCCTTTGTGAATGCAGAAACAAGCTAGTGACACACCATTGATTTGTTTTAGCTGTATTGTAGGACTGTCAAGAAGTGACATCACTAATGTCCACATAAAAATCAGGGAAATCCTACATCAAAGCAAGAAACTACTTCCCCCCCCCCCCCACACACACACACAAAGGGGGACTAACTTTCAATGTTTCCCCTCTAATGCACGTCATAACATTTTGAAAAGTTAAGATTAATTCTAACTTCGTAATAGTCATCCCAATTCCATAAGATTTTAAGGAATATTAATCATAATTATCAGTTCAATTAAGATGGAAGTGAAATAGTAAGCACTAAGCACAAAATCACATAACCGGCACCTATATCATGTCAAATATCTACATGGGAGAGCTTAATGTTTTTGTCTGCCTTTCACAGAAAACTTAATAAAGAATAAGAGAAAAACAGTATATAAGTTACCATACCATCGCGACGAACACATATCTCTGGAATGCTTTTAACTTCACCATTGATGCTATCATTATAAACTCTAGTCTCAATGTCACCCTCAACATAAACTGAAGAGCTGCATTTAAGCTTCCAGCATGAGTAAGAAACATTTACACCAAAAATCAAATTTCCTCTTTTCTTTTTCATTTTATCCCCCTCCCCATGATGTGCTCAAAAGTTTGGTCAAGAATCTTAAGACGAACGCTTACTTTTTAAAAAGTTGTTGTACAGCATAGGCCCCCAGTACATCATTATGCACAGCAATCCGATGCCATTGAGCAGGTTTTGGCAAATCCTTTGCTCCCACAATTCTCTGGTCAAACATCCCCCCAGTCCCAACTGTAAAGATGGTTACATTCTTCCCGTTCCTCAATATCTTCTGTACAGGGGCTTGGCCAACTTTTCCACAAATAATTGCCTGCTTCAAATCACTACCATGTCGGTCAAATTATTTGTCAGGTGCAACATGCAAATATATCATTCATTGTCGTTTTAAGCTAAGGAATAATGGAAGAAATAAACATAGTAAAACCTATTCTTCAAGTTTTCTTCTGTTTTAAAGTCTCAAGCTCTGTTTAGTGAGAATGAATTTTTAGCCAGATCACTTTCCAGAATCAATTCGATTTATTCATGCTTGTAAAATTACCAGCTTTGATAATAAACAAAAATTAAATCTCTCTTCAAATCTTGTATTGCACCGCAAAAACTTTTCCTGAATCAGAGCAGAGCAAACACAACAAAACATGATACACCGAATTAAAGGACACCAAAATAAAATCTATCTCAGCATCAATTAGGTTTATGGATTAGGTTTTCTTCAGTCACGAAATCAAAATTCCATCCCTCTAGAGATGTGTATGACAGTAATAATAATCAATTAATAGTACCACCCACTACCTTGTGCACACCCCTAAATCCCCAACCCCTCTTGGGATCCACACCCTGCAGTTGTAGCTCAGGCTTGCCACCAAGAAAATCATCAATTTCTTCATCCAATTGTTCGTTCTTTGGTTCATGATTATCATGCGAACGCTGATCACTATCACTTTCAGATAGCAATGTTGAGTACCATAACGTTCCGCTTCTGAGCGCGCCCGCTGCTGAATTCATGAAAAAAATCCCCGTTAATAATAACTCACCCAGCAGACTTGTTCTTACATTACTGAAAGTGAAGAGATATAATATTGCCTAGCAAGTGTTCGACAAAATTCTCCTTTGAAGAAACATGAAAGGAATGTTGAATCCCATTTTGGTTGAGCCATTGAGCAAGAGAACCATATAAAATACTACAAATGCACGAGTTCTTGGTTATGAGTACAGAGAAAACCCAAAGAGAATGCAAAGGAAAGAACACACACCCTGGGAAGAGGACGTCAGAGAAGAGACTCGGAGATGCTTCGCAAGTCTCACCGCCACAGAATTCATTTTCAGCAACCTTCGAAGTGCGAGCGAAGTAGAACAAATGAAGGTGGGTTTAAGGTTTAAACACTACACTTCTCAGTGTCAGTGGTGTGGGCTAATGGGCTTTCTGCAATCGGGGTCACACCCATAAAAAGGGAGCCATTTTAGGCATGACTTTACTTGGCCCGATCCAGATGAATTTCGGGCTCCCACGATTACTTTTTTAGGTTGCTTTTGGCATTGCCGGATCAAGAAGCTGGCCTTGTACGGGCCGGTTCGAAATGGACCGGAATGGCCCGTTTGGCAGCTCTAGGGAAAATTTGGACATTTTAAGGGGCCATCTTCTGGGCCTCTCTTAACGAGCCTTTTGAGATTAATGTCGGAGATTTTAGGCCTCTTAAGTGCTCTTTTTTATATAGGGGTGTGACATAACAAAGAATGAATGAAAAGGATATTTAATTATTATTTTTTTGGGTGGAAATATTTGTTGTGAATGGAAAAAAAAAGATAGTAGCAGTTAATTAAAGTAGCTTTCTGAAAATTATTATTATTAAGATTAATTAAGTTTGCTGTCCCACTGTGTTCATTTTATTTTTTATTTTTTAATGTTTATTTTAATATTTTAATTTAATTTGATTATTATTTAAGGTGATCATCTATCTAATTCTTTTTATTAAATAGTGATATAGAATGTTAAAAAAATTTCATTCTAGATTACCACATCACAATTTAACAAAATAGTTTGAATGTAGAATTACTATAGGAACAATATTAGATAATTTATAAATTGAGTGACAAAACCTTCTTTATATTATTATATTAAATATATGGGGAGGGATCAACTTACATCGGTGTAAGACTTGATCACTCTTACACCACTCAATAACTTTTTATTGAATAACTTTCTTACAAAATCCACCGTTAGATTGAAAGTTTCTATCATGTAGATCATACCTATAAAATTTTACATTAATCCGAAATTTTTTTGTGACTCATTGATATACATCAAAATTAACGTAAATATAAACTATTGAAATATATGAAAATATGAACTATTTGATTATATTTTTATTGATATTCAATTTTTTCAAAATTTGACACAAATGATCTATATGATAGAAACTTTCAATCTAACGGTGGATTTTGTAAGAAAATTATTCAATAAAAAGTTATTAAGTGGTGTAAGAGTAATCAAGTTTTACACTGGTGTAAGTTCATCCCTTCCCTAAATATATATATATATATATATATATATATATATATATATATATGGAAATTAGAAATGTGATGATGATGGTGTACGGAGCAAGTTCCACGAAGCAAGGCATTCTTAACTCCACGTTTCCACTGCACGTACGTTTCCACTTATCAACTCCCATGTTTGTTGAAATTTGTTACCCCATATTCTGCTCCACTCCAATTATTTCTTCTAGGCTAGCTCAACCTCAGTAACAATAACTGCTAGCTCAACCTCAATAACAAATAACAATAACTGCTAGCTCGTACTTCTTTTGTGGGAAAGAGAGGAAACGATGAGCTCTCATCGCTGCAACTAACCTTCTATCAAAAATCTCCAACGTCATACTTCATTTAGCATGCACGGTCATCCAAAGTTAAGGATTAAGATCCCCAAATTGGTGGTCAAAACCATTCAGAGAAAGTTTCACTGCCACATCAAAGACAATGCCACTGCTAATGACAGCGACAACAGGAGCACAAGGGCTAAACGTGGTAATCAATTCCCAAGGAAATTAGTTGGCTCAGTCTTCTCCATTGTCCTTGGAAACAAGAGATCTCTTGGGAAGTATCCATCCAAAGGGAAGAAAAATGGGCCTCACGGTGACTCGGGAGATGGAAAAGAGTGGCACATCACAGGAAAGGCAAAGTCAAGGGAGTTGGGAAACAATTTGGTGTGTGGGGATGAACCAGTTGTAGCTGCATTATCTCTTACAAATGAGGAGACTTTGGAGCCTGATGTTGCAGTTGAAGGAAAGCAGAACATAAGGAGAAAGCAGCATGTGAAAATGAATCTTCCTTTATTGAGTTTTCTAGATAAGAAGAAGAAAGGATGGAATAATTTCATCAAGGCCAAAACGAGGACGATCAGATTTAGTAGTGACATGCATGGTGATGGTAGCAAAGCTACTGAAGATGGTAATGATGTTGTCACCAGGCTCGGACTAGTGAGGAGGAAGGCAAGTTCATGCCGCTTGGTTAGGATTCCATCCAGAATACTGGTCATTCGCCTGAAGTTGAAGATGATAAGGTCCCTGATGAAAAGGAAAGAGACAAAGCAATTTGAACAAGATTTATTGCAAGGTGATGAAAATGGAGATGAGGATAAAGACAGAGAACTATGCAAGAAAAGGATTCTCATGGGAGGGAGATGCAAACCGCTGAGTTCTTCAGGTACCCTAAGGTATGAGAAAGATGGCCTTTTCTTACCAGAGATAGTTCCTTGATAAGGGCACCATGCCAGATTCCCCTTCCTAGCTAGGGTTGGGCTGCTGTTTATCTCTTCCTTTCTTTTTAAATATATTTTATGATTAGTTTGTATCCATTCATCGCAATTAGTTTCTTATTCTGAACAAAGAAATGCTGTAGTTTTCACCATTCATATAAGAGCAATATTTCTGTGTTCTTTCCCTTTATTATCAGAGTACAAGTAGTAGATTGGACCCATGCCATCTGTAACAGTTTTAAGGGTTAGGTTTTAACATGGTAATTTTCCCATGGCAGTTGGCAGATTTCATAAAAATTATGATTTCAATTTATGTATATTAAATTACCTGAATTTAAAATTCTTGTAAGTTCGAACAATTTTTTTATCCAATCGTATAGATCATGGAGTGGTATTCTCCGAATTACTATAACCAAATCACAATATTCAATCCATAAAACTTTATATACTCCAACGATAACGCTACTGAAAGATTTTGTAGTTCAAATTTAATCCCAGAGGCTCTGGATATGGTACAAGCTCTCATCAACATGGATGAAGGCAATCAAACCCATAAAGATCTGACAGAATGGCTCTCTGAATAAAGAAAGAAAAAGCGACAGCTATAATACATTTGTCCACGAAGAGATAACATGGACAATAAAGCTAAAGCTAGTGAAGCAACATTAGTACACTTACGTGACAAACTTTTCCTTTTGACTTGATAACTGCCACTTAGAGGGTAATACAGGAAAGGCAAGCAGCGTCAAGTGCCACAAACTAAAAGGTAAAACGCAATTACCACCGACAAGTGTACAAGGATATAGAGCTCGAACTAGGGGAGCAGCATACATAAAAAATGACAAACTTTCATTTTTACTTCGGAACTGCCACTTTTGAGGGTAATACAGGAAACACAAGCAAACTTTCTTTGGACCTTCAACGGTTTCAAACCCAGGACAACTTTCAGCCACACTTCTCAGACCTTCAGTGGTTTCAAACCCAGGGCTGCTCGTAGCTTGTTTGCTTCTGCAATCTCTGGATCTGGGTGGTCAGTCCCATCATCCTTCTTTTGCTTCTTTTCTTTCTTCTCCTTCTTCTTCTTTGGCTCGCCATCCTCAAGTCCATCTCCATGCCTTCTAGGACTCATCCTGCTACGAGCATGTCTCTTTCTGTAGTCCCCACCGTCATGTTCCTTGCGATCCCTACTCCTACTTCGACTCCTTGAGTGGCTCCTTCGCCTTCCACGGTCACGATCTCTCTCTCTCTTCTCCCTCTCCCTACCCTCTCTCTCACGACCATAATCTTTTTCTTCCCTCAGACGATAACGGTCTCTGTCTCTCTCCCTATCTCTGTTCCTCTCCTTTTCCCTGTCTCTGTCTCTATCTCTATCTCGGCCACGTCCACGCTCTCTATCGTAATCTCTATCATAATCTCTGTCATAGTCACGATCCCTGTGAAAAGGACATCAAAAGGCAAATGCAAATGTAAACTTGACAAGCCAAAGAAATTCATCACTAATGACAAAAGGTGTCCATTTTACACTTTAGAGTGCCATGGTCACATCTTTCTAAAGTTACTAGGAAGGAACTGATAACCAACAGAATATCACTTCCACTAATGATCTGTTCAAGATTTTTATTCACATATCAGCATAAAGGAAATAAGATCATCAATAAATCAAAATGTCAAGCAACCTGATTGCTTTAACTATCAGTGGCAATTAAAACACCATTCAGATGCATGTGCATGCAAATGCAGTTCTTAAAATGACATATGACGATGTCACTTCACTACCCATAATGCTTCTCCAACAAGAAACTTGCAATTAACTCAATTTCAAATAGCTCATTCACATGTTGATGGGATAAAAAACTAACAGGCTGGAGAGAAAGAAAGAAAAAACTATAACAACATTCTCACAATGTTCAAGGACTGTTAGAGCTATGAGAAAGTTTCAGCCTATGTTCTTCCTAAATCCTAATCTTGTACACTTATTTGTGTTTTCTTTTTTAAGTTCCAGGAGGATATCTTATCCTTCTGCACTTTGCCTCTTGCACTATCTTCCTATTCTTCCCTACTGAAATTTCTATTTTTATACAAAAGTATTACAAAAATTAAACTATCTCTGATAGATTTTCAAATTTCAATAGTAAATGTGTGTTTGGATTAACTATGAAAAAAAGATTATGTTAAAAATCGATTATGTGTATAATCGATTTTCAAGAAAATCAATTATGAGAAAATTAATTTATGTTTGGATATATTAATTCATAATCGATTTTAAGATAAAGAGTTTTGTTTGGATTATATGAAAAACTCGTTTTTATGTATTAAATTACCAAAAAAATATATGTAATGATTGAAAATTTTATTTGGTTGAGGGCAAATAAGTATTTCTCTCCCAAAACTTTTGAAATAATCTGAAATCAAATAATTAAAGCTTAAAATAAAAGCTTTTCTAAAAAAGCTGTTTTTAGTTAATGAAAAAATAATCTTAACTTATAATCAATTTTACGCACTTTAAACAAACAAGATAAATTTTAGATAAAATAGCTTTTAATTGAAAAAAAAGTGATTATTCTAAATAATTAATCAAAACCAAACACACTCTAAATTCTTAGAAAAAAGACAAAGCATAAGGGGACATCAAATCAAAGTTGGGGAAACCAATTGCTCTGATAACCAAGTTGACAATCAAGAAAATAAATTTAAGACGAAAAAAGGCAAGATGATCCAATAAATATTTAAAAGGATAATCCAACTCTTCAATATACAAGACCATAATCATGGAGCAACATTTACCCAATCAACACAATTGTCTGACACATCATACTTCTCACTGCACACTGTCAGTGCAGAGAAACCTGGCAGGATCATAAAACTTACTATAGGAAGCAGTTGTATACCACAAATGGCTCTGAATGCCAGAGTGGAAATTGAAGTATAAATTTCTAGACAAGATATACATATATATATATTGTGTGTGTGTGTGCAGCTTAAAAAACAGCTTCCAATATAATTGATTCATATCTGCAGCATAGAAAGCTCATAGTTTTCCTAGAGTCACATGATTAGCAAATTATGCTTGAATTGGGGCTTTGAACCCAGGGGCCAAGATGCATTCATACACTAGCAAAGAAGTTGATGGAAAACCGAAAAGCTAATGAAAAGAATTACCAGAAAGGCTTTTTCAATGACAAGATTCCCAGAAAGGCTTTTTCAATGACAAGATTCACATCTACTTCAATCCATACAAAGTTACAAACACTTGCAATGAGAGAACAGTACCTGTATCTATGACTATCACGTCTTCTATCTCTATCTCTTTCCCTTGTAGGGCTTCGCCCACGATAATAATCCTGTAAATCATTCAATAATTAAACCAAAACATCAGAACCACTTACATTTAACATTAGAAAAACAAGATAAAAGAAGATAGCTTTTAATTAGGAAGGGAAGGGAAGCACCTTCTCATGGGTCCTATCTTCTAGCTCATCAACAGGCTGGTCATTATCCTCTTTCTCTTCTTCCTCTTCAAAATCTTCTTCAAGTGCACTTCGTCTAGGTTCTAGTGAACCAAGAGATTCAAGAGTCCACCTATAGAAAACAGAAGACAAAACCTAAAATAAATACCAACAATAACCACAATTGAAAGTTTAATCATCTTCCATACCACAAAAATACACATTTATAATCTAAGTTTAAAAAAAGTATCAACTTCACACACAAACCAAGATGTTCCCCAATCTCTGACCAGGTGTTTTAAGAGAACTCCTGATACTAGCTCCATAGGGGACAATATTAGCAAGATGGCTAAAGTAAGCCCACTTATATTAATATCAGATCAACACATGAGATTAATAAGTGGCAGACTATAGCAGATAAATATACTTACAGGAAAAACCACTATAGACCAAAATTCAAGCCATTAATAATAACTCTAAAAGATATCATAAAACCCAGTTTTTATGCATAGCAAAACAATCCGGGAAAAATGCTCAAAGCTTAATTTCAACTATAACGCAGATAGCTCAGGAATTTAAACTTTGAAAGAACTCACTACTTTAACTCCTACATGCTCCTAGAGGAACAAAGTGAAGTACATCCAGGAAAAGATGTGACATGTGAAGCTCAGAATCTCTTGCACAACTATCTGACCCCCTGCCCAATCCTTCCTAGTATTTTCCGAGGAAGAATTTGTTTTTCTCAGTTAACATAAAACATTCTTAATGAAAGTAATTTGTTTTCAAGAGTTCTCTATGGTCTTACAAGAAATAGATTTTAGAAGGTCTACAAAACAGGCCTTGTATATATCTTTCAAATACGGTACACCAAATAGAAAACAACAAAGGATAGGATAGATATCATTCCAAATTCAGCAATACAGAAGAGGATAGAGAAGCAAGCCATAATCATCAGAGGCAGACATTTTTGGCGCACTGCTCAGAGAACCACTAAGGAAAAAAAAATAGAGAAATTGGTAACGCAAAACACATAGCATATACAGAACAAAAAGAGTCTCCACAAGTTTTAAATCTAAAAATTCCAATAAAGTTAAAAAAACGAAACGATGCCTTTTCTTGATGCGTGGCAAAGCAATATCACAGGAATAATCTGTTGTGAGAAGTTCATCAATGACCTCATCCACATGTGTCAATGAAAACTCTGCAACATCAAGAGCAATAAATTAGCTTAACAAGTGAGTAATTGATAAAAGCAACAAAGAACAAGAGAAAAATGTGTATGATGAAGAATTGATATGATACAAAGTTCTACATAAACATTGATATCTTACGTCCATCAGCTAACTGTCTCCTCAATTTGCGGTAGTCATTGTAAAGGGGCTCCAGGTACCGGTACACGTCAATATCAGAACCAGTAAGACGCAAATAAAAAGCACCAAGTATCCTCACATATCTGCATGAATAATAAAACAAATTGACAAGTTACTCAAGAAAAAAGAAAAGAAACTGCATCTATAGACAGAAAAATGAAGAGGCGAAAAAGAGGAAATACTTGTAATCCTCGTTCTTGATGAACTCGATGACGATTTCCTTCTCGGGCTGAATCTGGAGCATCTTCATGACAAGGCACATGAAGGGCGTGGGCTTGCGGTTGCCACCGTGGGTTCCACCGAGGTGGTCCAGCTCCATGGCCTTGTCCACCAAGGTCTCTGCCGTTAACCCGAAACATTGTTCCTTCCAATAGCTATTCTGATAGATCTTCGATCGGAGAATTTTCTCGACCAGGTTCTGAGGATTGGTCCCTCTTATGCTCTTCGCTGCTGGATCTGTACGATTCGCCATCGATAACACTGCCAAATGCAGGGTGGAATTGGATTACATAAACCCTAGTCCTTTACCTTTTTTGCGATATTTAAGATGCTGCGTTTCGCTTTCACTGCCCTTCCATTTTTTTAAAAATTTACGTCAGATTTATGTTTAATTTGGAACATAAAATAAACGAAAAAACTTAAAAGATAAAATTTTACAAAATGCTTGTGATACTATTTTTTAATTAAAACATAATATATATATATATATTTTAATTTTAATGTCACATTATTCTCACTTTTAATGTTAAATGTGTAAAATATAATCCATATATTATATTTTAATTAAATAACAACACCACAATTATTTATAGAACTTTATTTAAGTTTTGTCTATTCACAAAATGATATTCTATAAAATAATAATGAAATCGAAATGGTCATGATAGAATGATGATTCTAACAATGGAGGGTTGGTCGAGCTGGTAAGCAGACTCGTTTTTACAGAATATGACACAAGTTCGAATCTTAATAAAAGTCGCGTTGGTTGAGAGACAGCAAAAATCATTTTGCTCTTCGTTGCCAACCGTGAATTAGAACCATAAGGGACCCAAAGAGCCTAACATATGGGGATACTGCAAGACGTCACTCATCCCAAAGAGCTAATTAGGATAATTGACAAAAAAAATTTTAAAAAAAATTATCATTTTAAATTCACATTTTTCTAACTTTTTATATGGAATAATTTTACAAGTCATTTCATTGTTTATTATGCAGAATTTAATGTGAATTTGTGAAATAAAATTAAAATTAATCTAAATGATATAAATATAATAATAAGTAATAACAAAATAATGTTCAATATTAATTTTTTATAAATTGATGGCAAAAAATGTTATCATTAAAAATAGCAAACACTATTTTATTTGTGAGGGAAAAAATTAAGACATATATAAACTTTTAAATAAGATATGTCACACATTTTTTATAATATGGTTTTGTGATATTTTAGATAATAAATCTTTTTACTATATTATTGTATTTTTAAAAGAAAATATTTCACATTTAAATAATAATAATAATTTTAAATTTATAATAAATATTTAAAATTAATTGCAATTCCATGTCTAAGGCAAATTAAAATTGAAATTGAAATTTTGATAAGTTATATTTAATGAAGGGTAATAATTATCATTTTATAAAATCAATGAAAGTAAGTTAAGAAGGGAAAAAAAAATCTCATTTCATGAAATATGGAATAATCAATTCCACTTCTTTGAGAGGAAATAATAATTCCTAATTCTATAAAGTGAGACGTGAAATGAGATCATTTTCATTTTTTTTTCTATTAACAAACATGAGAATGTACGTGAGAATACCCATTTTATAAAATAAAGCATAAAATATAATCAACATTCTTGTCCAAAACGTAACATTAGACTTCCGGGATTTTTCTTTAGGATACCGAGACTTAGGGTGAGTTGTCTAACATTCATTAGTTACTATTTATATTTAATAAAATTTTTAATATTTATTATGAAATCAACAATCAATAAAAAATTGACAAGTCACCTTATACCAAACCCATCAAAATATTATATCAACTCCCTTAAACTTCAGAGTTGAGAGGTGAAACTTATTTTTCAATGATAGTGATGGATGCACCATATAATAGAAATAGAATACATCCAAGTATAAATAAGCCAGACTCTTTGGGTTTGGCCCATTATCACTGATGGATGCACTGTGCTATTTACAATCCTGCAAAAGTATTTTAATCCAAAAGTGCATTGCAGAAAATGAACACAATAGTCAGCAATCCTAGTAAGTCCCATAATTGGCACTTCCCTTCATATTCTCCCTTTATCAAGAAGACAAGAAGTCCACATATAAAAGATAACTTTGCTAACATTGAATGCAGGAATTTTTAAGAAAATGCAACACCATAGCCAGCCCATAATTGGCAATTCTAGTCTTGAAGACTGGTGATATCAAAAATGGAAGTTGATAATTTTTGGGAAACTGCTGTTAGCAAAATGTGTTGTGTTAGAGGCGGATCTCCAGAATGCAAACTTCTATTTGGATTGGCTTTTGAGGTAGGTTCTAGATGGAGCTTTATTAAAGCTTTATCAATACATCAGTTCATGGTGTCTCCCAGGCAATGCAAGTAGAGCAGCAAATATGGCTGTATCGGAGCATGCTACCAGAATAATACTGGAATGGTAATCTCAATGGAAAAATAATGAGACTGAGGATTTCCAATTTGCAGTAAAGTATCTATTTTCAGATAAAAGTGAAACAAAAAACAAAAAAGTAATTTTGCAAACTTGGGAGTTCTCTCCGACATTTCCTAATTCCTATCCAGTAACGAAGACAGATTTCATACACCATAATGCGAGGAGAATTAACAGATTAACATTGTTAGCAAGAAACTGGAACAATACAATAAAATATAAACAATGCAATTGAGTTAACTAGAATAAATTAAGGTATACAAGAGCGAACATCTAAACATTTACCATTTTATGTCCAAGCTTACCTGATATTGATGAGGGACAAATGGGAGAATCAAAACCTAAGCATCTAGGCTGATAAAATTACAGATTGAGAGAACTATGCTAGTATAATACAATGAATCTTATCGTTGTGCCTGATCGGCCGTGTGGTTGCTTGTTGTAGATGATGATGCTGTCCTACCGTTCAATATTCCGTTGTCCATAGGTGGAGAAGATCCCCACTTACCCTCTGATTCAGTGGGTTCTATCACTTTGACGGACCCATCCGTCAACCCAACAGCAAACTGGTTGGGCTCTAGTGGATGAGCCGCAACAACAAGAGGATACACAGCTTGGCTTCTGCAGTACACAACAAGGATCGAGTGTCAAGTTTCAACACCAGAATTTCGCATTTGTAAATAAAAATCACCATGCCTCCTAAGCCGAGGAAGGATTATTTTTTTATAAAAAAAAAAGAAGGCACAGTATTGATGATGTTTAAATTGCGATTACTAATACCATATTAATATCGTATGAATTGAAACAGCAACCAAGATCTCATATATCAAATTACTATGAAATTTTTTTACTTCACCAAAATGAAAGTAACATTTCACAAAAACATACTTGAACAAATGTTCAATGTATATACAATAAAGACTAAACTGGGTCCAACCCATTACGCTGAAACTTACCCACTTAAAGCTGCCGGTGACAAGCAAATTGATGGTGCAATACGACATCTTAGTCTCAGGCTATCAGCATCAAAAACCCCAATGTTGGCATCGCAAAATGTAGCAAATATTAACTGACTGTTGCAGGAATAAGCTGCATATGAAATGGGAGCAGGCAGAACATCTTGTGGAACCCACTGCAGCAAAAGAATTTAAAAGCATATCTCAATTTTAATTTTGTCAGCAACCAGCAGCTCTATCAATACTAGAAGAAACTTCGTACCTGCCGAATGCGTTCCATCTTAGATGCATCATATATTGCCAACTGAGTCTCATGGACTACCAATAAGCGAAGTTGGTCAGAATGGAACTGGACTCGTGTATCACCAGTAGGTGACTTTCCTGCAGGTAGTTGTATTGGAATTGATTTTCTTTTCTCCCATGTATCAATGCTCCACACACAAAGCTGTACAACATGAAAGAAAATTTTAAAATAAAAAAAAAAGGCAAAAACATTGCATGGCAAGTAGTAATGTTTCCTAATAGGGAAGACAATGCAATTGATAAGAGCACTAGAGGCACAAATATGAGTTAAACACAGGAACTCTAGCACCCAAAAAAGGAAAGAAAAAATCCACATGTATTGAGTACAGCACGGCTGCAACAAACTTGCACTAGAGTGCACCCACTCATCATCTACAAAATCTTCAGACCTTTTTATAGCTAACCATAGAAATGCTTGGATAGAAATGCAGGAAAAAGCAAAAACAGAAAACAAAGACATCGATACAGACAAGATAGCAAAGGTAGTTAAATTAGATAAACAGATACAAAACCATTAGAGCAAAAGAGGTAATTTAACAGAACAAATAAAAAAAACATGGAGTCTAAGCAAAAGGGAAATAAAAAGAAAATGATATTGAATAAAACACTAATTATTGGTCCCTTTGTATAAAATAATAATTCAGATGAAGTACATTTGTATTTAATTTCATAATAGTCCAGAATCTATAAGCAAGGCTATTCTATTATCCTTTACACTGGGAAGAAGATCTAACATAGGAAGTAGGATAATTAACAAAAAGATCTCCAAAACAAATTATTAGGCACTAACTGATTTACATATGAGGTTTTCCATGCCCCAATTTAATCTTAAAAGAAAGGAGAACATTTAAAAGACTTACTTGAGCATCAGCACCAGATGAAACCAGGATGTTAAGATTGGTTGAAAAGGCTAAACCAGTAATACGCTTCTGGTGACCATTCAATTTTGATTTCACCTAGAAGATACCCCCAAAAGAAGAAAAAAAAAAGTGAGATTATTTAAAAATAATAGTGTAAATCTCAAAATGAGGAAATAAGCAGTTACAGATAGTAATCACCTCATCCACTCTAACATTATAAATGTGAATGGTTGAATCCTCCATCCCAATGGCTATAATGTTGTTATCCTGGGGATGGAAAGCTAGGAAGGTAGAGGCAGGAGACGGTGACATAAATGCTGTCATTAACTATAAAAAAGTAAACCATAAGTAAAAAGTAAACTTAGCAACTGAATGGAATATCAGGGCTGTATATCCGGACACATACCTTGAATGTCATCATGTTAAATAGTGAAACCTTTCCACCACAGGCAGACATAACATATGAGTCATTCTTTGAGAGTGCAATGCAAGGAACTGCTTCTTCAAGGTTGACACCCGAGATATCATTAGTCATAAGAAGACCATTGTTGGGTTGCCAATGTTGTGGAACAACACTGGCAGTGGCCTGTAATCACATAAACTTCAGAATTATGTTCTCTATTAAAAGGGGAAAATTAATGAAACGAATAAAGAAAAGAAAGGACAGGAGGGGGAAATACGTAAGTGATTCTTTGTGTAATATTACCTTTCCAGTGGGATTCTGTTCATTGCGAGCCCACTTCCACAGCTTCTGAATACCGTTTGAACCAAGTGCCAAAACACCAACACCAGAATTTGTATATAAAAGTCTAACAACCTATATATGGATATGAGCGTTAAAGCAGTGCACAAAACACAGTTTGTAATAGAATATGGCAATCTCATACAATCAACAGTCAACACACCTTGCTGGAAGAATCTGTGCTGTCAGGCATGGTAACTAACCGACATTTGACAGGGTCCAGAATTTCAGACAGCTGCCATGGTTTAGTTCTTTCTATTACATCTTCCACAGTTCTTGGTTTCTCTACACTTCGACTCATGGGATCAACTCCATTCTTGATTGAAAAAGCCAAAACCAATCAATGTGTTGCAAACAAGTATTAAGATACAGTACATAATTGACAAGTCATAAGTAACTTAAAATGATTAAAATAATAATTAACTGTTATTCCACAAAGGAATACAGACATCAAATGATGAAGTAAATCAGATTCAAGTACACCTTTTGGATCTAATAGTAAGCCCACAATATGAAGGACAAGTTCCCCATAAAGAGAAAAGTAATGGTATCCAAAAGGCGGCCCTCCATGGCAAGCAAGAGTATTGCATAACAGAATTGAGCATACTATAAGAAAGAAGAAAAAGATCAAACCAGTCACACATGCTAGTGTATGTGTGCGTGTGTGTGTATAGAAATGAAACGTATATCAAAGTCATTGTGCTAACATCATAACCATGATTTTTAAGTTCACGGGGCTAGGTTCATACAAGAATTGAAGAAGGCCTGACAGGGGAGCTCCTTTCCACTTTACAGTTGACAGGACTAACATTAACAGCAGAAGAGCCAGATACCTAGATAACATAAACAAAGTGGACAGTATACATACATAGTTTGATCTAAACATCAAGAACCAAGCAAAAGTTTAAAGATCTATATCACAACCTTGATTGCAGCAGATTCAATGGGTGACCTCAATGCTTCAAATGCTGGAGTTTCAATTGTTCTTAAGGATCTAAGACCAGTAGCATTAGCAAGTATCTTGAATCCATTGTCCACAGTAGTAACAGCAAGAATATTTCCTTCCTTATTGAATCTCAAGCGTGGAAGGCCCTGAATAGATTCATACAATCATATAAGTGATGTTTTATAAAGTGTAGTTATATTCCTGAAGACTTGAAAGTTAAAACAGTTAACCCTAAAATACTGACCTGTAATCCACCCTCCGCATCAGTGCTTGTTTGAAGATTAATATTGTCCATGTCCCAAAACTTTATTTGGCCGTCTTCGCCTGCAGCCAAAAAGCGATTTTGGGTTGTGTCAAACTGCACAACACCAACAGCTTTCTTTCTGAACCCATTGTACGTTCTCTTAATGGCTCCTTCACTTTCATTCCATTCAACAAGAAAAGACTCTCCATCTTTACTTGTCCCACAGGAAAACAATCTGGAGAAATGTGGGGAAAATGAATAGGAAGACATGATAAGACACTTTCATATAATACATCTTAATTATCCATAGAACATGAAACATAAAGAAATAATTATCCCCATCCAAATCCACTTACCTACTTCCATCAGCGCTGTAAAGCATTGTAGTACACCAGTGACCAGGGGCATCATAGTCAACCCTAGAACCCATGTTATCGTATAACCAGGCCTTTATTTTCCCATCAATGGCAGTTGAAAAAATAAACTGCAAAGTTACAATAACAATCTTTAGTACCCATTGAAGCCAGTGCTAACTAGAAAAATACAAAAGCATAGACAGTATCTACACATAACTGATGTAAACACCAAAAAACTCTTGGGCTTGCTCAAACCAAATGGAAAAGTATGAAATGGAAGTTGGTAGTAGAAAGATGGAAAAGTGGGAAAATCAGAAGTTTCCTTCTTTCTTGATTAGTATGAACATTTGTTAAATTTTCCAAAAACTACTTGACCATTTTGTTTGAACCCTAAATTCTACATTTTCATAACTTCTAATTCAATGGCCAAAATAATAATAATAATAACTTCTAATTCCTCTCCTACCAAGAACATCATAAGTGCTAGAAGATTATGTACAAAATAATAGCATCTCGGCCACCTTCACAAATTGACCTATTCAGGGTACTTGTACACAATGCAGATGAGCTAATGACAGCGATACAAGAGGTGGAAGGCTGCAGTAGCAATAGTATAAGGAATAGGTGGTTCTATCCCACTCAAGTACTACTGGTGGTGGGGTTGCAGGCTAGTTGGTGGTCCGGTGGTCCAAAGAACAAAGTATATATTTAGACAGCAGAATGCTGGCTACATAGTTGAGGATGCAAAATGACACAGTAAAAGGGCATTTGAATCATTACTAGAATTGGTGACTCATGTCAGTGCTTATGAGAAGTAAGTAACTGGCCCTAATATTAAGAAATTAAGACTTACAATTGTGAGATTTGAGATATGAGAGACTTCTTACATAGATTAAAAAAAAAAAAGGTATTGTTAATTAAAATTTCATGAGCTAACTTTTCCTTATGCATAAAGTTAAGGCAACGAAATACACAAATAGCATAACCAGTTCAACAAAGCTGGTAATGCTACAAAACGAATTGTATTGTTGATATCATAAAACTAGACACACGAGAGACGTAGAACAGTGAAAGATGCAACTTGTGTGTGTGTATACACATGTAGCTTGCAAGAAGTTAAAAAATACATATCCTTATGGAAAGGGGCCTATATATGTGTAATGGGATAGGGGCCGTAATTTTCTAAGACTACAATAAATGAAGGTCATTTTTATACTTTTATAAGTTTAACGAACAAATAACTACACTATAGATAAAATTAAATAAAACAAAAATCATCAAATTATAGCAAGTGGAATACTGCATATAACCTTCCAAAGAATAAACACTGAAAATTATAGTTCCTCAAGAATGATATCAACTTTGTACCTGAATGTTCTCTTTGTGATGAGGACAAATAGAATATACAGGTGCCTCGTGCCCCTCAAAGATAAATAGTCTTCGTCCATTTAAATCCCACACCTATTTAAGAGTTTCTTCTTCAGAAAAAATAGATAATTTTTGCATAATCCAAAATTGCAATGAGTATATTTGATGCACCTTTATCAACTTATCATCACCACAAGTCACAATACACAGCTGTTTATTTGGATGAGCAAATGCCAAGTCATTCACACCACCAATATGGGCATCAATCTGCATCAACAAGGAAATGTAAATCAAACTGCAATCACAACTTTGGCTACTTTTGATGAGAAGAACCGCACCTCTAAGCGCTGGGCTAGCTCATTTGATCCAGTGTAGGCATACAAGTGAATCAAATGTTTAGTAAAAGCAACACCTACAGCAAAGCAACCAGTTAGATATTCACCTGACAGCTTCAAAATGGTTTCAGAAACATAAAGGCTCTGTTTGGATAAATAGCTTATATAAGTCCTTATTCAAGTAGAGCTTATTTAATAAGTTCTGTTGTCATAAGTGCAGTCTAAAATAAGCTAAATAGGGCTTGGATAAACATTTCGATAAGCGCTTTTCATAAAGCCTTTGGAATAAGTATCGTGTATTTGAGGAATATGTTATGAATTATGTCAATTTCTAAAGGTTAAAATTGTCAAAAATTATTATAAAAACAACTAGCACCTAAGCTACTTTTAGCTTTCGCAAAGGCTTATGTTCATAAGCTTCAATTTTTGGCTCATGAAAATAAGCCCAAAACAGCTTAAAGAAGTTTCATAAGTTGTTTTAATAAGCTCATCTAAACAGGATAAAACACTTCAAAAGCGCTTATTGTGGAAGATAAACTCAAATAAACTGCACATAAGCCTATCCAAATGAGGCCAAAGTCACATACCTACAAAATTTCCATCAGGGCTCCATGTGACACGGCTGACAGAAATAGGTGCATCTTTGACCACAGCTGCCTGCCAAAATTCTCAACTATAAATTCCAAAGGTCTTGAATTCTCAAGCACCAATGTTAATGGCCCAACATAAGGATATAGTGGCCGTGATAGCTTAAGCTAGAAACTTATTTTCTTGGTTTAGACTCCCAACTGAGGGTACTGTATAAATAAGAAATATTGCACAGTATGAAACCTGAAATGGTAATGAGCATGTCGACGTATCCCATATCTTGAATGGCTTTGAGACCAACCTCTCTCGCAAACTGAGTTCCCAGAGGGTAATTTCACCATTATTAGAACCAACTGCTCATTGGAAATATACCCCATTAGAAGAAAAACTTTTTAAGTTATATTTTTGTCAGGATTTTAGTAATGAGATAATACACATAACACAAAAATGATAAACAATACCAAGAAGTAAGGCATGGTGAGAAGGATGAAAATCCATGCTTGTCACAGCAGATCCTTGATGCAAAGTCATAGCCACCGTTCTTGGTAGATCATCCGGCGACCAAGAGGCTTGTCGAGCCGTAGGATAGGAAACCTAAAATTATATAAATGAACCATACTGACATGAGTCACCAACCATTACAAAGTTAGAATCCCTATACCGCTTAGTAACAGAAAAATCCTAGGCATCGTGAAATATGTGAAGCAGAGCTAAATTGAACAGAAAATTATCAAAATTACCTCCTCTACAGAATGACCAGGCCGAAGCCTTTTCAGTAGCTGTTCATGATCAGCATTCTGATAATCAATCATGCCAGGAGTTGCCGGAGGTGTTCTAGGACGTTTCAAGATAGACACTGTTTAAAAAAGGGTGGGGAGAGTGTTTAAGTCATGACACCCTCTTGTGAAATTATTTACTTAAAATCAAGAACATATTCTCCTGCTCACTTAGCGAAGTAAATACAATTGCAACTACCAAGACACTAGTTATAATAATTCTTTTTCAATTGAAGTTAAAAGAGTGTAAGAAAATAGGGTGCGTAGCATTTAAATTTCATGGGACTTATAAGAGTTATTGGCAAAATTAGGGTAACCACTTCTTTAAAAAAAGGATAACAGGGTAACCGTATTTTAAACCTTGATTCTGTGGGACCGGTATGGTTGACGCTGTGACAACAGCTGCTTGGACAGACGACGAAGCTGAGACATTGGCCATCCAACCAGCCAAAGCATTAGCATTAGCATTAGCATTAGCAGTTGCTGCAGCAGGTGGAAAGGACTATAGAAAATAAATAAAATCAAAATATTAATAAATCAACATGGCAATAATTAGATTATTCATCATTAATCAATTAAAAATGTTAAGGAACCAGTTGTTTGAAATGCAAGGTATCATACACCATGAGCTCCAAGTGAAGTATAAGCAACAGGCTTTGCAACTGCAGCAATTGGAAGATTGACAGGTGTAGGTGCCAGAGGACCATTAGGATGTGTACATGCGTGATCTGTGAATAAAGTCTTTATATCTGGGTTTGGCCTTGGGTTTTTGCAAAGCTGGTGCTGCCAGTTCAAACTGCATTGACAAGGGGTACAGATAGATTAACTGATTAAGAAAAGAAAATGCAAGGCATAACAAGCTAAAATTCCAAATTTAAAAGAACTAATAAAAAATGCGTGGTAAACTTCCAAGTTCATACCTTTGATTGATTAAAGTTCGCAGTCTTGATGACTTAAAAGTAGGAAAGAGAAGCTTATCACGGAAAAGAGGATTTGCCTCTATCAGTTTTTTTAGCTCTATCAACATGATGCTTCGAGCAGTTTTGGTGTCACCATACTTAGACAGCTGCTCATTTTCCCTGTCATATGAAATGAAAAGGAAAAACTTATCACGCTTACAGTTTAATTAGTCTTGAGTTTTGAATCAAGATTCACGAATATTGAGATATTAATCAGACTACTTTTTGTGTAATCTCATCCACCTAACAGACAAGAGAAGGCACTAACAAACAATGCATTACATTAGACTATATATTCAAGATATTACCTGAAATTATTAAGAGTTAACAGCTGGGTGATTTCTTTGTATAGTTCCTCATTGAAGGTGGAGAACACTTTTAAATCACCCACTAATATCTCAACAGCCTTTGCCTTGTCTTGCCTAAAATTTTAAGAAACACCAGAGACGAAACATGATGTGACGTTCCATAATAAGCACAAATACATTTAGAAAATTTTCAAAAGGATACAAAGTACTGCATACCGATCAAGTGCTTCCAGATATTTTTGCTTCCTGATTTCAAAGAATATTTTCATGGAGTATCTATTATCATCAACTTTGGTATACCCTGATAAGTACTTCTCAACTTCTTCCCATTCACCAGCCTGCACTTTTTCCTCGAAGTACTTCATGTTGAAGAAAAACCCAGATTCTTTCTCAAGCCTGCACCCATTAAGAAGCATTTAAAAGAGAGAAATGAACAGTCATGTTGATGCCAAATGACAATGAAAAATTAACTTATAATAAACAACTGCACAAAACAGGATACTTTAAGCGAAGAAAGAGAAAGAGACTTCAATTTATTTTATTATCATCTCAATTCCAATTTCCAAGTAACTACTAACGACATTATCTAACGAAGCCTTTCTGGATGAAAGGAACGGGCCCTTAACTTCCGTATTCAAACAGTTCATTGCTTTCCCCACTTCAGAGAACCAAGTGGAGTAACAGCCAACGAATAAAGAACAACATATATTGTAGTACCTACCCGGTTGGCAGAGTGATTGAATCCTTATACAAAATTCAATGGTAAATAGTGCAGGAGGTACCACCATTATTAATTTATAAATTAGATTTTTAATAATAATTCAGTTATTCACATCCAAATTGTGAATTCCAAGAAAAACAACGTTAATACATAAATTTGAAAACATTTCTCCCCTCATTTCTCTATCATTCAGCTCATTTCCAACCCTTTTCAGTATCCAGAACATAGCTAAAGACGAAAACCGTCACCCAACCAGATTAGCTCATTTCTAATGGCCCTTTCAATTAGCAGCCCATACATATAACACAATTTTAACATAAAAACCTTCCTTCCGTTTTTGTTGCTTCACATCCATCTATTTTATACCACCCCCAGCCACACTCACAGCCATCTAAAACTTGCAGAGAAAGATACACAGGGGAAAGAAAACGCCACAAAAAAGGCAAGGAGGGCTTACTTGTGCACCGATTCTTTGAACTTCTCCTCCTCCAGAAATTGGAGTATGAGAAACACCAATTCCCTGCTCAACGAAGACATGTCGGGTCCTCAAATCTGAAACCGCACCAATAATTTCGATCTCTAAAACACCGATCTTCAAAAACACAAACAACACGATAACCTCAAACCAAAAGAAAACGCCACATGACTCCAATTCCGCCAACCAGAGACAAATCAGAGCTGAACCTCACGTACTTCTCCCACCTCAACTCCGAATCCGAACTCACGCAGTCCACAACCTCAAAATCCTCAAAGATTTAGAGCTTATTGAGGATTATATAAGCTCGGACTTCGAGAATTTCTAGGGTTTGAAAGGCTGCGTATAAAAAAGAGGAGAGAGAGAAAGAGGGAGAGAGTTGGTCTCGCTATCTTCGATGCGTTATGCAGAGGGGTCTTTCTTTTTCTACTGAACCATCAGACATAAGTACATGTAGTTATGTGATAAGCACGACAGCTTATCTCTATAAGCTATCATTTAGTGAGTGATAAGACAACCGTAGAGTGTGTTGCGGATTCGAAACCACTAATTCAAATCTAGTGAATATTCGCTACACACGTCCACTCGACCCCATTCTTTTTGTGCTGTCGCCTTCGCTTTGAATCGAGAATTCAATTTCTTAACTCTTTCCCATGTCCTATATGTTCTCGTTATTTTCGCATTTTCTCGCGAAAATTTTTGGGGTTTGATTTTTCCGAGGATGTGAACCCACGCGCGGGCAGAGTTTTTTTCTGGGCCCCATATCTCCGTTGTCGGTTTTTTTTTTTTCGCACCAAGGTTCTCCATTTTTGTCTTGGTCTCTGACTCATCCATCTCTTTCTGGTCAGTGTCTTAACCAATTATAGGGAAGAACCCATAGCCCATAGGCCACTCCCATTTCTGAAACTCAAATGCAACTTTCTTTGCAAATTCACCTCTATTAATGAGGCAAGTAATTTCCACATCAATGGCATGAGCTATTTTTGTTAGTTTCTAAAATTAGCAATAAATAGTTCAATGAATTTTTAAATACTAATATGCAATAAATGCTAATTTTTTAAAAAATATTACTTTAACAATCCTCTTAATTAGTTAAGAGAAAAAAATGTTTACTTAATACCTTAAAAAGTTTTTTAAAAATTCTTTTAGTATTTTTTTCTTTAAGTAACTAAAATGATTATTATGCTAATCTTTTAAGATGATTTAACATTTCTCTTAATATATATAATGGGTTATCAAACTTTATTAACTGTTGATTTTCATAATAAATATTTAAAAGTGTATTAAATATAATCAATAATCAATAAATATTTAACAATTTTATTAATATATTAATAAATATATATATAAAAACACATAATAACTTTCTAAAGTAACGATTCACAAATGGCATAAGTTAACCTTTTTCTTTAAAAAATGAATCTCTTGACTCGGATAATATAATACTAAAAAAATAAAAACTGAATTCCCATTGAAGGCTATCAAGTTAAATTTTTATCAAGTTAAAAAGAATTATGACATCTAAGATTTGGAGAGTTGTGGCAGAAGATGTGCACGGTGAAAATGGTGCCATAAAAAGAGATATGGCAGAGAGTTGCATGGTGAGAGTTTCCTCTCTAAAAATGTATTTTTGAAAATTTAGAAATGGCAAATTGGTAAATTAATTAGTTTGCCTTCCAAAAATTCTCAATATGGTGGAACTTTGAAATTTTTTTTAATTTTTCAGGGTGTTCTCACAAGCTACTGTTACTGTGAAACTAATTTCATTTGAACATGATCGCGACTAGGAGACCCTCTCAATATTTGTCTGCTCTAAGAATTAAACTTATATCTTCGCCTTAAGAGTACAGCTCACTTACTATTACACTCAACACTTATTAGTGAAACTTTGAAATATTAAATAAAGAGGTTTTGGAAGATTATTGAAAAATTCACATCCCTATCCCATCCCCATCTCCTTCCCTTCTTTTCACAAAACTTCCAAACAAGGGGAAGGTTATCATAAACCTCTCCCTCCCCTCGTTCTCCTTCACAAAACCCGATCCAATCATAGCCTTAGAAGTGGGTTATTAGTGCGAAATTTGACTAAAACCATTTTATACATGTTGAAGAATAAACAACACGTGCGTCATAATAATTTTTATATTATTGCTCTTTAGGTCCCATAAAAGAATGTTGTTAGTGGTTTCTAAGGTATCTCGACAATTTCTCGGCATATTCTTATGCAGTTTGTTTTCCTAGGAGGTAATCTTTATTTTTTTTAATTTAATCTCTAATTTACAAAATATATATATAAATGGCATTAAATTTAAACTACAAATATACTCGTTATATTTTAAAAAGCTTGAGAAGTAATATCAAATTTTACTTTTAATTGTTGTTAATTTTATTAGTCTTTTACCATGAGTTATCTAGGCTTAAAAAATTGAAAAATTGACAAGTGATGAAAATGGATATATAGTGCGTGGTAAAACGTTACTGCATATAGAATTTGTAAGGGTGCACCTTCAACATCTTCATGACGCATAGAAAGTAATTAATTAATTAATTTTTATAAGTGTTTTCGCAAAGTTTAAACTTGAGTCATAAAGATAAAAAACACACTTACTTAATCACTTAGCTAACCCTTTGTATTAAATTGTTTAAAGGTTTGCATACACATTAATCTTTTTGTTGTTAAGTGTATAAGGTGTATTAGTATTAGTAATTAATTGTGTTGGACATATTCTTTTAGGTTCAAATCAATCACGTCTGGCTTATTGCGTGGCTCAGCATGGGTTGAGAGACAAAATGAGTAAGGTCAGGTTGAATCACTTTTAATAAGAGTTCGGTAAATGCCAATTTAATTCAAGTCAATTTGGCAAGTTAAATGGGTTGGTTAAAAAAAAAAAAAGTAAACACAAAATCATAAAAATTAACTAATAATCAACAAACTCAACCCACAATCATCAAAACCTAATTAAGAATCAATAAAAATTATAAATTTAATAAACTGTGATATGGTGAATAATCAAAATGAGTCAACCTAGCTCATTAAGTTGACTCACTATGAGTTAGAAGAAAAAGTGAACAAGATCCGACTAACTCACTTTTGACATAAGTTGATTTTTTTAAATGAAAAAATGATCCAAAAGATCAATTTGAAAAAATTAATTCTTATTTAATTTGTTTTAAAAATTAATCAAATATTTAATTATATTAACCAATAATTTATATATGGTTAATCACGTATCAAATATCAAAGTGAAAATAAATTATTAGTTAATCATATGTATATTATTAGTTAATGTAGTTAAATACTTAATTAAATTTTAAAATAAACCAAATGGAAAAGAAAGTTCCAAACTGACCCTATAAATTATTTTTTATTTTTAAAATTTAATCTATTATTTTTGTAAGTTGGAGCCGAGTTAGCTTATAAGTCATGACTTACTTTAACATCTCCTATGGCTCATAAAAAAATAGACGCATCAATGACCAGTTTTATAATTTAAAGTATATACGCTTATAAATTGAAACATCTATCTCATAGGTAAAAAAATCTTGACCTTCTTTTTAGAGTTGCACACATTTTTGAACCTTTACTAAATTGGGCGTCAAATTAAACCTAGTATCCAACCTTTCCAATTTTCTTTTCAGTTGTTAGACTTCACAGGGATGGGCCTTATTAACCTTAAAAGCTAATGTGTTTCCTATTCTACCCATTATATTAAAACACAATCTGACATTCCTAACATCTATTTGATCCATGTAAGCACTTCTTTGCCGATTTACCGGTTATATCGAAACATAACACTAGCATATAATTATACAATAATCTATGTGAATAGTGCCTGATAGACTGACCTGGCTCTATCTATAGCTTATCAATTAAATAAATAAAAATTATTGTGTAAACTTAATTTATATAAGTTATATAAATTAAGCTAATAAATAATTGACATATTATTTTTTAAATATAAAATAATTGTTTATACATACATTTATATAATTATTTAATATAAAACGATGATTGCATCAATTATTTATTTGCTTAGCTTACATGCAAGAATGTCTCTCAAACATAACATCACCATGATTGTCAAATTTGGACAAGTGTATATGACCTATCATTAGGCACTATTATTTGCTATTCAACTGAACTACCTACTAGTTAGTCATGAAAATTATAAACAGATTTAATAATACTTTCAAAACATTCCTGACGTAGATTTATATATAACTAGTGTGTATGCGGGATCGTTAAATTATATATAAAATTTTTGATATAATCATACACATATTTAAATGTAAACTTAATAATATAAAAAAATACTTTTGTTAGTAAAAGGAATGTGTTGATAAAAAAAAACTCAATTCTTATAGAAAACCGATGATATAAAAGAAAGCCATATGCAACTAATATTTTTAAAAATAAAAATTGTGAAGACATATTATAGTGTTATAAAAATGTGCAGTTTGTAAATTTTATTTTAAAAAATTTAATATGATATAACGAAATTTCAATAATAAAGTTATAATTAAAAAAAAAAGTGTAGGTAAATGTATGCGACGATGCAATCCTGTGAGTCATGACTAGAGAGCCACGTGATGTAGCCCAGTTAGCCTTCGTTTTGGTTTAGCAGAAAATGAGAGGAAGGAAAAAGGTAGAAGAGAAAATAAGAAAATGAACTTCTCTCCCGTTTGAATGTGAAGAGAAAATACGAACAAGGGAAATAAAAAAAAAAAGCAATGGGACCACTTAAAAAATTTTCTCCCCCCATCTACGAAGAAAACAGGAGAGAAGAAGGGTTAAGTTTTTAAATTACAATTTTGTCCATTCCATTTATGCAGTTGTTTTGTTCGAGTAAATATCACTCACCACTCCAGTAACTCCTCCTCAATCTTCATGCCCGAACAAGGAAGGAGATTTGCAGTAGAGACATTGTAGCCAAGGTTGTGGCCATAGGTCTTTCTCAAGATTTGCTCTGCTTCTCAACACCTCAAGCCACCACCCAACGGACCAAGAATTGAAGCAACCGTTACTCTAATCGCACCCACGAGCAACACCAAAGTTCATAAGATGATGGGAGTGGGGGAAGGAAGACGGGGCCGTGGGGTGGGAGAGAGAAGATTAGGGTAGGACTTTTATATATTTATAATATTTAATTATAAATAAATAATTTAGATTTTTCTTAAATAATTAATTTTTATAATTTAGATGTTAATAATTTAACTTTAAAATTTATTTTTATTATAAAATATATTTATTTATGTAATTTATAAAAAATATTTAAAGATATAAATTAAAATATGATTGTTTAAAAATATAAATATCATTAGATAAATTTTTTAATAATAAATACATTATATTTGTCATTTAATATTAATTTTTAATTTTTAATTAATTATTTAATATTATTTTTTAATTTTAAATTAATTTTTTAATATATTTTTAACATTAAATTAATTATTTAAGAGGATAAATTTTATGTAAAAAAGTGTTAAAAAATAAATTGATAATATTTCTATTTTAAAATAATTAAAATAAATGTTTATTCTATAAATTAAAAAACATTTAATTCTTTTGTATAATTATATATATATTTCTCTTTTTTTATACAACTAAATAAGATAAAATAATAATTTCTTTATTTTAAAATATTTTTTTTCATTTCCCCTTCTAGTCCAAACAATTATCCGCACGCATCTCTTTGTGCTCTCTGCCGCATCTGATTACTTCCAAACCAATAAATAATGTGAGAGATCGTATTCACATCACATCCTTGTCAGTTACGTAACATCCATTGGCCTTTCTAGAGTGGGAAAGACAGATACATTTTAAAAAATTTAATTTTAATTTATTGTTTGATTAAAAAAAATTTATATTATTATTTAATTATGTATTAATATATTATTAAAAAAGTTAAAATTTTAAGATAATTATTATGATAGTTAAATTTTTTTAATAAATAAATAATATATAATTAAATAATAATATAAATTTTTTTTATACTAATAGTGAATCAAAATTAAATCTTTTAATTAATTCTATTATGTTAATTTTGTATGGTTAATTATTTTCTTTTAAGGAGTATCTTGTTTTTTGTCTTTACTTGAGTATTTTTATATTTTTTAAGGTTATTATTTTTTATAAATATTTTTTATTTAAATTCTTAATATTAAAAATGCATATTAATTACTGAATTTAATTTTATTTAACACTTACGCCATTATTTATTTCATTACAATTTACGAGTATCGAAAACCCGTAAAGAGAGGGAAAGCATTTATAAGTGAGAGGTACGAACTTTTCGAAGGTACTAATAAAATGTAGTGGGATGTGTCCCATCATCCGCGGGCCCCACTACATCGATGATGCCACCTCGGCAACATGTCGCCTTCAGAAGCTCACCACTCTCTCACGCTCCTCCAAGAAGCGCGTCCGAGATTTTCTTGACGGGATGGTTAGCGTGTGGTGCGCACGTTATACGTCAGTGTGCCGACGAGAGAGTGAGTTACCCCACTCTTGTTCCTTTTATCGCGAAATATCGTTGTTATACTCGCTCGTATCGTATTGGTACGTGGTGGGTATGATTTTGTCGCCACCACGCGCGTTTCTGTGGCCACGTTCCACCGAATGCCTTTTTAAATTATATTAATATTTTATTTATGAAGATTCTTTGTTACCTTTTATATTTAAGAAGTTAGAGTTTGTGTAATAATTAGTAATTAATATTTAATTATATATTTTATTTAATTAAAATATAAGTATTTAAAATATAAATAAATAAATTTTTTAATTAAATATTAATTATAAAATAATATTAATATTTTTACAAAAATAAATGATACATAAAAATTTTCTTTTTTAAAGGTGCTGTTACCCAATAATTTTAAGTAATATTTAAGAAGTATTTAATATTTTTTAATAAAATTTTGTAATTATTAAAAAATTAAATATTTTTAATATTTAATATTTATCATTTTAATTTTTTAATTGGTATATTAAACACACTTATTAAAATTACTGAGCTTGTAAATCAGTTGGTCAAGACTGTTCTAACTTAACTAAAAGTCTCAAATTCAAGAGTGTTAAAACTCAAAGAGCTTTAACTACTCTTAATAGTCTTTTCTAACTTTGAGTTGTGAAATTTTCTCTCTACAATTTTTTTTATAAAAAAACAAAAAAAACACACTCATTGAAAAAATACCTTTAATTAGAAAAGTTTTTTGTATTTTAATGATCACCTACCCTTTCAAAAACCCAATCAGACGCTGCATGTCAAGTCTTGAATTTGGGCCATTAGGTAACGACTAATCAACCTGGCTTTGATTACGAGTGTCTTTTACACCTTTTTTTAGTATCATTAATCATTAATATTAACTAAATTAAATTTCAAATATAGTGATTTATCAACAAAATAAATAAAAGTATCACATCATTCAAATAACTAATATTTTTAATTTTTAAATATGTGATTATGTCACATTAATTTATACACTATTAATAATATAATATTAATTTATACACTATTAATTTATACACATTAATTTGACTTATAATATAATATTTTATACACTATTAATAAATCAAAATAAAAAATTATTAAATAGAAATTCTATTTATTAGGGATAGTCACAGAACATGAAATCTCAAAATAGCTCTAACTATTATTCATTAAATCATTGTTAAAACTTAAAGAGAATAATTTTTTTAAAATGCATAAGGTCAATTTGAAAAATACACTCTTAATTGTACATACCAAAATTTAATTGATAGCCACAAAATTGATTCAAAAATATTTTTAATAAAAAAATTTGCATAGATTAACTCGAGTAAAGTTACTAACACGTTAAGGTTAGTTATTGCACTTAATGGTGCTCATGATTTAGATTGCTTTGGTTTTGAGAAAAAAATAATCTAAACTGAACCAATTGATTTTTTTTATAATAGGAATTGATCGCTTTAGTTTTGATTTTAATACTAAATAAAATCATATCAATCACAATCGATTTTGTTAGGTTGAGTCCAATTTATTTTTGACAAAACACTTTTTTCATTAAAAAAATTCATACACAATTTTATCTTTTTTTATGCATGATCCAATTAACAACAAATTAGTATAAACTTTCTAATTAAAACATCATTAAATAGATATAATCAATAAATTGACTTAAATGATTTCCTAAAAACAACAAGAAATTAAAATATAATCATATATAAATATGTAAATATAAAAAAATATATATATAATTGTATAAGTTCGTTTTAGTTTGATTTTATAAATAAAAATTAAAAGTTAAAGTAAATTAATCAATTTTCATTAAAAAAATAAAATCAAAATTAATCGATTTTATTTAATTTTTAATTTTTTAATTTTTTAATTTAATTTGATTGTGCACATCCTAATTATCCTTCATGAGCTATTCGAGCTGGGATAAATTCCATCATCAAACCTTTTTTTCGGTCAACGGCTGTGCATTCCTAGGGCAAAAGCCCAAAAGTACACCGAGATCAGGAAGCCCATGACCCAAAAGCAATACAAAACAAAGCTCCTCATTGGAACAGAAAGCAAGCAATAATAGAGGGTCTAACTCTAAACAGAAAGACTAAAGCTGGGGCATCCCTCAGAAGTACTGATACCGATAAGTCTGGAGGCATGGTGGTCCAGCTTGGTGACATTTAATCATCATGCAAAAGTTAAACTACTACATGAGCTGCTTCATTTTGCTGCCTTCTTATCCATTCAAATTCCACTCCCTCCATATCCTGAGCCAAGAGCTTTGTTTCTTGGATAATAATACCTTCCACTTTTCAATTTGTTATCTGCTCATTGTATATTTTGTCCCCTTTTGTTAAAGTACTTTAATTATGCGAGACCAACTTGTACATGTATATTTTCAATCTATTCACAGAAGAGTTTTGCCACTTGTAAAAGAAATTACTGCAACTTATGGGTCTAAACTCTAAAGTGGGTTAGTTGTTCCGGATTGGGGATTTTTTTTATCGTTCTGGGCCAGTGATCAACAAGTAAACAGTAGCAAAACGACATAATTTCTTGTACCGAAACAAACGACAGCCTTTCGTTGTTTCCCAATCCATCAATCATGTTATTAAATAGTAATGAGTGCCGCTAATAAGTGGAGCATTATATAATTTAATAAACAGTTATTTATATATTTTTTAAAATTTTAAAATATTAGATATTTTTAGTTTTTATTTAATATTTTTTTCTTTTAATTTCCAATAGTAATTGCCATTTTGAAAAATATTTAGGTAAAGATGCTAACAGCTTGCCGCGTGTCAAAACCTTGGAATACCGGAATTTAAGGATTGAAGTAAATAATCTTGGTGCATTTAAAACCTTGATGGAGGAATTGCAACTTGGTCAAATTTAGGTGCCACCCTATGTCCAAGAATCATGGCGGTCTGAAACTTAATTTGAAAGTGAGGCCCCAAATGTAATTTTTTCACATGCTTAAATTTGACTAATGTCATAATTGCCTGGAGTCTCGATTCCAATTCTATCAAAATCTGAGGAGGAGAATTTATTTACTTTTTAATGCATCCAATTATTAAAAATAAAGTAATATTGGACTTCATCATACAATTTGAGTTTCAACTTCGCTGTTTAACTATATTGTTAAAAAAGTAAGTGTTCAGAAAAAAATACTTATTCCGGTTTTTCTTTGTTTTTGGGGGGGGGGGGGGGGCTAATGATTTAATAAATAAATTCTAGATATAGATATTATATCTAAGGAGCCATATTTAAGAAACCTCGTTCACTCGGCAAGATTTTTATTTATTTATTGTGATATGTAGCTCCATATGAGTTTGACTTGTTCATGTTTTGTACCATTTTTAAATTGCCTGAGCTCTATAAAGATCTAGTTTCCGTAGTTGACCACCATTTTGTTTATTTCAACGTGGGAATTATCAAATTGGTGAAATTGGGTTCCACTTGGGACATGATAGCAAGTAGCAACTACCAAAACGAGTAAGCGTGATTGATTAGGTTAACAAGAAGACGAGACAGAGACATGATATAGACACTTTCTAATGAATCTACCTTAATTGGACCAAGGTTACATGAATCGAACTGCAAGTAGCACTTGACCTGCCCATCTTACATGATAATCTATTTTAGGGTGGCAACTTGGCTAACTTGCTCAGGTGAAGGGGAAAAGTGAAAGAAGAGACAAATAGCTGAGATGTCATCCATGGCAATGCCCCTCCTCTTGCGTTTCCATGCATGCACAGCACACTCCACAAGACGTTTAGCTGACTTTGCTCTGTCTGGTGTTGAAGATACAATATCCACCGCTTCTTGATTGGAGATTACATCCCACACCTAAAGCACATACAAAATCAATCACATATCTTTAGTGGACTTAATTTAAGCAATAAAATTTGTTGATATTGGGAACTATTTCAATCAGAAATCAGAATGTATGTAACAGTGACAAGGACAAAACTCCATACCCCATCAGTGGCTAGCACAACAAACTGGTCTCTGCTGGTTATATTTCTGTGTGTTACCTCAGGCACTGAAATAAGACCATACTCTTTCACGCAGTAATCCCCAAAAGCTCTAGACATGGCCAGTCCGGGAGACTCTTCATCCGGCAACCACACCCTGTGCACCCCGGGCTCGTCTTGTAAGCAGAACACCCGCCCCTGGCACTGAATTATTCGCTCTGCCTCCTCTGCAAACGTTATCAGCAGACAGTGAGATTCTAAGTTATTATTTAAGAGATGGACACAATGACAGAAACACACTGAGCCAGACTAACGAGGTAAATTGGGCTTGAAATCAACTGTCAGCTGAACTGATACCAAACTTCCATCATCTGATGTTGTAGCTAATACAGCACGAGAGTCACCAACATTTGCTATGACAATGAGTTCACCCTGGCCATTTCAGAATTATGACAAGTTTTCAAAATCAACTCTTCTCTAATATTGGTTGATCTATTATGTACTAGTTACCAAGTAAAATTGCAGATATGTGATCAATGAGAAGATTAATATGAAACCACCAGAATTTGAGCATTGGGTCACTGAGATATTATCAGAAGTGGATTCTCTTCGTGTGTTTTTTACCTGTCTAACAATTGACAGGGCAGTTGTTCCGCTGTAAAATGAATCTATCTTGCTACACTGCTCAAGTTCTTGATCAATGGCAGCACAAGTCTTCAAGTAGGAATGCTTCCATATATTAAATCGGTGTTCCTTTTTCTCTGTCTGTATATCAATATCTGGATCAAGTGAAGTTTGGGAAAGTGTCTCCTGCCAGTTGCATAGCAAAGATGGTGGCATTGATTCTCTTACTCTTTTGGCCACAAAGTGACCCCATGGCCCATGCCCGTCAAAAATCCCGCAGAAGATCATGTCCTCTTGGCATCCAAAATCCTATAGCCAACATGAAAAAATTCCACTCTCATAAACACTGGGATCACAACATATGTAAGCTTGAATCTCATGGAAGGTAAATGCTTATTGCAGCAATTAAAATAAAATCTTTTGTATTAATTTTCCCCATTAAGTTCCTGCAATAATAAGGAAAAAAAATATTCAATATTTCTACATACTTCCCACACTATGCAGCAATCCTGGTTCACTCCTTTCTTGCCTCTTTTGGAGAAAACTGAGGCGAAGTTATTTGAACCATCAACATTAACAGTGCCCGAGCTACATAGTATGAATTCATTTTTTTTAGCTTCCTTTGCCATTGCTTCCGCAGCTTCTCTCCCGTCACATCTTATGGAACTCCCCCCTTTCTTTATTGCAAAGGACTTTGCCAACCCATTGAACATAGAAGATAAGTGCTCCATCAACTCTGCAATATGATTCACAACACCGGAAGCTGCTCGTGGCTCTTCAGTTTATGTAATATATAGTACAGAATCTGAGCATTGAAAATTTATAACGGTTACATACACACAGAGCATGAGTCACAGGTAAAAAATTCTTCAACAGTCCATAGGAAGGAACCGTTTCATTTCATTTTAATTGTATTTTACACTTTCCTCATTAATGAAAAAATGAAGGGTGAAACAAGTTGGGGGGGAGGGGGATGCCGCGTGACTCAACAAAACACAATTTCTGACTCAGAATTTTAGAATTTAATATGAGAAAAAGCTAAATCCTGAGAGCGGTTACTGAGAAAATTTATTCTTATGCTGAATTCCAGAATTGCATTTGGAATTCTCTATGAAGAGGAATGAAAATTGAAAAATACACCTCACATATGCATTTGAAGAAAGAAAGGGTAATGAAAACAGGACCCCAGCAAGGCTATTCCTGAATTACTATCATGCCATGTGGCCGTGTTTGATTCAAGCTAAAGGAAAATAAATCAGATACGCCTTATTAATATACAGTCCCATTATTTTCACCCATCGGCTAAAAAAAATCAAAAGGGGTGGCCCATAGTTTCTTCTTCGAGAAAACATACGGAAAATGGAAAAAAAAAGGTGAAGTTTCGGGTTTCTCTATGGTTTAATTTAATGAATATAGAAAAACTTGGATCAAATGATTCAACCACTCAAACTCATTTCTTTATTGGTAACTGAATTGGGACATTAAAAAAATAATGATTTCTTTTTGCATTGCTTTCTCTTGGATTGGATATCATGTAAAAGAAACGTATTGCTCCGTTTAACTGCTGAAGAAAAGAAGAGATTCTGCATATTGGACCTGAGAAAAACCAAAATTCCCAGGAAGAATATCTCACAAGTCACAACTCATATACCAGCACATGTTGAAATACCATTTTCCTAACAATTGAATGAAATTCTACAGAAAAAAAGTTCAGGACTTTGTAACCCCCCCCCCCCTTCCACCCAAAATCTTCAAAGCCAGAACAGAAACATCTAAAGAAAAAGAAAACAGTTTCTTAAGCTCCTGATGCAATTTTGGAACTCCATTTGCTTTTCTTTGATTTTAAATGGACCAAAAAGAACAAAGTCTTTGAAGCAGAATTGAAACAAACCAGAAGAAATGGATGCAATACCTTGGACTTGTTGGTAGGGAAGGGAACAAGGAACTACAGAACCAGAATCTGAGGCAGTAGCAGGAGGAGGAGTTGTGCTGGCCGGAACAGGATGCAATTCCGACAAGGATAGCTGAGACTTGGAGAAAGCAAAGTTGTAGATGGATCGCAATCCATCATGGAGTTTTGTTTGGTTGTGGTCGCTTCTTCAGTTCCCTTTCATCCACGGGGACGAAAACAAAGACAGTTTTTCTGTGCATACAATTACAAGCAAACAATCCCCACTCACTGCTTGTAAATTTGTATTTGGGAAGGTATCGCCGTATCGGTGTATGTTAGAGTACGTGAATCTTTAACGATCTCTTTCCACTCTATCACAGCAAAAAAATAAAAGAGATCTCTCCCCTCCCAACTATAAGTTTTACTTGGTTGGCTCAAAGAGTTGTGTGGCCTCTTTATATTCTACCAAAAATGGAACTCTATTAAACCATGTTCTACGTCACAGTTATAAAGGAAAGAAGAGTAAAATATTACCATTTTTTTTGGCCATAAACATACATTATACATATGACGAATTGAGTTATTATTTATGGTGACATAAGTTTATTGTATCAATTAATTTTGGCTTCATTCTTTCATATGTTTCAGGAGTCTATAAGTAAAGAAATCAACAAGAGGTTATTATGATTATTATTTTTCTCTTTTTCAAAAAGATTCTTCAGACTTCATAGTATTGCTTATGGATGAATATGAAAAAAGAAGTTATAATGTAAAAAAAAAAAAAATAAAGGCCTCATGTGCATGTATATATTTATTTGTTTGTTCGGCTTGACTGTATATAAGTATTTAGGACTTGTATTGCCATGCGTTTTTCCCCACATACAGGAAGATGAATATTATATATATATATATATATATATATATAATTATGATGACAGCCAAACAGTGGGAATATATCTTTATGCGAAAATGCTAAATGTTACTAATAGTTTTTGTACGAAATGGCATACGAATTAACTTGACTCCATGTGGGTGTGTTTCGGCCTCTAACTTCCCCCCCTCATTTTACCTTTTTTATTTTTTCGACTAACATGATTGGTCCATTTGTTTCGTAATACTAAATAGTGAGAGTTACTATACGGTAGCCTTGCGAGAGTTTTTAAATATTTATTTGGTGCTACTTTTATAATAAATATTAAGAAGTCAATTATTAATAATAAATAATTTATAATTCATGATAAGTATTATATTTTTTAAGAAATATAAATACCAAAAATAGTAGCCTAAATAGTAGCTTGCAACCATATTTATATTTAATACTAGTACAAGACTTTTATTAAAAAATGCAATTTGTTATGGTTAATAAAAAGAAAACAACTATACACAGAGCACTTAAAGCTTGCAGTGATATTTTTTTAAAAAAAATTATAATTCATTATGCTTGTAAAAAAAATTTACATTGTTATTTAATAATGTATTATTATATTATTAAATAAGTTTAATTATAACAATAATTAATTCAAAAGTTAATTTTTTTAATAATATGTTAACACATAATTTTAACATGATAGAGATCCTCCCATATTACTTACTAATATAAGAAGGTCATATAAAGATAAAAAGACACAAATAAATTAATAAACAACTCTGCACAAATATTAATAGGTCTTACCATGATCTTCTTATTTTATTATTATGTATTTTTCTCTTTAACTTAACTCTTTTATGTTAGTAAGTAATATTAGAAGATCTAAATCCATTTTAACAATAGTGTAAATAATTTTACACTTATAATAAATTAAAATTAAATTTTATTTAAAATTAATTATAAAGGAGCAGAAGCAATTACAGCTATTAAAAAAATATGTCAGCGATAACTTATTATTGCTAAAAATTTCTTATATTAATCCATGTCTCGTTATCGTTTAATAGCTACTTTTATGGACCATTACCACTTTTATGGACCATTACCGCCCAATCTTAAATTACAATTATCGTCTGATTAATAATTTACATAAATTTTTATAAACTATACAAAAAGCAGTTGGTGATCGGAATAAAATAAAAATTAATTAATTGGTGTCGACGGAGTGACTACTAGGAATTCCAATCATAAAAAACCAACTCACTGGGAGAAAATGGAATAAATGATTTCAAAACTTCAGTAAAATTTCATTTTATTGAGTTTGCATAAAATGATATGATCATTGCAAAGGCAATAGAAAAATCTTCAGGAAATCTATGTTTTTTAGTAGGCTACCTAAATTTTGGTCAAAAAGAAAGGGAGGAGGAGAGATAGAGAGTTCGGATCTTATGCTGTGTAATCTACATCAATAGTTTGTTCCAATCCGATAAAAAAACTCATTCCATTTTCCTTGAAATCAATTTTGAACCTTGTTTGTAGATATATTCAAGTTGGGATATTTTATGCCAACAATTGGGTTATTCGTTTGAAAATGAGTTGAATTGCCAATTTTTGTTTTCTTCTAATTCTGAATTATTTCTCCCAACCTATTGCCTAATATGTCCTGTAGTTTACAGAAAGAGAAAGAATACATGCTGCGTTTTCTTTTAAACTTTCATATACTTTATATGACAAATTCTATTTCACACAGAAATATGCTGTAATAATTACTAGAAATTAGAAATTAAACCTTGAACGAATATATTTTCATAATTCTAAATCTCATTTCATCTGTCACGATTCTGTCTAATAATCCATGCAATGCACTGTATATGAACGTATTAATTATTGGCACAATATTGGTAGATAATTTAATAAGAATATTTTAAGTTCATTTTGTTTGAAGCATTTTTTTTTGGGTACAATTGTTTGAAGCATTTTATTTCCCTCTTTGTGCGTCAAAGTTACAGGCATAAATAAAATAATTTAAGCATTCTATAAGTAGTAGCTCCAAGTAGGGCAAGCAATTATCAATGGATGATGTATCCGCCCACGGATAAGGCACTGAACTGAACAATGGCGTGAGCTTTTGAGAAGCCAGAGTAAGGCACGAAAAGTTAGCATACTTTCCTTAAAGATATTAAAAGCTACCCTTTGCGTCAATCTCAAATCCAATTATAGTCCAACCTCCTTTAGTCCTTCCTCCTGTGATGAAAATCAGGCAGGAACTCTGTATCCACGTCCGCAGTAAAAAATGTGTCTGATTCCAAATCCCAGTAAGTTATTGATTTCACTTTTTCCTTTTGGCTGGACAGCACCTTTTAATTTTTCCTAACCTAGTTACTAGAAATGGTTAGTGTTATTCTTGGTGCAGTACCAATCAATGCCAAAGTTCCTTGTCATCCTCTTCACCTCCCATTTGGGGTTGGTGTTCTAGGTAAGATAAAAACAAACCACAAGTTCCACACAGAAACTGAGTAAATTTAAAATAACAAAAAACAATACATATAGTCTGGTCAGGGTACCTGAAGTCTGAAGAGTGAAGCCTAGGCAATTTGGCATCTATGCAAGAATTTAATTTGCAGTAGGGTTTGCAATTTGCCATTAAAAATCAAATGACCCCACTTAATAAATAAACCCTATAAATAAAACTGAATCGAATTCGAATGTCATGTTACGTAGTTGTTTTTGAATTTTGATATTACCCCTTCAAAAGGGTAAAGGGGCCCTATGCAAATTAGAAAGCTAAGTGAGTGGTCAAGATCTGAAGGTCCCACTGTCAAGTACATTCCAATGACCGTTGTCCATATATTGACGAGTGCTGAACGGAGCGAACTTACTAGTTAGTAAATACTACGTCTGTCCAAGCCTCCAAGGTCGTTGTTCTTGTTCACTTGTATGTGTCAGCAAGTAAGACCCCCCACCCATATCAGGTGAGAGCTAAGGCCTAAGAGCTATAAGACTCTAAGACTCAAGACCTATATTTTGGTGGACCCCGTGGTCATTTATGGTATATATCGTATGGATCATGGCTTCCCTGTCGGTAGCATTTATACTATACACTCTTTCTACCGCTTTGCACGTTATTATCTTTTTGGCACTTAGCGGGATCAATTTTTCTCTGAAAGTGAGATGCTCATGAGTCATGAATCATGATGGTGAGATGAGCAACATCCAATTCCAATCACACGGAGTTTTCAGTGTGAGCAACCCGTACGAAAGTTTTTCTCGTTCATCAGTCATGATTGACCGTGAAGAGGCATGAGAGTAAGGGTTATGTTTGAGTGTTTTAAAAAAGATTGAAAGGAGTGATTTATAATAAAATGAAATGAAAAAGTAAATTTGGTAGTTTAATAAAATAATAGAAGGGATATTTTATATTTTTTTCATAAAATTATGTTATTCTTTTTTAAACACCTTAATTTAGAGAAGCAATAAAATAGAGGTTTTTAATAATAATACTAAAGTGTCTTCGGATCCTTTTTCTGTTATTCTCTTTTATCATTTTTAATAATTATCAAATATTTATTTTATAAAATTTATTATTGATATTCTATTCCATTTCTTTATACGCTGTCCTCCCTATCATACTAAGGGATGGCGTCGGTGGCAAAGAAAAGTAGCATGGGAAACTACTGCATGGGGCCGCAACCAGTATTTCATTTCACTGGCTCCGCTAACTGCTTATTTTCTTGTCCGGAAATGCTGAATCTCACGAAACTCATTTGGTAGAATGACTACGAATGAGTAAAGTGATTTAGAGATGATAAGAAAGATTAAAGTGATTTAGAAATAGCAAGTGTTGCGTGCTGTTCTAATTTTTTCTTTTTTAGTTTTTCCTTCTTATCTTGTAGTGAATTCGTGGTTTGATTTGTGACAATTCTTTCTTTCTTAAATAGCATTACTGTTTCTTGTCCATCTGAGATCTGCCACGTCATCAGTCACGTGGGGTGGCGCACTGGAGGTTCTAGTTCAGTGGAAATATGCACGCGGTGTCTCTTTTTCTCAATGAGTAGGTGTGAACTTACTGGTGGGCGGTGGCCATACATTTCTTTATCTATATGCAACTATGTAAAATCCAAAGATCATTCCAGCGTCCATGTTTTGCTTTGTTAGCTGCTTTTCCATTACAAACATTATCCAAATTGTGATCATTTATTTGGCACTGAGTATGCCATAGCCCCCACCATGCCCAATACCAAAGCTCGGATATTCCTCCCTTGCTTATATTTTTCCATGCATTAAACCCAAGAAAATCATACAAATCATTGTTCGGCTCATTAATTAATATCAACTTGTGGATAGGCTCCATATAATTTGAGCATGAAATTGACGTGAATTTTAAGTTTATAAGTGGAATATTTATATAACAGATAGATAAGCTCTATTAGCACTTGGATTAGATGACATACAATTACTCTAAGGGCATGCTTACTAAAGATCAACGTGAAATGAGTACATAGAGACAGTGATATGTGGGACATGAAAAACCAATAAACATTCCATCATTACAAGATAGATATAATTCTTCATTTGTAACTTATTTCAAGTCAAAGAAATGAATTTGCAAATCCAACCTCCTGTGTGAAAAATCCTCGTTCAAAGTTAAGTTGCTGGATTATTTAGGGTGATCAGCTTCAAACTGTTTAAGATCAGCAAGGACTGATGATAAAGATTAAGATATATACCAACATGTGCCTGCAAACTCCCTAACAAGGAACAAAGAACACCATGCTCAATCACATTCTCATTCGCACCTCTGTACACGCAAATGTTGTCGGTTAATGCGTGTGTTTTTAAAGCACAGCATGTGTCCAAGTGTGCTTGCAAGAGAGAGCGAGATGGGGGCAAGGCTTTAGCCAGATCTTGACAAGGACATACATACCTCGTTCTCAGGTAGGATAAGGAGTTCACCAATGAATTGGTAGACAGAGCCAACTCGAAAGGTAAGGGCCCTCGGATGCTCAGTATGAAGTATTAACTTCTAGAATGGCATTACCGTCAAAGATTGTCGCTAGGGCTGTCTCTAAAGAGTACTCATGTAACATGTGAGAGGTGAGACGTAAATTATTGAATGATTCTTCAATATCATCATCATCATCATCATCAGACCATCAAAAGATATAACACATTGATCCATACAGTCTGTCAGATGCAATAATACAGCAGCTTACCAATAGAACTGATATAGATTATTGAAGGCATTACAATATCACTAAAAAAATATATTCATGGGCTGTTTCAAACTTTCAATTATTAATTAGTAAACGCCTTATGGGATTAATTAATCCCAGTCCCCTTAGTTTTACCAAAATTCAGTTTTGGTCCCCTAGTTTCAATAGCAAATTCCAAATAGTTATTTGATGCAATTAAATTCTTGTCACATGACATTGCACATCAAAGTAAGAAAAAATAGTGTGACGTGACTTACATAAGCAAGAAAGTCATTGCTACATCAATAAGGATTGAGCCACGTCAACAATAAATTATAAAGGGGACTTAATTGCACAAATTTAAAACCAAGGAGTTGTTGGAAGTATAGAAGAATCAAAATCTAACTTCGGTAAAACTAGGAAGAGCAAAAGTGTCCTATCTTCTATGTTGATAAAAAATAACATGTACACTCCTATTATGCAGCCACATGGAGGTAAAAGAGACTTATATTTGCCGTTAAAGCCACCAATCAAGATATTAACATTAAATGGACAATAATAAATTGATAAAGAGCACATTAGTAATGTTGGGAATGCCACACGTACATTGAATACAAACTGAGTCAGTATAAGGCAATGAAAACTGAAAGCACTCCCCGATTGTGTATAATTCCCACTGCCAGGGTGATTGCAGTGATGATGCATTTTCGCATAATAGTTATTACAATATTTACCTAATTACAATAAACTCAATTACAATGAACTACAATCAAAGAGTTAATTTGTGTTCAGGTTTTAAAACTGAAAACTAATATGACAGATGATAAATCCAAACCAACATGGAGAAGTGATGTTTACTAAAATGATAGTTAATGAGATAAAACCTTCTTCAAGGTCTGAATAATGACCAAATAATAGTAATGTAGTTCATTTTAGATGTGTTGATTAATCTTGCTGGTAATGAATACAAACTGAATAAAAGTCCAGAAGGATTAAATTCATTAAAAAAGAACTTGCAGGGACTTTTTTTTTATCTTCTGGTAATGAACATATGTTTTTTTATATAAAAACTTATATCTGATTCAAGTCTACATGTCATGCTTTTGGGAAATGAGCCAATATCTTCATATTAATAGTTACTTTGAATTTTGAAATTGTTATGGTTCAGGAATGTATAGTTCCAAGACATTAAAAAATGCCAACTGTCTCTCAGCTGATGATTACCAACAAAATCTTCAGGCAGTTTAAAATTGTCATATGACTCCTATCTATATGACCAACACTATACACCCATGGCAAAACCAAGTCCCAAATGCTGCCCTGCTCACCCTGATGGCGTCACATAATTTTTATCTCTTTATTCTCTCTCTCTCTCTCTCTCACACACACACACACACACACACACTTTTTTTAAACATCTTGTAAATAAATGCTTACTGTCTAATTACTAATTTTTATACAAGCATAACATATTTAATTTTGATAAGGATGTACTTTTGCTAACATAATTTATCTTAATCGAAACAAGTTATGTTTTTTTTAACTAGTTTTTAAAACTTTTCAAGGTCTTGCCATTTGAAATTTTAAGATTAAAAATAAAAAAGTACATCATAAGCAATAGAGCGTGCTTAATTTGTATGGTACTATTCTTTTTTTGCTTTTTTTTAAAAATAAAAAAGTATCAACAAAAAGTAAAACGCATAATAAATAAAATATAAGCACATGATAATTTAACCAAATTATTAAATTCAACTTGCAGTAATTCTTAATAACCCCAAAAAATAAATAAATTATACATGAACAATTCCCAGGTCAATCGAAGAAGAATATATTTACAATTTCCCTTACAACCAATGAATTAGTGCTTCACAAAGAAATAAGAAACCCCAAAAAAATAATTTCTGTACAATATGAAGCTTGCATGGCATATTGGCATCTAAAGTCTAAACTACGTTATTTACAAAAATAAAATTTTCACACACTTGACACTTCCCACCCACAGTTACTGGACCCCACTTAATTTTTTTAACAACTAGGATTCTGCATAATCATTTCACTTTCTAAAACTACTGTGAACAGTCATAACTATATCCTTTCTCTTTCAGATTTATTTTCCTCTGTATTCAATCTAGATCAGTCCCTTCACCCCCAGCCTATCTCCCACAATTCCTTTAAATTATTACATAATACCCGCAAAGCAATCACTAGTCCTCTCATTTACATGAAAAATCTCTGAAATTTCCTCATCTTTCTCGGCCTCCAAACTACCATACTTAATGATATACTTGAGGAGATACATAAAACTCACTCTCAATAAATGCTGGTCTTAGATCTTCTTCACACATGAACTCCAAAGGAAAGGAAACAAGATGTCCCTTTACAGACTTCAATCTATCTATGGGGTCTATTACTTTAGTTTTTCCATTATCATGACATACTAACTTGTCAGGGGCTATTCCCAGGTCTATGGTGGTATGGCCAAGTTTTTCCTTCCAGTGAGCCATGCTTTGCCGAAGAGCAGCTCTGCATTTCATCGTAAAGTATAATACATTATAAAAAGGATAGACTAAAAAGAAAAGAAAAGAAAAACACAGAATAAGAAAAATGGGATAAAACCACACCTGGAGTGTATCTGATCATTGGGAATGCAAGCGAAGACCTCATGGTATATCCTAGTATTTTCCTGTCATACTTACAGCAGTTCATATACCATAGGAGCATAAAGTAAATTAACGACAACAAAAGTAAAATAACGTGTGTTCGACAAGAAACAAAGTCAACACGTGACTGCATCTTGTTCATTTAACAAAAATATATTTTTTCTGCCTACCATATTACAAACATCTTATCAGCTACTGTTTTGTCTTGAAAAATATGGAGCTTAATTATTAATATAGGGGCTTAAGGGAAGCACTTATTTCTTAACATCTTGATCAGCTACGTGTTGTTGATAAACAATGCTCTATAAGTCCCATAAATCACCCAGTCGGAGAGGAAATACACAAACCAGTAACACATAATATACTATATATCTGGCAAGTCTTACCATTGCAGTTGCTGACCACAAGTCCTTGTAGGTTGCATCTGCCACTGGATCACTGATTTTACTGATCTGATAAGCGAGAGAGAATATTGTCAAGAGAACCATATCAAGTAAGTAACCTAAACAGATGAACATATCCATTGTGATAAGTGATAAATAATACTTCAATAGTCATTATGGTTACTCATTGAAATTAAGGTTGAGCTATCTAGAAAAGCAATAAGAGAAAACAAAGGCTTAAAAAAAATAAAATAAGTTCAAGCAATGTTGTGAAAGCCGGACCGGACAGTGAGCCAGAAAAACTTCCGGTTCAGGTTCAACCGGTTTAACCGTGTGGTCGAACCGGATGATGTCATAATTACATATTAAATAAACAAATAAAAAAATATACATATGCATGACTCATAACACACATTATCAATAATAAAATACATAATAAGGTTTTGGGGTTTTAATTATTAAGCCTTATATCACTTTCAGTTGAGTAGTTAAGTGATTGAGAAATTAAAAAAAATAAATTTTTTTTTTTTAAATTAAAAAAAAGAGGACCGGTTCAACCCGGTTTTGCCCGGTTTTGACCGGTTCAATCCGGTCCAACCATGAATCCGGTTCTGGCATTGAACCAAAACCAGATGAGAACCCGGTTCACGGTCCGACCGGTCCGACCGGCCGGTCCGGTCCGGTCCAAAGATCACTGAGTTCAAGCAATTTACCATTGCCTGGTTGTAATGGGCCGCACTTGTCTAGTGCAAATGTGCACATGACCGTGCGTGCCCATTGGTTGACTTAGACTTGGGGGCGGTGACCAGGGAATAGGCGAGTGTCTAAACCTTGGCACCAAGCATGTAGGGTGGGACTTGTTAAACATTGTCTGATTTTTCCTAACTTGTTCATTCTCCCCATTAATCAATGTAAAAAAACTGCCACGGAAAGCCCGTGTTTTCCGCAATGATGTAGCATATAAAAATCCTGACTAACCTCTCCAATGTGAAGACCAAGGTGCTCAGACCAAAGGGAGCAGCGGAGGCTATAGGAAAATTTTCCAGCCTTCCACGGCTTTCCATTCATCCATGAGTCAACATATTCTTTGTCTTCTATAAGCACTCCAATCTGGTTGACAAAAAGAAAGAATTAAAGTAGTTTTCTTCTCAACAGAACTATCCAAAAATACACAGCTAATCCTTCATTGGAAAAAATTAACTAGTAACTTTACTTAATTAATACTTAAACTATACCATTAGGTACTATGTTTTGTGCTAAGTACCAAACCATTATTGTTCCAAACAATTGACTGTGTGAAAAGCAATTGATTTGGACCCTACCTAAGATATCCATTTGAACAGAGGCATTCAATATTCACAAGGGCAGTCATTGAATTATGTGATAACAATAATAACCACATATCTTATTGTTTTCTACTTATCTTCAGTATTCAAATCAACGGAAGAAGAGCATGTCCTCAACATGCAGTATATGGATGATAATATTAGGGAAAATATAAACAGTAATGTTATTCAATTCCTCATCAAAACTGAAATTCAATTTCACAGTAATATCCTTCCATAGGCAAGCCACTATTAACGCTTAAACTTAAGGGGACAATCAAGTTGAATAGTGAATACCCTAATAAGACCAAATTTTTAGGATAATAGGAAACCTTAAATATGTAATAAAGTTCCTAAACAACAAGAATCCTAAATACACAAATTACTAATTAGTAATTACACTCCAACAATGAGATAAAAATTATAACATAATTACATGAGCTCTTAAAAGTAGTAGATTACAGTGACAAATCAGATATCAAGTGTACCTCAGAGTCCCTTAATCCTAGCAAACTCCGGTCATTTATATTAGATGATCCAATAAAAGCAACACGGTCATCTATTATCATCAATTTACTGTGCACATATACCTGTACAAATATAGAAATATACATCAAACGAAAGAAAACAGTTTCGCTGTTAAAGCTAAACATGGTTTATTAGATCCAGGATATCCAAACTATACTTTGTATAACCATTTCAAGATATCTTAAACAGCCCTGGGTGAAATATTTGATGAGACTATCCCTGAATTGCTGCTTTCAAAAGAAAATCAAAAGATTCTTCTTCTTGCCTAGTTGGGTGCCACAATGCTTTTGGTAGGGATTATAAATTAAAACAAAAAAGGCACCTTACAAGAAAAGGGAAGGGCCGGGGGAGTGAATAGAATGGTGATGTCTAATAAGATACCTGACTTGTAGCCATAGGACCATCCGCATAAAGTCTACCATGAGATCGTAGACCATAGAAAGAAATATAATCATGTGCCTTAGGACCAACTAACGCTTCAAGATTGTGTAATATGGAGTGCTTTTCTCTTGAAATTGTTCTATACTGCCAATGTGTTATGGCTCTAACAGTTGCAGCACCACCATCATCCAGACCGCCCTGTTAATGATTATTCAAAACAGTAAAAGATTTAAGCCTACAGGAAAGAGGATTGATATTATAAAAAGAAGGCAAGTAACATTTACCTGAAAGCCAGGCAAGAGGGGCATCACAATTATAACTCTAAAAGCATTTTGTTCTTTGTGGGCTTGTAAAATACGCCTGTATAGTGCTTCCAATATACGGTTCTGTATTATGTCATCCCCTGCTAGACCTGATATGAAAAATTGGTTCTGAAAGGAAAACAAAAAATGAAAAAAGCAAAGAGAAGAAGGGGAAATGAGTTTATTATTAGTCAAAGTATGAAATTCACCAGTACTCTACCACTATGCTTTGCATACATGTGTAATTTATGCAGTCACTCAAAGCTTGATTCAATACTTATCGGTTATCACAGAACTAATATGCTAATAAGACAGGTATCTTTAGTATTAACATCTGCTTGTCTGCACTTCAATCTAACCTTTAGGTTTCACATGTATCTATGTTTCATGCCTTCCTTTCGTTTTTGCAAAATGTGAATTTTTTTTTCTCCCCGTATATTTTTATCCTTTCCCCAAACCATCATTAAAATGCCTCCAAAGTCCAAATGCAACGTTTTTAATATGGCATGGAGATGATAAATCTACATCATGACTTTGGTTCTTGATCTTGTATGTCAAGTGTCAACCAACCCAATATAGAGAATGGGAAATTAATACGACTGACTTTCATGTCTTTATTGTATAACAACCCTGAAGGCCATATACTTGTACGACACTCACAGGAAGCATGTTTAAGAATTCAAAATAGCTGTGCAACTCAACCATATATAACATTCAAATTTGTTAAGTGCTATAAAAGAAAAATAACCTCTCTTAGATTTCCTTATCTCTTGAGATCACTATGAAAATATATGTTTCATTTCATCTGGTTACAATGCTAAGCAGGAGATAGTTATCAATATCGAGGCAAGATCAAGGGAGGTCCAGTTCCTCATAATTAATTTACCTCAATGTAGATAGAATGCTTTGCTTTTTCAATAAGAGAACAATATGCAGTGTGAATGCTTTCTTCAGGCTGACTTGTTCCAGCAGACCACTGGCTGACACTTCTGATTACCTGTGGATTTCACATCCATCCAAGATTGCAGCACATAAATAACTACGTCAAATTATATTGACATAAATTAGGACAGCTCCAAAACTAAGTCAAAATGTTGTGTTAGATTCTGTGCAAGAACATGGATAAACAGCTCTAGGTCCTTTGCCAGGGATAGTCGGGACGGGGCATGCTGTATATATAACCAATTTGTTTTTTTTGGGTACAAGTAAATATAACCATATTGTCAACCCAAATAGAAACAGTAGAAAATGATTTCTTCCCAGAATAACAACTATGAACAAAATTTTGCAACCTTTTTATACATCCTTTCTCTTTCAAACACCTGGTTTCTGATAAAAATTTATAGACTTCCAAGTTTTGATATTAGGTTAATTTCTTCTTTCCCAACTTGCATATGATGGCATATCATTAAAAACAAAATTTATTATTCACACTTTTGCAAACTTTTTTTTCGCAACTTTTCTCAATTTTTTTACCGTAACTGTTAGTCTTACTAAGCTGCGTATTAGAACAAAAGGTAAACTTAGTATGAATCCTGTGATATTATGATCTTATATTGGTAATATTTTCAACCGATAACAAGAGTCATATTTAACAGTCCTAGTGGACTGTTTTATAAAAAAAGAAACAAATTCATTCAAGGACTAGTGCAAATTTGAAAAACATACAAGATCCAGAAGGCATAACTAACCTGACAGTGACAAGTAGTACGTGGACCGACTTGTCCATATTCCAAAGTAGTGCCATCATAGGTACCTTCTTCTGGTGTTTCCCACCAATCATCTAGAGTGTCAACAACAGATTGTGCCCTCAAGTTAAAAGGAACTTCATCTTGAAACCCTTTCATCTGGGTGTCTGAAACTAAAGCTTCATGTTCCAGTTTTTGGGACGATAATGGAAAGTTTTCACCAAAATTTGTATGATCAATAATATTGTTCATATTGTTTCCATTTAACTTGAGGTCTCCATTCGAAGCAACTAGTCCACCAGCTTCTTGAGGTAAAAGCAGTGGTATATCTTGCAATGGAGACTGTGAGGAAAATAATTCCTGCCTGTCAATTTCTTTCCTGTTGTCTTCTTCTTCTTTCCTTCCATCAATGTCTATCTCTTTGCTTCTTCCCATGTAATGAGGGATGACCATGTGATGGTGAGGCATAAGTAGTGGAATTGCATGTTCATTTGGAGCTTTGGTTCTCTACGATATGCTTCACCATGTAAGAGAGGAGGCGGGAAGGACAAAAAAAGAAAGATGAAAGATGAAAGAACATCATTGGGTATGTATACCTTAGCATGGTTCCAACGTTGAACAAAGTGCCGAGCAATGTCACGACAGGGAGGTCCCCAAAGAGCACAATGGACATCATGCCATGGCATACGGGGATATTTGTCGCGATCCAATTCATCTCTCATGGTGTCTTCCCAAGAATTTGGTTCGGATTCTCTATCCATGAACAAAAATTCCACAATTATATATTACCAAAATCTTCAATAGCATCAACCAAATCTTGGATGTCATCAACAATAGTGGAGGCTTTTCTACACGTTCTAGGATTAAATTCTATCTCTCAATCTTATGAACATATACATAAAAGACATGGCTAAATGCATTACAATGGACCATACAGTGTTAAGGAACTTGGATGTTATTCATTGTAACTCATACGGTAGATTGTTTTGCAAAATGTTCCACTTTTTTTTTAATCAAAATAGGAAAAGAAAAAGAAATACCTTGGGTTGTAATAGTCTTTTCCAGGCCATATTAAAGAGGGGCAATCACCCACTTTATGTTCAGTTGTGTCATATCGACCAAAGCATAAATCTAATCCTCCAATATAGCAAATCTTGTAATCAATAATTACAAGTTTTTCATGGTGCGACCTGTAAGAAACCAAGCCAGTATTATATACGTATATATAATGTCCACCTGGGTTTATATGAAGGTGTTGTTCAAACTTCATTTATTAATAAATAGTACATACCATAAATACACACCAGTGGCGAAATGGTCAGGATAGCGCAACACCCTCACATTCTCATGAATGTTGAGGAGTCTTCTCATACTGTACAAGCTATTGATTTTCAAAGCTAGAGAAACCTCCTTGTAGAGAAGCACATAGATCTGTATAATCATTTAATGACATAAGAACAATCCTCTTTAATGTTATTCAATCTTATAAAGCATAGAAGCTTCTGAATATGAAGGTCACAAACAGAACTGATTATATCAATGAGAATAGCATGTGTACCTGAACCCCTTCCTTAGCTTTTGCTTCTAGTAATGAGTCTAGCCTAAAGTTAGAAAAACTATGAAAAGGACGTCTCAGATATAGCTCTGGGCAAAGCCACCATCCGGTAATGAAGATCTGCAGCCAGTTTCCATCTTCTTATTATTATGAAATGAATTAGGACACTAAAACAACTTAAAGATACTCTTGGTTAACAATGGAAAACATGTACCTCTGACTTTGCATCTTGAATTGAAGAAGCAATTGCTTCAAATGCTGCCTGCCCATCTATAAACCATTGGGCTTGGCTTCCATCTTCAGTCAAACCTCTTATAGGAGCAAATGAACCAAAGCGATGAGGACGACACCAACCCTCCAGAGGTCTTAGACCAGCTTCATTAATTGCAGTAACCCAAGCCTTAACTTTAGCACTGCTGGTAGTTCTCAACCTTATGCTCCTATTTCCACTAGTAACCTTTTAATAATTTCAATTATTATTAATAAAATTATGGTAGCAAAACAGAAGGTTGTTATCACTAGTTGTGTATTAACTGCTCTGCATGAAGTAGCTGTCTACACATGATCAATCCCAACATTTCTGAGTTCTGAACAAACAAGCATATACGCATGATTCATCCATTAAAGCCTAAAAAATCAACCGCAGGTAGAATGAACTTGAACTACTTCTGAATACCTCAAAACCTATAGTTAGATCAATATTTTTGCCTAATGGGGGTATAAACTCTGGTCATATGTTGGAAATTGTATGACTGTATCTAAAATGTGGCATACATGAGTGCAAAGTTCTTGCTTAATATTAAGTAGATGATGATAGCCCAACTAACAAAGGTAGAGGAAGACAGAAGAAAACTTTAAGCAAAAACCATTAAAAAAAACCTTGATCTAAATGGTCTTTCTGAAAATTTGGTTTTTAATAGAGCACAATGGTGTGTTTGATTCATGTAGCCAACCCCACCTAGTGGGATAAGGCGTGGTTGTTGTTGTATTAAGTAGATGATGATATTCTCCAATAAAATAGTTGTTCGTGGACTAAACTCATCTCCAAAACCAATAGGCATTAAATTTCCCTGTATTCGAATTTGATGATCATAATTTCTAACAGTTAATGAGAAAAGGGTAAAGGAGGTTGGGAACATTATATGTCTCAAGGAGGTAAGTCTTCGATCCTCTTTGTGCTTGACAGTTATCATATTAGTTAAAGTAGAAAATATTTGAAATTTTGAATTAACTTGCAAGTTATTATCTCATATGCCAATAATCAGGGAATTTATTTTCTATACATTAAAGTGTAAGTTAAGTTGAACCTAAAATACTCAATCCAGATGTCTACCCAACAAACAATCAGAGCCAAGTCCAGGTCATAAATATATGATATAACAGGTAACCTAAAAAGAACTGCATCATCATAATTTTGTAACATCAGGTCAATCCAGTTGCTGTGACTGACTGACAACAAAGAATAGCTACAGTCCATAAGAGATTTAACCATTTATAATCTTCAAGGTCAAAAAGGATCCCAAATAGACAAAATAATCACCTTAAATGTGTAACGCAAAGGATTGCGTTCCTTTATAGGATCAGCTAAATATATTTGGGTCCCTCCATCTCCATTTGAGGATGGGAGGACATCAAAAACAATTATATCCAGTGGTTTGTTGTCGAAAGGATCATCCAGCAAGGCCAAAAACCCGGGCTTCAAAACAGCCCATACCTGTGTGCAGACAATGTAATCTAGATTAAAACTAAGACTAACAAAGACCAGTTGCAAGAGATCATCTTATATAACTATAAAGTGGAATTGCTTGTTCCCTAATTTTACTTTAACGTATTATTATCAAATCATAAAATTACAGACTGGCTATCCATTAATGTTAACCATTCTCGATAGGTCACGGCTAATATTCCAGACATACTGACAGAGTAATTCACATAGCTTTGTCAATACCGTTTTAGATCTGTTTATCAAGCTCCAAATGGCCATATGGCTTGAAACATAACATGTAAATGGACATTTATAGCCTATGAAATCCAGGAGATTACTATAAAATGTATACCCACGATATAATTACAGTAATATTCATTTTTTTTCTGTTCATCACATCCCTTATTTTTTCCCCTATTACATGTACAGTTTATGTTTCTGTTATTGAAAATGATATGCTAACTCTTTCTGTGTGTTTTCTATGCCTCAGAGGGAGAGAGCATATCATTTAGATAATGGCAGGTTGTTTCCAAGAGAATCCTAGAAATAAATCATTTAATGCCAACTAAGTATTGATTTCTAAATTAAATATTATTTATCATTGCATGCCTGGCATTGGAGGATTCAGCCTTGAACCTTAGTTATATGAAAGATGTGACTAAAATTTTCATAAATAAAGGTAAGGATTAACTATATGTCAGAGGAAAATGTTGACTTATATTCCACTGACACAAGTGAAAATAAGAAGATAAGTACTTAAAAGATGAAGGTAGGAATTATTTTAATACAAAGATCACTGAGAAAGCATAGGGTATGTACATATTTTGAAGTTAATGTTAAAAGACAGCACTGAATCCAAAGGCCTAGTTGGTTAGATTATTTCAGTTCACAACTACACCTGCATGTAACTTTGTAATAATTATGTAGCCAAGCAAAATAAGCTATCGATTGTCACCAATAAAAAAAAACTTCAGAACCGAACCTTCTTCCAGTTATTATTACAACAACCAAACCAATCGCATGGAAAGCATGTTGCATCTGAATCCCTTGAAATATTTGACAGATGCTTCACCGTTACATATCCCTCTTTCAGTTTTGGTCCATACTCCTGTAAAAAGGATAGTTTGGAGACCTCCAAAAACTTGCAGACCTATAATCCAAAACCATATTTTAGAAAAGATAATTTTAGCACCATAGAAGTCACAGAACAAAACACGGTAATGGAGCATCATATAAATAAATCTGTGTATCTGAAAACAAAATAATAAAAAGCTCCCTAGTTATATAGCACACCGAAGGAAACGGCTTTCAATGGTTGTGCTATTATGATGCATAAATTCTAAGTCAACACACCACACAATTGTATATGTAGATGAACAAAAACAGTTTTAGCAAAGAAATTAGTTTTTTTTAATTTTTATTTTTTTAAAAAAACCATAAACTGCCATTTGGACCTCATTTTGATTTCACTTTCTTAAATACCGAACCTCATGGCATCTATGACAAAAAAAAAAAAAAGTAACAACGTTCTCTAGACTGATCTGAATGTCTGCTAAACAATATCTACACAAATCCAACAAATGTCAACTGTGAAGCTTCACTTGTTACCTCTTGAGAATTCACAATATCCAGGTTTCCTAAAAAATGATTCAAATAACCCTGCATTGCGACTTTTGCTCTATCTGCCACTGACTGCTGCCCTCCTAGTGATGGACGAATTATTGATAGAGCAGCAACGGATGGAACATATCTGTACAAGAAACCAAATTAATAAGCATGTTTCTTTAAACAAAATTAATTTGTATGACTTGTTGCTAGAAATATAAATAACTATGTTTTTATTAAAAGAAATTAAAAATATTATGTACTTTCAAAATGCTTAAGCTTTGGAAAGGCTAGTAATATTCAATGTAATCAAGACAGGAAATTCTGAATTCAACCCCATTTGCCACTGTTCCGCCAATTTTAGAATAAAATATTCCATGCCTTGTTCCCAGATTAATTATGGGAAGCTTTGGGCCCACAACTGAGAAGTACCGCACATGTAAATCATCAAGTTCCTAACCTCAGCACTCCCACATTTTAAGGTGTTGAAAAGTTAAAAAAAAAATGTATCAGATTGCTATTTTATGGTAATAGAAATTAAAATACCTGTTTTTAACACTGTCTTCATGATGTAAAGGCACAGCTTCATCATCAGGTTCTTCATCATCTTGCACCATCACCGTTTGATCTACTATTCCTAAGCTTTGAAGCCATTCTTTTACCTATAGGAGAAAGTTATAATAAGAAATTAGACTGAATCATATCAAATATAATGAAGGAAACTAAAACTATTGGAAACATCCATCTTCACTCAATACAACGAAGTAGCATGAAAAGAGATCCAGATAGAACCTATGTGGATGTATGAGATTGGGGAACCTCAGGCCTAAAGGATTAAAAGAAACATGGTTGCAAACCTGCCCTTGTTTGTCATGAAATTCTTCAATTATTGCACGTTTCCGCAAAGCGAACTGTAAATAGAGAACTTGTGATGCTTTCTTCAGTAGACGCCACTTGAACTGTGTAATACAAATGTAATTATCACCTAGACATTAGTTGGAACTGCATCGCTTGACATCGTAACATAAAAAGCTTATCTAGTCGTAGGTGCCAAAAGAATCTAAAGAATTAAGGTGTAATTAATTCACGTTCATAAGATTTATGAACAACAGACATTCTTAAAAGCACCTTCAATGAGTATGTAAACTGTAAAGACACGCAGATTGAAAGCTACACATGTTTCAATCCACACCGAGCCATAGATGGTAACCATAATTAATTAATACAGAAAGAATATCCAAAAGTATTGTGCAAAATATTTGAATAGGCAAATTAATCAATAATTTGCTATTGTAGATTCTGTTCCTAACATCTTTCAATTGTAGGACATAATATTAATTGATCAGGCAAAAGAAATTGAAACCACCCCTCCCCTGAAATTCTGCTTTGAAGAACACTTGGAAAAACAAAACTAGAGTAGTTCATGTTTCCCGCTCAATTTTGCCAAATAATATTTCGCTAGCGAAGTTAAGCGTAGCTTCTGCAGGAAGATGAGTATTCACGATCACAAGTGACACGTTTTCCAATTACTTGGACCACAAGCGTAAAGTTGTAATTCTACTCTCTTAACTCTTTCTTCACTTTTACTTGACGTTACCAAGAACGAGAGAAAAAAAGTTTCAGAAGAAGAAGAGGAAGGGCAAAGAAAACCCTTCCAATTCCTTAAATTTTATAGCAGCCAAAAAAAGAGCAGAAAACACAAATTTGATTAACATGGAAAAAGAAAAGCAGAAATAGAAATATGCAGAGAGAGTGCCTGTTTGTACTGCAACTGAATGGTGTAAGAAAGGAGGATTGGGCTAATATCACCGGTCTCTGGTCGGGACACGGACATGATCGTAGCTTTGGGCAATTCCTCGAAAATCCACGGGGGTTCGCCGCATTGCCGGGAGGAGTGAGAAGCGGACAATGCTTCCGACGGTTGAATCAGCGGCTCAGACGACATGACAGGGAATTCCTCAAAGAGAAGAATCAATGTCGGAGACAGAAACGTTGGTTTGGGTTTGGGACGTGCTCTTCAATGGTGGAGGATCAACTTGCTTCGCCGTGGAACTCTCGAAGACGAGGGAGAGCACTGAGCACGTAACTTTATTTAAGGAAGGAAAAAAATAAAATAACAGAGACAAAACGAACAGAGCGAACTGGTTTTTATAGTTTTTCAGAGGTACCGGTCATTCAGGTTCCGTATAGGCATGGACTCAAAACCCTTTTTTTTTTCCTCGAAAAGGTAACAAGTAACAACTAACCAATAAATGTTCTACAATTTGTTAAATTATTGGTATAAAAAATTTATTTTTAATTTATTATCAGCATAATTTTTTTAACTTATTATTTAGTTATATGTTAGCATATTATTAAAAAAAATTGACTATTTAAATAGCTATTGTATAATAATAAATCATAAAAATAATTTATATTTTTAGTAAATTAAAATTAAATCTTAAAAAAACATAAGTAAAACAATAATTCTTTTATATTGAGTTTCATTTTAATTCACAATAATTTTTTTTTACAATATCACTTAACTATATATATTTATTATTAAAATAGTTTGATTTCTTAAATTATTGTTATCATAAATAAATTTTTTTAATAATATAATAATTTATGATTGAATAATAATAATAATAATAATAATTGCACTCAACAAATCAAAATTACTTCACCAAAAAAAATAATAATTTAAATACATTGCCTGTGGCGGATTTTTTATATTTTTTATTTTGTTTTAAGAGAATGCTGGATTTAATATTTAGACGACAACCAAGAGATGAAATAAGAATGCAAATAACGTTCAATGACCAAAGGCCAAAACTTTCGTAGCCCCAAGTGGATGGAAGGAGACAGACTACCAGAATTACCCTTAAAATGATGCAGATGGTGGTGTTTTTGTATCTATGGCTATGCTAATGAATTGATGCTCCCAACTCCCTAGTCCCAAAAGCCTTACTTTCATTTCGGGAAACGAAGGACGAGGGCAACTTGGTCAAATAACCAGGGGTAAGAGATCTGACGAAAAGGCTGCAGATGCACACCGCATATCCTTTAGTTAAGAAGAGAATATCCAACTTTTTATGCTTTCCACTGAGAATATGCCAAAATGGCATATGTTGATATTCCTTAATAATAACAAATTCAAGCTAATAAATACCATGGGGATCGGCATCTTGCTTCAATTGGGTGGTTATTGATTCTATATTCCCTCATCAAGGAGCCACGTCAAAATTAAAAGATAAAATTGCTGCTTATTTTGAACACAAGAAGTTGCTGCGCTCGGTTAGTCATATGGCCCTCTTTGAACAAAATAGAATGCAAATCATCTGATATTTGTGTGTGTGGGTGCGCGCGCTTTTTTTTTTATATGTTGCATTCAATTAGCTTTGCAACAGGCCCAAAAAATGAGGGATTTAATTTTAATTAATAAAAAATTATAATGTCATTTAATTTTATATTAAGATATTATTAAAAGAGTTAAACTTTTTGAATAATTATTTTGATAGTTAATTTTTTTTAATAATTTGACAATAATAATTAATTAATAAGGATAAATCAAAATAAAACTCAAAAATAGAATGTGAAAGAAAGACACTGCAAAGTGCGAACATCACACAATTGCCTGTTTCGGACTGCAACTTTGCATATTTTAGGTATTATAGTATGCATACAAACATTAAAAACATTAAAATAAAGTTAGGTTCTACTAACTCACTCTACAAGTTGAAGACAAATTAAGAGTTTTTAATCGAAATTGGAAAGAAACAAGAGAAAAGCAACCACTGGGAGTATAGGACAAATGTTGAAGGCATGATTAGCTGGAGCAGTCATATAATATGTCCGAGTCCTGATTATACCACATCACTTTGGGTGTCTTTGGTCTCTTCAACTTTCCATAATGTGATTTATGCCAAAAGGAAAAGAAAAAGACTATATCACCCATTTAACTGCTCGCAATAGGTTTTGGATAAAAAAAAAATAAACGCACACCCTCAACAAGCCTCGTAACCTATAAGTATGAAGTTATGTTTAGCTAGAAGTTATTCAATAAGTAATGATATTGGGCAACTTTAGTAAGACTCCATCACACTTCCAAATGTTTTTTTATTATTGGTGCATGCATATCTCTGACTGTTTAAGGTGTGACCAAAAATTGTCGTGTGAATATCATTACTCGCGCTTGAAGTTTCAAAATCCTCCATTCTTAAGATTAAAAAAAAAAAAAAGTTGACATGCGTGTCGTATTGCACATGATCAATACCTATATACTTGCAAGTCACTATTGCTTCTTCGATATTTGTGGGTAAAGCAGATAAACATTTGACTGAAAAATAAAAGGCGAAATAAAGATCATTCAAGTCTCATAACAAGCCAAGAAGCCACATTGCGAGTTTTATGCATATGCCTCATCAAACCTAAAGAGTAAACTATTATTTTAACCCTTCCAAAATATGAGTTGCATTTACATCAATTGACTATATTAATTACTAAATTTGACTAAACTCAGTCCTAAATTTATGTAGATCCAATCTGTGGAAGACTGCATTTCCTAGATTGAGTCTAATTTCAAGATTGATGTAATCAGCTAATGTAAATAATATTTGGAAGACAAAATTGATGCAAAATCAATCTTTTAGGGAACAAAATGGCAATTTATTCATATCTAAATGATAATTTAAATAACTATGAGATGTGACTCAATTGTCAAATTGACCTCCATGTGAACGGACTTGCAATGCAGGAATTCAAATCTCATTGGAAATATCTTGTAACCAGAATACATCCAAAAGATGTGGAAACACCTCGTGATCTTACAAAAAAAAAATGATAATTTCAATAAAGTACATGTTAACAAATCTTTCTGCTAGGGTCTACTATTATTCATTTAGGCCACAAAATCAAGCTAAAAGGCAAAGGAATATGATTTATTCTTTTAACTGTCTCACTAGCACAGTAACTCAAAAGATACTATGAATATCGTATAGAACAACTTATGAATCAACTTCACCATGCCCAGTGGACAAACTGCAAAATATTTTAGTTGAAGACCCAATTCCGACAGAGACAGTGAACCTTGGAAAGAGAAGCCATATAATCATCAGACCTGCATTAAAGAATGAATGTGCATCTTTCATGTTTCCAAGCTACATTTTGTCTAGCTAAGAAATGTGTACATATTTAAATTTCAAAATCAAACCTTTGCCCATAAGAAGACTGACACGCAGCAACTACATGAAATTTAGCAGCATCTGTTTCATTCTACACATGGAAAAAATAATAAATATGCATTCAGAAATTCACAAGCCATCTTCAAGCCAAATTAAAAACATAAAAGTACAATGTACCAAAAAAAACACATAAAAGCACAAACCTTCCGACATATTAAAAAAAAAAAAAGGCATGCATTACACAACATTCCAGTTTGGTCCATTTTCTTCAACTTTGCAACTGTGCTTATCAATTCCAAAAACTAACAATAAAGAATGTAAACTAATAACACTTCTCTACTTGTCTATGATGAGCATCTGCATTTGTACATTTATGTGTTTTGTTGGAATGAGTCGCCATGCAAGGTGTCCAGAAAGAGAATAAAAGCAGCTGCAGGGATTCAAGAGCAGGTATTTGTACCTTAAAATCTTTGAAGCAATTCAATATTGCCCAAGAAAACAAGTTCCTTATTAACAAATTTATTCATGCAGAGAAAGTCATGTTAAATTCTTGCAAAGTAAAGAGCAGCCTTCTTATAAATTGGAATGACAAGACTTTGCACAAAAATTATTTGAACAACACATATCTGATTTTTCCTTATCTAAAAAAGACTAGACTTTGCTTAGCCAAATTACGATCCCCATGAATATATGTTCTAATTCTACCTAACCAAGGCTGCGTTAAGAACATCTTCTAGACTATGGAGAAGAAAATGTAAGGCTTGAAAGATTAAATCGAGAGTTGTATTATCAATAATGAAATCAATCATTATACCATATATATAATCTCTTAATATGTTAAGATTGGAGTAACTAGTATAGGAAAGAAAGGAAACTTATGAGTTATGACATCTGCAGAGCATATTTAAAACACAGACACACACATGCAGCGATCTCTTTCATCAAACATCTGTACAATGAAAGACACAATAAACTTCCACAGCGACAGAAAAGATTGCAATAATATAAGTCTCCAAAATGTCAAGTCTGAAATCTAACCTATTTGCAAGAAATTCCTTAAACATGCTAAAAATTGAGATGAGTACTACTAACTCAGCATGGCACTATTGAAACAAAAAAGGAAAATACTGCTTCTAAGGTAATAGGAAAAGCCCAATAATGAAACCAGATCCCTATCTTTGCAGGAACCATAAAATTAAGCACTAATTCTTAAAATAAATCCTTTTATTCCCTTTACCCTTTGTTTGGTTGAGAGGAAAGAAAATGAGGGAGAACATAAAATTTTGAAATTTGAAATGAAGACAAAACTTGAAGAGAAAATTTTGAATTTTTTGTTTCTAAAGTTTTCTTTCTTTCTTACTTTTCTCTTCATTTTCTCTTCATCCAAACAAGACAAAAGTTCAAAATTTTAAAATTTTCTTTCTCTTAATCCAAACAAAGGCTTAGTGTCTTAAGCCTACATGAGAGTAACTTCATGCCATGATCTCCATCAGGAACTCCCACTGAAATCTTCAGCAGACCATATCCTTTTGTGTGGATGTGTGTGCTTTGGGGGGGAAGGGGACAATATACAGGAAAATTTTTAAAAGTTGCAAGAATACCTGAGATTCGTAATAAAGCCCAGCATATAGTGAAGCATAAAAATAATCGTTTTCTCTGCCACTGGAGAATGCAGCCACAAGCTAGTCAGGTAAATTGATTGCGTGTGTCAGATATTGTTCTTGCATTTCATAAATTGCATTTCATAAAAGCATGAGGCATCTCAGAGTACCAATAACAGAGTCACAAATAAAATTATACTTCATAGCCTTTTATGCGGGGAACTGAAAAGAGTGAATTTTTCTTTGTACTTTCTAATTTTTTTGTATGAAAGCACAATTGATTTCAAGATACTAAGTTAATAATAGGCTCTGAGTAACAAGCAGTGTCCCCTTCACATAAGGCATATCAGCATATTAATTAATCTTCAAGAAGATAAGCTCTAGTTTAACATTTGTGCAAATATAAGAAATATATCAAATTTCATGAAAATTATATCAGACTAATACAAGGGCTTATAGAATCATAGTTTCAGTATCTCGTTTACCACTCAAGATCTGGCAAGGATTACCAGATTATAGAAGGTAAATGTGCCGGAAGAAAAAATTGGCATGCTTTAGAAATAATTGCATTTTAAGTCAAAAGGCATTAAAGCACACCTTTTCAGGATCCCCACCATCTTTAAACATGTTATATGCTTCCCGCATGACTGGTCTTTGGTCTATGCCAACCTGAATTCATTAAGAAAGTAGATAATTACATAATTACTTGAATATTTGCATGTTCTTTTTTTCATGTTAACTTCCGAGAAATGAATCAATGACTGGCCTCAAGAAATCGCTTCCTTGCTTCATCCACTCCATATAGTTGAGCTTCACAAAGAAAGCACCATATGGACTCTTCTGTATCATTTGGATTTTGTGCAACATCTAACCGAAACTGCTCTGCTCCTTCTTCATATCTGTGGAAAGAAGAATCCAATTCAGTCTCCTTTTGATATATTCAAATGCAATACATCGTAATTGTGTGTGCAACACCTGTTTCCACTTGTCTTTATTACTAAAAATCTCAATGATGATTCTAACTCAAAGTTAGTAAAATAAACCCAATAGAGAGTAACTAATAGTTTTTTTTTTCTTATTTTCTCATAACCAGTGGAAAGAAAAAAGAAGCTGAAGTGTGAGTACCTATTAAGGTAGTAAAGTGAGAGTCCCCTTTGCCAAAGATCTGGTAACAACCACAATGTCCATAACCAATTTCACGTAACTGGACTCAAATATCAATATTCCAAACTCATATAAGCGTTCCCAAAATTTATAAACCTACAAGCCTTATGACGAGAGTCCAACTGAATTGCCTTGTCGAACTCCGCTAAAGACCCTGAAACATCACCCTTAACAATTACAAACACCAGAAGATTTTAGAAATCCGAATTGCCATAAAATATAAAATAAAAAAAGTGGCGATGATGAATTAATCTATTTGTTAGTGCATGAAGGTGAACAACACCAACCTGCCTGAAGAGAAACATTCCACTTCGAATTGCAAGTACGGCTTCACGGGCATTGTTGTTGTTGCCGGTCAAGGCGTCCCAGATGCCGGAGACCGAAGGAAGGAACAGTCTTCGGGTCAGGGTGGGAGTGGGGTTGTGGTGTTGGTAAAGTATTGAAGGGTTGGAGGCAAATATGGGTGCCTTGAAATGGGTTTTGAAAGACAACGAGGATGAAGACAAAGACAACGAGGAAGGACAATGCAAAGAGGGGGAGACCGAGATGGTGGGTTTAAGGTTGTGGGTTATGGCCATTGTCGTGGATGGAACTTAGACTGTGCAATCAACTTTTTAAGATTAGATTGGCGAGTGATAGTGAAGACGGCGGGTTTAAGGTTGTGGGTTACGGACTTACGGGTTCGGTTCAGGATCCGATTGTCTATGGCGCCAAAGCCTTTAGTTTTGCGTGGTCAAAAAGGCACCGAAGCTACCATAGCGTCGTCACAAGGACCTTGCAACGTTTGTCCTGGCCACAGCTGGGTCTGGGCCATTACACAAAAAAAGTTTAACTAAATAATTAAAGTGAGGAAGATACTTGGAGCGATAAGTAACAATCAAGTATCACGTTAAAAATTGATTTTTAAAGTTTTTAGTGTTAGAAGGGTTAATAATACTATTATATTCTTGAACCCAACAAAATTAATTTCATACTTAAAGAATATAAAAATATTAATAAGTCAAATAAAAAAATAATTAAAGAGAAAAATTATTTAATTCTTATGTGCCACTCAAGTTCATATCTAAATGTTTTTTTTTCTAAATACAGTATCAAACCCCATGTTTACAAACAACTTATCCTTATTTTTTAAAATTACCAGATGTCTCCACATCTTTGAGAATTCTGCAAACTTTGAAAAGCAAAAAAGTACAAATGGGGTGCCTTCAAGAGCAAACAAAGAAAGATAAGTCTCCTCCACTTATACCCCTGGCTTTGTACCAAATCGAACACTACCACAAGCATCCACCACTCAAGATGTTAGTGTACCATTACTCCACCCAATTTTATTCACCTGGTCTTACATTTCTACCATCTAAAAACCTCCATATCAGCAAGTAATTAACTTTCCCTGATGAGCCACTTATGTAACCAAATGTTCAATTTGTCAAACGTTCAATTTGCCAATGAGCCACAGGTTAAACAACTTTTGCTTTTGATATTATAATATGTTATTATGGATATACAATTTATACACTTAAATATTAACATGTTTAACAAAACTACATATAATAATATTTAAATTTGATTAGATTCAACTAAACTTAATTAAACCTTGCAGCTAATTAATTAATACATATTATTTGGATGTCGTCACTGAGATGCCATTGTATTGAAGAATACAAAAATAAACTCAAAACAGTAGAAAATATAGATAGAGAAAAAATGATTTGTTCAGTTCGCTAAATTACAAGTAACAAGTGATGGATGGGGTCAGATATTCACTCGATCATGTTACTACGACAGATGCCCAACATTAAATGGTCCATTGTCTTGCTTTCTTCCAAAGGTTACACCCACAAAACATATCATATTTTATTTTTGTTTTAGTTTTTTAGAATATTTTTACATATTACTAACATTTTAAGATTAATTTCATCGTGATTAAGAGGTCTTTTTAATAATTATCTTTTCTAATAATCAAACTTGTATTCTTATTTTAATAGTGTAGCCGCCTTAGCAGTACACCCTGACTTTTCTGGTAAAACATATCAGTGACAACTGTCAAATTTGCCTATGTTAAGAAAGGCAAAACCTCCCTTATCTTGAACCAGATTCTCAAACCTGGCGGCACTACAATATCAATTGGTTTTTATCAATCCTAATCTCATGGCAGCTTGCTCCAGCATAGATACGTTGCCAGAGGAGTGTGTTTCCGCAATTCTATCCTATACATCTCCACCTGACGCATGTAGAATTTCACCGGTCTCCTCCACCCTGCGCTCAGCGGCTGAATCTGACACGGTCTGGCGAAGCTTCTTGCCCTCGGATTATGAGGACATTGTCTCAAGGGCCGTGAATCCTCTGACCCTGAAATTCTCTTCATACAAGCAGCTCTTCTATGCTCTTTGCCGTCCACTTCTCCTAGACGGGGGCAACAAGGTAGTATCTAGCTTCTACCTTCTTGCAATTCATTTCATGCTCGCCTCCCTCTGCTTCCAACAAATCTCAATTCCTTATTTTATTTTATTGTATTCTATTCTAATCCCTGATACATGCAGAGCTTCAAATTGGACAAGTATTCGGGTAAAAAATCTTATATCCTATCTGCAAGGGAACTGTCCATAACATGGAGCAACGATCCAATGTATTGGAGCTGGAGACCAATGCCTGAGTCAAGGTAATTTACTTTCAAGTTTCAACTCATGTTTACTTAAGCTACTCCAAAATATAACTAGTAGACAGGAATTTAATAATTTTGCAGATTCCCAGCGGTGCCTGAACTCAGAACAGTGAGCTGGTTAGAAATTCAAGGCAAAATCAGAACCCGGTTTCTAACACCAAACACGTCATATGTGGCTTATCTCATCATGAAGGTCTCCCATCGTGGGTATGGGCTTGATGCTGCACCGTCCGAGGTATCAGTTGTAGTGGCCAACAAAGTGCAGAGTGGGAGGGCATATTTGTGCCATAAAGATGATAACAAGCGTAAGATGGAGACCCAGTTTGATGGGAACCGAAGAGAGATGCTGGGAGACACGTTGATCCAAGAAGATCAAGGGGTTCCACTTCCATCCAAAAGAGAGGATGGGTGGATGGAGATTGAGCTCGGGGAGTTCTTCAGTGGAGAAGGTGATGAGGAGGTCAAGATGAGTCTCATGGAGGTGGGTTATCAATTGAAGGGAGGGCTTATCCTTGAAGGAATTGAAGTGAGACCTAAACAAGTTTGACAGAAAAGGAGAAGGCCTGAAGATAACTAATTTCCACTAGGTAGGCTTTTTCGGGGGTCTTTTGGATGCTCTTCTTTGAAAAGGAGATAATTGGACAGAATTAATAATACAGGGATACCCCATGAGGAAATAGTTGAACCGTGAAGACTAAATTAAATTTAGGGTAGAATATTATTCCGTTGTAGTATAAACATATCTCAATTTATCTACTTGAACTATTTTTTTTATCACTAAACTCTCCTAAATTATAAAGGTGGACTCAAAACTCCATCTGTGGAAATGACAACTCCTATACTGACGAACACCAAAGAATACAAGTATGAGAAAAAGCTCCATACTTTTTTTTAGATGTAACAACATATGCTCAACGCAAATGCCTTAAATACATAAAATACAATTACAGATCGTATAAAAATATGTTTTACTTGAAAAAGCGTGCTGTGTTTATATGGAACAACAATTGGGCAAGCTAGTTTTGGACGTTGAGCTAATGACTTCATTAGCTCCACCTATAAATTGATGTCGTATGAACATTGGTACGCTTGTGCGGCAACCCAGCTAGAGCAGTGCCCTCTCTATTTGCTACCTATTTGTCATTTTATTTACCTCAATAACTGTAGAGTTGACGCCAAAGCTACATATAAGAGCCTTCATGGAATGGTTCATGCAACAAGTGTTCTAAAGCCATGGCTGAAACTAAACAACCTCTTTAACACCTTGAAGCCATTAACTCAAAAGAGCTAAATTTTACCATCTCAGGCAATCTCATCATCAATCAACGAGACCATAAAGGGAAGTTTCCCTTCTAATTCATCGCTTACTTATCCAATAAAGGAAAAATTTTAACAAATTAAAAATTCACCAATACTTGAAAATATCTTGATCCTAGTCAAAAAGATTATAGAGAAAAACAATGCTCGGATGGTAGGCTATTTAATAGGACAAATTCTGAAAGCAAACTATAGACAAAAAGATAACTCAAATAATAACAATAAAAAACTAAAAATAACCAAATTTAATTATCTTAGACAATCTCAATATCAAGTAACAAGACCATAAGAAGTTACCCTAATAAATTTATAATCCATCATTTGTATTGACTTACCAATACTATGAATGAGCGGTTACATTTTTAAAAACATTTCCATGGGTTATCAGCAAATTATGATAAAACAAAACAAAACAGTAGCAAGTTGTTGTTGATACACCGTTTGTCATTGGTTATTCTCAAGTTGAAAATGGGACTTCACTGCCCCGCTGCCTCATTTCCTCATTGCTTTGCAGGGAGTTTCGTGGATTCATGGCCATTTGGTGCCTATTTGTGGTTGGTAAAGAGAACAAGTGAGATATGTATTGTTGATTTTTGGCATTGGAGCGTGCTCTGTTTTTATGTTTTGAATAAATTGAGAATCATATCAAATTGGGATCATGTGGTTTGTACGTGTCATCTTAGTTTAATTTAACTGAAAATATTAGTTTACACTTAAAATCATACTTTAAGGACTTTATTGACTCAAAAAATATTTTAGAGAGATAAATTGAGAAAACTTATATTATAAGAGAGTAATTTGTATTTTATCCTTAAATTTAAAATAAAATTATAAGAAGTAAATTAATAATTTAACCAAAAACTTTCAAAAAATAATATTATCCGTAAATCAAAAGCTCCGATAAGATTTACATTCGTTTTAAAAGGGTGACTAGGGATGACAATGAGGTGAGGCGGGACGAATATTAAGTCCCCATCCCCTACCCGACAGATGAATATATTATTCACCCTCGCCCTTGCTCAATATCCATACAGGTACTTATCTTTAATTTTTTTTCGAGAGTAGACACGTACTCATGGGTATCCATTAAATCATTAAAAGTTCTAAATTTTTTATTAAAAAAATAAAATAAATGAAACAATCTCTAATATTATAATTTCTCATAATTTGTCTATTATAAATTAACTTAGTTAAATAATTTTAAATACTTAAAATAAAAATAATAATACAATTTTCTTGAAATAGATTTTAAAAGCTAAATTCAAACACAATCTAGCAATATTATAATAATCAAGCACCATTACAATACTACAATTTTAAACATTATATCTAATAAGCACAATTAACATCAAAATCAAGACACTAATTAAGAATTTTTTTATAATTTCATATATAAATTACTTATGAGTTCGAACTACGAAGGAAATAACTCATGCTCCTATCTTATTTAATAAATAAGTGTTAAAAAATCCATCATCATCCTCAAGAGTGACTCACGGGTGCCAGGGCAGTCCGTAAGAGTGACTCCCTGTTTTCCTACATGTGCTAGTGTCCGGAATTCATGATGACATATTATTCGGACTAAAGAAATGTCGTCATACTGGTGATATGATTGGACCATATGCCAGAGTATATACAGTACTAGAACTTGCCCCTCTGTGCATGCACCAATACACACGAAAATTTCGATTGGTCTCTTTCCTTCGTAAGTTGGGCTGATTTGGATATAGGGTGAAAAAATATTTAAATTGATTAACTTTGATTGGTTTGGCTGAGCTTGATTTTTTAAACAAAAAATTAAGCAATACAAATCAAACCAAATTGATGGAGATTGGGTTGGTTTAATTTAAATCATCGGGTTGTCTGATTGAAAAAAAATTCTTACAAAAAGTCATAATTTGACCAATTATAATAATAGTAACTTAGTTAAAAAAATTATATTAACCAACATATTTTGACATTATAGTATTTTGTAAAACTAATTAAGATAAGAATAAAAAAAAAGTTATTAAAAAATATTGCTAATTACAAGAAACTTTAAATGTAAATATATATAAAATTGTTGTCCTTTGTATATGTCAGAATGTACATAATCAAGTTCTTGAACAAATAATGAAAAGTGAGTAGGTCATATTTCCTTAACACAAGTTTTAAGACTTTAGTATTGATTTAGTACTATATTTTTAAACTAAAAATAAATATAGTGAGAATAAATCTTTAAAAATGTATGAGTATTTTATTCGTGTTAATTTTTTAAGTGATTAAATGATTGAATTCAAATGTTTAAAATCCGTAAACCAAATTAATGGTAATCAATTTTGATGAGTTAGACTTGATCTAGCCTAATGACTCAAATTAAATTAATTTTTTTTAATTAATTTGATTTGATTTATCAGGTTAATCAAATTTACCCTATCCAATGAAGACCCGTATTCTTTCCTAAGCCGTATACTTCTTTCCATAAGTTATTACATGAGCAGTGTGGTGTAAAAGAAAAAGGGGGAAAAAGGAAAACGAGTATGGACCTTTGCCCAGTGATTGTTTTGCACGCATTTAATATTTTCATTCACATGCATCTCCTCAGGACATGTGTAAGCCCTCTCTTATCTCCTCGATTGTGCAGTCAATGGCAGATACAATTCCGGTGTAGGGTTACTTTTATTAAGTTTGTTTTTGCAAGCAATGATTTACCCCTACTTAAGGTTAATTCTTTTTTCCTTTCCATAAATTATTACATGAGCAGTGTGGTGTAAAAGAAAAAGGGGGAAAAAGGAAAACGAGTCTGGACCTTTTGCTCAATAATTGTTTTGCACGCATTTAATATTTTCATTCACATGCATCTCCTCAGGACATGTGTAAGTCCTCTCTTATCTCCTCAATTGTGCAGTCAATGGCAGATACAATTCCGGTGTAGGGTTACTTTTATTAAGTTTGTTTTTGCAAGCAACGATTTACCCCGACTTAAGGTTAATTCTTTTTTTTATTATTTATCAAAGTCATAGCTAAAGATCACAATTTAGGGATATATATATATATATATATATATATATATATATATATATATATATATATATTATTACTAGATACCATAAGCTACGACTCACCCCACTCCTTAGAAGATGTAATTTCTTCCTTTACAGGAGAAGACGAGTTTGAATGGCCAAAGAGAAGCCTTAAAGGTGATTCATTAGCTGCATCAGGTATATTATTGGATGTAATAATTGATCACCATTACCATTTGACTCCAGGGATGCATTCTTTTGTGAAAAAAATATACTCAAAACGAATCTCACCGCCTGCCGGGAAAAAGAAAATAAAAGTCATAATTTAAGTTCAATGACAATAAAATCATGTTTCATATATGCATGTTCACAGTTAGTATAAATTAAGCATGAAAACAATAGAACAAACAGCACGAATTTCACTCTACAAAACAAACAAAAAACATAGCCCACACAAATGCTAGGTAAGCAGTAAACTATTAGAATGGTACAGGATAGTTTAGTTCAGCAGTATAACACACCAAATTCCTTGTTCTTAGACTTGTTGCTTTTGGGTTGCCAAGAATACCAAGCAATGCCAAGGGATTTGATTTCGGATTTCCTCATCATAAACAAGTGAGACGTGCACTGTAAGCTGCCCCACAAAGTCATCATTGAGGAACTTATCTTCACCCATGACAGAGATAACCAGCTCTTAAAAGTTAAACTCTTCGATCATCCCACTTTGGACTCAAAACACTTCTTGATAACCATAATCTTAAACCTCTGCTTTCCTAATTGAGTTGCATATCTTTAGTTTTAGTAGTGGAATCATTCCATTAACCATATTTCATCAATTGATTGCTTGTTGTTAAAAGTATTTGTTAGTTGCTATTTTTTCTATTACATTTCTTTTTATTCGCTTGTTCCAAATCAAGCCTCCTTTTTCATTTTGGAGTTTTAGTACTTAGTTACGTAATTCAATCTCATTCACTCTTTGTGGATTGATCCTTACTTTCACTACTTACAGTAAATTATTGTAAGATTTTAATAAATTTGGTAGAATTTAATAACAAATATTTTCATACACTCTTAAGAATATATCACAGATTTATCATGATTGTACATGGATCCGATGTTGTGCCTGTGGATATAAACATGGATGGTTGTCTTTCAACCTCTTGATGCACCAAGTATATACTTTTTTAAAAAAAAAATAATAATAATAACAATCATTTATTCTATCCATTGCAGTTACAGATTTGTTTCCACATAAACATTTCCATGAGAAGTCACAGTAAAAACCAGTCCTCAGCCTTTACTTTTATGCATAATAACTATTATGAATGTTAATGCAAAAGATTCAAAATTTCATCAGTTTCCTTAAAACGTAAATTGTACATGCATGGCCCTGTATAAAATCATGCAAAGTGGCATGGTTAGCCTTGTCACAGGTTATATTCCTCAAATCAATAATCTTGCTCACTTTAAGGCTTATATTATACTCTTAGTATCCATCTAATAACTCTCTATAACTTCAGAATTAAATTCCTGAAACCCTGCATAAAATATCTCATCATAATGATGGATGTAAATATTATACGGAAATTTCAGACTAAAATTATTCCATTTAGTCACTTAAATAATTCAATGTCAGTAGGCAAATTTCTGAAACCCATTTCTAGACTTAGTTCATGTTCTCAAATTTTCCCTAAAACTACCAAAGAAAGATATATATTTTTAATTATTATTACATAACTAAACTAGGCCTCACACACCACCTTGTGTATGAAATCTAATTACGATCACAACTTCTATAGGTTCTTAGTCTTAATTGTACATATGATATGACTCAAATACCAGATTCCAAATTAAAAATCTTGATCCTAAACCTTTACCAACATCAAAATGGAAACAACACCATTAATAAATTCCAATCCTTTCCATAAGGGTTTTCAAACTTACTCATGTACTGCTCTATCATTTCCTCCTCATATAAATCCCATATTTTCTACTCAAATGCCATAATATCTCATGACCATATTTAAATTCTCACTTACACTTACTAATGAATAAACCCAGGTTACATTACCCACAATAAATCATTTTACACATACCTCAAGCTATAACTCCAATCACTAATCTAATATAAATAGAGACCTAAAGCCTTTATAAGATAGAAAGGAAACTCATATATATTACTGAGACCGTTTGAGATATCAGTATATTGTCTATTTTAACCACACAGTCCATAATCATGCTTAATTAAATTATAGTAATCAACTTAAAAGCCTCAAAGATAGGAATGGTACTCACCTTGAACGAAGCTTACACACACACACACATATATGGAAAATAATTTGGGAAGGTTGGTTACATGTGTATACCGTGTGCCCACTAGAAAACTTTCATGATCAATATAAATTCTTTAGTTTACTTTACAATACCATAGAGTCCACTGATAAAAATATTAATCCATCTTGTTACAATTTCTTTTTAAGTGATTTTTTTTTATATAAATCATAAATCCTTCTTAAATTAATTTGATTTAATCCCTACATCTTGTCTTATTTTTACTAACATAATTATATTCTCAAACTATAAATTTTAAACACTCCCTCAAAAACACAATTATACTTAATAATTCTCAAATTCTTGATATTAAAAATTTAGGATATTACAACTACTCATTAGTGAGTTCTCTAAAAATTATTGATTGAACAGACTTATCTCCGTCACAAGTATGTTCATCTTAATCTTTTCATCACAAGTATGTTCATCTTAATCTTTCAAGTGCTTCCAGGTGATTTATCCAAAATTGACTTTGAATCTTTGAAGTAAACTTTTGATGTTCTTCAATGGAATGACTTAAGTCTAGTTTCCTCAAGCAATAACATCTTTGCCTATTGGAAAAGTAACTTGAGACTTTAGAGATCACCATGGTGGCTATTTCAAACAGACTTGAGTCTTCTAGTGTCTTCCCATTAGTTAGCTTATGTAGGTAGAAACTCCTTGTGTCCATGAGACATCCTGTATATTTGATAAGAGATTGTTCATCTTTGGGAATTTTCATTTAAAGCTTTGATAAATCTGTAAAATAATATTCCAACTAAGATTAAGTGTAAGTTATCAAAGGTAATAATAAAATAGTGTTTGTCATCATCATAAAATCAATGCTAAAAATAAATCCTTGGGATAACAAGGTTAAGTTGGTATTTAATAATGGGTGCAATAGGTCAATAACTCTTACTTATAAAATTTAGGAAAATTCTTACATCCTCAAAGTACTTTTTCCCACCATTTGATTATTAACCAGACTGATATAATCGGTGTAACTCACATAACATTAACGATAGTAAAGTAAATGGAAGAAGAAGAAATGTTACACCAAGTGTAAGCAACAATATCTCTAAAATTTCTCAACTTGGTGCCGCACTGGACATAAGCCGATAAGTTGCTTCCATCGTTGGTGTCAACATCATAATTTAGATCTACGTAATGATATATGTACAAACTTATGACTATATACTCTTTATATATTTTATGTAAATTATAAAATAACACATTGATTCTATTATAATTATTTTTAAATGATTCATATTATATATACTTATTTCACATAATTTTTATGAGTATCTCTTCTCGATAGGTTTTGGAGACGTGTAAATTAGATTATATACTTGGGTTTTAATAATAACTTAGTTTATTCAGTAACTATTTAAATTTGTTTAAAAGGTCACTACTGGTCCCAACTCACTCCTACCCCCATTTAGGGGATTATTAAATCATTACATCAAATAATAATAACATCACTTCACCGTCTTTGTCATCACAGCCTTTACCCACCCATTGCCATTGTGACATTATCATTTCAATGTATCAAATACCAAATAGTTCAACCAACAGCACCACCAACACAATTATTATAAGAAAAATCGTTTTTGTACTTTAGCGATTAGATTACAACTAATGGATGGTAAAGCTACATTCGTTCTCTCAAGTAGAACAGACTAGCGCCATCTTTTCGTCCCCCATAGTATTAGCTTATTCTTAATCCAAACATTATGGCCAACTGTGTGTTCATTGTAGTAGGATTTGTTATTTAGAAATCATCCGAGTCATTTAAGTCTGTGTTGCCTCGTGACATTTGATCAACTGGTTTCAATCCATTCCTCCGCACATGAAAGTTGAAATCGAATGGTAATGGAAAACTTGTGTTTTAATAGCATGATAATCATACATGAAAATTTGATTTTCTTGTTAAGAACTATTGTTATAGAGAAGTATGATACCACATACTCTATTAACATAAATTTATAACAAAAATAGTCTATCTTCATAACATAATGACTATTTTGTTATAAACTGTAGTTATTCAGATGATAACTTCCAAAAAAAAAAAAAGATTTAGACATTTGCAATAGCTTTTATCTCTCTTTTTTTCTCCTAATTTTACTCTTTAGATAATCACATTTAATAACAATAACAATTCAAATAACCATTTTTTATAAGTAGAGTGCCGCTGTGGTCACCATAGACTCGCCCAAACATTATATACCTAATTTATTAATTATGCTAATTGTCTTCACCAAATGGTAAACAAGTTTTTCGAGTTTTATCTTCTATTGGAAACAAAAAATAAACAAATAAAATACCACTTGGTTAGATCTGAGAACAGCATTTTACCTAAAAGTCGTCATGATCAACCTCTATCACAAGTCTAGGGAGAGTTATCTTGGCTAACCTTGTATTCTAACCATTTAGGCCAGGGCATGGCGCATGCCCATTAAAGCACCATGATCGGTATCTTCTGAGAATGAAAATCCCAGCAAGAAACAAGAACATCCGCTTCATATGTGTGGCCGTGTGGGCCATTTGTGGTTGGTTATGTGCACTGAACCAATTGAGTCATAACTCATAAGAGTGGCGTCCTGGTCCTCCCTCTATCAATAGACACCATATTATGTTCTTTTTACCGACGTGCTAATTTCTGACATGTGGATCGGATTATAATTTTGGGATACGAAGCTGGGGACCACCTCAATGTATTATGACTTAAGTATGAAAAGAAGAGTTTAACTCAAAAGACTAACTTATTAAGTAAAAAAATCTCATATCTTAAGTATTTTATTAAATTATTTTTTTTAAAATATAAAACATAACACGATTGACCATAATTCAGAATTGAGATATTCCCTTTCACCCCTCTATCTCTATCTTTCAAATTAGATTAATATGAATATCAATATACCAGTTGTGTCAATTTCTTTGGTGTTTATTTAGGGAAGCGAAGCTAGATCCAACTTCAAAATTTTATCAGCAGTAGGAATGGAAAACAGAATTCAAATAATTTATTGAACAGGTTATATTTATAAGGGTATTAAAGTTACTACGAGCAGAAGGTGAAAAAAAGTATCAGTAAATTTTAGCAACTAGATATTATAATTCAAGTTATCTTTTTTTTCATGAACTTTAAATTTTAGCAACTATGAAGTTATAATTTAAGTTATCTTCATTAGTCATTACCATTGCAAACTTTAAATTTGTTTTTTGGTAAAATGCTAACTTTAAATTTAAAGTAATCAACAAAGGGATGGAATCGTCCCAGCTCTTCTACTTCCCGACACATGGCACATCCATAACCATGAGGCACCCGATCGTTACACGTGTCCAAACATTGCCACCTTAAAACTCGCTCTCACATTTTATTCCCTTTGTTCCAAGTTCCAACAAACGGCATGTTTTCGATAATCTATCTCATTTCAACGATTCCACAATTGAAATAATATTCTCATTAAAAAAACACAAAGCTATTTCTCTCCAGTGATCAGTCTGCAATCCAAGTCATAGATCTCACTCACTTTCACTGACCCCTTCTCTTACTAATAATAATACACTACAACCACGCTCATTCATTTGCTACCAAAACGATGTCGGAGACCCTCAAGGGTTCCGAAATTTCGGCAAGCACGTCGTCGAGAAGCCTCGGCGAGTTACCGGAAATTGGCGCGATACGATTGGGAATTGATCTCGTATCGGCCGCCAGGAGAAATATCGGGTTCTTGAGGAGCGTAGCCGATTCTCTGTGGCTTCACCACACACCCATTGTCGTGGAAGCCATAAGAAGGTCAACTCAACTCTTTAGAGCTTCCCCTCTCTGGTAATCTCATCTGACGGTGGAGCGTTCCATTTTGGCAGGTATCATGATTTGTGGATGCCCTTGATTTCTGATCTGACGGTGCCGGACTCTACCCTTCCCATGCTTGTTCCTCCCTTTGATGTCGAGTGGGTTTGGTTTTGTCACACTTTGAACCCCGTGAGTTCATTCACTTTCTTTGTTTCATGGAGGAAAATTAAATGTGACATTCATTTTTTAATAATTTTCTTTTTTTTGGTTTAACAACTTACGGATAATTTTGGTTTTTTGTTTTTGTTTTTTGTTTTCGAATTGATTAAGGTAAGTTACGAGGAATACTGCGAGACGAAATTCTCGAAACTTATTGGGAGACCGGTGATCTTTGACGAAGAAAATAGAGAGTACGCGTTGATGCGATGCAGAGAAATTTGGAAGAGTAAATACCCATCCGAGTCATTTGAGAATGAAGCAAATTCAGATTCGGAGGACCCAGATCCTGTGGTTGTTGTTGGGACCGCGAACGAGGATATTTTGAAGGAAGTTACAAAGCAAAGGTTGTTGTACTCCAAGTTTGCAGAGCCATACAGATCTGAGATCGTCTACTTGATAGCCGCAAGACAGAGATACAAGGCCTTCTTGTATTTGGTGCAGAGGTTCTCTCATGAATCTTCTTCACGTTTGGTACCTACTTCCGATATATTGTTAATGTGGCTGACCCACCAGGTGTGTTTCACTTTAATTTCATTCTGTTTTTTTGTGTGTTTTTCTTGTTCTCCTCTTAAATGCTTATGCAGTTCGTAACTTCATACTGGCCGTCTTTTTTTCCTCCATCTAACACGTTGGATCTTAATTATAATAGTTTTTTAGCCTTCCCGTCAGAGTCATGGACCCTATTTTTGTTTGTCGCGTTTGTTGGTTCTCTTTCTCGGCCCAACGGCCAAACAGTACTGTGGCTATTCCTTTGGGTGAACGAAAGTGCTATGAACCAAAGCACACAGAGTAATCGTGAGACGAAAACCGAAATTTGGAGAGACAAGAACAAGGATAAAGACTTTTTAGATTCATGTTTTTGGTGATTTATCTTTCTTAGAGGAAGAGAACTCGCTTTGTAAACATTTTAGATTCGAATACTCCTGAGTGCACTTAAAAAAGAGAGGTGAATTTCAAGAATCGTTGCCGAAGAAAAATATACTGGATAAACACGCTCTTTGTGGTTTGGATGAGCTTCTAAAAAAGATTTTTCTTTTTTTAAAAAAAAAGATCTTTTATAACACACAAAAATATAACAAAAGTACTTTAAAAAAATTATAAAAAAAAAAAAACACATCCAAACAATCACTATATCTTAATGTTAAATTAAGTCTATCAGCTATTTATTTATTTTTTGTTCAGTCAGCTATATTAACTTTCTGCTGAAAACTTAAGTTCTCTTTCTATAGATAAGAGGAGCGGTACAAGTTACACTAACAATTTCTGTACTTGCTTGAATAACATAAACGTAGATACACTTAATTGAACATTGAGCCCATGAGGCTTGGCATAAGGTAGAGCACTAGCTCCTGTTTGTAGAGATCAATGGCTTCAAACTTGAGCAGGGGTCAATTTTCTCCTCATGGATCCCCATCCCCTTCCCCTCCACCAAGGCACCAACCCTCCGTCCCATACTTGTATATGTACCACCAGAAAGAAATTTACTTACTTATCCATTTGTTCTTTTGGTAACTTTCTCCCTTACTTCATTCTCTCAGTTTCCCCTATTCTGACTCTCTATTATATTACTCTCAATTTTTTAATGGAGTAGAGCTACCCAACAGTGTATGTGGAAGATTTGAAAGCATTGGCCTTAGACAGTGGTCTGCAGAAGGTGGCAACTCTATGGGAAACCCTGAAGGAAAAGGAGTTTGAAGAAACCAAGAAGTTGTGGGACAGGGCATTCAATCAACCTTATGAGAAAGCTGGTGGAGAGGTGGCTTTGAAATTGGAAGGGGTTATCTCAGTCAAGTCCCCCGTCTGCTGGGAGGAATCAGACGCAGACGTCAATACAAAATACAGGTCCTTGCTCCCAAGATTTTTACTCGAGGTCAATTTCATGCTCTCTTTCTCCCCTGCTATTGTTGTCTTTCCTTTTATGCTTGCTAGTGTGTTGTGTACTGGGGTTGCTCTCTCCTGTTCAGTCTTTGTTGTAAATGACCCGAAGTAGTTTGTGTGCTTAATGTTAGGAGACAGACACCTTCATCAATCTGGTTGTAAAAATAGTAGAATCTTACAGCTACATTTTTTTGCATGAATTTGCCTAAACATGAGGATGTTCTTTAATACTCCATTCCTCCCTTAAGTTAATTGTTTCTGTTTGTAATATTTTCATCCCTGTATGAGGAAGCTACCCAAAGCTGATATCTGATATGGTGTATATGTGACATTGCAATAATAGATAACTTATTTAAAACAGTCTATCTTCAGAACATCATGGAAATATATGAGTATTGCAAAAGAGTAAAGTGCATCTAAATTTTACAATGCAGGCCTGTGTGTTTGTGAGGCTTAAGCCAAGGATAAAGGCATTGCAAAAGGATATAAACCGTGATTTCCTACGCCTCCGTATAGTAAGATGTCATAGTGAGCTAAAGCTAGATAAAGCCTTCTCCAATTTCCCCTTTGATTCATGGAAAAAAGCTTGGCATCTCTACTGTGAGTTTGGGACTAAAGGAGTTATGCTTGAGTATCGTCGTCTTGGTGGTAAATGTCTTAAAGGAAGTAGCCTGCAAGACACTATTACATTTTGCTGGAATGATTTATTGAAAGCAGATGCTCTAACTTTGGAAAAGGAAGTTAGTCAACAGGTGAATGTTGTTACCTCAATAACCCCACCAGTTCAAGCACCATACTTGTTGAAATGTGTGCCAGATCGAGTCACAGATGATTCTGGGGCCATGATATCTGATGTAATTCTGAGGATGAATAGTTATCGTCCACAAGAAGGGCGATGGTTGTCTCGCACAGTTCTTGATCATGCAGGGAGAGTGTGTTTTGTCATTAGAATTAGGTGAACTTCCAGAACTCTACCTTGCTATTAAGAAATAGTTTGTAGAGTTAATACTGTGATACCATTTTGTGCTTACTTGCAGGCAAATGTTTGAATTACAGGGTAGGAGGAGGGTTTTGGAGAAGAGGAGGTGAAACTCCTTCGGCTGTAAAATGGGAAGATAGGATTATAGAGATACGTGAAGGATCTTGGTCTTATGTTGCTGGTTCCATTGGTAGAGCCCCTGGTATGTTTTATGTATATGTTACATAAATTTAGTTTTGGTAAATGTGTTTGTCATAGCTTCCTTTATAGCCTTGCAGTTACGAGGACACATAATGTGTCAGAAGAGAAACTAGGAAGTAGAAACCAACATTAGTGTGAATATTTTTATAAACTATACTTTTCTCAGAAACTATCTTGGTCTCATGTCTTATTTCTTTTATGTTAGTCCAGATTCAAAAATTATCAGAAGGAAGGCAGTTTCTAACATGTGAGAAAAAACCTCAGCCTTTATTACATGTTAAAGATAGATAGATAAGCACCGTTAAATTGGTTATATTCTATGACATTATATTTGCTTTATGCTAAGCTTTGGTCCTCTCTCTTTCTTTATAATTTAGCTAGATTAGGTCTTGTGAAGTCTTGCTTGAGAACAGGAAAATAAAATGCCAGAAACTGCATGTCCTCCTCTCCATTTTGATAGAATGGTTGCTTGACAAAAAAATCATAATGCTAGATGATAATTCTGCTTCTATCCTACGGGAGCTAATCTCAAATATTTTGTTGTTTTTGTTTCTGTCTAGTACAGAGAAGGTGGTAGCCACTGCAACACCAAAGGAACCTGCAGAGCAATGGAAAGCTGCATGGTGCTTTTCTACAGGAGATGAACTGATTATCCAGTGGGATTCATCACTATCAGTGTCAGGTCTTACCTTTTGTTTGAGAAATCAAACATCTCCAGAGTCATCGGTAGAGTGGAGACTTCTCTAATTATTATCCTGCAATCAAGTGTAAATTTTGGTTCTTAAGTTGGCCTAACTTGCAATCATCAATTGCAGGTAAAGTTATTGAAAGGGAGGCAAATGCAATATCAAGTACAGAAAATAAAATCAAAGAGCAAAAATGAAGAAATAAAAATTGAGTTAGAGGAGAAAGAGATTGAGGAAGAGGAAGATGAGGAGGGTTTTCTAACTCTAGTCCGTTTTACAGAAGATAACCCAGATGGAAAAGCAACAGCTCTAATAAATTGGAAGCTATTGGTTGTTGAAGTATTGCCCGAAGAAGATGCGGTACTGATGCTTCTCCTTTGCATTTCAATAATCAAAAGTGTATCAGAAATGAAAAAACAAGACGTGGGAGGCTTGCTGGTAAGGAGAAGATTAAAGGAAGCAAGACTTGGAACTAGGGATTGGGGTTCTGTGATACTTCATCCATCTTTATGGTCCTCATCCATTGATTCAACTTATCTTCAACCTTGGTATTGGAATGCTGGGGCTGTGATGACATCTGATGTGGCAGATCATCTCAAAAGGCAACCAGCATTAAGTCAATCACCAGTGGAAGGCAGTGACAAGTTATACAAGCATGGGATTATAAGTTAAGACTTGAGGGTTGAGGCCTGTTTTTCCTTTTAGCTTGCTTTAAATTGTTCACATTTTTCCCAGAATTCGAAATTTTGAGCCCTTACAGTTTGCTTGGAACACGATATAAATAAAATTTTGTTTGAAAAAAATATGAATTAATTTGATTTTGAATTCTTTCTAATTTGAGTTACGTGCATGCAAAAAATTGTACAAATTCAATTGAATTTAAGTGAATTTAATTTTTAAATTAAATTATTTTTTAATGGCTCTATTTACAGTGATAATTCCTATAATGTCCCTTTCAATTGAATATTAATTAATATTTCTGTATAAAATAAAATAGATGTGATCATGATCCTATTCCTATACTTGGACTGACTGGAGTCTATAAAAGAGCTAGGGCAACTGAAATTGCATGGATTTCATTCAAAATATTGCAACTGTTGGCGGCTCTGTGAGAGAGATGGAAGAAACAAATCATGATATCCTAACATCTTATGAATGAGAGAGCCACCCTTGGTTATTCTTATCCTATCCGAGGTATGCTTCTTTAAATGTTTGTATCCGTCGCGAGCATGTCTGCAGATTAAACGAACGGGTACCTAAATCTGCGGTGCGCGATGCCTTCTTTCTCTAGGACTAGGTACACATGCTTCTTTAGCCTATAGTTATATTGTTACGTGGTGCTGAAATATGATTAATTGATTATCGAATTTGTAGTGTTTCTTTTTTGTGCTGCAGGTGCTTCCACGTTCCATACATCAGAATTTAATTTGGTATTCATATGTAGTCGTTGATGATATATGGGTGGCTAAGTGGAACTGAATACATATTTTTCTTCGAATGTAGTTTATCTTAGCATTGATTTTTGGATGGTTGCTTTGATATCTACTGATTTTTAGGCCTCTGATACATCAAAGAACTCTATATTTGTAGCCATTTCGGAACTTTTGCTGGAAATATCTATTACATACCATTATTGTTGAACTCTACAATTTGGTAGTTTAATGCATTGTATTGGACCACTTGTTCCGAGAAAAGTTTGTTAGTCTTAAACCTTAAGCTCAACTCTGAAACACACCTGCTGAGCACATCAACATTCTTTAGAGTATAAGCTCTGCTTTACAAAATAAAATGCACTATTGGAAATATGATGAGTTTATCAAAGATTCAGTTTTCAGTTATTGGGATAGTAAATCATGATTTGGTTATTTCTGGGCTAATGGAGAAGCGAGTATAAGTGGATATTTGGTGAGCCCGAGTTAGATAAATTTGATATCCAAGCTTCACTCAATTTGGATTTGACTTTTTTTAAAAAAGAAACTAGATTACTTGGCAAAAATCAATGCAAGCGATGCAATCCTCCCCGTCATTCCCGAAATCAACTTGGCACTTGATCCAACTGAGTTTTCTACAACTACAGAGCAAAGAATAATACTACTTCGGGTTTGGAATTCACAGGCCTTACTAGAAAATAAACAAAATGTGCACTGTGGACAGGACCTGAAGGTTGAAGGCTTGAATCGTAACCAATGTTGTTTGTTCTCTAGCTGTCTAGTCTACTCTGTACGTGGTAACCTTGAGACAACACTGTTTTAACACTGATTTAACTTTACATAAGTTGCGTTTGAGAGCAGAAGCTTACAATATTATTGATGGATATTAAATGTTTGTTAAATAATGTCCTAACTAGTTGACAAGATCCTTAAATTATTGATGAATCAAAATTAAATTCTTTATAACAAAACATAACTGTCCTTCCAAGTTTCAGGATTCTACACTGTATACTCACTAATTTGATCTGGTTTTACGGTGTAATAAAATGGGACGGAAAATTTTTCAGTGAAAGCAGTTATGTTCAAATGTATTTTATAAAATTTTAAATTTAATTAATTAATTTTGTATGAGTAAATTATAGATTACTCTTTTCAATTTTATTCCGTACAAAATATTTTCAAAAGGAGTAATTTACCACTATTCAGTGACGTAAATCATCTCAAATTTAACATTCTATCTAAATTATTTATTTTGGTTCATTGTCAACTTTACGTTATTATTTAATTATGTAATGTAAAATTATTATAAGAGTTTGATTATTACAATAACTACTTAAAAAGTCTAATTCTTTTAATAATGTATCAATACATTATTGGATGATAGTGTAAAAAATTTTTACATTGACAGTGAATTAAAATTAAAGCCTAACCAAAATGTGAGTGATTTTTCCTCCCCTGCCATTAATTGTTTGATGTGAGTTAATGTTTAGGGTGATTGAATATACAAAATAATTTTTTTGAGTTAAATTACACATTTTAGTCTAAGAGTGTTGACTCACCTGGTTGGACCTTCCGATTATGCAAGTCATGACTTGAGTTCAAATCTAGGATAAACTCATTAGTAAGCAATCTCTAATCTTATTATAAATCCTCACTAAAGTTGGTGGTTTATCTTGACTCTAAACTAAAATAAACTTTTTCCTCACCTAAACTTTTACCTACCAAAACAAAATTACACAATTTAAAAGCAGGTTAAACTACTTTTTTAGTCTCTATAATATTAAATTAATTTCAATTAATTTCTACAATTTAAAACTGATTAAACAGGTCCTATAATTTTCAAAGGGTGCTCTGGAAACGTTGTCCGACATGTACAGGCCAGGTTCATCGTTTTTTGTTGATAGCACTTAACATTTGTTTTCGTTTTGGTAATTATTACTTGCACCTTATTTATAATTTCTACTTGCAGATCTTACACAGCAGCCCCTTTTACAAAACCCACATCCTACTTTGGATCCACTCGTCTCTTGGTGAAACTTGGCCAATGTTCCCAATCCGTTTGCGTGTGAGAATAAAAAGAAAGAAAGAAACATTGGATTTTGCCAAAGAATAATTTGGCCTTACAGCAGTTCAGATGAAATGCTTTGCAGACAGCTTTTTCACCATTTCAAATTGCTCTCAATTGGGGCAAAATTCTGATAAAGGTTCACGGAGCCAACATGGGAAACGTTGCAAAAAGAAAAATTAAATTGTAAAAAAAAAAAAAAAGAACAAAAAAGCAGTTTAGGTATGAGATGGGAACCGATGGATTGGCGCAGCAGCAACTAAACACGCGAATTATTCATCCACAACTAGTAAGACCACCACCACTGAAGGGCAGGATTACACAATTCACAACTCTTAAGCTTGAGGCTTCTCCCACTTGAGTGGCTTCACAACTTCCCAGGTGAAGTCTGAGTCATCCCTTCCGAAGTGTCCATAAGCAGCTGTCTTGAGGAACCTATGGCCACCCCTCTTAAGGTCCAAGTTAATGGTGATCATTCCAGGTCTGAAGTCGAAATTCTCCTTCACAATTTGAAGAATCTCCTTGTCAGGAATCTTTCCAGTTCCGTAAGTGTCAATAAAGACTGACAAGGGCTCAGGAACACCAATGGCATAAGAAACTTGAACAATGCACCTGCGGGCAAGCCCATTTGCCACAATACTCTTTGCTGCCTGCCTGACAACATAGGCACCACTTCTGTCAACCTTAGTAGGATCCTTTCCCGAGAAAGCACCACCCCCATGCGCACCCCAGCCACCATAAGTATCAATGATAATCTTTCTTCCGGTGAGACCAGCATCACCATGAGGGCCACCAATGACAAAGCGACCAGAAGGGTTAAGGTGAAAGATGGTCTTGTCGTCTAGGTACTTCTCAGGAATGACAGGCTTGATAACATGTTCCTTAAGATCCGCGGCAATTTGTTCATTGGTGACAGTCTCGTCATGCTGGGTGGAAATGAGGACAGTGTGGACACGAACTGGAACCATAGCACCATTGTCATTGTAGTACTCAACTGTTACTTGTGTCTTACCATCTGGTCTCAGCCAGGCGCAGGTACCATTCTTCCTAACCTCAGTAAGGCGAGCTCCTAGTTTGGTTGCAAGGACATGGCTCAACGGCATATATTCAGGGGTCTCATCGGTGGCATACCCAAACATGTGACCCTGATCACCAGCACCAACCTCCTCTGGGCGCTTGGTAAAGTGGCCGTGCACACCCTGGGCAATATCAGGGCTCTGCTGCTCAATGTTGACCAAGACCTTGCACTTGTCAGCATCAAGACCCACATCATCAGAGACAAATCCAATGCTGCGGCATGTGTCACGGACAATCTTCTCATAGTCTACGTTGGCCTTGGTTGTGATCTCTCCAAAGACCATGACCATGTTGGTCTTGGTGCATGTCTCACAGGCAACCTTACTGTCAGGATCCTGTTCAAGGCAGGCATCGAGCACTGCATCGGAGATCTGGTCGCACAGCTTGTCAGGGTGACCCTCATTGACGGATTCAGAAGTGAATAGAAAGGTCTCCATTTCTCAAGCTACAAAAAAATTGAACAGCAAACAAAATGTTTAGTCTTACAAAGCACAAAAGCTTGAAAACCAAAAGTATAAACGCTTACTCAGTGCTCATGCATCAATAGAAGATAACTGATCCGAGATTATATTCCAAAGGAATAAACCCACATATCCCTATATAATAAATTGAAGGAAAATCTTGAAACTTAATGCTAAAACTGATTAAAATAATTTATCTTTGCTTTCTAGAAGTTTCGCTCCTAAAATGGAATAAGCCAAGACAATAACAAAGTAGGTCAATGTTCCTTTGGGCACCAGACACAAAGTAGTATAGAATCTTGAATTTGAAGAAACATAAAAGAAGTAAAGAAAAATATTTGATTGTGGTTATATTTCTTTTTGGTACATAAGGTGGCTCTATTTCTGCTTTCTAGTTCTAGTATATATATATACTAGAAATGAAAACCAAAAAGACTGCATATATGCTGCTTCAAACATTTTTAGTGAAATTAAAATATCTCGTAGGCTATACAAATCAATTGAAATTAAAATACCTCTCACGATAGAAGCCATTACAACGGACTATGAGAGCTTTTTTTTAATAAAATACTTTTAAAAAAACTATTTCTAATAATTTTTAAGTATGTTTGGATGAAATTTTTTAAAAAGTTAAAGTTAAAAAAAAAACTGAATTTAAGCTAGTTATCCTCAATTTTTTTTAAAAAAGAGGAAAATTGATTTTTAATATAATTTATTGATAAAAATAATCTTTCAGCTTTATTAAAAATTACCTCTAAGTCCTTTTTTTTTCATTATAAACCATGCCTCCTTTATTTTAAATATTCTACATTTTTAATAATTTTACTATAAAAATTTTTTTATTCTTTTTTATACAATCAAAAAATACTTCACAATCTAAATGCAAAATAATTTTTTCCTTTAACCAAAAATCTACTAAAAAAAAAGTCTATGAAAAAAGGTCGTCTTCTTAGAATCCTATCAAACGAGCTATATGCCTGGAATAGCATTAGATCTATCCAAAAAAGAAAGAAAGAAGCAATCAAGAAACTGAAATGAACACCGTTATTTGAATCGAGATTTCAACATCCAAACCTTAACAGATCTTTTAGATTTAATAAATACAAACTACAGCAGTCAGCAGGACAGAGCCAACAGAACCTTAACCCGCATGGAGCAATCCAAACAAAGAAAAAAGAAAAACAATTCAGATCTGTAACCGTCGCGGTCTATGAAGGACAAGACGGTAACCAACATTCTTGCCATTAAATGCTACCGACACCGAACGGAAAAAGAAAACATGGAACACAGATGCGATGCGGTGCCACAAACAACAAAACTATATAGGAGGAAGAATAAAAAGAAAAAAGAAAAGCATATAATAAGGACACAAAGTAACTATATAGTACCGAAAAAAGAACAGACAGAAAGACACAAAGACAGTTTGAAAAACAAAGAAAATGTGAACCTGGAGGGAGCGAGTGGGGGCTACAATGGATCTTTGGAACCAAGAACACTAGCTCGAAGCAGACCAGACCTCGTGGAATTCCAAGCGACGGGTGAAATGAAGGACACTGTCTTTGAACCAAAAACCCTCTATTTATAGTAATCAACGTCACGCATGACTGGGTACCGGACACTGCGGTGGCGGATGGATGCGTCAAAATTCTGTGGCCGTTTGATATGACGGCCAAATGAAGGGATGGTCATGGGATGGGATTTGTTGGGGTTGGTGAGAGAGAAAAATTGAAAGGATTCCAACCCAATAGTTGCGTATGCATAAATTCGTGCTGATGTTACCGGATAGTGCCGGTCGCTCACCAACCCTAACGGGTCGTCACTCGTCGGCTCAAGTGTAGCTTTGGTTAACCGTCAACGCCAAACCCACCACGGCACTACCCACCAGTTTTGTTACAAAAGGCGTATTTTGACGAGTGACGCAAGGACATTATTTAAAATAGAAATTATTAAATATAAAAAATAAAAAATTTGCTCGTAATATTGTTTAAAAAATATTAAAATTTTTTTAATAAATTCACATAATTATTTAATAAAAAAATATTAAATATTTTTCAATTTTAAAATATAAAATATTTTATTTTTTCATTTAATGTTTTTTAGTTTAATTTCTTAACTAATATTCTAAAAACACTTGTTAGTAAATGTAAAAAAGTAAAAGTATTTATAAAAAATGTTAAATAAAGAGTATAAACATTTGATGTACTCTTCCAAAAAAAAAAAACATTTGATAATTAGGGTATCTTTTCGCCCAGAAGACAATAGACTAATCTCATGGGGTATAATCAAGTGCGTGAAGCGGTAACTCTTCCCAATTACATTTTTTCTATATACATCGTTCCAATGATCGAACCTGAGATAAGATACTTAAGGTGACTAAACTTCATCCATTCGGACCAACACAAGTTGATAAAAAAAATTTAAACATTTAATATTATGAGAATGAGTAATATTATATCATCTTAATAAATCATTCTAACGTTATTCTAATTATTTACTCTATAGTCTATTTTAAGTGTCATTTTGATACAAAACACAAGAATTAAGAAATACAAAACTAAACTTTAATTATGTTAACTTTTTACTACACTACCCTTGTTCAATGTTTAACAATTAATTACTTTTAGAGTATAATACTTAGCTGAAAAAACAAGTAATATTTTATTGATATAATAGAATGTCACTTATAATAGATGAAAATATTTTTTTTTTTCTAACGATACTTAAAATGGATAAAAGAAAGTAAAATATAAAGGTTTTTGTTAATAAGTGCCTTAAAGGCACTGGTTGGTTAAGGATATTAAAATGAAAAATATTAAATAAAAAGTAAAAACATTTAATATTATATGAATTCAAAAATCATTAAATGCTTTATTTTTTAAAGTAATTAAAAATATTAATTGATGGATATTAAATGGTTTTAACAAGTATTCGAAGGGCACTTGTTACCAAGATCAACATAAAGCATTAAATGAAAAGGTAAAAGTATTTAATATTTTTAAGAATACAAAAAAATATTTAATACTTTCTTTTTTTAAATTAGAAAGATTATTAAGAGAATTCATTAAAAGTATTTCTAATTATTCAAATATCATTTAATACATTTTTTTTAAAAATAAAATTAATTTATTAAGAGATATTAAATACTTTTTAACCAAAGTCTTAAAGAACATTTTAGTCAAACTTAAGTATTTAATACTTAGAAATTTAAAAATTATTTAATAGTTTTAAAATATTTATTTATTAAATATTATAGTTAATAAAAAAATATTAAATGCTCTAAATAGTAGTTTAAACGTGTTATTAGCAACACCCAGAGCAAAATAATGGCATGAATGAATGAGCGGGAGTTGGTGGCACTTTATGCTTGGCATGTTCATTTAATAATAAAATAAAAAAATATGAAATGATTGATTAGGATATAACATTATTCTATTAAAATAATTATATATATTTTTAAGTAATTAAACTCTTTAAAAGTTTTCTGAATTTTTAACTTATTAAAATATTTTTATTTTTTATTTTAAATTATTAAGAGTGATTAAAAAAATTATTAAGAGACAATAGTACCACTCTTTAAATAATTAAGAGAATAGGAAGATTTAGAAAGATATGACGTTTCTCATTTTCTTGATGTTTGATCCCTTCATCCTTCGCCAGGTTCATTTTTTTCAATGCTTTTCCAATATTGTTTATTTACAACAACAAAAAATCAAATATTTAATTCGACGGTACTTTTGTTAACTTTTTATGTAACTAGCATGCAGGTAATAAACAAATTATTTTAAGACATGATTACAACATATGTTTATTTTTAAATTTATTTTGAATTGACATACTTTTTATTTCAAATTTGAATAAAACTAATTTATAAAAGAAAATACTATCAAGTAAATGGAAAAATAACAAAAGCAACTAGGCTTATCGTTTGATAATTTTTTGCAATATCATAAATTTGAATCTACAAAAAAATATTAATGAGTAGAGACAACTTTAATACTCTATATAGAATTAATATCATATTTAAAAAGTATGAAGATATTCAAATAAGAAAAAAGATATCTGACATCATATAATATATAATGAAACTCTTTACTTTATTAATCGATTAAAATTAAATATTTTTAGACAATTAATAATTCAGAATCCAAAAATTACAAAAAGTTTAATTTAAATTTAATATTTAAATTGGTCAAATTCATTTTTAGTCCTTTCTTTAGGTTTATTTGGTAATTAAATACATAGCATTAAATTAAGTATTCATTAAATATTGTTAAAAATGACGCCTTAATGGTGTAATATAATATCATTTCAGGGGCCCACTTTTAATAAAACTGCCACTATTTTAAAGGTTAAGTGTTAAATTTCATAAATTGATTTGAGTCACCACATAATGTACTGATGTTTCACATAATATTTGATAAGCTTTTATTCTGCCACATAGAATGTTTCATGAGTTTAATTTTAATTTACTTGTTAGGGTAAAATTTTTTTACATTGTCATCCAATCATGTATTGCCAAATCATTAAAAGAGTTTGACTATCATAATAACTACCTAAAATTTTTAATTCTTTTAATAATGTGTCAGCACATAATTAGATAAAAATGTAAAAAAAACTTTACACTAACAGTGAATTGAAATTAAATTCGTGTTTCATTTACATTAGATGTTTGAGACTAACGCAAGCACTAAATTGAACCTAAAATGAAAAGGTTGAGTGTTCACACAAATTTAAATTTGTTTAGGAATAAAATTGTTTATCAATTATATCCTCTATATATTTAGAGGGTTAAAATAAGTTTTTATTCAATAAATTAAAGCATATAAAATTACGTGAGTGTAGTAATCGTTAGCAAGTGGAACTGCCTCTATGGCTCTATTCCTTCTCTCCCTCCATGCGACCAAATTAATGAGCATGCATCCCTTAAAGAAGCAACTCACTACTTTTGCTGACTTGCTAATGAATTTTTTTTTTTTTAATACACACGAGGGGCGAAGCCCCTAAGTCTAATGAAATTTTGGTAATGTGAAAGGAGTTTAATTGCAATCAAAGCATTTTAGAAAAGAGTTTAATTTTAATCCACCGTCAGCACTGTCATATAATTATATATTGTCAAATCATTAAAAGAATTTGATTATCACAACAATCACCTACAAAGTCTAACTCTTTTAATGATGTATCAGCACATGATTGGATGACAGTGTAAAAAAACTTTACACTGACAGTTAATTGAAATTAAATTTTTCAGAAAAAAAAAGATCAAGATTAAATGCAAATAATAGCCATTGCCGAAATCAAACCCAGTGTGTTCATATATATTTTTGTTTTGTTTTTGAAGTTGATTATTTTTAATTAGGAGAGGGAAAAGGAACAAATTTTACTGCTGTAAGAGACAGTTTTATTTTTAATTTTTAATTTTAATTTGTTCTTAACCTAAACAATGGAAAAGAATGTAATTAAATAAAAAAGAAGAGATAAAAATATATATTTTATTAAACTGAGATAATTATAACCGCACACATGTATAAAGATATTATAGTATATTCATGATATATTGTAAAATTGGCCACCAAATAACGAACATATCATGTTTTCATGTTTCACTATGTATGAACAAATTGATTATACGTTATAGCTAGTGAAACCCATAAGTGCCACAAGCTATAAAATGACTTTAACTAATTAATTTTGCTTCCTGTTGTATTTGCTATATTTAAATCATGCATGTGGAAAATGGGAAATAAGTCTATTAGGAAACCCATTCAGAAAAGTCCAATAAACTATTGGTTGAACTTTTACTTTTGTAAGAAGACAAAAGAATAAACAAAAATGAATGTTCTTCTTTTTATATACTAACCGTAGCAGACATAAGTAACTATGGTGAAGAGTGACTCGACGTTTTGTAATGTTCTTCGTAAGATTATGCATTATAGGCTTATAGCATGTCAAATATGACCGTCGACCATGAAATTGATATTCTGCACTTTTTTTTTTTTTTGGAGATCTATTCTCTACATATTTCTCGTCAATAAGGAACCTGGATGATGCTATATACCGATCATTACAGGGTTAGTTGGGACAAAATAGCAGCTGCCACTTTTGGGGATTTTATTACTTTTTCGAAGGAAAAACGAAGAGTATGGCTTTAAAATCAGTCAACCTTGTTAACCTAATTATTGCAGTTGTTAATTAAGCTGTGCTTAGTTATAGTTTAGCTCAACAGAGAGACGAACAGGATGAGAGTGAATTAATAGAGAATATGTAGTTCATTAGAAAACGTATACGCAAAAAATGGGTTTAGTCAGACCTAAGCTAAGAATAACTTGTGAATATTGAATTGTGAAGGTGGTCATTAACAAGTCCGAATTTGACTATTGCAAATTTGCGATTACTGATTGATCTAATTAACATATTCTTGCTAGTATAATTTGCAAGTGCAAACATCATTTTTCTGCACGATTCTCATTTGAAACGTGGTGAGTAAGAGGTTGGTGACCAACAACCAAATAGGGAATTAGCATATTGTGGGATCAGTATTTGGGGGAATTTTAACTCAACCAACCCATGTATGAGTCACAGCCAGTGAAACTGCAGTCAAGTGACGGCAACAACTAGTCAGCTACTAAGACATTAAAGGCGGCACTCCACATAATAATACACAGCTTGGGCATTTGAGAATTGTCCGCAGGTGCCTTCCCATGAAAAGAAAGAGAAACAAAACTGAGAAGGCAAAAGAGATAAAGGAAAGATAAAAAATGGAAAAGAGGTAAACCACAGGCAAGCGCGGACTCAGGACTGCCACGTACCGGTCGTACACCGGTATATGATTTCTCTCTCTCTATATATATATTGAGGATCTTCACCAATCAAAAGTACCCAATGCATGCCGTCTCCAGTCTATTTATGTTCAAGTCAAATCTAATATCCAAATTTATGGTCATTTACATGATCTTAATCCAGAAATTGCACGGTAAATAACTTAGCTTATAAGCGAGTGAACAGAAATCAAGATAACCTTAACCCTTGTAGTTCAAGTGAAATTCATTTTATTTTTTGGCACAGTTTGATTTTAAAATAATGCTATACAGCCAAAAAAAAATTAATAGAATTCAGACCAAATTTTGTCAAGATTTTGTAATTGTTAAATAAGTTAAAGTGATGACCTTGATAAGAAAAGGAGAAAGGAGAAATGTAACAGACCAAACTTACGACATTAATATTACACTTAAATCTTGAAGACTATGTTTATGGGTTGGGTTGAGCTATGTTGAATTTAATTTCGGTCTCTGTCTAAAGTTTTTATTGAGTCAACTTTTATAGTTCGGGCCCAATCATATTAGAGTATAAGTTGGGCTGGGTCAGAACCGAGCGAATTCAATTTAAATATACAAAATTTTGATTGTTTTGATTATTTTATCTCTACTTATTTAAATTTATTTGTATTTATCATTTTTTACTTATTTCAATATTTAATTTAATTGACAATTATATAATAAGTGAAAAATATAATAACTAAAATAATTAAGAATCACAATACTTGATCAAAGTCTAACATTTAAAAAAAGTATTACAACAACATATAAGAGAATTATTGAAATAATAATAATTTACATGGAATGGTAATAATCTGAATTTTTCGACAAAAACAATATATCGGGTTTAGAAAAACCTGATCTCAACCCAAACACCTCATGTTAAGGTTAGATTTTTGGATCGGACCAGATTTTGAAAACTCCTAATTGTGCCAAGTACAATCTATTCCTTTCTTTCATGGGCATATCGGGACCATGTGCCTCTCTTGTACAAAACGAAAAAAAGAAAGAGGGGGGTTGGGGAGGGGGGACACCGCGTCCTTCGAGATGAGTTGTCTTGATTTAAACGGTTTTCCATTTTTTTTCCATTCATGGAGAAAATGAAAATGAAAAAAAAGAAAAAAAAACACTAAGAAAACTATAAGGACTGAACTTCACAAATCACAATCTCTGAATAGAGTCGCATTGAGTCAGAGTTTGGGGCTCTAACAAATCTGCGTTTAAGTTTCCCCTCACTCTCAGGAAGGCTATGATGAACCAATGGGCAATGGTAACTTTTCATTGTCAAGCCAGAAGAGATCTGATATCCTGGATCAAAGCACCGTAAACATGAAAACGCGCATTTATTTTAAAATAACATTGCTTACAAGACAAAATAACACAACTTGCTATGATTATTTTTTTTTTAAAGTATCAGGGTGAGTTGTCAAACATTCATTAGTTATTATTTATATTTAATAAGCTTTCAAATATTTATTGTGAAACCAACAGTTAATAAATAATTAACAACTTACCCAGGATACCAAACTTATTAAGATACCATAGTAACTACCTCAAACTAAACACAAGTTGTCATTTATTTTTACTTGTTTTGATAGAGGAAGGAGAACAAAATACTTGTTAATCATAACTATGTTTTAAAAACCTTATTCTAATTGGTGAAGACTAGGTGTTTTTTTTAAGCATCAAATCAAATTCTTCGGTTGCTACTTGGACATAATTCACAATTTCACTTGGTAAATGACGACCGGAGTATAATTTGTAGTAAAAGCCTGAAAGGTCATTTTATAATATTAGATCTAGGATTAGAGAGCCAACTAGCATCTTTATTTATTTTATCTAGATCAAATTCTTTGGACCTATGCCAGGCCCACTATGTCTAGAAGAAAGTGGTATCTTTATTAATTAATCAACATCAAACAACTCTCCAAATCAGCTGCACACAGTAGGCGGGTGCAATGGGGAGAAGCACCAGCTATTGAGAACTGATCAGGATCTATGGGAACCAAGGCACACCATAAATCAAAACTCTAGTCACACGAAGGATATGTTTAGGTATGTCTATATGCTGTAGCCTATATATAGATGTTAAATTGTACAATTGGCAAAACTAGACGTAATTCCATGCACTCGAATCCCTTCGAATACAGAAAAGCATCTTGGCATCTTTCCCAGTTCTAGGTTGTATAGCAGAATTTCCTAACCAAAACCTGTTGTTAAGTACAAGGAAGCATTATAAGCTAGGTGCAACAAATTAAATATGCTGCAAAATTATGTAAGTAAAAAAGACGAACAATAGAAAAAATGGGCCCACACCCCACAATTATATGGCCCATTAATTTGTAATCGGAAGCCCAAAAACATAAAATTATACAAGGAGTTGCGGTGACCGTGGATCGAACACGCGACCTTCAGATCTTCAGTCTGACGCTCTCCCAACTGAGCTATCCCCGCACGTAAACACTGCGTTCATATATTTATTTATGAATTACTAATCCTCTTGTCCTTGCCAGTGACGTGTTGTGTTCGAAGTACTTAAGCTTGGAAGAAAGTCTCTACGGAGTTTCGTCTCGCTGCTTCTTCCTTTGTACCAGCACGACAACCTAAGAATGGGAGGAAGCTCTAGTTTCAAGGACGAGTTTGCCTTCGGTGCGTGCAATTCTTGATTGTTTCTCTGAAGTTCTGTTGGCTAATTTAATCATCAATTTTATTTATCTATTTATTTAATTAAAAAAAAACTTGGTTGATGTTGTCGTCTGAGAGTTTATTTCACTTGCGCAGAGCAAAGGCTTGAAGAATCGCAGGATATTGTGGCCAAATACCCCGATCGAGTCCCCGTAAGTCCACCCCCGCTCATATTTAATCTTGCTGCTCTTAAAATTAGATTAAAAAAAACCAAACAAATCTCTTTAATTAATCAATATTGATTTTCCTAATTTCTCTATTTAATTTCGGTTTATGAATCCTTCTAGCTATGTTGAGGCTCTTTAAACTATAATCATTGAACTCTGTTTATAATGATTCATGTCATGTGCCAAAATAGAAACTCACGGTAACGGTAAGCATATTTTACTTTTCCATAGTGGGTTTGTCTAAGTCTTTATATGATTCAATTCTTGAATTGTTCTTCTTCAGGTGATTGTGGAAAGATATTCGAAGTGCGACCTGCCTGAGTTGGAGAAAAAAAAGTAAGATCCGATGTGAACAAACAAACTTTGCTCTCTACCGCAAACAATATTATCTTATACATTAACTGCATGATTGGAATCATATTTTAGTATAACTGTAGCCGTACCCAAGCGAATTGAGAATTTATTATTGAATTTCTACGCAGATATGATTACAATTGATAAAACAACGTAAATATTTAATGTGCAAATACAGAGAGAGAGTAAATAATATTTGCAGACATGTGGCTTCATTGGAGTTCAAGTGGCCTTACATGAAGAAGTTGTATCATTCATAAATGTTGCAATAATTACCGTTTTGGGTGTTAAGCTATAAAAACTACATTTGTTGAGTTTTTTTTTTTTTTTGGGATACAATGACAGTAGGGAGATTTAAATCTAGGACCTGCAAACTACCCAAATCTTTTGCCGTTAGTTCACTACTTTGAAGCATTATGTTTTAGCTTATTTCTTTCCTTTTAATTTTTCTTTTTTTTCTTTGGTGTGGTGCTTTAGCTTAAATGACTGAGAATGAATGACATTCATTCCATAGGGTAAGTAGAAATGGTATAGACTAGCATTGCAATCTCTATTACAGTTATTTAGATTAAATAACTCAGTTTACCATCTCTCTAATACATACTCTTTTTTAATCTTTCTGATAGATACCTTGTTCCTCGAGATTTGTCTGTCGGTCATTTCATTCATATTTTGAGTTCCAGACTTCGTCTGCCCCCTGGAAAAGCTCTCTTTGTATTTGTGAAGAATACCTTACCTCAAACTGGTAAACTTGCACTACAAGCCAATGGTTTCTTTCTTCTTCTTCCTTCTTGTTGTCGTTGTTCTTTCTTCTCAAATTTGTTTTGTTTGTGATTATCTGCAGCTAGTTTGATGGACTCTGTCTATAAATCATTCAAGGATGAGGACGGATTTCTTTACATGTATTATAGCACCGAGAAAACCTTTGGTTCAGCACATAATGTAAACTATTAAACTCTCTAGTCTGTACACTGTTGTATAATACAACACTGACATTGTGAAGTACTTCTTATATCGAAACCCTTGTACAAATTTGTTGTGTGGTTTTAACTAATTATATTCTGATTAGCCTTACCAACGCAATAAAGCGTGATTTTATATATGTTTACACCCTTTGGGTAGTAGGGTCACTTTTACTGGTGACAAAGCCATAAGACTGCACATGTTTTGAGTTCATTATGTCACGCCCTGGGTGCTTGTCTTAGGCCATAAATAGCTTTCTTCAGCTTATAAATAGGGTGGGAGAGCTGGTATGCACAAATCCTGGAGGTTGATGAATGTACACTTCTTCCGTGAGTGTACCGTGAAGGAACGCATTATGCATGGACCAGGAATTTGCTAGAGCTAAACCGAGGATGGTCTTAATGGTTTGCGGCTTGACCACTGGTGAGAATGTTTCTGGAAAATCAACTCCAGGACATTGAGTAAAGCCCTTTGCATCCAAGCGAGCTTTGTACCTTGCAATTGACCAATCCGGATGCCTCTTAATTCTGAAAAGTCACTTGCAACCCACAACATTCTGATTGGGTGATGGTGGACTGTGTGCGAGGATGTGGTAAATGAAGTTGTATCAGTGTGACTTATTTTCAAACCCGAACCATCACCCACAGTCAATTGGTCATGACCTTGATAAGGACCATTGAGGCTGAGATGCTAAAGATCATTAGTGGCATGGTGTGAGGCTCCGGAATCCATGATCCAGTTGGAGCTCATGTTCTGAGGGAGGGAGGTGACATTATTGGCTAACAGGTTGAGATCTTGGTGGGTAGCCTCTGATTTTGTAGCAAACTTTGGCAGTATGGCCAGGTTTCTCACAAAACTGACAAATGATGCTTTTGCTGGGACCTTGGTTGGTCGACTTTGGAGAGGATGCAGAGTGGCCAGTAGAAGAGAAGGAGCTTGCTTTCTGTTTCGACTGAAACTCTTACGAGTTGCATGAGCCGTGGGAATGCAGGGCAGGTATGAGGCTTTTTCTTCACGCGAGGAACATTTCATAGTCTATAACCTTTTCATATAACCTTTTCAAAGGTAATGGGTGTTTCCCTGGTTTTGAGCACAACAGATATTTCTCTATACTCGGAATCTAATCCATTCAATGTGTGAATGACAAGGCCAGTTTCGTCTAGTGGATGGTTGATCACTGAGCTCGCCAGAGAGATGTTTTGTTGTATGTAGGTTGAAAATGAGAGGGGAAAAAATTAGAGATAAAAATCACTTTATACTTGTTTAGTGTAACAAAATATTAGAAGATTTTCATTTTCATTTTAGACCACAATTTTTGGTTGAAAAATATTGTCTACTATTGTTTGCCTCTTTACTTTTCACTTATCCAACTAGGCAAACTCATAGTAAACTTTTCCCACTATGCGTTGGTGTTATTTTGTATGATTTCTCGGCGACCTAAAACTAAGGTTGGTACATTCTCCTTCGTCTTCTTCAACTTTCAACCACCCCCTCCTCTAAGCAAAACCATCTCACCACTTTTATCCTTCGCCAATATAGTATTTAGCAGAACTCAATCTCGCTTCTACAAATCAGTCATCAAATCAAACCCCTCATACCTCGTCCCCTTCATTCACAACATCAAGGAACATCAACAGATGAAAATTCCAAAAAGGACTGAGATTGACAAAACCAGATGTAAAGTGTCGAGTAGATGAGCTTCACCTATGAAAGCCCAGAATTCCTTTTCCTCGTCTCTCTTGCGGCGATGCCAATTAGGAAAGAGACGTGATAGTAAGGTGCATTGGAGAATAGTTAGACAACATAACAAAATAATTGCACTATTCACTCGCCACTACTAGTACTCAAGATGTTAGTCAATAAAGAAATGCCATATTGACAAGTAAGACACCGTTTTACCAACGGATGTAAATGACAACTTTGTAAGGAAAAAATAAATAAATAAGTGCCATATCATAGTAATTAATTTTTTTACTTCATCGTCGATTTACTCTTTTTTATTGCTGAAAATTTACGTAAACATAGCGGGGCATTCCCAAAACCGCCTATATGGATTATATAGTATATATGAACACTAGATCAAAATATACTCTGACCCAAGCAAAATGAGACCAATCGAGCAATGACATTGAGCCTTCAACATGATGACAGAATTATCCCAGCTTGCTATACTTCAAATCCAACTCAAATGGGACAAAAAATTGAAATCATCACTCCAAAGCCAGAATTGGATTCTTGCAGTTCATTCCAATTCCATCATGGGTTCCTTATTTTCGCCAGCCAGTTCAACTACGTTTGATCCTTCACATTTCAAAACCTCAGAAGCAAAGTCAGGAAAAGAGTTTTTTACCTCCCCTGTTTCGCCAAACTCCTCGCACAGGCAGCCCTCCAGGGTCATTCTTGTTACCTTCTAAGCCGTCTGTTGTTCCAGGATCTGAATCAGTACGTGAATTTTTAAGATCTAAAAGTGGTTCGACAGAACCATCACCAAGGCGGACTCTGATGAACTTAGAAGTTTTCTTGCGTTGCTTGCTCCCACCACCCCCATCGTCTCTGTTTTGATTAGATAAACTGCCAATTGATGTCTCTCTCTGCCCACTAAATTTCGTCGTGGGTTGACCACCAGAGTTTGTATCAATCTGCTGCTCAATTTTTGATTTGCCTTTGTTGGTTCGGTAATCACCCCTTGATAGCACCTCCAACTTCTCTTCTGAAAGGCTATTATTCAACTGTAGTTGTCGTACAGTGCTTAAAAAATTATCTGAAAATCTTTCTTTAGAGTTACTGTCTCCAGCTTCCACAGACTTACCTTTACCTTTACCTTTCCGAGAGACATTACCTTGTTTGCTTGGGGTGCTAGTACAACCCCAGCCATTTTCTTTTAAAGCATTTCTTTGCAAACTAGCGTTGTAAGACTCAATAAGCTCTTTCTGCTTCTGGGCATCCGGGCATAGACTAGCCAACTCAAGTACAAGATGAGACAAGCCAAACTGCTGCACATAGTCCAGATATGTACCTGTATCTATTATTCCTTGGCGATATTGTGTAGATACATCCTTAAATATAGTGTATCTATCTTGATCAAAATCAAGAGCACTGCGAATCTTTTCGACCAAGGACTTGTTAGCAGTGTGAACATCCTCTGCATTTGACAAAGACTGGCTGATTGCGGGTAACTTGCTCACTTGTGCAGCAGAAACTGGAGGAAAATCGGAAATCGAAGGTTCCACAGGGCCACTCTCAATGAGATTTGGAGCAGAAGCTGAGTGAACGATTCTACCATTGTCACGTGTGTCCCTCGATGAACCAGGGGCCAATTGTCCATGAGCAGTTCTATGTGTAGCCTGAATAGAACTAGCGTAAGTTGATGGTGCAGGTCCACTGTTAATGACTGTCTTCATCTGACCAGAATTTTGTGACACTCCAGGAGCAATCTTTGTTGACAGTCTAGATTGTGTAGGATTACTTGATGATTGCACACGTCCACGACTTGCTGCTGGCCAAGCATAAGCAGAATTAATAAGAGACACATTTCTATGCCGGCGCAGATGTGCTGCCATAGTGTTACTAGATGAACCTTCCGACCCGTGTTTGGACTTTTGCCGGCCATTGTTGGAAGCTATAGGGAGTGGAGGAAAGGAAGAATCTTCCAAAGGTCCACTCCTTGAGTTTTGCCCCAATACTTGTGGGTATCTTGAAGACGATTCAGAACCTGCTGTAGCTAACGATTCAAATGGCTGAATGACAAAATCAATATCAGCATTCCCATGATCAACATCAACTTGTCCACTACTTGATGTTGATGAATCATGAAACATGTGCTCTGCATTCGCTGTCAACAAACTGGCTTCAATGGCCATAGAAAGTTGACTTTCAGCAAAATCACGACGAAATGTACGACCTCTTCCACGGCGTTGGTTCTGTTCATTACCATGTCTGTATCGAAAGCTAGTTGGTATCTGTGGGGAAATAATGAAGGCTGAAGTAAGATAGTGAGAAGGACCAGGGAAGCAAATAATTTGACATTGCAAACTAGTAATACCACCAGAAGAAATGAGAAATAAGATAAAAAGAAAAGATTGTCAATTACATGCCTGAAGAGCAGCATTACGCTTTGACCGTGACAGACGCCCTCCATGTTCGATAGCATTATGCCTCTTAAGACATATTACAAGAAGGAAAAAGATGTTCAACAATGAAGGAATAACCCCAAAACAATACCATGAGTCTTAAAATATAAAATAAAAACAGTATAGCATTCAAATGCACAAGCATGTGGACCTACCAAGCTGGTGCATGCACAGCACACAGACACACACATCCCAAATAAATCATTAAAAAAAAAAAAAGAGATGAGAAAACAGAAAAAGATCCACGTGCTATAAGGAATCACCTTCATCTCTGCTTCAGATTGAAAGACAATAAACTTCTTAGCAAGGCAAGCCTCGTCTTCACATAAGAAGTGCTCTTGCCGGAAGTGGATCTGCACCAGAAGACATTTGTTCATACAAATACTCTCAGTTCAAACAAGAAGAAACATATGGCAAATCCATTTAGTTAAAAAGAGAGTAAAAAGAAAGCGAAGTGCAGATATCTTGCCTCTAGGTCATCATAATTCTTATAGTATTCATAGTGTCCTGGATGCTGCCTGCATTAAGAAATACAAATATCATGAACCTCAGAGTTCTAACAATTAAGACCAGCATAAAGCCAAATCTACTGAGCAGATGATTAGCTTAATTGTTACCTTTGGCATATATGACAAGTATAATGTTCTGTAGACATATGGGTGTATAGTTCATTGTCCCCATAAAATGGGGTTCTGCAAAATTCACACATAGGATGGCCCATAAAACCACCTCTCTCACTCTCACTTCCATCCACCTCAGAATCACCTGTGCTTATGTGTTGGTTCAACTGTGCTTTAGTATATAGTTTTTGTTCACATATAAATACCTGTATCATAAAAAATGATGGTGAAATACCCTCAACAATATATCAATCTAAAAGGAAAACAAAGATAACAAATTCGGTCATCCAAATTCATAAAAGATGCCAAGAATATAAATTTCACCTTCCTTCCCTCCAAACATAAACTGCACATAAGCAATTTATGACGGTGGAATAAGTGACTCTTTAGCTGATCTATATTCCTAAACTTTGCTCTACGTTTTGAGGCATCACGTGGCTGCTCCTCCATCTTGTCGCACACACTGCATGAAAGCCTGCACATAGCCTTGATCATCTTGTAATGGTCCACATCATCAAAAAATGCATTTGTATCCTCATGGTACCAGTATGATCCAACCTGACCCTCCCTTACATCAGATGGTAGGGATGAAAAGTCATTAATCATCCTTGTATAATCTCCTAGAGCCTGGAAATATAGCAGCAACAATGAACATTGATGACATCCAAAAGATAGCAACAATTTAAAAAATATAAAATTAACAAATCAAGCCCAACTTTCTAAATTTCAAGCAAACAAGCTTAAAGGCTGCAGTTTTGATATAAAATTATCAATTCACAAACAAAAGAAATAGCAAGACAATAAAGCCATTCCTAACAAGTAAGTTTACCAAGTCACGATAACATGAATCTCAAAATAATAAATAGAAAACATTCATCACCTGTGGCGCCTGGAAACTATAGACTGACAAACCTTGAACAAATAAACCCACCTCAACAAGTAATCACAGAGTTAACAAGAACAGAGATGTACAGCCTATGCTCAAAGCTGTAATTATTCAACCTTTGATAATAGCATCAACAAGGCATCAACCAAATCATGTACAATTTCCAACACAATAATCTCCCAACAAGTGTGTTTTCCAACAACTATCTAATTTTCTTATCTCTTTCCACACCAAATTATAATTCAGAAGTTAGAAAGAAAGATAACTGAATCAGCATGGAAGAAGAGACAAAGAAGACAGGGCTTGTAATGACATATCACCTATGGTCTTGTTGTATATAGTCCTACCATATGCAATTAGAAACAAACAAAAATAAATTCCCACCACTCAACTTAGAACCAAATGTAAATAAATCTCACTCAACTGAAGGAACCCATTAGTTCAATTGTTTGGAATTAACTTGCTCGGTGACATACAGATTTAGTTCAATTTAACTATTTTCCCACATTATCCCTGCATTGCAGTAAAACAAGTAAATAATTTCAAAGACAAACATGTTATTCTGAATGCATTACCAACCAGCAAAACGAAACAAATTAAATAATAATAATAATAATAAGGCATAGCAAATATTGAGTTATAATAACATACCTTCACTTCATAACATTAGTTCAATGTCAACAGTCCACAAAACAAGCATGCCTTTTAATCATTCCATTACAAAAACATGTCACATCTAGGGTAGGCTTCTAAGATCCACAGTGCTACATTATTTAAAAAACAAAAAAATTGCAAAAAGGAAAAAGAAAAAAAAAGGAGAAGGCATGTGCATACCTTGGTGACGAATACGACGTTGCACTCTGTCTTGCAGATGCAGCAACGGCGATCGTCGCAGATGAAACGGAGGCGAGCTACGCACGTGGAGCATACCTCCCTGTGCAAACAGGATCCGTACGCAACCCATTCCAAAGGCTCCGCACAAACAGCGCAACAATCGTCCATCTCTCTTCTTGTTTAGATATTAAAAAGCCCCAAAAAAACAAGAACCCTAATTCGAGTGCCCAGATCACAACTCACAATCCAAGGTTCGTGAGAGGAATCTGGTCTAGGGTTTGAAATGATTGACTCTCCGTGATATTTTCAATTTTCATAATCGTAATGATGAAAATAATTCAACTGCTAGTCTTCCGAGGCAAAGATTTACCGAAAGTTTGAAGTTATGATTGGACAGGAGTTAAGGGAGAAAATGGAGCATAATAATATAAAGGAGTTGCTACGGTGATTGTGTTTAAAGTGAGATGTTATTTATTTATTAATTTTTAATTTTATAATAAATGTTAAAAAATTTATTAAATGTAAATGATAGTTAATGAATGTTAGATAGCTTAATTTGAATATTGGTATTTTGAAAAAAAATAAATATTAAAGTAATTTTTATAAATAAAATAATAAAATAATATTATTGTTTAAATGTTTAAAAAATATATGAAATTCACTGTAAAAAATATATATATATGAAATTAAATGAATGAATTAGCTTCGATATGTGTAAATTGATGTTTGATGTATGATAAAAATCTATGAATGATTGAAATATATGAACAAGTGATGCCTTACTTTTACATTAAGAAAACAATGAGTGGAATATAAATGATACTAAAAAAACAGGTTCTTTATTTGTTCTAATAGGTGAAACAATATTTTTAACTTGAGCTAAAATAAATAAGAGTTTAGTATAAAAAAAATTACATTAAATAAGTAAATTGAGAAAAACTTATACTATAATAAGGTAATGTATATTTTACTCTTAATTTTTATATTTTTATTTGAGATAAAAGCAATATAAGAATAATAAATTTAAAATTTTTATCATTCTATTCACTTTCACTAAAATTTCTAAATAAGAATATGAAAATATTTTTTTACTCCACCATTAAATATTCAAACAATAATATAAAAATTTTATTTTATATTATTCCTTCTCATTCTATTATATATTATTAGATTCTATCTACTATAAAACATCCAAAAATTATGTGTAGAAAACTCTTTGGATTTGGGGACTCTTTTGTAATTTGATGAACTGATAGTTCAGGTTAAACAATTGATTAATTTCCTTTTTTCTTTAACTTTTTTTATTAATAAAATATTATTTTAGTCTTTAAATATAATTAATTTTATTGATTTTTTTATTTTTTATACTAACTAATAATTAAGTATTGAATAATACATCTTAAAAAATTAGTATAAATTTCATTAAAAACGAGTGGAATGAAATTTATAAAAAAATGAGTAAGTTATTTTTTTTAATATGAGATTAAATTTCGTTGATAGTTTATCATCGATTAATAATAACTTAACAATACTTTTTTATATATATTCAATTTGTTTTCAATTAAAAAAGGTAATTGGTAACTCAAATTATGCTTGAAGCTTTATTTATATTCACTAAGAATGAGTATAATAATAATACATTAAAGGTTTGAGTAACATATTGGAGAAACCTACTAAAACACTCCCTGTAGTTTCGAATATTATATTGCGGCAGAAGAATAAGGGATGCTAAGGAACTATAAGAATTGTCAGATATAAGAAATAAAAATGTAAAGATTAATATTTTTTTATTTTCTTTAATAGATGATAGGGGAATAATTTAATTAAAAAAATTAAGATAAAAACGATAGAAAAAATAATACGTTATAAGCTCAAACGCTATATTAAGTATGTATGAAAAAAAACGTTATAACTTATTAAAAAAATACTATAAGTTATTGATTATTAAATAACTCTATTTTTTAAAATTTATTATTAACTAATCAAATTTGTTATAAACTAGCAAATTTGACTTATCAAACAGATCCTTCTTCGATTCAATTTGATTCTATTAGTTAAATTTTAATTATATTAATCGAACCAATTCTCATTAATTAATAATAATATAAAAAAATATTAAAACATAAATCCTATCACTACTAATGTACGTTACAAATTTGAAACCTTAAATGAAGTGAAGATAAACTTCCCGTCAAACGACTGAAGAAATTGAGAAATCCTATATTTATGATATATAACGATGACACACACATATAACCAATAAGAATATACTCGATTATTAATACATAATGTCAAATTATGATATATTTTTTATATTTTTTAGTAGTGTCAAGAAAGTAAAAAACATTAAATATGTACAAGGGTAAATTATACTTATCTTCCTTAAGGTTAATGTTTATTACACATAATATTTTTATTATTTAAGACGTGACACTAACTTCTCTTAATTCAAATGAAAGTTGACAATATTTAAAAAATTTATGAAATTTCACGTTTGTTTTTATAAGAAAATTACACTAATTACGCATGATATTTCTATTAACACTTATTACGCATGATATTTCTATTATTTAAGACGTGACAACAACTCTTATTAATTCAAATAAAAGTTAATAATATTTTAAAAAATTAGAAAATATCATGATTATCCTCAACAAAAATAAAATATTTTCTATTTTGTTCTCTTTCATTTCTAGGTCTTTTTTAAAACCTTATAGCAAATTTTTTTTATTCTTTTAATTTCAAACAGCTTTCTATTGTGCTTCTTATAATAAATCAAGCACCCACATCCTTAACCTTCTATACTAACAATTTTCATCTCAAACCTTACAATAATTTTTTTTTCTAAGAATCAGTTTGGGTGTGAGACTAATTATCACAAGTCAGCTTGGCCTTGGCCACAAAATGCTTCTAATGAGGGTAAACAAGTTGGCTTTGACTTGTTTTGACGTCCCAATATGGAACTCGATTTTCCAATTATATTTAATATTTATTGAGACATTGTTGTTCTTAGCAAAAAAATTTAAATATAAATTTTGAAAAACTACTGATATTGTTGTTCTTCAACAAAATTTTATTAATTTTAATTTTGAAGAACTTATTTTTGTGTTAAAGTGATAAAAATAGAGATTTACTAACACTTAATAAGTAAAAGGATATGTTGACATTTTATTAATTATCTTTACTTTTACATATTTTTAATATAAATTTTAAAAATAAGAGAAATAGTGTTAAGGTTAATAGAAATGTGAGAGGTACAAGAAAATAGAGATTTATTAAGTACTTGATTAAGGAATAAAGAATATGTAAATATTTTAATAATTATCTTGATTTTTATATTTTTAATAAATTTCATAAATTTATTATTATAAAATAACTAGACTTATAAAATGATAAGAGCTTAAAGTAGAAAAATTGATAACTTCTTACTAAAAAAAATAATGAGTATTGTATATATTAAGCGTTACATTAAAAAAAATGAGTGAAATTTTACTATTTTAATAATAGAGACAAAAATGTCATTTACATAAGACTATATGTATTAACTATTTATTTTTAAATAGACGTTAATTACATGAAAAATTTATGTAACAATAACATATAAATTAAGGGATATTTATGTTACTTTTTAAATAAAAAAATATTATATGTAATAAATACTAACCTCAAAAGAAGTAAGCATAATTTATCCTATATTCAATTATTCACACACAAATTTATCCTTATCCATCACTATTTAGTAAATCGTTTCACATTTAAATACACTAAAATCAATGAAAAAAAAGTTTATGGAACACGCACTTGACAGAGAGAGGCTAGTACTTTTTTCTATGCCTACTTTTAATAAAGGATAAGAAAAAAAACATGTTGAAGAAAATTGATTGAAAAGGATATATCAAGCGTGGGATCCATTGGCCTTCGCATCTTGAGTTGAAAATTTCCCATAATTTAGCTGAAGGGTATTATTTTGATATTATCTTTTAGAGTATTATTGTTTCAATTGGGTTGTTAAGTATTTTTTAATTATTATTTATATCTAATAAATTTTATAATATTTTTTTGTCAAATTAAATGTCAATAAAAAATTAATAATTTACATTAAATATTATATCATTCAAGATATAATAGCAACCCTCGTAACTAAACAGAAATATGAGTCATAGCCCACGAGTAGCTCAATTGGTCATGACAATTGATTGTAATAAAGAGCAATGGGAATCGATTCCCTCCAAAACACTCCCTTCCTTCCCTGTTCCTTCTTATCGAGGGGATTTTTTTTATTGTAATACAGAGCAGAGGGAATTCACTCCCTCCAAAACACTCCCAAAGTCTCCCATCCTTTCATTTTCCTTCTTTTCGAGGGCATTTTTTATTATAATAGAGAGCAAGAGGGAATCGATTCCTCCAGTACACTTCCATCCTTTTCTATCTTTTCTTTTGGTAGACTTCCTACAGGGTTTCCTTAGGATCCCACCTTAGTGGGGTCCTTCTACGAATTAATATATATATATATATATATATATATATAAATAAGAGGAATCAACTTATACCGGTATAAGACTTAATCACTTTTATACCACTCAATAACTTTTTATTGAATAACTTTCTTACAAAATTTACCGTTAAATTGAAAGTTTCTTTCATATAAATCATATTTATAAAGTTTTACATTAATCTAAAATTGTTTTATGACTCATTGATATACATTAAAATTAACGTAATATAAACTATTTAAAAATATGAAAATATAAAGTATTTGATTATATTCTTATTGATATTTAATTTTTTCAAAATTTGACACAAATGATCTACATGATATAAACTTTTAATCTAACGGTGAATTTTGTGAGAAAATTATTTAATAAAAAGTTATTAAGTGGTGTAAGAGTGATCAAGTCCTACACTTATGTAAGTTGATCCCTCTTTTATATATATATATATATATATATATATATATATATATATATTGAAAAGGCGTCATGAGATGATGTACCAAAAAAAACAATAACGAGATGGGCATTCGTACAAAAATTACGAGAGCACAGCTGAGCGCTTAGCTTTTATGCCCAAAAAAAAAAATCTTATTTTGTTCTTAAGAAAATAGTCTATCTTTCGGCATTTCTACCCAACCGTACCACTTTTTGAAGGTTATTACTATATTGTGTCACTTTCTAAATTATTTACCACCCTATTTCATTTTTGCAAATGTAGCAATTGTGCTATCGTTACTTTAGACAAGTCGACTGACTTATTTTAATTTTTCTTTAGTTTTTATTTTTTAAAATTTACTTTTCTATTATATTATAATTATATTTTATTAATTTTTAGTGGGTTTTGTCCAAGGTTGTTAAAAGCGCGTTCTAAGGCGTAAAAGCGTACGCTTTTACGCTTTTAAGTCATGAAAACTTGTTGGATGTTACCTAAAATCGAAATTTGGTAAAATCGTCTGAAAACGCTTTTTGGATTTGTAAAAGTGTTAAAATCGCTTTTCTATACTAAGTTTTCACGTTTTCACATTTTAAGGGTAATTGCCATTGGGCTGGATATTATTGAGCTGTTTGGCTACGGGCCTAATGGAGTCATGGACATAAAACCGGTTGGGTCGGGTTTATACTTTGGGTTTGGCCGTTTGGGCAACCCGATTTTTGTCATTTGTTTAGGGCACGGGCACCATTCATCCTACTACAGTGCTGTTCCTTCATCAACCAATTCAATAATTCAGCTAAATCTTCTTAGTTCGGTGGCTAGAAGACCCGTAGTTGCAGAGCTTGATAACTCATGGTGAAGACTCGAGGTTGACTTGACTTTTGGATATTGTTGAATCGTTGATGTTGGTTCGGTGGCTGAGGACTTGTGGTGAGCCGATGACTAGAAGCTTGATTCGGTGGCTGGAAGCTTGGTTCGTTGGTTGAAAGCTTGGTTCGGTCTTCGGTGGCTGAGGAGTGAGGACATGCTTATTCGATGATGCACTAGTTCAAGTGTTCTTCAACCATTCAATTTCAAGCCTTCAAGTTATAAAATTTGTTTATGTAGTATTTATATATACATATTTTATATAATATGTAACATCTACGCTTTTACGTTTCGCTTTTACCAGAGTCTCCAACGCTTTTAGGTGGACTCTCGTTTTTAACAACCTTGGTTTTGTCCATAAAGAAATTATTCTCAAAATATTTTTATTTGTTTACGTAGTTATACTTTTTTTTGTAATTTTTTATTACTTCAAAAGCCAGCTTTTATATATTTTTAAAATAAATCAACAACATATTTACTATTTTATTATTATTTTTACATCTATAAAATAAAAATGTTATAATAGAATAGTAAATATTCTAGAGATTTATTTTAAAAACTTTTGAAGTAATAAAAAATTACAAAAAATAATAATAAACTTTAAGATAAATAAATTAAAAATACATTTTTTCAGAATAATTTCTTTATGGACAAAGCCCACTAAAAATTAATAAAATATAATTCTAATATAATTGGAAAATAAATTTTAAAAAAATATAAAAATATAACAATAACAAATTACATCCGTATAAATAAAATAAAAAATTAAAATAAGTGAGTCGTTAGATAGTCAGACGGCTTGCATAAAGTAATGATAGTACGGTTGCCACGCAAAAATGGAATAGGGTGGTAAATATTTTAGAAAGTGAGACAACTTGGTAATAAATTTCAAAAATTGACACGGTTGTCCTTCCCATAAGAAATACTGAAATAGTCATAGTTGTTTGTTTTACAAGGAACATAGTGGCTTGCGCGCGGTTGCCAGGTCCTCACCTCTATTAATTGTAAATGCCATCGCTTGATCAAAGTTTATTAAATGCCACATGAAGCAGTCAAATAATAGAAAAATTCCCCTGGGCTCAATTAGATGTAGCAGCCAATAGTCATCATTCTTTCCCCAGTATTCAATATGATATATTTACCAAAAATAAAAGAGATACAGGTCGCCAGTATTAACACTTTCAGGAGCCAGAAGAAGTGTTCAAAGGCAGACAACTTCAAACAGCTATCTATTATTGGAGGCTACAGCTACACACGTTTTGGTTGCCAAAGTAAAACCTACTCTCACCTCCTTGACAATGATCTTCTCTCCATATTTCCCAACCTATAAATATCATCACCGAGCACAAGTTCTCCCTACCACAACCTTAGTAGATAGCATACAATACTTCTATATCGCTCTCTCCCTGTCCTCTCCTTACTTTCATCAGCAAACTAATTAAAGACTGTGCTGTGCTGAGCTTCCCACTCCCATTTAGCAATTACAACAATTAATGGATAGTACTCCACACATGCGTGTAATGCTCTCTAGCTTGGTTCTAATTCTCTCAATTTCTTCATTGGCCTCAGCGTCTCTGAATGTGGGTTTCTATAGATCTACATGTCCATCTGCTGAGGCAATAGTGAGAAGAGCTGTAAACAAAGCCGTTTCTCTCAACCCGGGCATCGCTGCTGGCCTCATTAGAATGCATTTCCATGATTGTTTTGTGAGGGTAAGTTCATCTTCATAATTTCCTACGTACTTATATGAATTCGACTCAGTCATTGGTATGCATATGTCTGAAATTGTTATGCCTTCTATATATACAGGGTTGTGATGGTTCTGTATTACTAGAATCCACACCGGGTAACCCATCTGAGAGAGTCCACCCTGCCAACAATCCAAGCTTACGTGGCTTCGAGGTGATTGATGAGGCTAAGATCCAAATAGAGGCTGCGTGTCCTAAGACTGTGTCGTGTGCAGACATTCTCGCTTTCGCTGCTCGAGACAGTGCTCGCAAAGTTAGGGGCATAAACTATGTCGTACCAGCAGGACGCAGAGATGGTCGTATCTCTATCAGCGACGAAGTGACACAAAATCTGCCCCCACCATCCTTCAATGCCGAGGAACTTGTTAGCAATTTTGCCCGAAAAGGGTTGTCAGCGGATGAAATGGTCACACTTTCAGGAGCCCATTCTATTGGTGTATCACATTGTTCTTCCTTCTCGAACCGCTTATACTCTTTCAATGCCACCCATCCTCAAGATCCCTCCATGGACCCTACGTTTGCTGCATTGTTGAAAACCAAGTGTCCGCCACCGAGCAATGGTGCTAGCACAGACCCAACAGTGGTGCTCGATGCTTCCACTCCTACACTTTTGGACAACAAATACTATATGGGACTGAAAAAACACCGTGGCTTGTTGACCTCAGATCAGACGTTGTTCAGTAGCCGCTCAACAAGGCAAATGGTGCTAAGCAATGCTAAACATGGTTCAAGTTGGGCAGTGAAGTTTGCCAAGGCAATGGTGCACATGGGGTCCATAGATGTGCTAACTGGCTCAGAAGGCGAAATTAGGAGGCGTTGCAGCGTCGTCAATTAACAGCAGCTGTACTCTTCTGCTTAAAAAAGTCATGTTAAACCATAAATGCAAATATATGCTTTCGTCTGTTTCCTTCCTATTTTTTTAATTGTTTTTGGTAATTGGTTCATTCTTTGACATTTTGTTTTGGAATCATTCTTTTAGTTCAGTTTGACCATTATTTTCGTCACTCTTGGCCAATTCAAGTGTAATCTTGCAAGTGTAATATTGAAACGTGTAAAAGTAGTGAACTACTCTTTCCTTATGTGCACCCCTTTTACTTTTGTTTATTTCTTCCTAAAATTTTTAATTTCATAATACATATACATCTCCCATTTAAATTTTTGTCAGACATACATATTCATTTCGTACAATTTTTCATACACATGAAATAACATTATAAAAGAAGATTAGTGTAATATCCAAAGCCCATAAAAAGAAAAGAAACAGAAATTAAAAACTAACAACTGACTACACGGGGAAGGGAGACCATCACCAACCAGCAAAGGAACCAACTTCATAGGGGGGGCTGAAAGCACTTTCACCCCAAGTCTTGGGATAAACTCCAATTTTCTATATACTAGCTACTTACACAAATTTTAAGGGTTGGTTTAAATGATAGAATTTAAAATTTTAATTCAAAATTTTAACTTTAAGCTGTATCAGCGATATAAGACTTGTTTAACTCTCAGATACTTTTATCCATAACCACGTCTCACATTTAAATACATTTAAATAAAGAAGTTCTTCGAGCTAACAAAATTGTAATTCAATTGGACCAAGTCTTTATGATTTAATGTAACGATGATGTTCATCCTCCATCAGACCACATATATATCCATATTCCTTTTTCAGATACTTTCACTTACAATATAATTTTCAGAAGACAAGGGAATTGTGAAAAGAGAAGATAAAATAAGAGAGATTAAATATAAAATAAATGAGATGGGCATTGGCACAAACTCAATAATTGGCAAGAATTTAGAGATTATAACTTGAAGTTCTAATACTTGTGAATATACGAAAATGCACATTAAAGTAAATTATATATAATTTTTAGAATATTCATGTATAATACTTAAAAAATATATATGTTCAAAAAATATTCCATACAAAAAGACTATCTCTACCATTACTCTTCTTTCTCCATAATTTTCCATTGCAATACTGGCTTTTGTTTCACCGCAATAATCCAGCTTGAATAATCATCCATTTCCTTGAATAATCCAAGTATGAAGTATCCAACTTAAATGTCAACGCTCTTTCATTGCAAATTTGCAATGTTTCTATCACTCCACCTGCTTATAATAAAATTGATTTATACCTCAAAAGGTGCATACGTACAATACCTACTACAGGTCAAGTACTACTTATTCAAGCGCTTCCTTAGTTTTATGCCATAAAAAATTTCCTAATTTTTTTAAAAGCTTTTTTTTCCCCAGAAGAAATAGTCACTTTTTTCCTTTTCTTCCTCAGCATTTAACTTATTCTTACAAGCAACCTAGTGGCCTGCGGTTACCAGGTCCTCTATTAATTGTAAATGCCATCACTTTATCGAAGGGTATTGAATGCCATATGCAGCCATCATAAGAATCCAAAAGTTCTCTCTGGGATGAGGTTATCGGTGTCAAAATGATTGTAGTTTATGGACTGAAATGAATAGTACGGTAAAAAGAATAAGTTAGATCGAAGAAATCTCAGTTTAAATTAAAAGTTTAATTTTTATTAATTATTAGTGTATAATTTTTTTATACTGTTATCTAATTATATATTGTCAAATTATTAAATGATTTGATTATCACAACAATCACTTAAAAAGTTTAACTCTTTTAATGATGTGTTAACACATGATTAGATGACAGTGTAAATAAAATTTACACTGACAGTGGATTAAAATTAAATTTTCAAATTAATTATGAGTCGGTTCAGCTCAACTCAAAAATAGGTTGACCTTATTATATGAAATGTTATTTTTTTAGTTATATATTTAATTTTATTATTTTTTATTCATATCTTTACTTGACTAACTTTATTTAGACTTTTAGAAAAAAGAATAAAATTTAGTGAGTATATCTAAGCTTTTTTTTTCTACTTGAAATATGGTGTTAATTTGTGCTAATTCCTTAAATTGATTAATTTATGGTCCAAGTGATGCTTCATAAATATATCATAAATTGTTTATGTCGAAAAGAATATAGTAAATCTTCATTGTTTATATTGATGACACTAAATATAATCTGTTATACTTATATCTAATTTGTGCACATGATTTTTGTAAGCTTTAATTGATGTAGACGTTTAATTTATCAATAATTTATTATTATATATAAGAAAAAAAGTAAATAAAGACAAAAGAAAATTTAGCTCATGGGCCGATCCAGTCCAACTAGCATGGCTGAGCTAGGCTAACTATTTGCTACTCATATCCATTATGAACCGACAAGGCCCAACTTGAAATAAGATTCTAGATAAAATAAATTCAAATATGTTGTTTTTGTATTTTTTTTGTTTTTTATAATTAAATAATGATAATTTAATCAAAAAATTCTTTTAATTTATAATAAATTATTTTATAATTATTAATTTTTTTAATGAATTATCAATATTTAATTAAAAATATAAAGAAAGAAACAAAAAAAAAAAGAGAAAAATTTTGTTTCCTGGTTGCTAATTATTCTATTCATTTGACCTCTTCAAATTAGCATAGAAAAACCAAAAGGAAAAACCGCCATGAACAGCACCTTTCGAAATAGATCCAAACCATTCAAAATAAAATAAAATAAAATTGATGATAGAAGGCCTGGTTGTAGCGAAATTGTGAAAATGAGATTATAAGGTGAGGGGCTATTTGGTAATTCCGAAAGCACATCTCATCCCAGGCCTGGGGACAAAACAAAACCCTAATAAAATCCTAATTCAGTGGCAGAAGCAGAAGATTCGTGAGGCTGAGATGCAGATATTCGTGAAAACCCTAACGGGGAAGACGATAACCCTAGAGGTTGAATCGTCGGATACAATCGACAATGTGAAAGCGAAGATCCAGGACAAAGAAGGCATCCCTCCCGACCAACAACGCCTCATCTTCGCCGGGAAGCAACTTGAAGATGGCCGCACCCTTGCCGATTACAACATCCAGAAAGAGTCCACCCTCCACCTCGTTCTCCGCCTTCGCGGCGGCGCCAAGAAGCGCAAGAAGAAGACTTACACTAAGCCCAAGAAGATCAAACACAAGAAGAAGAAGGTCAAGCTCGCTCTCCTCCAGTTCTACAAGGTCGATGATTCTGGCAAGGTCCAGCGCTTGAGGAAGGAGTGCCCCAATGCTGAGTGTGGTGCTGGCACCTTCATGGCCAATCATTTTGACAGGCACTATTGTGGCAAGTGTGGCCTCACCTATGTTTATCAGAAAGCCGGTGGTGACTGACTCCGTGAACCCAATGTTCTCCGTGTTTCACTCAGACATGGTTTTAGATTTTGATAAATACTCATGTTGAAGATTTATGTTATGTGGTTTCACAACTATGTTGGGATTAATTTAATATTATGCAACTCTTAGTATTTGTGCTTTTCAATTTTAGATATTTAACTTTCCAGTCGATTGAGCTTTTAGTTTTATTGAGGTTTTTCTGTTCCTGTTATCGATGTTTCCCTTGCCCTGCCCTGATGTTATTTGCTGGGACTGGGAGTACGAGTTTTTCCTTACTCGAGTGATGCCTTCACCCTACCCACACTAGAATCCTTAATTCTATCTTAGTATACTTGTTATAATTTTTGCTTCCAGTTAATTCAATTGGCATGGCTTATGAGAATGATGTGTTACTTTAAATGATGAATCGGTGATAGTAGTATGGGAAACAACATTGAATTCTTGGGTGTGGTTCTGGAGTTCGTTTATGATGCAACTGTTTGGATCATGTTGCATCATTGTGTCTCTTAGTACCATTCACCATCGATGCTTTGTTATAGTCAACCGTTGGTTTGGACCTGCATCCTTCCTTAGTTGGGCTGGTGCCCTTCAATAGAAAAAGTTTTGCTGTGACTTTGGTAATTTATTTAGGTAGAAAGACACTTTAATCTGGCTTGCTAGAAAAGTTCATGTATGAATTAATTAGTTATCGAATTATTTTAATTAATAATTTATTTATAGCTAACTAAACATCAGTATCCAAAATAAAGATAAATTATTAGTTAAATTGTTTGATATTTAATTAATCCAATGAGCAAACTAAAATGAAAAGTTTTGGAAGGAGCTGAACCAAATTGTTATTTTTTCATTTATTTATTTGGGTGAAGCCGTGACTATCGGTTATGGCATTTGGCTAATCAGTGCTCGATCCAAGATCAACTAGGTGGGATATATATGTAATGACGGTGCCTGCTGTTTTCCCCATAAATATGAAAATGGGCAACTGCTGTTCAAGCCTTTTGCTAATCATCTTGTTGAGTGTGTTTTTGACATTCTCAGCGTGCTACAGAAAGTACACTTCTGTTGATTTTAAATTGCATACATTAATGGTATGCAGATTTGTAATGATGATTTGTTATTATGTGTGAAATTTCTTGCAGGTTCATACTTGCCTTCAAATGTATCCCCCCACTTTCTTTCACCTTTACAAAATAATGCAATTTAGATTGTTGCCTGAACTGTATAGTATGGCTAGGTTATCGTGATTCAGGATTGCGCTTACTTTGTGGTCGAGCTCAAGGGAACATGCTTCATGGGCGCGCACTAGTTGCTGTTTTAGGTTATATCACCTAAGTAATTTTGATTTGTGACTATACTGTTTCGCTTGGGATTTTTCAACTTGCTGCTTGATCGTATAGCTGCAATTATCTTATTCATTCATTTAAGTATTGAGCAGGTCTAGCTCTGTATTTTGTATTTTCAATGAAAATCTGGTTGAGAAGAAAAATTATTAAAATAAGCATCTTGCTCAATACAGCTCTTGTTTTTTTTGTCAAACTGAAATTTCCTAGACTACGAGCCATTCAAAATTTTCGAGTACGACTAGTACAATTTCAAGCATGTGCAATAACTATTTTAGGGGGGAAAACCTGTGAGAACTTAAATTTTTGTTTTCCAAGAGATATGAAATTGAGCATCGTTCTTGATGTATGAAACCGTATGTCAGGAGCAAGCCACTCCTAGTTTTCTGCTATTTCCTATGACAACCAAACTATTATGACTTCAAAAATGCACGAGGGAAGAATCTGGGAAGAATTGTATTCTTTGCTTTCACTATTAGTGAATACATGCCATAGCAGGGGATGTGGATTACCGCCAAGCAGAAATACCTGTAGCGCAGTTTAATTAGTGAAAATCATTTATAGGTGTGGAAAGCAAGTTGATGAAGAGTGAAGACAGGGCAATTGTAATGTTGTAGTATTTTACCAGACGGGAGCCCATGGTGTATTAAGCTCGAGAAATGGGTATGGCCACCTGTTAGAGAAAAAGAGATCCTTACCATGGATGTAGAAGAAAGCTTTTAGCTGATCATGCAGAGAATAGGAAAATACAATCATCTTACCATGTAAAACCACAGGCGTGGATGACCCATTGGAAAATGATGTAGCCACAGCTCCAGAGCACAAAATAAGCGAGTCTAAACCAAGGAAAGGGCTGAAAAAGAATACGGCAATAAAGCATGAGCTGGATGGGCAGGTCTAACCACAAGTGGCTAACTGTTTTCAAATCAGTATTTGGTTTTATTTCATGGTGTGTGATACTTACAAGATTATTCAAAGCTGTATCCAAAAGGAGGAAAACTGCATTCAGGGTATGCATGCAACCCATCAACTGCCAAGTGCAGACCAACAAAAGTCAACGAAGGTATCATTACTTCAAAGATCAATTATATATAACCGATTGTCCATCCGTATAGACAAAATCATTAAGGTTTTGTTTGAGTGATATGAGAAGAATGAACATGAGTGGGACTGAAATATGCAGAGGCTAGATAAAAATTATCATGCAACTTGTGATTCAATCCATCTAGAGTAAAAGGAATTTAGAAATAAGCTTTAGCCGGAGGTAAATCTACTACTTGTATGCACAGAAACTAACATAGTGTTTGGTTGGAGGGAAATGGAAGGGAGGGGAGGGGAGGGGAGCAAAATCCCTCCTAAGCCAATTTTAGCTCCCCTCCAAAATGGGGGGATTTGGAGGGGAGAGAATATATGTTAAAAAATGGACTAAAATATCCCTAAATTAAATGCTACATTAAATGTTATAGTTGTGTAAAAAGGTAAATTTATACTTTCCCTCTATTAAAATCCCTCCCCTCCCCTCCTCTAACCAAACATACACAAAATTAAACTCCCTTCCCCTCCCCTTCATTAAAATCCCTCCCCTCCCCTCCCCTTCTTTGAACCAAACAGACCATAAGTGAATAAAAGGAAAACATGCACTAGGAACAATAACAGTCAGTTTATAGAAGGGTTACACTCACCATGTTTAGCTTGAAATGAGAAATTGATAAGAAAGGGACAATAACACACCAAAATACAATGTCTGTTAGGATGACAGCCCCTGCACATGTCTGTTAAATGCAGAATATCAGTTCAACGGGAATATTGGTGACAAATTAGAAAAAAGAAAGGAAGAAAACGAAAAGGAAAAAGAAATCCTTCAAGCTTGGTTCTCGTAAATGGTTATTGATTGCATAAACTAAGCCAATCTGCTTCATGCTTGCCGTAGGCTTAAAGCTATCATCTTACATTCTTAATTTGTAAAAACTAGTTCTGTGTGTAACAATTTCGATCAACAGAGATACATAGAAATCAACTAATTGCAAGCAGTAGCTCAGATCATATTAGGGCCTAAAGGATATATAAACCCGGGGGATTACTCATCTAGCATATTTCAATGTGGATATCAGTTAACCCCAACTAAAACAACCCATCATCAAATAACAATTTTCATTAGAATTTCCCGGAGGAAACTTCGAATCTAATGAGGGCTTGACCAACCTGATAAGTAGTTTGCATGAGGTAACCCCAGAATCCTGCTCTTTGTTGAAACTCCTCTTCAGCATATCCGCTTTGCAACTTTTCTTTATAGGCAATAGAGTTTGGAGACATACTCTCTTCTAAATCCCTTTTCAGAAACTCAGCCCTTTCCCCATTTTCAAGCGGAGGCTTGTTTAATAACTGCAAACATCCATATGCAGATAATATGGTCCCTAGCTGCATTCAAACAACAATAGAAGTGCAAAGTAGATGCTAATTAGATAAAACAAGAACTGTTGTATACACCTTCTATTCCTATAGAACGTGATTTTCCTATGCATCTTAGATCCTAATTCAAAACATTTGGGATTGTCGTGCTTAACGTACCGCAAAATATATCATAACTAATGTGAAAGTCCACCTGCAAATAAATGCAACACGATCAAATGGTCTCCATGGTCAACGAAACAAGAACCATGCAAGCGCTAACAAATAAGTTGAAATTTAAATTAAATTACATAAGATAATTGGCATTTTATTATTAAGTTCCATTTTCCAGAGTTTACCACGAAATTAAGCAAACAGATTGAAGCTTGGGGCAATCAAGAGAAAGAAAAAAGAAAAATTCATCTTACTGGGTATAAAAATAGAAAGAAAAAGCTCCATCCAAGGCAATAATTTCAACATGAATGCGAGCCAAGCAAAGGAACGCGAAAGCTCTGTAGAAGAGAAGCCACAAAGGATTGAGATTTCTCCAGCGTGGAATCCACAGGTGATTGTAACTCAAGGGCTCTGCTTTGGTCTTTATAATGTGCATCAGAGCTGTTACGACCGAGATAATGAGGATCAAAGCACAGATCGGCACTTGCCAACGAAGCCAGTACCCATACCCCTCATTGCCATTGTCTTCAGCATCTGACATTTGTGAATCAAGTCAAAGCCTTTGACTTGAGATATCCCAATCCCAGTACTACAAAGGCCAAGGGGTTGGAGCCTTGGAGGAGGAGGACGTGGAATGGAATTGTAGAAGAAGACTTGGACACTTTAAAGAAAGAAATGGAGCTAAAGGCCAAGGGGCAGGTCCTGAAACCGGAAGTTAAATCCGGAAACACAAAGCTGAACTGAAATACAAAACAAGAGCCTTAACCATTGACCCAAAACAACTGTTTGGTAGAATTTCTAATAGGAAAACAATTGCAAGTTTTCCTCCTCAAAGAATTGACTCTGAAATTTGTACTTTAAAATTTTGAGTTTGTTTAAATATTATAAAATAAAATTAACTTTAAACCTTAAAGTCTAACTGTAAACATAATATAAAATTTTTATTGAATTTTAATTATTGAAATTAATTTTATAGAATTAATTATATGATTTTTTTTAATTGTTGGTCTTATGTCAATAAATTATTTTATTGAAATAGTAATTTTGAATTGCTTATGTAAAAATTTATTCTTACAATAAATATTTTTTTGGTACAATTCTTACTAAAAAATTAATTCCAAAATCTTAACCCACAAACTTAAGGCCTGTTTGTTTGAATATAAATCAAACAGAGCATTATGGTGAGGATTAGAAAAGTCACTGCCTTCTAATTTTTTTTAAAATTTTTATATGAATACTTAAAAGAATATTATATTACTAATATGATCTCCCCAAAATTCTAGTTTAATATCTACCATTGTTTTGCCCTCGAACCATTACAGAATCTATATGCTAAACATGAACAAAAATTCAGTCAGGTCCAATATTCACAAACCTTGATCTACATTCTAGTAGAATTAGACTTCAGACTTTACCTATCCCAATAAATTAAAGGGGAAAAAAAATCAAGACCTTTTTATTCAAAAATTGTGATGCTTCGTCGTAAACCATCAACTGTAACTCTGACTTCCTGTGATCTTAGTGTCCAAATCTTATTTTTATTTTATTTTTATTGCTAAGAGTTATTTCTAGCATCAATATTAGAGACGAAGGGAGTGCCAAAAGTTCATTAATTAGAATGTAGAAATTGGAAGGAAAGAAAGAACATACTCTGTGTAGTAAACAAAGATGCTTGCATCGTATTTGAGAACATCCAAGGATAATAACACGGCCATGATCATAAAGCAAAGGAAACGCGTAGCCAAGAGCCACAAGGGGTGCACTCCTCGCCAACAACTGGTCCATAGCTGGGAGGTTCTCACATGACCTCTGGGCAACACATTAACGACCACTTGATTGTCAGGTCTAACCACCAGAAGTCTCGCATACATGGTATCCAAAACGCTTTGGGAAGCCCCTTCGTTCATCCACAGCACCCATAAGGCACCTAGGAAGGCCACACCAACAATGCCAAAACACACCAAATCGTACCACTCTACCTCTAATGCCATGATATTGTTGCCAATTAATCAACCACTAGACAGAGACCTCTTGTTTATGCTTTCTTGGTTAACAAAGGGACTGCAAAAGGGAGAACGAGAGTATACGAAGCTCGGCAAGTTGCTTTGGCAGAGGAGGTTTTACACTTGTTCTAGTGGCTGATGGGTTTTGAATTTTCATATGGGACTGGTAGTTTTGAGTTTGACTGTCAGGTTTGAGACCTTTCAACAGGTTCAGCTTTGAAAATAGGTTACTTGAAGAGGAGACATCCACGGGGACGCTTTATAGATTTCGTTGGTGAATTCCAATTCTGGGTATTAGAAGAGGCAATTTTGATGTGGATGTAATTATAAAAGAAAAACTTAATTTTACTTAAGTGGTATAGTATTACTTTTCATCATATGCCAGTGACGCAAGCATAAAGTCCACTCCCAATTAACCTGTTTTTTAAATTTGATTGAGAGCTAATCAATTATAAAAGATTTAATTTTTATTGGTAAGACTTCTTTACACTATAATCTAAATCATTAAAGAAGTTTGAGTATAAGTGGATGAAATTTAAACTCAATTATAAATAAATAAATATTCTGCCTCGTGATCTATTTTTATTTGAGGGAAAATTAGGAGGAGTTTCAGGAGAAGTTGAAAGTGGGAGCCTGGCCCCGACGGGTGAAATTTAATGAACAGGGCATGGGTTACTGGGGTTATGCTAAGAAACACTCGACCCGCTTGAGCGAGCTTCTAACATTAAGAAAAAAAGTCAAGCAATGATATTTTAATTACGATTTGCAAGTTCAGCAACTGATTCAACTTTGATAACATGAAAAACTCTAGCTAGCGGTCGAGCGTTGACTAACATAACCCCAAGACTGATTACATTTATTAACTACGTGATTTGTCTCCCCGGCAGTCTGCACTGTTTGTAGTTTCCAATGGCGTTGTTACAAAAGAACCTGGAACCACATGACCAGGGTGATTTGATTTCCTGGGTGCCCCTTAAAGAAGGATCTTGAGGTTTTCAGCAGCATTTCAATAAACGCAGGCAAGTAGAAGCCTTGTTCAGTTGATAAAATGGCAAATATAAATTGGAGTTTAAGTATTACTAATCTCTAGCTTCCAGTGTTGCGGTTCATTATTTACTTTGTTCTCAGAAAAGATGAGAAAGGGTACTATTTTGTGCTTTAGATGTAGCACGTTATATCGCAACCAAAAGGGGGAAAAAACTTGCAAAATAAGAGGAAGGGGGGAGTAAAACAGTTGTAACTAAGAAAGAAAGGAAAAGTGTAGAGAGCTAGGAGGCTTGAATCATAGGCAGACAAAGTTAATGAATTTAAGATGCGGAAAATACAAAAAGGAGAGACATTGCAGATTATTATGAGAGTGCACCTAGGCACAGACTTTTGTCTCCTGATCAGGAACCACGACGAATTAAGTCCATTAGATGGCAGAAAAACTACGATTTAACCACTGTGAAGCCACCATCAACCACCAAGTTGTGTCCACTAATGTAAACAGCTTCATCAGATGCAAGAAATAAAGCTGCTTCTGCGATATGCCGAGCCTTCAACACGATGCCCTTCAGATTAGCTTTGGAAGAGCTATTAGCTTCAACTTGATTAGGTTCAAGATTGAACGCTCTACAAGCAAGAGGCGTGGCAACTCCAAAAGGGGAGACACTATTTACTCTAATTCCATAAGCCCCAAGCTCACTACATGCTGATCGTACCAGTCCAAGAAGAGCATGTTTTGATGCGGTATAAGCATGAGGACCAGTTCCACCAATGGAAGCTGCCACGCTGGTGGTGCATATGATGGATCCACGGGTGCTTTTGGCAACCATGGTACGAGCAGCGTGCTTGATGGTTGCAGCTACACCACGAACATTTGTAGCCATGGTGTTGTCAAATTCATTCAGATCAAGCTCAAGGATGCCAGATAATGATCCTATTACTCCAGCGTTACTAAACAGGATATCCAGGTTGCCATGTTTTTCCAAAGTGTAATTGACAGTTTCCTCAACCTGCTTTTCGTCTCTCACATCACAATGGTGGTAACTCACTCTATCTGAGCCTATTGAAGCTACAACTTGACGACCCCGTTCATCTTGAACGTCTGCTGCAACCACAAATGCCCCATTTTCAACGAATAGTCTCACTGTCTCTTCCCCAATTCCACTAGCTGCTCCGGTGACAAGAGCCACCTTACCCTCCAACCTAGAAGTTCATCATATCAAGAGATAGTCAACTCATCAATATTGAACAGATTGTAAAAATAGAATGAAGAAATTAACTTACAGTATGATGTTACAAACGGAAAGTCCAGAGGCAAATGTAGATCTAATTTGAGGCTAAGTTATGAAAGTCTTACCTTCGCTTCGGCATTGGTTGTGAGTCCCTGGTTTGAGTGATGAGCTCTCCCCAAAACCTGGAGAGAAAAGATCTTGGATGTGATGTTTATATTGCTTGGTGTCCCCCAAAAATAAATATCCATATTAACAACTCCTGCAGTGTTTATGAATAATGACCATTAACTATTAACAGCTTGTATTAGTGATCTTACATAAGGAAACTATCCTAAATCAGTTATTAGTTAGAGTAATGTTCAAACTAATTGAGACTACTCTTTCCGATTTTTTTTTTCTTCTTTGGCATAACGCATTTCATTATGCATTCATTATTTAGGTGAGTTCCACGTTTCCAACCAGCTGCGTGGCATATTTCGCATCACATGGTCTTCATCATGCTTTGAATGTACATTTGATCAGTTAAGCATTCCAAGTTCAAACTAGTAGGGACGGATACAGAAATTATTTGTTAGGTCCATTATAAACGTTAAGATATTAAATAAAAATTTTATAATTTAAAAATTAAATGTATTTTAATTTTACTAAAGTTGAGTACGTTTTTAATTTGTATGTTTATTTTAATAAAAATTTATTTTATTTGCTTGTTTATTGAGTTAATTGACCAAATAATTTATAAAATATACACACTTATTAACTTATAATAATGACTATTTTAATTTTTTAAGTATAATAGAGGCCAATTATAAATTAATGTAGGGGCTTATACATATTTTAACATAAAAATCCTATTACATGTAATAGGAAAATAAATTTTGTGAGGTGGGGAGGGGGCAGGCCCTTGCTCCCTCCTGAATCCGTCTCTGCATATAAATAAGGTTGTCAAAATAAGTCAAACTCGTTATGTTAATCCGTTAAAATTATGCAAGTCAAATTTCAATATTATTGACCAAATAAAATCAATTCATTTTTTGTCCGGTCCATTTAGCCCACGGGTTAAATAGGTCAAATTTGTTTATTCACGAGCTGGTCCATCTATCCATAATATATACTTTTTTTGTAATTTTTTTTTTAAATTGGATGTATGCATTTGTTGCTACTATGTGTGTTGTCATTTTGTTATGTTAATGTTTTATTGTTTCTAATGTGTTGTTGACGTTACATGGAATATGAATGCAGGCTTTTTTTTTTTTTTTCTTTTTTATGCTATTGTGAAGTTGACACTATTATGTATGTATGAATTTGTTAATTTATTATTTTGGAGATTGTATAATTTTAAAGATTATTGTTATTAATCATGTTTTGATTTATTGAACGACCTCTTTAAGTCTTTATATACTTGTAACTTATTTAAAAATTATTGAATGAGTTTATTTAAAAAAATATTATTATTTGAAATAAACAGACAATCCATTTAGACTTGTAGGCTAACCTTATATGAGTCGGGCTAATAAAATGTCAACCTATTTAAATTAACTTAATTTTTACATGACTCATTTAAAATTGGTCTGCGACGTACTGAGCTTAAACGGGTATGTGATACATATAAGCTACCCAACATCATTCACTTTCTGTTACTATGGATGTGTTTCTTGATATATAAAAAATCTTTTATAAAACAAAATTATTTTTGTTACATTTTATTATGCTTGGATGAGTTCTTGAAAAAAGAAAAACTCAAGCACTAAAAAATTAGTTTTTTTTTAAATTCATTAAAACCACTCCTTTTATTTATGTAATTAGAAAAGCTTTATTATATTTTCTATTGTTTTTGAGATGTACATTACTTTATTATATAATTTCATATCGGTAAAAAAATAATTTTGTTTTAAATATACGAAGGGTACATAATATACTAACGTTATATGCACGAAATACTAATCATATTATTAATTTTTTAAAATCTATATATCAATCTAGTGTCAATCACTGATTATTTTCTTAAATATTATGAACTGTTGAATAAGAAAAAATGCTACTTAGTTGATTTGTATAATGATAACTTTTTCTCTTAGACACATGTATGTATAAAATCAGAATGCTAATGTTAATGTTGAATAATACTACTTATATAACATTTAAGCTCATAATTGGTCACATTTATACTTTATTCCATTTTTTTTTTCAAATTATGAAACTAAGATACATACACTTGTAGTTGTGACTAATTGTGAACTTTATTATTGTGTAAGTAGCATATTTATGTTGATGAAGGAGGGCCAATGAAAAGAGCATCAATATTGAGGTTTGCCTTGAGCATGGAGACACCCAACTAAAAAAAAAATTGGGCTTGGCCTTAGGACTTACCATATTTTTGTGTGTGTTAACTGTAGACTATGATGTTTACGAATGGAATCAAACGAGTCAAAATGAATAAACTGAAGGATTTAATTTTAATTTATTTTTAGTGTAATTTTTTTTTACATTGTCATTTAATAATGTGTTATCATATCATTAAAAAAGTTAGACTTTCTAAGTAGTTATTATGATAGTCAAATTCTTTTAATAATTTAACAATACATAATTAAATGACAATTTAACAATACATGATTAAATGACAATGTAAAAAAAATTTATACTAAGAGTTAATCTAAATTAAACTCTAAACTTAACCTAATTAACCAGTTTGGTTTAATATAAGTATCTCAACAAGAGCAGATGATGATGTTCCTTTAATCAAATTTAGCAGGCTTGGTTTGGGCCGTAGTGTGCATTTAGCAATTAGCATATTATCAATGTTCTGAAAACCGGATCGAATTGGTCAGTCGGATCGGTTCGACCGAGAATCGGTCACCCCATCGGTTTGATTCACTCTAAAAAATCGGTCAGGTCAAAAACCGGTCAAGAACCGGTGAACCGATCAAAAACCGGTGAATCGGTCGACCCGGACCGGTCCAATTAGGTTCAACCGGTCCTCTTTTTTTTTTTTTTTAATTTTACTAATTCAAATAATGTTATTTTGATTTAAAAATTGAATGTAAGCCAATTTAAAAAGAATTTTATATGAAATACTTAAACTTAGAATGTATAGAAGTTTAAAAACTAAATATATAATTGATTATATATCTCTTTGAATTGAAATTGAAATTTTTTAAAACAAAAATATGCTATAATATTGTTATAAAATGCTTTGAACTCTCAAAAAATAAACTATAAACTATTTTTTATCATTTGTATTGTTTTTTATAATTTTTAATTTGTTTAATTAGTATATAATATATATATTTATATATATATATAAGTATATTTAAATTATTTAATTATATTCCGGTTCGACCATAATTCAACTACAATTGAACCATTAAACCTTGAATCAGTTTCTTGACCGATTCAATCATCGGTTTGATTTTCAAAAATTGCATATTATAAAAGCCCAAGATTGAAATTTAGTGTGACACAAAATTCATTTGCTATTGGTCCATGATGTGAATCTGCGACAGCAGCAATAAGTCAATAACATTAGCATATCAGCTCAGCACAGCGTGGGATCTACATCACACTCACAACCAGAGATCGGGATGGCAATTTCCTCCGTTCCTCGTGGGTACCCGTGAGTAATATTTGTTGGGGGATAGGGGTTTAACACCTGTTTATTAAATAGGACGGGGGAGGGGGTTGTTTCTTTTATACCCGTGGCCCCATGGGTACCTGATATATAATTTTAAGTATTTAAAATTGTATTATTGTTATGTTTATATATATTTTTCAAGAAAATTATATTGTTATTTTAATTTTAAGTATTTAAAGTTGTTGAATTAAATTAGTATGTAATAGATAAATTATGAGAAATTATAATATTAAAATTTATTTAATTTATTATTCTTTTTTTTAATTTTAATAATTTTATGAATATCTACGGATATCCATAAATACTCATTTACCCACAAAAAAATTAAAAATAAATACCCACACAGAAGACTACAACCTTGCCCCGCCCCATTGCTATCCTTAGCAAGAGATGTCATGTCAAGTATGACTCTCGGCTTTGGGATTGTGGTTGTGGATGTGAGAGGGTTTTTAATACGAATATTGTTATTTTTTATTAAAATAATTTATTTTTATTTTTATATATTAAAATATATATTTTTATATTTATTCAGAAATTACTCTCATTTATGGTAATTTTTATTATATTTTTTTTCTTAATTTTATGCTTTTAAATTTTAAAAATATGAAAGTGAAGACCATTTCTAATTTATAGTATTTTATTTATTTATTTTTAATTTTATCATGAGTTTTTGACTTATATAATAATAATAATAAAAATGTTAAAAACTACTCTCACCTGTTATGATTTTAAAATAAATTTAAAAAAAGTATTTTAATATATAATAAAACTTATATAATAAAAAAAGTTGTTAAAAACCCACTCTCACCCGTTACGATTTCTGAATAAATTTAAAAAAAAACATATTTTAATATATAATAAGTTTTTTATTTTATTTAAATAAATAAAAATAAAATATATTCATATAAAAATCCCGATTTCAGAGCCTCACCATCAGGGACATTGTAAGTGCATATCTCTTGGATCTTTGAGGCATTGGCCATGTCTGCAACTGCTACTCTGATAGGCTTCATTTCCACAAGCCCAGCTCCTCCTTTTCTCGCTCGCACCCACTTATCATCTACAACTAGAACCACATTTGGCGCCAATCCTACCTCCAGATCCAGAAGCTTCTTCAGGCTCACACACAGCTCTTCTAAGCGAACCTCCTCAACCTTCCATGGCTTCAAGCGCTTTTCCCCCGTCATGGAGTGGCAGGATTGCACGTAACTCCTTTTTCTTTTCACTCATAAATTTCCATTTTCTTCGCTTTTTGTCACCAAATAGAACGGATGCATCCATCTTCTAATTTTTTGTTTCAAGATTATTAGAAGTAAAAAGAAAAAGAAAAAGCAAACAAATTTATTGGTCGGGAAGTTTTTCAGAGTCAAACCCAGAAAGAGTATAACAGGTCTTATTGAGAAGTCAACAAAGAGTCAATTACCAACATGGGATACCTTAAGAAAATAATTGGTGAATCATCGGTAATGAATCAATGTGGTTTCTTAATATGATGAGGAAATGGCATTTTCTATGATTTATTTAGAATAATTTCATCTTTCAGAGTTTATCCCCTGAAGTCCTCGTAAGACATAATGGTATTTTAATTCTAAGGTATTAGTTGGTTTTGCCATTTTGTTCCTTAAATTAACGTTGTACATTTTTCAATTCATGTCAGTTTTTAGCACTTCTGGGTTCTTCAAGCTGACCCATCCACAGCTTCCCACTTTCAATAAAAGAATGTTGCCAACTGCAGGGTTAAGATGGAGATTGATGTGCCTATCTCAGTCGCCTATGCTTGTTACTCTGATCGCGAAGCCATCCCGAGTTGGATGCCCTTTATTTCCTCTGTTAAGGTGCGCTTGCTGTCCTAGTCACCCTTGATTGTAAGCATCAATTTTCTGAATTACCATGATCGATTCTTAAGAAAAGATGGAGTCCCCTCCCTACCTTATGGAATCATGGCATGCAGCCATGCCTCTTTTTCTGTCACTTTAGCTAGGATAGATTAATTAGATTGATGGGGAAATATCTAATTCAAGTTAGCCAATATTAAGTTGTGTACATTACTTCTAACATCTCCTCATATTTTTCTTAGCAACATAAAAAAAAAATATCCCTATATTTTGAAACCTAATAAATTGTAAGGGCTTGTCATATTCAGAAACGGTTGGGTTCATATTTTCTTGTCTGTTAAATGTAACCAAGAAGATATAGCTTTTGCTTTTTTTCTTTGCTAAGTCAAGCATTTAGCTGATTTGTGCAAATGTTTGATCCATTTCACAGATATTGCCAGACAAGCCTGACCTGTCACGATGGTCCTTGAAATATAAAGCATTTGGTCGTGATATTGAGTTCTCTTGGCTTGCTCGGAATATGCAGGAAAAGATCTCCAACCTAATATTATCTTATTTTCAATAAATGTTATTTATGTCATAGGTCAATTGGTATTTTTTATTCATGTTATATCACCTTCTTGCAGCCCATTCCAAATCAGAAAATCCACTGGCGATCTCTGGAAGGTCTTCCTAACAGGTAACTTACAAGGTCATATGCGGAGAAGTTAGTATCACAAGATTGAATCAGATTGGTTGCTTTTTTGTGGAAATTTCGGTAGTTAGACATTACAGAGACATGACATGCTCAAGTGATTTAGAAAATTAAAAGAATCAACAAAATCTGATTTGTACTCTAAGCCTTTGTTTGGCAAACAAAAAGAGGAGGGAAATAGAGAGGAGGGGAAATTGACAATAAATTTAGACATGATACGTGCGTAGTATCATTTTCATGCCTCTCGCCTTCTTTGTTTTATTTCCCAAACATAAGCTAAACGAATTGGTTCTTAAGTAACACTTCCTAATGCTTAATTGGAAGAATCTACTTTATGATGTAGGATTTATGCCATTATTTTTATATATGAGTACAGGAAAAAGAAGGGAGGTAAAGTCCTTCCTCTCACTGGTGCCCCAAATTTAAAAAGTTGAAGATTTAGTATTTATGTATTAAATTCAGTGATGAAGATCACTTAAAAGTAGTTTATGTTGATATATCTATCCTAGGAATTTAATACCTTAGTCCTTAGCAGGTTCATAAAGAAATTTATGCTGGTAAGGAATGCCAGTATCCAGCTTTTATGCCTGAAGACTCTAAACATTTTGAGGTTTCAAGTCCTAGAGTCAAATCTGAAACCTATGGGCTTCTCTGCTATAAATATTGCATAGTTTCATGCAATTTAAGGGAATAAAAAGACCCTTAAACCTTTATAGCACTGAAATGCTCTAATTAGTAATTAGGTTAGCATTTTCCTGTATATGTGTTATGTATGTTGTCTTTCTGCATTAAGATATTAGATAATTCTATAAATGGTCGCCTGTGCCAGGACTGGCAGTCTGTTAGCTAACTTTCACACTTTCTTTGTGGAATGCAATGCTTCTGTCATGATTAGAGAATTCCAAGTTATATCTTGTTCAAGCCATCTTCAGTGGCTAAAAGACACATGCTGCATAACCATGTTTAGCACTGGTCTTAGTCTAATTTCCATTTGTCATTAAAACTAAAAATTATATGTTATTGCTATTATAGACACAATGTTCCATCGATCCATTATTCTGTACTTTTAAGAATTTTAATTGCTTGATTTCTCACATGGCAGAGGTGCTGTTCGATTCTATCCCAAAGGTCCTTCATCATGTGTAGTAGAAGTAAGGCCTTTTATAATTTATACAATATTTTGCATGATGTTTTACCTCTATTATCTTTATAACAATTCAATCTCTCTTGTAAAACTGTGTGGAACTTTTATTTGCCAATGTTTCCTTTATGGGTATTTGCAGAGCCTCATACTTGATCCAATACTTTAAATGTATGAAATTTTTTGGGTACACCAAGATCAATTAAAATTGACCGTTGGTTTGAGTGTGACATTTTCAGAGTTGAGTCTCACCATGCAGTATTTATCAAACTAGCTTCATGGGTTCCTATTGGTTCAACTAATTACCTATTCCTATTGGTATTGGTCCAGTGCACAACTTGGTGATGTGTATGCAATAATTTCCTGAAAACATTTTCCTGTATTTGGTCCCATCAACATTTTTTCCACATTTTAGCTTCTAAAAAGGAATTAGGAGCACTTTGAAGTGCTAATGGACAAAGAGTTTCTCCATTTTTTTTCCACCTCAGTTGGCCCTCAGTCAAGCACTTACTACTGCATTTGTCCTTTACAGCTGACAGTCTCATATGAAGTTCCTCAACTTTTAGCTCCAGTGGCATCGGTAAGTAATCTGACATTAAAAAAATGAAGTTATTAATAACTTTAAGTTGACAAAAGGAGGATTAGGGGTTAGAAAAAAAAATCAGACGTTCTTAGTTTGTTCGTTTTTCTCAGCTTTTCACCCAGCTATGGCAGATTCTATATGTTAATATTCTCGCCTTTGATATACAGCCTTAAAACCCTTTCTGATTTTTTCACTCCATGATATATTTTGCAGGCACTGCAACCTTTTCTTGAAGGTTTACTTCAACGTGGTTTGGAACGATTTGCTAGGTTCACAAAAACCTACTAAATCCCTGATTTTATTATGATTGTCCTGTTTTTTGGACGGGACTACACTCCTAAAAATGTACATACATTTTTGTTTTCATGTTAATTTTTGTCTAAACATTGATTTAATTTCTCTAATATTCGGGTACAGTTATCATGCCAGTTTTGGTTGCATAGATGATCATCCCATTCTTTAAGTTTTAATTCCTCATAACTATGATGGAAATTCTGGTCCTATTATGGGAACTATCAAAAGAGCAGCAGAAAGTTGAGAGTATGAAAGCCCTCTCTCATTAACTTTTGCTTGACAAGAAAATTCTGGGCATAAAGTTAAAGCAATAACTTCTGGAGTTTTGACTTGCAACAATATGTAAGATTTCTCTCGTGACTGCAATAAATATATAGAAATTACAGAATCTGAAAGAAGCTTTTATCAATCTTTCTTTTTGGGTCCAAAATCCGCCTCAGCATATTGCATCCTTTAGGCTGGATTTAAAATTAATGGCTTGATGAAGATAGTATGCTTGGTACCCTCTATAAATAAGACACCTGGGAGGATTGTGTTTCATACTTTCATTCGCCTGAAGAAGCAGAATTCTCTTGTTCAGTTAAACCAACAACCTGTGTGAAGGGGTTATACTCGGCGCTCATATTTGTTTACCATTCTGTTCTTGCTGGATGGCAATTCATAAAATTTTCATGCTTTGAACACAACAAAAGCTTCAGACATAATGCAAAAGGTCTGTTCTGAATCCCGCAATCCTAACTCTTGTCAGTCTAGCTGCTTTGGGTTGAGATCTCCGCTCAGGATCAGCTACCCTTGAAGGCCTAAGGCCTAGGATTGATTTCAATTGATTTGTGATGTGTGTGATTCTTCATGTCATTTTGAGTTTAGTTTGCATACATTTCATTATCTTTTTAGTACATTTATTCACTTAATCCTCCGTTTTAGTTTTAGTTCAGATAAATGCGGTGTGTTTATGTTCAATTGCAGGAATGGTGCAACATTGAAGCTTGGATGAGCCAAAACAGAACTACCCTGAAGAGATACTGAGATCTCAAAATCAGCTGGACCCCCCGAGGAGTAAATTGAGCATAACTTGAGCTACAGAGGTCCTTTTGAGGTGATTCAAGTTGCTATGGAAAGCTAAGACACAAGGCTACAAGTTTGATGTTGGACACTTTGGCAAATTCCCTAAGGATGCTTGATGGCAGAGCCAACCACGGCCGGCCGTGGTACACTGCGTGGTTGGCCATCGCGTACGAAATTTCTAAGTCGGAATCAACCACGGCCAAAGTGGTGGCCACCACGGCCGTGGTTGGCGCGTACCGCTACATCGATGAAGTGCGAAAAAAGCCCTCGGAGGCAACCCATTTCCTTCCCTTCTTGCCTCGAAAACAATTAGGGTAGAGAGGGAGAGTGGGTAGTGTATAAAAAGGCAAGTCATTAGGGTCGAGGGAGGAGCTTGGTCTTGGAGGAACTTCACAAGAGCAGACAACTTCTCGCAGAGTTTTTCTTCTCTCTCTTCTTACTTTTCTATTTCATTTTACGAATGTTGTTCTTCATTCTTATGGATTGTATTTTGATAAACATGTTTGAGTAGTTCTTTTGTTCTAGGAATTGGTAGTAACCCGATGGTGTATTAACAATGCTTGATGTATGAATTTGCTATCCCTTAATCTTAAGTTATCTTGATTCGAGTTTTGGCACACCAAGTGTTTGTGAAAATGATGGCCACATTGTTTGCATAATCTTAGTCATTAAGGGAAAAACTGAAAGGTGACTCTTGATAATGGAACTCCATAAACTGAACTTGAGCTTTTAAATCACGAAAGTAGATTAAAACTCTTGAGGCTTTCTATGAATCATACGCTTCTTAATGGATTCTTTCTAATTTGATTATCATGAAAATAGAAGTTGAGTTAGATTGAATACGTTGTTGTATTCTGAAAGGAAACAATAATTCTTTAGGATGATTCGTCTTCAAGTGTAACTTAGTTGAGAAGAGGAGATAAGATTACAGACTTGTTAATTACCATCGTGGTGAACCCATATCCTAGATCTCTTAAAAACCAGATTTCTCTACATTGCTCTTTACGCATTCATTCCAAAAAATTGTGATTCTTATTTATTTCTGATTTTAGTTTCTATGATCTTGTTCTATCACCACAATTTTATAACATTGGTTTCACCTAGTTAATCACATTTAAGGGTAATTGTTAATCATAATCCAAGTCCCCGTGGATCGATATTTTTACTACTTGGATTTAAATCGTGTACACTAATGCGATACGAACCACATCAAGTTTTTGGCGCCATGTCGGACTTGTGTTTTCGATTATCAATCTAATTCTTAATCTGATTTTCTAGTTATTCTTTTATTCTTTTCTTTTGCTCTCTGCAGTAGCTTCTCTTGTTTATGCGAAGTACTGACGTTTTGGAACTCTCATTGGCATCCCGAAATTGAAAGGACTTTGCATCGGAGGAGAAGACAACAATGCAAAGTGCAAGAGAGCCACAACAACCTATTCCCATAATGGCGAAAGACGTGATGAAAATAGGCCCTTTGAAGGACTATGCAGCCCTAATGCTTTCGGGGTTTGCGATCTCCGGGATTGCTCGGCCAACCATTGAAAGCCGGACACTTCACCATACCACCACGCTTTGCTCTCTATGATAAGGCAAAACCAGTTTGGAGGATTGCGTCGAGAGGACCCGAACGACCACGTAGATATGTTCTTGGAACTCTCGTGAGACCCTCGTAATTGAAGGCGCCTCTGTAGATGCTATCCGTCTCGCTTGTTCCCTTTATCACTACGGGATAGAGCTAAAACTTGGTTAAAATATGTACCACTGAAACTATCACTACTGGGACCAACTGGAGCAAGCTTTCTTGGACAAATTCTTTCCACCTTCCAAGACTGCTCATCTTAGGACCCAAATCATAGGCTTCATTCAAAGAGATGGAGAGTCATTGTCAGAAGCTTGGGATAGATATAAGGCCTTGCTGGAAGCATGCCCACATCATGGGTTAGAGAAATGGTTAATCGTCCACACCTTCTACAATGGTCTTGAATATCCTTCGAAGGTGTCTCTAGACTCTGCACTGGGTGGAGCTTTGATGAACAGAAGGTTACTGAGTATGAGGTCATAGAGAGTGTAGCCACAAACCATCACCAATGGGCAAATGAAAGAGGTAACAACCAGAAAACTCTCGAGGTAAGTTGAGGTAGGATTTCGTGTTGATTTGATTATGTCAAAATTTGATTCTTTGAATAAACGCTTTGACAAACTTGAAAAAAGCTAATGCCAATGCCATAGTTACTTCTAACAATTTTTGTGAGATTTGTGGAGCACATGGACATATTAGTCTTGAATGCCAAGTTGGACTTGGTTCTCACAAGGCACACCGGTGGAGCAAATGGAATCATGCCATAATTTTCAAGACTTCAACCAAAAGGGGAGAAATGATCCATATTCTCAAACTTACAACCCCGGTTGGAGGTCACATCCTAACTTCTCCTACCAGAATAGTCAAAGCCAAGTTGTTCAAGGTAGTGCTAAACCCTCTTTTGGATTCCAACAGTACAAAAATCTAAACTTGAGTCTCTTCTTGAGAATTTTGTTGAAGAGTCAATCTAAGCAAAATGAGGAGTTCGAACAACATGGTCAAGTGGTCGCCGAGGCCATTAGAGAGTTGTCATCTAAGGTTGATAATTTGGCTACTCATAGTAGGATGTTGGAAACCCAAATTGCCCAACAAGCTAGTTCTTCACATAGACCACAAGGTAAATTTCAAGGACAAACAAATAAATCCTAATGAACATTGCAAGGTTTGTGAGTTTAAGAAGTGGTAGGCAATTAGAGGATTCCAAGGCAAAGAGCGAAAGTGACATAGATGGGGGGGATGAGAAAAAAGAGACAACTAAGACACAAAACTTTGATGAAGATGATACAACTGAGAAAGTGTCTAAGTATGTACCCCCAAACCATACCAACCCCAATTGCCTTTCCCTCAAAGATTGGCCAAGGCTAATGTAGATAGGCAATTTGGGAAGTTTCTAGAGGTCCTTAAGAAGTTGTACATTAATGTACCCTTCATCGAGGCGTTGCAACAAATGCCCACCTATGCTAAATTTCTTAAGGACATTTTGTCTAATAAGAGAAAGCTAGAGGAATATGAAACAAGATGGCTTTAACAGAGGAGTGTAGTGCTTTAATTCAAAAAAAGTTACCTCCTAAACTCAAAGATCCGTGTAGTTTCTCTATTCCTTGCTTGATTGGGAATACTAATTTTGATAAAGCTTTGTGTGATTTGGGGGCTAGTGTTAGTCTTATGCCCCTTTCTACGTGTGTAAAAAGTTGGAGGTGGTGAACTAAAACCCACAACTATCTCCCTTCAATTGGCGGATCGTTTCACAAATACCCAATGGGTATCTTGGAGGGACGTTCTATTAGGGTGGGTAAGTTTTTCATACCTGCTTGATTTTGTTGTGCTTGAAATGGAGGAGGATTCCCAAATCCCCATTATTCTTGGTAGGCCTTTCTTAGCCAATCGCTGGTGCTATAATTGATGTTAAAAATGGAAAATTGTCTTTAAGCTGTTGGTGATGATAAAGTTGAGTTTGATCTTGCTAAATCTATTAAACAACCTTCTTTTGAGGACTCTTGTTGCAGGATTGATCTATTACACCGGAGTAGTGAAGGAAGAATTCACCAACATCCATTTTGAAGATCCTTTGGAGCGATGCATGGTTGGTGGCGATTCATTGGAACGTGGAGGGGAAGCACCGAATATGCCCATTTGTTGGAAGTCATCTTGGAACTTCCACCCCAAAAGGCCAAAATCGAAAAGCTCGAGTCTAAACCCAAACACAAGAATTGGAAAGAAAAGAGCTCAGGTAGAACTCAAACCCTTTCTTTCCACTCTCGGAGATTTGAGCTTTCGGAGGCACAAGCCTAAATTTTGGAGGCAAGTGAAGTCGAAAATTCCACGCCAACCCATGGAAAATTCCATGGCCATGGATTGAAGACCCGCAATGAGTCCTTCTCTTTCATCCCTTCTCTTGTTTTAGATTTTTACATTGAGGACAATGTAAGTTTTAAGCTTGGGGTGGGGTATTTACTTTCTTTCTTATTTTTTTTTTTCATGTTTTCATATTGCATTCTTTTGCATAATCACACCATCTTGTTGCCCCTTGATAAGTTTGCATCCTCTTGTTGAACTTTATGCCAATATGAAAGACATAATGAATTTGGAACCTAAATTTGTTATCCATGTGATAGGCTAATTACAAGAGTTGATCTTTTTGATAATTGATGATTAGCATAAGGTTCTCTGTTTTTGTGTTTCTCATTGATTTTGCTTCTAAAAGTGAGATTTGTACCAAAAAGGGTATGTGCTTTATATTAACCCATCCTCTTTGTTTGAGTGAAGTTGGTTCCTCTTGGATTCTGTGCTCTAGAACTTGATTTGAAACCATTTTGAAGCAAAATAATTGTTTGCATGCTTGAAAGTGATTAAGGCATTTTAGGTATCTTTCCTGCCTTACAATATATTGATATATCACTACCCATTAGTTGCCCATTTTGAACCTATTGCAATTTCTTGGTACCTATGATGACATATTATTGGTTACCCTTTAGAAATTAAATGGTGCAAATATTTGGTTTGAAAGTTGAAAGGGAATTATGTGTTGAGATATTCTCTTATTAAATTAAAAAAAAAATAAAATAGAAATCAAAAAGGAAAGAAAAGAAATAGAAAAAAGATTTTGGGGATAGAAAAAGAAAAAAAAAAAGAAGTAAAGAAATGGCTTAGCAAGAAGCTTAGCAATGTGCTTTTGTGATATAATCATTCTCCAAATTGGTTCTATTGGGTTCTCTTGATTCATTGAAAATTTTGCCAACCCTTTGTGCATACCCTCATTTCTTTATCCTACCTAACAATATTCCCTTGGCCAAGTTAAACCCATACAAAGACCTTTTGATTCTTGCATGCATGCAATTTTAAAATGTGGAAATTTGGTTTCTTATCAAGCTTATGGAAGTGCTTTTTCTTAAGAGGATCTTGAGTGATATTTCTTCACCCTTAGACACTTTGAGAGTGGTTAGGTGAGTGACCCCAATTGATTGATAAGTATGAAATTAGGGAACCTAAGCCTCTAATCGAACTTTACATTGATCATCTCTATGTTCATTGAAATGTTATGCCAATTACTTGGATCAGTTGTTCTTTGGGTTCCTAATTCACACCATATTTTGAAAATTCTGATCTTTATTTGGCTTTAGTAATTGCTTGAGGACAAGCAAAAACCTTAAGCTTGGGGTAGTTTGATGTGTGTGATTCTTCATGTCATTTTGAGTTTAGTTTTGATACATTTCATTATCTTTTAGTACATTTATTCACTTAATCCTCCGTTTTAGTTTTAGTTCAGATAAATGCGGTGTGTTTATGTTCAATTGCAGGAATGGTGCAACATTGAAGCTTGGATGAGCCAAACAGAACTACCGAAGAGATCACGAGATCTCAAAATCAGCCGGACTCCCTGAGGAGTAATTTGAGCATAACTTGAGCTACAGAGGTCCTTTTGAGGTGATTCAAGTTGCTATGGAAAGCTAAGACACAAGGCTACAAGTTTGATGTTGGACACTTTGGCAGAATTCCTAAGGATGCTTGATGGCAGAGCCAACCACGGCCGCCGTGGTGGCCACCACGCCGTGGTTGGCGGCCGCTACATCGTAAGTGCGGGTGCCCTGGAGGCAACCCATTTCCTTCCCTTCTTGCACTGAAAACAATTAGGGTAGAGAGGAGAGTGGGTAGTGTATAAAAGGCAAGTCATTAGGGTTGAGGGAGGAGCTTGGTCTTGGAGGAACTTCACAAGAAGCGACCCACAACTTCGCGAGTTTTTCTTCTCTCTCTTCTTACTTTTCTATTTCATTTTTAGAATGTTGTTCTTCATTCTTATGGATTGTATTTTGATAAACATGTTTGAGTAGTTCTTTTGTTCTAGGAATTGGTAGTAACCCGATGGTGTATTAACAATGCTTGATGTATGAATTTGCTATCTCTTCAATGCTAAGTTATCTTGATTCGCTTTTGGCACACCAAGTGTTTGTGAAAATGATGGCCACATTGTTTGCATAATCTTAGTCATTAAGGGAAAAAGCGAAAGGTGACTCTTGATAATGGAACTCCATAAACTGAACTTGAGCTTTTAAATCCACGAAAGTAGATTAAAACTCTTGAGGCTTTCTATGAATCATCTCGTTTCTTAATGGATTCTTTCTAATTTGATTATCATGAAAATAGAAGTTGAGTTAGATTGAATACGTTGTTGTATTCTGAAAGGAAACAATAATTCTTTAGGATGATTCGTCTTCAAGTGTAACTTAGTTGAGAAGAGGAGATAAGATTACAGACTTGTTAATTACCATCGTGGTGAACCCATATCCTAGATCTCTTAAAAACCAGATTTCTCTACATTGCTCTTCTGCATTCATTCCAAAAATTGTGATTCTTATTTATTTACAGATTTTAGTTTCTATGATCTTGTTCTATCACCACAATTTTATAACATTGGTTTCACCTAGTTAATCACATTTAAGGGTAATTGTTAATCATAATCCAAGTCCCTGTGGATCGATATTTTTACTACTTGACGAAATCGTACACTTGCGATACGAACCACATCAATTTGGCACCTGCAAATATCACTGACCTGATGATACCACCAACTATTTCTGTGTTTCAGAATGTGAACAAGTCATATAAAGATGTGTTTAATAGTGGAAGAGTCGTAGTTCAGGTAACACCAAATTTCTTTAGAGACTGCTTGATTCCATAATTTAGTGTACCCACTTTCTTCTTAAATAAATCTTAAGACCTCTTTTGTAAAAGAAAACATGCGCGTACAAGGGCATGACCAGATCAATAGCAGATAATCATCCAATTGAATGCCAAGGGTCCTTCCAAATAGTTCCAATTCAATATTCTTTTACACAGGAATGATAATGCTCTTATTTATATTCTATCGGCCGTTGTTCAATTACTTCTTGGTTGACCTTTGAATACTTTGACCCGTCAAGAAAATATAATAAGCAGATGTCTCCTTTTGACCTTTACTTTTGTTATTTTTCTCATTTATTATTGTCATTTATTTATATAAATCATTTTTCATTTCTACCCATAGGTATAGGAGCCAGGCTTTGTTTTTTTTTTTTTTTTTTTTTGGTACAATGATGGCACTGAAGTTTGAACCTATGGCCTCATGCAAATTACTCAAGTCCTTCACTATTAGTTCACTCCTAGTGGCCTCCAAGCTCTTAATGCAATACAACGGCCACTAAAATTTTTTAGGTAGATATGATGTACAAAGCAATTTATGCACTTTGACAATTTTAGATTTAGATCCCACAAGTAAATTTTGTTAAACCAAACTCGAGACTGAGAGGCTCCTATTAGATCTGTGCTCAAACTAACATCATGTCTACCAAAAAAATGTCGACAACCTAAACTTATACAAGTGCTATCAGATAATGCAATAGAGATTAAGATATTCAAAACAAAATTTTATTGAATATGCATAAATACGCACAAGAATTGTGACATGAATATGACGGTCAACATGGAAATAAGAATTGACTACAGTACAACATAATGATGTAACAATATTACATATCTACACCACCACCATCCACCAAGCCGAGCTATGTACATCAACCGATCACTTTCAAAAATGATGGCTGCTTTTTCCGATGTCTAAACTGAAGCAGCCAAAAACAGCATATATAATCTCCACAACACTTTATTTGATGAACTGTATTGTATATACATTCAGTTGCTTGCATTGCCTTCCAACAAGCTCCTCAAGCTACAAAGAGCCTCTGCAGAGAGGCTACAGCATCTCAATTTCTGTTGGCGAGGCGGGGATGGCTCACTGTGATCAAGGGAAGAGAAGCATACAATGATCACTGTGAGATTGTCAAATGTGTTCAACCGTAATGCCTCCATCACCAGGTCCCTAGCGCACTGCTCTGGGTCATCATGGCGCCTCAGGCCTCTACGAACAAGGCTGACTGCATGCTGACTAGACATCACATCCCAAATCCCATCGCATCCTATGATGAGGAATTCATCATCCTCTGTTAGAATCACTTGCCGGAACTCAGGCTCTGCAATCAAAGGTGAGGGAGCACCCCTAGGGAACTTCATATCCCAGTCCCCTAGTGCTCGAGTAACAGATAAAACCCCATTAAGATAACCATCATCTACGTAACCACCCAATTCTTCAACTCGCCTCCGCTCTGATGGATAAATAGGCCTGTGATCTTGAGACATGTCAATTGCCTCTCCTTTACGACACAGAACTGCTCGGCAATCACCAGCATTGGCCACCATTAGAAGCCTGGAACAAGTATACTAGAAATCAGCATAGCAAATATAGAAGGTAGGTCATTTCCTCTCAAGTTAACCATCTATATATTAGAGATTATAACAGGTGCAGAATCATTCCCAATATTTGCTCGTTGAAACAGGAAATAAAAAGGACCATAAATCTTAAACTAATTATAGAGAACACCTCAATCATGCATGAGAAACCGGATTTGATCTGCATATTAGATCAAGTAAAATAGATAAATATACGCTACTAACAGTGTGCAAACAAAAAAAAATATAAAAAAATTCTAGAGGAAATAAGGACATTAGATGAATGAGGGAGAACCAAGGATGTAAAGCATGGATATACCTTCCAAATATCAAAGCAGTAAGCGCCGTGGTCCCTGATGAACTGTTCACACTGCAATCATCAGCCAATGCTGAATCAGCCAAAAGAAATGCCTTTCTGAGGGAATTCTCTACCTCTTGTAAAAATACATTATCAACTTCAGATGTCTGTGGGAAGCTGACATCTTCAAAAAAGAATCTTATCACATTTTTTCGGATATAAGCTGCAGCTTCAGGTCCTCCATGACCATCAAATACCTGAGTGATTCGTTAAAGCTCAATTAAATTTAGAATAAGATTATACAAAATCGAAAGACCGAGGAAGCTAAAAGCTGAAAAGTTGATTACCCCATAAAAGGCACTTGGTTTTGGAAACTTGTACAGTGATCCCAGGTAAGAAGACAAATCATCTACCCTTATATGTTCATCTTCCATGTATCTCCGTGGCCCCATGTCAGAAAAACCACCAGAACGGATGCAGGGGACGAATTGCAGAACACCAGATTCAAGAGCCGCATCTAAGATTCTGTCTTCCGTTTTAACATCCTACACAAGGATAGTTAAATGCAAATCAGAAAATGAGAGTCAGCATATCGAATAACATGATGTATTAATTTGCACAACTTGTGTATCACATAAAACCAATCATGCTCTACAAACCATATATCGGCAAAAAAAATGCCAAAAGGAAGGAAGTTGATGCATTTCATAATTAACAAAAAAACAGTTCAGTTTTAAGCATGGATCAGCCACATTGCAGAGGAATTTAATTTTGCACACATGGATCATTAAAACTATTTTGACTGCCCATGATCTCAGAGAAGGCCACAAGCTAAAAATCATATGACAATAACAATTTTGAAAATCTAATGCAAAATTATGAACATCTTCAAATATTCATGGAGAATTTGATGCGGAAGAGCAGCAATGTTATCCTTCTTGGCACCAACTAGCATAAAATCCACCCCACACATCTATCTCAACAAAGAAATTCAATTTCAAACGGACAGAGATTCACTAATTGTTGCTAACAAATAGTTGGTACCAACATAACCACGCAGTTAAATTAAACATAGGCAGGCTTACTACATTAAACAAGTGACACAAGGGAAAAAGGGAGTAATCTAGATGAAATTCGCAGAATTCAGGTATCTTCACCTAAGCTCAATATATAAGCTGATTCCTGATCAAAGAGGTTTTTTTTTTGGGACCTCGATCCGAGAAATCAAAGAATTCTTATGAACATGATCGAACAAGCGAATAGAAACCCATCATTCTCTATTACCATCTATGTCATCCAATAACAGAAACACACAAAATCACAAAACAAGAAAAGGGTTCTGAAAAACTGACTTCTTGTGAAGTGAGTAACTCGGCAGATACTGATTCAGAAGCACGAACTCGGTCAAAACTCGGAGGGGAGATGGCAGCTGCATCTTCGATCTCATGAATATTGCTCCCTTTATTAGGAAAATACTTCACATCCAATACAGACACGTTCTGTTGACAGACAAGCTCTGCTTCAGCCACCATGATTCTATGTTTCTTCTTCTCCCTCTTCCCTCACAAAAACTACACCAACGATTGAAATTCAATGTTTTTTGCAGAGATTCTTGGAGCCGAATGCTGTGTTATTCCAAAAAGATTTTGTTTTTCTATTTTTATTTTTATTTTTTCTTTTCTTGGGAATTTTCTCGCACTTGCTGTTGGGATTTGTGATCAAAACTTCTGAAATGGTTTGGTTCAAACGCCATACAAGAGGCTCAGGGAGTGCGCGGGGTTACCGGCGGCTACCGGTAAATTTGGTCGGATGAAGGACACGTGCACTTTTATCCACCATTGGATTCTTGAGAGCGCTTGCCCCACACGCGTTAAAGGCTTGGCTTTACCGACACGTCAGTGTTTTGGGGTTGACGCGTGACCTTTGAAGAATGGGGAGAGTTGCTACCGTGAAAGGACAGAAAAACCCTTAAATGTTTAAGCTGTCAGGTTTGACTTAAGGTTGGTTACAGGCACAGTTGGGTTGGGGCAGGGGTAACATGGGAACTTCGTCTGCCGCCGACCGACTATTTTAACTGTCTTCTCGTGTTCATACGTGCTGACGCGTTTGTCAATTGTGTTTGTCACTAACATTGGTGATCTATGACTAAGTATTTTTATTGTCATATACATATTAAGATTCATGTTTTTAATTTTTTAGGTCATAATTAAATTAATTATGTTAATTAAAATATTAATTCCATCAATAAGATATGAAAATTTTGGAAGTTTAAATTAATAATTTTTAAAATTACTTTTAATTTTAACATAAATATAAGTACTTTTTTCTCCTTTTTTTCCCAACGAAAATGTAACCTTTCAAATTTAGAATTTTTAGAAAAAAAAATAACGATTGCCTTCAAAATTAACTGTCCCCTTTCCATGAACAAGTTTGATTGTTATTTCTTAGTGGATGATATTTTAAGATGTTTAATTAATTAAATTTATGTTTAATCAAATTTATGTTTAATTAATTAAATTTATGATATAGGTTTTGTTAGATGTTAGTCTTTCTATTTCTTATTTTGTAAAAAATAAAAGCAAACGTGGTTGCAAAAACTATAATAAAATAAAATTGAAACTTAATAGGTTATAATGATTAACAGTACTCGGACATATTTGTGTAAATAAAGTATAGGAATAGTGGGGAGAATTTCAATTGTCAAGTAGTAAATAAAGCGTGTTGAATTGAAACAGCTATTTCCACCGATTCATCCCACTCAAGTATTTTTTGAGATAGAAGAGTTTAGAAGGGAAGAAAACAAAAAAGAGTAGAGGTATTTTTTTATTTTAAAATTAAAATATTTATAAAAATAAATGAATAAATTATTAAAATATTACATGATCATATTTTATTTTATTCTTTTTATTTTATTTTTAAAAAATAAAAATTATATTTACTTTAAATAAAAAATTACAACTATTTTCTCTTCTTCTTCAAACTACTTCGTTAAAATAAAGGAATTATCATTTTCGTCCTGAAAATCTGGCTGGATTGCTGGGCAATTGGCATTTGGCATATGCATATCGTAAAGTCTTGATCTTGCGGGGGTCCTATCCTAATTGGTATCAATACCATTGCATGCCATATCAATATTAGGTACTCAATTATTATGTACCTTGCTCAATAAAGAGGGCACTTGTTCCCTTTAAGCCATAGGCTACCTGTCCATTATCGTTTCGTCATAGATGAATGGTAAGTAATCAAAACAAATGAATCCATTATTAAAGACACGGCCTCGCCCTCGGCGGCACAAACTGAAATTTATTTAAGAAGAAAGAAATATTATAAATGTTGGGAAATGTGGGTTCGGTGGTCCAACTAGCTAACCCACTTACCTTATTCTTACACAAACCCATCCATGCTTTTAATTTGTTGATTATCTTAGACAGGTTTTGCTCCTAATACCCGCAACTTGAATTTGTTGGTAGTTTTACTGTACGTGGTTGGTTTCTCTCTAGTTTTGACCTAGTTGTTTTAAATTTTAGTACAATATGCAAGCACTGTAGTTTCATCACTTTCTAAACCTTGTATCGGTGGTGACTCGTATATTGCACTTCAATAAAAATCCTCTTGTTTTAAAGAAAAAAAATGTAATAAAGATAGAGTAGCTTTAAATTATCTTTGTTTACCCCCCACAAATTTGTATGTAGTAAAAATAATTATTATTCAGGATTGTTCCTAAATGAAAGTTAATTGAGTTTAAGTTATCGTCAAAATTGATTATTGACTCCAAAAGCTCAAGTATCGGATGGTTAATTTGATACTGGCAATGGACGTGCACTGTTATTCTCAAGCTTATGGTTCAACCGCTAGTCGTTACCAATTGACATAAATCAACCATTAGCACATTTTCTCTGCACCTGCCATCTTCTATCTTCTCTTAAGGCTTGAGCCACTCAAACCATTTTATTCTCTTCCTTAAGCTTCCAGCGTCATTCTTTTGGTTTCATTACTATTTTGTTTTGTAGTTTATCTCAATTGAACCTAATCATCAACACACGTATACAATGCAATATCCCAATTTATTTTCTTATAAGAATCATCAAAAACTATTTTATTACTTTTTTGGTGGTCCATCATAGTTTCTGTAGTGTAATAATTCACCACTTTCGTCGTAAATTACCCCCTTTTCATCTCAAATGGATTTTGAACATGAAATCTCAATCAAATCCATGTGTTCAATCACGGAGTGCTCTCTCCTCCCCGTTGGTTACTTATTCATATAAATAAGATATATACATTGGATGCTTCTACACAATACAGGAAAGGAATTTCCAAAAGAATTGAGGTGGGTCATATATCGAAAAAAAGAAAAGAAAAAAGAAGTGAAGTGGGTACAATATTCCTGCTTTCCCACATATTTGAACCATCTAATTTAGGTGGTGGCCAGTAACTCGCCAACGCGGGGTTATGTTATCCTTTTTTAAAATTTTTTTGTAACAGGTGGCAAAGTCTATATATATATATATATATATATATATATATATATATATATTCATTTTTCGTTCATTTTTTTTTCTCTTTAAATTTTTTATATGATGGGATCACACCATTGTTCAAATCACACCACCATTAGATCATATCATTGCTTGAATCATACAACTTTCAACTTTGGTCACACCATTACTTGAACCACACAACGTTTTGCTACATTATGTTTTGCCATTATGCTCGGACCTCACCACGCTCAGTCACATCAAGCTCAACCACCATGTTTGGATCATATCACATTCGGACCACACCATACTTGGCCACGCCAAACTCGACCACCACTTGGACCTCCCTTGAAATTTATATATGCTGGAATCACATCATGCTCAATCACACCACACTCTCTTGACCAATCGACTAACTCCATTTTCTTATATTTAACTATGACCTACAAAATCCCTCCTGATCAACTGACCTACTACTTTCCGATTCATCAGCTAATTAGATCATTATTTAGATTTTATTATGTAATGCTAAGACATACTTACTACAATATTAGTTATATAGTTATATAACAAATACACACCTAATTTGTCTCCCGTGCAAAAATCACAGGATCCTGTGCTAGTTGTTTTCAAAACTTGTGATGAGCGCTATCAACAAATGATAAGAAGACAAATATCAAGTATGTAACAGAACATAATCAACTTTTAAATTTATTGAATTACGTATAGATTTGGATTAAAAAAATTAATATAGTTTCTTACCCCAAATTTGATAAAACTTAATGAAATAAAAATATAAAATAGGTGAAAAGTTTGTATATCTAAGATTACTCTATTCATATTGCCACACAAGACCTGGCACAATGCTTATGCGACACACATGCTTATCTTTTTCTTTTCTTTGGTGCTTATTGCTCAATTCAATTGCACTTATCTTTTAAATTTTAAGACTCCCCCAGTTCGGCCTATTGGTCTCGAGTACCTGGTATGCTCCAGATTTCCTTTCTTTTGCTAACAATTAAGTTGCACTTATAGTTTGAAGATAAGATTTTTTTCTCGTCAATTTAACTATACCCCAACTCCTCTAATTTTAATTAAAGTGCATTGTAATTATTTGGTTTTTAATCCAAAAAAATCCTCCAATCATAAATCACAATCCATAAAATCATTTGAATGAGATTCCAAATTCTACAGGACCTCAAACTTGCAAACATTACCCTATCCATTTCGCTCTACTCTGCATTCCCATCATAGCAAAGTAAAAATTATTTTTAACCAAAGTAGCCCACAGTAAATATGAGTGCACTTAATTTCATATTTTTACTGTATCAAATAAGTGTAAAATAATTTTTTTAAAAATTTTTTTACATTTCACAATTTTCACCTATTCAATTAAGCAAATCATGAAGTGTTTTGATGTACATTGGTAAGGTTCAGTCAAGTTTAGTAAAATTACCAACCGAACCAAAAAGCAATAGGCATTGGTTTGGTTTGATTAACATTATTGAACTTGGACCGAATCAAACTAAAAAAGGTAAAGGTTTGGACCCTTAGGGTAGAGATCCTCATTCTAATTAAAGTCCAATGACTTTTATTTTACCCTTTTCATTGTTCACTTGTCAATGTCAAGGCCCAACATACTTTTACATTTTTCTTTGAAATAAGCCCATCAATGATCAACCTGTTAATGGAGCTCCCTAAATGGAAGCAAAACGCATAAACTAGGCTGCCAAAGGACCTGAAAAACCATTTAAAGGGAGATTAAATCATCCATATAAACCAGACACAAAGTAGCCATAATGCAGTTAATAGAGGTAAAAAAACATGAAGTGATAACTCACAAACTAATCTCTAATTCAACCACAAAAGAAAGATATAACTTGATAACAATTAACAGCTACCAATCTCTAAACTAGCCACATTTCATTTCAACAAGTACAGAACTCAGCAGCAACAACTATAACTTGAAGCATCCAGCATACTGCTTGATGCCTCCAAAAGACCAAAGTGAATGAGCACTCAACAAGAAGCCAACCACCAAGTGTCCAGGCAGTACCGTTATTCAGCAATCAACTTTGTTCTAAGCTTCTACCACACAACGCAACTATGTTAATTTAATAACTTAAGTGTACTTCAAAAGAATCTTACGTGAGCAAATATATATTACATACCATTGCAAGAAAACAAAATCAATAATAATCATCATCCGAGTCAGCAGGTGGGTCAAGTTTATCGATATTTTTACCAAAGTCATAGGAGATAAGTTTGCCACCTCAACTTATAGTTGCGTCTCAGGGATGATAAGGAAATAAATTCACTGCTCACTGTTCAGGCATGCTTATCCAAATCCTCGGGGCCTGGGTAATACCAGTTTCGTCAACCAATGATTGATAAAATTATTTACTTTGTCCCCTAGATTGGACAAGGCATGGGACACGGTACCTTGGTCACCGCATCTTAATGTAAATAAATTAAATTCCGTTATATGAACCTACAGAACATTAACCCCCCAAAAAAAAAAAAACTTACAGAACAATTATTGAAACAAATTATTATGTCGTGACCTGCAATGTAAGATGTAAAAAAAAAATTATATTATTATTTAATTATATATTGATATAATATTAAAAGTATTAAATTTTTAAAATTATTATTATAATAGTTAAAATTTTTTAATGAGTTGATAATATTATAATAATAATAAATTAAAATTAAATTTTATATAATATAACTTGGCATTCATATAATTTAAATTATTTTTAAATTTTAATTTTAATTTATTGTTAATATAAAAAAATTTATATTATTATTTAATTATATATTAATATATTATTAAAAAAGTTAAAATTTTTAAATAATTATTATGATAATTAAATTTTTTTAATAATTTTATAACACATAAAAATTTTTTATATAACAATATAGTCATCGTGTCAAAACTCAAAACAGTGAATGATATAACATATTGAAGCGTCAATGAACTAACGACAAAGCAATAGGACAAAAAGTAACAGATTAAACGAGCAAGTCGTCCAATCGCTTGGAGCCTTGAACAGTGACCAGCGTTCAAAATTGAAAGCTTTGAATGAGGATCAGCCCGTTGGACAATTTGAGCTGCCAGAGAACATCTAAATTCACAAAGTGTAGCTGGTTGAAACCAGGCACTTTTTATTTATAAGTAATGGTAGTTATACATATAATATATTTTATTTATTTTTATTTATTTAAAATTTTTAATATTAAAAATAGGAGAAGAGGAGAGAGAGAAAGAAGGAAAGAGAAGAAATAAAAATAAAAATAAAATGAGATATGTGAAATAAATAATATATGTAATTATTATTTCTCTTTATTTATTCAAAAAATCCGTTTACGTTGTCTTTTTTAGAAAAATTAATAATTATCGATATTATGTAATATATATAATAAAATATTGTAATGAGATTTAAAATATTATTTAATATAACTGATCTTTAATGTACATTATGATTTAATATCATTACTCTAATCTTGTTTACTGTATATTATAATAACATTAACAATACCTCATTTCGTTAGGTAGTGGTTGGCAGCTATCTTGTGATTTATTTGGTAATAAGCAAAACTATAAAATAAAATTGGATTAAAAATAAATTTTGCGTATAAAACTTGACACGTTTTTCAGTGATCAGAAAGGTTGGGAAAACCACATTTGAACCATAATATATTTTCTGACTGAAAGGCGACCTGGCCATCCTTGGGTTTCCGACTCAACGTACGTAGAATAAAATTTTATTAGAGTTATTATGATATTTATTTAATAATTAAGGTAAATTGTTAATTATTTATTAATTATTAATTTTATAATAAATATTTAAAATTTTATTAAATATAAATAATAATTAATAAATATTAAATAATTTACTTTAAATATTAATATTTTAAAAAAATACCTGAATAATTCCAAGATTTTCACATGATATTTTCATTAAGTTTTGGGTAGAAAATAATCAGAAAAATGTACCAAAAAAAAAAAGAGTCAGAAATTACTCATTAAAAATTAATTTCGTTAAACAATAGCCGTTTGTACACGGCACCGCTACTTACCGAAGCTTGAACAACTCAAATTAAACTGTGCTTTTTTTAAAAGGAAAAATGCAAAACTACTTTTTAAACTTGACGTTATGAAGTAGTTATTATAAACTTTTATTAATGTATAAAAGATTCTTAAACTTTTTAAAATTTATAAATAAATTCTTACATATATAAGTTAAACATAAATCGTTGATCACGTGCACAAGTGATAATTTCTAATTTTTTAAATTGATTTTTTAAAAAAGTAAAACATAAATTAAATAATTTTTTAAAAAAATAGATAAGTAATTTTTTTTGACAGAAAAAATATAAGTAAATAAGAGATTATCATAACACGTAATAATTGGTTTTAACTTAATTAATAGATAAAATAGTTTGATTGCATGTTTTGAAAATTTTAAAAATTATCGTCTAAATCTGAAAATTTATGACTATTTTAAAATAAGATAAATTTTAACCTTATATATATACATAAATATATATATATATATATATATATATGAAATTTTTTTGATATCTTTTATATTTATAAAATATTTTTAATAATTAATGATTAAATAATTAATAATTAATATTTATTATATATCTTATTTAATTAAAATAAAAATAAAATAATTATAGTTAACAAAATGAAATATACAATTAAATATTAATTATTAATTATAAAATAATATTGATATCTTAAAAAAATATCAAATAAGTCTCGATATATATATATATATATATATTGAGCAAAAATAATTTTATTGCAAGAAAGGGAATATAATAAGATTTTTAAAAAAATTTTGTTTGAATATTTTTATTAATTTAAATATGAGACCAATCTCCCTTGTCGTTTATGATATTGAGAGTGCTGTCTCCACAAATAATTCTTTGTGAACTCAAACACCTATCTTCATAAATGTTATAAATAAATGATTTTTAATAAATAACAGATAACAGTAATTTGTAATTGAACGGTCAAAAAAGAAAAAAGTGAGAGAAAAAAAGAAGAGAGAGAGAGATTGAAAAGCAAGAGAAAGAAAGACATAGATGCTTGGGCGCTTGGGCTGTGTGTGTTGACTGTGATCAGAGTCGGACACCACAAGCCAAACAAAACAAAAACATCGTCAATCATTTGTATTTGTCGGATCTTCTCCTTTCCTCTCTCTCTGTTTTCGGTTTCACTCTCTTCATTCTTCTCCTTCTTTGTGTCTTGTTTCCGCGCCAAACTCAACCACTTCCATCCACGCCCTAGATCCAATATCCAAGTGCCTCACCCATTTGTTCACATCCCACAGTTTTCACTGGATCCGTGAGTTTCTCTTTCTTAAATGAATCACCCTTGATTTCTTTCTGTTTTTGAGTTTCTATCTATATTTCTTTCTTTATATGTATATTAATAAAACGTGTCAATAATTGCTGGATATTTACTTATTTTTGGAAATCAGCTTAATCTCACTGAGATTATGTTTTCCTATGGGCATAGTTTTGATCTGTGGGTGGTATCTACATCCTCTAATTTTTGGGTCGTTAATTAATAATTAGGTTATAGTCATTGTAGAAAAATTATATTTGGTGGCGTGGCCTAGGAAGAACTAGAAGGTGCCGTAGACGCTGAGAATATCTAAGCCTTGGGTATTACTACCACTGGATTCCAAGTTGTTTTTGCTCTCATTTCTCATTACACTGCTATTCTACTTTCATGCCATTTGCCACACTAGATGGGTAAAGGAACGGGATTCATTTTTGGCTTGAAATTGATTAGGTACCGTGTTATGAAACGCCATTCTGGAAGTCAGAAAACTTTGGATAAGGATACTCTCAGGTGACTTATTAACATGGTAAGACCCAACAGTATTTGTGTAGGTCGTTAAATTTTACTTTTTGTGTCTTTCACTCTCGTAACATAACATGACCCTACCCTCTCAGTTAGTGAGTAATTTTATTATGGTAAGACTCACCAGTATTTGTGTAGGTCGGTAAATTTTACTTTTTGTGTCTTTCACTCTCATAACATACCCTACCGTATTAGTGAGTAATATGAGAGGATCCAAATCTGAAAACATTATATTTGGAAGACTTGGATGATTCCTCCTCCTAAACGAAGCAAATTATTTTGCGCTTTCAAGTTATTTTTCTTTTATTGCTTTTGAATTATAGACATCTTATGCATGGTAATGATGGGAGTTTCTTTGTCTGGCTTCATCTCCATTTTAGAAATTCATTATTAATGTCATTTACCCTTAGATTTTAGTATTTGTACAGAATTTTTTTATCTTTGCAGGTGAATCCACGGGTCTATGTGCAGATTTGAGATGCCAAAATTGCTGTTGAATCTCTAGTTTGCTCTTTAGAGGTCTCTTTTGCTCTAGAGTCTAGAAGGTCTATATGACCTATTCTTTGAGGTAGTTGAATCTGCAACAAAATCTTCCTGATCTCCTTTTTCTGAGATGATGGCATCGGCGGGTGTAGCACCTGCTTCTGGATTAAGAGATGTAAATGCAAGTTCAGTTGGTGTTGATAGGTTGCCTGATGAGATGAACGACATGAAAATTAGGGATGACAAGGTAAAGATAAATGTTCTATTTTATCTTCCTGTCTGAATTTCTCTTTGCATCACCGTCCTTAACAACCCCCTGGTAAATATTTAGTCTATTTATGTCAAAACTTGTTAAACAAAATGCAGGAAATGGAAGCAACTGTGGTAGATGGAAATGGGACTGAAACAGGACATATAATTGTCACGACCATTGGTGGTAAAAATGGCCAGCCAAAGCAGGTATGTTTCTGATATTTTATCCGTTACTTGGACAGCTATATAGTCTGTTCGTACTTGCATGGTTACTTATGCATAGTTATTATATGTCAACTTCTTCGTGATTGTAGACAATAAGCTACATGGCCGAGCGTATTGTTGGACATGGATCTTTTGGTGTAGTTTTCCAGGTTAGTCCTTTGTATATTCTTTAGTTGCCAGCTTTTAAGTGGGTAGTAATGAAACTTTGAAGCATACTGATGTTTATTTTCTGTTTCGCCTTTATTGTGCAGGCAAAGTGCTTGGAGACAGGTGAAACTGTGGCTATAAAGAAGGTTCTTCAAGACAAGAGGTACAAGAACCGGGAATTGCAAACCATGCGCCTTCTGGACCACCCTAATGTTGTATCTTTGAAGCATTGTTTCTTTTCAACAACGGAAAAAGATGAGCTTTATCTTAACTTGGCACTTGAGTATGTTCCTGAGACAGTCCATCGGGTGATCAGACACTACAACAAAATGAATCAAAGGATGCCTTTGATATATGTGAAACTTTATTTTTACCAGGTATATTTCTTTGTACTATATCAAATTTTATTTATCTATTTTCTTTTCTTTTCTTGTCTTGTAAGCTTAAATAGATATTATTAAAGTCACCGTATATATCACTTTGTTGGTTCACATTCCTTCTATTTCTTAATTTGTAGATATGTAGAGCGCTTGCTTATATTCACAACTGTATTGGAGTGTCTCACAGGGACATAAAACCTCAAAATTTACTGGTATGTTTGCAAGGAAACTTGTTTCTTTAATTTCCTTTTCTTTTTGGATAAATCTGCATTGTGCAAACTTAAATCAGTGTTCTTATATATGTACTGTGGTTTTTTTTTTGGTGTCTGTTTTTGTTGTGTAAATGTGAGGTAATGTGTCAAGTGGAATATGCAGGATTGTAAGGATGCGTAATTGTCATATTATTGTTGAACAAATCAATATTACAAATAGCCATTCAATCTTTATGTTGTCAAAAGGCTGAAACATATCTTAGGAGGTATTATGTGGATGTTGAAATTTATTCTTGTGAGCAAACATTTCAAGTGAATATAAATTTTATCTTTGTACATATTAAGTCTGTATTTTGAAAATTTATGAACCTGCAAAATATACTGAAGAGTTCTTCAATAGTTTAACTTTAAGCATTTAACAAATGATGCCTGCATCAACTCTAATCTATGGAGCAGTTTTAGTTTGCTTCTTTATGTATTTTTCCTTCTTTTGTAAGGCTAACTTACTTTTGTATCTGATGGAGTAGTTCATGCATGTCTCTTTCGGATGATTTCTGATAACAGGTCAATCCTCACACCCACCAGCTGAAGCTTTGTGACTTTGGGAGTGCAAAAGTCTTGGTTTGTTTTTTCTTAACCTGGAAATCCTATTGTCTGTTTTCATTTGCTCTGATGTTTATCATGACTAAATTTTGCATATATTTGACAGGTAAAAGGGGAACCAAACATATCTTACATCTGCTCTAGGTACTATAGAGCTCCTGAGCTTATATTTGGTGCAACCGAGTACACCACAGCCATTGACATTTGGTCAGCTGGTTGCGTACTTGGAGAACTATTGCTTGGCCAGGTATCTAACATATAAGTATGTTTGATTCTGGTATATTTTGAGAATTCATATCTGTACAGAAACTAAGAATGAATTCCTATTGCTGTCAGCCTCTCTTTCCAGGCGAGAGTGGAGTAGACCAGCTTGTTGAAATTATCAAGGTAAGATAAGTTCTAACGATTAATATTTCGAACTGTAAAATCCGAGCATTCTGTTAACTGCCATTTTCTGTCTTTGCATGATGGTCCTTAACAATTGCCTGTTGAATGTATAGTTATTATGTTTACTTGTAAATAGCTTGTAGATATCAATAATAAAGTTTCCTTGTTTCATTCTTTCGCCTTGTTCTGTGCCATTTTATCTTTCATTACTTCTGAAGATCCATGGGATTCACATGCAGGTTTTAGGTACCCCAACAAGGGAAGAAATCAAGTGTATGAATCCTAATTACACAGAGTTCAAATTTCCACAAATTAAAGCTCATCCATGGCACAAGGTATTGTAATATTATTTTTGACTGTCCGCTTACACATTATTTCATAGTGATATTCATCTATGTGAACCTTCATCATCAGATCTTTCACAAGCGTATGCCACCTGAAGCAGTGGATCTTGTCTCAAGACTACTGCAATACTCTCCAAATCTTCGAAGCACAGCTGTGAGTACATAATTTTATCAAGATATGTGGAAGCTTTAATGACAGTTTGCATCTTGTATTCAACCTTAGACTGTCAAGTTATGTTCATGATCATTCTATGGCTGCATTTGTCTGTGTCCATGGTATATCCTTCAATGATATGTGATGGACTTTGTAGTTTGTGTTATTACAAAATGCATGTGATTTTTATCAATAGTTTTTTTTCTTCTTAATTTGAAAAAAAAATCCTTGTTCTAGCTTTGTTAACGTGCCATGCATATGTATCCATTGCAAATGTAGTTTGGCATGGCAAAATCCTTCTCTTTCCGGGACAGAAATTTTATCAATTATATTTCAAATTGAACATTATCTTAAACTATATTGTTTGTGCCTTGTGCAATGTAGTTGGAGGCCCTGGTTCATCCATTCTTTGATGAGCTACGCGATCCAAATACCCGCTTGCCAAATGGGCGTTTCCTTCCTCCACTATTTAACTTCAAAGCCAATGGTAAACAACTAATTATCAGATGAATATTATGTTATTATATCTTTGTATTGAATTGCACGGATAATGCTGATGTTGCTGGTGATCTCTGACGCAGAGCTTAAGGGAGTGCCTGCTGAGATGCTGGTGAAGCTGATTCCTCCTCATGCAAGAAAGCAATGTGCCTTGTTTGGGACATAGTGCAGCCTTACGTAGTTAATATTATATACTCCCTGCCTGTAGAAGTGTATCTAGTCTATTTCAGGTGCTTAATAGGTTGTTCTTTTTTTCTTTGTTCTGTTAATTTGTTTCCCCCCCCCCTCCCCCGCGAAAACACACACACACACCCCACAACAAGAACAAGAACAAAAGCCTTTTCCTACTAGGTGGGGTCGGCTACATGGATCAAATGACGTCATTTGTGCTTTGTACCATACTTTCAGTTAGACCATTTATTTTAAGATCTTTTTTAATGATATTGCTTAGTGTTTTTAGTGGTCTACCTCTACTTCTATTTAAATATCTTTCATCTGATCAATTCTTCTCACCGGAACTTCTATTGGTCTTCTCTTCACATGACCAAACCATTTTAGGCGAGACTATTATCTTTTCATCAACAGGTGTTACTTCAACTTTTTCTTGAATGCACTCATTCTTAATTCTATCTTTTCTTGTATGTCACAAAAAAAAACCCTTCCAATTTGTTATTTTTCTCACTAACTGTAGACAACTGTTTGAGAAGAAGCTTCAGCTTGCTTTAACTTTAGGATTTAATGGGTTCCTCACCTTCAAAGTTTAACAGGTTGTATTTACTAGTATCATTGCTTATTCAAGTGATATACTGATATACTTGACCACTATCACAATATGATCCGGGAGGGGGTGTTTTAAAGCTTGGTTCCCCCCCTTCTCTCCCTCTCTCTCTCTCTCTTAATTATGAGAAATTTTGCAGTTTTTGATTATCTTGCTTTAAAGGAATTGTTGCTCACATTCAATGCTGTTGGTGCAACTTACGTGCTCAAATGCTCAATATTAGTGGTCGTTGGTGGGAAGTGATCGTTGGTGGGAGGAACGGAAAGGAGCAGGGCTAGTACCTACTAAGGAGCGAATACATGCTCATAACTTCGTTCTTTTATGCCATCTCTTTCTTTTGCTCTCTTCCCTCTCACATTAGGTTGAGATTTTTGGTTCTAATTCTGAAAGAGTATTTCTACCCGTATATAACTAGATACTTACAGAAAAATCTACATCAAATACAGAATTATAAGTTTTTTAAGTGTATAATTGTAAGAACAGCATTACTGGCTCCAAAATTCCTTGTCCCGGGAAAATATTCCACCATAAAAAATACCGCATGTCTCGTAAGTCTATAAATGTCCGGACTTGAAGACACAACGTGGCCAGGGATAAATTCAAGATGCAGCTCTATTTTAGTAGACACTCCTTTTAACAGTGGAGCGTATTTTAATAGATAGATTAAATATTCATTTCAGGCTTTTAGAGATATAAGTGTTTTTTTTAGTGATGAATACATTAAAATCAAGTGCACTGATGTGGTTATTCATTTTAAAATGAAGATCACCGTAAATATCACTATATTATTATATTTTTTCCAACATAATTTACTATTTAGATCCACCTTATATAATCAGTCACAATGAAATTTAGCACTAACGGGATCTATCATCTACGTATTTAATATTGTTAATTATATTCGAATTAAGAATGTCAAATTGGGTAGCGCAGCACAACTGCGCAAGACAGCCACTTTACCTTAATTAATATCAACTTTTCTTTTTCTTTTTCTCGTTTTAGGTAAAGTCATTTAACATTGGATTGAGTTTTATGCAGCAACTTTTTGCATGCTAAATGTAGTTTTCTTTTTTCAGGTTAGATAGGAGATGCGGGTAAGTTAACGGGGAAAGGTAGTACGATGAAATATCAAACCTCCAACATTAACATTACACCTTTTAAAGACTCAAGCATGTGTCTATTAAGTTACAAACTCATTAGAAACGTAGTGTTTAGATTAAGAACCGTGCTACAGAGTCCGGAACTCATAGTCCGGATAGAAAGAACAATATAAAATAGAGATGTATGAGTAGGGTTCACCAAAAGAACCCACACCTTTATTTAGTATCCGGGTAAGTTTCGGATGAACTTCTCCCGTCACTCTTATCATTTTTCTGAGATTAATAGAGCTATAGCTCGAGCTTTATGCTGGAATTTTGATCCACTGAATGTGGTATCTCACGAAAATGGAAAATTATACTTAATTGAATTCCAAAAGCAATGGCAACAGGCTTAGGCTAGACATTTGAGAAGCCAACTGAAACCATCTAAGACAAAAATACTAAACCGCCATCATATCAGTGACAGAAAAAACCAATAAACCCTGGCCAGAAGTAGTGGCATCATTTGGGCGGCGAAAGAAAGCTATAGCAATACTGAAGTGCTCTGATGAGTGGAAGCAAAGCAAGATGAATTCTCAACTTCAGTGGATGGACGGTTACAGATATAAGATATTGTATACAATGCTAAATCAATATTTTAATTAATTTGTAGACAAAGCCTGACTCTCTGCTTTCATGACTGCAGTCATTTGTTTTTAAAACGGATATTGAGTGCTACTTGCTATTATTTACCATATTATGACTAGGGCAGTCTATTCGCTTCTTATAAACCGTACCTTCCCACTCTTAATCAGATTTGAATTTTTCACATTATATAGAGTTAAGGTATCAATATTCAGCATCCTTTGGGAGCATTCATTTTGAGATTGAGACCAAATGGAATTATATGGTTCTCCAACATTAATATTTATTGGGTGAATAATAACATCAATATTGTAGGACTTAATCATGATTTCTCGAGTTTATTAGATAATATACACAACATTTAACACAGCTAAATCACCACGTGGATGTATTATTTGTGATTGATTTGCGATAAACATGGTTTTTTTGCCCTAATCACGGTAGACCAGATACAAATGATTTCTACAAGATAAGCACATGGCCATATAGCTCTCTTGAACTTTACCTGATATTTGCGTTATGCATTGAGGTATACGTGGAATTCTCGACAAAACCTCCCTCTGCAGGGATTATGCTTCTGCAATTCAGTTCCCAAACTGCAGGGGTTATGCTGCTCCTGCAATTCAGTTCTCAAATCTTCATTGGGAATTCAATGTTTGAGTGTCCATTATATATGTATACACACACTTACAAACATATGTGTGTGTGTCTGTGTGTGTTTGTGTGTGTTCTTCATAATAGGAAGTCTTAAAACTTGTTCCATCTTTAATCTTTAATATATCTGTATATAAATAGTTACATGGGACCGAAAAACAATTATAGTTAGAGTTTAATTTTCATCCACTCTTAGTATAAAGTTTCTTTATACTGTCATCTAATTATGTATTGCCAAATCATTAAAAGAATTTGACTATCACAAAAACTACCTCAAAAGTTTAACTCTTTTAATAATGTGTAGTATATAATTGAATGACAATATAAAATAACTTTATACAGACGGTAGATTAAAATTAAATCTGGGAAGAACATGGGAGGCTTATCGACTACGCACTCATCTGACTTCTCGTTATTCCGTTTTTCTCTTTTCAGAAGAGTCATATGCAGACTCCACATTCTCTAAAGGAATGTCAATGCCTATGAGGTATTTGTCGGCTCCACTCCTAAAGCCATTAAAAAATTGGTAACGTGCAGATGAAACTTAGAAGATCTTCCACTATGGATTTTTCTTATATATAGTAACTCGGGCTTTCTGATTTCTGCATGTACTCCAAGGGCCAAACTCAGTTAAACTTGTTGCGACTTGTGTTCTAGTGCTCGTAGTGGTCACTTGTACAACGAAGCTAGAGCCACTGGTTTCTTTCAACTTCTCGAAACTCAGGGTACCTAATTAGTCCATAATTTGAGTCTTTATTTCTTTTCATCTAGTTTTTGACAGTGACAAAGCCAATTGGTCTCAGGTTTTCTAATTTTTAACTGCCAGCCAGTAGTAGAACTCTCCTCTTTCTTTTTTCTTTTTCTTTTTTTTTATAACTTTTTTAATTCTTTTTCAAACTCCAGTACTAGAAAATACTCAGAATGAGGCATTATCGTATTTTACCACTAGCCTTCTGTATATTTTTCCTAACTCTATTTCTTTCCACCCAAGCTAGATACCATTACCATACAAAACACAAGAACTCACTACCTCCTGCTCCACTGCCTGCACCTTCTAGTGCTCCAGATGATGCTTCTAGCCCCGCTGATTACGATTATTACCATAATGCATCTGGCTTTTTTGATGTAAGAACATTTGGGGCCATTGGAGATGGCATAACAGATGATACAGAGTCATTCAAGATGGCGTGGGACACTGCCTGCCAAAGTGAATTGGCAGTTAATGTTATCCTTGTTCCCCGTGGTTTCTCCTTCATCATTCAGTCAACTATCTTCACAGGTCCTTGTCAAGGTGGCTTAGTATTAAAGGTAATATTGTACATACTCTGCACCTTTTTGTTCTTCTTACATGCTTAAGGGTAAAGCTGACTAATAGACTTTGCTGGCGCATGCACATGGAGAAGGTTGATGGCACTCTTATGCCACCTGATGGACCCGAATCTTGGCCAAAGAACATCAGTAGGCATCAATGGCTGGTCTTTTACAAAATCAAAGAGATGGCACTGGAAGGAGATGGCTTAATAGATGGGAGAGGAGAAAAATGGTGGGACCTTCCCTGTAAGCCTCACAAGGTATTGATGATTTAAAATTATTAAGAAAAAAAATTCGAAACAATTTTGGTGCTTCAAACAGAAGCTGATCCCAAACTAAATGCCACAGGGACCTCATGGGACAACATCTCCAGGACCTTGTGATAGCCCAATTGTAAGTTGTCAAAACTTTTCTGTTTGTATAACTGCGTTATGATTGAAAATAATTATTCATATACATGTTGCAGGCCATAAGGTTTTTCATGAGTTCCAACTTGACTGTGAAAGGACTTAGGATCAAGAACAGCCCCCAGTTCCATTTCAGATTTGATGGCTGCGAAAGCGTCCATATAGAATCAATCTATATAACAGCTCCAGCACTAAGCCCCAATACTGATGGAATACACATACAGAATACCAATGACGTGAAAGTATACAATTCTGTCATTTCTAATGGTTAGTCTCTTAGTCACGAAAAAGTCCTCTAATTCTCTTCATCTATTGCATCAAAAGGCATTAACAACATATGTTTTATGAATTGTGTCCTTTTATAGGTGATGACTGTGTGTCCATTGGATCCGGTTGCTATGATGTTGATATAAAGAACATCACATGTGGACCTGGTCATGGGATTAGGTAACTTGTTATTTACTTTCGAGAGAAGTTTCAATCCCAATATTAGAGTTTCTTGTACTGGTTTCTTGTTCTCATGAGCTTACATATTTTTGCTCCAGCTAATGTGATCTTGTTAAATTTATTCAGCATTGGTAGTCTGGGAAATCACAACTCTCAAGCCTGTGTTTCAAACATTACGGTGAGAGACTCTGTTATAAAAGTGTCAGATAATGGGGTTAGAATCAAGACATGGCAAGGTGGATCAGGATCGGTATCAGGAGTGACATTCAGTAATATTCACATGGATAGTGTAAGGAATCCCATCATAATTGACCAGTTCTATTGCCTCACTAAGGATTGCACCAACAAGACCTCTGCAGTCTTTGTATCAGATATAATTTACACAAACATAAAGGGAACGTATGATATAAGGCGCCCACCTATGCATTTTGCCTGCAGTGACTCTGTCCCATGCACCAACTTGACGCTCTCAGATATTGAGCTTCTTCCCGCTCAAGGAGATATAGTGCTTGATCCTTTCTGTTGGAATGCTTATGGAAATCTGGAGACACTAACCATTCCGCCAGTCTTTTGCTTGCTGGAGGGCATTCCTCAATCCGTTTTACACAATGACATAGATCATTGCTGACCCACTAAATTCTGTAAAGCAAAAATGCGTGTATTTATGTAATTACTAGGGAAGAAATTAAGGAATGTAGTATGATCTTGAGTCTTATGTTGTGATTGCTGAGGAGTTGTGTGTTGAGATGCTCCTCCACAATTGTTAACTATGCCTCAATTATTTCAGGTTTTAAATGGAAGTTTTGGACTTTGTTCATATCTTAACTACCTACTGACATCTTGATCCACTATTGCTATTATTGAAATGGCTATATTGCACGCGGAATGCTGCCTGAGATTTGAAACGCATATCCTTATAGGTTCTCCGTTCAACACATGGAACTTTCAACTGCGTACTGATAATCATTTAGAGTTAAAATAAAATATTTCTCCTCATGAGCGAGCTCGTTAACCATTGATCTGGACATTGGTTTGAATAATCATTAATATTAGTTGTATAACCGTGAAGTTCATGGAGCAAAGATGAAAAGAAGAAAGCATTTAAATAAGCAACTTGTCGACATATTGTGCATTTTCAGAATTTGGATCATTTTTTTGGTGAAAAGATCAAAATTTATATATAGGTATAGATAGACATTGCAGGCCAAGCAGTTTTGTTCTCCTTTGACTATACTATATTAATATAGTTATATAGCAACGGGCAGCATCCATGCCTTTGATGATGCAGCAGAACAAGTATGTGTGTGTGAAAATGGTGCTAGTTAATAAATGAAATGCATCCTCATAGTCTTAAATAATTCTTACTGTCATTTCTCTCACGTGATTCACTAGAATGTTGATGGAACAGTTTTTAAGTACAAGAAAGCATCCGATTTGATTTAGATTCACAACTGAAGTTGAATTGTTTATCGATGACCACGCTCGCTGTTTTAGCAAACCAAGTCTGATGCTTGATAAATTTGTTCTTTCTTTTTATAGAACTTAATGCTTAACAGAAGCACAGAACTTTTGCCTCCCATGAAAATATTATAATTTGGTTTAGGATAAATCAGTTACCTATTTTTTTTTTGGCCAACAATCAGTTACCTATTTAAATCAGAAACTAGAAGATTCCAAAAACCCCTTGGCATCTGTGTCTTAAAGGATGATTAAGATGGCGATGACTGATGAGATTATAAACAAACAAAACCAATGTAAACATATAGGGAATCCGGAAAGCAAAGCAAAAAGGGAATGATAATTACATAATTATCAGTGAGCGTGAGTGATTTCAATAGGATTTGTACCCCACGAATCACGACCCTCACTTCTGCATAAGTTGGGTTCTGAAGTGGAGTGACAACTTGCCTTTTTCAATTTCGCACGCGCAGTGGCCATTCTAATCATGGTCAGACTGAGTGTCTATATATTAGAATTTAGAAGCAAGGTAGACTTGCATTCACTGAGAAAAAGTAACAGTCGGCGCACGGGCTAAATCCAATTGCCACCCACCAAATATACCTTTTTCCAATCTTTCTGAAGGTTAATATAATATATTATTGTCACGACCACAGAATTCAACAGATGAAACATTTGGATGGGATGAGAATTAATATGCGCTTGTTAAACTGGGATTCAAGGGGTAAAAAAATTTATTCAACATCAATGCCATGATATCTGCCATTCTCAAATGCTTGGTTAAACAATCTTTTCTGCTTTCCCATTCCCATTCCCATTCTGCTACCTCCCTTTTCTGCTTTACTTGTTCTTCTTCTAGTCCAATAATTATTTTGCAGCACAATGGCGGAACCTTCTTCCAAATCCAGTACACTTCAAAGGTTGATCATTCTGTACACCTTTTATACTCCAAGAATCCACATTCAGATTTCCTTTTGGCTGTTGTTTCCTTATTCAGGACCAGGCGTCCTCCTCACATCACAAGTCACAAAGATCACATACATGTAAAGCATCTAAGCCAACATCGTGTAATGTGAAACCATATTCCAAAAGGCCTTTAGGAAATAATAACAATTTGGAGGCAAGTGAAACATTGGTAATGACTTGTGGTGGGTTGGTGATGATATAGGTATAACACTTTTTTTTGCGGCAGCTTCAGAAAAAGTGAAGGGCCTGTAGCTGCTACTGCTAAATTATTAATGGAGGGATGTCGTATGAATATGGGCATGGAAGGCTGTCCAAAGTTAGAGAAAAAGGTAGAAAGGAATCTAGGCCACTCTAAGGGCACCTCATCAACCCACTACAAGTTTATGCCTGTCTGATATACCAATACTTTATTTCTTATTTCTTATGAATATAAACATCTAAAGATAGCAAACAAATTGCACTTTCTTTATCCATTGCTATGCTTGAAGAAACTGTTTGGAAGAGGATAAAAAGCAAAAAGTAAAAATAAATAAATTAGGAGAGAGAGCCAAAAAATTTCAACAGCTTTATTAGAAATATTGGATTTTTCATTTGGTTGGAAGTACTACCATTCTATTTTATTAATTTCTTTTTTGACAATCTACACAAGGTCTCGATTCTCAAAATGAACATAAAGGAGACCGAGGTGGGATGGCCTTTATGCACGCCAGTTCTATGGCAATAAAACCGGTGCTAAAGCTCACCTCAATGTGAAGTGTGCTTATTTGCAGTAAAAACGAAAAGATGACAGATTAAGAAACATCATTAAGGATACATTAAGCAAGTTTGTAATGTTGCTTACCATTATTTTTAGCATATATTAAGAAAAATTAGAAGGTATTAGGCATTAGCAAAGAAAATAAATTGCTAGAGCTTAAAAACTTTGGCGTATTTGATGGAAATTTCTAACAGCTTTACACTAACTTATAAATCCTGACATTTATGTTTGGCTTATTGAAACCTATAAATTATGGTTTGGACTTTAAGAGATAATTTTTTTGCTCAAACCATGGTTTGAAAATTTTTAAAAAGAAAAAAAATTAGATCGGCTGAAAGGAGGAAAGGAAATCCTTCTATAAATCTTCTAAAACATAAATTTAGGTAATCATTTTTCCCCTTAAAATTTTTTTTCTTCATCCAAACACAACTTGAGAATAAAATTTAGTAGATTTCATTTAAATTTTAACCAGACAATTAATTATATCACAAAATCAAATTTATTATAAAGATATATTTTAAAATTATTTATTAACTCAATTAATATCTCCTTTTAAATTAATATCTCCTTCAATTCTCCATATTTCTATTTTCCATTCTCCTATAAGTTTTGTAAGACCTCTGTAAAACCTACACAAAAAATTCATATATATCTATTTCATATAATTTTTTAAGGTTTATGCCATAGTAATGTTAATTTAAAAAAAAAAACTTATTTTTTGAGTTATGAGCATTTTGATGAAAATATTAAAAAAAAATTTATAAATTAAGGGTTAAACTCTTTTCTTCTTTAAATGTCATTTTTTCTCTCAAAATAAAAATATTTTAATTATTTATAATGATAAATATCATCATATGTAGTATATATATGTATACATTTAAATATTTATTTAATTTTATAAGATTCAACTAATAACTTACTAGTTAAACCAATAATCCGTGAATTATCCATCCAAATTTAATAACTAAAATTTAAGGTTTTTGCTCTCAATATTGTACTATATGCAGTTGACGAAAATAAAATAAAATATTGTACTATGCATAACTGATAACCCATTACGCCATTAGACCGACCCGACTAATGGGGGTTGAGCGAGTTGGCTCATTGGTCAGGCCATGTGTTTTTTTCCTATATTCTCAAATGGAAAGAGATTAGCCCATCCAATCAACTAGCAAATTATGTTAAAAAGTATTGTTTTCTTTTATCAAATTGCACTCATGGACAATTATTTATATTTTTAGTTCAGGTGGTGAAATGGCAACTAGGTTCAAGATTTAAATATTAAAATCTCTTTCTTTAAATGAATGGAAGTACAGCATGCTCATATATCATAGTGAGTCCCCGAATCAAACAAACTTTACCCTAACTTAAAATAATAGATAAGTTTTATGTAGTTCTGAAAAGCTTTTTTAAGATAATTTTATTTTTATTATGGTTGATGCGCGAAAGCTGATCTAAATATTACAAGATCATAATACTAAAAATAAATAAATAACTGTTTCCTTAACTGATTGCTTACATCACCAAAAAAAAAATACCGGCGAGTGGACAAAAAAAGCGCCACTTGTACGATAAGAGAAGCTTTGGGCCTCTATTCTGTCGCTCCTCTTGAAAGGCCTAGGCCTATGTTTAAACTTTGAACTTTAAAGTGGCCTACTTCGGTTTTGGTCAGAAGAAGTCCATTCATTGGAATATGGAAGATAAGTATTGGGCCATAAATTCATAATAATCTATAATGCTGCAATAAAAATCATAGTATATTTTAGACTGCAATAAAGATTATAGTTTATCTTGTATGAAGTATGAACAATATTTTTTATATGGTGTTGTGTGAACCATTAGCTCGTTAATATATAATAAAAATAAATATAGAGTTAAATCTCATCTTCTAAATTTAATATGTAACAGTTTTTCTTTATGTGAATTGCAGTGCTCAAAGATATTGTTCATGGTCAATAATTAATTTTTTATGTTAAGGTTTAAGGAGTCAAAGAATGAAATTGATTATAAATAATATGTTTCAGTTTAATTATTTTCATTACTTATAAATAAAAATATAAGGAAAAAATACTTGATACAATATTAGTATGAATATAATTTTTCGTTACAATTATATTAAAACTATGTTTAATACATTATTTTGTATAAGATGCTAAATTCAGCCTCTGTCAATCTAGGAAAATGAAATAGTTAATAGGCTTATAGCCTAATAGCATGAATTTAGTCATAAAAGTTTAGAGAGATATATCATAAGGAGAACCAAATTCAAAATTTGATAATTAAATATATAAACTGTCATTGTAAATTTATTATACTTTATTATTATATTTATTGTAAGAAAATAACTTTATGAACAATTTGACATGATTAAAAATTATTATATACAATTGTTTACAGATATCTCTTTAATTACTGTAAGTTTTTATTTTAGTGCTTTAACAAAAGAATTTACAAATAGTTATTTTTAGGGAATAGCTTTGAAGATAAGCATATTTAGTTTTTTGGAAAAATAACCGGCTTGGTTGGCTTCAGAAAAATAATTTCTTATAAATTCATTTTAAAAATTAATTAAGTATTTAATTATATTAATTAATAATTTATATATAATTAATTAATAATTTATTTTTATTTTAATACTTAATATGTAATTAATTATATATAAATTATTAATTAATTTAATTAAATACTTAATTAATTTTTAAAAATAAATTATAAAAAATTATTTTCTCTAAACCAACTCATTTTTCCGAGTTTTTTTTCTATTGACTTGGGTGAAACTCCTCCAAGTCTGGTCTTTTTTTATTATATATTGAAGAACAGCAACGTTGTTTAGCTGCTGTAATGAAGCAACGTCACCCAATCGGTGCAATGACGAAAGAGATTCCCACTGACCTCACTCTGAGTCTCTGTCTTCGTCTTCTACCTTCGGTTCGAATTTACAATTGAATTGATTACTCAAGACTCACCAACCGCCGTATTTACCAAAGATAATTCTAAATGATTTTTTTGCATATTACCTGTCGCATACTGTAAGGTGACAAATGGATACATTAGGTGAGTTTTAAATTGGATCATAATAGATAAGTAAAAAAAATTGTTATGCTAATTTAGTATTTAAAATAAATTGTTAATTATTTATTAATTATTAATTTCATAATAAATATTTAAAATTTTATTAAATAATAATTAATTAATGTTTAAAAATTCATCTTTAAGTAATGGTATTCTAAAAAACAAAATAAGTACTGAATTAATTATTTGAATAAAAAATTAAATACTAATTCATTTAAGATTTATTAAAAATTTATTAAAATCATTCAACTCATCCATTACCTATTTTAATGGATGGATTAAAATACATTCATTAATTCATCTTAATAGATATAATAGATAGATATTCGACTCAATTATTTGAAATAACTTTTTTAAAAATAAAATTTCTCCCTCTAAAAAAATTAATTCTTGCTCTTTTTAAAAAAAGAAATATTTTTCTTTTTCTAAAAAAATTAAATTTTCTCTCTAGAAAAATTAGTTTCTCTCTCTAAAAAAAATTTCTCTTTAAAAAAAATTAATTTTTTGTCTCTAGAAAAAAATAATTTTTTCTCTCTCTAAAAAAGTTTTGCTTCTCTCTAGGAAAAAATAATTGTTTCTCTCTCTAGAAAATGAATGAGTTATGAGTTTGTTGGATCTCAAATGAGTCATGAGTAAGTTAGTAACTGGATATCCAATAAATTTTAGGCTCAATTCATTAACTAATTTAATCAAATTCATCTAATCTATTTAATTTATTATTATTATTATTATTAGATAGATTAAATTGAATTTAAACATATGGATGAATTGGATGGATGATAAATAAATAGATCATTGTGAAACCCCTACTCATAAGTGTCTAAAAAATTTGAATCCATCCTATAATTAAAATTTGTAATTTGAATTAAGATTTAAATAATCGTAAGTAAAAACTTAATCAGCGAGACTTAAATGTTGAGATGTGTATAATAATAATTATACAACTAATATATATATATATACGGTAGTGCAAAAATAACATTTCCGATGGAAAAGGTTATAAATACGCAATTGAACTCCAGCGTCAACATTATGTGTTATTATTATTTTTTTTGCTAAGTGATAAACGTTTCTTACCACCGAACATTAAGAGCATATAGCATAAAAAGTTGGTAAAGGGTCTAGATTGTTTAATAGTATTTTGGTTAACTTTTAAAAATCCTCAAATTATGATTTGAAAAAAAAACTTATTTTTTGATACTTTTATCTAAATTATAATTTTAAAGTTTTCAAAGTTAAAACAAATACAAATTCATTCGTGACTTGGTAGGCCCATTTATATAAATATACTTAAAAATAAAAATATATATCGTTTTATCACACATGAAAAATTATGTACCAAAATACTTTTTTTTTTCAAGTTGGAAAGTCGGTTTTTCTTAAGTCGACTTCCTAACTATGTTATTTTTTTTTTTTAAAACCTGTTGGGAAGTCGGTTTAGGGAAAATCGACTTCCCAACGCTAAAAATCAAATTTTTTTATACTTTGTTGAAAAGTCGATTCCTCTCAAACTAACTTCTCAACAGGTTAAATTTTTTTTACTCACACTATTCTCTCTCACTCACACTTGATTTAGGGTATAGAAATGCAAAAAAAAAAATATTCACCTGTTGAGAAGTCGATTTTGGGAGGAACCGACTTCTCAACAGGGTATAAAAAATTTTGATTTCCACCGTTGAGAAGTCGGTTTCTCCCAAATCGACTTCCCAACGGGTTTTTTTTTAAAAAAATAACATAGTTAGGAAGTCGGTTTGAAAACAAACCGACTTCCCAACTTAAAAGAAAAAATATATTTTGGTACATAATTTTTCATGTGTGGTAAAACGGTATATATTTTTATTTTTAGGTATATTTATATAAAAAAAACCTGACTTGGTATGATATATGACAAAGTATTTGTGGCATATTGGTCATTTAGATTCCTTGATGGCGCCCCGTGTCCTTATATTGATCACTTTGAAGCAGCGAAGAAGCAACCAAGAAACTGCGTGCTGTCTCCTTCTCTTAAACTACATGCGTGGTCTCTTTTTCTGGGAATATTCCTTTCATTAACACTTCAGCTTGTTATTAATTTTATATTCTCAATAATTTTGAACATGGAGAGTGCTAGCAACAGCAGCAAGAAAAGGAAGATTTGCCTCGAAGAAGATGAAGAAGAGCAAGAAGAGGAAGCCAAAATGGAGAAATTCTTTGCTCTGGTGAGAAGCATTCGCGAGACTCGAGATCGATGGATCAATTTCAGATCAGGTGAATATAAGGATACAGCCATCAAGAACAAAAAGAGTAAAAATATCGTGGCCGTGGACATGGAAGAAAATAGATCAGTGGCGGTTTGGAAGCCCAGGTTTCAACTTGAAGATTTCGCGGAAGAGAAAGCTCGGTGCCAAAACCCAGACCCTAGTCTGGCCTTATTAGCAGGTGCGTCTAAGAGCAATAACTGTGCTAAGGAAGACGACGCAGAAAAAGGTATTGACTTAAGGCTGACCCTTTGATAGATGGAGCTAGCGTACTGCTCCTGCATGCCCTCTTCAAATGATGGCTAGCTGTTCTATTCGTGAATCATGAGTATAGTAATCGATGCCCAGAAACCTAAGGCACTGTCTATTGTCTAAATTGCCATTCCGCAACTTTGTAGTTTGTTAATGGTTTATTATATATACATATAGCATTCAGTCAGTACTGTTTTTACTACTTTAACTAATGAATGAATGAGTTGTGCCTTTTCAGTTCCATCAGCACTTCAAATTAATCCTTGGTTGCAGTTTTAGTGTTTCAAATCAGTGTCCTGAGATACATATTAGACAAGTTTTACAGCCTGAGGCATTTATAATATTTGTGTTTGATATATGACTATGAGATGATTATAAGCATCTTAATTCTTAAATATTCTTTATTCAGTTAATATAAGTGCGTATGGATAGTTTTTTTTTTTAAATAAATTATTTTTTTATATAAAAAAATATTTCTATAAGTTTTTATGTATATTTAGATGAAATTTTTTAAAAAAGTATAAGTTAAAAAAAAAACTCAATTATCATTTTTTTAGAAGCTAATGATTCCTAACTTTTGATAAAAAGACAAGGAGAAGTCATTCTTAATATAATTTATTGATAAAATATCTTTTGTCTTTATTAAAAATTACATCTTTTGTCCTCTATTTTTTTCTTTTCTTATAAATCATACCTCTATTATTTTAAATACCTTATATTTTTAATAATTTTGTTATAAAAAAACTCTTTTGTTATTTCTTATTTAAACAAATTTATAAATCTTTTTATTACTTAAAAGTACTTCATAAATATTACATCTAAATATAAAATAACTTTTTCTTTAAAATAAAAATTTACTAAAAAAATTTATTTTTTAAAAAATTTATCCAAACGAGCCCTAAATTCATTTTGTGTAATCAAGTAATATCCTTTCAAATTTATGAAAACTTTGAATGACTGATCGTCAGGCTAGCTTGACTATGTTTTATAAATTACTAATTTTTACCTCTCATCAATTTTCTTTTCATTTTACAAATACCCATTTATCTTTACTAACTTTACTCTCATCAATTTATAAATTATTAGGAATAAATTTATATACAATAACAAGAAAATTGTTGTTGATAATTTTAAAAATTATTAATATATTGTTATTATTATCATTATTTATTGTTATTATGTTATTAAAAAATTGTTTTATTGTATAATAAATTGTGATATAACCATAATTATTTATCATTTATATACAAAATTATAAAAATGTATTTTTAGAGATTTAAAGTTAGTTGTCTAATATTATTTAGTGTAGCCAAATCAAAACACTACACATATCTAATCATTTAAGATGGCATACCAAATATGAAAATGGCACATGTGTGGACACATCTTATACTAAACATTTCATCCCTATACAAATTAGATATACCTCCATAGAAATAGAGTGCTTGGAAATTTAGATCATAACTTTTTTAGTTATACAATAGATAATATAAAACTTAATTATGCCAACAAGTTTCTACGTTTAATTGACACCGGCTTAAGTATTAAGACTTAAATGTGATGTTAATATTAAGGTTCAATTATTTATGAAGTCATCCTTTCTCCTTCCTTATCCTAACAAAAAAAAAATAGAGAAATAGAGAAAAGGTACAAATTGAACTCATCACACTAAATACATTATAACAAGATATGTGAGCTATTAGTTGGGTAGATCACAAACTTTTTACCATATATAAATGGCGATATAAATTAATACAAAAGACAACAATATATAATGCAAATAAAAAAATACATTTATTACCATGTGTCACTGAATAAAGAATTAAAATAAAAAAGTTTAATATCTTAAAATACTTTCTTCTTTAAGTAACTATATATTAAACAATATTGTTAATAGATGTATAAAATATTTTTAAAAGAGTATGTTAAGGACATTTACTAGCAACGCCCTAAAAAAAATTACCGCGGGCTGCAGCCTGTATACAAGCACCTAATTGGAACAATTGGTTGAGGAGAAATGTAATGTGTTGTAAGAAAGAAACGCTGACCTATAATTAGAGGGCATTCATGGCGTGGGAATCCCCAGGGTGAATGTTCTTTCATTAATTATTTTCATTATATATAAGCATGGTGGCTTCTACTATAGATAAATTTAATATGTGGTTCATCTATAAATTAATAAAATAATAGGTAATAATATGTTACCATATTTTCACATATTTTTAGAGAAAAAAATTTGTATTAGTAAATTAGACCCTTAAATTTTAGTAATTGTTAAACATTTAACCACTTGAATTACTTTTAATATATAAGTTTTCAAACATAAATCACATTAAGACAAATCTACTTTTAACCAAAATCAAGTTTACAAAATTATGTTCATTTAAAATCAAATTTACAAAATCTAAACCAAACACACACTAAATTAATGCTCCAAGACACAATATTTTATTCATATGTAACAAAATTTTATTTCTTACATCGTAACTTATTCCATAATATAAATTTATTTTTTTATTAAATAATATGGAATAAAATAATTCTCAAAAAATATAACCACATTTGTTTAGAAAATTATTTTCATGAGACATTTTATATTTTTTAATATTTAGATATTTTTGAATTTCGAGAGATTTAAAATAATAAAAAATTAATGTTTTAAATTAATCTATAATATTAATATTGTAAAATTTTTAAAATATTAATTATTAAAAAAAGTCAAGTAGATTTCTCATTGATCCTAAAAGCGGCCTAATATTTATGTTTTTCTAAACCAATATTTTAAATATGTTTGATTAGATTTCTTACAATATGATTTAGGCAAAATAAATAATAATTTAAAATTATTTATACACGTCATTAATTTTATTTTTTAATTCAATAGAATGCATAAATTTTAAATCAAAATAAAGATAAGATTTTGAAAAATGTTAATAAATTATGTAAAATAATATTTTTTTTGTACAACAATAAAAATAATGTCGCGAGTTGCTACAATTTTTGATCTTTTTGTCAAAAATGACTACAGCACAAGAGCTTTTTCACACAAGCAAGAAGAACAAAAAATAACAATTTTTTATTGAGGACAAACTTGTAATTTTTCACAAAAAAATAACAAATTTTATTGGGGTCTAACTTATAATTTTTTTATTACAGGTAACCTATACTAATGATATCTGATTTGGTTTAACAAATTTTAAATCAATACAAAGATAAGCTTTTGAAAAATGTTAATAAATTGTGTAAAATAATATTCTTTTTGTGCAACAGTAAAAACAATGTCGCTAGCTGCTACAATCTCGACAATCTTTGATCTTTTTGTCAAAAATGGCTACAGCACCAGAGTTTTTTCACACAAGCAAGAAGAACAAAAAATAACAATATTTTATTGGGACAAACTTGTAATTTTTCACACAAAAAATAACAAACTTTATTATGTTCTAACTTTTTTTTATTATTATAGGTAACCTATTATACTAATAGGATCTGATTTGGTCTGATCTAAACTATTCATTTATTTTATATTCAATCTAACGGTTTGTAATCCATAGTCCACCGATGAACCATTTAATTGTCGGTTTACCATAGACGCCACCATATAAGCATATCTAGTAAGAGTATTATTTTATTATGAGAGATGAAATGAATAAATTTTGACCATTAGATCATCTATATATAATCAAGATTAAAAGTTACTTAAAGGTCACATGACTATTTAAAAAAGTCACATGACTTTATGTTCTAATATTAATCATACATGAATGATCCAATGATCAAAATTGACTATTCTCATTCTCACAATAAATCACTCATTTCACTATATATATATATATATATATATCAAATATGATCCCAAAAAAATATATAAATAAATTATCAATACTCGATTTTGTACAGGTTAATAAAAAATAATTTCAAAATTAAAAAAATTATTTTTCTTTTATAAAATTAAAAATGATAAATATAAAAAATATTTGTTTTTTTAAAGCAAAAAATACAAAAACATTTAATAATGAGTGTGTGGCCCAAATAAAATTTGCTAGACCCATATGAAAAAGATTTTTCGGCCGAAAAGTCATAACCCATTTAAGCCCGATTAGAAGCTTCATAACTCCCATTTTCCTGCAAGGTGGTCCTTCTTCGGTTGGGGAGGGTAAACGCACACCCTAAACTCCCTTTTGTAAGATTAAATGAGGTTTTGAATTTATGTTAATATGTTTTGATGAAATCTCAGTTAAAAAAAATGAAAATTTCATTTTAAATGTAGTTTAAGTAAAAATAACATTTCGTTACTTTTACGGTAAAAAAAAATTTTATTTGTGTATATTAACAAAAATACATTTATAATTTGATATTACATTAATATTTAAATTTAAATAAATATAACTTAATATTTTTTTAAATATACTATAATTATATTCAAAATAATTTTATTTTATAATACTTTAAACAAATTTAACTTTTTAAAAAAATTCTTTTGTTATAATTTATTTATAATAAATATTTTTAACATTAATTTATTAATAATTTAAATAACTTCTACTTTTTTTTAGTAATTACATATTTAAGAATGATTTCAATCAACATTATCCAAATAACATTCATTTAACAAAATTAATTTTTAAATAAAAGTTTTCAAACATAAATCACTTCACTCAAATTTACTTCTTACTAAAATCAAATGTAAAATCAAGTTTATCTAAAATTATATTTATAAAATTTAATTCAAACACACACTAATTCTTATAGGAGATTCCTATTTCCTACTTGCTAGCTCATTCAACAGATTCCCATTCTGGTGGTCTCACTCTTGAAACATGGGGTTGTAACGGCTTGGCATGCCAAGGTGCAAGAGGTGTGGGTGGCAGAGACCGTTTTGGCTTTTAAATATTATTCTGACCATTGAAAAAGAGCAGGCTTCTTTACGCTTGCGTTTGGACGGGTTAAATTCAATCAGATCCCGCCTCACATTCTTTAGATTAGCACTCTACTCATTTACTTATCTCGTGAGTTTTGAAGACAAAAACACAAATTCGTTCTTATAAACATATTTAAAACTCTCACTTGGGTTCTGTTTAGCATTGGCAAGAAATTAGTGAAATAAGAATATATATATATATATATATATGTAATATTTTTGTTATCTTTGTTTTTTTGTTGACATTAATTTAGTACTTATTTTTTTTAAAGTACTGATATTCAAAATGAGTTGTGTAATATTTATTAATTATTATTTATATTTAACAAAATTTTTAATATTTATCATAAAATTAACAGTTAATAAATAATTAATAATTTACCATAAATATCAAACTCATTAAAATATCATAACAACTTCTTTTTTATTTTTGTAGCTTGTTTTTCATTGAATCGCTACTTCTTCTATTTATATTCGATTTGGATTATGGGAATCTAATATTTCGTGCTTTGTTATTTCAGTAAATTCGTCATTTTATTTGTTTTATTTAAATTCAAGTGTGGGAATACAACTATAGTTATTCGTTCGGTGTGGCTTGATGTGATTCCCCTTTGTAATCAATGTTTCTTTTTTTTTCATATATTATATTATTATCATTGTTTTTAGTTTTTTTAGAAAATATTTTATTGTTTAATAATTACATTTTCCTCTTTTGTTCAACTTTGGCTCTGTTTAATTGTATTTTAAATATTTTATGTATAATTTAATTTAATTCTACATAATTTTTTTTAATTAAATAAAATTAGTAAACAATTATCCACGTGATGACCCGTGATGGTTGATTGTAATTTGTATGATCTTGTGTCATTTTTTATGTTATTAGAATCATAAGAATTTATTATACAGTCTTGTGTCATTTTAGATTACATATAAAGTAATATTTTAAAAATCAGTTAAATTAGAGAATAAAAAAGAAAATAATTTATAGTTTATCGAATTGGATAATATAATAAATATATTTAAAATAAATTATATATATCATGAAATGTGAAGTTTTGGTGTTATTGACTAATGCAAACTAATATTAAATTTTAAATATTTCTTATTTATATATTAGATTTCAATTTTAAAATATCTGCTTGATTTACTGATATCAACGGGGAAACAAATATCGCAGAGTTTTGATTTAACTTCTTATTTCTTTTTTCGAATGAGTATTTTATGGCTGTTTTTAATAATGATATGGGTCTTGTTAATTAGTATTTTAAGTGTATTATTTAAAAATTATTAAATAGTATATCAATCAATATTTTTTTATTAAATAAAAAAAAATATTTTTTATTTATTAAATAAAAATATTAAATATTTTTAATATTTTATTTTATATTAAATTTTTTTTTACTTCTTAACTAAGAAAATATCTAATAATATTTAATTCACATTAATTAATAGTTATTATATGGGGGGGTTGTTGAGGGTTGGAATTAGCAATACCACCTATCACGTTGGAACTTGCAAAAGTAAGCAAAAAGTCTTACCAAAGCAAAAAGTCACTATGTCACTAGTAGTGATTTCAGAGGAAGGGTACGAAGCAGAGACAGACATTCATTGTAGTGTATTTTATTTTGATTTGTGTGTTAAGTTAATTATATATTAATTATTAAAATAGAGATAAATTATTAACATCTCGAGAGTAGCTTAGACGTCCCCCATTAACATTTATATCAATATGTGCAAAATTTCAAGGCCAAACAACTAATTTCATATAATAGATGTGGATTAGCTCGTGGATTGCTGATTGTGCGCGCGTGGCGCGTAAAGAATGGTGTGTTTGAAAAGAATGTGTAAATAAGGGCTTTTTTTATATTAAAATGGTTGAAAAAAATAATTTTCATTTTACTCTAATTATTATTTTTTCTTGTTGGAAAGTTGCTTTTTTTTATTTATAAATAATGTTAAGAATTCAATCACAACATTTTTTAAAAAAATATATTTAAAAAATGAGTTTGAGTTAAATTGACTTTTTAATATAAATAAAAACCAGCATATTTAGTACATAATTTTTTAATTAAGGTAAAATAAAAAATAACATTTTTTTAGCTATTTTAATATGCAAAAGCTTATAAATAATAAACGAGCGTATAATTCTGTTGACATGTTTAAATATTTGAAACTTTAAGTGAATTATTGATGTTAGAGATTTGATTATCAATCAAATCTTTTTATCACATTATCAATTGTTAGTTATGTTTAATAAAATTTTAAATATTTATAATTAATAAATTTTTAATGATTAGTCAAAATATCAAATAAAAAAATTTATGGTGATAATATCACATTAAATATAATAATAAAAAGAGTAAATATTTATTTTAATTTCTTAAAAATATAAGTAACATTAATTTAATCTTCTAATAATTATATAATATTAAATTGATCATTTTAATAAACTATTTTATGTCATTAAAAATTAATTTAATATTAAAAATTAATATTAAATAATAAATTTAATATTATTAATTATTAAAAGATTAAATTTATATTACTTATATATTTAAAAAATTAAAATAAATGTTTATCCTAAAAAAAAAAACAAAAGTCAGGTGTGCAACTCATCATGGTGTAAAAGTATTCCAAAAATCCAAATTATGACGAATCACAAGACTAGGCTTACGCATGCAGCGCAAGCACGAGGTAGTGACGTCAATTTGGTAACGTCGTCATTCACTTTTAATCAAGCCGTGGAGAATTCGAATACAGCTTCGCTGTACGCATCGCTTGTCTTCGTATATAAATGCACGCGTCATAGAGTTGAAAGACACGCCATTTGAACAACACTGCCAACTTGGGACTGCTCAACCAAACACACAAAGGTGTCTGTCTCTCTCTCACCATAAATTTCTTCCATCTTCTTTTTCGCCTCCTGTCATCCCGTGCAGCATTTTCTTTCCATTTCAATTCTATGGAAAGTAAGAAGAGAGGGGGAAAAGATAGTGATGATGATGAGCTTGAAGAAGAGGTGAAGATGGAGGAGTTTTACTCGCTGTTGCGGAACTTCCGAGACGCCCGCGATAGACGACGAAAGGAATTGCAGGAGTTGGAGAAAAACGAGACCAACAAAAAAAAGATGAAGACCACAATGAAGCCCAACCCTGAGGCGTCTTTGGAGTGGCAGGATTTTACTACCGAGATTCACTTCAGAAAGCCCCCTTTGATTTTTCCCACTCCAATTCCATGCGACACAGACAAAAAAGGTGAGAAGAAGGAACAACACCAGGACCGTTCTCTCGATCTCAAACTGGCTCTCTAGCTGGCCTTTTTCTTAATCTCTTGTGAAGATGTCTTTTAATTCCAGGAGTTATGCTGACAGTGGACGGACCTTCAATTTTAGCCGAGTCTAATTAATTAGCCAGCCATGTATACATTATATATGAGGATAATGACAATTTAAAGTAGCTTGGAATTTTATTTTATTTTTTTGATTCATTAAATTAAATTAATTAATAATTTATTTATAAATAATTATATATTAAATATTAAAATAAAAATAAATTATTAATTAATTATATATAAATTAATGATTGAATTAATTTAATAATTGAATTAAAATAAAACATTTTTTATTTAAGTTAAATTAATGAGTCATTTTTAGTAATAATTTACTTATTTAAGTCACACTTAAATCATTTTTTAAAATATTTAATTTTATTAATTTAACAGTTAAATTATAAAATTAGCCTTACAAAATTTGATAAAATTTAAAAATTAATTAAATTTATTTATGTTAAATAATTAAAGCTTCTTTATTTTTTAATTATTTGACACGGAGGAATTACCAATTTGATTAATGGTTGGGAATATAATGGTCCGGTTGAAAACTTGAAAATATTCAAAATAGAGAATTATTAAGGAACCTGTGAGCATGAACCAACAGAGCAGAAGCGCAGAAGAGAAGGGACTGAATTATTTCGTACTTTTTTACAGTCTCAACAGAGGTGAGAAGGATTCATCAAAAAAAAAAAAGAAAACAGAGGTGAGACCGTGAGAAGGATGGGAATAGGTTGTCAGATGCTTGGCAAATCGGCAAAACTGACATTTGAGTGCTTACAAAAACGGTAGGGGCGTAGGGCCCTTTGCCTAATTCTTTTTCTCATTTTACGCGTTGCGACAGATATTTTTTGCTGACTTATTCTACATGCACGTCATCAATCGCCAATTCCGCATACCCTTCTACGTTAGACACGTGTTCTTTTGCAACTCCAGTACTAATTTACGGTAAGTTTGATACATAAAATAATGATTAAATTAATTTATAGGTTTTTATATTATTTAAACAAAGTTAAATTAATTTTTATATTTTATAAGTTTGTAATTGAATTTATATAATTTAAAAAAATTAACTAAATTCTTATTACTAAAAGCTTATAACAATGTTTTAGTAGTAGGTTAGATTTAGAAATTTAATTATAAATTTTTAAAATTATAAGGATATAGCTACAAATTTTTAGGTTTTTATAGTTTTAAATTTTTTAATTACGTATTTAAATTTAAATTATTGTTATCAATTTCTAATAATATTCTAATGGCAGTGACTTAATTATATTTTTTTAATTATAAGAACTTAATTACAAATTTTTTAAATATAAAGGCTTAATTAATTTTTTTAAATAGTATAAGAATTTACGAAATAATTTAACCTAAAATAAGTGTACCTGTGATTAAGTTTAATTTTTGCATAAATTTTTTTAATTAAAAATTATCTTGATAATATTTGGATTAAAACTTTTTTTTAAAAAAATAATATAAGCTCATTCAAATAAATATTAACAATGGCATTAGGATAGGCGAATTGAAATAATTGTTTAAAATTCATATTTTAGTACAAGAATTAAAATTAATGTAAAATACAATCAAAATTAATATAAATAATATAAATGTCACACATAAGGAAAACATGAAAGTGTAACTTTTTTCATGTATAACAATGTTTATGTTTAATACTTTACAACATCATATTAAACAACAATTTTATTACTTAGCAAACAAAATGAAGTTGATTACTGGAGTTTAGGAGGTGGGTTTTTTTTTTTTTTGGTTGTATAGGAGGTACTTGTGTTCAAATATTTGGCTAGTACTTAATTAATTCTCTTAAATATATTTGGTCAACATCCTTAAGATTATATAAAATAAATTTAGTCTCCATTGACATAAAATATGATTTAGAGAGATACTCTTACAATTAAAATGAAACACAATTAAGTTGAGTGGAATTTGAGATTTCTAAATCAAGCTAAAAGTCAAATTGAAATTTAAGTATGTTAAATTTAATGAAAAATAATAATTATCATTTTATAAAATTAAGCAGAATATATTTAGAATAAATAAATAAATCTGATTCTATGTAATATAGATACACCAATCCTACCTCTTGTAATTCATAGTTCTATGAAAGGAGACATAAAATGAATTAACTATTCTATTTTTTATTCAAACAAATATGATAATCCTCGTTACATGAAATAAAGTACGGAATGAAAATGGTCATTCCAAGTACTGTTTAAAATCAAAAGAATCAACTTAAAAAAATTAATGTTAAAATAATTTATTTTTAAAATTTAAAAATGTAGGTATTATTAGAAATACTTTTTTTTTTTATCTATTTGAATATAATTTTTTTTGTGGCTATTTGAATTTAGTTTATCTCTTTATCAAACTTAAAAGAAATTTTATTAACAATTTGGAAACTTAAAAGGAATTTTGTTATAAACGATCAAGGCGAGATATCAAAACACCGTTCGTTGAATTTATCTCTCTCTAAGATTTTCCTTATTTGGATTTTCTTTGGCAACTTGACAAAGGCTCTCTATATACTCCTGATAGCATACAAATATTTATATTTTATTAATAAAACAGAAAAAAATTATTTTAAAATATGCACTAATGACTAACTAATCAATCGCGTGTCTAAATACTCGTTTGGTTTAATGGAAATAGAAATAAAAAAGAAAGTAATACAACGAACAATTTAAAATCTTGTTTTCATGCATTAAGATAAAATGAAGAAAAGAAAGCCAAGAGAGTTATGTATTCTCCTTGGAAAGTGGGCGAAATGAAAAAAAAAATCATAAAATTCTTGGAACTTTTAATTTTATCAACACAAAAATAAAATAAAATAGAATGTTAAAGTTTTATAAAAGCACTTTCCTTTCATTTCCATTTTATTGTATATCCAAACACACACACATATATATATATAAATATATTTTTTCTGAAATAAATTATATAAAAATGATTATAAGATATACTTTTACTTTTTCCCATTTCAAAATAATTAGTATAATTATTTTTATTTCATTTCTTCTAATTTAGGTTTGGCCTAATTCAATCTTAAAAGTTAACTCATAAAGTGATGATTGTCTCCTACTTATAACTATTATTCAAACTATATCACTATTTAATGTGAGACTCTTAATACCCCCTCAAGCTTAGGATTGGACATTTAGGTCATGAAGTTTACAGAATTAAACATCTTTAGGTGACCCAATAAATCTCAGATAAGCTCTAATATTATCTTAAAATTTAGATGTGGACCTAATTCAATATCAAAAATTAACTCATAACTACTATTTAAACCATATCACTATCTAACATTTCTTTCTATTCATCTTGATTACATCTAGATGTAATCTAAATTAGAGTCAAGAGATACAATTGAAGATAATAAAGAATTATTCTTCTGTAGTGGAGACCACTTGTTAGGCAGGAAAAGAACCAATTTAATGGTTTTTTTCTCCTTCGGATTTGGCACTTGATATTTGATAGGTCCATGGAAGAAAAGATACTCAACATATCCTTCAACGTCAAGTGGAATAGAATCCAGGACTGTAGGGCAGTGTGGTTCTCGATAAATGGGCTATAAAAAGGATTAAGGAAGACTGACTTTGGGCCTGCTTATGTAGCAAGCACAGAGAGTAATAAAGGGCCCATATTTGTCTCACGAACAATCTCGAGCAGCACATGCATATTAAGATTATGTTGAATTGATGAGGAAATTAATTTAAAGTTTAATGATTGAATTAGATTATAGTTAAAAAATTTAAATATATATATATATATATTATATTAATTAAATAAATATAAAATTATAAAAAATAATATAAATAATAAAAAATAATTTAATTTATTTTTTGAGAATTTAAAATATTTAATAATAGTATTATAATTTATTTTTGTTTTAAAAAATTTTAATTTTAATTCAAAGAGATATATAATCAATTATACATTTAGTTTTCAAGTTTTTGTATAATTTAAGTTTAAATATTTCATATAAATTTTTTTTATATCAAAATAACATTATTTGAATTTGTAAGAATTTTTTAAAAAATATGACCGATTAAACTTAATTGGACTAGTCCAAGTTGACTGGTTCACCAATTTTCACGTTGAACAAGTTTTTAAAGTGAATTGAATTGATGGGGTGATTGATTCTCTACTTAACCAACCGATCCAATATGATTTTCTTATCCTTGGCCATACTTAGTATTTTGTTTTTTTTTTTTCGTTCAGAAAAGAAATTAAACTTTTCTCATATATCCTGTCCATATTATATACCTGAAAAAAGAAACTATTTGTGTATAGTGGTGAGGAATCAAATAATTCACTTTTCTTTTTCTTAAGCAAAAAGGGAAAAAAGGGTTAGAAGGTTCCTTTATCAGCTTGCTCTTTAATTTCCTTTTTTTCCCCTCCTTAAACGTATATGTAGCATGAAAGAATTTGTGTCTTGTGACCCTGGTTTTCCGATTAAAGTCACATGAAGCACGAGCATCATTATATTCAATTTTCTTTTAAAGTTGTTCAAACTTCAAAAGTATGCAGTATCGCTTCAGTTGATATATAAATATAAAAAATGGAATTTTGCACATCATAATGGGAGATGTGGAATTAAAAGGAAAAAGTGACGAATCAGTGGCATTGGTGATAAGAAAATTGAAAAAAAAAAAAAAGGTAGACACAAGGAATCTAGCTTACGCCATTTCCGTTCCACCACTCAGAAACTTTGCAATATTCCGACTTTATTGGGTCACGATTATGACTATCACACTGTCCAAAACTGGGAATTACCAAGCCTATGAGTAAGTCAACATGCATACTGCTCGTGGGAGCATCTCACGACTTCACTGTTTTTGATTGATGCCATGGATAGCATTAAGAATAAGGACTCGCTTGGTGGTGTATAGGCACTTTTATATGTTTAGATATGTAGGATTTCATGTTTCGTATTACATTTTTTTTGTGAGTAATTCGTATGACATTTATATGTCTAAATATGTGTGATGCCTTTATGTAATTGTAATTAGAGCTGGTATGAGTTTTATGATTGGATGTAATATTTGAAAAGATTTTTTTTTCTATGTTTGAACAACTACTTTTATGTTATAAAAAAAGGTATTATTTTAGAAGCACTAAAATATAACTAAAAATATTTTGCGTTGAAAATTATTTTTTACAAGCATAAAATGTTTTTTTTTAATATTTTAGTTTTTTTTAAATTCATTAAACATATATACTAAAATATAACAAAAGTACATATTAAAAAAAAAGATATTTTTTTCTTTATAAAAAAAACACATCCAAATGAGTACTTACTAATTTTAGACTTATGATTTTGAAAATTTTAAAATATCATTTCTAATTGTGCACATATAATTAATAAATAATTACATTTATATCAATTGATTATACCATAAAATTTACGCATTTTTAACAGTGTGATAATAATAAATGTTACATGATTATTTGATAATTATAATTTATTAATATCTAACAAAGTATTAATGATATATGTTATTATAAAAAAAATATTTTTAGCAATTAATATATTAATGAGAGCATAAAAGTGATAAGGATAAATAAGCATTTACATGAAAAAAGAAAGGAAATTATGAGGAGGTAATATTCATATATAATTGAGATTTAAACCTTGCATATATTGCTCATTATTCGTATCAGTTGGTGGTGAAAACTGTCAAATGTGAGTCTTGTTTATTTTTCTAAATGAGGCATTCATGTCAAGACCTGGAAATTCTGATTCATCTCATTTCTGCCATTCACACAAATTCACTGAAATTGCCCATATAAATCGAAGCTCTAGTGTGCTGGTAGTTGCGAGGGTCGATTTGTCAATTGAGCAGTTTGAAGTTTGAACCGGTTTTAGTTTCTTTTTTATCTTTCCTATTCCGACACCAATTTTGATTAATTCTATTCAAGATAAAATTCTAATCTTTATGTATGGACTCCAATAAACTTGACATATTTGTATGTTCTAACGGCTATGGGTTGAGCAAAGCATAGTATAGCTCGCATATAAATTAGTTGACACGAACAAAAGATGAAAATAAAGTACTATAGCTAGGTATCATAAAAGGAGGAGGGAGGATAAAGAAAGTGCAGCCTTTGATGGACAAGGGAAGAAAGTTATTACTTAATTAATACACCTTTTCTCAAGGTATAATTGGAAAAAAAAATAATTTTAATCTATTGTCAGTGTAAAAATTTTTACACTGTCATTCAATCATGTGCTGACATATCATTAAAAGAGTTAGAAGTTTTAGGTAATTATTATCATAGTCAAACTCTTTTAATGATTTGATAACACATAATTGGATGACAATGTAAAAATTTTTTATATTGACAGTTGACCAAAATTAAACTCTAAAAAAATAGGGTCTTGGTGCAAATTTTTACGATTTTTTTTACATATATGTTCGGGTATGCGTGTTTCAATTCCTACAAAGAGTTTGTGCAGTCTTAGTCTGACTTAACTTGAACCCAAACATGGCTGGGTTTACTTGGATTGAAATGTTACTTAAGGCTAAGATTGGGCTAAAAAACCTGACCCGATCATCATCTTGAATCGAGACCAAAAGTTAAATTTAAGTCAACTAGACCCATCTACAATCCCAGTCTTGGATGCACCGGTTGTTCTGAGACTCTTCCCTATTCTTTAAGAAATTAATGAACAATAAACAAGACTGCAAAAACATGAAAAAAAATGGATCTCAACCTCTCACTTTGAGAAGTTGTTAATTAGAAGTTCATTAATAAAAGATAAACAAGTTAGCCAGACAAGAACATAGGTTTTGTTTTTTCCAGGTCAAGTTAGTGAATTTCCTTCATGTTATGATGTTGATTAGATCACTTCAATTTTTAAAAGAACAGAGCAATAATATGTCAACAATGGTGAGTATGGAACTATATAAATGAAACAATAGAAACATCAATTATAATTTAGAGAGGACACGATCTCGGTCAAGATGCAGACCAATTTATCTTACAATTAGAATGGTCCAAAAGAAGTGGCGTTTCTGCTCTTAAAGAATGTCTCTTCCTTCCACTGAGACCATCACGACCCACGAGTACGAGACCGATATAAAAAGCTTTGGAACAAGAACATACTTTTATTGTTAATATTAGATATATAATACAAAAAAATTGTAATTATAATTAAAAAACCATACTAATAAATTTAATAACTCTCTACACATTAGTTGTGTTTTTTATTATTTATTTAAAAATGGCACTTAATATTATCTTACTTTTATTGCAGAACAAGAAAAAATGGAATATGTATAGAGCCAACTAGAATATTGAATTGTTAAATTGCAAGTAAATACGTATAAAAAAAAAGTTTTGATGTGCGGGATAGAAATTTTCCCATAGAGAAGGGGTTTATTATTTTTGGCATAATTTTCTTTTCAATTTAAGTTAGTAAAGTATGTAATTTTTTTTTATATCAAATTCTAAAAACTTTTTCGCACCATAAATTTTCACACTTTTGTTATAGAACTTATACACTTTTCAACACTATTTATTATAAAAAAACTAATTTATTTTAGCAACTTAAAAGTTATTTTTCCTCCAAAAAATGGTAAATTCCCTGTAGTCCCCTACTTATGCAAAATAATTTTTCTCTAAAATAAAAATCAATAATGCAGATAGTGATACGAGGTTTTAAAGGTAGGGCTTTAATCTTTGTAAATGAGTTTAATTTGTGCTGGGTGTGTGTGGTCCTCTTTAAGTTTCTGACTTCCTGTTTCATAGACAAGTTTGAATGTGCCAAGTGCCAAGTGCCAATTGTCAATCTGTCATAAAGTTATCGATGGTGGACTTGATTTGAGCTCTCTATTATTAAAACCCTTTTTCTGTGTCTTGGTTTTTGCTTTATACAACCAGCGTCAATGGTTCAGTGATGTTTTGTTAGTTTCTGTAACACGTTGAAGGTGCACTTTGGTGTTGGTGACATGGATGGGAAGCGAGTTCATGCGTGGCCATCAATTTTGACAGGTTTACTTTCAAATGATTGTTTTCAACTTCACATTCTGCACAAAGTGGTGCGTGGTCAACTGATGTGTCAATTCTTGAACCATCCGATTATGGTTTCCTCATCCTGATCCATCATGTAAACTGACTTCTTTTGTCTTGTTAAGCTGATGTTAATTAAGTTATTATTTTGGAGCTTTTAGCTGATTTGTACCCGAAAGACTGAAAATTCTTATATAAAGTCAGTTGATGCAGATTAAACGGTCCAGATTGATTTTGTGTGAAACCACAGTTGCATGTAATAATCTCTCCTCAAAAGACAGAGATCTTGGAATCATTTAGACGGGGATGTAAGGTCTTTAGACAACATGAGTGAATGAGCCCCACCATGGAATGGTAGAATATCATACCACATTACCACTACTCACTCACGCATACTTCCTGCAATTGAGAATATGGGAGCCACCTCTTCTTTTCATTTGGATGTGCGGTGGGAAATCAATTCTGTTCATCGTTGCTTCTGTTTTCTGTTTTTTCTTTCTTTCAAAGGTCCCTTTTAAAGTAAATTCTCTTGTCCAAGTGCGGTCTTGTTTTCATGTTGTAATAATGGCACTTTCGACCACCAATAAGGGGATGACTCTTCCTAATCTGAAAGACATTATCACCAAAAAGGTTAATCCAAAAGCCCCACTCGCATATCTTCGATATCCACACGCTCACAAATAGTTCCTAAACAGAAGTGACCTGGTTTCCATGGTGTCTGTGCTTAGAGATAACATTAATCCTTCAGAACCACATTATATGAATGTACGGGACTTATGACCCTCCTTTCAAGTTTCAACCAGGGCAACGACTACTGATATGTGTATGTATTGTTGGTGGCTATTTTTAGATGCTTTGTGAATTTGATGAGTGATATCTTACTAAGCGATCGAGGACTTAATAACCATAATGAATCTGCCAGCTGTTGTATAAACTCATATGAAGCGCTATTTCAAGCTAATACGAGACTCAAACTAATCAGAATTATTAAAACAAACTTTTGATGATATACATTTGCACAAATAGAATTACATTCATTAGTATAGTTGTCATAGGAAAGCGCCACACTGGTTATAGAATACAGATCTCCTCTTGCATATGAGAGTGATTGGAAAAGGCTTTACAAGTTGCAACCATGCCAAGCAAAATTAAAGAACAACTAAAATGAAAATGAAGCAATAAATAAGCCTCCTAAATCCTCTAAAAGGAGCATAAACACTGCAATATTTTCCCTTTTATTTCTTGTCCTGCTGTTTTGAATCAGGTTTAAGAGGACTTCTTCCCAGATTTGATAATCTCACTTCTCTGGCCTTTGGACTGTAGGGACCTCTTGCGCCAGACCGAGGACTTTGCTCAGTTGTAAGCTCACCCACACGAGAACTGAACGAGAGACGTGGGCTCTGATGGCTTTTAGGATCATTTGCTGGTGTTGGAGTGGAGCTTGTGATCTTTGGACTACTAGTGTGCCTAAACTCGCCACGGCTTCTAGTGATAACTTCATCTAGGATCTCATCATCCCCAACTTGAGAAGCACCAGCTCCAAACTCTGATTGCTGCTAGCAGCAGACACAAAATATGAAAATAGTATGAAACATAAGCACAAAAATATTACAATGTTTCAAAAAGTGGATGAACATAAATTTAAGTTAAGCCTGTTGGATACGAAATCTTACTGTTGCAAGGTTGAATGGTAAGGCAGGTTGCTCTTCGTACTCTGCTGCATCCAAGTCTTGAAGGTGTGCACCTTTGAAAAATTTGGGAAGAAAGTATTGTCTTACTGGAACTAAGAGCATGATCATCAAAGGAAACATGACCCCGGCAATAGGAACCCAAGTTAGTCCAAAACATAGAAGCAGATAAACTGTTTGGAAAATGGTGAATGTTGCAATTGTCTTGAAAGGGACTGTTTCAACAAGAGTAGCATGGTAATCCTCAAGCACCCTGAAAGAAGAGGAAATTGGTTGATAATCTTAGGCGTGAAGTTGAAGCTTAAACTCAGATGGCTAAAAGAAATAAGATGCTCATCTACTTGTATCTTCTGCTGGGTGCAGTGAAGAGTAATAGGATCCTTTCCCAGAACTGGTTGCCTGGCAAACTTTCAATGGCCATGAAGGCAAAGTAGCCCCAAAGGACTGAGGTTGGGATCTTCTTAAGGAAAGGCATGGCTGCAACGCATCCTCCCACCATTGTTGCTTGAAGCAAGTTACTGACACGCTGTTCCTTTACCTCAACGGGCAGCAGGTCGTCTATTTCTATCTCAATATCAAATATGGTCTCGTCAACGGGGGCGTCCATGTTTCCCATACTGGTAGCTGCTTGAATGGTTGATTCTTTTAATTCTTTAAGTCCCTGAGCCTGATCATAATATTTGACATGGTAGCAATGTCAGATGTTGATGGTACAGATAATGAGGTTCACCTTGGCCAAGGCATAATCAGGAAAAATGAAGTAATCTCGTCTGGAGTTGTCCTGTGCTATCTATCGATGTTAAACCGTTATTAAGCAATGTTTTTTTGTTTTCTTTGTCAAATTAAGCAGATATAGTTTTACATATTTCATGCTTGAAACTCAAACAAAGAAGATTTAGCAGGCTTACTCGAGCAGACGGGTCCTGGTATATAAGAGGCGTCTGCATTTGATGGTAGGCTTCTTGCATATTGCCATATAATTGTCCTAAACTAGCATTCTTTCCAATACTTCTTCGTGCAGTTGCCACCAGTCTGTTACGAAGCAACTGTACCACAATTGCTCATTTTTTTGTGAGACATGTTCATATTATTAACAGTCAGAAATTAATGAGGAAAAAATAATAATTAAAAGACTCGGTCATCTCCTCTTCCTGCACCTTATAAGTTGATTTACCTGATGCTTAAGAGTTGCCAGACTCTTGGTATGCATTGGTGACTGCGGTATGACTCCATTTGCAGGGGGGATTCCAATAAGGCCACATATTAAGGTCTGCCATCCAGGAAGATGAAATTTACCATTGCAAATTTAGTTAAGTAGGTGCAGAAAATTAAATAAGTTAAACAGGAAAATCTGAAGCTATGAAGGGGCATGAGGAACATCCATACCAAAAACCCCAAAAGGAGCAAGTCGTAATGGTAAGAAGATGGCTTTCTCAAATTGAAATCTTTCTGCTGGGCAAGCTGGGAAGCCACACTGTGATCAAAGTAATAAAGCACTGCAATCATGGTTGCTGGGATAAATGCTCCAATTATGTAGAAAATAGGAACGCTGACCATATCCTGTCAGAACAAATCAGGACAACAATTTTTTTTTAACAAACCATCTTGTGAGTAAATTATGGACAGTCAGAGAACTTGTAATTTACATGCCTTAATAACAGTCCAGTTCTCGTATGCACCCGGTGACCACGGATTTGGGCTGAAGAGGCGCCTTGGGATACCATGTGGAACACTTTCAGCTGGTATGTAGGACACACCTGTCCAAACTAGGACCATAAGCGGCACGCCATAGTCTGCTATTAGGCTGCGAAGCCAACCTGTAACAAAACACAAGATTATTTTCATTGGAAACCAAATGATTGTGAGGGACTAAAGAAGTTGCCATTGTTAGGCATATTGTATGGAAAAGGACACCTCTATGTACTTTCTGATCAGAAGACAAAAACTTACCACTACCATAACGCCATGACCTAGCCTTTCTGCTTCTTAGTGCAGTGAGGAGAAGGCCAAACGAAAGGACTAAAGCAAACATCCCATTAGCAAACCTCCATGAAGGAATAAATTGAATTGATTTTGGATTTTCTCGTTTTGGTATGAGAAACTCGTCCACAAGTCCCTGGACAACATCAAATAAAATTTTGATGTCAGTAGGATATTAAATATATCAAGTGAACATGTAAAATCAATTAACAACATTGCTGATAGAATGGAAAGAATAGATGACAAAGGTCATTAATTACTATTCTTACTTTGATAGCTTGCTGCATGAATAGCATTGCAATGAGCAGGCCAAACAACTCTCCTGCAAGACGGGTAAACCTGTTGATTATGGAACAAGCTCCTAAGGTGGCCAGTAAGAATAGCAACAGTGCAGTCCAGACACATACCCTATAATGAAGTTATAAAAGAAAACAGGACATTATTAAGCCAAATCATGGTGGACTATCCAAGGACATAATTACGTCAGGGTCTGCTTTATGTAAACGTCTAGAAAAAAGAAAAACTTATCACCATCCACTCCATGCCAAAAACAGATTCCGACCCAAATCTGGTCTTTCTTTAGCGAAATTGAACATGAATGTGTACATGATCACGGTAGGCTCTGCCACTCCTAAAATCAGTAAAGGTTGACCCCCAATTATTGAGTGTATAATGCCGCATATCGAAGTGGATACTAAAGTTTGAACAGCTGTTAGAACTCCATCTGCAAGCAACAAGTACATGCCATTAGGCTTTGATAGTAGTAATACGCTGTTCTAATTTCCTGAGGTCTTTAATTTTACTTTCCATTTCCTTTTGGCAATCAAGATTTATGACAAAGGAAAAAGGGATACGATTGTAAAGGAACATAACGAGTGTGACACTCGAGAACTATATATTTTAGTACTACTCTCAGGCAAAAGAAGAATATATTGAAGTTAAAATATTTAGTACCAGTATTTCGCTCCAGTTGTTCACCAAATGAAATGACTGGTATTGCAGAGGCAAAAAATATGTATGTGGTGGGAGCCAAAATCCTGTAAAGAGAAGCAGCAATTGTGATAGTTATATGTCAGCTAACACCGACTGAATCCTTGAAACATTATAATCTTTCAGTATATAGATCACAATTGGCTAAACAATTTGAGCATATATATACCTTATGCCTGCTCTGATTCCACCGGTCCAATCTTGCTTGTAGCACATTAACCTTCCTCTGATGTCATTCTTGATTCCTTCAAAGGGTACAAATGTTTCTTCCATCGCTTTTGCTTAACGAAAATGCTTGAGGAATCAATATCAGCCGGTGTAGACCTTCTTGAATTTCTGCAGAAAGTTACTTGGCTGCCATTGGGAATACTGCTAATCAGAAATGAAGCAAACAAGTAGTTTACATGATTTTCTTGATTTCTATTTGTTTTATTAGATATCTCAAGGAGGCTCAATCACAGGCGAAATGATGAAGGAGGGTGGAGGAATATGCAGATTAATTAAACAAGAAGGCAGCTTGAATGATGCAGCCTGGCTTCAAAGAGACATACGGGACACTGGGAGATTCAGTGTGAATATGCCAAGAAGCCCAGCTGTACCAAAAGCAGGATATGTAAACTTGGGATAGCTGCTCTTGTTGGTCAACACCACCAAAGGACACTAGAATCCTTCTGAATGTGCTCCCTCGTAACAATGTGCGGGAAGAGTATTTATAAGCTTTAATAAAGCTAAAAGCAAAGCAGGCAAGAAAGGAAGAAAGTGGTAGATTTGGAGTGGATAGTATAACACTCCCAAGTCCAACGGAGTCGGCTCACTTGAGTTTAAATTCAGGTTTTTTTGTTAGTAAGTATTTGTAAATTCCACTTTATTGGTGGTATGACCTTGGACCGTAAAGTCTTTCCTTCAACTTATATTTTTTTACCAAAAAAAACTGCAAGTTGGGTATGGGCAGTGAATCTCACTGTCATTGCCTATATGATGTAAACGCAGATGAGTCCAATCTTTCTGGCCCTATCATTTTGCTTTGCAATAAGTGAGCATAAAAAATTGAAGTTTAAGTTTGATTCATTGTGTGTAAAAAAATTTACATTATAATTCAATCATATATTAATAATTTATTTAAAAAGTGTGATTTTTTAAGTAGTTATTGTTTTAGAGTTAATTTTTTTTAATGAATAATATATAATTAAATCAGTATAAAAAAATTATACACTTATAGTAAATTAATATTAAATTAATCTAAACAATTATTGGGACCCACTGAATAGTGTGGGATACTTTAGTAAACAATTGTGAATTTAAAGAAAAAATAAAAGTTGGATCTTTTAGACTATTAACGACAGTATTAGTTACACGTTCGTGCATAAAAAATAGTTTACACTGTTGGCTTATAAGAATAAAAGAATAATAACACAATTTAAGCACGATAATGTTATCCTGTAATACCCTTTTGTTCTTTGTATTTTCAAAATCTTAAATTGTAGTTTCTGTACTAATATTAAAATTTTAAAATTTGGGATATATTAATTGGTCAAAATATTGAATATGCAGAAATTAAGTGTGATGAATGTTTTGAAGCTTGAAGATAACAGTAGTAACAAAACTACCTCTGAAACAAAAACAAAATGATGAAGTGACATGCAAAGATGATATGAAATTCTTTAGTTTATGATATGTAGTGTAAGATATTATAGAAAAGTAAGTCATACATATTTAATATGGAGAATGTCGCATCATGCTAAGGTATGGGGCCAATGACTGTTTTATACGTATTAGTAAAGTAGTAGCTAGTACTAGTAGGTTTAGCTTATGAAGGGACTCGTGCATGCGTGAGCATGACCGGTTCCCTCGCTGATTCTATTCAACCAACTACAGTTCTAAAGAGAGATTCGTCGAGTAAATAACTTGCAACTTGCAAATATAAAATCGTGTTTTTGCGATGTTATTGTATGTTCTACTAAAAAAATTAGTTACTACTAATGTACGTGACAAATCTAAAACTAAAACTGAGGAATAGTGATTGATATGGAAGAGAAATTTGCTAACAAAAAACACATAAAATTAAGCAAGGGCCGGGGGAGTCCCATTTGGATTGTTTTCAGGAAGTTCAGAAAAAAACCAATTCTTATTCATTTTTAGGAGTATATATATATATATATATATATATATATATATATATATATATATATATATATATTGGTTGAATTTTAGGAGTATATTTTAATAACAGAAGAGCCTACCAAATGAATAGTCCGCAAGAATAGTTTACGAAGAAAGAAGCATGCATGCTTGGGAGTTGGAATTTGAGACTAACGTTTGGACAGTAATTAAGGTATGTGGTAAAATTCACCACAGGTACCATGGCAAGGAACTAATCGACACTGGAATTTGGATGCCGCTTGGACAACGAGACTTATTTTTTTGGATCCAATAAGCTGCGAACTTTGGGTCAACTGTCAAGCTATATATAGATAGACTATTTTTTTAAAAAAATAATCTTTGAATTGCATATATAATTATGGTGACAAAATACTTATTGAGCCAGTGATCATTAGCTTCCTAAGTTAGGGAGTTTAAATCAGAGAAACTAGGACATCTATTTAAAATTAATAGACTCCTCTTGGTAGAGATTCTCCATAAAACTGGTACTTTGTCCGGTTACGCTTAAGAACATGAGGGAATCTAAGCTATCCCATACTCTATATCTACCCTCATCTAATTTGTTAATAAAATAATATTATTAAAATTTTAAATTTAAAAAAAAAATTTTAATATAAAAAGCTAATTTACGATATGAGATAAATTTACACGTAAGGGTAGGGTAGGGTGACCGTAAGAACATATATTGCCACCACTATTGTTATTAAAGGCAGGATTTGAACTCTTACACAAAATCATTAACCATGATGAGCTGTTCAACTCAATCTAATATCCTCGTATTGGTATGGACCCATATAATGCGAATATACATGGGCATGCTCCTCTTTGAACTGCCTCTAATAATCTTCTATTTAATGATCGTCACTTTCTCTACCTTTACTACATTAGTTGTAAGATCATCATATTTTCACATCCATAATCCATAATTTAATAATGTTTGAATTATTTAATTTCTTTAACTGCATCAGCCATGAATATGAACTTGTCGCCACCAATTATATTTAATACGAGAAAGAAAGAAAACAGAGGAGAGATTCTTTTACCACTTAACATCAAGGTGATGTCCACTTTTCTTTGTTTTCCCCTTTTTTCTCCTTTATAATAAATTAATCAACATTTCCTTACACTTTTCTATGTTCTTGCACTTTTTAAGTTAATTAAAAGAATATACTTACATATCCAATTAGTTATTTTATGATATTCTTTATTAGCGGTATCTTTATTCAATTGTTAATGATCAATAATAGTGTGGCGGTTGGGTAAGGGTTTAAGTATCAACATTCAACGGTTAAGAATAAAGTTTAATTTCTATTTATTGTTAGTGTAAAAAAAATTTTACACTGTCATTCAATCATGTGTTGTTAAATCATTAAAAGAGTTTGACTATCATAATTATTACCTAGAAAGTCTAACTATTTAATTATGTGTTAACACATGATTGAATGACAATGTAAAATTTTTTTACACTGATAATAAATAAAAATTAAATCCTTAAGAATATCCTAGAACCTCCTAATTCATATGTTGTGACTTGTGAATATACAGAACCATAATTAAAGGATTTAGACCGGCCTCGCAACCGCTGACCCGCTACGTAATTGACCCAATTTTGCAACTAGATCATTTTTCAAATGAACCGTTATGACTTAATGTGACTTGATGCTTGGATCGGTAAATCAGATAATTTTTTTAAGATAAATGTTAAATTCTTTTAAAAAATCAGATAATCTTTCTAAATGCACATATCTTTTTAGTATTTTCTTTCCTCTTTAGTAAATTAAATGATTGTTAGGTTGATTTTTTTTTTAAAGAGGATATAGTATTTATATATTTTTTAGTTATTTAAAATTTGATTTTTAATTTCATCTACTGTAATTTAATTTTTTTTTACATTCTTATAAAATAAGAAAGCATGGCATTATTCTAGTAAGTGAAAATTTCACTTTAAGTAAAAGCTTTAACTATTTTTTAAATAGTTGTCACTACATGTTTTACTATAGTGTAAAACTTTTTACAATATCATAGAATCAAAATTAATCCATAAAATTTTATAGTTTTTTACATAAATTAATAAAAAAAATTAGATATTAAAGTATTTATACATTGACTAGTAAAAAAAAAGTATTTGAAAGACTCGTTTTTGTTATAATTTCTTCAAAAGTTAAAAGAAAAACATTTCAAATTATTTATTAAAAGGCATTTTAAGTTTATTTTTCATTACAATTGTTTTTTACTAATAAAAATTAGCTAATCTTAATATTTTTTAGTATATGTATACATATTTATTAATATAACTTCTCATATATATATATTTAATTTGTTTATTGTATAGCTATAATTTAAAATACTTATAATTACTATTTTAAATTAAAAATAACTGGTTTGACGAATGACCCAACAGTTAAATAGGTGGCCCAATTCTCTCACCGGACGACGTCAAAATCCACATGCTTTATCCGTGCATAGGACAATGCATTTCAACATGTAGACATCAAAAGATGCTAATTTCACACCCTAATTTATCAGAGAATTTGAAACCTGATCTTGCTCTATCTAGTAACTTCACTATCATCAGTCTTGTTTATTGTTTCTTTTTATTAAGGCGTTGCACATTATGGTTCAGAATCAAAGAATTTTGTTTATCAAAGGCACCAAACTTGACCAAATAGTAGACATATATAGAAGCAATAATAGACCTCAAGTAAAGCATTACAGAACAAAATTTGCACTATTGTTTATCATGTGCAAGTCCATATAGTTTTCCTCCATAATTTTTATTTGTTAAATTAATATATTCAATATAATTTGAAGCCCATCTCAATGATTAAAGAAAATAAATCGCCAGTCATTATTGCTCACATCTAACTAAAGGGAATAAGAAAGGAAAGGAACTTGGGGAAGGTTTATATGAACGCAAAAGCTTGCTCTCCAAAGTAGTTTTCCTCCATTATAACTATTGCTAGCCTTGAAATGATTTTGTCGAGAACAAAGCTTTATTCTCTCTCAATTGAAAATTTCTGAGGCAAGTAATTAAGGAACAATATTAACGTTCTGCCAATAAAGGCGACGGACCATATTCAATGTGAAATTCACAACCATTGACAAAGTGGTAGGTCCACTCGTGTGATGGTTACATCTTTAATTATGGGATTACCTTTTTTTATATACTGAGAAGCTACTTCCTTTTGTTACTCTTCTTTCCCTCTTTCTTTGGTTGTTTGTAGGGTTGGAAATAAGTAAGTTAGCTTAATAGGGATTTACAATCTAATTTATTTTTAATTTATTTTAATTTTATTTATTTATTAAACAAGTTAGACTTAAATTATAAAAAAAATTTATTTAGTTTAATAGGATAAAGCCTAAGCCTTTAAAAAGTTTATTAGGTCGGCCTATTTATATATTATATGTACATATAATTAAAAATTTATAATACTTATATAATTTATTAATTATATATTAATATAATTTATTTATTTTATACAAAACTTTATAGGTTTCATTTTGTTAAATTTTAAGTATATTTAAAACCTATAAATTTTGAATATATTAGTTTATTTTAAAACCTTTATGCAATGTAAATCTTTAAATATACTTTCAGGCTAAGCCAGGTTATACTTTTATGTTTTTACAAAAAAGTCAAGTTATGCTCCAAAAAATCCAATAATAGGTAATAAGCTAGATTAAAACTAAAATTTTGTAAAATATGTTCGACCTATTTAAGATAAAACTTAACTTATTTTCACCTCTGATTATCAGGAGTGGGAAGAGAGTAAACTAATTGTGTTGCTTTATTTGTTTTGATTCCTCATAAATTTACTACCTCTTTTTCAAATGGCGGTTATAATTTGTAAGCACTCTCTAGTTGCCCCATGTATCAATGTTGTCGTCCAAGTGCCTTATCTGTTCCTGTTGGGTCACTCCATTATTCAGAACTCGACCAGAAAGACCTTCAATAAAATTAAGTTGAACTATAGTATATATTACCATCTAGGTCTTGTCTTTTGTACTCAATGTTTCTGTTTACAGTTTACAGAAAAATTGTACCAAGAGCACCGAGCAGATATGCTGCTCCGAAAAATATACCTTAAGTTTGCAATAAATTTCCCAATAATTATTAAACTGGCCAAAATTGCTCAAGACTTTACTGGTGGGAACTGGGTATAGCAGTGCGCGGATAAAATATTAAATATGCTTTGCTAGTTCCCACACCACATGATTGGTAGCTTAAGTAAAATGAATTCCATCCCACACTTTGGACCTTGATAAGTTCTTGCACAACCAGGCTGGCCTCATGTTACTTTAACATTCTACTTATTTTTTTGGACCCCCCCCCCTTCCCACCCATAGTCATAGCAACAACCGAAATCATGAGTGAATCACTGAAACCTATTGGTGGCTGAACTATAGAAAGCATGTATCCAGAAAATAATTAGACAGAAACCATATTAGCAAACATATTAGACAAGGATTGGTTGCATGTTAAAATTCTTTATATATGTAGTCTAAACTAAACTGTGATGTTACCCTTTGCCAATTTCTGCCTATATCTTTAATTTTCAGGGTATAATTTAGCCGTCCAATGACTTTTAATATCAAAAGTTTAAACTGACACTCTGGTATAATGTAGACATATATTGCCTATACATACGTAATATGCTTAATTTGAATGACTTGACTGGAAGAGTCAAATATATTTTGATGACAAGTTTTCAGCGTCCTGTTTTTCTTTCTGAGTGTTGAAATCCCAGTCTGAGCGGATCAAGTTCCTCCTCAGAATATGGTAAACCGGTTAGGGGTAATTAATCATTAGGACTTGAAGTTGAACGCATCGTGGCTTAAATCTCATTTAAAACTAAGGGAAAGGGACCACATAAATGATTGAACTCACATTCAGAAGAAGCCACCTGCACTCGAGCCAGAGAGCAAAAACACTGGCCTACAGGGTGATAGTGGGCCAATACCCTAGTTAAGTGGCTAAGTATATTGTTATATAGATGCAGTCAAATATTGACTTCCTATATGTGGGGTTACACACGACCTATTTAAGGTCACATGTTTCTATATATATATATATATACTTCTTGAACCCACACTATATATATATAGACACACACACACACACATCTACTTCTTGAACCCACACTATTTATGCTTCTTTGTAAAGAAACGTATTTACTGCAAATGATAAGAGCATAATTTATGCATTGAACCAGGTCCCGAAGGAAGTGGTCACACTCACAGCCATAACGAGGAGAGCTGTAAACCTTATAAAAGTTGGATATTCTATTGATTTGTGGCGATAGTTGAATCAATAAAACAAGCCTCTTGGGGATAATGGTTTTTAGATTTTTCAAATTCTTTCAGGTAGGTCAATTAAATTTATTTCTTCATACTTTTTCCGTAATAAATAGCAAACTTATAATTTGTAAGCATTCTCTAGCTAGGTGCTCCACCCCCCCCCCCCCCCCCAAAAAAAAACATCAATTTCCTAAATCTTGAAATGAAATCTAAATTCAACTATTATAAGCTAAAGAGTGAGAGGCGCATGTACTTTTCTATAGTTGCTGATTATGGTTAGTTGGCAATTTGTATAAAAATTCACTAAGCAGATATTATTCTACTAAGTTACCAATTCCCGACATAATCAATCAGGCCACAATTGCTCAACCTTTAGTGGTGATAAAATACTCATTGCCACCACGCAATTGGCAGCTTCGCTGTAATGAACTCCACCCCCCAGGCCCACACTATGTACTTTGCAATGTTCTTGTAGCCGCATGTTGCTTTGACGTTGTAATTATTTGGAGGCCATTGATTTATTTAGTAAGCTCTCTCTTAAGATTTTTAGATTTAACATTCCAGTTCACAGAACTTAAAATAAATATTAATTATAACGTTTGGCTTAATGATAAGCACTTATCCAACGCCATGAATGACTCTTTTAAAACCTATTAGTGATAACACACTCAGTTATACCATAAAATAATAATGAGAGATATATCAAACTAATTAATTAACACTTTCAAGTATCAGTTGCGCATTCAACTTAATGCTCACCATATTTTATACTTGGCTAAGAGGTTGTACTTGATGGTATATATGTCTACGTAGATAATGGTTGCATCTTCATATGCAATTCTCATCATTTTACAGATACTGCGAAGTTCTTCATTAAAAGCTCTTGCAACTTCATTATTAACCTTAAGGCATCAAACTTGATCAAGATCAGTGTCATAGTGATATGTAATGCAAAAGGGACAAACTGTAAAGTAAACTCCACTTGTAAAATTTGGTTCCAGTGAGTCCAAGACGACAAAATTATAATAGCATTAGACGGGCAAAGAGAGTTGAACACACTCAACCATATCATATAACAGTATTTTGATCCAGTTTACAAAATTAGAAAAATGAGTTACTAGCACAACCGGATATTCCTCTACCAAGTATAAAGTTACCCTTTTCCAATTTTTGTCTCATCTTTCAAAATTCGGAGTACACTTTAGCAGTTAAACTAAACGACACTATCGACTTAACTTTCCTGGTTTCAGATTGTCTATTAGGTTTGCCATCAAAACCTCTCGTCCGTAACAATTTCCTTCAGATTTCAGAACGAAGTAAACCATGAAGTATTGGGATTTGAAAGAATCAGCATAAGAACAAGAATCTCCGAAAGACGTTTTTGGCTTAAATCCCACGTTAAGATGGGAGTGGGAACACAGAAATAAGTGTGAAAATGAACTCACATAAGAAATCATAATTAACAATGAAATTGTATTTGATGGCATCTGCATCCGCGTAAACAATCACTGCTCTGAGGAAAGGTCAAAAGACTATAACATGAGGTGAGCTATCCCCGCTAGACGGTGGTAGTATATATCATTTTGCTAGTCTATTGAAATCATTAATTCATGTGACTTAGTATTTGTCGTTCATTAATTTTCTTAGCTTGATTTGAGCATTAAAATTTCTCCCTTCATTTTTTGCAGCAAGCCACCAATTGAGATATCATCATCTTAATGGCAACTTAAGAACTTTAAATTAAATACTAATTACTCTGAGTTTAAATCTCACTTAGTTCGTTTTACTTCTATTTTAGCCTATCTTTCCTGTGTCCACACAACAAGTGTTAGACCTTCCTTGTAACCAAATAAAAAAATAAAAAACTACTAATCTTGATATGTGAAAAGGCATGCCCTTTCTATGGTTTCACAAATCACAGCTATGGCACTTGAAATTGTTCCTTGATACATCATTACAAGACTTGTCCATATTGCATAGATAAATAATAGCCAACTCAGCATTCACTCTCCACACAACAAAATATGAGAGAACAACTAGATGAAATCTGGTCAGAAAAGATTGGAAGAATACTTAATCAGGCAAACTACAACTGAATCGACCATCTGAGAGAGACAACTTCTCCGCTTTTGTTATCATATCTAGAGGGAGAGGGCTAAAACTTCGACGCATGGCCCTTAGAAAAGAGGGAAGCTATTTGAACCATCCACCATTGCACACGCCAAACCATCGCCAAGCTGTGAGAATGAGTGTGGAAAATTACATCATGGGAAAGTTATAACGAAAGAGAAAATATTAGCAAGAGAATCAACTGGCCTCATAAGAAATTGTGCCTTATTTTAGCTCTCATGGTAATTCGAGTGTAAACATATATGTGCTAGTTATATAAGAGCTCAAGATACAAGTATATGTGTGTCCGTATTTTTTCAGCCTCTTCGTGTTGAAGTAATTTGGTTTATTATTTGGAAGTCATTGAAGCGAAAGATTAACTGTCAAAGAGCATGCTGATAGCCTACATGCATATGTATGATTATATTTCATTGAATTAATGAAGTCATTTCAAGCCTTGGTTCTCCAAGAATGGCAAACAGATCCTACCAACACCCAAGGCCGCTATGGAATTAGCAGCAGCTTTCCACTCGGTTATCTCTTCATATGAGGATTTCATAAAATAAAATAAAATAAAAAATCTCTTCATATGAGGAGTCATGCCTAACTTCATCACTCAAATATATCATCATGTACACAAGTTTCAAGAACCAATTCATCCAAGCCCAACCAGACTTTGCGGGACAGTAAGAATTGAACTTCAGCCCATTACGCCTGTATGCGACCCAATCCAAGGCCCGAGCCCATTTATTACGCTGGGGAAGCCTAGTCGTCTGTGTCATATCAGTTTTCTTCAGTGAGACTTCACCTTTGATCAGTATTTATATTAAAAATAGTTGTATTTTGATCTTTCATATTTCCCTCTCTCTCTCTCTCTCTCTTGGTGGTGGGTAATTGACTATGATGCATAAATACGGGTACAAGTATCAGATATGATACCGGTACGACACGGGAATATGTCATTTTTTAAAAAAGTAAGATACAAGTACGATAAGATCCGACATAACATATATATTAAAGATCGAGAAACTAGTTAAGTCATTAGGGAGAGAAAAGTAAAATACAAGTACGATAAGATCCGACATACATATATATTAAATATGGAGAAACTAGTTAGGTCATTAGGAAGAGAAGTATAAAAAAAACTTTTAATTTTCAGCATTAGTCACTACAAACATAATAGAATACTATAATTTATCAAATTTTTATGATATTGCACTCATCTTAACACAAAAATTCAAAAATATAAAAAATATAAAAATAAGCTCCAGTAATATATTTAAAGTATCTGGTATCAGATATCGATATCCGATACAGGTACATAAGATATTTTAAAGTATTAGTAGTTCATAAATAATTCATCATATAAATTAAAGCGATATATACTACGCTCTCATTACTGTTTCAACATATGGATTCTTATTCCACCCTTCTAAATCCTCCTAGAGGCATTACTAGACTGGGAATTTGCATGGTCATAAGAAGATGTATGCTTTTGTCCCGTGGTCGGTCTTGTCAAATTTAGTTTTAGCAATCCAAGTCCTCCCCAAGCCCCCATCAATGCAAGGAGCAGGGGTGATATTTTTTTCAACAATTCCCATTCGATTTCTAGTCCTTGTCTTGTCTTTGTTGCCTCGACGCAACCAGTCTCATTCCACACTGTATTGGATCATTTGGATGTATTGTACCTGCTACTGCATGCTAGCATTTGGTTCCCTGGTTTGAAGCATATCTACTCAGAAGTTTTGAATATGAAATTTGTAAGGTGATCTTGGGTTGGGGGTGAAAGGAGAGAGGATGACTGGTGGGCGAATTGTCGCGTCTTCTGCTGTATGACAGGTTGGAACCAAGATCATCATTTGCTTCTCTTATTAGCATCTTTCTTTGTTCCCATTCTCCTTTTCCCTCCGGAGCTTAGATTACAAGGTTATTTTACTTTATTTTAGATAACATTTTTTCTCATTTTTCTTAAAAATGATAAAAATGTTAAACTAATATGTAATTGATTTGAATAATTCAACTGTCTTCATAATCTTATTTTTTGTTTTTTTGAAAAAATACATAATTACTTTCTTGCATCTTTCACCATTAAATTTTGTATTTAAATTTATTAAAAATTTAATTTTAATCTACTGTTAATATAAAAAAATTTAAACAAACATCAAATCTTGTGTTAAAAATAATTAAAATGGTTTGAAATTTTAAGTAATTATTGTTATAATTAAACATATTAAATGATGTGATAATATATTATTGAATAAAAGTGAAAAAATTAAATTTTACAACTATAGATGAAAATTAAATCCATTTATTAATTATTGAACGATAAATAATATTATCAATTAAGTAAGATATCAAACTTTGATCATCACTTATATATCTACAATCTAATAAATTTATGCACATTAGAAAAACAAATGTTCTTTTAAATTCAATTTAAAAAAAAAAACAATTTTGTCACTCATCCCTATTCCTAAAGAATGGAGAAATCCCCATTCCTGACAGAAATACCAGCTGGTTCGGGCCCAAACAATCCCTATAACCGTTATGCAGTGCTGGTGGAGGCCAAAGCGTCGTTATAACGGCGGAGGACCATTCCTATTTAAAATCAAAATTCCAATGATAACGAATTAACGACGTTACGACGGCCAAATACGAATTTCGATCTGTGTCCGCGTTCTATAAATCAAATCCGCGAAGGATTCGTTGACAGTGCCAGAGACAGAAGAGAAGAGAAGAGAAGAGAAGAAGAAGAGATCTGTGTTTATCTCCTTCGCCCTTTTCGCAAGTCTTTCTCTTCTTCGAGGCAAAGTCATTCTCTCACTTTTTCTATATTCCTGCATCTCTTTTCTATCTATGGATCTCTTCACCATTTCAATTTTGAAATGCCTATTTTCTGGATCCCTATTTCAATTTTTTTTTTAAATTAAAAATTTGCTTCTTTGTGTTTGTTTTGCATTTCTGTTTCTTCATCCAATTTTCCTCGTAGATTAGTGTCGCAATTTCTCTTATCTTAATTTTGAATTACGATTTTGTTTTGTACTTGCTCGATCTGTAGTTGAATTATGAGTATGTTTCGTTTTGGTTCATTGATCTTCCTCTATCAGATTGGAATTGCTTTTTATTTTTTACGACGCCTTAGATTTTGGTTGTTCGTGCATGCAATATCATTTGGGGTCCCATCCTATTTACGTGATTACAGATTGCGTGATTCTTCGTCGATTACCGATCATATTATGATGTTCCTCTGTCTGCAATTTTATTTTATTTTTTTTTTGTTTTCAATTTGACTTGTTGCCATTGAGATTTGGGTAAAATGCACTCATGTTATGATTATGGATTCAGAATACTTGAAAATGGGGCTGTCTTTCACCAAGCTATTCAGCCGGCTGTTTGCCAAGAAAGAGATGCGTATACTTATGGTGGGCCTTGATGCTGCGGGTAAGACCACCATTCTGTACAAGCTCAAGCTTGGAGAGATTGTCACCACCATTCCCACCATTGGTAAGTTTCATCAATCGGCTAGTTTCTAAAGTCACAACTGGTTTGTGTGGATTGATGAAATGCAAAGCAATGGAATACAAAATAGAGGGGACATGACAAAGGAAAACATATATTTTATCTAGTTCTTTGTGGTGTCCTCTGAGATTAGTATCATTGGTCAATGTTTTTAGCCTAAATATATTGTGTCACAAGTATCATTGTAGTCATGATAATGGCTTTATATTATCCTTCTAATAGTAAGTACCGTGCGCGATTTGTACTAATAGATCATTTGGTGTGTAGGGTTTAATGTGGAAACAGTGGAATATAAGAACATCAGCTTCACTGTTTGGGATGTTGGGGGCCAGGACAAGGTATTTTTCCCCCTACATCTCCTATGTATGTCTATCTACTGACATCAGAATACTTATGGATGGTTTAGCAAACTGACCACAATTCTTTTATTGATTTTATAACATGGATATTGGCTGAAATTGCTTGAGCAACTATGTACATGATATGGTTTCCTTGCCTAATTTGAGTTGTGACCATACATTTTGGCGGTGGATGTCAATTTGACGCTATCACATAGATGTACTCCTCTCCATTTGGATACAGATGTGATTCAAAATACATGTGTTGTTTGGAGGTGCATGTGATTAACTGTGCAATCACATAGATGTCTGTTGCTTGAATTCGAGATTGTATCTATCTATACTCAGCCTGTTACAAGTGTGATTAACTATTCAATAACATAATCTAACTTCAAGTAACTATGGAGTTCTTGTATCTTAAGTTAGAGCCCTTTGGCTCAAACTGTCTTACCTTTGACCTCTTGTTATTATGTTAGATCTCTACTTTATTTTTTTAAAAAAATTCTCAATACCATAGTGGCCATTGATATGTTTTTCCCTCTAGATCCGACCTTTGTGGAGACATTACTTCCAAAATACACAAGGACTTATTTTCGTGGTTGATAGCAATGACAAGGACCGTGTTGTTGAAGCTAGAGACGAGCTGCATAGGATGTTGAACGAGGTAATAAAATAGATCCTGAATGTGTGAATATGAGAAGTTGCTTATTTCAGACGACTCGATTTCCCAGCTTAATTTTGTGATATTTTTGGATGCTTATAATCTTAACCTTGGCAGGATGAGTTGAGAGATGCTGTGCTTCTAGTTTTCGCAAACAAGCAAGATCTTCCAAATGCTATGAATGCTGCTGAAATAACCGATAAGCTTGGTCTTCATTCTCTCCGTCAGCGTCACTGGTAAACTAAAATATTGCTTTCAACACACTGCTCCTCTCCTTACCTGTCTTCTTGTTCTCACCACTCATTCTCACCTGCGTGCTCTATACATGCAGGTATATCCAGAGCACATGTGCCACATCTGGTGAAGGGCTTTATGAAGGACTTGACTGGCTCTCAAACAACATCGCAAATAAGGTTAATACAGCACAATTATTTTGACAGACTCGGCAATTTAAATTTCAACTTGACATATTTCATGAATATTTTTTAACTGGTTCAAATTTGTTTTTATTGTTATCTTTTGATGATTGCAGGCATAGAGATTTATTAGTTATCGGTAGCAAGGAGTTCAGTTTACTTTTGCGACTATGATCACCGGTGTCTGATTTTGTTACCCTGATTAGATTTTCATCTGCTCGAGCATGTATTAATTGTCTTAAAAAAAAGAGCAGCCGTCTATTACCCAGCCAGCCTCAAGAATAATTTGATTTTTTTTCGGTGTATAACCAAATAGCATTGTTATACCCATTGATTTGTGAAGTCAATTGAATCATTGAAACCTTCATATTTATATGTATAATATATAATATATCGACTAGATACTTAGAGCAATGTATTCAGCAAAGCCATGGCAAGTTACATCACTGATCAATTGTTATTGTTCCAACCGAGATAACGAAGCTGGAGGGGAGAGGGTTGCTTTAATTCCGAATCCCATTTTTATCCTTCGGAATGATAATATGGACTGAAGTTTAAAAATTACACTCAACATCTAAACGACCAATATGCACAACACATTCCTTAACAAACATAGATACAGAATCTAGGGCTAAGTTCCAATCTTTAGACCTTTGACATTAAATCGCCTGGAATCAACAATTGAAGAACTTGACCCCAAAGAAACTTCCTCGGGTGGAAATCTTGTGTGCTTTTCAACCTTCAATTCATGTTTCCTCGTCAACTTTGTGCCCAACATTCAACCTATGTAACGTTGAGTGCTATCCTCCTTCTTCGATTGGAGATGACTCTCAAACTCTTCCCAAATCATAGAGCGAGACGAAGAAGCATATATCAGTTTGAACGGGCACCCTCATCATTGGTAGTCTTTCTCCTAGATTAGTTTGATGGCGACTAGATAGCACTAGTGGAGGTTGAAACGGCTCAAGTTTCCATTCAGATATTATCCGCACTAGTGAGGATTTAAAAAGGCCAAGACAATCTGACTAGCACATTCTAGGGCAGCACGACTGCAGAAAGAGAACAAAAGATTTCATTCCAGATTGCCAAAGACACGTGAAGCAACAAGAAGAAATGCATATAAATGCATGTCTACTGAATTGTGAGCTCTTCTTGATCAAGATACCAAATAGCATTAGTCAATGTACATTTGTTCAATTGGAGAATGCCCAAAAGTTGAAGAAAGACTCTATTTTTCCTTTCTTTTTTTATAAAAGAAGCAAGACTCAATTAAAGATAAATTTGAAGTGGAGAGACAGACGAGATTTAAAAAGCCGGTTACCCAGAGGAGGGTTAGACATGAAGCACATATATCACTGAAACTTTGACAGCTTTGATATGAAGAGGTCCGCGGCTACATTCTTTACAGATTGGTCCAAAAGACAGGATCCCCGAATCTTCACCTTTTCCAGGTGAGAAGTTGATGCTTGAAGTCATTGGAACCCTTTGACGACCTTCTAAAACACTTCGAAGGGAAAAGCAATGACAAAAGGCCAATAGGAAGTATCAGAAATTCAGAATGCAACAGAAATACCTCTTTACTTCCTGACCTTCAAGTCATGACAAATATGATTGTAAGTTTGAAGTATGAGTTTCCAGAAGTTGAGTATCAGACCACCAATGGAACGATAGTAAGATAGCAAGCTTACCACTTCCAAACAGTTCTATTATGGAATATGTATGACAAGTCGTGTGCATTTTTTTCCAGAAGCATAGATGATGACTCGTTTTTACGGTTCCAGATGAGCCGGTGAAGTCCCATTATGTAGAATGCCTAATCATGATATATTGGCTCGCCTATATAACTAACTGTTCATTCCCTCTTTTCTGAGTTATGTTTCTTGAATCTTCACACGTTCCAAAACATATTCCGAATGGCGTAATTGGTCTCTTACAACTTCTGCCACAGCATTAAGACCTCTCGCTCTGTCTTTTAGTTTGCCATCATCAGTTGGAAATAGAATTAAGAGAAGTTATGCTAAACCTGATGTCTTAGTTGAGCTCCCTGTACTTTCATGAACTTGGAGTGGTCGCCCAAACATGGCCATTTTCTGTGTCAAGTTTTGAAGGGCCTCATGTCTATTTGCTAGTTCCATGAGAACCTTGATTCTCTTAAAAGAAACATTACTTGGCTTCTGCCCCTTCTCAATCATCTCCAAGAAACATTTCTCTGCTTCCGCCAACTTTCCCGTATCACAAAGCAAGTCAAACAGCACATCAGAAACCAAGGTATAGGATCCAAAACCCTTCTCCATCATGTCACCCCATAATTGCAGTGCCATCTCCACCTTTTCCTGCCTCTTAAACATCCTAATTAAGAACATACAAGATTGTGTATTCGGCAGACATCCAGCAACCATCATCCTCTGGTACAAGTTCCAGGAGCTCAGTAAATCATTGGACCAGAAATAAACCCGAAAGAATAAATTACCAGTAGTTGCATTCGGAATTAAACCTTTATTAAGCATCTCATCCACCAAACCGTAGGCATCACCAAGCCTCTTTGCAATGCAGAAGTTCCTGATGGCAGCATTATATGCCGGAACATCAGGGTAACACCCATACTCCTTCATTTCCTTCAAAACATCTCTAGCTTTATCAGGCTGACCAATCAACCCCAACCCACCAATGATACTAGTATAAGTGATTACATCAGGCAATAAATCCTGATTACGCATTTCATCAAGCACCTTATAAGCCTTGTCTATTTCTCTACCCTTGCAGTACACATCCACCAAACTATTAAACGTGACAACATCAGGTTTCACACCCATTTCTCTCATCTCCTTGAAGAATCCCTCAGCGTCCTCAGGGGTTTTCCAACCTGAAAGAAGTATATTAAAAGTTTGCAAATTTGGGCGAAAATTATGCTTCAAACTATGATAGACATTTCTTGCATCCGTCATGCTCTTCTCTTGGCACAAAGTTCTCAACAAGGCATTGAAACAAGTGGTATCAAATTCGGGTACCAACTTCTTGAATCTCCTAAACGATTCCACGGTCTGCCTAACAGAACACACTTTGGCGATTCTGGCTAAGACAACCATAACGGTGCGTGGGGTTATGACAGATTTATCTTTCCGTCGCGCTTCGATCAAGAGATCCCAAACGTGCCCAAACATGCGGCTTCTGCCCAAAATATAAAGCATGGTGTCGAAAGAAAACGCGGTGTGGTAAAACCCTTTTCTTCTCCCTGTGTAATGGAAGAAGTCCAAGGTTTGTAAGGGGTTGCCGTGGCTGAATCGGACCCTTTTGAGGACTTGGTCGATTAATTCGTTGGAGAGGAAAACCCTACTTGATTTCAGAGATTGTTTCAGGTCTTCGGTCGAGGAAGAGTTACTGATTATGCGGAAAACTTTCTCGACCTCCTTGTCTTCTATGTTTAACTCTGTGTTTCTTGAACTAAAGAACCGAGACATAGAGAGAATTGAACTTGAGATTGAAGGAGGAACGCACCTGATTCTGAATGGCCTCAGCAACATTTGAATTTGTATGCTCTTCTTCTGAATCAGTGACATTGAGGAGATCGATTGAGACTTGGAACAAGTAAGAGTGGGTACGCACTACACCCATGGTCACTGCACATTAGATGTATATGTAATGATAAGGGGTTTATGATTATTGGGCCTTAACCCTAGCAAGAAAATTGTCACTCTTATTTTAGTTTATTTTACCTTATGCTTGAAGTCCAATAAATATTTTTAATTTTTTTTATCATAACTAAAATTGGATTTTTTTTAAAAAAATATTATGCTAGCTTATTCTTTGTCATTTCAATTTATCATATATATAAGAAGATTATGCAAGGTATAAGTTTGGTAGCTGGGCAAATGTGTAAAAAAAATTAATCCGTCCAATAAATAAGCATCTGACTAATAGGAAATATCATATAGGTGTCAATGCAACCACTCAACAATGGATTGGATCAACACCCAGCTACCCAGGCCCAACATGCAGAGCAAACTAACAAATCAACACCCAACTCAACTTGGGTAATAAGGGGAAACAATCATTTGGATTTGGAATCATTAAGATGGAAATAATAATTAGAAATTTAGAATAATTGAAGCAAATTCTAATTGGAACTAAAAGTTGTTTATTAATGACACGAACATTTAAAATAAAAACTGACACTCCATGAGAAGGATATATTTCAACAACTCAAAAGAAAGAAAAAGAAAAAGAAAAGTCAAAATATATTTCACCCGATTTTATGCGTTGAAAAGGAGACAAATACGAAAGAGGAGACATTTCAGCCCAAGAGGTGGGAAGTCGCCAAATTTCGTCATCCTTCAAGGCACAACCGCACATTTTGATGGGCCGTCCACAACTAATGAGCATACAAATGAAAATTGAAAACAACAATTGTCTACCCCCGAATCAGAAAATCTCTCTCTCTCTCTCTCTCTCTCTCTCTCTCTCAACTAAGTTGCATTATCATGTCATAGTGACCAGACGAAGACGACAGATGGCTAGCGGCACTGTACGGCCTTCAGGCCCAGAGGGACCCCGCAACCTCAATTTAGCCTAATTATCAAAATTAAAACTCCCCATCCAGCCGAATTACGCTAACGCAGTACTCCACCTTTTACTCTCCCTGGAAACACAGATTCTTGCATGGATTCACTATATCACAAAACTGTACTTCATGTTTGTAAGTTACGTCGATTTATGTTTATTGTTTACATCTTATATACTCTTACTCCGCACTGGACAAAGGTCGCATGTTTCATTTAATGTTTCACTCAAGTCCAGACTGCAAATAGACACTATGCATTATTTTATTTACACTGCATTTTTCGTTGAAAGCTAAGCTCACACCAATGTTGGCCTTTGGACTTTGGACTTCGAAAGAGATCTCCTAACTCCATCCCCTTTCTCACACTCTCAATTAACAAAAAAGAAAAGGAAAAATAAAATAACGACTATGATGATGAAAGTTAATCAGGACAATTGTAAAACTTTTCTTTAATATACTTTCGCCGTGGTTAAACAGAAGCAGTGTTCATCCTAATGGACCAATGTTTGTTGGATTGACAAGGAAAATATGAGAACGCAAAAATAACTTTTTTATTAGAAGTTGGCTCCTTGTAAAAAAGGGTTGACACTAGAAATTGTGATGAAATTGGAAATTGAATTGGTGAGCAGCTCTCAGCTTTATAACAATATGTTTGGCTCAAGTTCGAGCTTAATAAAAAAACAAGCTCATTTTTAAGTTCGAGCTTGACTCACTATAAGCTCACGAGCAACTCAAATTTGGTTAGTCAAGCTCAAAATCTATATTAACACACCATCATTTAACTTAAAACATTAAAATCAACCATAATAGCAAAATGTATACTCACAAGTTCTAACTAAACAATTACCATTGTCTTTAAACATAAATAAAATAGAAACCATAATTTTAGAGAATTATGACTAATAGGTTTCTAACAAAGTTCAATTTACCAACACCATTTCATTACTTACAAAAAAATTATATTAAAAATTTTTGTTTTATATATATATTTGACTCACGAGCTCATGAGTCGAATATATGAAAACTCAACTTTAGCTCATTATCTAAATGAGTCAAAATTGTTAATTTAAACTTAGCTCATTAACTCATAAGCCTAACCTTATTAACTCATAAGCCTAACTTATTGAGCTGTTAATAAACTAAGTCATAATTAGCTCACGAACTAACCCGATTCATTATCAATCCTAATTGATAGCACGGGAAACCTACATGTTCGTAGGAATGAGGAACTAGTGCCAAGATACATGATGCTACGTACACAATCTGTACGCATTAAGTTACTCACGGAAGGCTATTTATCCGGCTTATTGTTTAATCAAAGGTCTGCTTTAATATAGAGGACAGTTGTGTAGCGTAATGTCATTTGTCCATTTCATTTTACCTTCCTGGGAAAATAAATAATATCCAATTTTCCTCAAGACAGATGGCAGAACAATTAATTTATAATAAGAGAGATTAGCAAGGCAATCGATCCATCCAACGAAATTGACCAATCAAAATCGAAAGCAAGCTACTGCTTCACAGGAGACAAAGGCGAGACAATTTCTACCACAAAATGGATATTTCATTTCGTTCATTTTCTTTTCATTCAGCATTGCCTCAAAATACTATACAATGGCAAATAAGGAGAGACCCGAATGACACAAAATATATACAGGTGAAAAAAAGACCGGAGCCAAACTAATGAACAGACGCACCAACCCCTAACAGACGCGCTTACGGTACCTACTACCAGACCAGATGATATAGAAGAAAGAAAACCAACGAAAAAAACCATAAACGCAAGCAAATAAAAAAGCCAGAGCTCTCTTCTCTCTGAGCACCGACCGTTCCCCATATCTACAACAAAAGGAACCTCCCTTCTTTTGACCGCAAAGTCACCTACTCTTTCATGTTTCTAAATTTTTCTATTTTCTTTTTCTTTCGCTTTTTGATTGTTGGTCACATGACATGAGTGTCCGCCACACCAGTTAAATCTAAGCTGCCGAGGGCGCTGTGACATAGTGAACTTGACCAGCCTCGGATAGCGCCGCTACGAATGGCTCCATGTCAACACCATCATTTTGCCCTTCGGCCCCAGTCAATTGCTTCCTGTAGTCAAGAGAAGCGTCGTTGTAGATATCCCACCATTTCTGCACCAGCATCTTTATGTCCTCTCTCTGCATATTCTCTTCCTTCCCGGTATACCTCCATGGCTTCGACCCCTAAACAAGAATAAGCAAAACCCCCACAAAAAAAAAAAAAAAAAACCATGAATAATGAGTCAATTCAATTCAATTGCCAAAAACAGAATCAAGAAATTATAAGCAAATTAAATCAAGCGATAAGGATAAAAGATTGATTAATTAATCTTAATCACATACCGCAGCGCAGTAGTGAACAACCTTGACTTTGTCAAGCTTCACATTCTCCGGGTGACGCCACAACATGGCAAGGACAAGGTTGTAGATCAAGGGGATTGGCTTGTAAATGTCCTTGAAGTACATGTTCAAGAAGTCCTGCTCCGCGAATGGGGTAGGAGGGGTGATTTGCAGGGTCCTGAGCAGGTCATGGTAGGTGGCGATGCTGGGCTCGAATACAAACATCCCGGCGTTGAAGTAAAGGGACGGGTGCTGCCCCAACTCTGCGGGCCACTGCACCTTGTCCGGGCATTGCTGGCAGTACCCGATCTTGTATTGTGGCGTGTGGCTCCATGTCTTCTCGCAGAAGCAGTCCATCACCGCGTACAAGTGACCATCAGGTAGATCAAATAGGTGGTCAATGTTTTCATAAACCTGGATGTCTCCGTCCAAGTAGATCATCTTATTGTATTCCACGAACTGCAACCAATCCGATCCGCATTAACCAATTATTAATGGAGAAAAGTTACATACAAGTTTCGTAAGTTCCTGTGGTATTATTTTTTTTATTAAAATATAAAATATATATTATTATATATATATTATATTTTAATAAATAAAAAAACAACACTTCAAACATACATCAAATTTTATCTTTATTATAATTTCAGTTTATTTTAATCAAATAATAAAACAAATAAAAAATAATAATTAAAAAACAATAAATAAAGAATTTACTGCAGCACAACATGACACTGCACTTTGGGAATCTTCCCGAAATTGAAGTATACCCTTCAACAAAAGCAACATATATGATAAATGCATGGATATTTACGTCATTGCGATGATAAATATGAATAAGCAAAAAAAAGAAGATATAAATATAAAGGAATGATATTTGTAAATTATTTTTTTAATATTATTTTTATATTTTTTTACATTATTTTTATATTTAATTAATAATAAATAAATATTTAATTAATATAATATATTATTTAATTAATAAATTTTAATAATTTATAAATAAATAATTATTAAAATTTATTAATTAAATATTATATTATATTAATTAAAAATTTATTTATTATTAAATAAATATTTAATTAATATAATATATTATTTAATTAATAAATTTTAATAACATGTAACCGATTGATTATCAAAATTTATTAATTAAATAATATATTATATTAATTAAAAATTTATTTATTATTAAACAAGTATAAAAATTATGTAAAGAAAATAATGTAAAAAAATCATTATTGATAAATATATGCACACGAGCTCATGTAGGATTTCTGCCATGACATGATGCAACATTAGAAAGAAACGACGTCATACTCAAAGGTCTAGGTGCAGTGCAACGTACCTCCCATATACGGAGTTTGGAATAGTTGATGACGTAGTAGGCCATGGCAAACTGAGTCTGGTTCTCCGGTGGATAAACGGGTTCGATCTCACGGACGACGCAGCCCTGAGACTCCAATATACGACGGTGATCCTCCGGGACATCGGGGAGCACAGCCACCACCAACGGGTACGCCGTCTTCACCTTCCGCAGCCCTTTGGCCAGGCCAACCACGCCTTTCACATAGTCACCGTTTCCGGCAAGGAATGTGACGTAGGCACGACTCGGCGGAGTCGCCGGTTTGGTGAACCCAGCAACAGATTTCACAACGGTTGGGACGAGTTCAGGGGCCATATATATATATATCTTCTATATGGGAGAGGGTGTGGCTGTGTAGGCGTGAGAGACTGGAAGAAGACTGAAGGACAAAGCGAGAGAAGAAAGAGAACGCTGCAGAGAGAGAAAGAGGACAAAACAAAGAATCTTCAAGTGTTTTTGTTTCACAGGTATACGAGGATGTTGGTGGTGGAGGCGGATGTATATATAAAGCTGGGAGGGAGGAGGTGGAGGTGAAATTGGGATTCGAGGAAAATTGTGGCTATATTTCATTCATACAAGTTGGGACGATCTTCATCCGTGTGCCAAACACGTGTCCCCTGCGATGATCCAACCGTGAGGGACAGGTTTTGGGAAGGTTCTGGACAAGGAGCCCGTGGGAATAGTTGCATGGAAGACACTAGAAGGGCCTGCATATTTGCTAAGATTCCTATGGACTGGAATCTGGATCCTCTACGATTCACCACAGATCAAGCAATCAAGGTAACTTTGGCTAGAGGAATTAATTTCTAAGAATGCAGTGATGCAACTTTTGAAGTTTTTATCAACAAATTTTAATTTATAGACTTTATTTTTTACTAAAAAAAGAGTTTGTTTTCGCAAAATTCTGACAAGTGAAACGTGTTATTTGTAATCTCTATTATTATTACATATATTAATCAATCAATCAATCGATTTTTTTGGTCATAACTAGTAATTCAGCACCGTTATTTCATAGAAAAGAGATTTACGAAAGTTGTTACAAATTAAGTAGCACAGCTGTTTCACTTTTTTCTCAATAAATAAAATTTAAAAAGAAAAAAGAAAAACTCGTGATACGTAATATGGAGAGCAAGAGTACTAAATACTAATGCATTCGTAATCTTTTCGTGCAAAATCCATTGGTACTGTTTAGCATTTCTGTCAGTAATTAGTTGTTGTAACGTTTCACGTCATTAGCGAAAGCTGAAAAGCAAAACATTGACTTGGAACTTGGAAGTAAGTGAGATGAGTGTAGATGATTGTAGAACAATGAAGAGGAGGAGAGAAACTCAAAGTTGATCACAATTTTGTGCACGTGACGACTTCAAGGCGCGTAATACAAAACCTAGCAGTTGGTGCCATACGCCCATTACAGCATGGACTTGAAACTTAGAAGTTGCGTCAAGCGTCTCCTCTGGTGCGGCACAAGGCATTGCAAGAGCGAATAAAAATTCAAAATTCAATTCATCTTATTAACAAAAGTTGAAAGAGTTTAATTTTGATATAAAATTTATTTATACTATCATCAAATTAGGTGTTGTTAAATCATTAAAGAGTTTGATTATAACAATAATTATTTAAAAAATTTAACTTTTTAATAATGTGTCAGCACATGATTAAATAACAGTGTAAAAAAATTTTAAAATTAAAATTAAATCCAAGTTAAAATGACCAAATTGAACGCATGTGGTTCTGGAAGGATCCATAGCCATAGCATCTAATTCATGGTTATGCTTCCTCAAGCAGTGTGCCGCATCATAGAGTGTGACTATGAGTATCTGGTTTTGGATAATTTTTTATACAATCTGAGTAATACACAGTTTTATTAAAAATAAACACAATCTGAGTGATTAAATTAAATTTAAAATTTGACAATTAAAAAATTATTGAAAATATTATTCTCAGATTATTTAAAAATTTCTCTTAAATTTAGGGGTAACGTCTCGCCACTTGGTCACTTCAGGTAGTGGGTCCAGCCACCTGGAGTCTGGAATGGACCGGACGCTAAGTTCCATCCTCTTGAACTTTCTCACATTTTCTCTATCATTCTAACTAACGCAAATTATGCGGTGGAGTTTTTCCAGCTCAAAAAATATCCTTGTAAGGGGGCATACAGTGCTCATTTATTTTCTATATGCCACATGTGGCGAATCCAGATGATAATAATAATCATATACTATTTTTATATCATTCATTTTTTAATTTAATTTCGATTCGTTACTGTGAATGTAAAATTTTTTACACATTAAATCATGTGATACCATATCATAATAAGTTTGACCTATTAAGTGATGTGTTAATATATATGTAAATAATAATTTAAAAGAGTTTAAATTTAATTTATTGTTAGTAGAAATTTTTTTACATTGTCATTTAATGATGTGTTGACACATTATTAAAAGAGTTAGACTTTTTAAATAGTCATAATAATAAAAAAAATTTAATAATTTAATAATACATAATTAAATAGTAATATAATTTTTTTTTACAATGATAATGGATGAAAATCAAATCCAATGCACCAAGCTCTCAACACCCAATGTAAAAGCAAGACAATCTTACTCCAGATCAAAATTACAAAATTTATATTTTACTTTTCATTTAAATTTAATTTAATTTAATTATAATTATAAAATTATCACATTATTTTTATTATATTTTTTATTTTTAACATTTTGTGAAAGAAATAATAGGAATAATATCTTGTTATTTTTATTATTTCTTTCACGAAATTTTAAAAATAATAAACATAATGAAAATATGATGTCATTTTTATAATTATAATAAAAATATATTTAATTAAAAATAAAAATAAAAAACAAACAAACAGACCCTAATTTTCCACCATCATCTCAACTAGGGGTATTCATAACTGAACCAAACTAATTTAAACGGAATCGAAAAATCAAAAATCGAACAAAATCAATTAATTTTGGTTTTGTTTAGTTTCTTTTTCATGAAAACCGATTGGTTCGATTTAATTTTTAGTTTTCATTTATGAATCTAAACCAAACCGAACATATACAATTACTTATGTATTTTTTTATATTTACATATATATGTATAATTAGATTTCAATTTATTGTTATTTCTTTGAAAACTTTTATGCCAATTTGTTGTTTTATATTTATTTAATGATGTTTATACTAGGAATTTTAGGGTAATTTATTGTTAAATAGGTCGTGAATAGAAAAAATGAAATTGTATATGAATTTTTTTATTTAAAAAGTTTTTAGTCAAAAATTAATTAAAGTGAATCAAACCAAATCAATTATAGTTGGTTTGATTTAGTTTAGCTTGATTCTTAAATTAAAACCAAACTAAAACCAAACTAATTGGTTCTCAAATTAAACATCTATCGTTTCATCGGGGGAAAAAAAATCTATCGAACATAGGCAAAAGCCCGATTAAGTACCCTAAGGCACGTTTAGGCGAGTCAAGAGCCCACCCAACAATGTACTAAAGTTGAATGGAATCTTTTCAAATTTTCACCAAAAAATTGATGATTGTGGGATTTTAGGTATCTGAAATCTGAATAGCCAAACTTATGGGCCTTTCTTATGGAGGAGGGCCAGGAGGCCTTGAATAGTAATTTGGGACAGAAACAGTTAGGACACAATGGCATTATTGCTATGGGGCGTATGCAATAATTAGCTTCAGCGTGTTAGTGGATCCCTTTGAACGGCATTTAATCAAAGGTCCAGTACCCTTCTTTTTGGGTAGAAGCCCAATAGGTAATAGTTTTTAAATTCACTTTTATGTTTTATATAATTAAAAACTGCTCTATTTAAATAATAATAATAAGTTGTTATTATAATAAACATAATTTTAATATAAACTGGTATTCCACTTCAACTATCTACGCTACAGTAATCTTTCAATCACTTTGGTGTTCATTGGCGAAACTTAACGCAAAACTTTGGGGGGCGAAGGTATTAACTAAGTTCTTCTTGGGGCTCGGGTTCTCTCTAGGAATTCTTTTAGCAGTAAGTTGAGCATCTCAATACACATTTTTAGTAAGGGTTGATCATCTTATTTTGCAAATGGTAAATGATTCTAGAATTTTAACCAAATCAGATTCAACTTAAAATGTTTCCTCCTGCATGGATAGTCGAATATTTTAGTTGAGCAGAGCAATGATGCAATATTGTGTTTGCCTTGTTTTCGAGCAAGAAAAGGAGAATGATAACTTCTGTGCTTTTCCTGCATTGGTTAACATATGTTAGGAGTATTGCAGTAGCCCATGTATGGATCCTCAACTTAAAGGGTCACGCTGGGAAGTGATCTATCCAGTAGCAATAGTATTAGTTGAGAGAAAGAAAAAACCCCTCAGCCCTTCTTAAGTTCTGCCAATGTTGGTGTTACTGTTTCTGTAACGGTTTTGACTACTATTGTATGTATTTTTGTTTTTTTTATTGTCTTTTAGGGTATCTCATCACTTGAAAGGTGAGAGACTAATTCTTCAAAATAGAGTCAAAAGTAAAGACTCCTTCTAATAACATTTTTTTCATACACAATAGTGACCACTATTGTAAGTATACATAAAAGATTACCATTTTTTCCTTCAAAGCAGGATGTAATATAGCTCTTTTTTATTCAATCAATTTAATTTTCATAAACTATGAGTGTAAAAAAAATTTACATCATCATTTGATTATTTTTCATTATATTATTTAAAATGTTTGACATTTTATATAATAATTATTATAATTAAAAAAATTTAATGATGTGACTATATATGATTAAATAATATTATAAATTATATATATATATATATATTAATAATTGATCAAAAATAAATTTTTATTCAATTAAGTTACATGTATCCTACATCATGCTATTCACCTTAGCTTTGAAATGGTATTAAAAATATAACATATATAAACTATTAGGAATCAGTTTGTTTATGACAATGAATTTGGATAGTTTGCAACGTTCGAACTTCGAACTTCTGTACCGTTACTATAACAAAATAATATATAACGGAGATGATAAAGTCATTAATTAGTAATAATAATTAAAGTAAACTATTATTTTAATATTTGAAAGATATGAATGACATTAATTTAGTCATCGAAAGATAATAAATGTCATTATATTAGTCCCTCTATCATTTTTTGTATGAATTCTATCCACTGGATGTTAAAGTGACACATTAAGTGCTCTTATGACATGTTTTTTTCATACTAAATAACACCAAGCATTATTGAATAATCACGTTTTCATCACGCTTGCCACACCCCACACATCTTATTCATCAAAAATTTTATTTTTCATTGATCCCTCACCATAATTGTTGCTTTTGTTTAGAAAATCACCTCAATCTATTATTACTACTTGTTTTGCAACCTCTATTTTCTACAAATATAGATGAGAGTGCTTGTGATGGAGAAACTCCATCCTCATCACAAATCCCCTTTCCCGGTCCCCTATATCTCCCCTTCTCATTACTACCTCAACTTCCCCCATCCTAACTCCCCTAAACTCCCTTTCCAATTGCTACCTCCCTTCCCTCACCACCACCATAACCCGTTCCCCCCTTCCCCTTCCCCTCCTATTGCTACCTCATCCTCCCCTATCAAACCCTCGACCTCCCCTTCCCCGTTGTTACCTCCACTCCCCCACCACCACCTCAATCCCTACACCCACCAACCCCTTGATTCTCGTCCTTTCTCATTCACATGCTCTCACAACTTATTCCTTCCACTCATATTTATATTCTACCTTATTCTTCAATTTCAATGATTCTTGGGTTATGGGATTATTAATGCATAAATGCGCGCACACACACATACACTCAAAAGAGAGAAAAGGTGAATTTGGTATATAATCATTGGGCAGGGACTCAAAAAAACATGTCAGCGTAAAAAAAAATGTATCACATTGACATTCAATAAATGAAATTCATACAAAAGATTACAGAAAGATTAACGTCAAGACATTTATTATATTTCAAAGGCTAAAATAATATTAATTATCTTTTAATAACTAAATTAATATCATTTATATCTTTTAATGACCAAAATAATAATTTATTCTATTATTTATTTTGAAACTGTATCGATAACATAACATAGTAGAAAATTGAATCAAGGTTTCTGCTCTGGTATAGGGTACTTAAAATGGTGTCAAACCTAAAATAGGCTGGTGGTATCCGTAGTGGTCGAAGGTTCAATTCCGATTAATCTCATGCATGACATCACGGTCTCGTTGATTGCGGCAAGTCCCTCCTATAAATTTGACTTCCAAATTATATATATATATATATATATATATATATATATATTATAGTATTATTAATTTTATATATTTTATGAATATGAATTTTGAAAGTTCTTTCACTTCTTTTTGATGTATACAAAGTTCTTTCACTTTTATTAAATTTATTTTTGCGTCATATTTAAAAAATGAGATTGTAAAAATTTTACTTCTAATTTTTTTTATTTAATATTATATCTTAATTAACTTTCTGTTAATAACTTACTCTACATTTTAGATATATAATGCTTAATATTATTTTTTAGAAAAATCATTTAAACACGATTTTTGTTTATTTTTAAAAAATCATGTGAATAAGTTGAAGTGTTTAGAGAAAAACTTAAGTATGATTCACTTAAATATTTTGAGATTTAGCTAATGGAGCTAGGCGCCTAGCTATATCTCGGTCCAAACCGATTTTGTTTATATCTGCAAATAATTGAATACATCTTATTAGCCTTTTTTATTTATCAAATTTAAACTAAAATAAGTGAAATGATAATATTTATTAGGTTGGGCCAGTAGACCACTCATAATTAACTGACTTTATCCAAGAACTTTTTCTCCAAGAAGCCTGTTCTGTTGTTGTTGAGGCTATGATGCTAGTATTAGTAGTACAGATGCCACAGCTGCTCTCATTTTCATAGGCAACTGTGGCCACAACCGTGTGGACTTTGTAGATTGAGCCGCCATTAGCTGATGATATGTATTGACATTTAAACATTAACACCGCCATGATCAAGAAATCTTCTTGATCATCATTCATTGAGCGTGGGACACTGTTCAACAACCTAACTCAGGTCAGCATTAATCTTTTCCTTTTTTTTTTTGTTTCTTATAATAAAAAATGAAAAATAAAACGTGTAAACAAAAAAACGCTATTTACACTGCATCTAACTTCAACTTTTTGATCTTCGAACAAAAGTTGAAACAAATATATATATATATATCATAAATAATCTTATATTATTGAATAATTTGTTATAATTATTTTTTTCACAAATTATTATTAGATTAAAAATCTTTATCATATAAATTATACCTAAAATTTATTATATTAATTTAAAATTATTTTTTATATTATTGCAATGAGGGGTGAAACCAGATAAAAAGTATTTTGGGGGAGGGGGGGAGATGGGGTGGGGGCCAAAATGCAATTTTCAAGAGGGTTAAAATTATATTTTATAAAAGAATATCAACTTTAAACCGTATTTTTCTTTTTAATTTTCAAAAGCTAGGGCCCCGTCTTGTCCAACGTGGTTCCGCCCCTAATTGTAATTACACAATATATTAGATATATTTATACACCATATTAATGGCATGATTTATATAAAATGACAATGTTATATATTCATTTTTTTTTAATTTTAGTGACTACTTAAATTGGGTGGCGTTGCACTTCTTATTTTTTAAGGTATATATGCTACATCACTTACATTCTTTTTACCATATGTATGTTAAAATTGTCAAATTTATATTTTTTAATATATATATACACACGCGTGCGCGGACATATATATATATATATATATATATATATATATATATATAAGATTATAAAAAATGTATGTATTATAGAATTCACCTTTAAATTTCAATGATTAAATTTTTTTTTCTCAACTCATGAAAGTTTTGTATAGCTCTAAACATTTATAGATGTAATACATAAGAAATATTAATCTTCTAAAAAAGAAGTACAGTGACAAAATAATACAAGTTTACAACTAGTTATATGTCATTGATATTAAAAAAAAAAAACTATCCTACAAATTAATGGCGGAAACAAGAATTTATTTTTTCGGTAATAAGAATTAAGATTTCTGTTTACTCTGTTTTGTGTCTCAAGATCTTTATATATTTTTGGTAATATGTCTATTCATCACTTGTTAAATCATTAATGGGAGCTCTAAGGTAGGCAGAGGAGCAGTGAGCACCAAAAGGACGCAAATTTGGGCCACCAGGCAATGAGAGATTGCCTGTGTTTTCAGAGATTTAATCCAACCTAAATCTATTAGACCATAAATGTGGCACTTCTCGGGCCAACCCTACGATTAAGACTCAAGAGACCTATAGCCTGTCTAATTTCTACATTCATACAGACATGAACAAATTATTTACTAATGTCATTGAAAACAGATTCCCACAATAATGGTTCACTTCATAAGTTGATTTTATTATTGAAACCCTTCACATTTTGGTGAGCAAAGGTCCTACCATAAATCACTGTTTCACCAACTGGGACTTCAATTGCCGCCACGCAATGCTGAAGCTCCATATGTATATAGTATAACTAATCCATCGCCCACGTGAAGGTGTTATTTGTACCCAAAAAGAGTTAATCACTGTTTACTTACATTAAGTGGCTTACTTTAACTGATGTGTGCAGCCACTTGCATTGAAAATTCAAATCACTATGACATTACCGGGGATCTTATTTCTTTCCTTTTTCCATCACGTCTTTGCTAAGCATAGACAATGGGAATTCCAATTCATACAATTTGGAGTCAATCATATGTTCGTATTACGGGAAGTTTTAACCAGAAGAAGCCAGCAAAACCTACATAGGGCCACTTATTGGAATATGACGGTAAATATCACAACCGTTCGCTAATTTGCCTATATTTTGCTATATAGACTAAAGGGTTAAAAAAATGCCAATCCATCATCCATGGTTCTTAGTAAAAGAGTTTTCATTTTATATACATCTGTAATGAAAATTAAATTAATTACACAAATATTTTTGTTTTGGTAACATCACGAGATATTTCTACACTCTTTGAGTGTGAAATTAATTTCTGCTTATGTGTCAATTTTGTCTTGATCATAAATAATTTAACATCTATAATTTAGTCTTCATATTTTAGCAATTATGTCATAAATGTATATAAATTATAGTTTAATCATTTTTATCAAATTATTTTTTGAGCTACAAAACTTAATTATTGTATTAAACCATATCTATACTAATATAAAGTCAAGGTTCTCTCATGATCTCTTTCTTAATTTAATTGTACCAAAGTGAGAACACAGGTGTCACACTGTCACTGCTAATAACATATTAAATTAACGGTTGAGATTAATTTTCATCCTTTTAAGTTAATATAATTTAAATAGCCTACTTCTGTGACATGTCGAACTCACTCCAATGTATAAGAAATTAAACCAATAAAAAACAGAAGAAATGGAACTGATTTTCCTCTCGTGGATGGGTGAATCCCCTTATCTAACATAACCGTTCTTCTCCTTAACTCCATCGCTGGGGTACACCCCTGGCGTAGAATATACGTCAAACTCATATATACTCTTCAGAATAGAAAGATGCGGTCAACAAGCAAATGCTCGGAAAGCATCCTAGGGACAAATGCGCTTTGCACCCAATAGAGTAACAAGATCATGGGAAAGCAATAATGAGATATCAGGAGAGAAGGGGGTACAAAGCAGAGCATCTCAATTCTAAATCAACAAAGGAGCGAATTTGATCTTGTTTGGCCAACTAATATGCACACTGGTTAGCCTCTCTAAGATCATGAGTAATGCTACCTTGCCACCCTTTATGGCATAAATATTAATGATGGCAGCATCTATAGAAGTTGATCTCTTCATCTAAAACCATCTGAACAGCCACTAGTGGGTCTGATTCGCAAAATAGAAAACGAATGCCCAAGTCCCAAGCTAATTGAAGCCCCTTTTCAATAGCACTTAGTCACAATACTCGTTTGAACTGATCAAAAAGTACGTACACGAGTAATCTAAAGACACAGGCAAAATGTTTATCTTTTTGCCTACCAAGAAAAAAATGTTTCTTTTATTTCTTTCTTTCTTTTTCTCAGAAATAGGTATGCCGTATGCATATAACATTATATAGGATAAATTCACATGATACAGACGTTATTTCGTGAACAAGAAATTCCGTAGAAAGTTGAACGTTCTCTTTTTTCCACCAGAAAAGGAATTCATCTGATAAAAAGAGGCAACCTGATAAATATAAAAGGGAAATGCTGAATCACACGAAACTTATTTTGTGTAAAAAGTACCAAAGAGTGAAGTGCTTTTAGAAATCATAAATGATGTATCTTGTTTTTATTTTTTTTCAATTGTTTTATGCTTTCCTCTTATCCTGTAGTGACACGTGAATTCATACTCTAATTTGTGAAAAAGAATTTGTGATAAATAGCATTGCTCTAATATAAAATGACAATGTTTATATATAAGAAAGATATTTAGCTATTTAAGCATAAAGACAATGAACAACTGGTTATAGACATACTTATATTCCGGTCACCACATTGATTATTCATGTGTCTACCTTCCCCATAATAATATTTTATATAGTTAATATAAATATTAATTTGTTATAATAATATAATTTACATCTCAAAAATAGTGGGAAAGTACGTACAAGAACAAGAAGAAATAACTTATATATATATATATATATATATATTTTTTTTTTTGTAAATTTTGAAGAGTTTGATATCATAACCCAAACCCTCGATGTGCTTTTCATGATTTATCTCTATTTATTACAACGTTTGCCTATGCTTTTTCTTCTTAGTCTTCTCATGATAATTAAAATCATGACTTTTCAAAGTAATATAATTACTTTTGAGGGTAGAAAAAGAAAAGATATATAATTTTACTGTCACCTTTGCCTCATAACCATTCAGCAATTAAACTAATTAAAGGTTGAAAATTTTAGAATATATACTACATCAAAAATGAAAATGTCTTCCATTACATTTCATAGTTGCAGGCAACGCCCAATAGGCTGATCCTGATCCTCAAAAAGTTCCTTCACTTTTGACCATAGTAGAATAGAATACTAACCCACCATTTAGCATGGTATTTAATTTGTAGACTGAGTCTTGGCCTTTATCCTCGAAGAATCTCGAGCTTACCCATTCCCATTCCCGGTCAATAACTTTTTTTACTCAGACTTTTGGCCATGGTTCCTAATCTTTTAATTTTATTTATTTTTTTAACAGAGGACACTCATTATTTTTTAAGGTATATACATTTTAAAAATTTTTTTTTTGTCATGTATCATCACTAAAATAGTCAAAATTATTTTTTATTTTATGTTAACTTTATATTATGTTAAGGTGCATGAGTTGTATTATAAAAGTCACCTTTTCTATACATATAGAAGGCGAATTTTACAATATACCTCATATAATTATGAAATGATATAAAAATGATATGAATGAACTTAAAATCTTTATTTCTACTAATTTGATAATGATACATAACAAAAAAAATAGAAATATAGCAAAAACTATATTAAAAAAATAAGCATAACTTAAAAAAATTACCTAGACAGTGATTCGGATGGAACATTTCGGCGAAATGAAATTGAACATGGAAACGCCAATATGCAAGATTGGACAATGGAAATAATGTGTTATTTTTATCATTTATATAAACTATTATTCCTTCTCTGCATTTTCACATGGATATATATGGTCTACATATGCACTTTAATATTTTATAATCATATGACACTCCGTTAATTAAACATTATAATCATGTCCATAAAGCACTCATTGCAGTGTTTTAAAAATCGGTCCAACAGGACCGGTTCAACCGGTTGGACCGTGGACCGGAAGCTCCACTAGTTCTGGTTCAACCAAAGAATTGCCCGAGCGGTTAAACCGCAAAAAATCATAAAAAAATCGGTTAAACCGATTAAACCGGTAAAAATTGGAAATAAAAAACCGGTTGGACCGTTCATCAACTTTTAAATTGAATTTTTATTTAAAAAAAAGAAGAAAATAGTTCTTTTTTAAAAAAAAAACTTAGGATTTAACTTTTTTAGAAGTTGGGTTGGCGGTTTCTACAGTTCTAGTCCTTCTTTTTCACAAAATAGGTGGCAACACAACAAAGCAATTTATAATTTTTGTGATCAGTCATATCTATATATAGTATATAGTATACCGGTTCAACCACCAGTTCAACCGATTCAACCGATCAAACCTTGAATCACTCTCCTCTCCGGTTATCCGGTTCAACCGGTTTTTAAAACATTGACTCATTGAATTCCCCCGACTCTCTGTCCTCCCTTTTCTAATTGGTCTTTGTGGTTAATTAAAGAAAACATGCTTTTTTCTAATATAAATTAATATTATAAAGAGCCAACTTTACATATTTCTTTAATATTCATGTTGAGACATGAAAGTTAGAGGAATATTTTTTGAGTTTATTTTTGATCCACCGTTAGTGTAAAAAAAAATTATACTGTTATTCAATTATGTGTTGTTAAATCATTAAATGAGTTTGACTATTACAAAAACTATCTAGAAAGTCTAACTCTTTTAATGATGTTTTAACACATAATTAGATGACAGTGTAAAGAAATTTTACACTGACAATGAATTGAAATTAAATTCATATTTTTTTCACATTTTTTATGCTGATGGTTTGCAAAAAATTGTGTCTTATAGAAAATATAAGAGGATTTAATTTAATTATGATTTTGTTAAGTGTGTAAATATAAACGTAATGGTCAATGAGAGTTGGCTAAACTGTTAGGATCAAATAACATCAACTCAAATATCTTTGGTTCGATTCTTTTCATTAGTTTTTTATTAGTAAATATTTATAAGTACTACTCTAAGTCTTAATCTTAAAATGAAACAACATTCCTTCCACTTAAACTTTGTATTATAAAAAAATATAAAAGTAATGTATATTAAATAAAAGATTTAATTTTGATTTATTGTTAATATTATTAATTAATTATATGTTATCACATCATTAAAGATAATTTGACTATGATGACAATTATATGAGATAAGAAACTCTTTTAATAATGTGATAACACATAATTAAATAATGATATAACAAAATTTATAAATCAAAATTAAACTCATAAATAACACATCTTATATATAGGTTAATTATCTTGAACATCACCCTAATCGTATCATCACAATAATCCATAGATTCGGGTTTCCTTGTCCCAGGTTTCGTGTTTTGGACACGTAGTGCTTCATAACTCCAATACGGTAGAGGGTCAAATGAATGTTGGTTTTTCCTCATTCTGTCCAGACCCTGTTTAGAGATGTTCTGTCCCAAGGTCGTTCGTAGGTCAATTAGAGAGGGATGTTTGAGTTTCAAGTAACAAGGAAGGTCGTGATCTGTAAAAGACGAGAAAGTATGATGGATGATGTGTCTGCTCCAACAATTAAGTCACTCAAAGTAAGAAGGCTAACTCAGAATAGCTATGTGGACAAAAGTTATATACCTATGAGACAAAACCCTCATTTATAAGCAGTGAGGTGACATGGTGTAGTTTACAATAATGATTATTGCATATTATTTTTTTATATTATTTTTATATTTAATTAATTATGAGTAAATATTTAATTAATACATTATATCGTTTGGTTAATAGATTTTAGTAACCAATTACTTACAAACTGATAATTTATTAATCAAATGATATACTTCATTAACTAATAATTTAGTCATTATTAACTAAGTCCATAAGTAATTGATTACTAAAATTCATTAACCAAATGATATACTGTATTAACTAAAAATTTACTTATTGTTAACTAAGTGTAAAAATGATGTGAAGAAAATGATCTCCAAATGCAAATACCATTACTATGTAGTTTATGTACCACTGCTCTTCAAGTCGGTGGATTCTGATTGGGCTGCATGAGGTTGGGCCGATCTTCCAAATTGTGTTTTGGGCTTTGTAGAGTCCTTATAGTAAAAGAGAATAGCCTGAAATATACCGTCCCTCTCAAATGAGCTTCGAACTTTAATAAATTAATCCTTATTTTGTATGACAAATATATATACTATATTTATTATTCTTATTAATAATTTTTTACACCCACTTAAATATTACTAACATGTTGAACCTATAGCTATTTGCTATGGTACTAGCTTTGACAAATTTCTGTAGCGAATAAGCTTTGGGTTAAAATTTTAAAATCAAAAGTGACTCAAAAACATTTACGGTTTGAATCTTTGTTAGTCTAAATTATCAATGCAAAAAAAAAACCAGTAGGGTGTTGTAGGCTTGTAGCTTAATCCTAGGGTTTACAGCAGCACTGAGCGGTCGCTGTTGATATTTATATGGTCGATCAGCATCATTTAGATTGAACCTTGAATTGAACCAACCACTTTAACCATTTTCGTTCTTGTTTTGTGACACGCAACAAGAGTATGTTTTCGGTGGACAGTAACTTGATTCTTGTGAAAGACTTTGATTTTGATTGATTGCTCTATTCCTTAACAAGTCAAAATTGATCAATTACTTCAGGAAAAAAACAACAAAAAGAGAACAGGAAACTCTTTATCGGTTTATCATCTTATTCCTTTTTTCTTGATTTATTAATAGGAGTTACATAATGAATTCAATTTCAGTTTTTGCACTCATTGTAAACCCCATATCACTTGATCTTCCTCTTTGTCATCTTATAATTTGAAGTACAACTACCATTTGCAGGGAAAAGTAAAAAACTTTCTGTTTTCGGTTTAAACCGAACCCACCTCATGCGATTGGTTTATTTCACGGAATCTTCAAGACGTAAACAAAATTTCCCAATTCGATGGCTGTTTGATCTTTCGGTCAGCGTGCAATAAACAAACGGCGACAATTTCCCTCCCTTTTAGTCTTGCGCTGATCACGCGCTGATCACTCACTTACAGTTTAATCACATGAAGTCTAATTCTTCCTCTTTCCCATTGACTACGAAGTTTTTTGTGCACAAAATTTCTCCGGATGCACTCTTAAAATATTAGTTACCTAACGCGCACACATTGAACCATGAAGTGAGAAATTCGTCTGTGTGCAAAAAAGTGATGGCTAACGTGAAGTTTTCTTCCCATTCAATGGTCAATACCATTCTTGCTTAGGGGAAAAAAACCACGGACCCATCTCATGGTTTCTTTTCTATGGTTCTTAGTTCTTGGCCAATAATTTATAGTCAGTTTGGAGCACAAAAATCATGGCACAGTGATCACCTGGTTGGTCTCACAAAATAAATGATTTAGCGTATGCAAATCGTGGCCTCTCATCATGTTTACATCACATGGGTACAAATCAACCTGTGCGAGAGTTAAAAGACTTCAAAACATTAATATCCTACATACAGGCCTCTCATCATGTTTACATCACATGGGTACAAATCAACCTGTGCGAGAGTTAAAAGACTTTAAAACATTAATATCCTACATACAGAAAATAGCGGATTACCACATAAACTGTTAAAAGATATTGTATTTATTAGGGGTAGACATGAGATGAGTTGGGTTAGGTTGGGTTGAACTTAAAGTTCAAAAAAATTAACATGCTAAAATAAAAATCGAAATCCATTCTACATAATATAACATAAGTTTCAAAGTATATATAACCATATAATTACAATTACAATCAACACAAACAAACAACAAAGACATATGTCACATAATTAACCAATAACACTATAATCAACGCCTCATCTTCTTTTTTATTAAACTATTAATAATTGACTAAACAAATTCTAAATAGTATACTGCTTGCTTTAATCCTTTCAATTTCATCTATTTGAGCTCATAAATCAATGTATTTATCAAGAGTTTTTAATCAGTTATGAGCACAAATTAATGTCTCAACAGTGGTGAATTACAAACAACTATGAAATGGCCCTTCATTATTAAATGCAGTGTATGAGTGTAATTTTTATTTAAAAATTCTCAAAAAATTAATTATAAAAAAATAATAAACTTATATAATATTTTAGAAGCCTCAACAAAAGTAATAACACATTCAAAAAAAACTTGAGTGAGTTGAATTGAGTTTGTGCAGGTTGAGACTCATAGCTCGTGAGTTTAATTATTTTAAATCAAACCTAACTCATAAACATAAACTAATTTGTCATTTACGGGATGAGTTGGATAAAAATATGCAGGTTCTTAGGTCAACCAATCCCGTTCTCCACTCTTAGTATTCATGTTATTTTATATTTGAATATATTTTCATTGCTTGGTATAAATGGTTAATACGTAATAAATGTAATTAATAAATAGTTAGTCTTAATATTATTTTGAGTTAACCACTTATCAATTAAATTAACTATTTAACATTAGTAAATTAAAGTAAATTATTATTAAGTTAATTACACTTAAATTTATTTTAAATAACCAATGATTTTAACACTATATTTTATATTAGATTCCACCATATTGAACAATTAAAAAGAAAAAAGACAAATCCGTCAAATGTTTACCAGGAACCAGAAATGACACGAGTTGCACTAATCTTTCCTTGAGCTTCTCAGAGGGATAAGGAAGAGTCAACCGGTCAAACCCCAAACAACGAGCTTAGTTCCATCTTAATCCACAAAGTAGTAGCATTAATTTAATTAAAACATTTTCTCGTAACAATTATATTATTCTAATAATAATTTTCAACTTGATGGAATCTGGTGCATTCTCCTTGTTTCGAGTCACTGGCCCATATCCTTTTTCGTTCTGTGGAGTGTAGACTTTGGAATGTGCTTATTCTTATCCGACTCTATATATAATCCCATATGCCCCAATAAGTGAAACTATCAACCCCTTCATTTATATTTCATAGTACTGTCTCATCCATAGACCATATTGCTCACTCTTCCTCTCCCAAAATTAAGCACACACTTCCACACTCTCACAGTCTCACACAAAATAAGCACAAAGAGTCTGTATATAACAGAGGTATGAATGTTAAGGTGAAGAAAGGTGGGTCTGCATCAAAGGCACAGGCACAGCAGAGTGGAAACGAGATGGGTATCAGAAAAGGTCCATGGACGGTTGATGAGGACACCATTCTCGTCAATTACATCGCCACTCACGGTGAAGGTCGCTGGAATTCCGTCGCCCGCTCTGCAGGCATGTATACTCTCTTCTAACTGTACGAATATATTACCTTAGCTGTGCCTGTGCACAATAACTTAGTATCTCCTCCTGCATTCAGGGTTCAAATTTTTCAAGTATTAGCATCATCATCACTTTATCATAGCTTATCGTAATGATATTATTCAATTCACAAAAGAAACAAGGAACATAACCGATTTCATTTTGTTACAGATTCTTTTTCAATTATAATCATCTAAACTAAATATACAGGTCTGAAAAGAAGTGGGAAAAGTTGCAGATTAAGATGGCTAAACTACTTGCGTCCGGATGTTCGGCGTGGAAATATCACACTCCAAGAACAGATATTGATTCTTGACCTCCATTCTCGGTGGGGCAATAGGTAATTCATTCATTATTCCTATTCCTCGTTAATATATCTCACTCTATATCTGATTTATGATTCATTTCTTTTAAAAGTTAGATATATAATGTCTATAATGTTTGATAGGTGGTCTAAAATTGCTCAGCACCTGCCAGGAAGAACAGACAATGAAATCAAGAACTATTGGAGGACCAGAGTCATAAAGCAGGCCAAGCAGCTCAAGTGCGATGTCAACAGCAAACAGTTCAGAGACGCCTTGCGTTACGTATGGATGCCCCGCTTGCTCGAGCGGGTTCAGCCCGCATCTGAATCTCTTGCGGCTCAGAAACAACTGGACCCAAACCCAAGTGCAGCTGGGGTCCTTCTTCTTCACCAACTAGGGTTACACAGTTCTGATTCAGGAACAGGGTTGGTAAAACCGAACCACTACTCCTGCGGCAGTGGCACTTCCTCGGACTCATCATCCGTGGTGTTCCAAGTTCCTTCAACTTCGGGCCATAGCGATTCTTCTGAACTATTGGGTCATGCTGTTTCGGTCCATAGTCTTCAAAAAGGGTCGGATCTCTGCCTAAGTTCCAATAACCAAATGTTTGAACAGGGGAATGGTGGTAGTGGTGGTGGTGACTCACTAGAGAGTTTGTGGAACGATGAGAATATATGGTTCTTGCAACAACAACTTTGTGATGACTTCCAAATAAAATACAATCCCCTTGCGTGACGCATCGACGCGCTCCACAAAGTCAAAAGTAGAGCAAACGTCTGCTAATTTGGTTACTTCGATGTACAAATTAATACAAGGTAGATCATAAGTATATCACATAAGGGAAAAGAGTATTGAGTTTTCTAAGAGCTATTGCTACAAATATATGAAAATTGCATGCGCTCTTAGTCTTTTCCATTAGGCAATAAAGTTAAGTTTCTTTGTGATTAGTTTTAGTAAGTGCTACTTGTGTGTCATTGGCGATGAGAGGGTTGGGCGTTTGTGCTTGCTTCTACGCTTGTTAAAGCACATAATTGGTCTGCTTTTTAAGAGTTTATGGAAAGGAAGCAAGCAATGTGTTCCATGACTAGGAAGTTACACCGGGGCCTTCCAACCCCAAAACAATGAGCTTTTTGTGTTTCATATCAGAGGTTGACTTTGGCTTTCTTTTTCCATATTGTTTCCGTGCTTGTAACTTGTAAGTTACAAATTTCTAATTGTAGAGCAGCACTTCAAACGTTATCAAGCAGCTTAAATTGACATCTAGCACATGTAAGGGCTAAAATTACCTGTCCCCATCCGGTCCCTCTAATCAAAATTTCCCCCCTCATTAAAAATTACAGCTCATCCTTTTTACTCTTAAAAAGAAAAATTGAAGTCGTTATCTCTCATCCCTTCACTCTCTATTCAACTTCACCATCACCTGATATCATGGAGTGAGATAAATAAATTTGCAAATAGATTGAAACCAAAAAGAGGAAAGAGAAATTAAAGAGAAGCCAAAAACAAAAATTTGATGCAAAGGCTGGATCATGAAACACTTACTTGTTCCAGAAGCTCAAAGTAATCAGCAGGGAAAGGTACATCAGTCTCAACAGAGGCATTGCCATCCTCGAAACATAACAAGTAGCAAATTTTCGATTTTTTGGGTGCCATTGAAGTAGTAACTCCTCGAATTCTGACAACCCCACCATTTTTCAGAGAAAAAGTTTCCAACTTGACAACGTAGAGATTCAGATAAGCAATCAGGGAAGACGATGGTAGGTAAATTTTGAAGCATTGCAATGCAGGACGATAAAAAATGATCGAAATTTTAGAAAACTTGAGGCATTATTTTCTTTGTAAATTTTCCTGCAATTGGGTTAGAACTTAGAATGTTCAGCAATGTCTGATTTACTTGTGATGGAAAGAAGAATAAATGGTGAGCGTTGAAACAATTTCTTACCATTGAAGTTGGAAGGGAAGGGGTTGCAATGGGAGAATTAAGGAGAATGATGGTACTGGATGAACCAACTTGACGATGCGAGGAGCTGGCGCTGGCGAGCAACCGCTTCAAGCAACAGCGCTGGCGCTGGCGAACCTTGCTTTAGGCAGAAACGAATGGAATGGAAGCAAAGAGCCAAAGACGGGCAGTAAAATAGAGACAGGTGATTTTAGTCCCATGTAACACGGTATGTACTATGTAGTGATTCTATGGCTTCCACATCTCACAATTTTTCAATGATGCAATCCTTGAACTGAAGGCTGTTAATTTCGCAAGTTTAAATACACTCATGAACGAGGATAAACTCATATTGAAAACTCGCATGGGTTTTTTATTTTTTTAAAAAAATTAATAGAAAATATTTAAACTAATTTTCAGAACAAAAATAAAAAATAAAAAATAAAAAAATACCATCCCATAATTAATATCGAATCACACAACAATAATTATAATTGCATAACAAAATTGAATTAGTCGCGTTCCTTACCAATCCAAAACTAGATTAATCATGTTCTATACACCATATACATAAAATCATAATCAAATCAATCAAAAAGCTTGTTTTACCTCTTTCTTTTTTAATATTTAGCAATTGAGTAAATGTGCTTCCTAACATAGTACATAGCCCAGTGACAAACCACAAAATTGGCCCAAATAGGTGATGAATAAAAATAATGTATAAAAGTTTTAATCAAAATTAAATTTTTTTTATATTCTAAAGTTTTAATTAATAAAAAAATAAACATTTCAAATTAATGAAATAATTATGGTATATATTTAGGCATTATACTTTGAGTGAAGTATTCCTTTTTTATTATAAAGAATATATTAGATAAAAAAAATTTTTAATTTTTTAAGATACAAATCGAAAAGTGATAATTTCTTATCGTTTAAGGTAAACTAATATGTTCAGAACTGGAGAGGCTTTCATGCCTTCTCTCATATATATTAGCATAGGCATAAAATTTCTATAATTTAAAAATGATCTTACAATGATATTTGAAAGTTGAAACTTTTTTTATTTATTTGTAAGGCAAGAGATCTTTATTAAGATTTAGATGAAAAATTAGAGAAATAAATGTAGAGATTGACCCTACATCTTTAACACTACAACTTTAAGAGGTGGCATTAGGTTATAAGCTTATTTACAGAATTTTTTTTAAAATATTAAATAAATATTTAAATTAACCTTCTAAATATACATAATACATGAAATATTAATTTAATCATTCAAATATTTTTAATATAAAAATAATATTTTAACGTTAATTTTTTTAAATCAAATTAGTTTTTTAATATTATTTTTTACATCAAATTAATTCTTTTAAAGAGACTAATTTAATGTAAAAAATAATTTAAAAAATAAACTAATACCTCATATATTTTTTAAAAATTAAATCAAACATTTACTTTAAAATATTCTTAAACCGAACAGACAATTTAATTTTAAGATAATATGCTTTTGACATATGGTAGCCATTGTTTTAAAAACCGGTCCAACCGGACCGGTTTAACCGGTTGGACCGTGGACCGGAAGCTCTACCGGTTCTGGTTCAACCAAAGAACCGTCCAAGCGGTTAAACCGTAAAAATCATAAAAAAAAACCGGTTGAACCGGTTAAACCGGTAAAAAACCGGTTGAACCGGTTATCAACTTTTAAATTGAATTTTTATTAAAAAAAGAAAGAAGAAAATGGTTCTTTTTATAAAAAAAACTTAGGATTTAGCTCTTTTAGGAGTTGAATTGGGGGTTTCCACAATTCTAGTCATTCTTTTTCACAAAATAGATGACGACACTACAAAGTGGTTTATGATTTTTGTAATTAGTTATATATATATAGTATATAGTATACCGGTTCAACCACCAGTTCAACCGATCAAACCGATCAAACCTTGGACCGCTCTCCTCTCCGGTTATCCGGTTCAACCGATTTTTAAAACATTGATGGTAGCAGAAAAGAAAAAATAATAATAACAATATAATAAATTTTCGGAAGGGTTGTTTTGTCCATTCAAAATTGCAAGCTGACGGCGTTATTCTCTCTCTCGCATGCTCAGAAACCCTAAAATGCTTCCTATAAATCGAGAACTAGTGCGCAGTGTCATAGCGCCGTTGTTGAGAGCTTCTTCATCTTCAGCTCTGTGGAATCTGTATTCATCTGATGATTTTGATTTGTTTCTTTTACTGATTTTCTTTATGCATCGGAAGAGATCACAGTGATGACCACATAATATTCAAGCTCAACAGACCGGAATGCACGGTTCTCTCTCCTTTTGGGAGAGATTACTTTGCGTGTCGACTACCCCGCTGAACTGAGTGATCTCTTCCAATTTTATTTTTGGTATTGTTTGTGTTTTCATGATCCTTAGATGTGCTCTGTTTGGTTTCGTAGAAAAAATACACTCGTTCTATTTTCCCGTTTTGTTTTCAAATCAATCAAGTTCTTATTTATTTGCAATTTATTATTGAGACGTTTGTGTTTTTTGGGGAAAGAGTATTCACAATGAGGATAGAAAAGCTCCCTCTTCTGAAATTTCAAGTTGAGGAAGACCGCTGGCAGAATCGAACCATAAACCTAAATGCCACCACTGAGTGATCTCTTTCCCCTTTAAATCTTTTCCGCGTCCACGCTTAACATATCTTGTAGCTGTTAATTTGATTAACCAATCGTATTAGTCACGATGAATTTTATATATTATATACTAAATCGATATATGGGAGAGGTCAGTGATGAGTTAAGATTTTGCCTACATTGGCTGAGTATCTGGTTTTAGATTATGATTTGTTCAAATAATCTGAGGCCTCTCAACGTGTTTATTTCAGTTGGAAAAAGAATGCACAGAAATTAAATGATTTATGTAATCTAGGATGGTGTCTGATTTATGTGGAACATTAATGGGAAAATGTTTTCTTTATTTTGATTGAATTGATGTTTTTTGTTCTCAATGCTAATGTGTGATTATTGATATACTTTTTTGTCACACTGTGAAAGTGCTGTATTCTCTTGAATAATCAGAGATTATTAGGGTAGATGCACAATGTGGTAGCTTGACTACAGCCCATCCTTCCGGTTTGATCTTATGAGACATCTTAAGAAGTATAAGACTCTTCAATATATGAGATCTGGCATACACCATAAATAACCAAAATTTAGGGATAGTTTATTGATCTTGAAAATTGATATAATCACTGGTAAACACCACAAGTAGCCAAAATTTGGGGAGAGTATGTTGATCTTGAAAATTGAAATAACCATGCGCAATGTCAAATACGATCAAATACGATTATGAATGTGCAGACTATATGGTAAAATTGGGCTCAAGTCACGCTACTTACTTAGAGAATTGGGATACTCCTATGGCTGGTGTTGTGTTTTGTCGTGTGTAGTTTCTTCTTTTTGTTTTCCCTTGATACAAAAAACAATCCAATAATATGATGTACATAGGTTTTGACATTGATAAATAATGAGTCTATGAAATTTACGAATAGATGTTATATGAATAAAAAATGTGGTTTTTCTTAGTATTGCTTGTAGTGAGTCCTCTACCGCTGTATGAATATCTTTTCCTTCCTGAGCTTCTACTAATTTTCTGCATATATGACCAAATTATCTTAGTTGAGATTTTTTTTGGGCACATATCTTAGTTGAGATTTAAGTATGCTTATTCATATACCGCAGTATTCTCGTATGTCAGAACTCTCAATGCTTCCACACTTCATCGTCTAACATTTGGTACCTTAAAGCGCTGCTCTGGGACATTCATGAATAAAAAATAAAAAAACTATATACTATTATCTTAAATAGTTCATAAATTATTGTATTTATCTATATATATATGTATATAAATTGTTGATTAAATATATGAATGGAGTAGATTATTGCTATCTAAAAACAAATTATATAAAATAAAAAGGATTTAATTTTAATTTTAAAATTTTATTATATTATTATTTAATTATGTATTGATATATTATTAAAAGAGTTTAATTCATTAAAAATTATGTATTGATATATCATTAAAAGAGTTTAACTCATTACAGAAGTTTGAAGTTGTTATGATAGTTAAATGGAAGTTGTTATGATAAATACTTTTTTTAATAATTAAACAATAGATAATTTGATGAGAGTGGATTAAAATTAAATTTAATAAAAAAAGGTACTGATAAAATTGACAATATAATAATAATATATTTAAAATAATTTTATTTGATAAAATTATACACACTTTAACTGCTATGTTGTGGTGGAACTTTAGGGTACGTTTAGAAAAAATAAGATGAATAATTTTTCATTTTAAGTATAAAAAACTTATTTAAAATTTATTATCATATCATTTTAATCATCCTTTACTTATTTTTATAAATATTTAAAATTTTCACAATTTAAAAATAAAAAAAATATTCTTATCTTCTCTTTTCTTTTAAAATTCTCTATCCTAAACATATTCTAGACACCACGACAGACGATGGCAGCAATAACGACGTGTTTGGCTGCAATTTCACTATACTAACGTGGATGAATAGTACTGATGAATAACGACCAAGGTTTGGTGAAGTGGTGGCTTGCAAGAAAATGATGAACCAATGCTGGCAATGGTTTCAATATGAAATTGGGAAAAGTTGGTGAGTAACAATAGTATTTGCAAAAAGAGTTAATTTCTAATGGTGTGAATTGGTCATAACTTGGGATGGGGCATGAAGGGACAGAAAATTTGGGCTGTGGGTGTTCGATTTTCTACAAGAACGCACAAGAGCAAGGATGTTTTAGATTAAGAGAATGTTAAAAAAAAAAGGAATTTTTGTTGTAAGGTTTAAAATGGTAATTGGTGGAAAAAGGTTATGAAAATAAAAGAATATAATAAAACATCATTAAAATAATTAAAATTTTGAAATAGTTATTGTAATAGTCAAACTCTTTTAATAATTTAACATACATGATTGAATGATAATGTAAAATTTTTTTACACTAATAATAAATTAAAATTAAACTAACATTATTTTAATACAAAAGCCCATAATATTAATGGAATTGAGCCAGTACTAATGTAGTTTAATTTAGTTCTAAGATAAAATCAATAAATTTGAGCATCTGTCTAGTGTAAAGGAAGCATAGGCTTGTGCTTGATCCATAAAAACTAAAGTAATATTCTGTTCAATTTATCCAAGATATATTTCAGTTTAATTAAGTGATTCTTTTATAATTGGTCCACTGAAGCAGTAATTTAACACCTATAAATCATTCAATTTTTTTTTAAACACTGACAATATGGAAATTTAACGTTATCATCCCTTCTAAATTACTCAAACTTTTCATTACTAACCCACTATTAGTAACTTATCAATCATTCATTCAGTTGATTCGCCTAGGCATGTGAAGTGAAATAAAATGCAAAATGCAGTTAATCCTAAAAAAATGTTAGAATAATTTGGTTAGGAAATTTGCAGTGTTATTCATGTGAAACGAAGTGCAAGATTGGAGTCAAGTAAACATGATTCATGCGAAATCATGATTTATGTTGGCAATTCTTCCTTTTTTCCAGAAGGGTGAATGATCTGAATCAGAATCTAACTAAAGAATAAGGAATTATTCTTTACAAATAAATTCATAGAATTTCAGTTTCAGGAGCTATTAGCTTTAATCGCAACTGGGGAGAAAGTTTACCCTGAAACACAGCCAGATACAAGAACCATTTCGATTTTGGAATCAGAATGCTGACCGAGTGTTGAGCAAATCTTTGACAACATTAAAAGATATTATTCTTTTGTACACTTGTTCTATAAGCGTGTGAGAAGTCAAAGGGTCAACTCCAAATAGCAAGGTCAAAGTTAAAAAAACACCAGGAAAAACTAATTTGATGTCTTTTAGTTAATTAACAATTCTGCATTCTGCAACTATTCAGCGACCGTCGCAGCCCCCACTTTATAACTTTTGGCTTTGACAAATACGTAATCCTTAAAGTGCAGATCGTCCTAAATCCAGGGCCAGCTATATCTATCTATATAATCACCTTCTCTAGCATATGCTTAACGGAATGAGCTAAAAGATTTTTCATAGCTACCTCTCTCTCTCTCTCTCTCTCTGTGCAGCCTCTCTTACTCCTAAGCAGAAAAAGCTAGCAGACACATATAAGTTGATTAATTGCAATATGGAGACGGTGTACACGGCCGGTGTTCACATGATCAGAAGTTTATCAGATTGTGGCTCATTAGCAACATATGGAAGCGAAGAAGAGATGGTAATACGGAAAGGTCCATGGACAGAGGAAGAGGATTCTGTTCTGATCAACTACATCACCGTCCACGGGGAAGGTCACTGGAACTCCCTCGCTCGCTGTGCAGGCAAGCATTCATATATTTATGCTATGCACTAGTTAATTGGATCAAAGTCTTAAGACTCTTAATTAAATTAAATCCTTTACCACCTCACCATGCTCCGTGGCTTATGTTTAATTGTCCGTAGTTGCTGATGTTTTCAACTGCAGGTCTAAAGCGAACGGGAAAAAGCTGCAGATTAAGATGGTTAAACTACTTGCGTCCAAATGTTCGACGTGGGAACATCACCCTCCAAGAACAGCTCCTTATACTTGACCTCCATTCCCGCTGGGGCAATCGGTATGTATACACTAGTGATTAATTTATTATTATGTTTTGCAATCAATTTGATGACCTAACTAACTAATATAATATTGTGTTATTTATTGAAGGTGGTCGAAAATAGCAGAACAATTGCCTGGCAGAACAGACAATGAGATCAAAAACTATTGGAGAACCAGAGTGGTAAAGCAGGCTAAGCAACTCAAATGTGATGTCAACAGCAAACAGTTCAGAGACGCCTTGCGTTTTGTGTGGATGCCGCGCTTGCTGGAGCGGATCCGAGCCTCTTCCGGGACTGATGCTTCCCATGGCCAACCCACCTTCTGCAACACTCAAGCGCAAAGCGAACCTCGTGGAGCCAACCCCAGTTTGTTGTCAGTGGCTTCATCGTACTCATCAGTGGTTGATGTCCAAACTCCTCCTCTCTCTGACTTTAGCGTGTCTTACAATTTAATGGGTGGTAGTAGCTGGTCATCATGTAGTGCAGAAAAGGGATCCAGCCCTTGCCAGTTGAGAGACTACTCAGACATCCATGCATTTGAACCAGGCAATGGTTTTGGAGGTGCTGACTTTTGGACGGATGAAAACATATGGTTCTTGCAACAGCAGCTTGCTGATGACTTGTGATCATGTTTTTTACGCGAGGCATTAACAAGTAAAATACCAGACTTTACGTGACATTGCCGAACTGAATGGCATTATTGAGCAACTGAAGATTGATTGATTGTAATTTTCTTACTCTTACATGATTTTGATGAAATAAGAGACTTGTAGTTGAAGAATTTAATCTGAAAATTGAAACTAGCTATAGCTACATGTTGAAAGTGTGTGTACGGGTTGACTTTTGCTCTGTTTGTGTTCTTAATTCTTCCAAATTGGTGTTGTTTGGCGTTATAGTCTTCTAGAAGAAGAAGAGAATGAAAACGTGAGGCATTAATTAATTGATGAACAAGACTTGGATCAGTATTCAGTATAATAATATGGTTTAAATTCAATGGCTTTCTCATTGGAAGCACTAAGGGCCGCAACCTTTGAAACCAGCACCTTTTCATTCTTCATAAATTATTTAGGGTCTTGACTCGTTCACACCTAATTGGACAGTCAACTTCTTTATTTTCTTTGCCTTGGATGTCGCATAGACGGTCACAGTTGAGCTAAGATCCCGATTCAACTCAAAAGCACTGCTTTAAAACTTGGGAGAGTAACGCGTAAAACGGGTCAGGAAATGTTTCCTATTTTACTATAGGGCTAAACAAAATATTCTTGTAGTTTATTTTTTAATATGCAAGTCCTTTTTTTTAATGTAATTGAGTTGAATGCAAAAAATTTAAAAATATTATATTTATAAAAAAATGAAAAAATAATAGTAAGCATATTTTTAATATTATAGTAAGATTGTAGTTTTTTTTAATTTAAATTTGTTAGCATAAAATTATACTTTTATCTAATGATTTGTTATTACATTATTAAAAAAGTTAGACTTTTTAAGTAATTATTGTGATATTTAAATTTTTTTCAATAATTATAATCTAATAAATCATTTAAAGATTTGATTTTGATCAACTCTAATGTAATATTTTTACTGTTTTCCAATGATATAAAAATATTCAATAATGTTATTAAATAATGTTAAGTTTAGTCTAAGTGGCAAGTTTGGTGACCCGACCACGTCAGCGAATCATTATATATATTTTAAAATCTTTTGATTTTCATTGATTCAAAGCAACTCAGTCTTTTGATGTTCATTAAATCGAAAAAATGAAGAGAATTATCTCCGTAGATATTTTGTGTTATGCTGCCGTCTGCTTGGAATGAAAATAGGAAGCAAGTTGGAAAAATGAGAGCGGCATGTCTTGCATTTGGAGTTTTGGAGAATAGGCATTGGCAATCATTTTCTTTTTTAGGAGAGTGGGAGATATAATTACATGACCGAAAAGCTTCGGCAATCGGAGGTAAGTCGCTATGACTTTTAAGAAGGTTTCAAGTTTCAACACTTTGGTTGAGTACAATATGTATGTATTGTACATGAAACACACCCGAATACCCCAGCAACAATGTCATGTTGAAATAAAGAGTACAGAGTTGGACTTGCGTTGCCGTCCCGTCTGGGCGTCCCTGCACTGCACGTCATTAATTATGACAGAAGACGACCAATAAGAATAAGCAATGATATTAATCGGGAACCAACTTCTTTTTCAGTTATAGGTTAATGTAAAAATTATATTTATAATTAGATCGAATTGAATCGATAAAAATTAATCAAATCAATTAGATTAAAAATCAATTATTTTTTTTTAATTTATTTTATTTTTCAGTCACTTAAATATTTAATCAAGAGTAATATAAAAATTAAGAATTATGATTCTAAAATTTTATTATAAATTTTATTATTAATAATATGTGTTATAAATTATATATATATATATTTAATATGTAATTATGACATCATCTAGTTTAACTAAATGGTTGAATTAGTTGAACTTAAATCAAAATTTTTTTTAATTTATAATCCGGTCTAATTTTAACAACATTGAAAATAAGTGGGTGCATATTTTCTTTATCAGATTTTAGTGAAAGAAATCATGTTTGCATTAGCATGAAGCCATGTACACTGATAGCAAACGTTGCTTTCTTTTTGTAATTTTTAGAAAAATAAAATTGTATTCATTCAATAGAAATCCTGCCACACTTGCAACTTTACAAAAACAAAACAAAAAAAGGTTTTAAATTTAATTATATATAAAAATTTATGTATTTTTTTTTTGGTGTAATATGTAAATAATAACGTTACTCTTCACGTAAGCATACATAGAATCATTTCCTCTTTAATAATTAAAAAAAAAACAAGATTTTTCATTTTTTTAATATAGGTACACTATAGAGAACCAAAAAAATTTATTGGTACTCTAACCATACAAAAATTATTATTTTTTAACATTCTTTTAGAAAAACAAGGTTTTGACAGTGGATGGCCCAAAATTGGGCTGTGAGTTTGGTGGTGCCTGATTGGCTGGACAAGAATATCAAAACGTTGGGTACTGCTGTCGCCCTGATGGGCTTGGCTTGGGCTTTCTATTCAGTAGGTAATTAACATTTTTTAAACCGCTTTCTTAATTAGCATGTAAATTCTAATCCCATCTTTTGGACAGAGGGATTTCTTGCCGATAGGAGTGTTGATAAGTGAGTTACTGTCGTATTAAATACTAGAAGAGAAACTCGAGCTTCGAATAATAAGAAGAAAAAAATAAAACAAATGTGTTTAAGTAATGAGCCTTGTGGTCAAGCTAAAATGATAATTTGTTGTTTATTTTTTAAATACAATTATACTAAAGTAAAACATGTGAGTTTTTTTTTTTGAATTATTAGATTCCATATGAAGAAATTTATTAACTATAATAGTATAGATGTTAGGTCAATATTAAATATATATTTTTAAGATTCTTAAATTTAATATAATATTTACAATTATTCAAAAAAGTAAATTGATATTTAAAAATGTAGAGATGCTAAATTCTCAAGTATTTTATATGTTTATAAAAATATAGTTTTAAATTCAGATATATATTCTTTATCTATATATTTTATATATTGATGTAAAATATATATCACTATCAAATAGTATGGAGGCCTCCTAACCTAATTTGATCATTCAAGATTTCACATATACCTCATCATTTGGGTTTCAAAAGGATAAGATAATGAATTGTTTAGATGAGAGATAATGAGGGAGTGATAGGAGAAAGGTTGGGAATTGAGTAACTCTCCTTATTTAAAAGCTTAAAAATTTACAAATGGAAGTAGAATGTGAGAGAAATAATTCATTTTCAAACGCTCAGTTTATGTTCTTCTCTAAATTAGAGAATAATAGGGGATTAACTGTACTTTTATTTTAAAAATTAATTATTCACTATTTTATCTCATAAATTAGTTACTTAAAAATATTTGTAAAAGTTACATTGCAATTTTATGCTCACAACCATAGTTATAAAAATCGAATTAGATCGGATCGGTGAATTGGCCAAGTAACTAGTTCGGGTGATTAGTTGAATCAGATATATCTCGGACTCAGTTTGACTCGGATGATTTAGACTGAAAACCAGTGATCTGGCCGGTTGAACTAGTGAACCAGTCGGGTCATGAAATTATTTTTAAAAAAACTCTTAAACTTTAAAAAAATCATAAATTTTAACTCGTTTGTTTGATTTAAACTAATTATATATCTATTTTATATAACTTTTTGATATTTACCTCATGTTAGTCCTAATTTTTCAAAAACAAATTATTTTATGAATTATGAGAATTTTAATGAAAATATTAGAGTTTTTTTTATGAATTAATAGTTAAACTCTTTTTTTCTTCTTAAAGGTCATCATTTCTCTTAAAATAAAGATATTTTAGTTATTTATAATGATAAATATCATCATATATAGTATGTATATATATATATTTAAATATTTATTTAATTTTATTCAATTTAACCAATGACCCGTTAACTCAGTACCATCATCGATTCAACTATCAATATAAGTTTAAGAACTATGCTCCCAAACCTTTGTCTATCCTTTCCTCTCTCTTTAATCATCCAAACATGAAAAGACAACTCTTTTCATACCGATCTTACTGTGTGACCAATATCCTTGATAAGCCTGATGCAATAAAAACCCAAATTCAAAAAATAAAAATTGTCCTACCGCACGGCTATATTTGTTGCTTTAGATATATTGAATTGTCCTATATACAACATGGCAGGCCACCACCACCATTTGGATTTTTGGAAATTGGAATACAGCTATGAGCTTTAGCAATTTTCCTCCTCCTGTGCCATTATTCATTGGCAAAGATCATTGGCTTCAAGCCAATGCGCAATAGAAATTGATGATAGTTTAGGGGAATTGCATTGTTTAATGCTTGAGGTAGATTTTAAAAAGTAAAGTATAAAATTATCTTATATATTTTATAAAATTTTAAATTATTAATTTTTTCATCATCGATTAAAATTTACATTTTAATCTTTAAAAGTACCCCTCATTTTACAAGATTTAAACCTGTACGGAATAGCCTATCAGTTTCTGATTTTTGTTCTAGAGAATGCCTAGTGCCCACTACATATTAGGTCTGTCCTGTTATATGAAAAAAAAAAAAAAAAAAGAATGGGCCTGCCTATCCTTCATTGTCATGTGTCAGAACACTACACTCTGCTTAGGCTTGTTTGCCAATTTCGTTCTTGAAAAGGAGGGTTAGTTTAGTAAATAGCTATGAGAATTCCCATTTTCTATGTGTATGTGTATATATATAGTCTCTCCATTTCGAGTTAGATCAAGCACACATTGGCATTTTAATTTTTTACAGAAATTGTAGTAATACTAGCATTGCTATGGTTCCCAAAACCTATTTCCAAGTCATTCTGTTCCTTCTGTCATCTTTATACATCACTTCCAACTCAGATAGACAGGCAGAATATGACAATTGGATATCTTGGAACGTCAAGAATTACCAGAAAAAGACCATTTTGGAAACCAAATGGAACGTCGTTCCACCGGGTGCTGCTGGGCAGTCTCCAGATTTGAAGCTGAGGAAGGCTGAGAGTAACAAAGTTAGAATAATTGTTAGTCAAGACGGTGATGGTGACTTCAAGACCATTACAGAAGCTCTTAATAGCATTCCACTGCACAACACCAGGAGGGTAATGGTGTTGATCGCACCGGGTGTTTATAGGTATGTACGGTTTAATTTTACTGTAATTCTGACTAACTGGATGTTTCAATTGTATATAGTAGCAATTACCTTTATTCAGTTCTAAAGTTACATTGAAACTGTCATAGTTGGAGATCACAACTAACTTGTTATGATTAATTTCTGTAGGGAGAAAGTCATGATCCCCGGAAATCTGCCCTTCATTACATTCTTAGGGGATGCTAGGGATCCACCAACCATTACTGGAAATGATACAGCGTCTATCACTGGAAGGGATGGGACTCCATTAGGGACGTTTCAGAGTGCAACTGTTGCGGTGGATGCTAACTATTTTATGGCCATCAACATAAAATTTGAGGTACACAAACTTCCATTAAACGGCATATCGTTGAGCAATTATCTTGACCCAAAACGACAATCGCAGTAGCAAGCCATATTTCAATTTTATTTTATTTTTATAATTTATTAAAAGAAAAATGATATTTGGCCTTCAAATGTTCCTCTTAGTTCATGATATCTATGTGTGTTTAGAATGTTGTACGCCACAAAAGGATTCAGGTTTTGCTTGCAATTGAAATGCTCGGTTCTGTATTGTGGGATTGGAATAAGACAACTAGACAAGATTACTGTCATGAATCTCTAAAACATGAATTGTACATGCAAAATGTAAGATTTTTTTTTTTAATCTCTAAAACATGAATTTTACATGCAAAATGTAAGATTTTTTTTTTTTTTAAATCAAACACAAAAAACTATAAATAGAGCTATCAAAACAGGTAAAACTTGTCAAGCTAATCCGTTTAACATAAATTATACAAGTCAGACTTCTATTTTAATAATTTATTTAAATGCGACTATTTTTTGTGCAGCCTATTTAGCTCGTGAGGTGGGATGGATCCATCTATTAAGTATTTTTTTTTGTAATTTCAATGAAACTTTCTTATTGATTGAATTTCTCAGTGTTTTCATCTTTACTAATTGTAATACACGAGATAATATGCTTTATAAAAATGTTAGGAATTGATTTTAATTTTTACAAGTAAAATTTTTTTAAAAAAATTAGACCAATTCATTTAGGCCCTCAATTTTATGCTATTAAAAAAAAATTTAGACCAGTCCATGTAGGTCCTCAAATTTATGCTAAGCGAGTCACAATGATATTTTCATAGTTCGTTTAAATACAAGTCATTTTGTCTCAAGTCGTTTAACCTACAACCTATTTTTCCTCGACCAGTTTGACTTGTGATATGTCACAAACAAGCTTAAACAAGTTGACTCAACCCGTTTAACATTCATAAGCGAGATTCGGGCAAAATACATGATTATTATTTACTTCATCTGATATTTATGTAATTTACTTCGTCTGATATGTATGTAATGAAACAAAATGTAATTTTATTGAGTTTAATTTTGATCAATTGTCAGTGTAAAATTTCTTTATACTGTTATCCAATTATGTATTGCTAACTTATTAAAAGAGTTTGACAATTATAACAACTACCTCAAAAGTCTAACACTTTTAATGTGTCAGTATATGATTGAATGACAGTATAAAGAAACTTTTTTTTTACACTGATTAAGTAGATTAAAATTAAATCTAATTTTATTCAAGTTTATTTTTTTGGTCAAGGAAAACAAACGTATGTAACATAATATTGACAAGATGGTAAACCATGTGTTAAAACAGAACACTGCTCCGCATGAGATTGGATCGCGCGGGGGACAAGCCGTGGCGCTTCGCATCTCAGGAACCAAAGCTGCATTTTACAATTGCACTTTCTATGGGGCTCAAGATACTCTATATGATCACAAGGGCCTTCACTACTTCAACAATTGCTTTATTCAAGGCTCTGTTGATTTCATCTTCGGCTCTGGGAGATCCCTTTACGAGGTCTTCTTTCGTTTCCTACCTTTTTCTTTTTGGATCTAGCCTTTGCGTCTACGAAATTGAGACCTGGGTTTGATCAAGGTCCAAAACAGACTGACTTTCCGCGCAGAAATTCCAGCCTAATTTTACTTATATGAAGATGGGCTTCTCCAGGCCCATTTTCTTGCAAATGGACTTGATAATGATGATTTGACTATTTCTATATTACCTTGTTTGCTTGCTGCTTAAACAACCGTTGCTGGGTTTTTTAGAAAGGAAAAAATAAATAAATAAATAACCTTTGCTTATTGTGCTCAATTCGAATCTATTGACATGCAGAACTGCTATCTAAATTCCATAACGAAGAAGGTGGCTTCCATCACTGCTCAAAAGCGTACAAATTCGTCGTTGGAGAGTGGATTTTCGTTCAAAAACAGCGTAATAACAGGGAGTGGGCAGGTTTATCTAGGAAGAGCATGGGGCGATTATTCCAGAGTTGTTTTTTCTTACACCTACATGAACAAGATAGTTCTCCCCAAAGGATGGAGTGATTGGGGTGACCAAAAGCGCGACTTGTTAGTTCAATACAATTCAGCATATATAGTTCGATTCTATGGTAAAAAAAAAATGGTTGCCTTTACAAATTACGATATGAAAGGCTAATTGTGTGTTTTTGTGTGTGTTGCAGGAGAGTATATTATGGAGAATACAAGTGCAGCGGGCCAGGGGCTAACTTGACTGGAAGAGTGCCATGGGCGCGAATGCTTACGGACGAAGAGGCCATGCCTTTTATTGAGACTCACTTCATCGAAGGGGACACTTGGCTCATTAGCCCCTAACCAATGGAATCCTGCTTTCACCCATTAGGCTGCAGCCGCAAGTGCTGCACCATCAAGCAAGAAGATGAGAAAGGAAGATGCTTGAGACTTGGAAATTAAGTTAAAAATTAATGAAATAAGTACTCACATATAATCATTTTCATTGCTCTAATTAACAAATTGAAAATAAGACCAAACTGTCATAGAATACTGTGGCAGTACTTGCATATATGCATGTCTCACAAATTAGCATATTCACTTTTAACTGTCTTCATGCATCCGTTGTTTCCCTTTAGATTCCCCTATAATAGACGACAGTAGTGTTACATTACATGTGTCGCATTAAATGGAAAAAAGAATAAAGGACGATATTATTGATATTGTTACGATGGAAAATGGACCATGCATGCCATTATAATATTAAACACCACGTATGCACAACGCTGGACTAGCCTGATACCTACCAAAGTACGGAACAAAAGCATCAAATTTTAGCTTCGAGATTGAGATATGAATTGAAAACATGAAATAGAAATATAGATCGAGAACAGAATATCATGATGTTTTTAAGGCCAAATGCAACACTCACCTAATTTCCAGGGTCCGGCCTTCTCGTTGTGATCAATCAAGAAACTCCAGCTAGAAGCAATCAAGGTTGTCCGAGCTAGTAGATGCTTTACCTTGTTTCTTAACCTTAATAATGGATGTCAAGTCCTTTGTCGCTTCCTTTTTCCTGCTCTCATTCTGTGACAGAAGTTCATGATGACAGCATCTTATGAAATTTATATAAAACTTTTAGTAGATGGGAAAATAAAATTTGAAGATTTTGAAAGCAGTTTATTCATTCACTGTGAGTTTTTGCCTTAAGAAATGCTTTGACGTGAAACTGTTCCTCGCATTTCTGGCCCTCCCCAGTTTTGTCTAGAGTTGGCCATCTAAGCCGTCTCTAGGGATGTCAAAGAGCGTTGAACAATCTGATGAGAATGACAATACAACCTGTGGGCAAGCATCTTGCTGGACCATGCAGAGAATTTGACATAGATATCATCCATCTACTGTACTGTATATATAGTGTACACGCATGAAAATTACTAAATTAGAGAGGTTCTTACATACTTATGGACAATTATCTCTTACTCCATCACACCAAAATCCAACCAAGTGTATAATATGATGTCACATGTGACACCTGTAAGTTTTAATTTAACACCAAACCAGGCTTAAAACACTTCCTTCTATACAGTAAAATTAGTTATAAGCATGCCTTGGTATCTCTTTGAAATAGTGATCGACAGTGATTAAATAATTTGCAAAAAATTAATCAAAGAATAGCGATCTAAGTGAATCTGTAAGTTTTGCATGAGATTTAAGTGCATAGGGAACTTACTCATGATTTTCAGGTATCCGGACTTCATTGTAAACGCATCTTTAATGAACTCTTTGCCCAAGCCCAAATTAAAGTATAAGGTGGTGATTATCACTTAATTAGCTGGCTATTATCAAATTATTTGGCTATACATCCCACTTGCTTTAATAAAACCAAAATTCAATAAATTACAGTCCAACAAAAAAATCCAACAACCATCAGAACACTTGGCTTGTAATTAATGCCATATAATCAGAAATTTCTCTTCCTTGTGTGGACACTCAAGCATTTGTCTGAAATTTAAGTTTAACAGCTTTGAAAATGATATTTTGTTGTTAACAAATGAATATTTAAAAAAAAAAAGGTGATGATTGCCTTCATCCCATGAGCTGTTACTCGTGCTACAATTTTGTTTTAATTAATAACTCTTTTGTAATACTACAGATTAAGATCATGGAATAATTACATGAGATAACTACTCTCCACCAACCATGCAATTCGAAACTGATAGAATGTTTAGTTTAACTTTTATAAATTTCCAAATTATAAGTATAGAGAAAACCTTCTGTCAGGTCGGTGTCTAGCTACACCTACCATTGGCTAACTCTCGAATTAAAGAACCAGACACCTTAACTGGTTGATGGAACAACTGTGACTTAATTCTTTGTCAAAGTTGGTGAGACCGAATTTGAACAAGCAAAACTCAAGTTCACTTTCTAGCTAGTAAGGAGGGCTTTCTTATTTTGCATATATCTTTTCCTTTTTTAATTTACAATTTGCGTCGGCATGTGATCCGTAGCTGGAAGTGTCTTCATCATCTGGAATTTAACTTTTCAACCAAAAATGATCAAATGACAATGACACTAAAACCATTTTACAAAGCTTATGACCATTAAGGCTGAAATGTTGGTAAAATGGGATTTTCCTAGGTATACCTAATCAAATCTTTCAGTAGCCAACGGGTCAACAAGTGCTGCTTACATTATAACTGATCTAAAACGGAATCTTGCCAAAAGGCTTGAAACGTGAAGAAGGGATTATCTCACTGCTTCCTTAACATGGAGCCTTCTTGAGTAAATGGTTTAATTTGGTTTCAACCTTGCTGCTTCCCTTCTCTCTCTGCTTTAAGCACAAAAGGCTTTCTCGTTGGACAGTGTGTCACTTGAGGGTATGGCGCGCAACACCAAAGGGGTGAAGCCTATACTCAAAATTCAAATCAAATCCAACAAAACCCTATAAAGCAACAGAAAATTATTGCTAAATAATAAAAGAGGATGAATGATGATATGTGCAATTGCTTTCAAATTAATAACTCAAAGTGGCCACTATATATGAGGGTTGGCTCAAAGTGTAACTTGATAGGAAAGAATTTGATCCAAGACCAAGTAATCTGAAATAGATAAATAATGCATTAACAACTAGCACCCAGGACAAACGCAGTTTAGATGTCATGGATTACAATTGCGCTGCAGCTGCAGAATCCGTAATTTTAAAGGACGTTTGAGTTCCTACCAAATTCAAGCTCAGTTATCCTAGTTGAAAGCCCAAAGTTTCAATTTTTACATGTAATTTGATGATCTCAAATCTCAATAGCAAATTATTCTTTTGCAAGGTCAAACTTATAGGCAGGAACCTTCATCTAGTTGAGAGACTCAACACCAATTGATATTTGATACCTGTAACATTAATTGTCGAGAGAGAAATTTTAGAAGTTTCTAATTCCCAACTTCAGCGGGCACTGGCTTTGATTTGTTAAGAGTTAGCTTTATAAATGTCGTAGACACAACAGATTTGGTTTCTGCTCTGCGTCAAAAGTTGACTTTCAAAGGGGCGGACTCTCATCTTTTGAAAGTTGGCTCTTGATCCTTATCTCCAACTTAAATGTTCCCCACTTTTTAGCACAGATTAGGTCATGTTAGACCGTTCAACCAGAAAACTGGAACTTTTTCAAACACAAACCAATTGATCAAACCTCAATTAATCATTAGATTCATCAATAAGCACATTAAAAAAGGATTTTAGGCAACTTGTTCTTTAAAAAAAAATGTTAAATCTTTTCAAATTAGTACTAAAAATTGTTTTACTTTAGCTCGTTAAGATAAAACATTGTGAAACTTTGGGCTTATAATTACAAATAAAAGATATTTTCAAGCCTCTATGTATTTTTAGATCCGATGGCTGCATTACTTTCTAAACATTAATCTTTAATTGTCTTTACCATAAATCTTCAGGCTTGAAATACAAAGAAAAATGACGGTGCTACTGAATTCGAATTTCGAAGATTATCCATCATGTCAAAATCCCCTTGAATAGGACTTCAAAGGTTGCCTATCTTTTACAACAGAACCAACTAAGTGGACCTTTTTCTTCCAATGAAAATCACTAACAAATACCTAAAGTGACCTTTTCAAACACTATCAAATTCTACAGGCTAAAAACAAGAACAAGGATTGAAAGGAAAGAAAAAGCTATGAAATTCTAACTCCTGCTGACTACTTAGGTGGTGCAAGAATATCAACATTGAATTTGATCTGACTGTCAGGGAGGAGCAGGTGCGAGATGGCTATCTTGTTGCTGTTGAGACTTGAAGAGATCAAGCCGAGTGTCACCCAATCGGAGAGAGTATGCTGCTTGCTTGTATTGGGTCCACGTGAAGGGCTTATATAGACTTGGATTGTGGGGTGTCACCATCTTCGGCAGTGGAGTGATCCACCAATTCAGCGGTGGTGCTGCAAAGTACATCATTGACATTCTCGTCTTCACTGTGTTAGTCAATGCTCTGTGTCTCACGCTTATAAACCTTCCGTTTGTCAAAACCTTCATTCATTGATTAATAAATAGTTTTATTATTATTATTATTATTATGCAAAATAAATATTAAAAAAAAAAGGCATTGTTTGTTGAGAAAAAATTGTGAAACAAATGTGAAAGTGGTTAGTGTTAATTTGTTCTTCTTCGAAAATCGTGATTGTGATATTGAGTTGATTAGAAACCAACCTGCAGGGCATCGCCAACCATGACGAAGAATTCATTGGGGTCAGGGGGGACAGGGATCCACAACCCGTCGTGGGTGGAGATCTGAAGGCCACCCACGTTGTTAGACCGCAGGATGGTCAAGACCTGAGGGTCAGAATGCTCCCCAAAGCCAATGCTATTATTGCTCTTGAGTTGATGTGGATCAAGTTTGGATGGGTCCCAGTTCTTGTTGCCCTTCAGGTTCATGGGAGGGTAGTGATTGATCCTGAAGATGGAGTCACTATGCACGTCTCTGATGAGCCTGCTGAGTGCAAACTTGTCCGGGACCCACAAACCCTCCGCCACTATATCAAGAATCTCACATGCCAGTTCTTTAGCTGCTTGGATATAATCATTCACGGCACAACTGCAATTAAAGGCCAGAAAATAGAGTCATGACTCGTGATATTTGTACGTTGTAGTTTTTTGTACCACTCCATCTATAGTAGAAAAAGCTTCCTTTAATTTGGTGAAACAAGCATCTTTGCCCATTACCAAACATGGAGGGTCATATATGATATAACCCATGTCACCCTTTTTAATTTTCCTTTATATTATTGATTTGATTGTGTAAGTTATTGATTTCTTTCTGACTGTGTCATCCAATATTTGGCCTATTTTCTTCAAGCAAAATGATCGTACTGTCAGTGACTCAACACCGACATGCTAGGAAATGTAGGTATGGTGGTTCTATAAGAAAGACCAATGCAAGTAAGTTATGGCACAAATAACCTAAGTTTGTACTGTCCTTTATGACGAATCCTGAACTAAGCGAAGGTTCATGTACTATGACGGTATGACCACATGTGGTATCCTTTTCAGCCCACACATCATTGGGCACAATTCTGCCTATAGATAGGAACGCCGATTCTAATGCTTATCGTATAGAAATTTAAAGCCAAAAGTTAACGAAATTATTATGATATTTGTATGAGTTTAATATTTAAAGTGAATTTTTAAATATTTATTAATTATTAAATTTATAATAAATATTTAATAATTTATTTTAAATATTAATATTTAAAAAAATATGAGTTTTAAAATAATATTTAAAATTATGCTTATTAATGATTTTTTCGAAAAAAATTAAGTTTTAAGTACTTACATAATTGAGTGGAGTGGATCCCAATGCGTTAAGATAGTCTAGGCTGATGGTAAACCCAAGATGTAACGTGATTGTCGTACGCTTACTTTGCTTCTATGTGTTGGGCCCACCATTTTTAGAAGGCAGGCCCCGTATTACCAAAACAATCGAGTATCCCATATCTATTGCCATGCAAGTTAAAAAGAAAAGGCTCCTAATTCTATGATTGACTGCTCTCTCTCTCTCTCAGAAAACAAAACGAAAATTGATACGAGTAAATTGCACAATAAAATTTTTAAATCACTTTTTTAACTGATTGAGTTCATTTACTAATGTAAAAAATAAATACAAATAAGATTTAATAATAAAAATGCAGGGAATAATTTTACAAATTATTTGGTATGATAAACCAAAACTTATATATGCAAATTTTCTTAAGAAAATTAAATTTTAAAAAATATTGTAACTAAGATGCTGCTCTATGTGCAGTTAAAAAAATGCGCTTAAAAAAGTAATATACCACTAAAATAGTATACATAACTATACATAAAATGGGTGTAAATTAGATTGTACACAAATCAAAATCTCATCATAGTTGCTATATATTAAAAGCAGAAACCAGAGGCCTGAAAAAGTACAAATCAATCAGGGTTGTTTGGTATAGCCGATTTTTTTGGTGGTGCACGTGTTGCTATGTACCTTTTCAACTCTAATATTCTTATTTAATTGATGGAAAAATTCATAAAGTAAACCAGCATAATTGTATAAAGGCCATATACTACAAGGAATCTAGTGGTATACAGAGCCTATTAAACTATTATATATAAATAGAAGAAATCATCATGATGATGATCATGAATGGAAACCTAGATGGATGCCATGGAAGTGAAGGCCCTGATCAATCAGAGTTGTCTCCAACTAATTCAAAGGTGTAGAACTCTTTATGACGTAGACGAATCAACTATATGAAAACAACTAATATATACATTGATTCGGAAGTGGTATGGTGAGGCAAATGAACTTGTTAAACTATTAATTAAACGAATTGTAAATTTTTGTAGCATGCTTAATTTCGAATATGAAGGAAAGATGTCCCTGTCTAGGACACCAAGCACCAATAATATTATACTAATTTATTAAACAATCTTTTTTCCCACCATTCGTATCGGCCAAATTAATATATATAAATTCTCCTGTTTGTAGACCCACTGTCATTAAACCAGAATCAATTGTTTTTGTTTTCATTCCAACCCTTCGAAATGTTACCACTAATAGGAATTAAGAAATCAAATATATATCAAAAAGGAAATCAAATTTAATTATGTCAAACTCGTCAGAGTCACAGCCTCAGCAAAACCCCGCCAGCCTGCTTGGCACTCAAGAAACATAGACAGAAGGCCTTGTTCCCTACCCTGTTTCGTCTCTCTCTCTCTCTCGAATGTCAATACATTAAATAATATATTCTTATTTGTAAGTCTCAGTCTGTGTTATTCTAATTCTGTTACAGTATGACTGTCTTTTCTTAACTTATTATTATATGAAAGTTGTAACGCAAATATGGAATCGGATATGAAGTTGTTGAGGAAAGAATGAAAATAGAAGAGTACTATAATTAAATTGTTAGCTAGACAATTAATACCTGAACTTGGTAGGGTCGTTTGCGATGGTTTTGGATCTCTCAGAGATGGAAAGAGGATTGGTATGAAGGAGGAGATACTCGAGGTCACCCATATCGCCATTGGGGCCAATATTTCTGCAGCCATAACCAAAAGGAGTGGCAGGGCCAGCTTGACGCTTCTCTGAGGTGGGTTTCTCAAAAAACTCAGCTCCCTCCTCTTCCAATCTTGAAATGACCTCCTTTGGCACACTGTGGTTCACCACCTTGAAGAAACCGTATTCCTCGCAGGCTTTCACGACTAGTTCCAACAACTCTGACCTTTCCATGGAAAGGTCAATCGTCGGAATTCCCACAGCCTTTGTTTTCTTGCTTCTTATCATCACGGAAGTTGGAGAAGGCACAACCATTATTGCTATGTGTATATAACTGATCGAGTTTATAACCAAGAAATATATATTCTGATGGATAAAAAAGGGAGGATAGAACGAACAGCTCTGGAGGGATATGTAGTCTTGGTTGGAGAAAGGTGGCATCATGTATCATTTATATATACATGATATGTGGGGAGGAAATGGGGAGAAGGAGAGAGGTTATGATTAAAATTAATTAAATTATAGTGTGAAAGACCAAGATGGGGTATGGTGATTAAATAACAATTATATATATTAATTAGAAATTGATTTATTCTTATGTTTGTTCAAGCTAAGGAGGCGTGGACTTTGTAGACAAGACAGTCCAAGATGGGTGAAAAAGCAAAAGGAATTCAAAGAAGGAGGAAGGAATTGAAATCTTTGTGTAGATGAATTGATAGAAGGAAGGAATATCAATTTGTCAAGTCTGAAATCCTCCTATCCTGTAGCCTCTCCTCCACAGTCCACACTAACTAAGACGGTTCGAGTCTGAATAGGAAAATTAATATTATAATGTAGTATAGTAACTCACTAATAGGAATTAGCGTAAACAGGACGGATTCAACAAGTCACTGGCAAGGGATTAATTTATAGAAGATCTCAGTTTTCTACTCATATACTGTTATATTTAATTAATAAATAAATAAAGAGTAAGATTTTAAGGTAGGAAGTGGCTACATTAGGTTTAGGTGAAAGAAAAGTTTGGGACTTGGGAGCCAACTGGTAGCGGCTGTTTGTCGCCTTAGTTGGACTTTGCTACTAAGAACGCTTTTCATCAGAACCGTGTGGTCTAAAAAGTACTCTTTGCTCCTCTGGATTATGCATCCAAGTTAAGCGTATATGTTGACTGTTTCAAAGTTTGACTCAGCCACTGTAAGCTTATAATGTACAGCTCTGGTTTTTTTCTTTTATTATTATTATTATTATTTAACTATTATAAGAACTATGACTCTACTCTATCACCTAGTTTATTTAGACACAAAGATTTAACTTTTATTTTATTGGCGATTTTTTTTTTTAGTTTTCAACGCAACATATAATTAATAGCAAAAGTTATTAAAATATATGTAAATTTGTAAAATAATATGATTGCTACATAAATTTATACGAGGTCTTTCAAATATTCATTCTACCAACGAGTTTGTAGCAAAGTTAGCAATATTTCAAGTCTTTAAAACTTAAATTTGATGTTAATGTCAAAAGTTTAATTTTTTATCAGGTCATATTTTTTTTATTTAAGTGTTTATATATTAAAATTTTACTTTATTTTATATTTTTAATTATTATATTATATATTTAAACTTATCTAATTGTTATTCAAGATTAATATCAAAATTTTCTGGTTAGATATAATGGTAGGGTGCTGCAGTCACAATATTGTAACTGGTCAAAGTGCGCATGGATGATGTTTGGTACTGTTCAGCAACTCGAAACTAAGAATTCCTTCTGGAATTTGCAGAAAACATTGTCGGATATCCTTATCTCTCAGGCGGTTTTTGTTGAGACGTGTTCCTCTGTAGTTCAAAATGATACTTCCTTTTAATTTGATTTTTTTTTAATTAGATGGAGCTAGAGGGTTAATTATTCATCTCAACAAATATATATATATATATATATATAGTATACTGTATACATTAGACATAGAGAAGCCATTGCGTGGGCACTGTTGGCCGTGGGAGGGTCAAGTTTGTTTTCTTTATTTATATTTTAAATTTTGGAGGAGGTGGTGACTTGTCAGGTTTGGGCCATGTTCTTCATAGTCGGCTTGTCCTCTTTAGAGTTGTGTTACCCGAGGCTTGGTAGAAAGAAAAAAATAAATCTTCCTGTTATTATTTGTTTACAAATTATATTATTTTGTTGGTTTTTATTTTCATTGAACAGAGCCAGTATCAAACTACTCTACTTTTTTAGGATAAAGGTATTTTTAATTAGTTTTTATATCAATTTAAATTACATTTTTCTCTGAACAATCTTAAAAATATACCATCATATTGGCCTGATGTATTTAACAAAATTACTTCTTTTAGATAATAACTCAAAGTTCAAACTAAATAATTAAAGCAAAAATGACATTTCTTTAGTCAATGGACCAATTCCATAGATTAAAAGAAAACAATTAAGTGCTAGTCAGGGACGGAATCAGAAACTGAATGAGAGTGGAACTAAGATTGTGGAGGGTCAACAAGCAATATATATAACATAAAATAATAAAATAAATAAATAAAATCACATAAAAATATTTAAAATTTTTTAAAAAATTACAAACTTTAAAGAGGGTCATGGCATTTTTTACCCCCCTTCCTTCTCCCTTTGGCTCGAGCCACTAATTAGATCAAAGGAAAGTAGTAGTACAGTAGTAGAAATTTTGTTCACATGATTTATAATCCACCCCCTCCCCCTCCCCCAAAAAAAATGTGTATAGGTAATGTCTGTAATAAGTAATTGATTGATGGAAGATAATAAACAAACTGCATGTGGATTCATGTACTGCAGCAATTAGGTGTAAGTACTTATAGTAGATACAATTTAATAAAACTGCCTTCTCATTAAATGGATCACTTTAATTTTATGTGAACTCGCAATTGATATTACTTACACATCATAAAAAAGACATAAATTTTAGACCACTTTATAATTATTGGTAACTTATACTTGGTTTGTTAGTAATTTATTATTACTCATAACTTTTGAAACTAACATATTGATATTCTAACTTTTAAACTAATAAAAAAAAGTTACTAATTCAAAAAATTATTAATATAAGATAACAAATTATTAACAAGTTAATTATAAATTACTAGTTGCCATAAAATAATGTAAAATTAGTATGTAGTGTGCAAATCACATTATTGACACACAATACACTACAAGAATTTTATCTTTTATTGTAGTGATATGACAATAAGATATATCATTTATGTGAAGAAACCAACGACTTCCTTTCCATATTTGATCCAGTCATGCATCTCTACCTTTACCTGTCATTATAATATCCAAAGAGGATGCACATTTTATTTTATTTTATTTTATTTTGGTTTCTTTGTTCTCTGTACACTTTAAACTTTCAATTACTAATCAATATATAAATAAAAAGAGAAACAAAGAAAAACAAGCCAGCGGAACAAATGAGAGAAATGGTAAAAGAATTAACGTGTAGGGAAGCAAGCGGTTATTCATATCCATTAATATTAATCTAATATAAATTTTTAAAATATATAAAAATATAAACTATTTAATTATATTTTTATTGATATTTAATTTTTTCAAAATTTGACACAAATATCAACACGATGGATACTTAAAATTTAATAGTTAGATCGATAAAAAGTATACTCAATAAAAATTTATTGAGTGGTATAAGTGGATCAAGTCTGATACTGATATAAGTTAATCTCTCCCTATATATATTAGTATAAGTTGATCCCTCCCTATATATATATATATATGAATCAATTTATATTAGTGTAAAACTTGATTATTCTTATACCACTAAATAAATTTTTATTAAAAAAATTTCTCACAAAATTTACCATTTGATTAAAAATTCTTATAATGTAGATCATATTTTATAAAACTTCACATTAATTTAAATTTATTTTATGGTTCATTGATATACATCACGATTTTATATATATATATATATATATATATAGAGAGAGAGAGAGAGAGAGAGAGAGAGTTTTTGGGCTATGTAATATAATATAAGTAATTAAGGATGGATGTGACGCAACTAATTAAAGTCGACTGGTTTTGCTTGAGGATAAGCATTACCTTACTGCATAAGTGAAACTCGATCTTTATGACAGGAACAAGTATTTCAATATAGCCTTATCTTCCCTTTTTCCGTCCCTCTTCTTTTCTTATCAAGTTAGAAAAGATGGGAGGCAATTTCATAATTAGCAGATCTTCTGCTTAAACTATCTTGCTACTTGTTTTTTCCAAATAACTATACATTGGTGAGAAGCCCTATTAGTTAATCAACTTAATAAATGACACAAGCATTTTATCATGAATTTGGGAGGACTATGACAAGTTCTTAATTCGTATAGCTAGTTCCTGTTCTTTATAGCAGAGATACTCATCAATAAATTAAAATAAGTGGGTTTGAAGCCCATTTTCATTTTCAAATTGCGGGATAATATTAAGCAAAAACTCTTTCTTAAAAATAAAAAACACCAATGTTTTTTACATTTCTATTTTATTTTTTGCATTACTCTTAAAGTTGCTCAAAATCCCCACTTACCTAAGTCACCTCAACCATATGAGATACACTCAATAACCTTTTCTTTATTTATACATTAGGTATAAATTGGAATGTGATATATTGGATAGTGATATTTAGTAAGTTTCCTAAGTTTAGCGTAAGTTTACTTAATAAGAAAGGTGGAAACAATATTGACGGGTAAAAATTATGGATCTTGATCTTAAATAGTCGGTATTTAATAAAGATGGTAGAAAATGAAAATAAAGTATAACTTATTTTTAATCATGTCTTTTTGTGTATCTGGGTATCCTCACATTAAAGGGTGTAAAACTAATTTTATTTAAAATGTTGTCGTGATTGTCATGAGATTGTGAAAGTTAAGATTCAATTTTAATTATTAAACTAAATGAATAACTCAGTTACCGCCAAATCAATCATTTAAATCTGATTTCATCTTGAACAGTAAAAGGGTGGAGATTTTGACCACAATCCTAGATTCAAACATATGTGGAAAAAGGAAAGAATAATTTTAACAAGAAGGATTAATATCATCATCGATATTTTGTTGATAAGATTATGAACTGTTTTCATATCATTTAAGCCTGAATTAATTCTTATGTTTAAGCGTGAATTAATTCTTATTTAAGCGTGAGTTTTATTTTGGTCACAAAATAATTCTAATAAAATTTAAACTTATGCATTACTAATAAAAACTGTTAACATAATAAAACTTAATTTACCATATCAGCCATACCTCATGTTTATATCATCATCGATATTACCAGTTTTGACAGAAATCAGCAGAGATATATAGTAGTCGCTTCCTATATTTTAGGGTATACTTTTTGGTAAGTAGGACTCAGACCGCATACTTTAATGGGGAAAGCAGGCCTAGAGCGAAACATGAACCAGAGCAGACAAGAGCACCAATGCAATTCCATGTTGTTATGCACCGCCCTCCCCAAGTCAGAGTAGGTGGGTTTTTGTAGTATTCAACAGGTGCCATGTGGCACCCTCTGGAGACAGATGTTCCCCAGGGGGGCCATATGAAAAAAATTAATCAATTAATCTTCTGTTCTGCAAAAATCATATTCATAATAATAATAATTTGGTGTTATAAACTGGTCCGCTGATATTTGCTTACTTTCTCATAATTTTTTATATTTAATGGAATAGTACTGATATAAAAGAACTTTATATCTCTTTCATGGAGGGTTATATGGTGATTCACATATGTATTTTAAGAGTATGTATTCTACAAATTATTTAGCGAATCGCATGTTGACATGTGATCTTAACTTCTTGTGTGTGAATATTAGCGACATCTCTAATGTAGTGTTGATTAAGCCATGCTTGAAATATGTGATTCTCATTGAAAAAGTAGACTATTCGAGAGGATCGACACATTCACGCAATAAGTCAGAGCAGTATGTTAGTTTATGATTCACTAAATTATGATTTTCTCTATTCATTAAATTAACATTATTTTTTATTTCTTTTTTATGACCGTTTACGTATATATAAAAATATTTGATGATAAAGATATTATAGTGTATTTATGCACAAGGTTATGCTTAATTTTAATTTTTTGTTAGAGTAGTATTATTTTATCATTTTTGTCTTTATTATTTTTTAAAACTTCATCCTACCACAAAGATTAACAAGTAAATTTCACTTTCAAGCTATCTCTCGTGAAACTTAAAAGTTGAAATCTAATTTTTTAATTTTTTCTTTCACATTAATAACATATGTCAAATAATAAACGTAAAAAAGATAAATATGTTATCAGTGGCAACTCTATAATAGTTGAAAGAACATTATCTGCTATAAAAATTATCAAGAATTAAATGTAAAATCGCATAAAAGATTAATGATTAAATAATTGATTTCTTGTACACATAAATATAAATATTTGATAGTATTAATAATGACAAAATCATTCAGTATTTTTAAAATATGAAAACTCAAAGGAAATAATTGTAAATTTATCTTTTATTATTTAATATTAATATATATTTTTATGTAAAATATAAAGAATTGAAATCTTATTTTTTGTATATGTATTACCTTTATCTTGCCCCCACTTCCCAATATTTCTTGATCCGACACTATTTATACACTATAATTTTATAGTATATTACATAAACCTAACTTAAAACATAAAACACTCCTAAAATATAAAGAACACCATTGAAACTTTGATGTTTCATACTTTCATTTATTTAGTTTTCTCAATATTAGTGTCATCACTTAGTTGTAAATATATTCTTTAATTCATTAATCACATCCTTTTATCTTTTAATAATATAGGGGACATAAGGGACATAAAGGTTGTTTTAAGTCAAGTGTTGTCCAGAATAATTGTTTTCCCGTATTCGGAGTTGAATGAAAAATATATACATGCATGCATGGTTCACCTCAAACGCGGAACAAAGTTGGATCGTTGTACTAAGTGGCAAGCAATTTGTGATTTTCGGAGGTGAATAAAGTACGAATCTTTTTAGAGTTGCCACTTCGGAGACGACTTCAACCTTAACGCTCACGGCTCAGAACTGCGTGAGCAATTGCCACACGACTTATTTACCAAAACAAAAAAGGTTGGATCCAAATTTGTAAATCGAGCAATTGAAAGGTGTACACAAGCAACAGAAATGAAGAAGAAAACTTGATTTTAGGATCAGTTACACATGCCAACACTTTGCCATGTGGCATTGTTCACCCGGATCAGTGCTTAATTAAGGCAACCAATGAGTGCAGAAACAAAGTATATATAAATGGAACAACGCAATAATTCAGCATAAGTCACGGGAAAAGAGAGGGAGGGGGGGGGGGGGAGGGGATCTAATTACATCAATTATATAAAATGTTTAGCGTTGATAAGGACGAGGTATTTGAGTCCTGATTTGTAACCAGAATGGTGTAAACTTGGGTCCCTTACACCTCTGACCTTCCCCACACCCTTAAAAATTGTTAAGAAAACAATTAACAAATTAAGGAATATGCCGTAGGTGTTGACGTAAATGACTATGCTACTTGCAATGGTTGGTAGAATCTACCAATAATGCCCATCAAGTGGGTGGCATTTTGACGATGATAACGATGTTGACAGGATGATATTATATACTAAATGCAATTATCAAAACAGTTTTAAAATCTATCTATTAAATAATGGAAAACAGTTTATTTGCCGAAACGATTAGGACAAAAACACCTTTTTCGTCTCCAATCATATATATATATATATGTGTGTGTATATGTATATGTATGTATGTATGTAACCTGCCACCCCGTTGCAGTTGCAGTTGGTAGTGGCCTCCACCCTTATCTAGTCGCTCCTCTGCTCCTGCTGTGTTTTCTATATTTTGGTCCTTCTATATTATTTTCTGGGTTTGTCTCCGGGAACTGAAGGCCTAGAATCCCTTTTTTTAAAGAAAAAAAATATCTGACCTCAATTGACAGTCATTTGGCCGTCCAAAAAATTTCATTGTGAAATTGGTGTATAGTAATTTTGGCATTTTATTTTAAATAAGCAAAATTTATTCACCTAAGAGTACAAGGAGTATTCTAACCTGATTACAACTTAAAAATCAACCTTTAAGAAAATGAATACATTCCAACGGGACAATTACATCAATCGGAATATAAAAGACATATATTTCTACCTTCCCTCCGATTAAATCACTCCCAAGAAATTATCTTAATCTGAACTGTAATAACAGAAACACTACATACTTCTCCTTGAAAAATAATTTTATTTCTAGTCAACCACAACACCTACATCACTGCACACCAAATTAAATACTTGACTTTTTTGAAGGCTTTCTCCCTACAAACCGCACCAAATTAAAGGAAATGAAGCAACTTATCATTGTGCAGCGCACCCACAATAACAACCCACTTGTGAACCTCCAACCAGACATGATAAGCAACAGGGCAAGAAAAGAACAAATGAGAGAGAACGATAGTTAATTTCTGAAGAGAAAATATATATTTTTTAATGAAAACAATCATTAGATAATATGTGAAAATGATATGGTATAAAGAAACAGATGAATCGTGTCTTTATCATGGTGGTATATCTACGTACTTAATGTAACTTTGTTGTGGAAACATTCTGTTATTAATTTTAAAAACATAAATATTAAGAGAATTCCTACTAATCATAAAAATGATCATAATATTAATCGTCAAAAATAGTAGTGTACCCTAACCGTATTCCCTTTTGTAAAAGGAGAAAAATCATGAAGATGCATAGAATGAATTTGAACTGTAAAAACGATCAGTGCAGAATATATATGACAACATGCAATTAAAAATAAATAAATAAATATTCTAAATTATTAGAGCACTTGAATTTTGAAGTCTTATTATAATATAGGAGGCTAGGACAAGAAAAACTTGGTTGTTCCAAGTCCCTATTAAGATTTGAGCGTCAACTGCCATCCATTACATTTCCAAACGGACGTATGTAAAGTATGTAATACTGTAATCTATCTGCATGTACTGAGGATTGGTGCATTTGGATAAACTTTTTAAAAAGTATTTTATGATATATTTGGATAATTTTTTTTTAAAAAGTGCTTTATGAAAAGTAAAAGTTGTTTTGAGGTTTTTCAAAGAAGCTAATAGTTGTAACTTTTATTTAAAAAAAGTCAAAAATATTTTTTTAATGAGTTTATGCTTTTTTTTTAATTTTACCCAAATAATCTAAAATTTTATAAAAGTATTTTTTTTAAAAAAAAGTAGTGCTTTTTTTAAATAAAGAAGTTTAAGCAAACGCACTCCATATCTACACTAAACAAGTCTTGGTATGGTAACATATAGTCTAACAAACATTTATTTTTTAATTATACAATAAAGATATTTTCAAATCTGTTTTTATGTTAATTAAGGCTAAATTATTTCTCAAACAATCTTAAAGGTGCATTGATTCCATATCAGACTAGTATATTTAGAGAAGTGCTAGTCCAAAATTTAAACTTGAATAATGAATATAAGAAACACAGTCTACACATATACATGGCAAATGAGAAATGTGGCAAACAGATGAGAAGAGCGCATCGCAGAAAACACAATGCGTTAACAATCCACAAGAGAATGCTTTCTTCAATCCACATGAGAATGCTTTCTTCTTTCTTATAAGGGAAGGGAATACATGCCTTGAGTAAAGGGTGAAAATAGGTTAGGTTAAACTTTACTTTAAATAGACTTAATTTGTTTTAAAAAATATTAGATTTATTTAGCTTGACTTATTATTTATTATATGTTTTTTTTTACCTAACTACTTTATGAAAACATAAAAATTTGGTCTGACATAAAAATTTATTCAAAAACTTATATTGTATAAGAGTTTTTAAATAAGTTATCAGGCTCAAACTTTATAAGTTTTAAATATACTTATCATTTAATAAAATTATTATATTATGTATAAAATAAATAAATTATATTAATATATAACTAATAAATCATATAAGTATTATAAATTTTTAATTATATAATATTATAATAAATAAATAGGCTGTCTTGTTAGGCCAAATAAGTTTTTTTAAAGGTCTAAGCGTAGGTCTATTTAATTAAATAAACTTTTTAAAAAGTTTAAACTTCACTTATTTAATAAATAAGTTAAGCAAAAAACAAGCTAAGTCGTAAGTTCCTATTAAGTTGCTTGAACTATTTATCATTTTTAAATCTTTTAATTTTCCCGTTTATTTTTTATTCTTTCGATTTTTATTTACACACATTTAGTGTCTTTCATTTTTAGTTGTTATAAAAATTTCTTCCGGCAGGAAAAATGTATTTTATGAAAATCTTGGTCCGCTTTCAAATAACCAAGCATGAAGTGGTCATGCATGACAAGTCTAGCAGGACTAATTCATTTTTTCAATTATAATTAGTTCATAAAATATATATTTTTCTCTTCCCATCTCTGTCCTGCCGACATATTTTATCTGGAAAAGTATAATGGTATATGATGAATGAAGTTGATGTATCCGTCTGTAGAAAGGGGGGGGGGGGAATAGTTGATAATATAATACCCTAACTTTTGTATGAAGAATAACGATGTGGAAAACAACAACAAATCTAGACAATTGCTTATGGACAACTAATGTATGTGCAAATTATCGATAATTATATCATAGTTGTTGATAGATGCCTAACTATGGTTGAAGAGAAATGGAAAAAATTGTATATATTTATATAACATATAGTAATGTTATATACATATATAATTTTACATACATATAAAAATTTATTTTTTACTATTAATTTTACTTTCAAATTTATGTAAGACTATATCAAAACTTTTATACAAATATATATACAATTAAAAAAATTCACACATTATTTCACACACACATATATATATATATATATAATGTGTGTGCGCGCGCATGCTGACCAAGGTCCTGCAAGGGCCAACATAGAATTGACAACAAAAGATCAAATTAAGAGACAAATGTGATATATGAAACGTCAGTATGGAATATGACAATGGGAAAAGAAAAAACATCTGCTATAGATTCTGCCATTTGACCAAAAAGAGATGTGTGTGTATTAAAGATGAGTCACGTGTTGGAGGTTTGCTGTTGTGTCTTATTGAGTGGACTCTACTCTACTGCCAAATGGAATCAAGTCGAGTAGCAGATAGCAGCCCTTGTGGAATTTGTGGCGTCATCTGATTCCGTCTCTTGAACTTATTATTACCGTATAATGCTATTTAAAATTTAAAATAGCTCAGGAAGCCTGCAAATGGAAATTTCAGACTTCAGTTATTTGTAAAAATAAAATGAGCAAAGCGATCGACTCAGCCGCCCTGCTAATTAGCAACACAAAATGAATAATGTGTATGTATACCCGATATAAATACACGTATAATAATATGATAGCTTACGAGTTTGGTTAAGTTTTTTTTAAAATGATGTGAATAGTTTTATATTTCTAACACACTTTTTTACTTAAGAGTCTTTTGAACTTAAAACGTAGATAATGACTATTGATTTGACCATAGAGACTTTAATTTCATGTCAAATACTAATTATCTCAAAAACTTAAGTTGTTAGATAAATGTTCACAAACAATTTTATATTTCTAACATGCTCTCTCATGTAATAATTTTTTAGGTTTAAAGTGTGGATGATGTGCATGCATATTTAACCTTGTGCTTAAATTCAACTTTATTTTGAAGAATAATATGGTTGACAAGAATTGACCACTTATTTGTAAAAGCTCTAATATTATATTAATAATCAACTATTTCAAAATCTTAAGTTGTTATGTGGATGAATGACTTCATTTCTCCCACACTTTTTTACACAAGAATCTTAATTAAATTTTTGACCATTTGATTATTGAAGGATTATTATATCAAATTAATAAATAATTCTCTTAAAAGCTTAAGTTATTAGGTGAAAATATTTCAATAATTTTATATCATACACGTCAATGATCCGAATATAGAGATAAAGTCAATTTTATTTTGAATCAATCACAGTCATTTTGAAGGATTTTAGCTCCATAACACGGCATTACCCCTCCCCTTGATTTCCATCTGGAGGATTCCGACGTCATATATCACCCCCAAGCCTCTTATTTCTTCTATTGACCGACGATTGTTGCAATTTGCAAAGTAAAAACAGAGGGTGAAGTTTTTGGAATAAGAAGTGAAGTATTACATGCAGTTCTTGAACGCACTGTTTTAACTTTTTAGTCCTCAAAATTTTCTTTATTTTGCCTTTTTGAGGAATGGGTTAATGGGCCTATGCCAATAACATAATTGGACTTTAGCCCAAAACAATAACTGAAACCATTGACAGTACAAAAATATATATCACAAGAAAAAACATTAATAAAAATTAACTGAAATTCATTAAAACATTTGAATATATAAGTTTTGTATAATATGTTATTTTTTATTTTTTCTTGCATAATGAAAAATAATTTTAAATATTATAATATATAAATTATGTCTCACGGGCTGAGACGTTACCATGTCAGTAATGTTGGGTTCTCTCAAATTGTCACATGAGTTCTTCTTTATTTATCACCTTAAGTCACCTCATTATATACCAAATGCTTATAATTTCAGCTTCAGTCCAGTCCCTTCAATTTCATTCTGCCACGTCGCCAATCTCACATTTTAACTTGAGAATTATTTTGTTTTCTTCATTCCTTCGTTTACACAGGCCTCCTTAATAACTTGAATAAATGATTTACAACTCTTTGGGTCTCATTAGTTGTCAAATGAAAGAAATCTAATTACTACTAGAATACTTCATATATTGGACCTTTGCTGTCTTAACTATATGTTTTCACTATTCTTTTTACAAAAATTTAAAAACGTGAAAATAAGAAATAAAATAAAAATGAAGTGAGATTTTTTTAATTATAATTTTAAAAAATCTAACTAAAAATAAAAACAAAGGCCAACTAAACGGCTCTTACATTTTCATATTTTAGAATCTCAACATAAAAAAAAAATATAAATCTTAATTTTATTCGAGATCTTATGGCACTCCCGCAACTTGGGCGTCTATATAAAGTTTATCTTAATTACACATAACTACCAGGGCTTGTAACTGTTGGTCAGAATGGGTGACTCATTTGTCAAAATGGATGGCTCACTTTCGGTGCATCCTTTGACAAATGAGAAATGTGAAGCCAACCATGCACTGGGAATGAATTCAAATTTATAAATAGAAGCTCACGAAGGAAAGAAAACACACAACAGAAAGAGAAAAAATCAGAGAGAGAAATAGAGAAAGCTTAGAGAGAGAAAAGCTTTAGTTTCTGGGTGTAATTGGGTTGTGGTATTGTGAGAGGTTTTGAGTGTTTTATAAGCACTTTGTATATTTCCCTTTTCAGTAAAAGATCTGCAGCAGCTCGGAGACGTGGGCATAATTGGCCGAACTCCGTTATCAATTGTGTATGCAATTATTCCGCATTTATTTCGCTCTTCCACAAATCTGATGATAAGGACATTTTGCGTAATTTCCCAACAATTGGTATCAGAGCTCTTGATGATCAGGACAATTTTCTCTTGATAAATCTTATTATGCTCTGTGGTTGCAGTAGTATCTGATCTTCCACATCAGAAAAGATTTGTCCTTGAGTTATTGGTCAAGATGCCGGTTCTGGAAAGAAGTGTAGGTGGTGTAAAAGTGCATGGCTAGGAAAAGTTCTGTCTAGGAAAGATTTGGTACTTAAGCGTGTCCTTGTGACCCATCTCTCTTTCCTGGGAACTTTCCTGGTGTACTGTTTATAACTACAAATACTATCCCGGTACATGAGGTACTATTCATATGAATAGTAAATTCATGAATAGTGGATTCGTGAATAGTGAATTCGTGAATAGTGAAAATTGGTCAGCATTACTAATTTGTCCACAGCAGTGTTCTAAAGCACGGTGGTTATCAGAAATTGTCAGAAACGATCCAGAGGAAATCAGATTCGAGTGGGAGCGATAGCCGTGAGATGAAGGAAAGGTGAAAATTGAAAAGTTCGATGGTGCGGACTTTGACTTTTGGAAGATGCGGTCGAAGATTATCGTATCGTAAAAATCTATATCAACCTCTCAAAGATAAGAAACCCGAGGGCAATGAAGGATGATGATTGGACCCTTCTTGACAAACAAGCCCTGAGTTATCCGATTGGACGTTATCCCGTAATGTTGGGCGTTCAACATTGCAAAAGAAAAGACCACAATGGTCTTATGGCGCTCTTTCCAAAGATGTATGAAAAGCCGCCGACTCAAACAAAGTTCACTTGATGAGGCGATTGTTTAACCTCATGGATGACTGGAAGCCGCATCAACAATAAGAACATCTTAATGAACTCAATACAGCACAACCGGGCTTGAGTTCATTGGAATCGAATTTGATGATGAGGTACGAGCATTGATACTTTTGTCTTCCCTACCAGAAAGTTGAATGCATCACACAAATTTGTGAGTAGCTCATCGGGAAGCAACAAGTTGAAATTTGATGATGTTCGTGATCTGGTTCACAGTGAGGAGATCCAATGGAGAGAGTCGGGTGAATGTTCAACCTCTTCAGTATTGCATACAGAGTCAAGAGGGAGAAATTCAACCAGAGAAAATAGACGTGGTAAATCAAAGGACAGGAGGTCCAAATCCAGAAATCATCAAGGTTCCCACAACTCAAAGATTATCGAGTGTTGGAATTGTGGGAAGACAGGGCACTACAAAAACTAGTGCAAGAGTGCACCGAAGAAGCAGGAGGCAAAGGAGGAAGCAAATGTTGCTTCCACCTCAAGAAAAGATGATGCGTTGATATGCTCTTTAGAGAGCAAGGAAGAGTCTTGGGTGTTAGACTCTGGAGCATCTTTCCATGCTACTTGCAGCAGAAAGAATTCTTCGAGAAGTATGTCCCTGGAAAATTTGGAAAGGTATATCTTGGTAATGATCAACCTTGTGATATCATTGGTAAAGGTGTAGTAAAGATTAAGTTGAACGGTTCTGTTTGGGAATTGAAGAATGTCAGACATATTCCCGACTTGACGAAGAACTTAATCTCAGTAGGCCAGTTGGCCAGTGACGGCTACACTACAGTCTTCCACGACGATAATTGGAAGATTTCAAAGGGTGCAATGACGATTGCTCGTGGTAAAAAGAGTGGTACTCTTTACAAGACAACCGGGGCATGTCATTTGATTACAGTTGCAGCAAATGAAAATCCCAATCTATGGCACCAAAGACTTGGCCATATGAGTGAAAAAGGGATGAAGATCATGCACTCGAAGGGCAGATTACCAGGTCTTCAGTCAGTGAAAATTGACATGTGTGAAGACTGCATACTTGGAAAGCAGAAAAGAGTCAGCTTTCAAACAAGTGGAAGAACCCCAAAGAAAGAAAGACTCGAGCTTGTTCACTCTGATGTTTGGGGACCAACTACCATCTCATCCATTGGTGGGAAACACTACTTCGTGACTTTTATCGATGATCACTCTAGGAAGGAATGGGTATACTTTCTAAAACATAAGTCTGAAGTATTTGAGGCTTTCAAAATATGGAAAGCCATGGTAGAAAATGAGACAGGGTTGAAGGTCAAAAGCTCGTAACAGGATAATGGTGGTGAATATGAAGACACCGTGATTCAAGAAGTTCTCGCTATGAGCACGGATCAAAATGGAAAGAACCGTGCCGCAGTGCGCCTCAACACAATGGTGTAACCGAGTGTGAACCGAACGCTGATCGAAAGAGCGAGAAGCTTACGTGTGCAAAATAAAGCGATTAAGCGTAGGCCAATACAAAGCTTACTTAATCAACCGAGGTCCATCGGTACCATTGGAGCATAAAATACCAGAAGAGGTATGGAGCGGAAAAGAGATAAAACTCTCACATCTTAGAGTTTTGGGTAGAACATATGTGCACACGCTGATCAAGGCGCAGGAATAAGCTTGATCCCAAATCAAAGAAGTGCACTTTCATCGGTTATGGTGAGGATGAGTTTGGCTACCGCATTTGGGATGATGAAAACAAAAAGATGATCCGTAGTAAAGATGTGATCTTCAATGAAAGAGTGATGTACAAGGACAGACATAGCACAGACGCCAAAGAACTCGATGCAGCAGTGGGCCAAGATATGCGAGAGGTGGACGATGTCCCAGAAAGTCCTATAGTTGAGAGTCCTCAGTTAGAGGAATCAACCGAACATAACAGTGAGCAACAGTTTGACACACCAGAGCCTCATACTCCAGCTCCTGTATTGAGAAGGTCTTCTCGGCCTCATGTGCCTAACAGGAGATACATGGACTACATGTTGTTGACTGATGGAGGGAGCCTCGAATGCTATGATGAAGCATGTCGCATCACGTATGCCAAAGAAGTGGGAGCTTGCTATGAAAGATGAGATGAAGTCTTTGATCTCCAATCAGACATGGGAACTAGCTGAGTTACCTATGGGAAATAAGGCACTTCACAACAAGTGGGTGTATCGAGTGAAGGAGGAGCATAATGGCCTCAAGAGATACAAAGCTCGACTAGTCGTCAAAGGATTCCAGCAAAAGGAAGGAGTCGACTACACCGAGATTTTTGCTCCAGTTGTGAAGCTCAATACTATCAGGTCAGTGTTAAGTATTGTTGCCAGTGAAGAGCTCTACCTTGAGCAGTTAGACGTGAAGACTGCATTTCTTCACGGAGACTTAGATGAGGAGATATACATGCACCAGCCAGAAGGTTTCTCAGAAGAAGGGAAAAAGAATATGGTGTGTAGATTAAAGAAGAGCTTGTATGGCCTAAAACAAGCTCCAAGACAATGGTATAAGAAGTTTGAAGGCTTCATGCATAAGGAAGGTTTCCAGAAGTGCAATGCCGACCATTGTTGCTTCTTCAAGAGATATAAGTCTAGTTATATCATTTTGCTACTTTATGTCGATGATATGTTAGTAGCTGGTTCAGATATGGACGAAATCAGAAACTTGAAGATGCAGTTGTCAAAGGAATTTGACATGAAAGACTTAGGTCCAGCAAAGAAGATTCTTGGAATGCAAATCATGAGAGATAAGCAAAGAGAGATTTTACAGTTATCTCAGGCAGAATACATCAACCATGTTTTGCAAAGATTCAACATGGGCAACGCCAAACAGGTCAGCACACCTTTGGCTAGTCATTTTCGCTTGTCCAAGGATCAGTCCCCTCAAACAGAGGAAGAAAGAGAATTCATGGCTAAAGTTCCATATGCTTCAGCCATTGGAAGTTTGATGTATGCAATGGTCTGTATGAGGCCAGACATTGGCCATGCAGTGGGAGTTGTAAGCAGGTTTATGTCAAATCCAGGAAAAGCTCATTAGGAAGCAGTTAAGTGGATTTTGAGGTATCTACGAGGCACTACAGAAAAATGTCTCACACTTTGGTAAAGGAGAATTACAAGTACAAGGGTTCGTAGATGCAGACTTCGGAGGTGAAGTCGATCACAGAAGTACCAGCGGTTACATATTCACCGTTGGAACAACAAATTTTAGTTGGATGTCGCAGATACAAAAGATTGTTGCTTTATCCACTACGAGTATGGTATGTAGCAGAATGTAAGAAAGAATTGATATGGCTTCAAGGATTGTTGACAGAGCTGGGATTTATCCAAAAGAAGAGTGTTTTGCACAGTGATAGTCAGAGTGCGATACATCTGGCAAAGAATTCAGCATTTCATTCTAGAACAAAGCACATTGATCTTCGTTATCACTTCATCAGGTCTCTACTTGAGGATGAGATGCTAACACTAGAGAAGATTCAAGGAAGTAAGAATCCAGCAGACATGTTAACAAAAGTGGTGACTTTTGACAAATTGAAGTTATGCTCTCAGTCACCGCTAGATTAATGCACTGCAGAAAAGTCTGCATTGATCGAGGTGTGAAGACAGATTGAAATCAGTCTTCAAGTGGGAGATTGTTGGTCAGAATGGGTGGCTCATTTGTCAAAATGGATGGCTCACTTTCAGTGCATCCTTTGACAAATGAGAAATGTGAAGTCAACCATGCACCAGCTAAGGAATTAAGCTTCTATAAATAGAAGCTCACGAATGAAAGAAAACACACAACAGAAAGAGAAAAAATCAGAGAGAGAAATAGAGAAAGCTTAGAGAGAGAAAAGCTTCAGTTTCTGGGTGTAATTGGGTTGTGGTATTGTGAGAGGTTTTGAGTGTTTTATAAGCACTTTGTATATTTCCCTTTTCAGTAAAAGATCTGCAGCAGCTCGGAGACGTAGGCATAATTGGCCGAACTCCGTTATCAATTGTGTGTGTGCAATTATTCCACATTTATTTCGCTCTTCCACAAATCTGATGATAAGGAAATTTTACGTAATTTCCTAACAGTAACAAATATGGCATTGACAAGTGGCAAGCGAAACAAAAAAAAATACTCAAACTTCTATTTTAAATATAAGACTATGAATGGAGGGAAAATAATGAAATGTAATTTCCATTATTTCTCTTCAAACCTTTAAAATTACTCTCACAAATTAAGAAGTAAGCAAGATAAATAAGGTATTTGAAATTAAATAAGATAAAAATAACTATTATTCTCTTTATTTAAACTTTAACTCCAAATAAAAGAAAAAAAGTTCTGTTCATTTTCTTACTTAAATATCAAAATAAGTGAAAGTAACTCTTGTTCTATTTTTCTTCCATTCTCATCCACTAAAGACATTTTGAAATATAACGTTAGGTTTTATTTGATAAATTAAATAGTATAAGATTCGATAGTTAAAAAAAGAAGAAGAAGAAGCTAAGGCTCCGTAGAGTAAGAAATTGATAGTACAACTCATGCATAAACAAATATTTATTTGAACAAAATGCTCTTATTCCTTAATTGAAATCTAACGTGATGATGATAGGGGGTGGTAACTGGTAAGTTAGTGGCAGTGGCGATAATAACGATAGATGATGGTGGTTGTTGCAGTGATATAGTTGATTTTTATTTTTTTAGATCACAAGACAAACAAGGCAAAATGAAAAATAATGTGTAACTTCTTTCTTTATTTTCGTTTTATAAGATTATTAGGTGTCCTTACATTTTTTAGCGTGGGATTAATCTTTACTTAAGTGTAGAGGTATTTATGATTTGGATTGGCCCAAAAATTCAATTTTGACTCAAGGTGTTTGAGTTATGATCGAGTCATTCTTTTAAACCTAATATATTTATTGGGTGAGGAGCAAGTCACTTTTTAGGCCACTCAACCTAACTTGGTATTGCTTATATTATTAGTTTTCTAATTTTTTTCTTGTATATTGTTGTGATATTTTTTGAAATGTTAGATTTTGATTAAATATTACAACTTTTCATAATATTAACTATTATATCATTCATTTATTATATATTTGTCAATTAGATTAGATCTTGAATGAGTAAAAAATAATAAATACAAATAAATTTATAAAAGTAAAGAGAAAATAATCAGAACATTACATAAAGAAAATATTTTGTATATTTAAATCAAATTGATATAATCTTGGCCAAACTCAACCTGAACCTTAATAAAATTAAGTCCATTTCATGAAAATTAGCCTAATTAAAACTTTAGATCAAGACTAGAGTCAAGTTTAACCTTACCCATTAACATTCCTAGTCAGGCATTAAATCTTTGTAATGTGTTTTAAATTCGTACATTGCAAGAAAAAGTTTGCACACATGAAGCCGTACTTTGTGATTATGTTTAACTTTTTAGAGTATGTTTGGGAGGATAGCATGTAAGGAAATAGAATAGAATAAAATGACATAATAAATTTTACAAAATGAATGTTTAAGAGTTATTAAAGACGATGGAAGGGAGTGGCAATAGACCAAAACACCTCTTTACCATTAAAAATCTCAATTTTGTTATCTCTCTAAATTGAGGTGTTTAAGAGGAAGTGACATGATTTTGTAAGAAAAGTGTAGAGAGTCCCTTCTATTTCTTTATTAAACTATCAAATAATAGAATGTCATTTATTTTTCTATTCCATTCCCTTCCTTTCCATTCTATTTTATTATGAACTACCCCCTTCCTTTCTATTATTAACCACCCCTTCCATTTTCTTTAATACTTTAAAACATACCGTAGCTACATTTGTTTGAAATTTCCCTAAGTGCAAACAGGTCCGAACATGGAAAGGAGAAATTTTATCCTTTTTTGTAAATGTGTATTGGGAAGTGATCAGGGATGGATGAACGTTAACAAAAGTGGGGACACATGGTTCCACTTAATTTTAAATTATTATTATTATTATTATTTATTTTAAAGCTTGGTTTACAATGAGAATTAATAAGTAGATTTTATTCATCCAAGCTATTTCGCGTGATATTTAAATAGCAAAATTCTAACTCTTCAATTTTTTGTCCCATATCAATACCAGTTATAAAAAGAAAAAAAGAAAAAAAAGATATTACTAGTAACAATTGTAACAATTAAAAGAACATTCTTTACTATAAATATCATCAAGAATCAAATAAATAATTGTATGGGAGATGATAAATATTTAAATGATTATTTTGTTATATATATAAAAAAAATATTTGATAATATTAATAAAAAAATCAGTCAGTATTTTTAAAATATGAAGACACAAAGAAAATAATTACAAATTTATCTATTATTATTTTATATTAATATATTTTTATGTAAAAATATACAAATATAAAAAAAAATATTTATTGTGTCTTTATATTATGTTTACCTTTACTCCTCTATCTGGCTGTACCCTCTCTTAATTCAGAGTATTAGAAAAAATATAAAATAAAAGTATTATACAAATATTTTATACGATAGAGTGTGTGCGCCAATTATCACGTGGGGCAAAATAGGATAATTTATTATATGCAGTCTCATTTTATCTGGCTTACTAAATGAGACCTTCTATTAGTTAAATTCTCATAAAAATTAAATATGTCACTTATAAGATTTTAAAATATAAAGATCTAACTTAATATTTGAAAATATCTATTAATTATAATTTAGTTTTAAATTTATTCTTCTCAGCTAATTCTTAAATTTATAAAATTCATATTAATTTAATTTTTTTTATTGATCAAATTAAATGATACATTAAATATTCATATGTAATATTTAGTACTACATGATATATTTTTTAATAATTTTTTTTAAAATATGACATTATTTTAATTCAATAAATGAGTAATTAAGTACTTTATAACGAAAAAATTATAATTCATCAAATAAAACTTACATTGTATCTTAAGAAAGAGAGTTGAGTACCATGTTCTATAATACTTAATGTTATATAATACTTAACATTACATATAAAAACTTAGTGTATTATGTTCAATGTTACTACTTAACTTGATCAATTTTTATAAAAAAAATTAATCAATTTAAAATAAAAAAATTAAATTAACATAAGTTTTATAACTTTAAGAATTAATTTATTCTTAAAAATAAATTTAAGGACTGTAAGGTGTAAGCGAAAAATATTTTTAAACTACGTATTTTTTTTGGTACAGCATGTCACTTAAAATTTTGTAGTTGTGCTCTGAGCATACAGATACAGTACACACCGCAACACGTTATTCCTCCTCCTCAAAACGTTCGTGCTCGGATTGAAAGATAAGGGACCCTAAATTCCCAATCCAAGCTTCCTGTTCCTGCAATCGAAATTTTGACAAGGCTGAAACCCTAAAATGAGCCAAGCCATTACATGCTAACTGTGAATTCTGAATTCTACAAAGAAGTACATAACCCTAGATTTTCTGGGAAGCATCTATGGATGCGAAGGACATCCTGGGCTTGCCCAAAAATTCCTTCCCAGCTCAGGACAAGAAGTCTCGACCCCATAAAGAATCTCAGAGAAAACCAGATGGCATTTCGCGGGAGGTACCTTTCGTTTTTGGTTTTTTACGAAACGAGTCTCTATTTTTTTTGTTTGGTCCTTCGTCGTAGAGCTTAGCGAATTTAGCAACGTTTTTTTTGTTGGGCTTACTGAATTCTAGGTTTATGCTCTTACGGGTGGATTGGCACCTCTTATGCCTGCAATTGATGCGTCTCAATTGAAAAAAAGGCCTCCATCAGACGAAAAGGTTCGTTCTTTATTTTTCTTCAACTACATTTCATGTGGACCCCCTAATTGTTTGTTGGAGCTTTGGTTACTGATAAAGCATGGTAATGCCTTCGGACATGTTTTAGAACTGCACTTAGCAAAATTGAGGTTTGAAGCTGCACAATTTTATTATATTCTTTGATGTCACTCTCACACCAAGGTCTAGGACGTGCTCAGTTTGTTTTACAACTGTAGAAGGAGCTATGCTAGAGTAACATTCCTTTGCAATACTCAATCACTTGGGTGAAAATTTCATGTCAGTTTAGGTTGACTGTTACTTGTTACAATGTAATGTAGGTTGAGGAATTTATAATGTATTCTTGTGTGTCATTCTGATCATATATTATAAGCTAATGCTTAAAAATCTTTTGAAGGAGAGGAATACCTAATGCTACATGTTGTCAAAAGTTTTATCTTAATGCCTTGTCAACTGACATTGTGATGTGATTATTACACATTTGAGTTCCCCCCCCCCCCTTTCAGATCACTTGGCAATGGCTTTCTTTCACGAATTCTGCTCGTAAAGATGATCTTCAGCTTTACCATTGGGTAAGTTCTTCTGTTGGTCTCTGTAAATTTTTATGTTATTTATGAGCATGGAAGTTATTGTTGTGTCTCTTCTATTGCAGGTCCGAGTCGTAAATGGTGTTCCACCAACTGGGGACTATTCGTTTGCTAAGTATAACAAGGTAAATGCAAGTTTGGTCTTTACCTTAATGCATGCTCTGCATTCCTTTCATTTTTGGTTTTTATTTGACTCTAGTCAACGTCTTATATTTACATGATTGAATGTTAGTTTACATGCCGTGGTGCAGTCTGTTGACATTACCAAATACACAGATGAGGAGTATGAGAAGTATTTGACAGATCCTGTAGGTATCATGTCTTGACTGTATTTGTACAATTCCATGGAACTTTATCTATGAGTTTGCTTAAATGAAAATGTTGCAATTTTTAAATGTGAAGTGTTAAATGTGTTAAATGCTGCAATTTTGAAAGTTGAAACATATTGACATTCTATGGTCTACCTCTACCAGTATTTTTACATCTATCTCTATTATGAAGTGTTAAATGTGTTGCTCTTTTCCATTATATTATATCAATGTAGATGTGGACCAAGGAGGAAACAGATCAACTGTTTGACTTGTGCGAGAGATTTGACCTCCGATTTATTGTAATAGCTGATAGGTTCCCGTCATCTCGGACTGTAGAGGAATTAAAGGATCGATATTATAGCGGTATGCCTATATGTTCACTGAACTATTATCTGCTGCGCTCTACAATTCATTTTCTTTTATTCATACTTAGTTTGATTGTTGAGAGCTATACAAGAGAAAACGACATATTTAAACTTGCTTTTTTTATGATTATATTGTCCTTGCCATGTAGTATCCCGGGCTATATTAATTGCTAGGACTCCATCTGCTGGGGACGTTGCGGCGCATTCTCTTGTTAAGGTGCTGTAAACTTTTTGAATAAAAATAAATTCAACAGTGTGTTGCTCTCAAGGCTCAAGCCACTCTCTTTTGTTCTTTTGAGTAGACTTTTGTAGTAAAAACAAACTTGTATCTGCATTAGGACATCACCATGTGGTCTTAGTTACTTTTTCTTTCTCCTTGATGTAGGAACCATATAATGTTTCACAAGAGATGGAGCGGAAACGAGCACTGTCCCTGGTCCTCTCTCAAACAAGGCAACAAGAGCGAAGAGATGAAGAGGTTTTGACCTTTTTTTCCCTTTAATTAGTAATATTTATACTTCTGCTATCCTTATACCTTTATAGCAAATGAAGTAAATATAGGTATCTACTACTGTTATTTTATGCAGGTTCTTGCTGAAGCAAAAAGAATAGCTGAGTTACGCATGCCTGCTAAGGTAATTTTTTAAAGATTGATTTTCTATGACACCCATAATTACAGGTGGAGAGGAGGGTTTGTTATCAAGAATCAAGTTTATCGTTCAGATTATCTGATTCTGATTTCTTGATTAACTGCAGTCCTAAATTCCTACCCATGAACTTAAAATGATGGGGAATGTTTCTTATTACTACTGTGTTTATGCATCATACAAAAATTTTCTGGTAACTACTCTTTGATTTGTGCTTGGAGCTAAGTTAGAGCTGTGTACTCATGTAACTTTATACAGCTTCATTTTTACTGACAGTAAATTATATGTTGAAGGGGTGTCATTGGATCAATTGTTCCTAGTTTATAATTACCAAATTGGGGCAACACATTTCATGGAATATATAAAATGTATTCACATAAGCTGTACATGCATCTGTGCCTGTGATTAGTGATATCAGGTGTTTGATTTCTATATGTTTTAGGTTGCTGAAGAATCTGAGTTGGTTGTTGCTTCAAATACTGGTGCAGAAGTTACAGAGAGGGTTATCCCTGGTGAAACTGTATCTCCATCAAATATGCAACTTCCATCAATAGTTGTGCCTTCCACAATAACAACAGACAATGCATCTACTCTAGCTTCTCTCCGCATTGTAAGTTATACAGAAGGTTTCCAGTTATGCATCCTGTGTCTCTTTTCTGTTGACACTTCTGTTCTCAACACCTCCCCCCCCTGCCCCCACCCACGCGGTAGAATAACAAGGGTTCTCATGATTTAGTTTATGAAAATTACACCTTCCATTGATCTTAATATTTCAATCAACGTTGTTTTTTCCTGATAGAGGCAATTGTCAACAATTTGTTATATATATACTTCAGAACATAATCTGATGGTGAGAAATATTTCAGCTTCGTGTATATCTGAGAACCTATGCACTTGAGCAAATGGTGCAAGCTGCAAGCTCATCTGCTGGACTTCGGACTATCAAACGGGTTGAGCAAACTTTGCAAGAACTTGGGGTTTGTCTATACTCCCTGAACTTAAATGCTGTTCAGATATTTCCTTTTTTTCTCCCTGGTGCAGTCATGTAGTAGTCACTGATCAGTATCCCTTGCATTCTTCATTTCAGGAGGGCTAATGATTTTTAAATGCTTTTTTAACTGTTAAATTGGTGTTTAGTTTTGAGAGTAGGGATGTACATGTGCTGAACTCTTACAAAACTTTTCAGGTTTAGCTCGCTTAGAGTTTGACTTGGCTTGTCTCAGATTGGCTAGCCTTGTTAACAGTTTGATTAAGAAGAAAATAAATTTTTTTATATATTTTACCTAACATAATTTATATTTAATAAAATAAGTAAACATATATTTCTATTAACATAAAATGTACTCAAGCTCATTTAAACTTGAACTTGGCTTGTTTAGGCTTCTTGAAGCTTGAAGTCTCAAATAAAAAATATATTAATGTTAAAGCCGAGCTGATATGTTTATTTAAAAAGTTGAGCTTGAGCAGCTTGTTTAATTAATGATTGAAGCTCAATCACACTAGAAAAATACTCACTATTCGTGATGCATTGCCTTTAACTTGTTGACTGTGATTGCAGGTCAATTTGAAACCAAGGGTTCCAACAAAAGCCGTTTGTGCAGAGCATCTTGAACTAAGACAAGAAATACTAACTTTGCTGAATCTTCAGAAACAGGTATATTGTATTATGAGAGAAATAAATTTGCGCCATGGAATGAATTAATTTTGTATTATGAACAGATTTTGAGGATTTAACTAGTTAGATTGTCCATAGGGTTGAAATAAGCCTTTCTAATGTAAGCTGTTTTTTTTTTTTTATTGTGGCTTGCTTTCTCCAAATATCAATTTCTTTTAAACGTGTTATGATATTTGTTTCAGCTGCAATATAAGGAGGCCGAAGGCTCATCTTTTCGTGATGGGTCATACAGTGAAACACCAGGCACACCAAAGGTTAGAAATCTGGTTTTTAATTTGGTACTTTCCCCTCTATTGTTTCTATCGTTTAGGCTTGTGATTGTCCAAGAATGCTATTTTTTTCCTCAAACCATGAGTTTGTAATTCTGAAACTACTGACAGCGATTGATTCGTGGTGGGGATCAGGATCGGACATTTGTTCCAGACTCCACGAGTTTTGGAGGTAATGGATTAATTTTGTTTGCAACCTGCTTGTCTGCTACCTAATTTTCTGTAAGTGATGGGAATTTCATCTACTTATTATTAAAGCCCTGCATACAACTGGTTTCAGGGGAAAGGATTGGCAAAAGGGACCAAAAGCGCAAGGTACATATTGTTTTTGTCTAATTATTCTTTCCTTCATTGTTTTTTTCCCACTTACTTTTGGACCATTTTCATAGTGCATTATTATTGATCTTGAAATTTTATTTGTAAAGGCACCTGGACGGCTTTCAGAAGCTCCATCATCACCAGCTCAGTCTAAAAGACCTAGAAAACTAAAGGCCTCAGATCTTTAGTTCCCCTGGTAAGAGCTTAAATTAACTGCAGATGATACAAAAGACTTGGTAACTGTCCTTCAATAATTAATATCGATATGCATCTTTTTTGGGTTCTGTAATATCTTCTATGCTTCAACATTTTTATGTTTCTTATTTCTTTCTTCCATTTTGTGCTTGTATAATGAACTAGCACAAGAAAGCTTGTCAGTGCATTGTATTTACTAAATGTTTTGCATGTTATCCATCAGGTGGCAACCAGAAAGGATGTTTTGATTTGGAATATTCTTTTAAATAGGAATTACGAATGCTGTGGAAAGCAGCAGTGAACTCTAAACACCTGGAGATTCTGATCATGGTTAGTTTAGACAAATAATGCATTGCTTGGTATTCAGTGCTAAATGGAGCGTTGAAGTCCCACGGAACTCGACTATTCACATATATGGCCCTCCTGAGAAACTGAACTTTATTTTTTGTGCTGGTAAAGCTTCGTAGGGGTACCAGATGTTTCTGACCAAACAAGTCCCTTATTAGGATATATGAATGTAATTAAGTTTAGTTGTGAATTTCAGATGTCTATGGAGCTTTTATACAGGTTTATCCTGAAACTATTATAATGGGATGTAGAAATTGGTTTGTCTTTTGAAGCTGATGGAACAGATGCCATGCTTAGGGGAAAAGTAAAGTGGATTAAATTGAAAAACAAAAATCAAGGAAAATAATCTTTCTTTTGTTTTTCTTATACCATGATCAACAGTATATATAGTACTCTTTTTTAGTGTAACAATGAAAAAATGTTCTTAATCAATGACACATGATCATTTGGAATAAAGGAAGATATTTTTATCTAAATTTGTCATGGAAATTGTAGTGGTAAATTAACTGGCGCACAGCAACAAAGAAATAAGGATTAGCTAATTGATGAGCTTATTTGATCAGTCATTCTTGCTCCTTTACGTGTGGCAAACAGTCCGGTAAAAAACGACTCCAGCAAACCATAGGTTTCATGAATAAATTTTTTTACCCACACCACAAATGTACAAAATGTATTGTAAAATGCTATATTCATATTACAGGATTGTTGGCCAATGGCCGCTACTCCATCTTAAGTTCGCCCCATAATGAAAGAAGGGAATTACCAGGGTATTTATTTATTTTTTCAGAGTATTGATACTCAGAGTGAGTTGTTTAATATTTATTAATTATTATTTATATTTAATAAATTTTTTAATATTTATTGTAAAACTAATAATCAATAATTAATAAATAATTGACAAACTAAATTCATCAAGATTCCTAACAACTCCTATGAAAGAAACAAAGAAAGCAAGAATTTTTTTACCGTAAGTTATTAGGCCCCAAGGATGTCAAGAATAAACCCTGGGAAAACACCACGAATCCCTCCTCCGTCAGTGCTAATTGCTAAGTATGGTAACGAGTCCTCCATATGTTATCAATAGGTGATGGTCATTCATCCGTCACCCCTTCTCCGTCATCACACTGCAGTCTCTAAATCGTCCAACTCACTTTGTGGTCACAATTAAATAGGCATTTAATGAAAGGAAATTAAACTCTTAAAAAGGGGGTCAAACATACTAGTAGGGTACATTCTTTTTCATTTCCTCTCCCTCCAACCAATAATTTTCTTTCTTTCCCATCCTTGAAGCATACATATACGTTTTTACCGAGACTGCGTTTCCTGAATGCCCAGATACGAGGAATAATATGCAAAACCTCCTTGCTTCTAGCTCCTCTTCCTTTCTTCAGGGTTATACTCTCCATCGTCACAGTTATCTTCCCCATAGAGTACACAGACCTGGTCTGCCTAAGCCTCACTGTACTCAGAGACAGCATAGCGGAACGAGCCTCAGAACTTCATGGCCTTCGGTGTCACTTTCACTTTTTGGCACAGGGTTCTTATTTGGTCCCCTTCTCGACGGACTCCATTCAAGAGTCAATCTCGTGGTGTACAAGTCAGGGTCCATTGATATAGGTCCACTCCACACAAACATCTGGGTGGGTTGAACTTGAATTTTCTATACACTTTTATGTACCCTTCTTTTTGCACTTTCTGTAAATAATATAGTTCATATTATTTGCTGAAGTTTTTTTTATCTGCCTTCTCCAAATTGATATTGCTAGGTTCCTTTCTTGCTGGGGTTGTTTTACTGCACGGTCGGGTTGCTTCAACTCTACCTGGATGAGAGGGTCTTAAACAAGGTTCAAGAGGGTAGTTTAACAAAAACAATTGCCTCACTGATGTAAGTACCTACTACATTATCGTATGAAATCGAAAATGCAGAAGAGTTTCTTATTTTCCCTATTGTTCTTTTAGAAAGTATGCCCTGAAAATGTAAATTGGTCCTCCTATCGTAGATTGCTGGTGCTGTTTATAGAATTGAGTGCTGAACTTTACAAAGCCGGAATAGCAGACAACATTGAGGCCTACATACTATTTGCTGCAGCAGAGGTCATATGGTTTTTCTTGGATAGGACATGGTCAGGCTTCACCCTGGCATGCATTGTTGGTATTGGTTGCCCACTGGCTGAGATACCCATAATGAAGTAAACACTTTCTCTTTCTTCCCATTCCAATAGATGGTATGATATGACCAAGTGAAATATGTTTGGTTATTGATGGATACCTATCTTTTGGTTCTTTCAGGCTCTTCCACCTCTGGTACTATCCTCAAGAGAACATCGAAATCTTTGGCCAGGTAGTTCATATTACAACCAGTTTTTGCTAAAGCCTTTCATTAATTTGTGAAATTGTTGATAATTTCTCATATTACCCCCCCCCCCCACCCCTTCCTTACTTTCGGTACTACCTCCACACACAATCTTTCATCACCGAGAGTCCTAACAAAAAAGTTATAATGAATGCTACATGCAGGGTCTGGTTACTTGGACACTCACTTGCTACTTTGTGTATACGCCATTCTTAATCAATTTGTCACGGTGGTTGAGAACAGTTTATGCTGCTCAAACAGAGGAGTCTGCCTAAAAGTATATGTAATTGTATTGTTTATTTTGTTATAATAAATGTAAGTGAAGTAACCAAATCGCAGCCTTTAACAGACACACTCCTGAAAGGCATCCAAGTCTAACCACGTATAATATATATGATGCTGATGCATATCCAACTGTATTCACGAGGACTGAACAACTTTTAATCAAGTCACTATTCTAATTTACCAGGATCAGAATCCTCCGATTGACACTTGAGATTTGCTTGGCTCGTGCCCGGAGAAGATCTCCAAGAAAGCTCTGGTTCATGTTCATATTCGTCCAGGGGTGGAGGGTCGATAAAAGATAGATCATCCATGAGCACATGGATATCAAACTCTTGATGCTGCTCACTTCCCTCCACTCTTCACTGAACTACACACAGTACCTCGATAATGAACAAATTCATATACTGACCTCTATCATTCTATGTTACAGTGATATCCCAAAAGATGACGGAAAATACTCACCTCAACACTTGTCTCCCTTTTTTTAGCATCGTATAATTGCTGTATATCCTTCACTGTTCTTTTTTATTTAAATTTAATCTTCATTTTCTTCTCTCGATGAAAACTGATTAGATAAGCTAGTTACTCACCAACTGAGGGTTGATGCCATGATGGAGTTAGTAAGCAGGCTTGTCTTCATGTATAAGACGCAAGTTTGAATTATAGTAGAAGTCACTCTGATTAGAAAGTAGCAAAAACATGTGTGCTCTGACCGTGGATTAATCCCATAAGGAGTCCAAAAGGCTTAACCCGTAGAAATAACATGGAGCGACACTCGGCCCAAATGGTTGATTGACCAAAGAAAAAAGAAAAGATAAACTAGTTATTCATAATTTGATTTGGTAATACTGGTTGAGGGAATGATGGAAATAACCACTCCTAAAACAGTGGGAGGATTAGAGTCCCTTTGTATATTAAAACAATATTCTATCCATCAAAGGTTAACTACACTAGATTGGAAGATCCTTGTGCGTGCTGTGCATGTGTTTATTTTTAACAAGTGAATGCAAAGCTTCCAATCAATCTATGACGGGAGGTATTTAGATCCGCTATACACTCTTTATTTCGGTCTATGACATGTGGATAATATAAATTATCTTCTATATGAGTTTATTTGGTTAATTCATATAGAGAAATATTATATTATAATCCCTACATGCTTCTCCAAATTTTTCCTTAAGTACAGGTTCAATCCCCATCTTCATTGTTGTCGTTGAGCTAGGACAACTTTGACATGCTCCTATTAATTATTTTCAATGCAAGCCAAATCTTTATATATCACTCGAAACTAAAGCAGTAATTGATGTTTACGAGATAGGCAGATAGCAGGCTTCATGGAGCAAATGTGTGTATCTCTCTCTCTCTCTTCTTTTTTCTTTTTTTACTTTTTCGTTCTCATTAAATGTTATCCAAAGGAATAATATTTCCTCTCAGTATGTAGACGCCGTGGCACTATGAGGAGTGGTGCACAATTACAGAGCACAATACGATACGCACCACATTTGGACAGGCCTGTCTAAAGGTATGGCCCCGACAGGCCGGATTGGGCCGGCCTTTTTTCACAGGTGTAGCATTGGGCTATTACCTCGTTGCTGTTTTTCCTTTGTGCAAAGTTCAGGCGCCATAGACCTATGGCCCCCACTTATACCCAAATAATAATGGAAGAAAAAGACAAACAAAACGTTCGATGATTGATCATGGTTTATGATTGCTCATATAATTAGAGGCTTTTAGATTAGACCGTGATGAGTGTAGGTGGGAAAATTCCTACTGGTCTGTATTGGTCACATGAGGTGAGATTCTAATTTCTAAACCCAATGTAGGTACTTGGTAAGTCGTAAGTGGGTCTGAATTAAATTCTCTTATCTACCTCGCACAGATACAATATGGGTTAATAATAATACTAATAATAATAATAATATACTACATTGATATAGAGTTCATGGTAGACAATTTTCCACTCCTACCGTAATACTGAAAGAGTGGATATTATTGTAATGTACTTTGTCCTATAAGTTATTTTTAAAATATGATTTGAGTTGAATGAAATCTAGGAGATACTAATAATATAGTTGTTAAAAAATGAATGCAAATAATAGTCAATTTTTTAATACTACTGCAGAGCTAGAATTCTTTTCGTTTTTGATAGACATACTCATAATAAATTTCATGTGGATCTTTCAATAAAAAGAGAAGAACTTGCATGGAATATATAATATTTTTTTGTGTTATTAAGGGCGCAAAGACTTAAAAGGTAAAAATAAAATAAGAGAAAAATCAGTATTATTATATCATAATAAGATTGTGATAAATAAATATTATTATATGTTGGAAATAGAAATAGCTTGTACAGTTAGAGTGTTTCGTCATTTTCGTGGATGATCCATCAGCTGTTCTTCGTGGTATTAATTAATATTGAGCTACTGGCAGTACTGCTATCCAATAACAAGAGGGATGGCCGCTGGCGTCGTAAAGTCACCCACCAAACACACCATTTCCTCTACGGCTCTACCATACAACAAATTACAGCGAATGGTACCAACAGAAAGTAGCAATTAATGAACATCGTGGTTGTGAGGAAGATGGGTCCTATAAATAGAAATAGTATTAAGACATAGCGATCGCTGACTCTACATATATATAACCTAGTAGTTGAGACCAAACTAAAGCAGCAATATCACTACGGGGGAATCGGACCTAAGAATTCTGAAGACATAAAACAACTCTTAATACATGTATTAAGGCATATGTTAAACAATAACTAACGTTTTGTCAGTTTTAATTATATTGACTTTTATACTGATTTTTTAATTTAATAATAATTTTAAATATTTGAAAACATATTATATTCTTCTAATATTAACAATGAATTATGTTAATTTTAAATTGAAATATTTATTTTGCCTAAAAAATGTATTTGATTAAAAACAAATGTATTTAATAGATAAAAGGAAATAATTAATATATCAAGGTATCAAATATTATGAGAATTTATATATAATTTTTTAATATAAATTGCGTAAATTTTATGCTAAAACAAGCACAAATTTTTACATATACAAATATATTTTAGATGGCATTACACACACAAGCATTTCAAAGAAAAATATATTCTTAGGTACATTAGGTGTAAGAAAATCCTCTTATACTATACTACTAAGTGTGAGACACATTAATTTATGAATTATTATTGTCTTATATTATTCATGGACCGATAATGATTAACACTAAACAAAAAATTAATAGTTAAATTAAAAGATAATAATCATTTATATAATTGACATGATACACACTTAATAATATGATGTAAGGAGTTCAACAAAATACATAACATTAAAATTAATAATACTATATTTGCCAATGTGGATAGGTTCACTTGCTTAAGGGTTGTGGATAAGGCTATACATTTCTCAAGTATACAAATTTGAATCTCTCTTTGGACAATAATATCATTTTGGTGGTCATCTATCTCTAAAGAGATCCCTTGACACCCTCAAGTTATAGATGATTATCCTCCATATAACCTATCCTCACTATCACTTTCTTCATTAAAAAAAAGACTAATATTATATCATCTTACCAAATCTTTCTAATATCATTCTAAATACTTAACATAGGAAATATTAAATGATAAAGTATCAACATTTAATATCTTATAAAATCAAAAAATATTTAATATTTTTTCTTTACATAATTAATTTTTTTATTAAAATGATTAATTAAAAGGGTATAGAATTATGAGTGTTGCTAACAAGTGCTCTTTAGAAACTCTTTAAGGAGTATTTATTACCCTACATTAACTATATTATTTAATGATTAATAGGCTAAATTTGATCTATTATCAATTTACTTTTTTTTACACTATTAACTAATGATGTGTTGATAATTAAAAAATTTAGAATTTAGTAATTATTATTAAAGTCAAACTCTTTTAATAATTTGATAATACATGATTGGATGATCGTATAAATAAGTAAATACTCATTAAATATAATGAATAACTACTTTAAAAAAGTATTAAATTCCTTTTAAATTCTCAAGAAATATATTATATGCTTTTACTTTTTATTTTGATTCCATAATCAGTGCCTTTAGGCCACCACTTGTTACCAATTGCCTAAAATTATGAATAATTTTATATCATGATAAGAAATCAGCTTAATAATAATCTTAATTGGTTAAAGAGGTAAGTATTAATTTTTTTTTGTGTTTCAAAGATATTAAGTGCTTCCATTTTTTTAATGCCTTCTATTTTAAGTAATTAAGAAAATATTAGAAGATAGTTAAATAATTATATATCATCTTAATGAATTAGCACAATAATCTTCTTAATTACTTAAAGAAAAAAGACTTAAATGTTTTTTAGATTCTCAAGAAATTAAATACTTATACTTTTTCATTTAATACTTTCTATTTTAAGTAATTAAGAGAATATTAAGAGGATATAATATTATTTTATATCATTACTTTAAAATTATTCATAACATTATCTTTATAAACAATTTTATATTTTCTTAATGGATCACCTTAATAATCTTCTTAATTACTTAAAGAAGTAAGTTTAAATTTTGTTGAGTTTACAAAATATTAATGCTTTTATTTTTTATTTAATATTTTCTATTTTAAATAGTTTAAAAAATGTGTTAAAAAAATATAACATTTCTCTCTCTTTATATATCTAAGTATATGTCATTAATGACGAGGACATTCCATTACTCCTCAACGGAGCATTCTACATGGGAACTTTAGAAGCTCCTACCAACTGGTTGGTTTCAAGGTTAGGTAGTTAAATTTCGTGGTCACGCATGATTTCCTTTTTGGGGAATGAAGGTCCAATGGTAATGGTACATTGGTACCACATTACTACTGGCCAGGTCACCATAATAATTTCATCCATTCTACTAAATGAAGTAAGAAAAGCCAACAACCACGTCACGGTTTACATTTTTTTTATTAAGTGTAAATAATTAAAATAAAAATTATTTTAATATTTTAAAAATTTTAAAAATATGTAATTTTTAAAAATAATTTAATGAAAGATAATAAATATCCTTACAAAAATGTGTCACTAAATTGTCGGCCAATTTGTGAAAAGTAATGACACTATTAAAAGATGTGTATTTTTCTCACTGCATTGATAGGCTCGTTAAAGTGATGTCTGATGAACCTTCCATAATAAAAAGTTTTAAAGGCATTGTTGAAGAATTTTTTAATATTTTTAATTATTAAATAAAAAATATTAAATATTTTTAAAATTTTAAGATATTAAATATTTTATTTTTATATTAAATATTATTATTTTTTATTCTTTAATCAATACTTTGAGAATATTGTTAACAAATGCTTAAAAAGTAAAAGAAAAAAATAATAATAAAGACACAGCTTAAGCCCGGAAAGAGACTGGGGCAAGGCAGATTGAAAATTTGAGTAAGAGCTTTCGCTGGCATCAACTGTTGGGGAGTTATAACTGGCATCGATTGCAAATGTGACTGCTTTTAGTTTGACACAAAAAGGTTGTACTATTTAAATTTAAATTTAAATTTTAACATATGCTTAGTTGTCGTTGATTATAATTGTAAAGTTATGTAAATAGTATGTTCCCCCCTTAGCTTCCAGTCGATCAACCACTCATATAGTCATACTGTTGGCCCAAAGTAAAGGTCACGCTGAAAGGTTATTACACATCTATAACCCGTGTGGGGACCCACAATAAAAAACCTAATCGACCCACTGTAAATTTTGAACTAGGGGCCAAATACTTTTTCTATAGCTCTAAATTATAAAATATGAAGTGTGAATTAGTTGATAACATCAGCTTTATGCGAAGTATAAAGTTTAAATTCTACTATATAAGTATTTTGTGACTAAGATCAACTTATTATATACTTGAATAGAGACGGACACTGTAAGGTCTCTACTACTATTATTGTATTGTATTGTAAGACTCAAAGATGGGTGTTTGGTGAATGAATCTTGAATAAAAATGACAAAATTAAGGAGAAAACCAAGCAGCACGCAGTTCTTCCGTGTTTGTGCAAAGTCTGTTTGTTTTGTTTATTTCAACGGGCAAAAGATATGTTTCGTTTGGAAAACATTTTTTATGGCTAATTATCCATTATATGCTTTATTTATCCTTTTTGTAAAAATATATGTTCAATCTCACCTCGAAACTTATTTAAAAGTTTATATATGTAATATATAAAAGTCCTCAAATAAATTAATAACCACAAATTTTTAAATTGTAAGTATATCTAGTCCGTAACTTAATTATTATATTGTATATAAAATAAATAAATAAATATTATTATTATATAATAAATAAATTATATAATATTATAATTTTTTAATACTTAATTCTATTAGGGAAGTGGAGGTCTCACAATTAAGGTGAGACTTAAAAAAATCTCGAAAGAGAGTCCTAAGAGAAGAAAGAGAAAAGGAGAGAGGCGTGCTATTGCAAAAATTGAATCTCACACAATCTATTGCAACATCAGGTGTCATCAAATGAGTTAAGCTCATGAGACTTATGATTTTTAATTATATATATAAATAATAAATATATAGGTCAAGTTGTTAGGTTAAATATGTCTTTTAAAAAGTTTAAGATTGACTTATTTAATTAAATTAATCTTTTTAAAGATTGACTTATTTAATTAAATTAATATTTTTAAAAATTTAAGTCTAACTTATTTAATAAATAAATTAAGTCAAAATATATCAAAAATAAGTAAGATGGTAAGTCCTTAATAAACAGTATGAACTATTCCAAATAGGTTATACCGGACGTAAATTCCATACTTGATTCTTGCTTAATTAAGGAGGCCTGTAATGTAATTTTTTTTTACTTAATAATATACTATGAGATGAGTATAAATGATTATTCCTGCACACCAAAGATGATGTTAGGATAAGGCATGGCATTGGCATGGAGACAATGGAATTCATAACGGAAGAGGTTGCTCTCATTATTTGTTTCAACTACCCCATTTACAACTGCTACTAATTTCCTATAAAATTGTCAATTCTGTACTTGGCCTTCTATCCTATTGCATGTGTCACTCCCACCCTTGTCTGAGCTAACTTCGACGCTTCTTTCTATACACATTACACAAGCAAAGGCAGCTGACAGCGAGGTATAGCATTTACCCAGGAACTCATTTCACTTCTTAGTTACAGTTACAGACTGACGCTAACATTTGTGTCTGTCTGTTCGCATATGAGTCATGTTTCTGATGCTATCATGTCTTATGTCCTAGATTGCCCATCCATGAGATTTTTTTTGACTTTCGTGCTCACCCTATTGGATTTTTCTGTGGGCTTTCGTTTTCAAATGCGGTCTCAAGTTGGTCTTTTAAGCTTTATATTTGAGTTGTTGATTATATCATGTACGATTCCTGTGTTGGGCAAAACGAATCTAACCTTCTCCTTCAGGTTCCGTGGGCTCAGAACCCTGTTTCCAGTACTCGTTTCTTTAATAAAACATGTCAAGCTACTATATAATTGTAATGCAGCCTCGCTGTGTCAAATCATACTTTATTTTTGTCACTTTCATTTTAAGCAAATGAGAAAAAGAAAAAAAAAAAAGAAGAAGCAACTTTGGAATGGTCTTTCATCCATGACTTTTTTTATTGCCGTCACTAACCGCATACTTGGATGATTTAATTCTACTAAACATTTAGTAACTGGGTTTGCGGTCATTGGAGGGAGTTAGCGTTCTTTTTCTTCACAAGTGCTTGGTGGCTGATGCTTGTCTTGTTCATGTTTCATAACAAAGGAGAATGAAGGCTTTTGCAGTTAAGGTTGAGGAAGGAAGGGAAGGTAAAAACGGCAAGCCATCTGTTGGTCCAGTATACCGTAACCTCCTCTCCAAAAATGAATTTCCTCCAATGGATCCTGATTTCAGTACAGCTTGGGATATTTTCAGGTAATTTCAGTGCCTATAATAATTCACGTTCTCCTTTGTCAGATTATGCATGAAGGGAGGGAACGGAAATTCGGCAATGGCTCGTGCTCTTATGTTTTATATTAAATGTTTGGAACCATAGAGAAGTCAGTATTTTTTTTCTTTCTTGGGTATAAGAACCACAGAGAAATTGAGAGTGAAAGCTAATGGATTATAATGATATAATCTACACTGAACTTCACCCATATAATAATGTGCCGGAGTCTGTTAAATGTGGATATAAAGATAGTTGGGAGTTCGATGGTTAATTAATGAATGATATTTTCAGAATGAGTTATTAGGAGCCTTAAATTGACCTTTCTTTTATGATTGCAGTGTGTCTGTCAAAAAGTATCCTCACAACCGGATGCTGGGATGGCGTAAAATTGTTGATGGAAAGGTATTTTATGGCAATCCATTTTATTATGTACATCAGTACATGTTAAGAAGATAAGGTGACTGGTTTTTTGTGCTTGTTTATAGATAGGACCATATGCCTGGAAGACATATAAGGAAGTTTATGATGAAGTTCTGCATATTGGTTCTGCTTTACGAGCATCTGGTGCAGAACCTGTAAGTGCTTGCATAAGGGCTTCCCTAATCATTTCTACATACTGACATCTAGTAGTCTTTAAAGGCAATATTCTTAATGTCTGTTGTGGTAATCCTATCATAGGGCTCTCGAATTGGAGTTTATGGATCTAATTGCCCTCAATGGATTGTGGCAATGGAGGTTTGGCACTTCCCTAGCCAATATGTTCTCAAAGTTTTCACTATTGTTCCTTCTATGATGCTATCATAATTCATAAACATGTTTATATTAATGTAGGCTTGTTCCGCGTACAGCTTTGTTTGTGTGCCTCTCTATGACACCCTTGGTAAGTTTTTCTGAAATGAACTTTTTACATAAATTTACTGCACCCGTCCCCATCCCCCTCTTTTTTCTCTTTTTCTGCAATTAGGAGCTATGCCCAAAAAAATGATCCTAGTCACAGCTAATCTTTGGACTTCCTTCATTTTTACATCTCTTAGTAAACAGCTATGGTACTTATTTTTCTGAATTAGTGTGAATTTATTTAATTAGTTATCTGGTCTGAATGAAACTATGAAAGTAACATTCAAATTCAAGGCATCTTTTTTGCTGGTTTTTGCTCGTAAGCTCCTCCAGTGACGACCTGTTTATTCATTTTATATTTTTTACCATGTACCAGATATTCATTCAGCTTCATTTTTCTTTTACTTATTTATTGGTTAGGTCATTATTCATACATTTATTGATTTGAAGCAACTTAAACATCAATTGCAGGGGCTGGTGCTGTAAATTTTATCATAGATCATGCAGAAGTAGATTTTGCTTTCGTCCAAGATAAGAAGGTTAAAGAAGTAAGAATCACTTTCTTGAGATAAATTATGTTCTATTCCAGATGAATTTATATATCAGAGATTCTGAGGCACTTATTGACTGGGTACATATACTATTTGCAGCTTTTGAATCCTGATTGTAAATCTGCTAAGCGACTGAAAGGTAAATTCATCTAGTTCAATAACAGCTAACAGAAGGCATTGAACTGAGTTTGGTTGTGGTTACAGCGATGGTGTGCTTCACTTCATTAACAGAGGAAGAGAAAGATAAGGCAGCCTGCATCGGAATTAAGCCATATTCGTGGGATGAGTTCTTGGACATGGTAGGTCTGTAAGGAATTTGTGATTCAATAAATCATTCTTCATATGATGAATACTGAAGGAACTGCTCTCTTCTATAGCAGCTTGTTGTCATTATAGACAGATACTAATATGATAATATCTATAATATACCAGTTGGTTTGTTTTACCTTTTTGCACCATTTTTTTGTTTGTTTGCAAATTGTTGAATTTCGTTTGTTTTAATGGGCATTAGATACTGCACTTTCTAAAAAAATGTCAACAGGAAAAATGCATAACTTGTGCTCTTTCTCATTTGTATTTGTAATATCCATATGCACCTCTCTGCATGTTTTTGCCTTTTATGAGATACATGTAATCTCAAGATTTGCAGAAACCTTTCTAAGAATGTAAGATTTTATCAGAAGTGTCGGGACTTAAGTTATGGTCATTTACTATAGAAATAATTTATCTTGTGCAACTTGCTGCTGTTCTCTATAGCCCATTACTGTGAATTCCTCATGCTTATCTCTCTTTTATGGTTAATCCGAACAACTTATTATCTTACAGGGAAAAGAAAAACCATCAAACATTTTACCACCTCAGTTTCATAACATCTGCACAATAATGTATACAAGTGGAACCAGTGGAGACCCCAAGGGTGTTGTTTTATCGCATGAAAACGTAGCGGCTTTAGTAAGGGGAATGGATCTTTTCATGGAGCAATTTGAAGACAAGGTATATCTGATGCTTGATCCAATGGCAAATTGTTATGATACCATTTTTTTTTTCTATCTAGCCTATCTGACATGTATTTTACTTCGCATAGATGACTGTGGACGATGTGTATTTATCCTTCCTCCCCTTAGCTCATATCCTTGATCGCACAATTGAGGAGTACTTTTTCCGTAAGGGTGCATCTGTTGGCTACTATCATGGGGTATGTTCGTCCAGTAACATTTTGTTAATTTGGATTTGCTTGGTTATATTGCTAATACGAGTACAGACATGAGGAAGATAGATGCTAACAAAAGGATTACAAAAATTCTTCTGTTTGCCATTCAGAGAGAGAAGCTTCCTTTCATGTTTGGACCAGTAGCTAATGTAGTAAATTATAAAAAGAGTAATGCTCTGAGGAGTGACATGGTACATACCAGGACTAAGACAGCAGTGTCTTGGCAGTGGTATATACTATATGCAGAAAAAAGGAAAATTTTTTTATGAGACACAGAGAGAGTCTGAGAGAGATGATTGCCTAAATTATTTAACAAAACTGCAGGGGTCCCCAGTCATGTTTCATCCGTCTAAATAAGTACATAATCTTCCAGCACCATATTTCTCCATATATTTTCCCATCTGTTTCAGGAACCTGAAATGAAGTGCCGACTCCTCGATTCCCTTGTCCTACTGATTACTGAATACTTCTTCATAATAATTTTTTTATTTGTTTTTAATTCTAAAATCTTGTGAATTTCTGGAATCGTTTGCATGAAGGATCTGAATGCGTTGAGGGATGATTTGATGGAGTTAAAGCCAACACTGTTTGCTGGTGTCCCACGGGTTTTCGAAAAAGTCTATGAAGGCAAGGTTATGCGTCAACAGAAAATTTGTTTATTTGATTTCAGTAAAACTTATTCAAGATCGTTTGTTTCAGGTATAAAGAAAGCAGTGGAAGAACTCAATCCAGTGAGGAGAAGAGTTTTTGGCATGCTCTACAACTAGTAAGTTGGTATTCTATAATCTATATATATCTGTAATATTTTTGGAAAAGGTAGAATAATTTTTATTTGTTGAGAGAGATTATGGATTTTGGGTTGATTTCATTTTGCTAATTCACATTTATATTTTGATACAGCAAACTTGCTTGGATGAACAAAGGATATAAACAGAGAAATGCATCACCTTTAGCAGATCTATTAGCCTTCAGAAAGGTTGTATCTCTTTAATGCCTGTATTTCAAAACTAATGCTCTGGTCACAATCACCACAGGATTATATTAGTCGTTGTATCCATATTGTGATCCCATTTAGGTTATGGAAACCTTCAAATCTTCAACTACTTATACAAAAAGGCCAATTTCCCAATTATTGCCATTTCTTATTTGCTATGTTTTGGAGAGCGAAAGGAGTGGAAAGAGAAGGGAAGGGATAGAGAAGGATGGAGAGGGAGTCGCTCGATGTTTAAGTAAAATAATGGAGGGTTCTACCATCTCCTTATTTGAGAGTTAAAATTAAAGTAAAGAAAAAAGATAAATTGTAAAATTAAATTTCTAATATTATCCTTATGCCACATTTAATTATGAAGCTACTCTTCTTATGATAATAGGCTAAGAAATATTATAATAATCACATGAGGATAAATTACTTATTATTTCTAGAGAAGTAAATTATTGAATATGATTAAGGATTATTATTTCTAATAATATAATTATTGAAATTAGTTAGTATTTATTTCTTAGGCCTCACATTATGATATGGCAGCACCAAAAATTAAATATGAAAATTAGTGTTCCACGAATGGACCACGAGAATGGAAGAAAATGTTCTTTCTTTCAATTAAAAGAGGCTTATAAAATAATCAAAGGGAATAGTTCAAAGGCTATGATCTAAAATAATAGCAAATATTAGTTCCACTATGAACCAGCATCAATGAATAAACAATTATAGGCTTCCAATTATTAATGGTTGAGAAATAACAAAAAGAGAATAGATCACTTGATCAAATATTCAACAATTAGCCTAATACCATTCATGAAATTAGCATAAAGCAAATTACACATACCTTGCATAATGATTTGGGATAGAAGAGTCAATGTGAAATTTTTGGTGGAAAAAACTAGCCTCATTTTGAGGATATAAATGTAATTTTATAAATATTTAATTAAAAAAATTCATTCCTCCTTCTTATCCCAAATTTAAGAAGAAAGAATTTCAGAATTTTAAAGAAAAAGAAAGTAGAACACTTTCTATTTTTTTCTCTTCTTTCTCCTCATTAAAAATTAAAAATTATCCTAATAAGCGTTGATGTTATTTTTTCCTTTCTATCCCCTCCTTTCCTCTGTTACCTTCATCTAAACAAAGCATTTGTAAACATTTAACTTCTTTCGTATGGGTAAACCTTCTCTGAACTTTCAACCTTCCCCCTTCCCCTGCCACGGCGAGTTAGGTCAAAGCTCGGCTAGGTGGGCGTGTTCGACTAATAATATCTGGAGGTGCAGCCTTGAGCTCTGAGGTGGAAGAATTCTTGCGTGTTACTTGTTGTGCCTTCGTATGTCAAGGCTATGGTAAGGAACTCTCTTATTATAGTACTTACAAATAAGCATTGACAATATACTGTTAGGACATAAAACAATACAATGATACACTGACATTATGTAACATCCAGGTTTGACTGAAACTTGTGGGCCAACTACTCTTAGCTTTCCTGATGAAATGTGCATGCTCGGTACTGTTGGTGCTGTATCTGTATACAATGAAGTGCAACTGGAGGAGGTTCCAGATATGGGTTACAATCCTCTTGGAACTCCTCCATGTGGTGAGATATGTGTGAGAGGGAAAACTGTCTTTACTGGGTACCACAAAAATCCTGAGTTAACAAGGGAAGCCATTAAAGATGGATGGTTTCACACAGGTTGAATTGTCATTTCCTGCCTCAAACTGAATCTATTGTTAGGATTGTTTACATGATCTGATCTGATCTGATTGTGTTATTGTATGGTATCCTCAGGGGACATAGGAGAACTGCTTCCTAATGGTGTTGTAAAGATTATTGACAGGAAGAAGAATCTTATTAAACTTTCTCAAGGAGAGTATATTGCACTTGAGCATTTGGAAAATGTTTATGGAATCACTCCAATAGTTGAAGATGTAAGCATTTTCACGTGTTCAGTACTGTTAATACGTACACTTTTCAGCCCTTAGACTACTCTTCTTCATAAGTTTGTGATTTTTCTTCTCTCTATTAGATCTGGGTTTATGGGAATAGCTTCAAGTCAATGCTGGTTGCAGTAGTAGTTCCAAATGAAGAAATCACCAAGAAGTGGGCATATTCAAATGGTCACATGGCTTCTTTCTCCGAACTCTGTTCTCTTGACCAATTGAAGAAGTATGTGCTATCTGAGCTCAAGTCTACTGCTGAGAGAAACAAGGTAACATATACGGATATTGAAATAATACAATAAATGGACTACTGGTTCTTTCTTTGTGACTATTTCTTCACAACTATATTCTATATCCAGTTTTAGGCGATCAAATACTTTTTTTTCCCTCAGGTATTTCCCACACAAACTGAGATGGCAGATCCCACTTGGTTAAAATTGAAACTTAATTGTCCAACCAGAGAAAAAAATGAAACTTTATTGCTTACTTTTATACTTTGAGATTTAGTTAGGTATGACAAAGAAACTTACAATTATATTTTTGGAAAGATTTATAGACTATGGGGCATGGACGCTAATACTAGACAGAAAACCGTAAGATTTTGGTCTTGCTATCTACTATTACCTTCAGAAAACTATTCTGTTAGTTGCTTTTGGGTTTGAATGTATATTTATACAGACAGACGTGTTGCTGACCCATGCAAAAGCAGTAAACTGCTTATTGCATACGGAAATCCCAGTCCAGCGTCATATAATATAATCCTGTTCAATGCATTTTCACTTTCTTGCAGTTTCCATCGTGTCGTATATGATTGTCTAATTGTTTTGTTTCCTTTTTAATTTTTCTCTTTCATCGAACTAGCTGAAGGGCTTTGAAGGTATCAAAGGGGTCATATTAGACCCGCATCCATTTGACATGGAAAGAGACTTGGTGACTGCAACACTGAAGAAGAGAAGAAACAATATGCTGAAGTATTATCAGGTATGCTGAGCTGAAGTACAATATGCTGCAGATCTGTTTAAGTAGTTACTAGTTATATATATATATATATATATATATATATTGAAACTTCAAAGTGCTCACAAATTGTTGATATCGTAACAGGTGGAAATAGATGAATTATACCAAAGTCTGACTGGAGATAAGCCAAAAGATAAGCAAAAAATATGAGGTTCCAAGCCGGATGAGCCTGCGTAGTGTGTACTAGTCATCTATTCCAGTAGTTCCCGTTCCCAAACTCCCACCTACGTTGTCCTAGTAGAGTAGTAATCAGTGCTGTAGTTTGTTGTATGATGTATTGTGCAGCAGGGTGCTGAACTGTAGTACCTAATTGTCAAGTGTATACGAGAACAATCCATTTCGCGGGGAGGTATGTCTACCAGCATCTTGAATATAAAATGAATTTTAAATACCTACCCTAGCACCATAAATTCGAGTTGTGTCAGCATCAGCAAGAGGAAGGAATGAATCTTCCATCAAAATTGAAAATCAAGCTCAAGAGTTAGATGGAAGAATGATAGTATGTAGGAGGCACAAGTAGCAATTTCTGGATTTGGATATATTACTATAGTTATCCTTAAAGTTTGATCAAATAATAATTTTTTTTCTAATTTTAAAAATTACTGTTATTTCTCTTGTTTTAAATTTTTATTAGAAAAATACGTCTTATATTTATATTTTCTAAACTTATATATTTCTTCTATATAGTCTTTGTATAATTCAGTACAGGTAAAAAATGCACAAAAAGATAGATTTAATTTTTAAAAATAGAAAAGAAGCTAATGTTGCCAACGAGTGTTAGGTCATCTGATTGGACCTTATGTTTATACTAACTATAACTTGGGTTCAAATCCAGGGTACATCAGGCTTTTCCCTTACCTAAACCTAAAATCTTTTGTATAAAAAAGAAGAAGCTAGTGTCATTCAGCATTGGAGTTTTAACTAGTTTAACCGTTTAGTCGAACTGGATGATGTCATAATTATATAGTAAATAAACAAATAAAAATATATTATATACATGACTCATAACACATATTACTAATAATAAAATACATAATAAAATTTTAAAATTTTAATTATCAAGTCTCATATTACTCTCAATTGAATAATTAAGTGATTAAAAAATTAAAAAAAATAACCAATTTTGCCCGAATTCTAACATTGAACCATAATCAAATAAAAAATCGATTCACAGTCGGCCAACCCAGTCCAGACAACACTGATAAAAACATCATTTTATGGTCAATATTCTAAGAAAAAAGTTATGCATCACATCAAACACTTGAGAATCTACTAGAAGCTTAGTGATGGTAGGATTTCATTCAAAGTATCGCCTTGCTTGGTAGTATTCTATAACTTTTTGCTAGCCAATGGAATAGACAGGGTGAATATGCTTCGGGCAGAGAACCATAAAACAGTAGGCCGAAGATTGGCAAATTATGACAAACAACAATATTCGAATAAAACATCTCCATTTGACCTGTTTCCTTGAAGAAAAATCATATATCTGGCGCCATTTCATTTTAAAAGATAGCTAACAAATCCACTGATCCCCGCATTTATGATGAGGCATCTAGCCTTTGACGAAACTAACATCCAGAAAAAAAATTGGATAGTCCATACTCCATAGGATACAACAGAACAAGGATGAAGAATATAAAACCTGTTACTAATACTATTAACTCCAATAAATGGTACAGGGAACTTGGCTAATTTTTCACTAAATTACTGACAATCAGCATTTGCATCATAGGTGGTAAAACGGTAGTATTAGCCAACTTTCCCAGGACGACATTAGGATCTCGGTTGCAGGAGACGAAACATCCAATTCCAAATCCAAAGGGTAAAAAAGTGTGGATGGCTAGGACTTCATTTACGACTTCTGGCTTCCTCCTTTTCCTTCTCTCGCTTCTTGTAAAGCTTCTCAAGAACACGCTTGGCTTCGCATTGTGGGAAATTTGATAAATCATAGTAGTGTGGTGCTATATCAACTAACCTGTCATAAGACAATTGATTACAAAGTTAAGTACATCTTCATAACATCAAACCAAAGAAAAACCACAAGGTCCACAACACTAATTGACAAACCATCTTCCAACTCTTCTCCAGGCTAAAATCAAAGAATGAAATTCAGAATGACAAATCGCGTCTGTCTCTGTGCGCTTCATCATATTCAAAAGATTTTCATTGATAACAGGAATATTCTTTCACTCAGCAGAACCAGATGTTTCTGTAATTTATATGGAAGACTATATATTTTACTGATTGTCGTTTTTACTGAACACAAGTTCCCTTTTTCAACAGGCTCCCCCTTAAATATCATAGATGAAAAGCATTTACGATTTTACCAGCTCAATCTTTGATAGGAAAGCAATGGAGATACTACATCAATAATTCACATGCAAAGGAAAAACCTTACCATTCCCCACGTATGTCTGTCACAGTACGAATAAAATTCCGACTGGTAAGAACATATTCATTATAGATGACCCACTCGGGCTTGTGGTCCAGGCAATTTGATGGATGCAAGTGCACCACCTACAGCCAGAACAGAATCAGTAGTATAAATACAATACTTCGGCCTACACTCTAGCTATTTTGGTAATACAAAATGGAAAACGGAGGAGGAGGAAGATAAATACAAATAGCAGCTCATCTTAACAAACCTGGTTGTCTTTCACTGTCAAGTAGTGTCCCGTCCGCTCCAGATGAGCTACCTGCATGAAATACCCTGCTAGCATAGCCTTTCTTATGTTGACATAGTAGTCACGACTATTGAAGTCAGTGCTGCATAACTTCAGGTTAAACCGGGCCATGATACGCACTAGCTGTTGTCTAACATTATCAGCTGATTTCAGCGCCCTATGATTAACGAAGTTATCATAGCACCAAGAGGGATCCTCATCTGAAAAGCCATTCACATACAATTAATACACTTAGCATAAAAACTATAAATAGCAAAGATTTGAGAATAAAATAAAAAACTAGCAAAAATAAGCACTTACTATTTTGCTTGTAAGCATGGTACACATTCAAGAGCGTGAGATGATCTCCATCAATGTGCCCAAACCTAGCTTTCGCTTCATCCGCAGCTTTTTGTGCCTCCCTAGGCCGGACAAAGCAATTGGGTACTAAAGAAAGAAATTGATTATCACAGAGGAGGCCCACGGTAGGTCAGCAGATGCATAGAGGCGAGACCACACCGTTTGCTTCATGAGAGAATACTGAGAAACTGCAACTATCTGCATCAGCACTTACTTAGAATCCTATG